>CM073930.1:17505000-18755000 GCA_037179545.1 Sesamia inferens
GACCCGAAATTCATAGAAATACCAAATTTTAGGCGAAGTTATCCGCGAACAAACACAAAAAAATTAAATATAAAAAAACATGCAATTGAGCAATCTCCTCCTTTTTGAAATCGGTTAAAAAAACGAACACTAAAATAAGCATCAATAACAAAAACACTTTATGATAGTATAATTTCTATGCGACATATGGTGCGTGAGCGAGCAAGCGAATGCTTTCTCGCTAACGCGCCGCCCGTTTATGCGAGCGGACCGCGCGTTGACAAACGGCACGGGTTTCACCTTCGAGAGCTTGTGGCATACTGAATCTCAATAGCCCGAGCAAGAGAAATGATGGTGAATACGCTCAGATTGTTGAATAAAGTTTTTATTTTGATCGTTTCAAAAAAATTTTTCTACAATAATGATCGTAATGAAAATCCCTATCTATTAGTGTAATAACACAATCTAAATAATGCTTATTTTTTGAAGAGATGCACGTTTATATTAATTATTTCTCATATCAATGGTTTCGTTGTGAAGGAATTATTTAAACATTATACAAAAAAGAAAATCTACAATTTTGGAGCTAAGATTATGGAGAAAATTTATGTATTTTTAATAAGTTGATATTTCTTTCGGATAAAGAGTTGATAACTCTGAAAAACTACATAAAAACGGCTTGCGCTGTGTTTTGCTCACGGAAGCCCCTTAAGTAAATTTGAATTTTGCAGGTTACCGTTTTACGCCAGCATTTTCCTCAAGCAGCGTCGAAATTAAAGACTGACAATGAAATGTTTTTCTACGAAAATCCTTTGTTTTATCCTAGCTTTAAGAGAAAATTAAAAAAAAATATACGTAACGTTATTTTTTGTATACCTATACGAAACCAGAAACACGTGTCCAGTATTTTTAAGTAAATCTATGTACAAAATTTTAAAAACATATCATGAAAAACCACAAAGTTATGAGCTTGTTATCTTACCTGGCTCCGTCGGGGGGCCCTATCTCACTGTGCCTAATACAATGATCTACCGTCAACTGTATAATTGGCTCGGTAACCACACTGCAACAATTTCTAAATTGGAAAAAAAATTAAAATGGAATAAAAATGATTGGAATCGATTCAGTTGCTACTTCTGAACAAACTTTATTCAGTTTATGGTATAAAGAAAATAATAACTTTGTATAATTATGTCACTATCTTCTTGTATCTAAGAACCAAAATTGGTAACAGTAACTATTATGTATACTACTATTATTATGTATTGTGTAGTGTTTATGTCTTTAGCCAGTGTGTGTTGCCAGTGATGACTTACGGAACTAAAACGTGGTCGCTCACAATGGGCCTCATACGAAAGCTCAGAGTCACACAAAGGGCAATGGAAAGAGCTATGCTCGGAGTTTCTCTGCGTGATCGAATCAGAAATGAGGAGATCCGCAGAAGAACCAAAGTCACCGACATAGCTCTTCATTTTTACCGACGTTTTTAATTTATAGTCGCTAAAATTAAGTGGCAGTGGGCAGGGCACATTGCTCGTAGAACCGATGGCCGACGGGGCGGTAAGGTTCTGGAGTGGCGGCCACGTACCGGTAGACGCAGCGTAGGGAGGCCCCCAACAGGGTGGACCGATGACCTGGTGAAGGTCGCGGGAAGCCGATGGATGCGGGCAGCACAAGACCGGTCATCGTGGAAAGCCTTGGGGGAGGTCTTTGTCCCGCAGTGGACATCTATAGTCTGAAGAAGAAGAAGAACTATTATGTATTGGAGCCGTTTATTTGTTTGACAGCAGATTAATGATAACAATATATAAAATTTCAATTTGAAAGATATGAGCTGTGTACCAAAGAGCTGTGAAAATTACCACACACAAAAAAGGTCGTTTATGTCCTAGTACAAAGGTCTTCTGTCACCACAATATAGTTATGCAAAATTCCACTTTAGAAACATCGCGAAGAGTAATAGCAACTCATAATAAAAACCTTTTCGTGTTTTTAATTTTCATCTTTCATTATTTACGTCCTAATGACAACTTAAAAAAATGTTTAAAACCGACTAACACTTAAAAATATACCTACATAATACATATCTAATAATATCTTCAAAACTATTTTATATTTCGTAAAATAATTTAAGTTAAAAACTTAAACATAGGCACTACTTAAACTACAAAGGTATAATGTATGACAGTAAACAAGGCAAGCGGATTAGAAGAGGCTGCATCCCTTGATAGCACAGCGTACTTAGCATAAATGTTTATATACACGAAGAACAGGAAGTAAAGAAACCAGCACATAATGATGATATTATCCGCACATATTCCTTGCAAGCTAGCTTTTTCGACTAAACAAGACTGGCTTAAACAAGAATACCGCGATGAAAAACATTGCAAGAAAAGTGTATTTTTTTTTTAATTATTATAAACTAGCGCTTGACCGCTATCCCTTCCGATGGTAAGCAGTGATGCGATCGTTGATGGTAAAGCGGTAGTTTATTAAGAGCCTATTCACTCAGAAAAACTGAGCGAATAGGAAGGAAGACGGCAGTTGAGCGAGGTGATGCAATGTTAAACCCAACAACACGACCAACGATGCTGCGCCAAAGGGAGATTGCTCTGAAGACCCTCCACGACCAAACTCCCAACACAACAACATTAGGCGCATCGTACCCGGCACTCATCGCAACACAACTGCTCAGACCCGTCCTCCGAACGGCTTCACCAGACATCATGCCGGAACACGACAAATCGCTTGGCGACAAGGCTTTGTCTGGTGGGTGGTAACTTCTGCCGGCGGCGGCGGTGTCCTAGAACCTGAAAATCGAAGAATTTGCGATTTCTATCAACCCGCACTAAGCTTAGGCCAGCATACTAATGCTACCCTCAATTTGAATAATTTTGATGCATATAGCTAATCTATTGTTGTTTGCATAAATTCGAAAAAATTGTTTGATCAACAACTTAAAACCCATTACTAATCATAATAATGAGTTACGTAATTACCTTGCTGCTCTCTGGCAGGCCTATACTCACTGGCAGACCCGTGTACCAGCAGTGAGAACAGTATAGGCTGATTATACTTATGTGAAGGTCCCCAAACAAGGTGGAACATTATCCTTTTAATAATACCAGAATTATTGGTATTTTGTGGTCCTTATAATGGTCCCAGATTAAAGGCCTTTCACACAGAGAATATATAGGGAGACCGGGGACAATAGTACCATTTTCGAATCATCGGTCGATTATTCGAATTTGGCAGTCGCTTTTGATTTAAATATTATTATTTTACAGCCTTAGTTTATTATCTACTAAATAAAATATCTAAAGTTGGCCTAGATTAAACCAAACTTGGTTAAAATTGACTTTGATTGAAATGATGGGTAGTGCTACAAATGACCCCCTTTAAGGGTTAATTGTACCAAACTTGCATAGGGTAATAAAATGGGTAAAAAAGTTAATAATCACATTTACTCAGTAATTAATTAATGGGAACAGAAAATCGTGAGAACTGTGTTTTAAATCAACACAAATGTAGTAGCAGTAAAGTAATAACATTAACATATTCACTTAGAAGAAAAACAGCTTTTATAAACATATAATCAATCCATTTTGGTACACACGTTGCAAATTTGCTATTCTCTAGCTTTATAACATTAAAAAACAGAAATAATAAACAAAAATATATTAGAATGGAGGTACAATAGGGATGTATCCAAGGTATGAAAATCAAAAAAATAATTAGTCCGTCTTATAGAAAATAAAAAAAAGTAAGACCCGTATTTTTTATTTTGTCGAAATTACCAAAAACTACTGAGATATAGCGCATTAAAGTTACGGAGTGGGGGCTAATTACGTCACGCCGTTCTATATTTTGCACCATGGCGTGACGTCATGTGACATTTCAAATCAATATATCTTCCTAAGTATTTGAATAAAAGAAAAAATAAAAAATACGTGTTCAATATTTTTTACAAAGCTATCTGACGGACATTAAATTATTTTTTAGGATACAAGCCAATTGACCTCTGGTACAATTGACCCTTATAGAATATAAGTTACTAATAAAAAAGTATTAATCAGATTTGCAATAATTGTGACACATATATTGACTCGTGAGGTGTACATTCCTCATGTGTCCATAATCTCCAATGGTCCGTCTTTTTTATTCGATTTCGTGGCATCTAAAACAAGAACATATCTAGTAATTAATTGCAAATTACAATTATTGTTTTTTTTATTATTACGACGGGGTTATTTCTACCATGAGGTCAATTGTACTAGTACTACGGACCCCGGCCATGTTGGTACAATTGCACCAAAATAACGAATTTTTAAAAACCATCTGGTATTCACATATGTATTTCTAAAATTAGAGGTTCTATATTTATTACAAATCAAAACTTTAATAACCATTTAACACGGTAACAACAATTACTTGTCGAAAAGTCTCTGGTAGTTCAAATTACTGTCAATAATATTTTAGGTAAAAACTTACCGCGGTTTGCCGAAAATCTGAAATTGTCCACTAACACATTCGTTTCACAGCACTTTGGAGCACCTTGGGATTCAAGTAGTGCGTGAGCTCTTGTACTCTCACATGCATAATTTAGCCTAGTAATAGAAATATCGATGATGGTACTATTGACCCGTGTTACTATTGTACCCGGTCTACGCTAATAATATAATATAAAATAATGAATACACGAGCATTGATTACCACGTTTGCTGTAGACGGATTGGTGATTTGAGACTTTTAATTAGTATAAGTTCACGAGGGTCCCGTGGGTAAAAATAACAGCCAGTCCGTCGATCAGGTTAAAATACACTTGCCGCGGTTGGTTTGTGGATGGGTGGGTTTGCCGTCTAGAAGTAAGAAAAACCACAGGTTCCGGATGTCATTTGTTGATCTTTGACAGCCGATTCGGGTGGTCAGAAGCCCGAAAGTCCGATCAGCAGTTTTACCAAGGGGTATTTAGAAGACAATAAAGCTTAGGATTGAGGTGCTCGCTCTGCTAAGCAATGTCATTAAGCAATATGCGTAATTATGCTAAAGTTTTCATATTTTAATCACTGTTTTTTTTTAAATCACGTAAATTATTGTAAACATTTTCATTTTTAATGTCTGGACTTGAAAAAAGACGATGATCCCTGAGTTTGTTTTGGTTTTTCTTCTCAGAGGTAGTAGTTAGGAAATGCCGGCTCCATGTAGTTTAACACTAGAAAGACGGGCAGGGGTCTTTTGACCCATTGTGAAGTTTATCCTTCGATAATTTCGAAACTATTAGTTTTAGTGCTATGTCCTCCCGTAACTTTTAATGAAATAGTTTATATTTCAACTGTTGATGTTATTGTTATATTATCATCCTGAATTAAATAAACGTAACTTTTACCTATAAAGACGGCGCCGGGTCATTTGACCGAAGCGGCATTTATTAAGCTAAACAGTATCCATTTGAAGGTAGGTCATAATATTTACATTGTTATTTTATAGCTGTGGATGTTACACGTGAAACTAATTGTAAAGAATCATACCAACTGTTACTTTCGTGGAGCAAACAAAGTTATTTAATTTTTTTACAATGTCTAGGCTGAGCGACCATCCAATATTATTGTCATTACAATCATTGCCTGAGGATCAGTCAGACGGTGAGAGTGAAGATGTGGAAAGTAAATGCGATTCAGAAGAAGAGGTAATTCCATCCGAAACGAGTTTTTCAAGCAGAGACGACTCAAATGACAACATGCCATTAGGTAATTATTATCTCTTTTCTTTACTTATTCGATAGAAATATTTACGATTACTAGAATTACCAATTTGATATATTACACAATTAAATTTAAATATTTTTTGTTGCCTTTTCAGCTACTGTACAACGTCTACCATTATTTAGGAAGGGACGAAGACGAAGAAGGCAAGTGCGTAGGATGGCCAGTACAAGTTTTTTATAATATACTAGCGGCCGCCAGCGACTTCGTCCGCGTTAAGTTAGTTATGCTCCGCTCCTATTAGTCACAGCATGATGTTATATAGCCTAAAGCCTTCCTGGATTAATGGGCTATCCAACGCAAAAAGATTTTTTCAAATCAAACCAGTAGTTCCCGAGATTAGCGCGTTCAAACAAACAAACAAACTCTTCAGCTTTATAATTATATTAGTATAGATTTTAAATGCATGGATTTTATATCAAGAAGTGACAAACAACAAAGTGCGTAGATGAGATATTATATTCCAGCTAGCTTTAGAACTCAGCGATATGTCGGAGGACTCTTCTGCCATTGGTTCAATACAACAAGGAATACCGAGGCAGTCAGCTGTAGTTACTGGAAAAAGATGTCACTATTCTACTTCTAATTGTAAGAATAAATCCAATAAATTGTGTGATATTTGCAAAAAAACCATTATGTGGACAATGCAATCGATTAAAAACATGTCTTTGTCGAAATTGTAAATAAATTATTATAAAAGTTCTAGTTATTAAAAACTATATTATTACTCAACAAATTAGTGTTTGCTAAAGATCACAACCATATTTGCAATCAAATGCTCATTGCAAATATTAAATACATTGACATTATAACGTGGGGTCATTTGACCCCTAACCGTCTTTCTTGGTAAGAGTATTTTCCCGTCTTTCTAGTGTTAAATAAATATGACGTGTAAAAGTTATCAATGATCCTAATTGCATAATAAATGATTTCATTTCATTAATACCCGGTAACTGGGTTGTGGAGGTCAGATAAGTAGTGTATCCGGCTAGACCGGATACTAACGCCACTATAGTTATGAAGACCCTAGACAGTTTTGATTTAAATGAAATCACACGGCTTTCTTTTCTCTGATGCTTGTAATCCATACTAATATTATAAATGCGAAAGTGTCTCTGCCTGTCTGTCTGTCTATCCGGCTTTCACGACAAAACTACTAAACCGATTGTAATAAAATTTGGTACACAGATACTCTAGAGCACGAGAAAGAACGTAGGTTATATAACATTCCGCTATGATCAATAGCGCGGACGTACTACATACTGCTCCCATTATTTCTCAAGACACTTATTAAAAAATAAAAAAGCTCTTTTTAATTTACGGGAACCACTGCGCGCTGTAAACTGAAGTCCACGCGGACGGAGTCACGGGCAAAAGCTAGTGTCAAATAAAAACTGTTTAAGTGCACTTATAAAAAAGCCACATTGGCACTTGCCCAGATTTCAAAAAACCCTCGTGCACGAGGGTTGAAGTTTTAACCACTGGATCATCACGACATTACGCTTGTACAAAAATGGGTCCTGTGTAAGTAGATAATTACAACCTTTTAAAACCTTGTTCACATAAAACAAAGAAAAAAACTTAAACTTGAAACTTAGATGATGTGAGCTTCGCTGCCCGGTGAGGACCACGCCCGGAGAGATTTTAACTGAATCAATCGGCTGGGATTGCAGAGCCACTTCGATATTAATAACACTTTGTCTATATACAATCCTTTAGAGATAAATGTAGTGAATACTGAACTAGTCTGGCTTTCAATATCTTCTATAATTCCCCAGTCGAATGAATGATTTAACATTATGTTATTGAAAACTCATTCTTAGTAAGTAGTGGTGTTCGTAATATTATGTAAAATACTGTATTGCGGCTAGTTTGATTCTTGACTTTGATTATAAATCATAATGATTAAAATAAATTTATATGATTTCTGAGGCAAAACACATTTGAATTTTATTATTACGCCTAATATGATAAGAACTATGATAATTAAGATTTTCTATTGTAATCAATCGATAATATTACTTACAGGGTGTTTATTTTTTGATATCCCATATAAAAAAGGTGTAGTAGGTACATTAATAATATATAACAAAAATATATGTTATGCTTACTTAGGAGTTCTTATAATGAATGTGAGTAGGTACCAATACAAACCGTTTTTGGTTTATTGGCACACAACAATCAAACCACCTAACAAGACTGTGTGTATTGCATAAATAAATAAACAATGGTGATCAGCACCCCCGAAAACCCCTTTCACGACACCCAAGTCAAAATATCAAGAAATTTGATATCGGCCATCTTGGATTTCAAAAATGACATCATTTTCGTGATCAGCACCCCCGAAAACTTCTGTCGCGACACCCAAGTAATAGTATCATGAAAGTTGATGTCGGCCACTTGGACTTCAAAAATGACGTCATTTTCGCGATCAGCATCCCTCGAAAAGCCCTGTCATTACACTTATGTCGAAATATCATAAAATTGGTGTCTGCTGCGTCGTAACGAACTATTTTGTATTTTATAATTTTACATCTTATAGAATACCTATTTCACAGCGAAAATTAATCGCAAGTTTAGCACATCGCGACAATCATTAACTGAGTTCGCGCCCTGCAATATACATGCTCTTTTTGAAAATCTATGAATTCTTATCACAACATTTAGTCGCACGCACACAAACACACTGTGCCGAAGACGGCCGAAGTGAAACGACCTTAGACGATGCACGGCTTTCAACACCGCACCGCAGTGCCGGTCGGAAAATAACCTAACACTCCCCGTGTTAGGTTATTTTCTTTAAGGAATTTCTGATTTCAGTCTCCACGCTCAAGGCCCGTGATAGAAGCTATGCAATCGTTTAAAAAACGATCATCATTATTTTTTTCCCCGATTTCCGCACCTGTACCTATTGGTTGCTCTTTGTCTTCGAAGACCCATATTTTAGTTTGTGAGTTAGTTGGGGTCTTAATAATAAATCCAGGTTTCGCCACCCGTGGTAATTGAACTGACACTCTTGGATTAGCCATTGTAATTTTTTTTTTAACCATAGATTGCGCCCATTGAACGCATTGTTGTTTTTGGTGCTCGCTTAGTGTGGGGTACCCACAATGTACAAAGTTTTATTACAATTAAATGCTTCGTGACAATATTGTGCAAAGAACATACAGCAATGTAGATAACTGACTGACTAACTGACGATACGTTATTCGGCGATTTTCTCTAATAACTTCTTCCACACGAGTTATGTTTTCGGGCACTTGAATTTGAAAGGGTCTTCCCGGTCGCGGGTCGTCGTCAAGCTCAAAATCCCCACGTTTGAACTGTAAATACCATCGTTCCACAGTCCTTACAGAAGCGTTGCCCAATTTCTCATAGGTCATGGCAACTTTAAAAGTAAACTGTATTCTTTTAAACTTGTTCCTTCGCCTTTGAGTCAATGTTCTACATCGAACTGTGAATTTGAACAGTCCGCACGTCACATCTTATGGGAGTGTATTCTTTGGCAGAATGAACGCAATATTATGTTGGATAGTGTACAAGTTACATCCGGAGTCGTTTATTATACGGACCTTGTAGGAACAAGAACCAATTTCCGTGCGTTCAGGCGCTTTAGCCATACCTATTATTGGAATCAATTGTAACAGCACATACCTACTTAGGACCCATTAACTTAATCAAATTTTATTCCGTGGTGCTTGGCAATCTGGGCTTCTCCCAGTTGCAATAATGTCCCTTTGTGCCGATTGGCCTAGTTCTGTTCTGTCTCCTGCTTGTTATGGAGGGAAGTGGAAAAAATATCTTTTTTCTTACTCCTCCGCTATTCTTTTCTGATTAATTTCGTTGCGGGACCCAAGACAGTTGAATTGAATCGTTTTTCCGGGACTCGTCGAGCTTCATCGCTCGGCGTTTTTCTGGCGGTCTCCACTGTTGATTCTGGCTTTCAGGAGTTGCAGTGGGTGGGAAAAAGTGTGGCGGGTTTTGTCAGTCCTTACAGAAGGGACTACCTGACAAGAACAGAACACATCTCGTCAAAACATACTTGTTTAGATTTGCCGAAATGTGTTCTGATACCGCGCGACTAGTGGCGGCCCGCGACTTCGTTCGCGTGGGGTAATAAAAAAGTATATCTTATACAGCCTACATTTAATTTTATGTTATGCTCCATTTCTATTGGTCGCAGCGTATTGTTATACAATATGTAAAGAAAACCCTGTCCGATCCGTGAAGGTATTGTAAGGTATCGAAAACTGGTTCTACTAATGCCTACAACTAGAGGTAACTTAATACTTGTGCGGTAGGCAACACGGTAGGCATACACGCGCGGGCCAACGGGGACAGGGCACGCGGCACGTGGTCGCATCACTCATAATAAAACTGTCTTAAATGGTGTTGCTCTTTTTTTAAAATATACCGAATTTTGGGGAAGTTGGAATTAATCGCGGAAAAAAAAAGAGTGACAGTATTTCAAAATTCATTAGTAGGTATTATTACTATGATGACTATGTAAAATTTAATTTTTTAATTGGTCATGTGTATACCTAACCTCTATTATCCTTTTGGGTCAGACGGGGTTTCCTTTACATATTGTATAGCCTTCCTGGATTAATGGGCTATCTGACGTAAAAAGATTTTTTCAGATTGGACCAATAAATAGCTCCTAAGATTAGCGCTTTCAAACAAACAAACTCTTCAGCTTTATACCTATATTAGTATTGATTAGTATGTATAGAGTATAGATAATACGAAAGTATAGTTTGTCTAATGACATCGTCTCAATGTTTTCAATTTTCCCCTTTAACTTAAATATATTATTTGTGAGAAGCTAAAACAAACGTATTCACGCTTGTAATTGACGACGCTTAATTATTATAGGCACAAAACTGTCGCTGTATGCTTAGCGTTTGCAGACACGTCAAGAATTGTTGGTTAGGTTAGGTTAATTTTGTTTATAACGACGAGCAGTGCATTTAGGTTATAACGACGGCGGAGGGACCTCTTTAATGACATCGCTATATCCAGAGGTCTATATATCCGAAATAATAAAAAAGTCATATACATATATATTTATTCTTCATTTATTTTATTATGTTATACACGGGTGTGAGTGAAAAAACGTGTTAAACGCTTTCTCCTTTTTGCAGCCTCGAAATGATGTCCACTTTTTCTTTTGCAGTAAATGTACGTCGAGGAGCAATTTTTACAAGTTTAAGAAAGACTGTTCGCTAACTAGAATTTGCTATCTCATTGATTCAAAAGTTTAACTTCGTACACGTGCTAAGCAGTCCTACATACTAAAAAAGTATTTGGATGACCATTTGTGAATGTAAACAAAAGATAAGAAAGTTGAATTGATCTATGAATGAGTTTTTGTGCTTTCGCCGACTCAGTCGCAATATCCGCATGGGATTTCTAGGAATCTGTTTTAAATAGTTCATAAAAACAAGTCCCTATACACGAAATTAGCGCTTTATCCGATGTAGCTATTCCCAAAAGAATTTCTAACGGAAGTATGCTTTAAATCCCAGGGACTTAATTTTGACGTGGCTATAACCAAAACGTCGTTACAACCGAGGTTGTTATTAATGAAATACACTGTATTTGTTTAGCGACACGACACGCAGCGTAGCTTTCAATCGCTTAACCACTATGCCAACTGGGTCGTTAAAATTCGCGAAGTCATGGTTAGAAGTAAAATAGACACAAATATTTATAGAGAGAAAGTCAAATTTTGTTGAGCTTGTTCTATAGTTATTGACTTTGAAATGATTATCTTTTGGGGAGTTTATACTGACCTACATGAAGTACGATTTACAGCAGCTCTTGGAGTCCGGTCCGCATTGGATTTAACAGTGTATTAAAGGGAAGTGAAGTACATAGTTAAATGTTATATGAATATGGAATTTATCTAGCTTGGAACCCGGTTTTATTTGCGCGTGTTATGTATCTTATAATGAGTCATAATTCTAAGATAAATATTGTAATGTGGATCGGTTTCGAGAGTAGATTCGATTGTATAGAATGAAATAATAGCTCGATGAAGGGTACTGTAATATAGTTACTGTGTATAATTACGGAAACCTGACTCTCGGTGTGGATTCTTCATGGAGCCGTCAGACGGAGCACACCACCAGTTAAGTACTTATCCTTAATAATTCTTATACATAGGTCTTATGTGCCTTATGTACTTTATATTGCAGATGACTCTAAATATGTCCAGTATGTAATGTTATAAGTATATACAATATGTAAAGAAAACCCCGTCCGACCCATAAGGATAATAAAGGGTAGGCAATCACATGACCAAATAAAATTTGAAATTTTGCATAATCATCATAGTAACAATACTAATCAGTTTTGAAACAATATTTTTTTTCCGCGAATTTACGCTAACTTCCCCAAAATTTGGTATTTTTTTTAAAAATGACAACACCATTTTAGGCGGTATAATTGTCGGTTTATGAGACCTAGAAAATACAGAATCCTAGCCAGGCTAACAAAAACCAATGATGCATTAAAAGGGCTAGTCGGAAACCGAATTATACCTGAAAACCTAATTTTATATAAATAATGTATTTTTTACATTTCTATTGTAGACCTTATAGTTAATACAGAGAATTTTTTTCTAGTGCGCAAAAAAAAAAATGGGTGGCTCAGAATCAATAAAAGAATATATCTGCAACAATAGTTAAAAAAAAAAAAACATGTTTTTATCCGCCCTAAAATCAGCAAATGACAGACACCAAATTATTATCAATATCGTAGTATTAGCGCCGCGTGCGCGTAGTGCTAACCCCGCGAGCCTTCCACCTGCCTAGGGCCCGTAGGTCGTAGGTCGGTGCGAAACGACAGTGACTCATGCGCGCCCTTGCCTGACGGTGTGTTTCAATATTATTTCGCGCGCAAAGTTCGCTGGCAAAGTTAACGGGCAACGTTTACGTATTGTGAATCTCTTAAAAACTTTAAAACGCACCGGTCACTATGCCAGACTACACGCACCGCGAGTTTTTGGAAATGTTGCGAGTGTACTTACAAAGTGGTGAAAGTTTACGTGCAGCCCGGAGACTGTACGCGTCGCAGAGTATACCCAGGATACGAGCTCTAGGATTTGCAAGCCTCACTGTCCCCAATGCAAGGACTATTTTAGCAGTTACCCAAAGGTTGCTCGACTATGGACAGTTTCGCAACCCGAGCCACGCACAAAGGTCTGGCAGACCACGACTGGCGGTCGATATCGAAGACCAAATTATGGAATTTTTCGAGCGAGATCCCAGATCCAGTACTTACGATGCGGCACGCCGCTTTGGTGTTAGTCAGAATGCAGTATGGAAGCTGCTTAACACTTCTGGACTACACGCATACCACTACCAGCCCTTTCAGAAACTCCATGACCCTGATCCAGTATCATGTCGAAACTTATGCGAGTGGCTTTTAACTCATCGCGACGCCAACATCTTGTGGACGGATGAAGCGTTGTTCACTTGGTGGTCTTTGCATAACACACATTTTGTGCGAGAGACGCATCACCAAGTGCGTTTCTATCTATCTACATGATGGCGCTCCGCCTCACTACGCTGCCCAAGTACGAAATTACCTGAACAGAAAATACAGGCAAAATTGGATCGGCCGTGGTGGCCCTATACCGTGGCCTGCCAAATCGATTGTGATTATTATTTGTGGGGTGAAATGAAACGTCGCGTGTATGTGGAGGAGGCTCAAAGCCTAGGTGACCTAAAATCTAGGATTATAAACGCTTTTGACGAAGTGAAAAATGACACTAGTGTTTTAAATAAACTAAATGACAATTTATTTAAACGTGCACACTGCACGTTTATGCCTACAAAGAGGTGGACTACATTTTGAACAATTATTAAAATACAGTGATTGATTTAAGATTGATTGACATTACGCCATAAGAATAATAATGGCAACACAGTAAACGTCAACATCATATTTTCATCAGTATCATATTTAATATTTTAAATCAGTTTTTTCTTTTCCCTATTGTGAAATTTTTAACAGAAAACCCAAGCCCATATCTAAAATAATTTAAAATTTACTTAAGAAAGTCTCTGTACACAATGGAGAAGTTTTCTAGTGGAACAAAACCGTACCGTTGGAGCTGACATTTGTCATGTCACCGTGGACAAAAACGAGAAAAGAAAAATATTTAATATGGATTTTATATGAATAATGGATATGCAATGTTGACAAGATCTGCCGCGAGACAACGTGCACGCCCACCATCTCCGGACTCGTTGCTCAGCTCCGCCTCGCCGCCGCCGGTCTCCAGCCCCACTGTAAGTGCTGTGATGACCCCGGCCGCGGCAGTTGCGTCGAGCTCGAGCGACGAGTACTTCTCTCCGCCGACGACGCCACCACCTGTTCGCCGACGGGGAGGACGCCGGCCGCCGGATCGCTTAGGACCTCGAGGCCCATCGGCTTCTGACAGGGTCCCAGCTCCCGGCGGAAGTGTGCAGCGCATGAGATGGACACAATCCATCAACGAAAATGTCATGCGCTCATACTATGGGGCTACAGAGGGAGGAAACAACCTGACCGCGTACCGTGTTCGAATGCTCTCTCTGTTTCAGGTGCTTGAACCAGCTGTCAACGTTTCGGCACAACGACTGTCGGATCAGGTACGGGTTATCCAGCGTAATCATATGTTGGATGATACTGTGCTTGATCGCCTGCGAACTGAAATGCAGAGTAGCCGTGTCATCGCTCACCAGTCGCAGACTGCGGAGATACCACCGCAGTCAACAAACTATACTGACGAGGGGAGTAATGATAGGGCTACAAATGTAAGTACCCAGTGCAATGAGGAATTAAGGAATGCTTTGGAGGTTGCGATTCGGGAATACCGTTACATGTCGGCAGAAGTTAGACCACGCCTGCCACGTTTGCCCATGCATAACAGAAATAGGGCGCTGATGGCTGCTCTGGATGCGCAGTTATCAAATTATTTTGATACCTGTGAGGACCTCACTGATACTCATTCAATCCTGTACTGCGCAGCTGTAGCAGCTTGTCGTGTAGCTCATGTCAAATTTCACAATGACTCCAGAGCTACACGACCGAAACCAGTAGTACCAGCTTGGCAGTACAGGATTGAACGTCGTATTGGTGGGGCCAGAGCACTCATCGGTAAACTAATCTGCTTCAGGGAGGGTAATACTCGTCCTAGAGTGATGCGCTTTGTGAGGCGGGCATTCTCAGGTACAAATACCAGCCCTGAGAATTATATGGCCCGTGTCACGGAGCGCATCGACTTCCTGAAGCAGAAAGTGTATGCATGGGCGAACCGTATTCGTCGATATAAACGACGAGTAGAACGATACACCCAGAATCGCACCTTCCAGAGCAATCAAAGGTGGGTTTATAGGGACTGGGAACGACCAGAACAAGGTGTGGCTGACACGTGCCTACCGGATGATGATGCCATGTGTTCATTCTGGCGCAGTATCTGGTCGGTGCCTGTCAGTCACACTGAAGGTGACTGGGCTCGGGATGTCGAGCGAGCCTGCGATCCAATACCTGAAATGGGGGCTATTACCATCTGCCCCCAAGATGTAGCTCATGCAGTCCGTCCGTTACCTAACTGAAAATCTCCAGGACCGGACGGACTGCATAACTTTTGGATAAAATGGTTTCCAAGGTCGCACGCTCGCTTGGCATCTCAATTCCAGACTGCTTTAGTGTCTGGTTCGTTACCTCAGTTCCTAACTACTGGAATAACCCACCTGCTCCATAAATCAGGTAGCACCGCGGAACCCAAAAATTATAGGCCGATCACCTGTTTACCGACGGTCTATAAAGTTCTTACATCCATTTTGAAAACTAAAATTAATAAACATATTGACAGCAACGCCATCATGTCTGCCTCTCAAAATGGATGTAGGAGCGGGTCCCGTGGTACTAAGGAGCTACTCCTCATTGATGTGGCCATTAGCCAACAAGTTCGTCGTTCCCGAAAGGATCTTTCGACATGTTGGATAGATTATAAGAAGGCCTATGACTCAGTGCCACATACATGGCTCATGCGGGTGCTGGAGTTGTATAAAGTGGATACAACTCTACGCACCTTCCTGATGACGTGTATGGGGCAATGGAGGACAGTCCTTCGCTATCCAGGATGTCGAAATATTCAGAGGAATAGCGAACCGATAAGGATCGAGCGAGGTATATTTCAGGGCGACAGTTTGAGTCCGCTTTGGTTTTGCTTAGCATTGAATCCTCTGAGCACACTATTGGAGGATTCAGGTCTAGGCTACCGGTTGAGGAGAGGTGGTCAGGTTATATCGCACCTCCTTTACATGGATGATCTGAAACTTTTTGCTCCCAACAATTCACAACTGAAGGAGCTACTGAAAATTACTGAAACTTTCAGTAGCTCCATTAGGATGGAATTTGGTGTGGACAAATGTGCGGTCATGCATGTAAAGCGAGGAGAGATTATGGAATCCGTGGGAACCCAACTCACGAGTTCCATAAACCTTAGAGCCCTCTCCGCATCCGAAACCTATAAGTATTTGGGTATGTCGGAAGCGTTGGGCATCAATGTTACTGACCTGAAGCAATCGTTGAAGGAACGCTTCTTTGGCCGCCTGAAAAAAGTACTTAATAGTCTTCTATCAGGCGGAAACAAGGTGCGCGCTTTCAACGGTTGGGTCATGCCGGTATTGATGTACTCTTTCGGCATACTCAAATGGACTCAAACCGAACTTGACGCCCTGGATCAGAGGGTCCGCACGCTGCTGACTGCAAATCGATTGCATCACCCACGATCATCGGTTATGAGGCTGTATATCCCGCGAAAATGTGGAGGTCGTGGCTTTTTAAACGCTAAGACCCTCCACAATCGCGAGGTATGCAGTCTCAGGGAATATTTTCTAGAAACCGACGTGGGGATGCATCGAGATGTGGTCGCGGTTGACAAGGGCCTCACTCCGCTCTCCTTGGCTAAAGACAACTGGCGTAAACCAGTAGTGCTTGACACCAATGATCGCATGGAGGTATGGAAGAACAAGGAGCTTCACGGACGCTTTTTCAGAGCCCTACACGGGCCTGATGTAGATTTACAAGCGTCTGTGGCCTGGCTACGATTCGGTGACCTCTTTGGGGAAACCGAAGGTTTTGTATGTGCAATTATGGACGAAGTTATGATGACGAACAATTACCGGAGATTTATTGTGAAAGACGGCACACTTGACATCTGTCGGGCATGTCACCGGCCGGGGGAATCAATAAGGCATATAATCTCTGGGTGTTCTCGTCTAGCTAACGGAGAGTACTTGCATAGACATAACCTTGTAGCCAGGATAATTCATCAGCAACTTGCTCTCAAATACAACCTTGTGGAATCGGAGGTGCCGTACTACAGGTATATGCCCGACCCAGTTCTCGAAAATGGCCATATCACATTGTACTGGGATCGATCCATCATCACTGACAGGACTATTGTTGCCAATAAGCCTGATATAGTGATGGTGGATCGATCAGAGCGGCGTGCAATGATTGTTGACATAACCATCCCGAATGATGAGAACCTCGTGAAAGCCGAGAAAGATAAACAAATCAAGTATCTTGACTTGGCTCACGAGGTTGTCGACATGTGGGAGGTGGATTCAGCAATCATTGTACCGATAGTCGTGACAGCCAATGGCTTAATAGCCAAGAGCCTCGACCAACACCTCAAGAGGCTCTCGTTAGGCAGCTGGATCAAAGGCTTGATTCAGAAAGCTGTACTTCTAGACACGGCTCGCATTGTCAGGAAGTTCCTCTCTCTGGAGCCCTGACCGCCGGTAGCTTGGACCCTGTTCCCGATGCCGGTGGGCTACTATTTTTTATATTTTTAAATGTTTTTTATGTGTTGTTTATATAGAAATATTTAAAAATGTAATTTATATGTATATACAGTGAAATAAAGGAATAATAATAATAAATTTATTCACCAATAAATATACGAACTACAAAACAACATAAAACATAGTAACTATATAGGTAATACATACGCTACATAATAGGAGCATTTGCAACCGAACTAGGTAAAACCTGTATCTCGGTGTGCAGCGCCAAACCTCTCAGCAAGTTAATATCTTAAGAAATTAAGCTAACGCGAACAGCTTTATGTCGATAAAAGGAAAAGCAAAATAAAACAAAATAAAGTAATCTAAGCTAAAAAGTAAGTTTGTTACAACAATTTTACATAAAACAAAATACAGTAAATCGAGCTAAAGCTAAGTGTGTTGGTGTTTATGTATGGAGAAGGGTGCATGAATGTGTAAACGGTGGTGAGTGTTAGTGTGTGTGTTTGGTGTGGAATTTATTATTTAGGGTTAGAATACATTATTTAGGGTTAAGGATTTTTTTTACTATTTTTCATTGAACGTTATTGTACATAAGTAGTTGATTCCAATTTTTTAAATACGCCTTAATGCAGAAGTATGGACGCCAGCAGGTCAACCTACCCAAACTTGAACCATAATGCTTTAGAGATAAAGTTGAAAAATTAAAGAAATCTGACAGATTGTAGTAGCTTGATGTGCGGCGACTGCGATGCGTTGACGTGATGCCAATAATTTGAATTCAATTACGTTTTTATTAAAAGTGCACTAACTCATTTTTTCGATAAACGCCAACCTTAACGCGTTGTTCATCAGACATAGTTTTTAAAATATATTACAGTAGTCTCTAATTTTATATTCATAAAATTGTGCCTTATGAGCTAACTAATAAGGAAAAAAATTAAATTAGAATTGCGTAAATTGAGCCCTGAGTTGCTCAGCCGTTTTTTATCTGTTTTTTGTTAATTTATTGTTTAGTTTTAATCGAAGCTTTATTTTCTGCATTTAGATAGTCCTAAGCCCATAAAAGTATGAAGGAAAAATTGGAATTACTTGCAAATAACAGCTAATTCGAACCTGATAAAATAGCAATCTCTTAAATGAAAAATAAAGGGCGTTGACCTAAGGTAACTACTGTAGGTAAGGCTGCGTACTGAGCACGCCGGGGCGGCGTGTGCCGGTACCTACAGGCCGCGTAGTGAACCCAAACTCAAAACTCAAACTCAAACTCATTTATTGCGAAAATGGGTATCAGAAACATCGATACATAAAATAGTTTGGCACCTCCATAATCCGCCTGACGGCATGCAATTTTAATTAGTGTTTGTCTCTACTAATTGTACAATTACTATAATCATCTAAATTTAATTAATACATTCAAAACAAAATAAATTAAAACAAAAAAAAGGAAAAAGAAGTCATAAAAATAATAAATGTCAGGAAATTTCGTCATGGACAGGTCAATTGAAAATTTATAAATATGTCAAAAAATAAATAACCAGTAATTAAAAACAAATCAAGTCAATAACCAAATACAATAATGTCATCTCTCTTTACCTATTAGATTGCATGTCATTTATAAATTCGTTTACACTGTAATAGGCCTTTTCCACCAGTAATTTTTTAAGTTTATGTTTAAATATATTATAGTTTATGCTTTCTAATATTTCTTTTGGTAGGTGATTATAAACGCGTGGCGCCATACAGAGTATACTATTTTTCATAAATGCACTTTTGTGCTGAGGACAGTTAACTTTTATAATGTGACGTTTGCTTTTATAACTTTCGTACATCGTTAAATTATATCTCACAAATATTGCCAACTCAT
Source organism: Sesamia inferens (assembly GCA_037179545.1). Taxonomy (NCBI): domain Eukaryota; kingdom Metazoa; phylum Arthropoda; class Insecta; order Lepidoptera; family Noctuidae; genus Sesamia; species Sesamia inferens. The sequence goes on from CM073930.1 coordinate 17,524,419, forward strand.
TTATGTACAGACACGGTACTGTCAATATTTTTAATTTTTTAAAATATGGTCTACAGCTATCCATTTGACCGAGTTTGCACATTGCCCTTATGCACTTTTTTTGTGCTTTGAAAATTTGCTCTTTTTCAGTACGATTTCCCCAGAATATGATTCCGTATCTTAAAATACTTTCAACGTTCCCATAATATGCTGTCAGAACTGCAAAATCGTTAAGTTTTTTGTGAGCATATACAATGCATACGATTGAGTACTCAACTTTTTACAAAGGATCTCTGCGTGCACTTTCCAATTTAGGCTACTATCTACGTTAAGTCCTAAAAATTTAGTTGTATCTACCTCAGTAATAGTTTCGTCATTATAGTTAATATTAATATTCGTCATTAGGGGAATTCTATTTTTAAATGTCATTAGATGTGTTTTAAATAAATTAATTTCTAGATTATTTAATGTCAGCCATTTTATTATATTATTAAGGGTGTCAAAAATTTCAGATTCAATAAGCGTCTTATTTGTACCTGTAAATACAACTGTACTATCGTCCGCGAACATAATAGTCGGATGTTTTGTTATTTTTGGAAGGTCGTTTATATATATATTAAATAAAAGTGGCCCTATTACACTTCCTTGTGGTATACCCAGATTAGTTTCCCTATAATCTGACATAAAATGTGTCTCTATTTTAAGTTTAGGGCATAAGCGTGTTATTTGGGTACATTGTTTTCTTCTTGTAAGATAGGATTCAATTAGATCTAAGGCCTTACCTCTTATTCCATAAGCGTTCATTTTTTTCAACAATAGTTCATGATCTACACAGTCGAAAGCTTTTGTGAGATCCATGTAGAGTTCCCGCATGTTCACTACGCGGCCTGTAGGTACCGGCACACGCCGCCCCGGCGCGGGCTCGCGGGGGTCTTGTGATGTTCCCGCCGTCCGCACTCCGCCGATTTCATAATAAACATCTTTTTTTTTTTTTTTTTATCTTTATTTTAAGGGACTTTTGAACACAGTTCACGTCAGTCCCATCTAAACATCTTTTGTTATCAGTAACTATTATTTTTTTTTTTTTTTTGTACTAAAACATATCAAAGTTATGATATTTTTATCTATAAAACTTATTTAACTATAAGTTGAGAAAGTTTGCGCACTGGATAAAATATTTTCCTGTATATAATTTTTAAAATATAAAATAGTGATTACCAGTTTTTTAACGATTGAACTTGTTAAGAATACTTATTTGTAATTGTAGAATTAACGTAAATAGGTAGGCGAGGTACGATTCACTGACTTTGACCTCCATTATCAGTCTTTCAACTAAGTGCATGAGGTTATTCTTACACGTGGTTCCATTGATGACGACAATGTTTCCATGGAAAATTTTCATCATTAACATGTAGTATTTTATGGTCCCTTTTATACCTACATTTGTAAATGAAACTACTCGTGTGTAGAATATGGACTATGAATTCGTACATGTAGGCGAAAACTTAATTACTAGATTTGATTGTTAATAAAATAGGTACCCAATTCATTGCTTGGATAAATAGGTTTGTAACACGATTTCTATATTAAAAATATCGCAATTTATATATGCAGTGTTTCTTATATTGTAACCTTCCTCATATATTAAGCAAAAACAAATAGGTTACATAAATAGTATCAGTGACACGAACAAATTAATTACTTAGGGCATCAATTTACCATCAGTTTTCTTGGCTATATCGCAACGTATGTGGCTACTGTCATTTACTCAAAACATACAAATATCTTTACAGGCTAGACCTAATGCGATATTGTAGCATACTTAACATTCAGGCTGAGGCTACATTAGGCCGCGACGCGACTTGCGACACATGAGCGATTAAAACAATGAAATGAATGCTCACGTATATGGCTACACCGTACATCAAATATTACTAGCGATGTTTGATTTCTCTAAGCGATTGGAACAACATTACTGAAGTAACGGCATCGGCTACATCAACATATGAGTGAAATTGAAGCCAATTTATTAGAAAATTTCTCACTTGCACGACTAGTTCAATAGTGCTGCTAAATATGCGTGTGGCTACATTATCCGTATAGTAAAACCACGATGGATGATTTGATCGCATTCTAAGAAATCGACCGATTCGTTGTTGAGCCTGTGTACTGTAGCCATGTCATCGCCGAATATACACCGGAATTTCGCATATAATGTAGCCATACCATGTTTTTCTCATTTCGCTCTTCCAGTCGCATCACAAATCGCTCCCTACTGTAGCCTCAGCCTTAGATAGTTTTACAGCTTTACCATAACAAATTATATAGGCAGATGTTCTAGCAAACTCACCCAAAACCAAAAGAATATCTCAAACTTATCAGCAATGACGCTGAGAATGCGAAGCGGGTCATGAGCGGTGCCTCGTATATGAAATTATGTAGTTCGCTGGCGCGGCTCCGCCAGCAGCCGTGGCTGGCTCTCATGCCCCTCCAGAACGACTAGTTCCACCCTTCGCAATATATCCGCATCCGCATTGTGTACCTGCCCTCTAATTACCTGAGTACCCTAGTCTGCCATACAATAGTGTCAGATTGGTCAATCACTGATATCATAGTGATCGATTTTGACAAGTTTCATTTCCAGTGGTCAATCACTGACATTCCACTCCATATTAATAAATTTTCAAACTGAGTCGTAAATTTAAGAAAATCGTTTTCTACTAACGGTTTTTATAATACGAGTAATGGCAATAGGACAATGTCATTCTACCACCATTACACCAAAAATTGACTGTTATGAATTTAGCAGATTACGTAAGAGGTCAGAAAACAAAAGGAAAATTTGCCAGATTAGTTAAAATGTTCTTCCTCAGTAGTCTGTAAGCGATTCTGTAAGACCTCTGTAAATAATGTAACTTCTTTGCTAGATACTAATTTAAATGTCCACGCTAGTGATAATTAATTATTATTGATACATTGTTTGTTCCGTTCCCGCAGAGTGCCCTGATGGGACAGCAGGCCATTCGACACGGGAGACAACATCGAACTCCCGGCCACTATAGGCCTGCGGGCGGTGAGCAGTGGACAGCTCGCCGCACGGTAAGGACCAGGACCGAGTCGACGGCGCGTCGTGTTTCAAAGAGATTTCAGCACATCCTGACGGAATCTACGAAGACCGATGTCCCCTGGAACAGGGTTGCGGGTTGTTTAAAAAAGAAACCGTGGCCCAGGCGCACGGGCAAGTGAAAAAATACGGGTGGGTCTTAGTCAGTGAAGGAAGATTTCCCATCCGAAAAAAAAGGCTATTTGACACTCCCCGAAAGAGAGTGCACCTGTATATTTTTTTCTGAAGGCTAGCCTCCGTTAAAATTTGTAGAAAGTCTAGAGGACTCTGGTAGAATGTTGATGATTTATTTATTTATTTATTTATTTATTTATTCTCACCTATCTCTATCATTACAGATCCATGATCCAATGCGACAGATTGGCCGTATAAACTAAATTCTAAATATACACATTATAAAAATATTCATATTGATATTGATATTGATATTGTTACTTAGACCAAGAATTAAGTGGGTACTTAATTCTTAGTCTAAGCAACAATATCAATTAGTCTAAGTAACTTATTATATATAATGTAACTTTAGCAAGTTCACTCATATTGCACCACAATACATCAACCCTCTCATGAACCTCATTCACCACACGTATGGCTCTAGTCAGAGGAGTTCTCGCCAGTAGGTTGGTCCTGGCCGCAGGCACAGCGAGCAGGGGCGGGCGGCGCCGCCTCCACACGTACTGGTCGGGCACGCATAGCTGTAGGTGCCGTAGCACTCCCGGGTTCTGCACCACGCCACGTAGTAACTTCACCACATACGCTACGAGTGAGAACTCCCGCCGCACCCTTAAAGTATTGTACCCTACCATACCCAGAACGAATAGTGTAGGGTACATCAATGGGTACATTGGATATACTCCATACAGCTTATAGTACAAGTGTCTAGTGAACTTATTTTGGATACGTTCCAACATACCACTATATTTCGCCTCATGAGGAGCCCAGATGAATGCGCTATGTTCGAGGTGACTTCTGACTAATGCGTCATATAACACCTTAAGTGTTGTGATGTTGGTGAACCCCTGACACTGCCTGAGTACGAAACCCAGGTTTCGGTATGCCTTCTTACATATCTTATTGATATGCTCACGGAAGGTTAGTTCCTGAGAGAAGACTACCCCTAAGTCTCGTACCTGAGCTACTCGTTGCATCGGCACATCCTCAACCTTGTATGGATAGTTCAAAGGAGTTCGCGCGCGAGTGAACGACATCACCGAACATTTAGCAACATTAAAATGCAGTTTTAAGTCGATGATTATTTTATTATTTAATTATTATTACACCTACAGTCACTTTTAAGCAATTCAATTTCAATTCATCGTTACATAAGCTGAGTCACTTTTAAGCAATTCAATTTCAATTCATCGTTACATATGCTGAGTCACTTTTAAGCAATTCAATTTTAATTCACCGTTACATATGCTGAGTCACTTTTAAGCAATTCAATTTAAATTCATCGTTACATATGCTGAGTCACTTTTAAGCAATTCAATTTTAATTCACCGTTACATATGCTGAGTCACTTTTAAGCAATTCAATTTAAATTCATCGTTACATATGCTTAGTTACTTTTAAGCAATTTAATTTCAATTCATCGTTACATAATTATGTTGAGTCACTTGCACACACAGCCTATAATGTTCCCATTACTGGAATACAGGCCTCTTCTCGTTGATAGATAGTGGGCCGTAATCTACCACGCGAGCCCAGTGCGGGCTGGTAGGTGGCACATGTCTTCGAAGTTTTGGCTCTAGGACTTTCCGGTTTATACAGTAGGACTTTTACGACCGTTTTAAGTACTGAAGCATCGAATGAAACGGCTAGGTAAATATTATGTTTACGTCTGATGTACCTATGTAGCAATTCGGAACTAAAACGCTATTGTCTGCTTGTCGTCGCAATATCAACGGAAACATTGGGTCTTCTGTATTACTCATGCCGAGCAATTACCACAACAAGGAAAATATTATAATGTTATACTGAGGTGAAACTATTTCGGAAATAACAGAACCATATTGTCATAGAAATATAATTCATTGTTACCGAATAAATGTATGTTATTTACCGTCGCACTAATAATACGAAAATAACTTATTGGCAACAGAAAACGTACAGGCAGTTAATATACTGCACGTAATAAATACACTAAGATTTTATATCGCTCTTTTCCGTGGACCTTATGAGATACAATTTAGGTTAATTCTTAGTCTTAGTCTGTCAAAGACTGGCCACTGAGCATGCAGGTTGGTAACAGCACCCTAATGAGCTCACCCTTTGAAACATATTACTAATTCATTGATTTCTATGTTCGAAAAATTTATCAGCTCAATAACCTAAATAACGAAGTGAATGTTATGTAACTGTCAGAATGAAACCCATTGCTATTGATAGTGTCTTAAGCAATTACCCTGCGAAGGTCCGGAATGCCCATTTGGTATAGTTGATATTGCCAATCGGGAGCTTAGGGATACTTAGCAGAACGGGACGGAACGGAAATATTTATTTATTTATTTTATTATGTATACACAATAAAATACATAAGGATAAGACAAAATTAAGATCTGAGTACAAAGGTGCTGCTTATTTTGACGTGATAACGTCTATTAAATCGGTATGCAAGGAGCCATTCGCGAAAACTGCGTAACGGCCGAATCTGACGCTACACGGAGTCCACGCCTACTAAAACTAACCTTAGCCTTGTAGCTTTAGAGTGCAATATTATTTACCTAAAAGCACGGTTGTAAACAATTAGTAGCAGTTTTTCGCATACATGATTAAAGCATTGATAGCCGAGTGGTGAAACGCTCGGATTAATATCGACTCACTCAAGAGGTGCCGCGGATCGATTCCTGACGGCAACGGACGTTTTTTATCCTTTTTATTTTTTTTTGTTTTTATTTTTTTTATTTTTTTTTGTGTTTTTTTTATTTATTTATTTTTTTGTTTTTTATGTTTTTTTATGTTTTTTCTCTTATTTTAAATAATTTCATTGCACCCAGAAAAAATTACCATGTAATAGACGTTATCACGTTCAAATATCGGCAGTAGACGGAGTTCTACAGACAGCCAATTTTTTTTTTGAAATTTCTTCGAGCAGACCTCCGAAAGCAGAACTAAAACAGAAATGTAGACAATGTTGTGTAAGAACAAAGAGGAAATAGTATATAAAATATGAATACGATAAGTATAAAAGTAATAACATTAAATATACCTAAACATATAATTCAAAAATAAAATAAATACATAATACTAAAATATATAAATATTTACGTAGTATAAACAAATTCTCACAGTAGAGAAGAAAAGTAATGCTCTATTAATCACAAATGTCAGGCGGGAGTGAGTTCCACAATCTTACAGAATGTACAGAGAAAGAATAGGAATAGTAAATCATTTTATGAGGATGAGATTTAAGGATGGATCTTAGGTGTGATTTACAGGCAATTCATGCCACTGGTTCTTAATTATTCAGTCAACCAATCACAGCAAGTTAGGGTACTTGTGGTTGACGATTTGTTAGGTAATTTTTAGTTTGATTTCAGCTACGAAAACGGGCTTCTCGAAAACTCTTCAGTTTTATATATTAGTATAGAAGTATAGATTATAACTAATCAGGAGGGAAAGTCAATGTTAAGATGTTTGTATTGCCTTATTGTACTTACTGAGATACAGTGGCCCCTGGCATACAGGAAAAATAAGGAACACCGTTGGGTTTTAGTAAGTAGTAATCTGACACATCTTTCCACTCCGCCCAGAGCGGGAGAAGTCATTTGATAATTTCCCATTCAAAAAGGCTTGTAAAAAATTCTTTCCGCTGACTAATTGTATACCCAGTAATAATACTATTACTGGGTATACAATTAGTCAGCGGAAAGAATTTTTTAACACTTTGACTATGTAACAACAAAAATGGGACAAAACCCGCCACACATTTTCTCACCCACTGCAACTCCTGAAAGCCAGAAACAACAGTGGAGACCGCCAGAAAAACGATTCATTCGATCATTGCTCGAATGAAGCTCGACGAGTCCCGGAAAAACGATTCAATTGTCTTGGGTCCCGCAATGAAATTAATCAGAAAAGAATAGCGGAGGAGTAAGAAAAAAAATTTTTTTTCCACTTCCCTCCATAACAATCAGGAGATAGAACAGAACTAGGCCAATCGGCACAGAGGGACATTATTGCAACTGTTATGCTTTCCCGCTTAAACCTCTCAACCGAGTTTGATGAAATTTGGCACAGACATATCAGATCTTTAGACCCTGAGAAAGGAGATAGGCTACCTTTTATTGATAAAAATAAGGATATTCCCGAGGGAAATTTAAAAAGTGCGTATTATTATAAACGTGAAAGTTTGATGTAAGTTGTTACTCTTGCACGAAAAAACTTCTGAAAGGATTTGTACGAAATTTAGTACACAGATGGCTCATAACCGGGATTAACATATAGAATAGTTTTAATCCGGATATTCCCAGGGGTTCAAAACTTATGCGGGTAAAACCGTAGTTGTCCATAAATTAGTTTAAATTGTCTCTACGTAATGGCCGGCTGGAGCAGTGACAGTCCAGCCCACTAGTAAAGGTTCCAACTTAATAATTGCATGCAGGCAGACAGGTGGATAACATTGTCAAATTTAATTCATCACCGATGCTCCGCAAGCAGTGAAGAAAAACATCGTGTGAAAATGTCCTAAAACAAATAAGACGAAGATATCCGCCAATTTGCACTGGACCTGCTGGTTGGATAGCCCACTCCTTCTCATAAGATTTGTGAACTGTGTCCCAAGAGTGGGGATATCAAAGGATTATGTTATCGTATTTCACGGCATGAAATCAAAAAAAAATCAAAATCAAAGCATTTATTTCAAATAAACCAGTTACAGGCACTTTTGAATTGTCAGAAGGTCGGTCAGTCAGTAAGGTGAAGCTAGTCGCCCATTCCAAAGAGTAGGTACCTATGGAGAAGAACGGGCAAGAAACTCCATGGACACTCTTTTAAATTATCAAGCATGAGACACGTGCTTTCGCACATTTTCCTGACAGTTAGTTACATTGTTCGACCGTATTCTGTAGCCAAAATTGGTATTTTCTACTGCACTAGTGTAATGGGAATATTAATATTCCCGAAATAGTTTCTCATATGTACAAACATTGTTTTGTTCTCCCTGTCATGGTAATTACTCCAGCTAAATCGTGTACAATATTTACGTTGATATTGCGGAGACGCGAAGACAATAGCGTTTTATGTGCGGGAGAAATCACGCATAAGATGAATAATAAATATGAAGACGTTGGCGACGGCGGAGCAATTGGGTCGTCACCTTCTTGGTGTGGTGGGCTCCATTTCGTAAGTAAAGCTTTGAATTAAAGCATGAAGTGTAAATAATAAATACGGTTTATTTCTCTGACCAAGGAACATTGTTACAATAGTGTGTAAATACAATTTTGCCGTATAATAATAATTTATTTCAGACGTAGTCCATATAATGTTAGTCATACAAAAATTGAAATACAAATAAAACCTTATAAATCTATTGTTAGTACACTAAACAGAAATACAACACAATCAAATTGACCCGCACAGAAGTGCCAAGATATGCCAAGCCCAGGACGCAACCACCCGTAATGTGTAGTCGCATCCAGTGCCACCACATCGGCGATTCCCAGCGGCCCACGAAAACACTCAGAAGGCTGTTTGGGCTGGCCCACATGCGCTTCATGAGAGATGCACAGCGCTTTCGCATGATTGCATGGAAACCATGCACTTTTTTCTCAGCAAAAATTACTGAAGCGCTGCAGCAGCGCCGTAGTCCGAACAATATTCTGAACATGCTATGCTTGAACTTTTGTGAGAGCTGGAGTCTGAACTAGGTTCGTAACCTGTGATACAGATCTCTTGGCTCACACCCCTTTAAACATTTATCATTTGAAACGGCATCGAGAATAATTTTATACATAGAACACTATTAGTTTGAAAAACATTTTCAACAGAGAGGTAAATCTAGAAATAGAGGGTGCACTCGCGAAGTGTAATGTGAGGTGATGTAATTGTGAGTAAGTATATAGTGTATCCGACCGCCTTCAGCTTTTGGGAGTTGAGATTTCCTCGAACCTAAACTTTGGGCGGTTCATTGGGTCCAGATGTGATGTGATGTGATTATGTTAAGTGTTTTCTTAACATACTGTATATATATAGATATCCCTTTGGGCACTTTGTGGCTCAGACGTGCCGTATAGGTAGTAATTTGTTGATCCATTTTCACTTGTTGATCCGGGGGCCTTTTGTTGATCCGATGCCATTTGTCCATAAATATGTAGCTCCGTTCGGAGCCACATGTGTCACGTTGAATAATAATAACCAATAACAATAATTAAGGGCTGTTTTATACAAATCCACCTTTTTGGCGTCTGGGCAGTTGTTGATCCAATTCAAATGGGCCAATCAGGGCGCAGCATTTACCAAGGGCGCGAAGCGATTGGTTAAGCAGCCGTTTTGTTTTTTATGTATGTTCACTTTATTAATCTTAGATATTAATCTGAGACACCTGGACTGATTTGCTAAATTCTTTTTTGTTTGAAATGGTAAACTTTCTAATTGGTCCCATAGTCACCAAGTCAGGATCTGATGATAGAAGACTAGAGAAATCAAGAGGAACTTCCAAGAATCGTAGGGGCGACTAGTGCATTTCTAAGTATTTTCATTAAGTATTTCAAAGAACTACAATTTGATAATGGTCTGGTGATGGAGCCGGGAGACAGTCGAAGGAAGTCCTCAACTATTCATAGCAGTTACCTTGAGTATGTGCTTGATTAATTTGTATTAATAAGAACTTTTTTGAACCAATGGGTTGTGTTTGTCATTAAGGCTCTGATGATGAAAACAAAGGCCAGTTCCGGGAACTCTTCAAAGGTTTACAGTAGTTACTTTGTGTTTGGATTTAATTCATTTATATTGATGAAGAAGAAGAATGCCGGCAGGAGTTACCACCGACCAGACAAAGTCTTGCCGCCAAGCGATTCGTCGTGTTCCGGCATGATGTCTGGTGAAGCCGTACGGAGGACGGGTCTGAGCAGTTGTGTTGCGATGTGTGCCGAGTACGATTCGCCTAATATTGTTGTGTTGGAAGTTTGGTCCTGGAGGGTCTTCAGATCAATCTCCCTCTGGCGCAGCATCGTTGGGTCGTGTTGTAAGGTTTAACATTGCATCACCTCGCTCAACTGCCGTCTTTCTTCCTATTCGCTCAGTTTTTCTAAGTGAATAGGTTCTTAATAAACTAGCGCGCTGTACCATTAACGATCGCATCACTGCTTACCATCAGGCGGGATTGCGGTCAAGCGCTAGTTTAAAAATATAAAAAAAAGACTTTACACCTATGTGGGTTAAAATGAAGGTCTGCAGTTGATCTGATGATGAAGACCCTAGACAGTCAACGGAACTCCTTAATAATTCACAGCAGCTACCTTGAGTTTGTGATTGATTAATTTGTATTGATAAGAACTTTTCAAAAGATGGGTTACGACTGTCATGAAGGCTCTGGTAATAAAAAAAATGTGTGCGTGTACTAGTGTACACACGTAAGAAGTGAAACTTCTTAGAAAAAGAAGGCGCGTAACGCGCGTGGCGCGTGAAATAACATTAATAAAGATTAAAACTTAGCGTCCCCAATAGGGGGACGGTCCACGACTAAAAACAACACCAAATTTAAAACTAAACTAAAGATACAGCCCATGTATGTCCCAACAGTTGCACGCGCCAGCACCAGGTGAGTCAGAGTGGAATGCGAAACGCGGGGTGCGGCATGCGGAATCCCCCGGGGCCAGAATGTTGGGCTCTTCCTCCCGAATCCGAAGAGCCCAAACTCGGCTAGTCTAGGACCTCCGGATCCCGAGATAGGCCGCGGGGGGGTTGAGGTGGCCTGAGGGGCAAGTGGGGGGGGGTAAGGGAGTGTAGAGGAGAGGGGTGGGGGTGGGGAGGAATATAGGTTCCGGCTGGGAGGGGGGCTAGTAAGGGGGAGGGAAAATTTTGTCAGAATTTTGAAATTCCCAGCCGTTTCCGAGATATCCGGGATTTCAAGTAGGGATATGGGGAAGGACTTCGAGGTGGGTAAATATAGTAAAAAAAAGTTAATAAAAAGATGGCGCGTAACCGAAAAATGTGACGGTAAATTTTTTTCAACGCCGATAAAGAAGTTTCACTTCAACAAAGGCCAGTTCAGGGAACTCTTCAATGGTTAACAGTAGGTACCTTGTGTTTGGCCTTAATACATTTATATTGATGAGAACTTTGCACCTATATGGGTTAAAATGATGGTGTGTAGTAAATCTGATGATGAAGACTATAGGCATTCGAGGGAATTCCTCAACAATTTACACTGGTTACGTGGTTTTCTTACAGGCCTTTTCCCAACTATATTAAAATCAGCATTCATTCTGCCCGGATGCAGCTGAGCAGTATTTTTCACAACACAAAAGCGTAAAATAAAAAAAAAATAGAAAAACAACAACTGTCTTCCAAAAAACAATACAAAGTTAAAAATAACTAATTTCGGAAGTCGGTGTATCTTTGGTATTAGTATATTCGTGTTTAGGAACAAAAAAAAGTACTTACTGTAGTACGAGATCAAAATGAAAGTATGAGCAATGCCTAGACACGAAGCGAGTACGCAACTTTTATTTATTTATTTATTTATATTTATTAGAGCCACTAGTTATTGTTACAACACTTAAATGTACAGTTGATAATTATAAGATCTTAGCTAGTTGCACAACATACTAAGGTAGTTACAGCGTACAATTAGAGGAGCGTTATGGACAGTGGACAGTGGTTAATAAAATTATACATAACAAGCATTAATCCAATCTAAAGATAAAAAAATAAAAAAATAAAATATTACTTTACAAAATGCAAAATACTTAAATCTAATAAAATTTAAAAATAAAAACAAACAAGTAGCAAATAAAAGGGAAGAGGTGGAGCAGACTAATTCAGTTCAGCCAACTTCCTCCGGAACTGTGACAAAGAGTCAAAGTGTACGTCCACAGATTCACTGCATTTGTTTAATAAACGACAGAGACGGGGGATAGGTGATGATTTACCAAACTCTGTGCGCCTAAAAGGGGCCGAGAGAGGTTGAACTGGCTTACGCGGATATCTCGATGGCACACTAAACCTAAAAGAATTAAGGAGCTGTGGACAGTTTATTTCACCTCGAAGTATTTTAAAAAGTATATTAAATTCAGTTTCTTGATTTTAATTGATTGTTGCATAAGCGTGACGAGTAGGTACTGATTCTTCAGTGCTAAACTTCAATGCTGTAAGATTTTGAGGAGTTTCCTCTACTCCTGTTGGTCTTCATCACCAGATTTACGGACACGACTCACAGACCTTCATTTAAACCCACATATAAATAAATAAATAAATACGGACAAATCACACAGATTGAGCTAGCCCCAAAGTAAGTTCGAGACTTGTGTTATGGGATACTAACTCAACGATACTATATTTTATAATAGATACATATATACTCGGTGGTAGGCCATAACATCAGCCGCCGGCAGAAGTTACCACCCACCAGACAAAGTCTTGCCGCCAAGCGATTTGTCGTGTTCCGGCATGATGTCTGGTGAAGCCGTACGGAGGACGGGTCTGAGCAGTTGTGTTGCGATGTGTGCCAAGTACGATGCGCCTAATGTTGTTGTGTTGGGAGTTTGGTTGTGGAGGGTCTTCACACCAATCTCCTTTTGGCGCAGCATCGTTGGTCGTGTTGTTGGGTTTAACATTGCATCAACTCGCTCAACTGCCGTCTTCCTTCGTATTCGCTCGGTTTTTCTGAGTGAATAGGCTCTTAATAAACTAGCACGCTTTACCATCGACGATCGCATCACTGCTTACCATCAGGCGGGATTGCGGTCAAGCGCTAGTTTATAATTATTAAAAAAAAAAGACCCAGGCCAATCAGGAAAAGATCGTTTTCCATCATGAGCTGGGCGGGGATCGAACCCGGGGCCTCCTCGTCGCAGGCAGGCGTGTTGACCGCTGCGCCACGGAGACCGATATGTAGGTGTAAATTTCTTATCAATACAAATTAATCAAGCACAAACGCAAGGTGGCTGCTGTGAATCGTTGGAGAGTTCCGTCGACTGTCTATGGTCTTCATCATCAAATCTACTGCAGATTTTCATAATAATCCATATGGGTGAAAATTGCTCATCAATACAGTATGTTAAGAAAACCCTGTCCGACCCATAAGGATAATAAAGGTTAGGTAAACACGTGACCAAATATAATATAAAATTTTACGTAATCATCATAGTCCCAATACAAATGAATTTTGAAATAATGTTTTTTTCCCACGAATTAATTGCAACTTCCCCGAAATTTGGTAATTTTTAAAAAAGTGACAACACCGGTATTATTATGAACGAATAGCGATGCGACCACATGCCGCGTCCCCTGCCACCTGCCGCCCGCGGAAGGAAGCTTAACGCACATTTATTTAGTTACCTCTTTTTGCGAAATAATATTTATTTTTTTTGGGGATTTTTTTTTAAGTTTAGCCCGGTTTTGTATCCATTAGTAGAATCAGTTATCGATACCTAACAACACATTCACGGGTCGGACAGGGTTTTCTTAACATACTGTATATATTAATTATTCTAAACACAAGGGAACTACTGTAAACGGTTGAGGAGTTCCCTGAACTGGCCTTTGTATTCATTATCAGAGTCCTAATGACAGTTACAACCCATCTAGGTTTATTTTTTTTATTTGTTTTTATTAATTATGGGACAACAAACAATACAAAATATTTGCAAATAGTAATATAGCATTATTACAGCAATATTGATGTGGATAATGCAGTGGCATTATCCGCATCTTAACAATATCGGAATACGTTAAAAAAAGTAAAGTTCTTATTAATACAAATTAATCAAGCTCAAACACAAGGTAGCTGTTGTGAATTGTCGAGAAGTTCCCTCAAGTGTCTCTCGGCTTCATATCTACTACATCATCAGATCTACTCCAGATCATTATTAAATTGTAAATACCTTGAAATGCACTAGTTGCCCCAGAAAATTTTGATAAAAACAATTGTTTTCCTTGATTTCTCTGGTGACTATGGGACCACTCTTTCAAATAAAAAATAATTTTGGTAACGGGTATAGGCGTCTTACAGTAATCGGTGAACATACATAAAAAAAGATTGCGACGAATTGTGAACATCCTCCTTTATTTTAAAGTCAATAATTTTTCTGTTGACAATTTAATTTTTATAGGATTTTAACATTGATTACTAACTTTTTACTTCCAATATAAGTTCATTCCCGGTGTTAGAAAAAAGGCCCAAGGTCGAAACCTCTTTTCTCAACGCCCGCGCTGCTGCCGATGACAATACTATCATACTAAGCAGTATATACGTGTGTAGTGGTCGTGGTGGCCTAGTGGTAAAAACACCAGCCTCTCAAGTATGAGTGCGCGGGTTCGATTCTAGGTCAGGCAAGTACCAATGTAACTTTTCTAAAGTTATATGTACTTTCTAAGTATATCTTGGACACCAATGACTGAAGGTGAAGGAAAACATCTTGAGGAAACCTGGACTTTAAGTCTGAAATCGCCAACCCGCACTGAGCAAGCGTGGTGATTACGCTCAATCCTTCTCTGTATGAGAGGAGACCTGTGCCCAGCAGTGGGACGATAAAAAGGTTGATGATGATGATGATGATGAAGCAGTATACGGTCAAATCACGCAAGCAGTTACTAACTACTTTTCTCAAACAATCCGCGGAAATAAAAAACATAATTTTATTTTATAAGTTTTTTTAAGACGAATAATGAACAATAACAAATTTTCCCTCGCTATGGCGCTATTATGATGTTCCTTTGTTTTGTTTTTTCAATAAACAGTCTACTACCGTCGATTTGCAAGACAGTATGAAATTTAAATAAAACCTTTTATTAGTTACCTCCTTGGTGTTTCATGTTTCGAATATCGTTTTTTTTTTGAAAGAAATTCAAACTAGGACGCTGGAATGAAACGCAGACTACCCAATTCGAAATTGCGACCGCTAAAGTTTACATTCCATGTGTATAACGCGTTCCAGTACCTACCACAAATCATTAGAAAACAGCGTTTTCTTTCACTAAAATATAACACGATTAAGTGAAATTATTTTTATAATACACGTAGGTATGTTTAACTTTGAGTCGACTGAGAAAACTCCACCACAATGTCAAACGCACTTCGGCGGATAAATGTACTTAGAACTTTATTACCATTATTACTAAGTAGCAAATCTGATTATATTTCCACTAACGTGCGGTTGAGTTTATCTTTTTTAATTTACAAAAATATTATCAATGAGGTACACATGTTTATTGTACACACTACGCTGTGATATCTCAATGTTCTTTATGAATTATTTACTTTTTACTACATAAATCATAAACAACTCTATAAATAATTTAAACTTCCAATGAAAAATTAACGTGACACTCAGCTTAGCTTTCCCGCCAAAACTCCTGACCCGGGTTATGACATCAAGAAAACATTGTTTTATTTTGAGCTTGGCTTTTTAGTAAATTATATTTTTGTTTTTTTTTTATTTCATCATCATCATCTCAGCGTTAATCCCAGTCGCATCCGTAGCTTTTCAGCTTTGGAGTCTGGGGTCCGTTTTACCAGTCTAACTGCTGATTTTGGCTAAACTTCGATATTTTCGGTGAAGCGAATGCCGTCTGGCCTCTATAACCCGAAGGCGATATCTAAGCATTGCAGTTAGAACAATTGTTTGAACTTTTGAGGGCTCCAACAACTCGTAACGACTGCCACTTGATGTTCGTATGGCAACCGGGACCAACGGCTTAACGTGCTTTCCGAG
Organism: Sesamia inferens; assembly: GCA_037179545.1. Classification (NCBI taxonomy): domain Eukaryota; kingdom Metazoa; phylum Arthropoda; class Insecta; order Lepidoptera; family Noctuidae; genus Sesamia; species Sesamia inferens. The sequence goes on from CM073930.1 coordinate 17,540,397, forward strand.
GCACGATCAGACTAGTGCCAATATTCATATTCATGCATACAAATATTTGCATTGTGCGGGGATCGAACCCGCTCCTCCCTGCGCAACAGCCGCGTTCGCTACCGCCACGCCACGGAGGCTATCCTGTGTTTTTTTTTTCTTTATTATGTGTTTAGTATTGTTTTAGCGTATTATTATAATAAGGTGCGTTCTGTTTGAGTGGAATAAACAATTTTTCTTTCTACCTGATTAATGCCTAAAAAAAACGGCTACGCAAAGTTCAACCCTTAAAACTTAATAATAATATGTATTCGCATACAATTTCTACCAAAGGAACCTTACAAGCAGTATTAATTGCATTGAATGTAACCGAGGCCGTCGACACAATATTTTCAGCACAAAACATACAGCGGCGATATCGTCTTTGGACTCATTAGTTTGGTTTCCATGAATTTAAAAACTTTAAATAAATGATAAATTAGAAATAAAGTATAAAAACCCCATACGTAAAATTCAACCTAATTAAATATTAAAAACAATAACTTTGACTTCATACTAAACATAATTGATCGACCGGTACGGTATCAGTACCTATTCAGATCAAAATAACTATTACGAAGTATGAGAGCTAAACGGATCAACATAAGTAAATGAATTTTGAAATATATTACAAGCCAAAACGCCTTCGTGCATTTAAAAAAAAAAATGGTCGTTATGGATCCACTAATGCATGAAATGTTAACAAATATATATAGATCTTACAATGTATGGAGCATTGCGAATATAAAATTTCTAGATTAGGTTTAATAAATTGATAATTGATCAACCGTTACGGTATAGGTATCGGATCAAAAGAAGTATTACTGGAAGTGCGAGCATATAAAACGATCAACACAAGTTATTGATTTTTGGAATATATTCAGAGCTAAAAAGTCCTCGTGGGTTCAAAAAATTTATCCGTTACGGATCCACTAATGCATGAAATTGCTGAAAAAATTTTGTCGAGTACCTATATGTCCCAATCGACGAATATGTTTGGCCACATCCCTAAATAGAATGCGACGTTGCCACTCCGCCCAAGAAATAACGGGAGTCAAGTTTTTCCGTGCTAAAGGTGGAGTCTATAATGAACGGCATCGTGGCTGGATCAACTAAGTGCCCAAAGAGGTGTAACATATAACATACATATATAGAAAACATATATATATTGTTTACGCTAGTTTATCGGCCGAGTCCGATTGTTAGTTAGTCGAGTTGATAGATGCACGACCGGTAGGGATGAGCGTAATTTAGTATTGTCTATGGTGACGCGCCGCCATTGACACAACGTTTTGAGACCCCGTCGCATACGGCGGTCCGTTGCTTGAACTCTTGACGAATAATCATCGCGTGCGTGGCACGTTCGGTCGAATGATTTTCGGGAAATAAATGACACAACGTTTTGCGACCCCGTCGAGTATGGTCCGTTGCTAAAATCCTTGACGAAATACTCGCGCGCGTGGCGCGTTCGGACGAGTGAATTTCGGGACGTAAATACCACCGGCCGCGGTTTGAATAGTTTGTCGCGATTGTTGCCCGTGGTTTTGAAGTATTTGCTTGAATTATAACCGTAACAGCGCCGTCTGTAATTGAGTTGAATCGGAAACGTGGTTTCATTCGTCGATTGTTTGTCGGGCGTGAACTGACGCTGCTAAGTAACGGTTTCTTACGTTGGTGAGCTTTGGTGCCCTAATAAGGGAACTTTAGTGTGTCGACTGGTATGGGACAGTCAGTGTTTTGAAGACATCGGACGTCAGTGTAAATCGACGCGCGCGCGTCGATTCTCCGGGACTTCACTCCACGACGGAGCACACTGGGTCCCAGGTAAGTGCCTTAGATTTATTTGGGAGTGGTAAGAGATTGATTTACTTGTGGTATAAGCCGACCTTGTTTGTTGGATAAGCCGTGACAAATGTGCGGTAGATGGGCGCGCTGTACTGGGGCGCGTCTACATCGTTTGGTAGCAGAGCGTGGTTTCTAATTACTAATTTGATTAATTAGAGTATCATTCCAGTATTTTGGTAGCCTACAGAGGCTAATTTGCAAAAATTTGTTTTTTTATTTGTTGTTGTCGGTACTCGTAAAATTATATCTCTGACCACCTCCATCATTGTGTGGATCCGATATTTTACAAAGTAAGAAATGTAAAAACAATTGTAGGTAGATTGTTTTATTTTTGGTTCATTTCTTTCCGTTCAGAGGATCGGAACAGGCAAAGGCATAGTACGCCATAGAGCCTGGTAAATAATTCGTTTGTTATTAAATTATTGACCTACGGTTATCAATAATTACGAGTTATTTTTATGACTAATGTTTTGTTATTGTCGAACTAGTCAACTCGTGTATTTGTACGAACCGAATAGTTCGTGATGGAATGTTTTGATTTAGCTCGTGATTCACAGTCGTAATTTTGTTGATTTAGCTCGTAATTCACAGTCGTAATTTTGTTCTGTTTGTTGTTGATTTATTACATAATTCACAGTAATAATTTTATTCTGTTTGTTTGTTGATTTATTGTGTAATTGGTAGTAATAATTTTGTTTTGGTAATAAGTTTGGATCTGTGTCGCAGTTAAGTTAGGCCGTTTGCACAATGATATATTGTATGTATACTTTGTAATATTTTTTATTTATACATTGTTAATATTTGTTTGTAACGGTTGCCCTTAGCTTGGTCCCCACACGGTCTCGCGGAATTTTTTGAGTTATTTACGCTTGTTTTTGTTGCTTTCCGCGCGTTCTTTAATTGAATTTAATTTGTTAATTTGAATTAAAGGCTTTTATTTGAAATGGCTCCCAATCCGCTTGCTACGGCAAAGGCCGAGGTTCAAGCCGCATTGCGTTGGCTCGCGGGTGCGGCCGCCCTGATTGTTCGGCCGGATCGGGTACAGGCTTTGTTGACCCGTTATGAAGGGTTGCCTGCGCGCATGGAAGGGTTGGAGCGACACGCTGTCGACTTCCATGCCTACGTTTTGGAACACCCTCCAGCGGATGAAGCCATAGTGGAGACCTTCAAAAGGGATGTCGACCAGGCGTACGAATTGGCTGACCAAATTACGGAGTTAGCAGAAGGGCTCCTGGCTGCCCGTAGGGGAAAGCCGACTTGGAGCGGGGAGGTTAAACCGACCCCGCCGGCTTTGTTAGGGAGATTGCCTACATTGGAGATTCCCCACTTTGACGGGGACCTCACGGCTTGGATGGGCTTCATCAACCTGTTTGACAGCTTGGTGGACTCCAGGAAAGATTTGTCTCCCAGCCAGAAACTGGCTTATTTGCGCTCCGCCCTCCGCGGAGAAGCCAGTGCAGTGGTCCAGCACCTGATAGTCAGCGATGCTAACTACGAGGTTGCGCGGCAGTTGTTGCTGGACCGCTACCAAAATGTCCGCTTGCTAGCGGACACCCATGTGGCCGCTATTTTGGCCCTACCAAAGGCAACGCGGGTTTCCTCCTTACGGAAGGATTTGGTCAACCCGCTCTTGACCGCCGTCCACTCGTTGCGCCGGCTGGATTTGCCGGTCGACCAGTGGTCTTTTCTGCTTCTGCACATCGTCCTAACGAAATTGCCCGCAGACGTAAAGGGGCGATTTGAGCAAAGGTACGGGGGCAATAGCGCCTCGTATCTCCCCCCCTTCTCGGATTTGCTTCGTTTTTTGGAGGACGAGTGCAGAGTGCTGGACCAGCTGACCGACCCCACACCGGGAACGAGCACAGGTCGTCCGGAGGCGGCGAGGGGACAACCCCGCCGTCCGACCAAACAATACTCGGCTGTCCGAAGGGACTCCCCCCCCGCACCAGGTAAACGGTGCCGGTATTGCCGGGGGGACGGACATGACGTGCGTGCTTGCGCGAAGTTCGAGGGCCTCCGCACTGCGGGACGAACAGTCCTCGCCAAGCAACGCGCCTGGTGTTACATGTGTCTGGGGGACCACCTCCAGTCAGCGTGCCCCCAGGCAAAGGTTTGTCCACATTGCGGCGGGAGACATCACGCTCTCCTGTGTTTGAACCGCAATGGTGGCGGGTCCGAAAGGGGCCCAGATTCCCCGCACACGGGCGGGGGCCCCAAGGGTGGGGGCCCCACGGGCGGGGGCCCCCCGCAGGTTGTAGCGGTGGCCGTCGGGGGCTCGGGGAGGCGGGCGGTACGCTGCTCCCCCCCTTGATTGAATACCCTCGACTGGGGCGTTATGTTCCTCCGTATGCGGCCCGCGATTGTTGGCCCACACCTCGGAGTAGAGTTGGAAGGAGTCCCTATGTTGCGGAGTGGGACCCTCTCGCCTATTGTCGGCGACCCCCTCCGATCTTTCCGACTCAGTCCAACCGGGGTCCAGGGGGGCAATCACCCCCCCGGGTTTTCATTAATGCCACTGTGTGCTGTTGCCAACAGCCTCCGTGCGTGTTTGGGGCCCCAAAGGTGATTTTGTCACAGTGCGTGCCCTCTTGGATTCAGGGGCCCAGGGTTGCATAAGTATCTACTTGGCTCGTCCGACAGTTGAGCCTAAATATTGTACCGCATAGGGAATCGGTACGGGGCGTTGGAGACCTGCGGATTTCGGATCCGATCGGTCGGGTTTTGTTCTCCTTCTCCCCCCACTCCTCCTCTACGCCGAAAATCGGTACTTCGGCGATTGTTTTTGAAACGGTGGTCGGGCCGCTTCCGCAAGTGCGAGCCCCACACGCCGCCGTTGAATTGTCGGCTGGATTGGCCCTGGCTGATCCTCACTTCCACCGACCTGGCCCGATCCATTTGTTGATCGGTGTGAATGTGCTAGGTCGTTTGCTGCGTGGGAGCGAGTGAGTTTTGCAGGCAGCCGGTTTTGTAGCCATATCCACCTCTTTGTTGTTGGGTCATGTAGTAATGGGATCGTTTAGGGACGTCCCAGGCCCCCCTTCGGCAGACAGCGACCTCGCTGTTGGTTCTGCCTTGTCGGACATCCTCTCCGGCAACTTGCTCCGAGATTGGGAGCTAGTACTTTAGGTCGATCTTTGCATGGTCTGACAGCCAAGTCGTCCTTTGTTGGCTGAAAAGTTGAGTCCATACCCTCGAGGTATTCGTGGCCAACCGGGTGTCTCAAATTCAGACATCGAAAGCCCAGTTGATTTGGCGCCACGTGCCTGGCGAATTGAACCCCGCAGACTGCGCTTCCCGCGGCTGCGAGGCGCCCGAACTTGTGAATCTCCAGCTATGGTGGGGTCCACCATGGTTGTTACAGCTGGAGGGTTCTTGGCCCCATACCCCCGCAGTGGTCAGGGGATCTACGCCAGGGGTGCATGTTCACGCCACCGAGACTGTAGCGGCTCCAGATCCGGAGTTTTTGCTTGAGCGCTACAGCTCTTTGGATAAATTGCTCGGCGTCACCGCCTGGATACGGCGTTTCATCCACAACTGTCGTAACCCTCGTGGCAAATTTGAGTCTCCGGTCCTCTCACCGCAAGAGCGCAATGACGCTCTGTTATATTGGGTGCGGATAGTTCAAGAGAGTGAATTTGCATCGGAGTTGAAAACCCTCCGTCAACGCACATCCAATCTGAAGGGACCCTTAGGGCGCTTGAATCCCTTCTTGGATGATCAGGGTTTGATGCGTGTCGGAGGTCGGCTTAGAAATGCTAAGCTCCCCTATGGGGCTCGTCATCCATTGTTGCTCCCCAAGAACGGCTCCTTGGTGAAGTTGTTGATCGCAGACCGCCATGTGAAAAATGCACATGCCGGATGCAGCGCTCTTACTGCGATCCTCCAACGTGAATTTTGGATTTTGTCTGCGCGGAGAGTGATCCGATATGTTATCTTCCGTTGTCTCCCGTGCTACCGCTTGAAAGCGGACATCGTGCAGCCCCAAATGGGGGATTTGCCTGCCGATCGAGTCACCGAATCGATGCCCTTTGCCGGAGTTGGTACGGATTTTGCGGGACCATTTATTGTTAAAGCTTCGCGTCTCCGTAACGCTAAGACCGAGAAGGCTTACTTGTGCGTTTTTGTGTGTTTAGCTACTAAAGCGGTCCACCTCGAGGTGGTTAGTGCTCTCACGACAGAGGCGTTCGTCGCTGCTCTTGGCAGATTTGTTTCACGTCGCGAACTGCCGTCCTTAATTCGATCCGACTGTGGGACCAACTTTAAGGGTACCGATCGTTATTTGAAGGAAGTTTGTGAATTTTTAGATAAACATAATGTTGAGATCGGATCCACACTCTCCCGCAGAGGGGTACGATGGCAGTACTCACCGCCGTCCTGCCCCCACTGGGGAGGTATATTTGAAGCTACTGTAAAGGCCGCTAAAACTCACCTTCGTCGCGTTATTGGAGATAGTATCCTAACTTTTGAGGAGCTCGCGACCGTATTTTGTAAGGTTGAGGCGGTCCTCAACTCGCGTCCGTTATGCCCTTTGTCATCCGACGCGAATGATTTGGAGGCCCTCACGCCGGGCCATTTCTTGATAGGTAGACCACTTAACGCCCTGCCTGAATATCCTTATTTGGACATTAACTCCGGACGGCTCTCGCGATTTGAATTGCTTCAACAGCTTACGCAGAGTTTTTGGCGCCGTTGGCATCTGGAGTATTTGCACATTTTACAACAGCGCGTTAAGTGGTCAGACAAGACGAACCCACCAAGAGTCGGAGACCTCGTTTTGTTAAAGGACCCAAACCTGCCACCCCTCCGATGGCGTCGTGGACGCATTGTTAAATTGTATCCGGGGTCGGATGGTGTTCCCAGGTTTGCCGAGGTCCTGGTGGGGGACTCTGTCTTGAAGCGCGCGATCGCCACACTCTCCCGCCTGCCCTTAGATTGAATTGTCGGACCGTTTGTTACTGTCTGGGGCGGGGGGATGTTTACGCTAGTTTATCGGCCGAGTCCGATTGTTAGTTAGTCGAGTTAATAGATGCACGACCGGTAGGGATGAGCGTAATTTAGTATTGTCTATGGTGACGCGCCGCCATTGACACAACGTTTTGCGACCCCGTCGAGTATGTTCCGTTGCTAAAATCCTTGACGAAATACTTGCGCGCGTGGCGCGTTCGGACGAGTGAATTTCGGGACGTAAATACCACCGGCCGCGGTTTGAATAGTTTGTCGCGATTGTTGCCCGTGCTTTTGAAGTATTTGCTTGAATTATAACCGTAACAGCGCCGTCTGTAATTGAGTTGAATCGGAAACGTGGTTTCATTTGTCGATTGTTTGTCGGGCGTGAACTGACGCTGCTAAGTAACGGTTTCTTACGTTGGTGAGCTTTGGTGCCCTAATAAGGGAACATTAGTGTGTCGACTGGTATGGGACAGTCAGTGTTTTGAAGACATCGGACGTCAGTGTAAATCGACGCGCGCGCGTCGATTCTCCGGGACTTCACTCCACGACGGAACACACTGGGTCCCAGGTAAGTGCCTTAGATTTATTTGGGAGTGGTAAGAGATTGATTTACTTGTGGTATAAGCCGACCTTGTTTGTTGGATAAGCTGTGACAAATGCGCGGTAGATTGGCGCGCTGTACTGGGGCGCGTAACATACTAGCTGACCGGCAAACGTTGTTTTGCCATATAAATAATAGATTAAATTACTAAAATGGCTATTAAAAAATAGGGGTTGATCGTAGAAGGGTGAAAATTGGGGATTGTATGTATTTTTGTATGTTGTATCATAAAAAAATAGAAATTAAAAATTTTGTCTAAAAAATAAAAAATAAAAATTAGGGGTGGACTACCCCTTACATTTAGGGGGATGAAAAATAGATGTTGGCCGATTCTCATAGATACCGGTTAAGCACAAAAAATTTCATCAAAATCGGTCGAGCCGTTGCGGAGGAGTTTAAAGCCGAACACCGTGACACGAGAATTTTATATATTAGATATACAGTATTTTAAGAAAACCCTGTCCGACCCATAAGGATAATAAAGTTTAGGTAAACACATGACCAAATATAATATAAAATTTGACGTAATCATCATAGTACCAATACAAATGAATTTTGAAATAATCTTTTTTTCCCGCGAATTAATTCCAACTCCTCGAAATTTGGTAATTTTTAAAAAAGTGACAACACTGGTATTGTTATGAGCGAATAGCGATGCGACCACGTGCCGCGTGCCCTGCCGCCCGCCCCCCGCGGAAGGGTGCACGCACATTTATTAAGTTACCTCTTTTTACGAAATAATATTAATTTTTTTAGGGGGATTTTTTTTTTTTTAAGTTTCGCCCGGTTTTGTATGCATTAGTAGAATCAGTTATCGATACCTAACAACACCTTCACGGGTCGGACAGGGCTTTCTTAATATACTGTATATATGTCGGAGATCGTCGATATAATATTTTAATAGAAGTTGCTGATTTGATTTACGTAGTAGAGGGGCGAACGCTTGTGACGTTATTTTGTGATGGCGTCACATGGACAGGGTCGCTTTGGAAAGTGGGGTTCGTCGAACGGTCACTTTGCATCGAGACGCGGACCAAGGCACTTCTCCGAACCGAAACTGTCGGTTTGCCTATTCAAATTGTTATTATGAAGATTGGAGGGTATATCTACACGTCGTGCTTTAATTTAAAACTCACCTACGAAACGGAACCTGTACCACCACACCAAGATGCTGTCGACCCTACCGCTTTGCCGTCGCTGTCTCCGACATATATATTGAAATTTCGGTAGGTTTGCCTGACCAACTCCAGTTACAGCTATAAACATATTTCCTTTTATTTGTAAACTTCCGCGAATGACAACTTAAGAACCACCGGCCTAAGATGCTTTCTGAGTTACAGAGGGGGCCCGTGATGTAGTCATGGGAACTCATCCATAGACTAAACGTGTCAACTATCGCTTTACCTGATCGATTGAATTGTACGGTCACCTTTGGTTGTCCACGGGTCACTACGTTTATACTTAATCTAGATATATTAAATCGTTTCTATGTTCTGATTTTTTATTCGATTCGATTGCAGACGACTTTATAAAAAAATTGTTCATACATACATAAAACCAATGTTTTAACATGTGTTTGTTACATTAAAAAACCTGCCAAGTCTCGCCGCTCCTGTGTTTCCAAGCTTTAAACTACAAACAATTGTGATTACCAATTAACCTTCAGCCTTAATACTTCAGATATAAAGTTGACAATCTAGTTAAGAAATCTGACAGATTGTAGTAGCTTGATTTACAATCGTCTGTACACATGTTAATATTTTGTAAATATTTTTAACAAAAAACGCAGGTAAAATTATATTTTACAGTATTCCAACAAATCTGTGGAATCGCATGGGCCGACGACTTAATGAAGGTATCTGGGATAGAGTGGTCCGCTTTACCAGTGTAACTGGTGATTTTGGCTAAACTTTGATATTTTTCGTGAAGCGACTGCCGTCTGCCCTCCACAGCCCGAAGGCGATATCGAAGTATTGCACTTAGACTAATTGTTAGACCCAAACAACCCGTAACGACTGTCATTAGATGTTCGTATGACAATCGGGAGCAACGGCTAGCGTGATTTCCGAGGCATGGCCAGACTAGTGCAAATATACACATTCATGCATACAAATATATGTACTATGCGGGGATCGAATAAATATTTTTAACAAAAAACGCAGGTAAAAGTATATTTTACAATATTTCAACAAATCTGTGAAATCGCACGGTCCGACGACATAATGAAGGTATCTGGGATAGAGTGGTTGCAGAAGTTCTAAAGAAGAAACCCTGGTCCTGGCGCACAGGCAATTGAAGAAACACGGGTGGGTTTTAGTCAGTAAAAGTCTGACACAAGCCCCGAGCCCCGGAGCGAGAGAGGTCATCTGATGATTTCCCAAGCAGAAAAAGTGTGTTGTGGTGTACCCTGTGAGAGACATACATCCACCAGTAGACTGCGAGTTGGTGGTGAAGGAAAAACGACAATTTGTAAAGGTAAATAACAAAACTTTTCGTTCCTCGAGAGTACATAATCTTTTGTTTAATTTACGACAGATGCCTTTGGAGATATTTAATATGTGCGAAATTAGACATTATTAAGATGCCAAGTTGTTTGAATTTTACTTGCTTTTGTATATTATAAAAGTTCGAGTAGATTTTATATTAAAGTCCCTAAGAAATGTATACAACGTTATTTTTTGTTAATGCGAAACCTGAATATAGTTTGTTTAGAACAAAAAACTGAATCGATTTCAATCATTTGTACACCATGTTATATTTTTTCTAATACATTTAGAAATTATTACAGTATGGTTACTGAGCGCGCTACGCAGCTTACGCGTGCGCATGCCCGCGCTCAGCTGACGCCACAGGTGAATGCGCCCGGCTCGCCACATGTTTTTATTGGGACAACCAAGTAGGATACGACGACACGCTCATAACTTTGTGGTTTTATATGATATATTTTTGAAATTTTGTACATAGATTCTTTACTTAAAATACCGGACACGTATTTCGGGTTTCGCATAAACAAAAAGTAATGTTATATGGTCCGAGTTTATGCGTAACGATATTCAAAATCAAAATTAAAAGTTATTTATTCAAATTAGGCTCAGAATTAGCATTTTTTGAACGTCAATATTACATAAGATAATCCCCAAAACGCCCACTCATAGAAACTCCCTAGTGCTTTCGCTGGGAAGAAAAAGTGGCAGAACAAACTTCCCAGCAGTCTGTTCATATAAAAACACACATGACATTATAAAATTCTATGTATAGTGATGAATATAACTAAATACAACAAGAATGAAATTATTTACCTAATGCCAGCTACCACGCTAAAATACCAGCAAAGGAAAACTAAACTAAAAAAAAAAATCCCCTAAAATAAATAAATATTATTTCGCAAAAAGAGGTAACTTAATACATGTGCGGTAGGCAAACCTTCCGCGGGCGACGGGGGGCAGGGCACGCGGCACGTGGTCGCATCGCTTATAATAATACCGTCAAAATGGTGTTGTCACTTTATTAAAAATTACCAAATTCCGGGGAAGTTGGAATTAATTCGTGGGAAAAGATTATTTCAAAATTCATTAGTATTGTTTCTATGGTGATTACGTAAAATTGTATATTATATTTGGTCAAGTGTTTACCTAAACTTTATTATACTTATGGGTCGGACAGGGTTTTCTTTACATATTGTAAATTAGTATAGATAACAATAGCATACAGTCTCTGTTATTACTTTCAAGCACTTCCACATCAACCGGTTTTGTGCTTCCCTCATCTGCCATATTCCTGCGGTTCACAAGGTCCCCGATCCGCCGGCCCTTATGGGCTTTTAAACGCCACATCTTCCGATGCATGGTCGCGTCTCCAGGACTTTTCGATTCACAATATAATATACTTCAACACAAAACTGATCAACCTTATATACCCTTTTTAAATTTTGTATTTCCTCAACGAGTTCCACGCAAATAATACGCATATATATGAATTTTATCCACCAGACCTTAAGAATCATAATATCTATCGTAAAAGGGAGTCTCTAAAACTGTCATCTCGGAATGTACCATTAAGGTATTTTGGGAACGATGTAATGGAGTTTCGTATTACGTCACATCATACAGTCACGTGTGAAAATCTGTACACATTTGGGGTGATATAACACCCGGACAGTCAATGGCATATGAGAAAATTTGTCGTAGGCCCGCCGTTGTAAGCGAAAAATACCATACTGCAAATTACAACAGATTTCAATATTCCTTTAATATTTTACCTCCACGAGCAATTTTGTTCCGTTGCTGAATCATATTTCTTCTTGGACGTGACTGTATAGGTGAACTGTATTGTCATGTCGACGTTTAATTGGTTTTCGCCGCGTCACCGATCTGAGTGAACTTTAGGAAAATGGTCGTAGGTGTGTGGAAGCAATTGACATATAAATCATTCATATTTTTTTCATTCATATATTATGGAGTTTTCAGATTACTTTATAAAAGCTGATTGTATGTGTTCTGGAAGCATTTAAGGACAGGTGTTCATTATTATGACAGTATAATATTCTATTTTATGATTGGTGGCCGGTGGGTAAAGTTCTTAAGATATTTAAGTAGTGTTATACTACTCCCAATTTTTTTTTTGACTCTTCTTAAGCATCTTTAGAATACTACTCTTGTGAAGGTTAATTATTATTAAGCTATTGCATAGCTTCTATCGCGGGCCTTGAGCGCGGGGACCGAATCCAGAAATTCCGTAACGAAAAAACCTCACGCTCCCCCTCCGACGGGCACGGAAGTGTGGCTTGAAGGCCGTACATCGTCTAACGTCGTTTCAGTTCGGCAGTCTTCGGCACGGTATGTTTGTGTGCGTACGACTACATCTTTTGAAAACAATTTATAGATTTTCAAAAAGAGCATGCATATTACAGGGCGCGAACTCAGTTCTACACACTTGCCATGTTACTGATAGTCGCGATGTGCTAAACTTGCGATTAATTTTCTTTCTGAAATAGGTCTTCTATAGAGATATGTCATAGACGTCATCGACGTTGTCATGCCTACCTTAAAAACTTTTCATATAATTAATTATTAAGTACTTTTATTCAAATTAATTTAGTAGTGTTTTTATAAAATAGCTTTTTTTTAACGGAAAAGCTAAGATGAATGTCACACTAATTTTTCATTGGACTTTTAAATTATTTATAGTGTTGTTTACTAAATAAAAGCGCGTGATTTTATAGAGTAAAAAGTGCTCACGCGGCCGTTTTTTCAACTGTTATTGGCGATATCCGCCATTATTGTGAAATATTTTTTTAAAGAATTTCTATAATTTGTTACACGTGTTATTGGCAAAATTGTGACCCGTTGTGAAAAACACAGGGACCAGATCAAGAGTTGAAGTTGAAGTTTTTATTAAATAAAATATTACAGAAAGATGTCGGTGAACAATGTTAATACGAGTACATTTAAGTGTACGAGTTGTAATATTGTTATCTCCGAAACGAAACAACGAAAGTTTAATAAAAATATGCTCGTCGGCTTTTTCTGAGGAAGACATTGATGAGGCAAAAAAGTTATTGTTTGTTTCTACGAAGACAAGACAAAAACATGTATCGAGGCGTAAGAACAAAAAGCAGAAAGACCTAAAATATACGATTACGGTGTTTAAAATCACGGATCCCGAACAATCCCAGTTTTTGTGGCATATGACCTTCACAATTTGCCACCAGTTTGCTTTGACTACGTAGAACGTACGTAAAGAAGTTGATGAAGGATTTATTTATTTTACGGTCAGATGTTAACGCAATCAGAAGTGATTATGTTACTAGAGATCAGCTCGAAAATATTAAATTGATAACAAATAATTCGACACCGACGCCGTTCATCATCAACAACCTTTTTATCGTCCCACTGCTGGGCACAGATCTCCTCTCATACAGAGAAGGATTGAGCGTAATCACCACGCTTGCTCAATGCGGGTTGGCGATTTCAGACTTATAAAGCCCAGGTTTCCTCAAGATGTTTTCCTTCGCCTTCAGTCATTGGTGTCCAAGATATACTTAGAAAGTACATATAACTTTAGAAAAGTTACATTGGTACTTGCCTGACCTGGAATCGAACCCGCGCACTCATACTTGAGAGGCTGGTGTTTTAACCACTAGGCCACCACGACAAAACAGTGGGGTATATTGAAAAAGAACCTCGGAGTCTTTGAGTATATTTCGTGGTGCTCCCTGTGCGCCGTTTCCGAGTCAACGAAATACCAGTTGGTGGAGTCATAAGGATACTATAGCTGTCTTGCCTGCCCTTCAGTGCCCGGCCGGTCTTGCGATTGCACCGAAACAGCACACAATGACAGAGATTATAAGTAATAGCATAGACAGACCTTACGGAGGAATTGCCCTATTGTAGAGGAAGTCCGCTTTCTCAAAGGTATCAGTGTTATTGTGTAATAGTGATCGTTTAGTTCTCACACGGATCGTTCTATGTTAGTTTTCTCATTTTACATGCTTACTGACTCGAGTGATAATATAATAGATTTCATGGGTTTTTTCTTTATTTCTTTATTTTTTGGCTTCGCACGGTTTGTGCATTTAGCCAATGCCACGTAATTATGAATTATTCATGTCGAAAAAGACGGCCGCGTGACCCGTCTTACGAGTGAGGTTTGGGACAAAGTCATGATGTGGCCACTATGCAGCGATATTTCACTGTTCTTTATGAACTATTTACTAAATGCACTTTTTACTACATAATCATTTAGTAAACAACACTATAAATAATTTTAAAAGTCCAATGAAAAACGAGCGTGACACTCAGCTTGACTTTCCCGCCAAAACTCAGGGTGCTGATCACGAAAATGATTTCATTTTTGAAATCCAAGATGGCCGACATCATATTTCATGACATTCTGACATGGGTGTGATAACGAACATGACGTCATTTTTAAGCTATTGCTTAGCTTCTTTCTATCTCTTTATCAAAGTCGAACAGAAAACATTGAATATAGTTTAGTCGCTTAATCATCACCATTTTTCGCACTCTTTTGATGACGTTGCTGGTAAAAAATAAATAAATTACAAAACAGAAAGAAAACTTGAATTGATATCAAAGAAAAAAAACAAAGTAAAAATTACTGTATAAATAAAATAAATAAATAATTATAATTGCAAGTTATAGTTGATAAAAAAAGGCTATGCAATAGCTTTACCGCGGCAGTCTCCGAGTGCCACACGCCTTTTTTTTTATTTATTTACACTTTCGTACATAAACTGTACAAAAGCGGACTTAATGCCCTAGGCATTCTCTACCAGTTAACCACGCGTGGTGAAGAGATTAGATGGCAGGTGCATAGTTAAAACAGTAAAAAGATAAAGAAGCTCTTAACCCTATTTAAACAAATACTTATAATATACAGTATGTTAAGAAAACCCTATCTGATCCGTGAAGGTGTTGTTAGGTATCGATAACTGATTCTACTAATGCATACAAAACCGGGATATACTATAAAAAAAATCCCCCTAAAAAAATAAATATTATTTCGCAAAAAGAGGTAACTTAATAAATCTGCGTTAAGCACCATTCCGCGGGCGAAGGGCGACAGAGCACGCGGCACGTGGTCGCATCGCTATTCGCTCATAATAATACCGGCGGGAAAAAAAGATTATTTCAAAATTCATTTGTATTGGTACTATGATGATTACATAAAATTTTATATTATATTTGGTCATGTGTTTACCTAACCTTTATTATTCTTATGGGTCTGACAGGGTTTTCTTAACATAGTGTATACAAAACTAAAACTTGGGAGTGAGGTGCTATAATGACTCTACCCTAATTACAAACCGACTGGCAGCCGTCCTGGGGCCGTAGCCAATGTAATATCGCTTCATAACGAAACGAAATCGAATACCAAACCAACCAATAACGAAAGCGATTGACCACGTGATTTATCGCGTCACATGATCAATTGTTTTCGTGATTGGTTGACATGTCATGCCTCTGACGTAGACCTCTAAAAAGAGGTACTCGACGGAAGCATTGTGTTCTGGTGGAGATGAGGCAATGATTTTAAAAGAAAAACACTACGAAGAGAGATAGCTACGCCACTCCTCCCCTTCCAATTCTATCATTGCGAATAAGAGTTAAACCTGGGAGAGAGTAGGTGATTGATTAGCCCCGGAGTGTGACCAGCTCCCGCACGCGCATTGCACTGGTCACCACGTCTGGGGATTACTCCGGTACCCGGGTATTCCCCCTTGGCGCGGAAACCGGCCCTAACAAGGCCGGTAAGCCCTGAAAGTGGCACGGTGATTAGGAATTCGGGACGATCCCGTAACACTCTCAACGCAGGGCTCGAGGGTAACCGAGTGGTTTTATTGGGTATTCCCACACACGCCCGTCGCCTAGCTAGCGGCGGGTACGGTGCGTATAGGCTATTTGCACTCGTAAAAAAAAAGGTGATAGAGAAAAGTGAAGGCTTAAGCTAACTCTCAGATATCAGAATGGCATGGACATTAGTGTCAGCAAATGTGTCCAACAAATCACTATATTGACTTGAGACCCTCTGCGCGGCCGTAATTCAGACTATTTAAATGTCCGTATTTTGTTATAATTACACTATCGATGATACAAAAACTATGTTAGGCAGGATATCATTTAATGTATTAAAGTACATAGGTAACCTAAAAATCGAAACAAATGAAGTATGTAAATAGGCGGATCCACACAGAGCGAGCAGCCTCGCGAGTCATTTGCCGCGCGAGGAAGCTATGCCCGAAGGAGCGCGACAGCCTCGGTATCACTGCGAGGCTGCCGTAGATATATATTTTTAAATAAGTAATTGAGAATAAATTAAAACCAATAAATTAAATTTAAGTAAGAATTACAGAGAATAGTGTTATCGTCGTGTTCAGGCATGATGTTTGGTGAGCCGTACGGAGGCCGGGTCTGAGCAGTTGTGTTGCGATGTGTGCCGGGTACGATGCGCAAAATGTTGTTGTGTTGGAAGTTTCGTCGTGGAGGGTCTTCAGATCAATCTCCCTTTGGCGCAGCATCGTTGGTATGTTGTTGGGTTTATCATTGCATCACCTCACTGAACTGCCGTCTTCCTTCCTATTCGCTCAGTTTTTCTGAGTGAATAGGCTCTTAATAAACTAGCGCGCTTTACCATCAACGATCGCATCACTACTTACCATCAGGCGGGATTGCGGTCAAGCGCTAGTTTATAATTATAAAAAAAAAACACTGCAATTATTAACTGCTTTAAATTATATTATTATTTTAATATTTACTTACTTAGTCTAACAAAATCATCGAAGTCTACACAATAAGACGTCTAGACACTTTACTACACAGAATTACTTAATGTTTATATTCTGCTTAAAGGTATTTATATTTTACTTGAAATTTTACTATATAAAATTTACTCAATGCCTCAATTTTCTGACTTACAAAACTTCAGATAAATTCGTAAAACATTTTTACGGATTTCTCTTCTTAGTAACATATTCAAATCAAAAAAGGTTTCACATTTGTAGGGATTTCTTAAGGGGGAAGCGTCTGCGAAATTGAAATTCCTTGATTATTTTTCAATTTACAGATGAGTGTCAAATTGTATGTTGAACAAATTATTATTAGCGACCGTTAAAAGTATGTATTTATCATCTCGTATGCAGTTTTCATTTGTACACACATATATTATTATTTTGATATTTTATAAAATAGCATTTTTTTAAATACTCCCTAAGGTCGCGAATCATACATATGTTGTTTATTTTTTTTTTAAATAATTATAAACTAGCGCTTGACCGCAATCCCGCCTGATGGTAAGCAGTGATGCGATCGTTGATGGTAAAGCGCGCTAGTTTATTAAGAGTGAATATAGGTCACTCAGAAAAACTGAGCGAATATTAAGGAAGACGGCAGTTGAGCGAGGTAATGCAATGTTAAACCCAACAATACGACCAACGATGTTGCGCCAAAGGGAGATTGATCTGAAGACCCTCCACGACCAAACTCCCAACACAACAACATTAGGCGCATCGTACCCGGCACACATCGCAACACAACTGCTCAGACCCGTCCTCCGTACGGCTTCACCAGACATCATGCCGGAACACGACAAATCGCTTGGCGGCAAGGCTTAGTCTGGTGGGTGGTAATTGCCAAAAAAAATATCCTAAGAGGATTTCGCGGGGTAGCCTGACGGTTGTCCCTTAAGGAATCCTTAGAATGACGACCTACTTGATTTGAATATATACCTAAATCACAATTTGAATCTGAATTTTGCGGGCTGCCTTTATGCGGTCCCCTTAAACTTCTACTTTCTATTATTTTATTTCAGAAGTCAGTAGATAGTAAGAACATATCGGTTAAATACTTTTCTTTCTTTTTTTTCTTTCTTAAAACCAATTCTCTAAGTTATATAATTCGTGCTTAGTTTCTCTTATTAAAGCACGCTTGATTTATGTTTCAGAAATACTTCGAACTCCAACAACTTTTGCAAGACTTAGGGGATCGACTTCTAATTTTGTTAACTTAATGCTTTGGCATTTTAATGTCTCCAAATACAGATGGTAAAAAAGCCATACACAACGACTTTTTTCAAAGTTTTTCTTTTATTTAATTTATTATATATTTTTTTATTTTAAAATTACTTGAAACGTTTTGCTCAAAAACTGTTACTTATGTGTGTCAAGCATTTTTTCTTTAAATTTGAACTTTAAGTAAGTATCGTTTCTATGTTGGACAGGGCCGACATATACCTCGGTCACCAAGGAGTGTCAGTGGAACCGCTGAGAAATGTCATGGTCCTTGGAACGTGCCACCGTCGGGCTCCTACATAATGTGTAGTACGGTCGGTGGAACTTCGAGGAGCACTTCCGACGTTTGGCTCCCAGACTAGGACGGGCTGGAGATGCCCTGAGGCGGCTCCTGCCCAATTTAGGGAAACCAAATACCTCCTGCCGCATGGCTCCGGCTTTATAGCGACATGGAGAGTGCGATTGTCGCAGCCCAGTGCTGGGCACGCCATAATAGCGCCGGTGAGTCCCCTCTTGAGGAGTGGCTAGAGAGGCGCCACGGCGCCTTCACCTTCCACCTGACGCAGGCCCTCACCGAACACGGCTGTTTCGGGATGTTCCTGTTCTATATAAGGCGAAAGGAAAGGCCAGGGTATCACCACTGTGTGTATCGCCCTGAGGACACAATGAAGGTCTACCCGGCTTGGGTAGAGCACTGCCATGAAGATTTATCCTAGTCAAGGCCATGGTCCGGAGCGAGGGTGCATGGCAGACCGTCACCTCTTTCTACGAAGCAGTGATGCTGGAAAAGGAGGAGGCGGAGCGCATGAGGAAGCGGAAATCCCAGCGCCATCACGCCTCTAGCCGCCGCAGGTGACACCCTAGTCGGGAGACAATGTCGAACTCCCGGCCACCGCAGGCGCGGGCTTGCGGGCGGTGAGCAGTGGGCAGCTAAGGACACCACCTGGTAAGGACCAGACCCGAGTCGACGGCGCGTTGTTTTTCATGCGCGCCTCAAAGAGACGTCAGCACATCGTGACGGGCACCACGAATGCCGTAGCCTCCTGGGTCAGGGTTGCGGGTTGGTTAAAAAAGAAACCGTGGCCCTGGCGTACAGGCAAGTGAAGCAACACGGGTGGGTTTTAGTAAGTAAAAGTCTGACACGCCCTTCCGCTTCATCCAGAGCGGGAGAGGTCATTTAATGATTTGTCAACGTTTCTCTCTCTCTCTCTCTTCTTGGTGACAAAAGAAGAAGGGAACATCATCTATACTCTATACTAATATATAAAGCTGAAGGGTTTGTTTGTTTGTTTTAACGCGCTAATCTCAGGAACTACTGCTCCGATTTGAAAATTTCTTATTGGGTTGGATAGCCCATTAATCCCGTAAGGCTTTGGGCTATATACCATCACGCTGCGACCAATAGGAGCGGAGCATATCAAAAAAATATCGAAACCTACGCGGGTGAAACCGCGTGGCGTGCATTTATATGGCAATAAAGCATGAACTATTACTATTATATTGAGCTAGGTTAATTTTTATTCAACTATAAAGATGTTGCCGGTGCATTCGGTGTCCCTATCCTTGGAACGAAAGACTTGAACTGTGTTTGAATATAGGGCGTTTCAAACTACGACGTGCGTCATAATAATGCATGATATTATCATTTTTGAAATTATTTAAAAAGGATTTTTTTTTAGGCCAAGAAAGTTGGCGTTATCGCAAAGGTCCGGCGGTACTTCACACCAGGGCAGCTTCTAATGTTGTACAAAGCACAGGTCCGTTCGTGTGTGGAGTAATGCAGCCACATCTGGGCTGGTGCTGCTAAGTGTCACCTGGCCACTTTGGATTCAGTGGAGAGGCGGGTGAAGAGGCTGATTGGTGACCCTGACTTAACTTGAGACGGTTTCCAAAGCCTAGAGCAAAGGCGTAGAGTAGCCAGCTTTTCGGTCTTCTATAGGATGAATTTGGGGAGTGTGCGAAGGAATTGCATGATTTAATTCTCCCATCTCCGTTCCACCATCAGACGACCCGTCGTACGACAAGTATCCACCCTTACGTTGTTAACACCATTACGATCCGGACGAAGGGTTTCGCCTCCTTCTTTACACCGCGTACATCGAGGGACTGGAACAGTTTGCCAGCGGCGGTGTTTCCACCGGACTACAATTTGAGTGTTTTCAAGGCTAGAGTGAAAGGCTCTTAATAAACTAGTAGTAAACAGGCGGAATTGCGGTCAAGCGCTAGTTTATAATTTTAATTTAAAAAAAAAAAACATTTTTTATTCATGTATTCATTGGAAAGGTGAAGTGGCCTGTGTTTAAAAAGACGACTAAAATTCCACAGTGTATTAAAATTCAATACTTACAGAGATTAAAGGGCCGAACGCAGAATGTGGATTTGAAGATATATCTTACACAGTGTGTCAAACTTGAAATCACAATCCCGCGGTATTAAAGAAATTCCTAATGCTTTGCTTCACAGGTTTGGAAAATTATTTCACTTAACACGCAGTGGTGGCCTAGTGGTATCGGCCGCGACTTACAAGTTGTAGATTGTAGGTTCAAACCCTACCAGGCCCTTTAGTTTGTGTAAATTATTTCGTCACTGTAGAGGCTGTTGTTGCTAGGTGCTGCAGGACAGGTGGTATCAGGATAGTCTTATAATAAAACCAGGAGCTCTGTGTTACGACGTGTATATTCGAGACTATGAGATTGACAGACGAGAGCGGAAGTGATGACTCATAGGTAGTGTTGCGCATCGACAATAGTATTGAGACATATACGTAACAGTCACCACTGCTGTCAAAATGGTGAAGGAAAACATCACGAGGAAACTCGCATGTCTTCGAGGCTAAAACTTCTAAGACTTGTGACATCTATCTACCCGCACTGGGCCCACGTGTTTGATTACTGCTCATTCCCTCTCACCGACAGGAGGCCTGTGTCCCAGAAGTGAGGCACTATAGGCTTGTTATGAACACATATCTTAATAACGCAATGAACATGGATAAACAGTCATGATGTAAGGCGTTGCCATCGGATATCATTATACTTGTGTTCCGAAATTACCCTGCTGGCCATTTCTAAATAGTAATAATAAACTTTATTCAATATTAAGAGACAATTAATAACAAAAAATAAAACATATTTGAATTTAAAAAAAGAAATGTGAAGTCATACATTGTGCAATTGTTATACATTGTGAATTTGTTCTGGTTGTCTTCCAACTGAGTCGCCCTATCCCCTCGTACTAGTATATAACTGTATCACGAGCGGATAGTATTCCTCAACCAAAAAAACAACAGATACCCACAAGTTACACAGTTACATAGTCATATATAGGATCCTAACAAGATTTACCGGGTTATTGACTTGCATTCCTTTGGGATAGTCATTGTATCAGAAATGTAAACTCATTACGAGAGGCAGTGCTTTTGTTCGAAAGTGACAAAATTATATACAAAAACGCTTCGTTATGTTTTTGTTACAAAATATTACTTACTTATATTTTTAAGTAGCTAGTTCAACTTACGATTTCAAAAACAGAGAGTGTTTATGTCTCTGAACAATTCTGAACGTATTTTTATCTCATGAAAAGTAATGTTTTACAGTGAGTACCATTTACATATTGTGAATTACTTATAGTTACCAAGTTCCGACATAGCCCGAAGAATTGCAACACTAAAGTGGCTGTTGGCCGGGGACATTGCCCGTAGGACCGATGCCCGATGGGGCCCGTCTCGAGTGGCGAACACGCACCGGAATTCGCAGCGTGGGTAGGCTCCCGACAAGGTGGACCGACGACCTAAAGGTCGCGGGAAACTGCTGAATGCAGGAGGCGCGGGACCGGTCGTTCTGGAGATCCTTGGGGGAGGCCTATATCCAGCAGTGGATGTCTTTCGGCTGAAATGATGATGATGATGATGACCATAAACACCCTGTTTCTGTCTTCAAATACGCGTAGCATCAGTACATAATAAACTCGTATATTTATAAAAATCAATACATACTAGAATAATGGATGTAAGCACAGTTGGTAGTACATATTAGAAGAGGTATCTGATATTGGATCGTGATGGAGCAAAGTTTTTGTACTGCGCTTCACTTTAAAGCGATTGTATTGTCTGTATTGAGCTTATTATTATAAAAAAAAAACCATTTTTTATTCATGTATTCATTGGAAAGGTGAAGTGGTCTGTGTTTAAAAAGACGACTAAAATTCCACAGTATATTAAAATTCAATACTTACAGAGATTAAAGGGCCGAACGCAGAATGTGGATTTCAAGATATAGCTAGTTCAACTTACGATTTCAAAAACAGAGAGTGTTTATGTCTCTGAACAATTCTGAACGTATTTTTATCTCATGAAAAGAAATGTTTTACAGTGAGTACCATTTACATATTGTGAATTACTTATAGTTACCAAGTTCCGACATAGCCCGAAGAATTGCAACACTAAAGTGACTGTTGGCCGGGGACATTGCCCGTAGGACCGATGCCCGATGGGGCCCGTCTCGAGTGGCGAACACGCACCGGAATTCGCAGCGTGGGTAGGCTCCCGACAAGGTGGACCGACGACCTAAAGGTCGCGGGAAACTGCTGGATGCGGGAGACGTGGGGCCGGTCGTTGTGGAGATGCTTGGGGGAGGCCTATGTCCAGCAGTGGATGTCTTTCGGCTGAAATGATGATGATGATGATGACCACAAACACCCTGGTTCAGTCTTCAAATATCCGTGCATCAGTACATAACTAACTCGTATATTTGTATAAAAATCAATACATACTAGAATAATGGATGTAAGCACAGTTGGCAATACATATTAGAAGAGGTATCCGATATTGGATCGTGATGGAGCAAAGTTTTTGTACTGCGCTTCACTTTAAAGCGATTGTATTGTCTGTATTGAGCTTATTGGTAAATTACACTCTTGGTGACCTTTTTATATAATGTGTAACAAACACCCTGTTGTTCCTTCTACCTACGGTTAAAGAATCGGGATACGGACGTAATATAGCAATAAAAATTGTTCAAAGAAAAAAAAAATTGTAATCTTTAATCGATTTCTTACTTGTGCAATTCTGCATGAAGAAACTAGAGATAAGTTGAACGATCCCGCCATTTTCTTTATCTTATAAATTCAATTTTGTCCCTTCGACTCGACAATGTTTTTTTGACGTGACAACGTCTTATAAATTGGTTTGCCGGGTGACACTTCAAGAAACTGCGTTACGCTCCGCTCACGTTATGCGCTCACAATGAGAGCGAGTGAGAGGCACGCGTCCCTTCCACTCGGGCATAGTTAGCCCGCCTAAGAGCGAGAGAGACAGACATAAAAAGTGAAAGGCACGCGTAAAGGTAAAAATAAAATTTTGTTAATATGAAATTCAGTGCGAGATTCTTTGTATAAATTAATGTTTTAAATATAATTCTTTGTATAAATAAATGTTTTAAATTGTTACTATTATTTCATCCTTCTTCCTACTATACGAATGAATATTCACATTAAAATTATTTTACCACTCAAAGTCGTTGTCACGTAAAACTTTCGCCCGTATACCGACTTTACAGGCAACCAATTTTTTTTTTTAAATTTTAATTTGATTAATTATTTGCTTGTAGGTAAATATATATCCCTGAAAGGAACAATAGAGTTTTTGTTACATAGGTACAGAAGCCAAATTTGAGATATGAGAAACTGAAAGCATGAGAGAATTTTATGACGTAAAAGCTTCCTAATCGGCCTAAACAAATTGTCGGAGTGTGATTTACGTCTTCTAAAGTCGGGCTTTGTCGGAAATAATAAAAATTATGCAAATGTATAATTTATAAAAAAAAAAAAAAAAAATGGACTGCTGGAAAAACTGTCTGCAAATGAATAAAATCTCAGCAGTTACCTTCCTTTCTTGGTCTCGAACCCCGCGTTAACACGTATATCTATTAAAGTAGTGGTATACAGACGACAGCACATTAAGCTACTACAATCTGTCAGATTTCTTTGTTAGTTTTTCAACTTCATCACTGAAGCATTAAGGCTCAAGGTTGATTGGAAATATTTGACAGTTTCGGGAAGCTTGACCTGCTGTCGTTCGTACTTGCTTTCATTAATTAACTTCAATAACATACATATTGTACTGACGTTGTTTCTAACATGTCTTATTAAATATTTTTATGGGCTTCTTTACATTTTAGACAAGTTCTTGTACAGCTAGTCCTAACAACATATTGAAGATCTGAACATGCTTAAAGCGGGATATCTTATTCAGCAGTAAATAATTTTCATAAAACAACCCTGAATAGTTTTTTTTTTCTAAGTAGGTTTCTAACAACTCAACTAAACTGTTCTAGTTATTTTTTTGTAGCCTATTTGGTGTCCCACTGCTCGGCAAACGCCTCCTATTTATTTACTCTACAATAACAATGAACAGACGTTACATTATTTCATAAGATTAATTTCAGACTGTCACATAAATTCTAGCTCTACCCAAATTCTAGTACCTAATTCTAAATAATGGCATCAAACTGTTTTAGTACACGCTTTTGTAAGTTGTGATCACTATAAATAAGTATACTTACTGCTCAATATCTGCAAAAGAACATTCGTCGCAGTTATGTGGACGTCGTCACCCGCATTTTTATAGGTTTTTTTTTTTTTATTTATACCAAAACTGAATATAGTTTGTTCACAATAAGCAACTGAATCGATTCCAATCATGTTATACCATGTTATGTTTTTTCCCACATACATTTAGAAATTCTAGCAGTGTGGTTACCGCGTGCACAACTCAGCTGACGTTAGAACATAATATTAGATGCGTGAGTCAGCCCCCCACGCTGCTCCACTGTATGCGAGCTATTATACGAGACTTAGGAATCTTGTTTAAAAAAAACTATTATTTAAGCTAAAATAGGATTTAATTAATAAGTAGGATTTAGAATACAGAAATAGTAGAAATAGTAAGAGTTAGGACCTCCGACCCGTACCGAGATTTAGAACCAACTGCCCCGCTGGGCTCATGAATGACGTACTGTAACCCATAATGCTGATGTGGCACATCTGAGCGTTGCTAAGCCATTCCACTAACATTGTAAGGGTATAACAGCCCCCCCCCCATAAGACTGAAATTCGGGGATAAAAGCCGAAATTCAGGAATTTAAACTATATCACGTAATCTAGGTAATGGAATTGAAGAGTTTTCAGGTTCAGTACTAATATTATGATTACTGACATCGTCATCGGTATGAGTCATTGGTTTTACACAAGAAATATAGAACTTAGATCTATGTTTACAAATAATTTTGCATAACTTGAATGCTATAAAAGAAATTAGTATAACTAGAATACATATGGTCAGGGTAGAATAGTGTGTCCCGTATTTTACTAGAATAGGTTCTTCATCAATAAGTTTATTTAAATCTGAATATAACTTGTTGTTTTGTTTCTTTAAAGTTAAATCATCTAAGTCAATATTTTGTAGTAAAATAGGGGATATGATATTATTTAAACTAGTAGTAGACTTAGTATCTAATTTACAACATGAATCATTTATAATGCTAAAGTCTAATCTAGGAATAGGAATTTCTACATTGATTGAGTTTTTTGACGATATAAGTCTTGCACTTTTTGTGTAGACTGTACACTGATTTGGAATGCGTAGTATACCAGTTCCGGATACTATGATTTCACGTAATTCGGAGTTATTACAGTCCATTGAAACTTTGCTTGAACGAGACTGCACGAAAATCCATTGATTGTTTATAAGCGATTTCCAAATGTCCAATTCGCCAACAATTGTTTTGGTTTCACACTGAGTAGGAATAGCACTAATTGTTTTAGTTAATAGTTCACTTTCACATGTAGGACTGACGTTTGTCAATAATACCGTAGGTATCTCACATAGAAAGAACTCAGAGTACATTGTTTTACATTTATCTAGGGTATCTAGATTACAGAAGTTTAGCTTATCTTTAGAAATAGCAATATACGAACTAGAAGGTAAAATTAAACTAAAAGTATTAGGATTATCTGACCCATGGGGGGTCGGTAATGCTAAATTATGGTACAAAATAAATTCATCATTAGTAACTAAAGGGATTTGTAAAACGAATACAAGTTTATTCTTATAATAATAACAAGCGACTTCAGATATGCTTAATATTATATGGATATTATCTAGACTTAGCGTTACAGGAATTCCAGTGTCTCTAGGTAGGTGCCTGTCGTTATCAACGAGTTCGTAGTATAATTGCGTAGGACTTATTATGTTCGGATGCAGGATGTTTTGACTACACAACAGGATAGCGTTTGTTATGTCTTCAAGCTGAAACGACAATGCTAGTAGAGAACTTTCGAGATTAGCAAGTATGGAATGGAATTTAGTTTCGGATATCAGGATTTTAGAAGTTTCTGTGATATTATTTAATTGTAGTATGAGTTGGCTTAGAGTATTTTTAAGAGAAACTTCGTTATATTTTAATTTATTAATCGTTTCTTTGTAAGATTCTAGAGAAGTAGTAGTAATTAAGATATTTTCTTTCATTAGTTCCGCGAGCTTTTTCTCGTGGTTTTGAAATGATTCAATAGCGGAATCGTATTTTGATGCGTCATCTTCATCTAGAGTGCCGAAAACATGTTTGAAAACGGTGCCTATTCCGGCGAACCATGCTGAACGTTTATTACGTTTTGACATTAGATGTGAGATAGAGTCAAACTCGCGTTTAATTTCGTTGTACCGAAATGTGAGTGGAGATAGTATATCATCGCATTAAAGGTTGCTTGATTTTTGACACGTTTTCTTAAGTATGCTCATTATATCATCGAGGTTAGAAAGGTGAGGATTTATAAGAGAAATGTTTACATGACTAATTATATTTAACTTTCCCTTAATCGTTTTAAGTTTTCCTAGGTTATCGAAGTATATACCGGAACTAGAAGGAAGAGGCTTGATAAGGTCTTGATGCGCATTGACCGAGGCGCTGAAATAGAATTAATGAAATCAGTTAGACTACGTTAAGGACCTATTCTAATTAATAGCTAATACTTACATGTAAATAATTAATGATTAATTATCTTAATCGATCTCTAACAGTAATCCGGAGTCGTTAATTACCGCAGGTTTCATTTGATCGAAATGATGAGTCACATGACGTCTGTTTATAAGAAGCGTAGCTGTGTTGTTATTGTGAACTTTAATGATTTTGTAAGGTCCTTTCCAGATAGGCGAGAGTGCCTTTTTGAGCCTCAGATGGGCCTTAAGGTAGACGTAGTCACCAGCTTTGTAGTGTGGTGGTGATTTAGAATGAGAGTCGTAATAGGATTTAGAAGATTCCTTGGATTTTAATATATTTTCCAAGGCTTTTTCTCTAGTGTGTTTAAATTTATGTTGTAACATTCTAATGTAGTCTGAATAGGTTGTGTTAGGTTCAGTTTCATAGATGGAGTTAGGAATAAAGGGTTTATGACCAAATATTAGCTCGTAAGGAGTAAATTTTGTCGTTGAATGTTCCGTTGTGTTATAAGTCAGCATAGCTGTATAGACATAAGTCGGCCAGTTGTCTTGGTCCGTATTTACGAAGGATTTTAAATATTCTTTGAGAGTCGAATGACTGCGTTCTAAAGCGCCTTGCGTCTGAGGGTGGTAAGGCGATGACCATAATTGTTTAATTTTAAGGAATTTGCAAGTAGTTTTAAAAAGGTCGGACGTAAAGTTAGTACCTTGATCAGTTAAGATAGATTTAGGAATTCCGAATAAGGATATAAAATGAATAAGACAATCGCTAGATTCTTCGGCGGTTGTACTACGTATCGGGTAAGCGATTGAATATTTAGTTAGATCATCTTGTAAGGTGAGTATATACTTAAGTTTAGCAGGACCGGACTCGGGTAAAGGTCCTACTATGTCCAGTGCTATTCTCTGAAACGGTGCTGTGGATGTAGTAGTGATTTCCATTGGGGCCTTATTTAATTTTCTCAGTGCTTTATTTTCCTGACATAGTTTACATTTCTTGACATAGTCTTCTATGTCGCTTCGCATGCCTTTCCAATAGAATTGTTCTCGTATTCTGTTGTACATTCGTGTCGAGCCTAAGTGTCCGGCTGTAGGAATATCGTGGTTTTCACGCATGATTTTGGGTCTTTCACTCAGAGTAGGGTATATTGTTTTATTTAGGTAAACGTGGATTTGAATGTTTGTGTTGTGAAAAATATGAGTTAGGATATTGTAGATTTTGACATAGGAGTGATTATCAAATGGATTTTTGAAATCGGAGATAGCAACGTCTGTTATTTGTTCGAATTTCAGGATTTCGCTTCTAATTCGTTTCAGGGTATCATAAATAGCATGATAAGGTAACTCGTCAAAGTGGTGAACTTTTGTAAAGATGAAGTAAACAGTTTTGCCGTCGTATTCAGTTTTTAGAAAGTGATATAATTCTTTTTCAGAATTAAGGATTTCGTCTTCGTTGCCAGAATTTAGGAGAATTTCGGGAATGTAGGGATTTGATTCGTCTAAGTCTATTGATGTAGGAATTAATATTACCTTGCATGTTGTTTTAAGGAGGCTTTCGTTATGTTCTTTTAGAATTGTGTTGCAAGTATTATTTTTATTTGACTTTAGAAATTGGGAATAATTCTCTTCATTTAGATTAGATTGCTCATTTGGTGAGGGAATTTGTAGCGAGTCGAAGTCAAGGTTAAGATCAGCACTGTTAGGGCTAGTCTCAAGGTAAGGTAAGTTTGGTCCTAGATCTATGAGATCTGGAGATAGTATTGGTTCATTTTGTGGTATAGGATTTTGCAGGATATTAGAGTCGGGATTTATTTCGTGATTTAGTAGGTCGTTATCTTCGAAAGAGAACGGAATGGGAGTTGGAAAAATTATAAAAGGATCCTCTAAGGGATCATCGAATTCAGTGTCAAGGTCTAGTAATTGAGGATCAGAGGTTGTCGAAGGTTTACCTTGGATAGGGTTAACTGGAAATCGAGACAAAGCATCAGCGTTAGTATTCATTTTCCCTTTCTTGTATACAATATCATAGTCAAACTCTTCTAATTTGAGTCGCCAGCGTACTAGCCTAGAGCCGGGATCCTTGCAGTTAAATAACCACTGTAGTGGTTTGTGATCAGTGACTATGGTAAATCGATTTCCGTACAGATAGGGTCGGAAGGCTTTAGTTCCAAAGATAATAGCTAAGCATTCTTTTTCAGTAACGCTATAATTACACTCAGCCTTATTGAGTGTTCGAGACGCGTAAGCGATTGGACGGTCCTTTCCGATTGGACCTTGGGATAATATGGCTGAAACAGCGAAGTTGGAAGCGTCACAGGTGAGGATAAAGGGTTTGGTAAAATCGGGATATGCTAACACCGGTGACGTCACTAATTTAGTTTTTAAGTTTTCGAAAGCGAGCTGTTGTTCATTGTTCCAATTGAACGGTGTGTCCTTTTTTAGGAGAGATGTTAATGGTTTTGCTAGTTTGGAAAAGTCAGGTATGAAACGTCTATAGTAAGATACGAGTCCAAGAAAAGATTTTATATCTTTTGGGCATTTTGGTTTTGGAAATTCAGTGATACATTTGACTTTTCTAGGATTTGGTTGAACACCGTCTTTGTTGATGAGGTGACCAAGATACGCCACTTCTTTGCATAGAAACTCGCATTTGTCTGGTTGGAGTTTCAGGTTATAGTTCCTGAGCCTATCGAAAACAGCGGACAGATTTTGAATGTGACTTGGTAAGTCAGGTGAGTACACTACAATGTCGTCTAAATAAACAAAGCATCGTGAGCCTTGAAGTCCACACAAGCATGTGTTCATTACTTTTTGAAAAGTAGAAGGGGCATTTTTTAACCCGAATGGCATTCTTGAAAATTGGAAATGACCTTGTGGTATAGAAAAGGCGGTTTTGGGAGCGTCTTGCTCGGACATAGGAATCTGATGGAAGCCTGAGGCTAAATCTAAAGTTGTGAAGTATTGACTTTTCCCTAATTGATCTAAAATTTCAGTTATTTGTGGAATAGGATATGTTTCTCCAATAGTAACGTCGTTGAGTTTTCTGTAGTCGATAACGATTCTCCATTTTTGTTGTCCCGAAGCATCCAGCTTTTTGGGCACAACCCAAATGGGTGAGGACCATGGTGAATTAGAAGGTGTTATGATGTTTTCTTCAAGCATTTTGTTAATTTGATTTTCGACTTCCCTTTTATGACATTCAGGAAATCTATAAGATTTAGTTTGAATAGGGATATCTGTATTTGTTCTGATATTGTGTTCGGCGATTGTAGTGTGTGTGAGCTTATCGCCAGGAAGATGGAAGATATCGGAAAAGTCTGTACAGACTTGTAATAGGGCATTGTATTCCTCTTCATTGAGGTGAGACATCCTAAGATGCTGGAGAACCTTTTTAGTTCTTGTAGAAACGTGCATAGGAGGCAATGATTCTTGAGGTTTCGAACAAGCTTGAGTGCCTAAAGGTTCTAGTGTTAGATTAAGATTAGATTGGAGTATAACGGACTCTTCGGAGATATTGACAACTGTAATGTTAATACGGTTGTTTTCTTTCACGCTTACTACGCAGTTGGCTACTAATAATGAATCAGAGATGTATTGGTCTATGAGCAGACCTTCCTTTATATGTGGATTACTTACTGTGCATTCAATTACAGTTTCAGTACGAGGTGGAATGTTATATAATGGTTCAGCGAATTTCAAGTCGATATAATATTCATCTATCTGTAAAGTTCCTTGAAGATAGTCGATTTGGCAACCTAAGTTTTTCAGGAGGTCGTTACCTATGATGCCGTCGAAACTTAGGCTAATATCTTTGACAACGTGAAAATTATGGATATAAGGTTTGCCATCTTTTTTGAATGTTTGCATTTCAAAACTGCCTAGGGTTGAAGTTGTTTCGTCTCCAGGATCAATTCCTTTGAGGATTATTATGTCATCACTTAACTTTGGGACTTTGGACATAGAATCTAATTTCAGCAGACTTATGCAGGAACCTGTGTCAATTAAGAAGGATAAAGGGTTATCGGCAACCGGAGTATCGATTATTACGTGAGGTAAATATCTTTTCTCTGTGTTTTGAAGTATTTTATAGATTTTCACGTTTGTTTTCTGTTTCAGATGTGGTGAGTTATCGGAGGATGTGTTACGATTTGGCATGGAAGTAGTCAGTCGATTTCATGTTTGGATTTTGCACTTTACAGGATTTGGTAGGAATAACGGATTCAGTGTGTTCAGTGAGTACTTCAGTAGATTTAGTAGTGGATTTTTTCTTAGATTCAGTGGATTTAGTAAGCGATTCAGAGGATTTAGTAGGAATAGCGGATTCAGTGAGTTCAGTGAGTAATTCAGTAGATTTAGTAGTGGATTTTTTCTTAGATTCAGTGGATTTAGTAAGGGATTCAGAGGATTTAGTAAACGGATTTTTCATAGATACAGTGGGTTTAATGTACGATTCAGTGGATTTAGTAAGTGATTCAGAGGATTTGGTAAATGGTTTTTTTATCGATTCAGTGGATTTAGTATTTATTTTGTTCATAGATTCAGTGGATTTAGAATTTGTTGTTTTCATAGATACAGTGGATTTAGTATGTGATTCAGCGGATTTAGTAAATGGTTTTTCCATAGATACAGTGGACTTAGTAAACGGATTTTTCATAGATACAGTGGATTTAGTGTGTGATTCAGCGGATTTGGTAATTTGTTTTTTCAAAGATCCAGTGGGTTTGGTAAGTGATTCAGTGGATTTAGTATTTATTTTGTTCATTGATTCAGTGGATTTAGGATTTGTTGTTTTCACAGATACAGTGGATTTAGTACGCGATTCAGTGGATTTAGTAGTTGATTCAGGGGATACAGTGAAGAAAGAGGCATCGGCTTTAGTATGGTAAGACGAATTTCCTACGCGATACCGTTCAGGAAATTTTACTCGTTTAAATCATTTTGATTGATTTCATCTAGATTATCTTCCTCGTTTCGCTTTAAGACGAAAACTTTACGGGTTGGCCTAGAACTTGAAGTTTGTGTAGAATTAGGTTGACGGCCATCGGAAGTAGAAGCAGTAGATTGATTTCTACTGTTGTTGTATTGTCTTTTGCGACAATTTTCAATAGTATGGCCTATGTTTTTGCAGTAACGACATATCATATCGTTGGTATTTACCTTTGAATGATCAGATTGGTAATTCCGTGGATTTGGAAAACGCGACGATTGGGAATCACGGCGATAATTAATGTTTTTTAATCTGTCATTACTAGAGTGAGTACTGGATGCGGATCTTTTATAGATGCTAGATATAATTTTTTCTTCTTCAACTGCGAAACTTATAGCGGAATTTAGCGAGTCGGGGTTGCGACATCTAACGACTTGTGATATCCGTGGTAAGAGACCTATTATAAAGGTGTGAAGTGCAAGATCTTGCATTGCAGCTACACGACCTGCTAACTCTGTTTTACGTTTCGTTGGAATAGAAATGTTTATTTCCGTAAGTAATTTCGCTAAGCATGTTTCTATTTTTAATGCAAACTGATTAACTGTTTCAGAAGAGTTTTGTTTACAATCCTGAAGTTCAGTGAGTAAATGAGCATAGTGTTTTCTTTCACCAAATTGGTGTTTTAGGAACTCGATGAATTGATCAAAGGACACGAACTCTTTGACACTACATGTAGTTTCAGCTTTATCTGTTAATTGACTTAGAATATATTTAAATAGGATAGATTTTTGAGTTTTAGTAGCTATATCAAAAGCGCTCTGGCAATTAGTGATAAAGGGATTTAACTTTTCCCTGGAACCATCGAATGGTTTGATGAATTTGAATAGAATACCGAGTTCTATTTTTTCTTCAATTTCGGCCCTTGTATTCCTAGGACCACTGGAATTTTCTTCTTTTGTTTCGTGTTTAGAAGCCATGATTTGATTTTACACAATAAAATACAACTTATCTTAATAATAAGAAATCACCTCTAGCTTATGCTACTTTGTATAAGTGACTCAGTGTTATAGACGCGTAATCGAAACGCGTAGTCTAAACAAAATAATCAGTAACGGTACAATAAGGTTTTATCGGTTACAATGTATGAGCAGTGTACAATAAAATTATGGTATTAAAATAGTTAGATAGGACTATTTAGACTCTGAGTTAATTCTAGTATTCGTGCTAGGATTTAATAACGGCCAAGGTAGATGTAGTTGACTTTTAGATCACTCACAGGAACGCCATCATTGTGAGGATATTCAGGAACATCGTGACCGCTTCTCCAGCGGTAAACAGCTGAACAGCAGTTGTAGTAGACCTCTGGACCAGCAGAGGGTGAAAGCCGGTCTCGGTTGCGGGATGCAACACTCAAGACAGGGTGTCGGTTGAGCACTTCGATTTCTTGCACTGACACGACACTTATTTTATTATACTGGTTTTGGAACTTGCTTTAACTTTTAGCACTTTCGAAATAGATTTAGAATATTTATGAACACTTGATTTCACTGGCACTTTAGTTTTCTTCGAAGACGTATTCGGGTAGGGGATTTTCGTATCCCACCGCTGCCACCAAATATTATACGAGACTTAGGAATCTTGTTAAAAAAAAACTATTATTTAAGCTAAAATAGGATTTAATTAATAAGTAGGATTTAGAATACAGAAATAGTAGAAATAGTAAGAGTTAGGACCTCCGACCCGTACCGAGATTTAGAACCAACTGCCCCGCTGGGCTCATGAATGACGTACTGTAACCCATAATGCTGATGTGGCACATCTGAGCGTTGCTAAGCCATTCCACTAACATTGTAAGGGTATAACAGAGCGGTGCTTTGACCATGCTTTTGTTGGGACAACCAGGATAAATAACAAGGTCATAACTTTGTGGTTTTACATGATATCTTTTTGAAATTTTATACATAGATATTGTTCTTAAAAATACTGGACACGTGTTTCGGGTTTCTCATATATGTATAAAAAATAAAGTTTCATAATATTGGCCTTTATTTCAAGAACAATAAGGTCTCCATGTACACATTCTCAAATTAAAGTGTGATTAAACTGACCACTAAATGTATGAAATTTTCGAAAAAGACAATGCAAACTTTTTTCAAAAGTATGAAATCTGCTTGTCATGAGGGCTACTATAATCTAAGTAGGCATTTTGTGGTATGTGAAGAAGTTTTTGTGGAACAAAGTTCTATTGAACTATTGAATTGAATAAAGGGTAGTAGGTACAATAATGGCGCCGCTTCTGTGGTTCACAAAATAAACTATTAACCTGCGCAAATATTATCACATATCTCAATTTCGTACTAAGCTCAAGTGGCTTCCCATACGTCTTCGCCGGAATTCTCATATCCTGTTTCAGCTCTACAGCATTTTGTTTAATCCTAAAACCCCCTCTTATCTTAAAGAACGTTTCAAGTTCCTTGATTTGTTTTCCGATGACCTCGGACATCTATTATGTGTGTACATAATAGATGTCCGAGGTCATCGGAAAACCTGATATTAGAGATGCCGATGCATTCCACTAGTTTCTATGGTAAATCCATTACTGTACAAGCAGTTCGGCTATGGAATGACTTGCCCGTGTCCGTAAGGCGTGCTCAAACACTGTCCAATTTTAAAACTATGATAAAGAAGCACTTCCTCTTTATTTAACATATTATTATATATTAATTGCTCTTGTATGGTATTTATTAATTAGATGTATACATTTATTTAAACTAGTATGATACACTTAACGTATATATTTATTGTATAGTCTATGTAAATAGTACACTGTAGAGTACCTACATTATTTCTCTCTCCTTCCCATTAGTATTTCATCCAAAGGTTGTCTGTAAAAGATCACTCTTAGCGATAAGACCGCCCATTGTGTCACCCTTTGTAAAATCTTTTTATTTATGTTCTGTAATCTATATGGTGTACATAATAAAGAGTATTCTATTCTATTCTAAGATACTCCATAGAGAGTTTAGATGCGATTATAAACATGGCGACAAAAAATACGCCAGTTTACGTCAGGAACGCACTAATTTGACAGGTCTAAACGACGGCCTAAGTGCCTGTGCACTGTGATTCTCAATAGGCCCTGACGTCATCATAGTACGCGTGGTCTTATTCAGTGTACTGTCGTCGTTCGTTCTGTGCACAACGGAGGTTTTCGTGTTATTTTCATATTATTAAGTAAAAAAGGATGAAATGTTGTGTTTTGTCTTGTAAAAATTACTCGGACAGACGTTCTGGTGCTACGAAAGGTGTCATCATTGGGTCATTTCACGTGTAAGTAATTTCATCTTGTGGGCGTCTTTAAATATACTCGACACTTTATGCCATAGAAATTAAAATAAATAGGTAATTAGAGCAGTATTGATATACTTTAATAATCGTACGTTCTGAGATTTGTTCTACTGACACCCCTAAAGACTTTTTAGCCGCCAAAATATATTTTTTAGAGTTTTTATAAATATTTTTAAACATGCCCGCCATCTATCGTCATCCCTTGAATTTACAAAAAGACAGGGTCGTAATTAGAATCCAATTATTTTACAGTGTGTTCCACAGCTATGGAAAATAGTTTTAATAAAAAAATTAATACTCAGGTAATGAAAATAAACCTCCTTTAAATTAAATATTCTATCTAGATTATTGAAAGTACTTTTTCTTCGTGAGACAATTATCATAAAAGTTTTTGTTTAAATTATGTATATTTTAGATTTTCATTCGAAGAGATATTTAAATAGCAATGGATCATTAGTATAGATAATGTTCCCTTCTTTAATTTTCGCAGTCCTTTCTTGTCACCAAGAAGTCTTCATCATTAAAATGGCAAGAACAAATCTTTGTATATTCTATATAAATATACTTCTTGGTGACAAAAGAAGAAGGGAACATCATCTATACTCTATACTAATATATAAAGCTGAAGAGTTTGTTTGTTTGAACGCGCTAATCTCAGGAACTACTCATCCGATTTGTAAAAATATTTTTACGATGGATAGCCCATTAATCCAGGTAGGTTTTAGGCTATATAACATCACGCTGTGACCAATAGGAACTGAGCATAACATGTTCAAATTACTAACAGCACGCGAACGAAGTCGCTGGCGACCGCTAGTCTTGTATAAAACTAGATATGTCGGTTCGTTTCAATGTTGTTTGTATTTACTAATTTCAATTATTTTGGGAGAATTAATTTAATATTTTTTGTTTTATTCTTTATGTTACAGCTTAAAAGAAAATTACCAGAGCCCACAATATCATCACCAGAACTTACTACAAGTGATTTAAATGAATTTTTGATACTTCACGATTCGCCTAGAAAGAAAAAGTTGAAGCAAGAAATAGAACAACTTCGTAATTATTGTTTTTTGTAGCGAGAGCCGAGTCTTTTCTCGATGATCAAAGTCTAGTACGAAAACTTAATAGAACAGAAAACATTGTTAAAAATAAGTAAAATTGAAAAAACACTGTTTTACATAAGTAAAATCTCCGCAACAATATCAATAATATAATCTGAGTCTAATCGAACCATAATATAACTTAGTCCTTTAATATCATTCATAAAAGTAAATACAGTTAAGGATCAGGTTACAGCATTAGTCAATAAACTGCATTCTTATAACTAGTTAAAAATAAGCGTTATGAATCTATACACAATACAGCATTTTGCTTTAGGTAAATCAAATTACTGGTATAAAATTTGATTCTTGATTTAACTGAGATAAATAAATTAGACGCTCACAGGTCTGTGTAAACGGAATTTACAGTTGTATAGCCTCAACTATCTACCTACATATTTATATGAGGTAGATTCCGTCACAGTTGGGGGGTGAGGATTACATGTTTTCGGTACACGGCGCTCCGTGTAAATAGCACTCGCACCATCTGTAGTATATTTCTAGTGTTTGTCAATAAAATTTAGTTTGATATAATCTGTTTATTATTTGTTCTGTCTCTAAAATTAACATTACTTGGCCATACCCACTTAGTGTACCTCTCATCCTGCAAATTGTTAGGCGTTTCTTAGAGAAATCTAATTACAACACCTCCTCTCTATATTTGCTCCTTGGTCTAAACTGACATTTTATCTTCTGTCCTTTTCTTAGAAATGGAAAGAAAAAGATGCACTTAACTTAATATTGGTTTAGTTTTCGAACAACAGAATCTTTTGTGCTTAAATAATTAAATTGTTTCTTTAGTTTTTCTTTAATTGTTTCTTTACTATATAAATGCTACAAAATATAAAGTTAATCGCTCAATATCTAGACCTACTACTACGAAACCCGCCAAAAACATTATAGAGAATAATAAAAGCTATATAAATAATGCATTAATTAATGCTCGAGGGTTTTGGCGGGAAAGTCAAGCTGAGTGTCACGCTCATTTTTCATTGGATTTTATTTATAGTGTTGTTTACTAAATAAAAGTGCGTGATTTATGTAGTAAAAAGTGCATTCAGTAAATAATTCATAAAGAACATTGAAATATCGCAGCATAGTGGTCACATCATGATTTTGTCTCAAACCTCCATCGTAAGACGGATCACGCCGTCTTTTTCGACATGAACAATTCATTACGTGACATTGGCTAAATGCACAAACCGTACGAAGCCATAAAAGAAAGAATTAATGCTCGCCAAACAGCTGGAGATAATATATACATAGATACATACATGCGGATAATGCGTAATTTTTTACATACAATATCAATAAAAATTGGGCTTGTCGTTACTATATATTTTTATTAATCTATGGAATCCGTTTTTTCACACCTCGTGGCGTGGCGTATTGTAGTGTGTGATCCACCTCTATATTTGCCCAATGGATTCAACTTAGCTATATCGCTTTGAATATGACTTTTTCCTGGTTTTCATTCTATATTCGTATATAGTTCATTTGTATAAGTCTTTTCAAGTGTGTTTGCATTTCATTGAAGAGAAATTGAACAGACGGGACTACGGTGGTTGTTGTTTGTTTAGAACAATTTTGTTGACAGTAGACATTGCGTTGTCTGAGTTTAGTTACTTTAGTAGATTGTTATACAAGAAGCTAAAAGGACCCATTATATTATAGTAGGAAGTTTTACTCACGAGATTCTGCAAGGGATTCAATTAAAACAGTTATAAAAAATTTTTAGTGCCATGTTATACACTTTACTTTTCATTACGTTTACGTGAAAATAAAATAGCCCAATAAAGTAGATGGTAGGCCATAACATCGGCTGCCAGTACAAGCAATTCGTAGTGTTCCGGCATGATTTCTGGTGAAGCCGTACGGAAGATGGGTCTGAGCAGTTGTGTTGCGATGTGCGCCGAGTACGATGCGCCAAATATTGTTGTGTCGGGAGTTTTTTTCGTGGAGGGTCTCCAGATCAATCTCCCTCTGGTACAGCATCGTTGGTCCTGTTATTGGGTTTAACATTGCATTGCCGCGCTCAACTGCCGTCTTCCTTGCCGTATTCACACAGTTTTTTTGAGTGAATAGGCTCTTAATAAACTAGTGCGCTTTACCATCAACGATTACAATACTTACCGTCAGGCGGGATTGTGGTCAAGCACTAGTTTATAACTATTAAAAAAAAACTGTCACCGATTAACATATTATAATAGAAAAATGTCCTTTTTAATTTCTTCTGTAGCCGCATCAGATTCACGAATTCTTCTTCTTCTTCTTCAGCCTATGGATGTCCGCTGCTGGTCAAAGGCCTCCCCCAAGGCTTTCCACGCTGACCGGTCTTGTGCTGCCGGCATCCATCGGCTTCCCGCGACCTTCACCAGGTCATTGGTCCACCTTGTTGGGGGCCTCCCTACGCTGCGTCTTCCAGTACGTGGCCGCCACTCTAGAACCTTACTGCCCCATCGGCCATCGGTTCTACGAGCAATGTGCCCGAATTCTACCAAAGAGATATTCGACAGCCTGCCTATTAGTGCCATTAATAATGTTCTTATATTTTATGAAACAGTAATAAATATCGAGTCTTTACGCATGAGTATTATAATGACTAATTAAGCTTTTTTAAGATTTGTAGGCCTTTAGGTATAGAATTACAAAAGCAAAAACTAAGCAGGCAGTCAACAATTAAAAAGCAACACTTTTTCCCCTAGAGGATGAAATGTTTTTTTACATGCTTTTTATTAGCTTCACTTGTATGTTTGCTTGCTTGTTTGTTTGTTTGTCCGTCTCTAACTCTTTGGACTACGAGTGAGCGGCTCATTACTGTAAAACGTCCCACCGTTTTCAATACGTTCGTTCGTTCGTTTCATTTTTTTAAAAAGAATATCGAACTAAAAAATTGAAAATAAACATAGTTTAAAAAACTAAAAAACAAAACATGCTTTTAAAGAATATCAAACTAAGAAGTTTAAAATAATTAAAAAAAGCGTATGCAATAATTATGGCACAAAGCGCCTCACGCTTTTTTTTTTAAATTATTTTTAACTTTTTAGTTTGATATTTTTTAAAAGCAAGTTCTTTTTAGTTTTTTTTAAACTATATTTATTTTTTGTATCGCTCTGGTAATGCTACAACGGTCTTTTTGAAATATTATTAAAATATAGTATTATCTTACTGTCAGATTACATAATCAGGCTATACCTAATGTTCCCACTCCTGGGACACAGGGCTCCTCTCGGAGAGAAGGAATGGGCCAGTAACACGTCTACCACGCGGGTCCAGTGCGGGCTGGTAAGTGTCACATTTCTTCGAAGTTTTGCTTCTGGGACATGCCTGTTTCCTCAAGATGTTTTCCTTCACGGTTTTGAGAGCATTGGTGATGAAACAATTATACAAAAATTAAAGCGCCTGGCGGGGTTCTAACCTAGGACCCACATTTTTAAAGTCGCGGTCGAACCCTTACGGCCACCATTGCTCTTACTGCCTGATTAAATACCTATCTATACTCATCATCTCAGCGTTAATCCCAGTCGCATCCGTAGCTTTTCAGCCTTGGAGTCTGGGGTCCGCTTTACCAGTCTGACTGCTGATTTTGGCTAAACTTCGATATTTTCCGTGAAGCGACTGCCGCCTGACCTCTACAACCCGAAGGCGATATCTAAGCATTGCAGTTAAACCAATTATTAGACTTTTGAGGGCTCCAACAACCCGTAACGACTGCCCCTAGATGTTCGTATGGCAACCGGGACCAACGGGTTAAAGTGCTCTCAGAGGTACGACCAGACCAGTGCAAATATTCATATACATGCATACAAATATTTGCACTGAGCGGGGATCGAACCCGCGCCTCCTTGCGCAGCGGCCGCGTTCGCCACGGAGGCTGTCTATCCTGGCTGTCTATCTATACTAATCTATACTACTATATAAAGCTGAAGAGATTATTTGTTTGTTTGAACGCGCTAATCTCAGGAACTACTGGTCCAATTTGAATAGGAAGGAAAGGCTTTAGGTTATATAACATCACCCTACGACCAATAGGAGCGGAGCATAACTAACTCTACGCGAACGAAGTCGCTGGCGGTCGCTAGTGTATAATATACAGTCTTTATTGTAAACCCTAAAATATATAGCAAAACAAACAATTACCAATACAAACCATACAATGGGCGGTCTATATCGCTATCCCGAATCTCTTCCAGTCAACCTTTTTTTTTGTTGTGATGGGAAATCATCAAATGACTTCTCCCGATCTGGGAGGAGCGGAAGGGTGTTTCAGACTTTAACTGACTAAAACCCACCCGTGTTTCTTCACTTGCCTGTGTGACCATCGACTCGGGCCTGGTCCTTACCGGGCGGCGAGCTGCCCACTGCTCACCGCCCGCAGGCCCGCGCCTTCGGTGGCTGGGAGTTAAGTGTCGTCTCCCGACCAGGGCGTCTACTGCGGCGGCTAGTGGCGTGAGAGCGCTGGGATTCCCGTTGCCTCACGCGCTCCGCCTCCTCCTTTGCCAGCATCACTGCTTCGCAGAAGGACGTGACGGCCTGCCATGCACTCTCGCTCCGGACCAGTCAACCTACAATTATTATTTTTTAATCGTTGCCCCACACTATGGGTTACTCCTGTATCGTAGACGCGCTTACAAACACTTAAACTCACGCATATAAAATCACGCGGCGACCAATAGGAACGAAGCATAACTAAACCACGCGAACGAAGTTGCTGGCAGCCGCTAGTTATTAATATTTTGAACAATGTTGACAATTAATGTGTTGCGTTTATTTTAGCGTAATCAAATGTCACTAACTATCAATCGACTGTTATCTTTAAAACAATACTTTGAACTATAATTTGCAAACCAAAGTTCAACAGGCAGGATTATATTATAACCGTAATGCACAGATTTATTTATACTAAACGGAATCTTTTCACCCTCAGCAGTTCAGCAGACTAACTTAGTGTTAATGGCCCATACACCATATAAAAACGAAGTTATTGTCATTTATTCATCTGGAGAAATATTGCCCTTTAGCACTTTATTCAACTTCCCCGGGGAACGATAAAGTTTTAGGAACTGAACTGATACTGAACTTGGCAACGCTCTGTGTAACCCCGTGTTTGCCAAATCATAAAACATATACAGTCTTATTCATAAAACTTTAACCATTT
The DNA here is from genome assembly GCA_037179545.1 of Sesamia inferens. NCBI lineage: Eukaryota > Metazoa > Arthropoda > Insecta > Lepidoptera > Noctuidae > Sesamia > Sesamia inferens. The sequence continues at coordinate 17,581,858 of CM073930.1, forward strand.
GCTAAGCAACTGATTAGCAAAATTCTTATTCATAAAAGCTGTTTAACGCTAAGAGGATGCTAAGCAATTGATTAGTAGCTGTCAAAATTAAACATCACCGGACCGCTGTTAAGAGGATGGTTAGAGGCAACAATATGGCGGATTTTATTTGAATCAGCTGATTGATTTAATATGATCATTATGCTTCGAAGATATTTTGTTTATAATATCGAATAGTGCGGAAATATGGATGTTGAAAACCTTTTTGAATTTCCAAAGCGACGTAGTAAAGTTATAGGTATTAGCTTTGAAACTTTTTTGACTTACAAGCTTTACTCGATACTAGGCTATAACATCGGCTGCCGGCAGAAGTTACCACCCACCAGACAAAGTCTTGCCGCCAAGCGGTTCCTCGTGTTCCGGCATGATGTCTGGTGAAGCCGTGCGGAGGACGGGTCTGAGCAGTTGTGTTGCAAAATGTGCCGGGTACGATGCGCCAAATGTTGTTGTGTCGGGAGTTTGGTCCTGGAGGGTCTCCAGATCAATCTCCCTCTTGCGCAGCATCGTTGGTCGTGTTGTTGGGTTTAACATTGCATCACCTCGCTCAATTGCCGTCTTTCTTTTTATTCACTCAGTTTTTTTAAGTGAATAGGCTCTTAATAAACTAGCGCGCTTTACCATCAACGATTGCATCACTGCTTGCCATGAGGCGGGATTGCGGTCAGGCACTGGTTTATAAAAGCAGTACTTAATAAAAAAGACAGTGATTTTAGATGCTGCCCTATGTTTCCTTGTGTTATCTTATGTCATATCTAAGGCACAGGACTAAAAAAAAGTCATTTTGGGGCAGCAAGACACAAATAATAAAACATTTTTTTAGAAATATTTTATTTTGATACGCAATAAAACTGTTTACATTTTTGTTATAAAAATAATTCATTGTTTTCTTCCATAAGCATGAGAGCCATTCTTGACTCACGCGACCCTCATTCCTCATCTTTTTCACTCAGCATGGTCTTCTCCTTCGCCGTCATTGCGAGGTAGAATAATATTGCCGCTAGGTGCTAATAGTGGCTTCGTATACAGCAATAAAACGTGTGCCTGTAAACAAGTATAATAATACTGTAAAAAGCAGTACAAAAGCAGTAGGAAGTAATGTATAATATCAAATGGATGTTTACAAGCATAAAGAGCAGGAAAATACACAGTTACTATCGGCTACTGCTTTAACATTAATTTCGTCAGTTTAAGATTAGTAATTACATATAAATACAGAGATAAATACCTTTTTCTGTTTACTATAATATTATTGGAGTTTATTACTTTCACTACTATCATCACAAATACAATTATTTAATTGTAATAAATCATTTTATTTATATTCAAATTATCCGATCAAATTTCTGACATTTTTCTGCCAAACACGACAGATAAAAAATCGCAGTCTTGACAAGTTTTTTCTAAAAATTAAATTTTTTAGTCAACTATTTTGATTATAATCTGTGCCGCAGGCATAGTTTCACCTCTACTTCGTATCGCTACTAATCATCTGCTAACTAGCTTTTATGAATAAAGAAAAGTTAAGCATTGATTTAGAGCTAACTAAATGGTTAGCTAAATAGTTGCTAATGAGTGATTAACGAGTTTTTTATGAATAACACAGATTGTGTCTGCTTTCTTGTTTGTCGTTTACACTTAAAACAAGTTGTTACTTGTGTAAATAAAATTGTCAACAAAACATGGCAACGTCGACAGTTAAACCGCTAGTGGAACCGCGCTCTCGGATCAATCTATGCGAAGTGAAGGGGGCACCGGTTTTTTTTGTTTAGGATGGGAAATCATCAAATGATCTCTCCCGCTACGGGGGGGAGCGGAAGGACATGTCAGACTTTTACTGACTAAAACCCACCCGTGTTTCTTCACTTGCCTGTGCGACGGCCAGGGTTTCAGAAATCAGAAATATTTTATTTGTGATACACAGGTACAGTGGTTATTCAGATTTGAGGACAAAGTGCGCTATGATCAGCCTATTATAGCCATACAAATACAAAAACAAAATAATAAAGAATAACTAAACAAATGATTACATAATCATAGGAATAATTAAGTCAAAAAGTCATAATAATTTCTTAGGTTAACATCAAAATCATTCTGATTTAAATATAATATTGTGAAATGAGCAAATCACATAACATTATCAAAAATGAAGTTTTTTTTTGTTTTTTTTTTTTGGTTTAAGTCTTTTATAACCAACCCGCAAACCCTGACGGGTCGTGGCATGGCGCTGTGCTCAGTTGCGACTCGTTTCCACAGCGACTCCACGACTACTAAAAAGTAATTCCTTACTCTTCAAATATTGTATTTCTATTTTATTTTCTTCTTGTTTGATTTTTGTTTAGTTAAAGGATGTATCTGACATCGACGCACAAACGAGTACCATAGATCCAGTACATGATTCTGAACCCCCTAGTGGTGAAATATTTCGTCGGCGTTTTCATGATTTAAAAAAACTAAATGCAGTTTTTTTTACTTTAGACCGTTCATAATTGCTATACTTTTATAACTCAGTAAGATTTTAAAGTAAAAATTAATGAATTAATTCGCTAATTATACAAAAAAGCGCAATGTGAATACAACTCGAAAAACTAACTTATCAGTTGATTTAATAGTGTTCACTTCAGGGATGTACCTACAAACCCGCACGGCGGCACGCTTGCAATGTTCAAAGACCGAGTCGACACTTATTTTAACACTGTGAATTCTGTAACCGTTCATTAACGACATAAATGACTATTATAATTTTATTCGTGGCTTGCGGTATAGCCTTTTCGCACAGCCTGTTTTACATATAATTATTTAAATTAGTATAACACACTTAAGACTTACTTTTGTATATCTGCTGTATGATCTAAATAGTATACCGTAGACTACATACATTATTTGTTCCTCCTTACAATTGATACTTATTTCATCCAAAGGTTGGCTGTAAATATCGCTCTTAATAATAAGACAGCCCTTTGTGACAGCCTTTATAATATATCATATTTATGTTCCGTAATGTATTCCGTTCCGTAGTTGTGGTGACCTAGTGATTAAAACACCAGCCTCTCAAGTATGAGTGCGCGGGTTCAATTCCAGGCCAGGCAAGTACCAATGTAACTTCTCTAAGTTATATGTACTTTCTAAGTATATCTTGGACACCAATGACTGATTAAAAGGTGAAGGAAAACATCTTGAGGCAACCTGGACTTTATTGGTCCGCATTGAGCAAGCGTGGTGATTACGCTCAATCCTTCTGTGTATGAAAGGAGACCTGTACCCAGCAGTGGGATGATAAAAAAGGTTGATGATGATGATGATGTTCCGTAATGTGATATTATGGTGTATTCTATTTTATTATATACCCAAAAGGGTGAAGGAACACAGGATTAATGAAACATTAGGTATTTGTAGTGTCTACCTTACAAATAAGTAATGTTTAATGTAGAAACTACACTACAAATACCTACGTAATGTTTCATGTTGATATGTAATCGTATGTTTTTTTTTTAATAATTATAAACTAGCGCTTGACCGCAATCCCGCCTGATGGTAAGCAGTGATGCGATCGTTGATGGTAAAGCGCGCTAGTTTATTAAGAACCTATTCACTCAGATGGAGCGAATAGGAAGGAAGACGGCAGTTGAGCGAGGTGATGCAATGTTAAACCCTACAACACGACCAACGATTCTGCGCTAGAGGGAGATTGATGTGGAGACCCTCCACGACCAAACTCCCGACACAACAACATTTGACGCATCGTACCCGGCACACATCGTAACACAACTGCTGAGACCCATCCTCCATACGGCTTCACCAGACATCATACCGGAACACGACAAATCGCTTGGCGGCAAGGCTTTGTCTGGTGGGTGGTAACTTCTACCTTGCAAACAGCCACAAATCTTCCTGCTTTATAGGTAGTTAAATGAATAAAAGTGAATTTAACTATGCATGCATTTTTATTTATTTAAATTAAATTGCTTCTACTTAAAGTACTCTACTTTAAAAGTAATTTCCAGGAACTTCTGTGAAACGATTTATAACGTCTTCAGTGTCCATCGCCCATACTGTTTACAAGTTTTTTAATTTCACTGAGCAAACAAAGTCTATTTAACAAGTCTTCAATCATTGTTGATCACGGCCACGTTTTCACGCTTCTGAGTGTCTTTCAACTGTAGCCATGGAATAAGGCATTGCCAGCAAAATTTATAGTCTAATAAGTAAATAGTGAGGAAGCCGACATGTCCTAGAATCAAATAGGTAATGACATGTGACACCTCAGCGGTGGGAACATTAGGGCTGATTAACGTGTATGTCAGGAAACATGAATGTATCTGTAAATTAAATAAAAATAAGCTTAAGTCTCTCCCTATAAAATTAGTTTTTAGACGTGAAAGTCCCGCCTTGGAGATTAGCAGAAACAAACAGTTTTTTTTTGTTTATTTGCTTATGTATTTATGTAATAATATGCAGTTATTTTATACAAAGGACATAATTTAAGTGCTGAACTTTTTATGTCCAAAAATTAAACTTCTCTCTCTTTCAAACTTAAATAGCAGCCAGGAGATTAATTAGGTTTAGGTTTATATAAGACTAGCTGCGCTTTGCAATTTCACCCGCGTAACTTTCGATATGTTTCTTTTATGTGCTCCGCTCCTATTGGTCGGGGCGCGATCTTATATAGCTTAAAACCTTCCTGGATTAATGGGCTATGCAACGCAAAAATATTTTTTCAAATAGGAACAATAGTTCCTGAGATTAGCGCGTTCAAACAAACAAACAAACTCTTCAGCTTTATATATTAGTGTAGATAGATGTTATGATAAGAGCAAACACCTGTTTTTCTTTTGTTTGGATGGAAAATCATCAAATGACTTCTCCCGCTCTGGGCGAAGCGAAAGGGTCATGATTTCTTAAGAAGCAAGCATACTGAGTGAGTAACATAACATTACAGTCATGTCGATTTCAAGCGCATTGATAAATCCATTGTTCCATGTGTTGGAAAATGTGCCTCAGCTACGAAAATAACGCAATAAATATTGAGAAACTTTCAAAATCAAATTTATTTCTACTGATAGTATGTTGCATAATTACCATGTTATACTTACTCAATTAAAATTTGGAACGGACGACAGCAGGTCAAGTTATCTGAAACTGTCAAATATTCTCAAACAATCTTGAGCCTTAATGCCTTACAGATAAAGTTGAAAACCTAATAATTAAATCTGACAAATTGTAGTCACCTGATGTGCTTCTGTACTTTGATGCGAATATAATAGTATCCTTCTATATATTTGTTTTCATACATTTGACAAAGAAATGTTATTGACAAGTCGCATAAAGAGGTGCTTGAAACTGTGGGCTCGGCAGTTTTTCTGGGAATAACAGTAGATGCCAAACTTCAGTGGGGACCACACATATCAACCCTAGCACGAAGGCTCAGTTCGGCCGCCTACGCCGTCAGGAAAGTAAGACAATATACTGACGTTGATACAGCTCGTTTAGTTTACTTTAGTTATTTCCACAGCGTTATGTCCTACGGTATTCTACTGTGGGGCAAAGCCGCTGACATACAAAATATATTTGTACTTCAAAAACGAGCTGTCCGAGCAATTTACCAGCTCGGTGTCAGATTTTCTCTGAGAAATTTGTTTAAAGAAATTGGTATTCTCACGGTTGCTTCACAGTTCATCTTAGCCAACATCTTATATGTTAGGCAAAATATTCACGTGTACACCAAAAACTGTGATATTCATAATATTAACACCAGAAATAAGGACAAACTGCGAGCCCCTTTTCACCGACTTCAAAAGGTTCATAACTCTTTTGTTGGGCTTGGTATAGCTTTTTATAACAAGATACCCTCTGCTTTGCTAGACTTGCCCTACAATGCATTTAAAGCACAAATGAAGCCCAGGCTTTGTTCAAAGGCATATTATTCCGTGAATGATTATTTAAATGATAAGAATAGCTGGTCGCTCTGATTAACTCAGGACAATGTTTGTGTTCTTTCTCAGTAATTAGCTTATTGATACGTTATATGAGTTCATATAATTTACTTTTTTACATTACATAAATATGTAAGCTGTCACGCCCTTTATGCCTGGGGCTTCTTAGTTATGTAACAAGTTTTAGTTAATTACATTTTCATTTGAATATAAATATATTGTTTTGCTTTGCTGGTATTTTGGCGTGGTAGCTGGCATATGGTAAATAATTTCATTGTTATTGTATTTTATCGTGTTCATCACTATACATAGTATTGTATAAAGACATGTTTTTTTTTAAAATGAACAGACAGCTGTGCTGCTGGGGAGTTTGTTCCGCCACTTCTTCTTCCCAGCGAAAGCACTAGGAAGTGTCGATGGGTGGGCGTTTTTGGGGGACTGTCTTATGTAATATTGACGTTCAAAAAGTGCTGATTCTCAGCCTAATTTGAATAAATGACTTTTGATTTTGATTTTTGTATTAAAAAGGCGTAGCACTATTTATGTATAATGCGTAAGTAATAGGTATAGCTGAACAAAATAAATACCGAACACCTAGTGAGATACTCAGTACTTAAATATTGAACTTATTTGTATATTAATAGGGTTGAAGGTCTGAATAAAGTAAATTATATACTGGTGGAGAAGGGTGTCTTATAGGTCCCCGTTATTTTTCAGTACATTTGTGTGTTATCTTTGTGGCAATCAATAATTTTTATAGAAACTATTTTAGCTTTCATTGGAATATTATGGTTTCCGTACTGTCACTAAGTTTTCTCTGACTTGGAATATCAGATACTTTATTCCCATTTAAACTTTGTAACCCTCAGAGGCTAGCTCTGTATACAGTTATGTTATCTTTTGTTTTACGACCAGAATAACTGATGAAATGGAACATTTTACACTGGCTTGACTTGTGAGAAGATTTTATTACGTTGGGAACTTTAAACAATTCTATAAGATACTTTGTATTGTTTTTAAGATCTTAAAATAATAAAACAAAAAACAGATACAAAGTTTGTTGAATAAAAATAAAACCCCTGACAATGAAAACCTGAAATCTAACACAACTGTTCAATGTTATTCTTCAATATACTTAAAGTCTTATCGATAGCGAAATACACATCTTACAATGTATGTACCTACTTAATCAATATAGAAAGAAATTGCCTATAAGGGTCTTTTCAGGTTTTTATAATACCGTTATCATTAAATAATAAATGATTTATTTTCCGTAAGTAGGTTTATACGTACGACAGCAGGTCAAGCGACCCGAAACTGTCAAATATTTCCAATCAACCTTGAGCCTTTTTGCTTTTGTTCCGGATTGGAAATCTTCAAATGAGCCCCCCCTCCTCTGGGCGGCGCGGAAGGGCGTGTCAGACTTTCACTGACTGAAACCCACCCGTGTTTCTTCACTTGCCTTTGTGCCAGGGTCACGGTTACTTTTTTAACCAATCCGCAACCCTGACCCAGGAAGCATCGGTCTTCGTGGACCCCGTCACGATGTGCTTACTAAAAAAAACTAATGAATTCGTCAGTCTGATTTTCAAAAAATACTAGACACGTATTTTTTCTTTTTTCATATAAACAAAAAATGAAGACGACACAGTGTGTTGAAAACTCGCGTGACGTTACTGCACGCTACACTTTTTAGCGACCAGTGACGTCACCAACCACCACTCCTGATCTTTGTTGCCTTTTATATTTGTAATTTTTTATTGATTTGATAAAACAAAATATACGTATCCAATATTTTTCTATAATCTGAATGACGGACTAAATGGATCATTTTTGACGTGACAACGTCTATTAAATTGGTACGGCGTGGAGTCATTCTCGAAAACACCGTAACGGCCGAATCTGACGCCACACGGAGTCCACGCCTACTTTACCCCCACCCCTAGAGCGCCCGATGTGTAAACATGTAATAGACGTTGTCACGTTCAAATATCGGCAGTAGACGGAGTTCTACAGACAACCATTTTTTTTTTTACCCAGGAAACATCCCTATTGCAATGGTTATTATTTTGACAGTTCAACAGCATTCATTGCATTATTTACGGTTTTCAAAAGACACATTTCGAACATAATCACGGAGCAATGGATTAGCAATATACTTCAAAATGATTCGAATTAATAGTAATAGTGTGTTACACAATTAGGACGCTGGTCCTTACCGGGCGGCGAGCTATCAACCTTGAGCCTTAATGCTTTATAAATAAAGCCGAAAATGTAATAAAGAAATACAGGGTGTATCTGACATCGCAACGCAAACTTCGCGAAAAGGCTACACCGGATGCCACTAATAAAGTTATGATAGTCATTTATGTCGTTAAAGAACGGTTACAGAAATAACAATGTTTAAAAAAAAGTGTCGGCTCGGCCTTTGAACGTTGCAGGCGTGCCGCCGTGAGGGTTTGTAGGTATGACGTTGATCCCTGATGTGAACTCTATTAAATCAGCTGATAACGTAGTTTTTCCAGTTTTGTTTTCATTGCGCTTTTTTGTGTAGGTAATTAGCGAATTAATTATTTTTTACTTTAAAATCTTATTGGGTTATAAAATTATAGCAATTATGAACGGTCTAAAGTGAAACAATCTACATATATATTTTTTTTAAATCATGAAAATGCCGACGAGAAATTTCACCACTGGGGGGTTCAGAATCATGTACTGGATCCATGGTACTCGTTTGTGCGTCGATGTCAGATACACCCTTTATGACAGATTGTAGTACCTACCCAGTGCTGTCGACTGTATAAACACTTTTACAAGTCAATTTTTTTCTTTTTTACCTTGATGAGTTTGGCGTTACCTTTCTGACTGTACTAATAAGGAAGGCCGAAATAAACTCAGAGATAAAAAGAACAAAATATATCTTCGGCTTCATAAGTCCAGAAGAATATTCATTTAAGAATACACTTAAAGGAATACACATATTTCGACAAATTGAGACAAGGGAAACCATTAAAAAAAAAGAAATAGCGAATAAAAGAAACTAATTACCATTCTAGGTCTATTTGTTTACAGGATTTGTGATTATTTAAACACAAATGATGAGCATAAGGCAATTTACGTGATAGTGAGAGACACACTCACCTAAATTTTGCTATACTTTAAAATACAGCAAAATGATTACCTTTCATAACAGAGGCTGTACTGTTAATTTATATGAAAATATTACTCGTTATATGTATATCCTTGACGCCAAGATTGAAGTAATTAAATCCTTCATTCTGAAATTACCGCGTCGTAAAAGAGCGAGTGGATTAGGGTAATAAAATAATACATTTTAGCTTGAATATTTTTAATGTTGATCTTATTTATACAAATAACACAAATGTTTGACATTTTTGTTTGTAAGTACCATTTATTTCGTTCGCGATGACTAATATTTGGCAGGATTTAGGCACTCAAATATGTCGTTTTTCGAAATAAAAATATATTTTAAATAGTAACATCAACGTTATATAGATTGTTTGACTTATTAATAAGTAACGTGAATTTTGTAGAAACGCTACCTGTAGCAATGAAAAAATGGGATAAAATATCTAAAACGAAAGGAACCTATGAATAATAAATTAAAGAGCAAACATACCCTTAACTCCTGTGGTTCACCATATAGACACTGGTCATTGAAACCATTAGAAATTTTTATTAATAATTTAAAAGAACCGAACAAAAACATTTATTGTTGAAAATGAGGTTGGATTTAAAATAAAAGAAGGTTGATTGACATAAAATTGTAAAGTAGCATTTGATTGGGCGATAATAAAAAAGTTATCCTTTCATAAACTGTGTTGACGTAGCCTTTTAAATTCGTGCTTCTGACTACCTGTAACAACGATCCGAAATTCTACCAATTCAGCCGAGACGAACGGTGTGAGTGCTTTCCGTGGCTCGGAGGATATCAGAATATAATGGATAGTCATTCATCCTTCAACCGATCTCGGCAAGCGTTGTTAACTAAACTGATATTGCTAATTAGCCGCAGGCCAGTCCGAGCGGACTAAAATTCTTCTCCACGAGTATGAACTCGAGATTTGGAACTGAAATTCATTCTAGTACACGAAGTTTAGGTACCGGAAACGATTGCGGTATACCATCATACGTCTTTACAATGTACTCACACGACCTTCAAACATACTGGGGGATAATTTAAATATCAAATGTGTTTACCGAGGCTGGAATAGTTTCTCAAGACAAGATCCTAGGTCATTAAAATAAGGATAATGTTTAATCAAGAACCCATAAAATAGCTATTTTATTGAGGCTGAGTAATTTACGATGGATACGTAAATGTCTCTGGTGAGCTCAAGGTCTATGGAGTCTTCAGAAAATAATATTCGATATACTATTAACACTACCTTTTAAAAGTTCTTTTTTTTTTCTTTATAATGTAGTCATTTCGTGTCTGAGTTGGCACATTATATAGGTTTATCAAGAAACAAAGAGCCAATGTCTTCTCAACAAAAAGAAATGTTTATGAAAAGACGAGAAGATATTATTAATCATATAGGTACTAAATTATATATGAATTTCATTTGTTCTTAATTGTAGGTAGCATTTATGAGCAAATTAAATTTTAATTCTGATTCCTGCTTAGGATAATAGAAGCATATCCATACATAATTTCATTAATTTCTGTTCTTCATTTTATATATTAGTAGAAATAAAACAAAGAATTAAAGAGAAAAAGGCCTTGTCTTTTTTAATTTTTCATGATTTGCGCAATCTTTCAATGAAGACATCGAATCACTCAAACACTTTGATGGTAAAAATGTTGTGGTGTTGAGATTCAAAATCAAAGACACCACAGCTGTTCGCTTACCGTTACCCGGAACACGTAGCTTAAGTTATAATGGTTGGCATAAGGATTGGCCACTAAGAACTATTCTAATAACCGCATAAACTTGAAGAGACACAGAGGACCCTGCAGTGTAATATTAAGTGCTTAGAAAGCAATTATTACGTTATGTTCATTGTTTAACTTGTATTATTAACGTTGTAATAAGTTTATTAACTGATTATGCAGCTTTGAGATCTGAGTCCTATTTCTAAATCAAAGAGAGCATGTTTAACATGAACTAAACAATATGAACTAAAGTCGCCGACATAGCCCAGCGGATTAGCTCTCTGAAGTGGCAGTGGGCGGAGCACATAGCTCGTAGAGCTGATGGCCGATGTGGCAGAAAGGCTCTTGAATGGCGACCACGTACCGGCAAGCGCAGCGTCGGACGCCCACCGACTAGGTGGTCGGATGGTCTGACCAAAATCGCAGGGAAGTGCTGGATGCAGGCCGCGTCCAACCGTTCTTTTTGGAAATCCTTGGGGTAGGCCAGTATGTCCAGCAGTGGACTTCATGTGGCTGAGATGATGATGATGATGTTTAACATTAAGAAAGAAATAGGGGACGTCCGAAAGCACATTGGGATTGACTACATTGTCAGGTTGTCGGAAAAATACTTGAACAAGAGACTTTGAAAATCGAGCTTATTAGAATGCAAATCAATGAAATCGAGAACGTCAGATAACACGTTGACCTTATACAAACAAACACTTGCTAAATGATGCCGAAAATCGTGGAAAAATCGAAAACGAAAACATATATGTGCACAGCAATAGAAAATTTGAGGCTAAAATATATTAGTTATAGGATAATCGGTCGCCATTTGTAACAAATTATATATTAAATAATGAGGCTCTGCTAGTCACAATATAATTGATCAATGAGCAGCTACGAGGTCAGTGAGTGAAATAATTCATTTGACTTAATAGATTAACTAAATGCCTTTTATCTTTAGCACGATTCCTAGTATCCCCAATAGGCTAAATTGCTAAATGGACCTTAGTGAGTAATAAATTACAGTTTATTACGGCTTAACTGCAACGGAAATATGGTAACCAGCATTCTTATTGCGTAACACGCCATTATTATCAATTGGAATCATTTTAGCATATTGCTAATCCATTGTTTTATATATTTGAAAAGGGTGTCTGCTCAACAAAGGAAATAACGCAATAAGTATTGTTATTTTGTCAAAATGAAACCTATTGCTACCGACAGTATGTTAAACAATTACCCTGCTAGACTGTTGAATTGATTGTAAATCGAAATGAATATTACTAAAAAGTTCTGGTTTAAATACCTCATTATGTTAATTATGTAATTATATATCATGGATATTGTGTTCTCATATTAGCCCCGAAAAGCAATATCTTAATAACACGTTTATACTAACGCCCGCTTGTAGGACAAATACTTAATCATATCAAAAGTGATTCAATTTTGGCTGACAATCAATACGTCTCAAACGTGAAAAATACTAAAAACAGTCCCCAAAAATGCCCGCCCTTTATCGCTTTCTATTATATTATCTTACTAATCCAGTCACTGTCAACATCAAACGATTGATAGAAATACTCGTAGAACGACATTTAAATTTTTAACTAGTTCGTTCTTCGAGATAACACATTCCTGACAGCTGTCACTGCGACAATTCCAGTAGCTAATAAAGATCAGATTCGCAAAACATGCATTTAATTTTTTTTAACCAACGGGGTTCAAAAATGCATTCTCTCGTCACCAGAACCGTAAACCGTAGAACATATTTACCTAATACACGTAGTTAATGGTGCAAAAGGGTCATGTTAACTAACTTAACAGTTATAAAAACACCGAAAATTTGTATACAAACCATAAACAACTGCCTAATTTCTAGAACATGCTTCAGAATAAACTGAACAATAATTTGCACTTCCCGTAACCCTTAGAATAATAATTGTTATTATAAACAGTAACGACGCAGTTACTAGGGAAAATAACTGGACTTTCAGTTTCAATATTGACATGGTACCAATCAATAACAATCGAGAGTTTCTAACAAAATCGGGTCGATAATAAATCACTTTGATATGAAACCTGGATGAGAACTCGGATAGTAATTCGTTTTATTTAAGCAGTTGAATTAACAAAATGTGGTAATATTATATTAATTATTCGAAATGACTGACTGAACTACGAGACGTTATTTTTTCTTTGTGACAACTTTTTCACTTTTGTATCATCTACAATAAAATGCTTTGAAGCTTCACGCTGTTTCTATTATTTTATAGTTGGTTTTAAACCTTGCTTGCACGGTTGGCTGGTTGTTGTTTCGAGACGATCCAACCACCAAACAAACCTTTTTTTTTTTTTAATAATTATAAACTAGCACTTGACCGCAATCCCACCTGATGGTAAGCAGTGATGCGATCGTTGAGGGTAAAGCGCGCTAGTTTATTAAGAGCCTATTCACTCAGAAAAACTGAGCGAATAGGAAGGAAGACGGCAGTTGAGCGAGGTGATGCAATATTAAACCCAACAACACGACCAACGATGCTACGCCTAAGGGAGATTGATCTGAAGACCCTTCACGACCAAACTCCCAACACAACAACATTTGGCGCATCGTACCCGGCACACATCGCAACACAACTGCTCAGACCCCTCCCCCGCCTTCTGCCGGCGGTCGATGTTATGGTCTACCACCGAGAAACCTTATCATGATTATCACAATAATTATGTATGAGATTACTGCGTTTTTGTATAGCGTCCTCACTCTTCAACATATAGTTTTAGGTTAGAGGGCCACCACCTTGCCTTATACCAACTTGTCTATACTCGAGTCTGAATAAATAGTTCCGGTTTTGGGAGGTCTAGTAAGATTTAATTCGAAAAATGAAGAAATAACGAAGATTTATCAAATTTTTCTTCTCAAACTACGAGTAAAAAGACTGCTCCTAGTTAAGTTAGGTATATGTAAAGGTATCCCAAAATTATTTCATCACATCTCATTTCTTGTTATTGTAAGAAGAATATTTTGTTTTTAGTATTAGACTTAAAGCATTATTTCCCTCTCCTTCCCATTCTCTCCCTCCATCCAAAGGTAGTCTGTAAAAGATCGCTCTTAGCGATAAGACCGTTGATTGTGTCGCCATTTGTAAAATCTTTATATTTATGGTCCGTTATTTAGGTATATGGTTTACATAATAAAGAGTATTCTAATACTTTGTTAAATGTAATCGGCAAGAGGTTACTGAACTGTGATAGCCTTTGATATTTCCATTCGATGACCCAAGCAACAACAATGGGGGGTGTCATGAAGATAAATAAAAAGACAATAATCTCTGCTGAACTGGGTCGAAGGGCAAAAATAAAGCCTGTCGTAAATCCTCCTAAATATCATTGGCATGTACAAGATCAGATAATATTTTTATTAGGTCTGATACTCAATTTTATAGCATTCGTTTATTTGGATTAGATACATATAATGCCCAAAATGAACCACGATTTTGTAGTGGTTAAAATATTTTAAGTGATTTTGGATTTTTTTTATACATTCAATGTTATCGCTCACTAGAAATTACTCCTGTATCGTGGCTGCGTCTACAAACATTTACACAAACTTAACTCACATACACATAGAGCCAGACCCAGAACAATTATTGGTAGGTCATACAAATATTTGTTCCATGCGGGAATCGAACCCGCGACACGCAGCGCAACCACAGAACCCACCGTGCTGTCAAATTTTTTCTTGCATTGGTTTGTAAAGGTAGAGTATCTGCCGGTCAATATTTACCTTTGTCTATTAAGAAACATCCTTTGTTCCCAAAAATATGAACCCAATTAACGACTAATCTTTTTTACATCTTCTCGTCGTCCAAGATATCACAGTGTCTCAAGACTAAAGTCTTTGACCAGTGTGTGTTGCCAGTGATGATTTACGGAACTGAAACGTGGTCGCTCACAATGGACCCTACACGAAGGCTCAGAGTCACACAAAGGTCAATGGAAAGAGCCATGCTCGGAGTTTCTCTGCGTGATCGAATCAGAAATGAGGAAATCCGCAGAAGAACCAAAGTCACCGACATAGTTCTTCGAGTCGCTAAACTTAATTGGCAGTGGGCAGGGCACATTGCTCGTACAACCGATAGCCGATGGGGCAGTAAGATTCTGGAGTAGCGGCCACGTACTGGAAGACGCAGCGAAGGGAGGCCCCCAATAAGGTGGACTGATGACCTGGTGAAGGTCGCGGGAAGCCGATAGATGCAGGCAGCACAAGACCGGTCATCGTGGAAAGCCTTGGGCGAGGCCTTTGTCCAGCAGTGGACGTTCATAGGCTGCAGAAGAAGAGAAGGTCGATAGTTTCAGATTCAAGTTTAAATGTCAGACTAGACATTATACTGCACATACCTACATGGGAATGCCTGATGTTTATTATGATATATTGAAACAATAGAAGCGTGAGTTATTATTAGCATTTTAAGTATAAATCGGCAGATGCTATCTTGGACATGCGTCACTAACAAAGTGCTTGGTTAACAATAAGATTAGTATATAAGATTATAATTTTATAGAATTAATTAATTACTGTTATGCTGTTACTGGGTAGAAATAAAGTTATTCGCCACGTATTCGTATCTACGGGAAGCAGCCGACGTCCGCTTCTACGGTTTAACAGAGAACGCCGAACAAATAAATATTAAGTAATTCAGGAATCTTGTAGATGGCTGCCCCAATTAAGTCAACAACCACGACGGAGTTAAAAAAAAAAAAATTCTGCTGAGTAACTCGTGCCTATTTAGACATACCTACTTGGAAATGCCTGATGTTTATTAATTCATATTATATAGTACATAACATATATTAAAACGGAAGAAGCTTGCCTATCATTATTAACAATTAATAATGAAGACACCACAAGTCAGCCTGGTTCGTCAGCTAATAAAGTCAAGAGTTGATTAGCGAAATTACAAGCAGAAATAAACAGCCGAAGACCAACTCTCATCTCGGCGAAAATTAATAGCTAAAACTTGTTAAAATAAATTGTTTTTTTATCATTATAATTTAGCGCTTGAGCTCTGCCTACACCAAATCAGTTGCATAGCGACATGATTGCTATTTACGTCTATCGGATGTCTCCACATAAAACTGCAACCTCCGCACTCTGCTGACTCGACGCCTCGTGTCTTCGATCACCTACTCCTGTCTCGCTGACGCCCCAGCTCATTTTACTCAATTTTGCAATCGGCTATCAAATTGTAATTAATAAATGAATAATAAAGTTTCGACACTTCGGTACTAGCATCGTCCACGTTTAGACATAAGATTTAGCCTAAGTTAATATTGTAATTTTCGAATAATTAAATCATTATTCAAGTAATTTCGGTTTTTTTTAAGTCCTTCGGCTGCCACTTCCATAATTAGCGCGATCCCACCTGATGGTAAGCATTAATGCAATCGATGATGGTAAAGTGCACTCATTTATTATGAGCTTCTAGCCTTGAAGACACTTAAATTGTTGGCAGATGGAAAGACCGCAGCAGGCAAATATTATTGCAGTGCTTTGATGTATGAGGTATAAAAGACGAGGCGGCCCCATCCAACCCGATGGCGACCCCTGGGGGTGTTCGGGCATCCCCGCAGTTTCCAGACTTTGACTCCAGATATGTTGGATTTAATATCGCAACACCTAGCTATTCACTCAAAGGAGTATTTTTTTTTTATTGCGTAGGTATTATAACTCAGTTACATACTGGTATTGTCTTATGATCATCACCATTTTAGCCGAACGAAGTTTACTACGACTACTATTCGACTTTCATCCTACAATGAATCAGTCCTCTGCTTCTTGAATCTTATGGATTTGAACAGAAGTCTACATAACGAGAATTGACATAGAGGGACAAACTCGCAAATAAGTGTGTTTATTGTCTTAATCACAGAAAAACAAAAATATAGCTAAAATTCTAACTTAAATAATAAGCAAATAGAAATGTAAGCAAAAAATTCTGCGCCTGCCGCATCTAGCGGTTTCCTGCGACCTTCACCGGTTCATCGGTCCACCTTGTCGGGGGCCTACCCAAGCTGCGTCGCCACTCGAGACCCATTGGCCCCATCGGGCATTGGTCCTACGGGCAATGTGCCCAGTCCACTGTCACTTAGTTTTGCAATTCTTTCTGATTTGCTATGATTTCTGATTTGGTCACGCACCGGAAAAAAATGAAATAGAGGAAAGCCATTCTGGTCATCAAATATCTGAAATGTAATCAAGGATGAAATACGACAAACACCATCCACCATAAATGAAATAGAAGCATGCCAGATTAAAGAGAGAAAAATACGGAAAATAATTCAGTTGGCTTTTTTGATCGAAGAAGGAAATATCATATTTTATAACATAGAGACGTAGACAGTCTTCATTTGATAAAACGGCAGACAAAAGATTGAAGTGATGAATATTATTTAAAACTACAGATAAGGTTTAGAAAGATATTCACTGGATCAATGAGAAAAACGGAATAAACTATCAGATAAGGACATGAGTCGTGCCCGGTTTACGTAGATGTGAAGCATGTTTTACAGAAATGTTTTGAAAAATTTCTTTAAACGCAGTAACTGAGATGTTTAAAAAGATCGATAAAAAATACATTAGTGAAATCATTATTAAAAAATCAGTTTTCCGCCACCTTCAAGATCAATAAATAGATCTATAACTTCCAAAATATTTATTAGCTAAGCAAATATGGAAGAATCATCATCATCATGAAACTTTTTATCGTCCTACTGCTGGGCACAGGTCTGCTCTCAAACAGAGAAGGATTGAGCGTAATCACCACGCCTGCTCAATGCGGGTTGGCAATTTCAGACTTATAAAGTCCAGGTTTCCTCAAGATGTTTTCCTTCACCTTCAGTCAATAGTGTCCAAAATATACTTAGAAAATACGTATAACTTTTAGAAAAGTTACATTGGTACTTGCCTGACCTGGAATTGAACCCGCGCACTCGTACTTGAGAGGCTGGTGTTTTAACCACTAGGCCACCACGAAGAAGAAGAATGCTAGGTAATAATAAAAAAAAACGCGAAGATCACGTTGACAGAAGTTTTTTTTTTTCAAAAAGGGCAGAGAAAGAAGTGGTATATGTAGTTACAGTATACAGCACCATAACCTACTGTCGTTACAAATAACGCTGAGGAATTGGTGAAGTAATAAGTTAACAAAATTTAAGTAATTGAGGTGCCAGCGACACGAGAAGAAGAAGATTAAAGAGCAATGAACTTAAAGTAATTGTTTCCTAATTAATCAAAACTCCTACATATGTGTTCCTTTAGAGGGGTTAATAAAATGGAAGTTAAATTAAGCTCTGGTAACAAGAATGTTTTAATTTTGTAATTTTACTTACTGTATCAACTTAAGTAATAATTAAAGTACGAGTATAAAGAATAATTAACATAATAATACAAACCTAACAAGTACCTACATAACTAAATTGAAGACTGGTTTTATATGAACACTTTAGACATATTTTTATGCAGAAATTATGTCGTAAAAAGAAATGTTTAAACTAATGTGACTTTTAACGTCAAAAATGTACGGTTAAATATTTGCTATAGGTATACTATTCATCGTAAACATTGATCATGCGAAACGTTGATGAATAAAGGAGTTTGAAATAAATCAGTTTACCCTCTCGCACTAAGCTACTTATGTCTGAAACTTTGAACTATGTGACACAGTTTTGCCCTTGGATTCGCCTGTATGGAGGTCGGAAATGATACCGGTATATAATATATCCTATGTCCTGAACCCAGGTCATGTGAGAATCCTATCCAAATCCGTTCAGCCGTCTACGCGTGAAAAAGTAACACATATACAGACGTGCTGTGTAGGCCTCTTCCAAAGCTTACCACAACGACCGGCTTGTGCTGCCCGTATCCATCCGGCCTCCCTACGCTGCGTCTTCCGGTACGTGGCTGCCACTCCAGAACCTTACTCTTATTCCATATTACAATATATTTCTAGACATTTTTCAAGTTTGTTGGGATCGGCTCCCAGTCAGTGAATATCAGTATTTACACGGAGCGGACTATCTCAGACCTCCTTTCCTCCACAACCCAATTTCTGGATAATGTTTACCCCTTGATAAGACTAGTTGTCGAATCTTCCTGGTTTGGACACTAACTAACCCTAACTGTAACTCGTGCCTTTCTTTTGTTCCTTTTTGAAACATTCGGGAATGCCAGCATATACGGGCACCAAGGAATGAAACAGCAGATCTCTTCCACATATATCATCATCATCATCAACCTTTTTATCGTCCCACTGCTTGGCACAGGTCTACTCTCATACAGAGAAGGATTGAGCGTAATCACCACGCTTGCTCAATGCGGGTTGGGTTCCACACATATATTGCGACTGAACTGTTGTAGAACAAGTTACGAACATATTGTGGATTTACCCTCATAAACTGATAAACACTTATAAACTAATGTTTATAATGATGTAGGTACTCTTTCCTCATACATCACACTTTTCATTTTAGGCGTTTTTTGGCTTTTACGAGTGCGACTGCCGTCCGACCACTCATCCCCGAAGAGGATGCCGGCGTCAGGGCCCCGTCTGTAACTCAACAGGTGCACCGTCTGGCAGGTGGGGTTGACTTTAGTCCCAAAGATGGTGGTGGGACCCTAATGTACCCAAACAAAACAAAACCGGGAACATGTCCTCTACCGTCAATTTGTTTCAACCTTGCAGGAAAATACGGCATCCATCAAACTTTCAAACTGTTCCTTATCAGTTGAAAAACTTCATCAAGCCCCAACACAATAGAAAAATACGTTTTGATTGTACTTATTTGGTACTTCATTCATGCGAAAAATTCGTGAATAAAGTAAACAAGAATAAAAGTCGGTACTTACCTACATCCTTTATCGCTTCGACACTTACTTGGTGCGAACTTTAGTTCGCGACATAAACTTGAAGATTCAAGAAGAAAATTGGTGTATTCTAGGATGTAGTGATTCACCCATTGTGTATGCAATTCATCACCAATGGGATGATGAATGTAATCATCACCAATGAGGTGATGAATTTAATCATCACCATATCGGTGATGTACCTATGTAATGATCATCGCGCTGATGATGAATTTAATCTTCATCACCACATTGGTGATGAAATCAAATGAACAAAGTAAAGTATTTACCTAAGTTCGAACTTGTGAACTACACGTAAGTTGTGGCTGACAACACTGGCCAACTATTGCTCTAAAACTGGTAATGTACAGACGACAAAAAATAAGGTCTAGCTACCCGAATCCGTCAGATATTTCCAATCAACCTTAACCTTAAAAGTTTTAGCGATAAAACTGAAAATCTAATAAAAAATGTTGACAGATTGCTGTACGTTCATGTGTTGACGTTTATGCACAGACGTCAAATTCTGAGATTTCCTACGTTGAGCCGCGCTTCTGGAAAATGATTTCATTTCGTTTAGGTAATGTCTGAAATTAAAATAAATAAAATAAGCTACTGATATTCTTATAAAACAAATATTCCAACACTGTATTTACCCGCGAGAGATTATGATGAGATTAAGCCCGCCTTTTTACACTTGTGTGAAAAGTTTAAATAAATCGTACTAAAATTACAAAACGTGGAGTCTAGGAATTCCAGACCCGTTAAAACAAAATCTTAATGTTGTTGTTCTCATCCTATGGAGGTCTGCTGTTGGACAAAGGCTTCCCTCAAGGCTTTCATTTCATTCAGGGGATTTTCTTTAATCCCTACGCTTAGAGTACCCCTGGCCGTCTCTTACGACAACTACTGGAGGATATGGGTTGGTACTATTCTAAGCCCGGAACCACACAAGACAAAATAAAAATAAAATCTATTCAGGAACAAAACAGAATAATTTACTGTTATAAAAATGCATTACTCTATAAGTATGCCAAATGGTAACAGCCTGCGATTTGAAGACCAGCAGTTCGCAACGATCTCAGGTACATAAAATGTGAGCTGAGCTTTTTAACCAACTTATTACTTTGTCACTGGCTGAGTTAACTCAAGCTCAGATCTTTTGTAGTATCTTTGAGTTCACATTTCAAATAGTAGGTACCTAGAACATCTGCCATAACTAACTACGCATTCTAAAAAAAAATATCGGAAGAGGAGTTTTGTTAAAACTCTTTTTTTCCACTTCATAAGGTTATCAGAAATATCTTTCTACTATGTTGTAGTCTTTCTTCTATCATTCAATCTACCTCTCGCTTTTTCCCAACGGGGACAGCTTCCAGTTTATCCGGATGCAGCCGAATACCAATACTTTACACGTTGCTACTGCCAAACCAACCTCCATAAGTTTACAACCCCGTTACTGGGTTTGTAATGTATACTTGAAATTTGAAAGTTTAAGGCGAAATTCGATTTTTTTTAAATCATGCACAGATGGAAATTAATTATTTGAAGGAAATTGGATGACATAATCAACAGCGTTGTGAAAAACTGACATTATATTGTAATTAATGTTGTTGTAACAATGAAATCTTAAATTATATATAACGAAGTACGATGGTCATTGGAATTCGTAGAAACTGGCGTCAACAGGGTCAGATGTAGCAAAAATGAATACAACTATTTGTTTTTACGTATAGTTTTATTGTTCTCACTTAACAGCGATAACAAGCACAATAAAATAAACCCAAACATCTCAATTAATTATTGAAATAGTACTGACAAGGTATTCTAGTGAAAAACGACATATTCATCAAAATTCTTGTTGACATCTGTGTTAACAGCTGCTAGGCAATTCTTTTATATAAAAAACCTCATGGCGTCGTCCAAGTCGTTACACTGCTTTTACAACAGTTTGCAGGTAACAATTATTAGAGTTACAAACTATAATTTGCTAATTCGTTTTACTATTTGTAACACTCGATTTTAAAATTGTAAGTATTAATTATTCATTGCTTTAACAATTTTTTAAAACATGCGCCATGCGTTTTCCTTTTTTCAAGAGTACATTTCTATTAAACAAATATTAATAAAAATCCATACAGCGACATGCTTTAAGTGGGTGATAGACGTACGAACTTAAAGTACGCGTATTAGATCGTGAACTTACTCAGCTCGACGTCGGTGACACACGTGAAGCTTGCTCATACTATATCGTGATGTCGTTGAGAGAAGAAGCTTTGTATTATTTGGGAATTATATCATACTAGCGGCCGCCAGGGACTTCGTTCGCGTGGAGTTAGTTATGCTCCGCTCCTATTGGTCGCAGCATGATGTTATATAGCCTAAAACCTTCCTGGCTTAATGGGACACGATTTTTTCAAATCGGACCAGTAGTTCCTGAGATTAGCTCGTTCAAACAAATAAACAAACACACTATTCAGCTTTATATATTACATATACATATGGAAATCTGTATCTGTTTGAAGAACTTTTGCGGCTCCCGGCTCGCAGCGCTACCACACGTATGAGCCGAGACGGGCTTCGAGTAAGATTTCAAATAGGTTGAATCGCCAGTGAACTTATGCGGCAATTTTAAAGTACGCGTTCTTAAGGTGACACACAGGCGAAAAAGGTCGTGGAGCCACAAGCCAGCGTACTTACTCGCACGTCTATCACCCACTTTAGAATACGTATGTCGCTTACTAATCATGAAATAAATTAACTATAGATAACTATTGTCTTAGACCTCAGTTTGGATAAACCCTCAATTATGGGTTGCTATCAAAGCATCCGGAAATCCTAACCTTGATTTCTACTTTGAAAAGGAGCAAACCGACAGCCACAAATAAATCTAAAGCATTTTACAGCTAACATGTTAACTGTAAAGTCCGAACTTAAGGTTAATATTATAAAGGTTTAAGTTAGCCTTTCGCCGACACGGCCAATCTGCGAGACGTTGGGCGTGCTCTGCACCAGTCGCGGTTCTACCTGGTCATATTAACTGCTAAGTTTGAACTTAAGGTTAAAAATTTGTAAGTTTGCCTTGCGCCGACACGGCCATTCTGCGAGACGGTGTGCGTGCTCTGCACCAGTCGCGGTCCTAAAAATAGGGTTTTTTTTAGCTTCGTACCAATTCACAGGTACGGCTGACAACCTGTTTGTGGTCGGAGTTGCTGTTCTTTCAAAATGAGTTCGAAAAGGTTCTTTACCTTAGCATAATTTAGCCTGTAATTTTTAAAGATAACTGATCTCAACAATCCAAGTTATCAGCCATTACTTGCATATCTTGTTAATTTTAAACAAAAGGTTATACAGTAGTTCTTAGATATCGAAGTAAATTTGAAAAGATTACAGTTCATATGAGTAATACATAAATAAGATTTGCTGTTAATAAGGAAGTTTGTGAAAATGTTGAAGTGCTTGTAACGCTACACGCTTACTAGAACGTTTATTTAGTTATGTCACTGCAGATGCTCCACGCATACATGCATGACTTTATATCTCGTAGATTTCTCTCAGTTCAGTTATGGATGACCTGATAACATTTGAAATGATATCTGAAATTAAAATCCCACCAAAAACATTCTGTAAAAATTGCCAAGCCTCGCTGGAGCTGCTTGTTTATCTCTAAAAAGTAATGAAATCTAGACAAAGTCGTGCCCAGTTTAAGGTTCCCTACTGCGATTTCTTCAATATTATTATTGTTAATATTGTGTGACTTGGCCGTTGAACATTATACGTTGTGCTGGCATGGCTTCGACTGCGTTAAATGGAGTCATTTTGAAATGACACAATGATCATTTTATGAAAATGACACCCATGTCGAAATACCCAAAATTCATCGAAATACCAAATTTTAGGCGAAGTTGTCCGCAAACAAACATAAAAACATATAATTAAGCAACCTTCACCTTTTTGAAATCGGTTAAACAAAGAACACCAAAATAAGCATCAATAACAAAGACACTTAATGATAGTATTAATCTATATGCAACATGCGGTGGGTGAGCAAGCAAGCAGATGCTTTCTCGCTCATGCGCCGCCCGCGTATGCGAGCGGATACTCATAATACGGTAATAAGCTCATACATAATTAAACACAAAAGTATTATTTAAACATTATGCTTAGTAAAAAAAAAAAAAAAAAAGAAAATCTACAATTTAGGAGTCAAGACTGTGGAGAAAGTTTATGTATTTTAATAAGTTGATATTTGTTTTGGATAAAGAGTAGATAGCTCCGAAAAACTACATAGTAACGGCTTGAGCTGTGTTTTGGTCATGGAAGCCCCTTAAGATAAACTTTCGACCGTAAAAGTATTGATGGTATTTCCTTAAACCATAAACGATCGAGAGTGCTTCCCTGTCAATTTTTGAGTAAGCGCGCTCGCTTGTACCTAATGATCGCGACGCGTACGCTATGGGGCGCTCCCCGGCTGCGGTGATGTGCGAGAGCACCGCGCCTATCCCAACGCTGCTGATGACGTCGGCCGTCAACAGGAGCGGCAAGTCAGGAGAGGCTGCTTAAACCCTTTGAATGCTTTTTCACATTCCTCACACCACTTGAAAACTACATTTTTTTGAAGCAATCTATACGATTACGATAGCGATGGCATTGTGCTGATGCTCTTAAGGAATTTAGCACAATACATGGTCATGCCTATAAACGCCCGCAACTCTGAAACGTTAGAAGGAGCCGGTGTATCAATTATTAAAAAATCTAATGTGTTCTTCGGTTGATGTTCCCGTAATTATAATATCATCTATAAATACGCCCACGCTAGGCAAATCGGTAAATAACTGTTGCAAACGCCTTTGAAATATACCGGAACTCGACGACAACCCGTACACTAAACGATTGAACATAAATATGCCTTTATGTGTATTTATCACGGTGTATTTCTTAGATTCACCAAACTCAAATTGTGCATAAGCTTGGGATAAATCAATTTTGCTAAAATATTCCCCCTACGTAGGCGTACGAATAAATCTTCTACCCGCGGTAAAGGATAACAATCGACTTCCAAGACTTTATTTAGGGTTACTTTATAGTCAGCACAAATTCTGATAGTACCCTCTTTTTTTTACCACGGGCACGATGGGGGTAGCCCAATCTGAGCGGTCCACAGGTGTGAGGTTGTCGTCCCGCACGAGCTGGTCTAGCGCGCGCTCCACCGGCTCGCGCAGCTTGTACGCCCCCTCGCGCATATGTATGCTCACTGCGCCTCCGGTAAATCGTCCCAAACCATCCTCAAACACCTTACAATATCTGGAACTAAATTCAGAAATATTAAACACTTTGTCCTGTAAACTGTTTACAGACCCCCAGACTAACCCGTCGTTTGAGTAACAAGATACCTAATTATAATTCTACTCATTAATAAGTCTAACTTTTTACTTTCGTTTCTATACCTTACTTTTGGTTTAATGACCCGAATAGGATTTACCATTTCTCCCGTATAATATCTTTGTGCGGTATTACAATTATTTATCCGTAAATCGCTAAATAATCTCTTGTATGTTACATAATTAATACATGATATCGCACTTCCCGTGTCGCATTCCATTTTTAAATCACTGCCACAATATATTGGTGGATACTGAGCTATGAATAAATTATTTATATCGACCATTACTACCTCATCGCTTTGCTCGTCGTCCGAGAAGCTAATGTGCTGACGAACTTCGTGCACATGATGGTGTCCTACTTGTACTGGACATACGCGGCCCAAAGCCCTTGTTTATTTCATACCCGATACACATATCGCGTGAATTTACACCCTACTGTGCCATGCAACCTTCCGCAAGCATCGCACTATTGGGCCCGCCGAGCTTGCTCCCCAGGCGACGACGATGCCGGTGTCTCGCACCCGCAGGTACGAACATGTTGTGGGTTTACCCTCATAAACTGATAAACACTTATAAACTAATGTTTATAATGGTGTAGGTACTTTTTCCTCATACAACACACTTTTCATGTTTGGCGTTTTTTGGCTCTTACGAGTGCGATTGCCGTCCGACCACTAAGCCCCGAAGGGGAAGCCGCCATCAGGGCCCCGTCCGTAAGTCAGCAGGTGCACCGTCTGGCAGGTGGGGTTGACTTGAGTCCCAAAGATGGTGGTGGGACCCCAACGTGCCCAAACAAAATAAAACCGGGAACATGTCCTCTGCCGTCAATTTGTTTCAACCTTGCAGGAAAATACGGCATCCCTCAAACTTTCAAACTGTTCCTTTTCAGTTGAAAAACTTCATCAAGCCCCAACACAATACAAAAATCCGTTTTGATAGTACTTATTTGGTACTTCAGTCATGCGAAAAATTCGTGAATAAAGTAAACAACAATAAAAGTCGGTACTTACCTACATCCTTTATCGCTTCGACACTTACTTGGTGCGAACTTTAGTTCGCGACATAAAGTTGAAGATTCAAGAAGAAAATTGGTGTATTCTAGGATGTAGTGATTTACCCATTGTGTATGCAATCCATCACCAATGGGATGATGAATTTAATCATCACCAATGAGGTGATAAATTTAATCATCACCATATCGGTGATGAATGTAATGATCATCGCATTGGTGATGAATTTAATCATCATCACCACATTGGTGATGAAATCAAATGAACAAAGTAAAGTATTTACCTAATTTCGAACTTGTGAACTACACGTAATTTGTGGCTGACAACACTGACCAACTACTACTTTTAAACTGTTAATATACCGACGACAAAAAAATAAGGTCTAGGTACCCGAATCCTTCAGATATTTCCAACCAACCTTGACCTTAAAAGTTGTAGCGATAAAGCTGAAAATCTAATAAAAAAAAAAGACGTGTGGCACTCGCGGACTGCCGCGGTAAAGCTATTGCATAGCATTTTGTATCAATTTATGCAATTATAATTATTTATTTATTTTATTTATGCAGTATTTCTTTTTCTTTGATATTAATTCAAGTTACACTTTTTGAGCGTGGTGACCGATAAGAACTCACTCGAGTCAGTAAGCATGTAAAATGAGAAAACTAACATAGAACGATCCGTGTGAGAACTAAACGATCACTATTACACAACAACACTGATACCTTTGAGAAAGCGGACTTCCTCTACAATAGGGCAATTCCTCCGTAAGGTCTGTCTATGCTATTACTTATAATCTCTGTCATTGTGTGCTGTTTCGGTGCAATCGCAAGACCGGCCGGGCACTGAGGGGCAGGCAAGACAGCTATAGTATCCTTATGACTCCACCAACTGGTATTTCGTTGACTCGGAAACGGCGCACAGGGAGCACCACGAAATATACTCAAAGACTCCGAGGTTCTTTTTCAATATACCCCACTGTTTTGTCGTGGTGGCCTAGTGGTTAAAACACCAGCCTCTCAAGTATGAGTGCGCGGGTTCGATTCCAGGTCAGGCAAGTACCAATGTAACTTTTCTAAAGTTATATGTACTTTCTAAGTATATCTTGGACACCAATGACTGAAGGCGAAGGAAAACATCTTGAGGAAACCTGGGCTTTATAAGTCTGAAATCGCCAACCCGCATTGAGCAAGCGTGGTGATTACGCTCAATCCTTCTCTGTATGAGAGGAGATCTGTGCCCAGCAGTGGGACGATAAAAAGGTTGTTGATGATGAACGGCGTCGGTGTCGAATTATTTGTTATCAATTTAATATTTTCGAGCTGATCTTTAGTAACATAATCACTTCTGATTGCGTTAACATCTGACCGTAGAATTAATAAATCCTTCATCAACTTCTTTACGTACGTTCTACGTAGTCAAAGCCAACTGGTGGCAATTTGTGAAGGTCATATGCCACAAAAACTGGGATTGTTCGGGATCCGTGATTTTAACCACCGTAATCGTATATTTTAGGTCTTTCTGCTTTTTGTTCTTACGCCTCGATACATGTTTTTGTCTTGTCTTCGTAGAAACAAACAATAACTTTTTTGCCTCATCAATGTCTTCCTCAGAAAAAGCCGACGAGCATATTTTTATTAAACTTTCGTTGTTTCGTTTCGGAGATAACAATATTACAACTCGTACACTTAAATGTACTCGTATTAACATTGTTCACCGACATCTTTCTGTAATATTTTATTTAATAAAAACTTCAACTTCAACTCTTGATCTGGTCCCTGTGGATAGATACCACAATTTTGCCAATAACACGTGTAACAAATTATAGAAATTCTTTAAAAAAATATTTCACAATAATGGCGGATATCGCCAATAACAGTTGAAAAAACGGCCGCGTGAGCACTTTTTACTCTATAAAATCACGCGCTTTTATTTAGTAAACAACACTATAAATAATTTAAAAGTCCAATGAAAAATTAGCGTGACATTCATCTTAGCTTTTCCGTTAAAAAAAAAAGCTATTTTATAAAAACACTACTAAATTAATTTGAATAAAAGTACTTAATAATTAATTATACGAAAAGTTTTTAAGGTAACCATGACAACGTCGATGACGTCTATGACATATCTCTATAGAAGACCTATTTCAGAGAGAAAATTAATCGCAAGTTTAGCACATCGCGACTATCAGTAACATGGCAAGTGTGTAGTGTGAGTTTGCGCCTTGCAATATGGATGCTCTTTTTGAAAATCTATAAATTGTTTTCAAAAGATGTAGTCGCACGCACACAAACATACCGTGCCGAAGACTGCCGAACTGAAACGACGTTAGACGATGTACGGCCTTCAAGCCACACCTCCGTTCCCGTCGGAGTGGGGAGCGTGAGGTTTTTTCGTTACGGAATTTCTGGATTCGGTCCCCGCGCTCAAGGCCCGCGATAGAAGCTATGCAATAGCTTAAAAATGTTGACAGATTGTAGTACGTTCATGTATTGACGTCTGTGCATAAAAAAAAAATTATGTAATGAATTCTGCGATTTCCTGTGATGAGCCGCGCTTCAGATAAATTATTTCATTTCGTTTAGGTAATTAAATCCATGCAGTCTGAACAAAATAAAATAAATTAGGGAACATATTAAACATATTATAGAGAAATACAATCAAATTTTAAATAACATTTGAAAATAAGCTAAGATAAAATTAACTAACATTCTAATAAAACCAATATTCCAACACTGTGTTTACCTAAACATAATGATAGGGATTAAGGCCGCCTTTGTACCTTTGTGTGAAAAGTTTAAATAAATCGTACTAAAATTACAAAACGGGGAGTCTAGGAATTCCAGACCCGTTCAAGCAAAATCTTAATGTTGTTGTTGTTCTCAGTCTAGCCTAGGTCTGCTGCTGGAGGTCTGCTTCACTCAAGGCTTTCATTTCATTCAGGGGGGTTTTCTTTAATCCCTACGTTTAGCAGACGGGTTGGGGATCGCAGTTATTTTTATATTCCACGGAGAAGCGATGCTGCTCGCTTTCCTGGTAAGAGTTCCCCTAGCCGTCTCTTACGACAACCACAGGAGGATATGGGTTGGTACTATTCTAAGCCCGGAACCACACGAGACTAAATAAAAATAAAATCTATTCAGGAACAAAACAGAATAATTTACTGTTATAAAAATTCAATACTCTATAAGTATGCCAAATGGTAACAGCCTGCGATTTGAAGACCAGCAGTTCGCAACGATCTCAGGTACATAAAATGTGAGCTGAGCTTTTTAACCAACTTATTTCTATCACTGACCGAGTTAACTGAAGCCCAGATTTTTGTACTATCTTTGAGTTCAAATATCAAATATTAGGTACCTAGAACATTTGCCGTAACTACCTACGCATTCTAAAAAAAATATCGGAAGAGGAGTTTCGTTAATAGTTTCGTGTTTTGGGCGATATGCTTATTCAAAATGGTGGGGTGATAATGATGGTCGGGTAGCGGTATGGTTGTGGTGTAACAAACGTGACAACACAACAGTTAGGTACTGTTATTAGTTATTTCTAGCTTACAGACCATACAGCAAAAACCAAATGTGAAGCAACAGATGTCAGAAGGCATACAGAAACCTAGGTTTTGTACTCAGACAGATACAGGGGTTTACCAATATCACGACACTTAAGGTCCTGTGTGACTCACTGGTCAGGAGTCACCTCGAACACAATGCAGTCATATGGGCTCCTCATGAGGCTAAATACAGTGTCATGTTGGAACGTGTTTAAAATATGTTCACAAGATACTTGTATTTTAATCTCTATGGGGTATATCCATTTTACCCACTGATGTATCCTACACTATTTGTACTGGGTATGGTAGGCGACGGGATTTTGCGCTCGCAGCTTATGTAGTGAAGCTATTGCGTGGCGAAGCGCATAACCCGGGAGTACTGCGGCACCTGGAACTCTGCGTGCCAGATCGGTACGTATGGAGCCCTTGCTTGCTGTGCCTGCGGCCTGAACCAATCTGCTGGCGAAACGTCCCGTTATTAGAGCCAAGCGCGTAGTGAACGAAGTTCATAAGCGAGTTGATGTACTGTGGTGTAATTTGAGTGAATTTGCAAAGGTTACACTACATATCTTATGTAACTTCAATGTAGGTTAAATTTTTATTTAAGATTAGTATGTAAGGCCCCGCTATCTTATTGGATCATAAGGGTAGTTGGAGGTAAGAGTTTTATAAATAAATAAATAAATGTTAGTGCACAATCCATCAAGCAATTATTCATTAACATTTTTGGTTTCATATGTCGCGGTATCTACATCGCCGCATGCTAACCACGCAATCAGACGTCACGTGATATTCTGCATCGCGCAAGCAAAGTTTCGCGTGTTTAGCATATGTACTTATATATAAAGTCCCTACAGCTATCGTCACACCCGCCTGATCAGAGTGTCCTCTTTCAAGGAATGAATTTTATACACTTCCTCATACCTCTGTACATATTTATTTGTCTTACCTACTTCAATAACGACTACAAAGGCATAAATCAATTATGATTTGGTATGAATTTAGAATGTTTCATTAAATTTGAATTAATATATTTTTTAACGGCTCTGGGGTGGGTGGTAACTTCTGCCGGCAGCCGATGTGCCGTGTGATGATGCCGATTGCCACACGATGTTTTCCTACAGCATTTAGAGAGCAGTGGCGATGAAAGAATTTATACAAAGTAAAGCGCAAAAACTGAGCACAAGGTGAAGTCTGAAATCGCCAACCTGTGCATAAGCTTGGTGATGACGCTCAATTATTCTCTGTCTGAGACCTGTACCCAGCAGTGGGACGATAAAAAGGTTGATGATAGTGATGAAAGCGCCTGATAGGGTTCGAACCTATGACCTACAACTTGTGAGTCGTGGCTAATACCACTAGGCCACCACTGCTCTTCAGACCCATTAATCATTTATACAATATGTAAAGAAAACCCTGTCCGACCCAAAAGGATAATAAATGTTAGGTATACACATGACCAAATAAAATATGAAAGGAGACGGGCGAAATTGGGCCTGACCTGTACACAAATGAATTATTTGTCAATAATTTTCATTTATTTTTTTGTTTTCAATCATTTATTACTAATTCTGATATCGCCGGAATATAAAAGATATTATTTAACGTAAATAATACTGACTTTCTTTACTTTCACTTTTCAACAATGTTACCAGATGAAATACCAATCGTTAATAAGTTATAATCGATAAATCAAATTATTACAAAAATAAAAATAAAATTAAAAATGAATCAGTATATTTCTACCGATTCGGTTTAGAAAATCTTTTAATAAAAGGACTTAATTATATTATCTATTATTTCGTTATTAACAAAAACATCTTAAAACAAATTGATCAACGGTTCGATTTGATAATCGATTAATTATACTTTTTTATTATACAGGCAACTAAAACTCTGGTGGGCAACGTGACGACAAACGTCACATATCATTCCATTCCGGCTTTGAATTTGCCATATTTTGTTGTATTTTCGTGTGCTATTATATTTTTCTGCAGCTTTGGCTACGCATTTAGGATTCTGACGGTTATTGTTTTGACCGACGACCCACGCATTTATTTCGATTCAACATAAAATGAGTGACCAACGTCTTCATTGCATCAACTGCGGCATACAACAGAGTAATCCTTCTATCGGATTACGACAAATAGAAGCGGAAAGCATTCTTTCAGTTATACAGCATTGGGTAGCCCCTCAATTGGTAGGTATTTATTTAAAACGTATGTATTTAATTAAAACTTCATTTTGTGATAAGCAGTTTTCGAGTACAGTATAACAAGGATAACTATATATAGGTATATTATTGAAGCCAGTTTCAATAATAATATTCCTATATATATATATATATCTCATTATAATGCACTTGAGTTATTTAAATTCCAAGTAAGATTTACAGTTTGATTATCAATTTCGGAAGATAGTTCTTTTTTTATAACTTTAAGAATTCAACAATTCAATGAAACAATAGTTAAATTGAATAACCTTATATGAAAGCATTAATATAATATAATCCAAGTTTGACCACGATGTCAGTAAGAAGTAATATACACGCAATTCTGAAAGATACAGTTTTCTCGCTGTTTCTGCATCATACCTAATTCTGTAATTTTTATTTGTTGAAGCTGTAAATAACAATCTAATATTGTTGTAGGTCAATAGATCTCATCACATTTGCCAAGGATGCAGAGATTTAGCTGTGACTGCCTTGGGCACAGATGAGCAACTTCCATCTCTTATGACTGGACATCGCCAAGTGTGTGTGAACTGTGGACATTCAGTGTTGCGGGCAAGATCTCATTCATTGCACACTAACACCGAACGTGAAAGAAGAATTCATGCAGTCATTTCTGAATGGATGGTAAGTTTTTATTAGGTTTAGTTGTTTTGTATTTTGTACTACCACACACACACACTATCTATACTACCATTTTTTATATTTTTTTCACACTAATCTCTGAAATAGCAGTCAGCTTTAGAGAATCATTTTTGTATATTAGTGTCACATTCATGAGAAAAAATTAAATGGAAAAGGAAACTATCATATAGTTAGGCCAAAAGTTAGTGTAAAAAAAACAACTAATTATATTACAGCCTGTATTTCCAGAAGGTGTAGATAAGAAGAGATTTACTTTATTATTATTATTTATTTTCTTAATCTAGTGTACAATACATTGAGATAAAAGCACAAAACCGCAAAACCGTTTTCATGGTTTGTCTGTGGGACCGTAACAAACAGTGTATCTAAGTTAGTATCTAGCAAAGAAGTTACATTATTTACAAATATTAGGTCTTACAGAATTGCTTACAGACTACTGAGTCATGTATGTATTACTTCTTTTTTTTTAGAAAAAGACTCATGATATATTTTTTTTTTTTAGATTTCAAGAGCTCGAGCTCTCATATGTCATCGTTGCTGGGTGAGAGCTGATAGAAATGCTCATCATTTAATGACTGGACCATCTGGATCTTCAGCATCAGTAGATGTATCAAGTGAACATGATGAATCAACTTCACAGTCTAATATTGATGTAGCTAACAAACGAATATATAAAAACCAAAGACATCATGATCGTGAACATATGCATTCCTTTTTGCCACCGACTTTCAAAATTCGTTTATCTCACTTTGTAGTGCTATTTTTTTGGAAGTTGGTTGTTATGTTTGTATAAAATACCCTCTGCTTTGCTAGACTTTCCTTACAATGCATTTAAAGCGCAAATCAAATCCAAGCTTTGTTTAAAGGCATATTATTCTGTAAATGACATCTTTCTCCAGAATTTCAGTAAGCTAATTCTGGAGAAATATAAGATACATATGAGTTCATATAATTTTCTTTTTCAGAATGCATAAATATGTGAGCTGTCACTCCCTTTATACCTGGGGCTTATATTTAAGTAATTAGTTTTTACTTATTTACATTTCCATTTTAATGATATTTTATTTTTTATTTTTGCTTTGCTGGTATTTTGGCGTGGCTAGCTGGCATATGATAAATAATTTCATTGTTGTTGTTTTCTGGTCTTCATTACTGTACCTACATAGTATTGTATAAAGTCTTGTTTTTTTTTAAATGAACAGACAGCTGTGCCGCTGGAGAGTTTGTTCCACCACTTCTTCCCAGCGAAAGCACTAGGAAGTGTTGATGGGTGGGCGTTTTGTAGGACTGTCTTATGTAATAACGATGTTCAAAAAGTGTTGATTCTCAGCCTATTTTGAATAATTGATTTTTGATTTTGATTCTTTTTTTTTTTTTGTTCACTCCGCATACCCGCGCCTATAGTGGCCGGGAGTTCGATATTGTCTCCCGACCAGGGCGTTTTCTGCTAAGGCTAGAGGCGTGAGGAAGCTGAGAGACCCGCTCCCTCACGAGCTTCGCCTCCTTTTCCAGCATTAATTGTATATTAATACGATTAATAAATCAATATAAGAGAAATGCGATTTTTATTTCCGTTTACTCTTTTCTTTAATTAGATTGTAAATGGTTTTCCTAATTCTTTTTTAACCTCCATCTTTGTAACATTTAATATGTTGTTACGCGTCGCCGGCCCTTTGGAAACCACACTCACGATGTGTTAATGTAATAAAAATACATTCTGATAAAATCTAGTCTACAAAAAAGTCTGAATAATTACTTAAATATGCCATATGAGCGCTGACAGCTTCTAAGAAAACTTATAAAAAAGCAAATGAGGTTAGTTTTTTGCAAGCTAATAATACCCTATTTCGGTTTTCTCCCATACTGCCATTATAAATAAAGTTTTATTTTTTAAATAGTAATAATATTGAAATGATTTAATGCAATAATCGTTGCTGTACATTCAGGCCCAACTTTCTATGAACTTTCGCCCGTCTCCTTTTACGTAATCATCATATTGACAATAGTAATGAATTTTGAAATAATCTTTTTTTCCGCGAATTAATTCCAACTTCCCCAAAATTTGGTAGGTATTTTTTAAAAAAGTGACAACAACATTTGTGACGGAGCGAATAGCGATGCGACCACGTGTTGCGTGCCCTGCCCCCCTACACCCGCGCATGTACCCCTAACGTGTTGCAAACCGCACATGCATTAAGTTACCTCGATTTTCCGAAATAATTTTTTTTTTTTTTAGAGAAAATTTCTTTTTTAGCCCGGCTTTGTTGACATTATTAGAATCAGTTAACGATACCAAACAATACCTTCACGGATCGGACAGGGTTTTCTTTACATGTTGTATAATTTTGTGACTAAACCATCAATAATAGATTGAAGGTTTTCGTGCTCACTTCCACGTGTCATATTCATTAAAGTTTAATTTCGATATGTCGTGTCTACCGTTCCTTATATTTACACATCGTAAGTAAATTATAAAGTAGTATACGTTTTGTATTGTAATACTAGTTTACTAATGCCGAGTTTACGGCGTCAGCCTATTATTAAAAAGTACTTATGACGCGCCACTAATTCAGATGCATTGAATTTAACAGTGGAAGCTAGCCTAGCTTTTTACCAACTATTTAGATGTGTAGGGGTCAGCCTTGCACATCTAAATAGTTGGTAAAAAGCTGTTGTTACATTGGTTGTTACGTTCGTATGCGGCCGGTAATGGAATGAAACAAACAGAGGTTACGCGGGCGGTGGCGCCTCGGCGACAGCATCGTGTGCAGGAGCACTTAGGGTGTGTATTCGCTTCACAATCATTAGTTCACCAACTAAACAAGAAGTACTCCTCTAGTCGTGTAGGTATAGCTCCTTATAAGGAACTTAACTTTTCTTTATTTATTTATTTTTTTTGGCTTCGCACGATTTGTGCATTTAGCCAATGTCACGTAATTATGAATTATTCATGTCGAAAAAGACGGCCGCGTGACCAGTCTTACGAGTGAGGTTTGGGGCAAAGTCATGATGTGGCCACTATGCTGCGATATTTCACTGTTCTTTATGAATTATTTTCTAAATGCACTTTTTACTACATAAATCACGCACTTTTATTTAGTAAACAACACTAAAAATAATTTTAAAAGTCCAATGAAAAACGAACGTGACACTCAGCTTGACTTTCCCGCCAAAAAACCGGAACTTAACTTAGATTTATTATCTAAGTTAAAAATAATTGACGACACGGTTGGTGTAGTGGCTGAGCGATCGACTGCTGCGCTGCGTGTCGCAGGTTTGATTCCTATACAGAATAAATATTTGTATGGCCCACAAGTAGTTGTTCAGTGTCTGGCTGTTTGTGTATGTGATTTTAAGTGTTTTTACGACACAGGAGTAACCCCTAGTGTGGGGCAACGATTAAAAAAATAATAATTGTAGGTTGACTGGAAGAGATTTGGGATAGCGATATAGACCGCCCATTGTATGGTTTGTAGTGGTAATTGTTTGTTTTGCTATATATTTTAGGGTTTACAATAAAGAATGTATAGGTATTATACATTAGGGTGTCCCTGCCTATAAGGGTAATTTTTTTTTCGAATTTAAATATGATCTATACAGTATGTTAAGAAAACCCTGTCCGACCCGTGAAGGTGTTGTTAGGTATCGATAACTGATTCTACTAATGGATACAAAACCGGGCTAAGCTTAAAAAATATGTATAACTAGTGGCTGCCAGCGACTTCGTTCGCGTGGAGTTAGTTATGCTTTGCTCCTATTAGTCGCAGCATGATGTTATATTTCCTAAAGCCTTCCTGTATTAATGGGCTATCCATTGCAAAAAGAATTATTTAAATCGGACCAGTAGTTCCTGAGATTAGCGCGTTCAAACAAACAAACTCTTCAGCTTTATATAATAGATTAAATGAACTTAAGAAATTTCTAAGGATCTTAATATTATTTTCAATGACCGAACTCTTATGAACGTAAAATAATAATTCTCAAAGAAACATTATATATTGAAAAAAGTACTTAACCCGAAATTCCGGAGAAAAAATAAAGCTTAAAAGTTATGAAATTGTAAAAATACCGTAATCCTTAACCCTATTTTCTAGTAACACGTTCCAAGCGATGAAAATGTTATTGTAAAGAACCTTTTTGCAATTTTATCGGGATCTTATTAAATATATATTGTTATTTTATTGTAACGAAATAAGAACTGCCTACCTATTTTGTATAAAAACTCAGATTAACCGAGTTTGAAGCAAGGTAATAATATTGTAAATCCCTTAGGATAAGGTCCTAAGGGATTGACAATATTAATAGGTGGAGTGCAGTTCAGTTGAAACTCTAAACCAAAGTGTTCTCTGTAACTTTTTTCAGAATAGCTCGCCTGGTTTCTCGTCTATTCATTACCGCGTCACCAAAAAAAACGGTTCAGAAAGTTTTTTTTTAATTTTAAAATTGTGCTTGACTGCAATCCCGCGTGATGGTAAGCAGTGATGCAATCTTTGGTGGTAAAGCGCGCTAGTTGACTAAGCCTCTTCATTTAAAAAACTTAGCGAATAGGAAGGAAGACGGCAGTTGAGCGAGGTGATGCAATGTTAAAGCCAACAACATGACCAACGATGCTGCGTCAGAGGGAGATTGATTTGGAGACCCTTCACGACCAAACTCCCGACACAACAATATTTGGCGCATCTTACCCGACACACATCGCAACACAACTGCTCAGACTCGTATAATAATTAATAAAAATCTTTATTGTCGCAAAGTATACAGTTCACAAGGTGACTTATATCTAGATACAGGTAAATGTAATGGGCTATAGAAACTGATGCTGATATCCAAGCTAAGCTAAAGCTTGTAATTACAATTTACATCATTTGTGCGTGCGGGTGATAATTAATAGAAAAAAAAAAATACAAAAGTTTTATCTACTGTTGTTTTGTTGTTGTCTGTAGAACTGGCGAACTTTTTTTAGCACGTCAAAAACACACGCCTTTTATTAAGTGATTTGCCTAAATTTTCTTTTCATCTTCAGTACATACAATTGCTTGAAAATTTCATTACCCGACTGCCTTTAGAAATTTCCTCATAGGAAGTATTGACCTATTATAAAATACCTCTCTAGCGAATAATTTTTGTGACAGAATACTTAATAACTCTAAACCACCTTCGGACAATAGGCCTCTTGGGAAATTATAGGCCGATATTTTACTTTTATAGGCATGAATAAGTAAGTTGTAATGGCGACACGTTTGAAGTGCGTTACATTGACCATAAAAAGGTCACACTATTATTAACTCGACGAACTTTTTACAAATATTAAGTGTAATTAAAATTGTTTAGAACAATCCCTAGGATATTACAAAGTAAAGTACCTGGTAGAACCTAGTCTCCTGAAATGCTATTGTGGTAAATCGTTGAGACATAGCTGAATTTATCAAAAGTGCGTAAATTGTATTTAAGCAAGATGAAGACTTGTTGTCTTGCTTAAATAAAATTGCCCATGTTCTTAGCCCGATTCCTCACTGAGATCTCAAATACGTACATACCTGTACCACCTTATATCTGTTGTAGATTGTTCTGCAATGTCTTCAAAACCTTATGTGAATTGTAGAGCAGCTTTGGGAACAGGTCGTTTTAGGAGATGCTCTTCAAGATCAGGGTTCATTCAAATGGAAACAAAATTCTCATAAAACAATATATTGATATTTACTATTATGTGTACATAATGATGTTGTTGTACACTATACAATAATATCCACTCTTTAAGTGTAATCCACCTTTTTTGGCATAAGCACTAAATATTCACACATATGTACATACACTCACTCCACCATAATACACTACAAACACTTCCTAAACATAATCACCAAACACTTCCTCATATTTTCAAAGTTTATAGTTTTAAAGGCACTAGGTCAAATTTATTGCATTATATAGCAAACCCTATAACTGGACACTGCCGCCTAAGATACAGGCCTAGCCTAGTTTAGGGGACAGGGATAAAACTATTGTACCTACAAATATATATATATATATATATGTACAATCACTTTGCAGTTCTCCAAGGCGATTCTGTAACCAATCTCCTCGAACCTAAACTTGGGATGGTTCATTGGGTCCAAAGCTAAGGTGGCTGCCAGGAAACTTAGGCGCTATCGCAAAGGTCCGGCGGTACTTCACACAAAGTCAGCTTCTAATGTTGTACAAAGCATAGGTTCGTTCGTGTGTGGAGTACTGCAGCCAAATTTGGGCTGGTGCTAGAAAATGTCACCTGGCTACTTTGGATTCAGTAGTGAGGCGTGCGAAGAGGTAGATTGGCGACCCAGATTTAAATCAAAACCGTCTCCAAAGCCTGGAGCACAGGCATAGAGTAGCCAGCCTTTCGGTGTTCTATAGGATGTATTTTGGTGAGTGTGCGAAGAAATTGCATGATTTAATTCCCCCATCTCCGTTCCACCATAGGACGACCCGTCGTATGGAGAGTTTCCACCCTTGCGTTGTTAACACCCCTACAATCCGGACGAAGCATTTCGCCTCCCCTTTTATACCGCGTACATCGAGAGACTGGAACAATCTGCCAGCGGAGTTTCCGTCGGACTACAAATTAAGTGTCTTCAAGGCTGGAGTAAATAGGCTTTTATGAAACTAGCGCGTTTTACCATCAATGATTGCATCACTGCTTACCATCAGGCGGGATTGCGGGCAAGCTCAAGTTTATAATTTAAAAAAAACTCCGGTGTGAGCTTGGAGTGAATGTCTGACATTGCAAGTAACGCTAGGGGTCGACTCACTCTAAACTCACTTCACCGTGAATTTTTTGTAGAATCTATCGGCCGTTTGGTAACGAATACAAAAGTGATTGTATATCGCAGCATTAATTAATGCAAGACACAGCAGGAAAAGTTTCAATGTATTCCAGAACTGATTTGTTTTATGATTACACTCAAGATTAAACACGCTCTAGATTACGCGCCAAAACAAAATTGATTTAACCTCGTTGGCCTAGTAAGAAATTAAACCCAGACTTCTGACTTGATCAAGAGAGCACCATTCTGTAGCTTTAATGTGGTTTACGGTTGGCGCAAATTGTTCCCCGTAATTGCTTCAAACAGTCCCGTAACGAAAGTGGAAAATTCCTGCTGACCTTGAATGTCTCCGACTTTTCCTTTATTGCGTACTTCAGTTGTTTTGCTCCTTTTGTATAAATCGCAGTTATTACCGACTTCTTCCAATCGACTTTATTAAAAGTCATTGTAGTTTAATGTACTATCATCGACAGAATTCCAGTTTCACCTTAAATACTACTGTCGCCTGCGCTAAACCGGCCGCGGCACACTAACACATTATTTTATATCCGTGTGTGTCATATTCCAATCAATCAACAGCATGTTGTTTAGTATCGCTATGAAGAATTAAAGATGTAGTCTATGCTAGACAAGGAAAACAATATTAGTGAACCGTTTTCTTATCACCGTATTCGTCTTTCTTTATAGTAATGAGAAATTTCGTTACATCAGTTGAAGTTAAATTATCTTTTGTCGATAAAGGGGCTGCAACAAAACAGTACCTTTTAAATTTACTATTTTTTGCGTGTATACCGTGTTAGTAGTGCTGCCATCATGTAGTGATGTTTTTCGGAGTTTGATGTCATGAGATTATAATGTTCAAGCACTTTCTTAGTTCAATAGTTAACAAACTTATTTCTTTTCGAATCACACAAAACAACACGCATTGACTTTCAGGCCTATGCGTGTTATTTTAAACCACAAATGCAACCTCCATTCTTCGCACGATTTAAAGGTTTATTCAACGGTAAATATTGTCATTTCGTTCCACTTCTCTCGACACTTTAAGCTACCTTCGTCCTCCAACCTCTTGACCCAACGGCTTACAGTATTTCTCTAAAACAATAACAATTTTATTACATACTTAAAACAAGCGATTGGTTTGCACCTTACCCAAGTAATAGTTAAAACAACTTACACAAAAGCCAAAATATTAGCCTTAGCTTCGATACTAATATTAACCTGCATATTGATTAAAAAAATAAAACTAATAACACAAACTCGTAACTATATGTTCACCAACTAACAACAGCTAAGTAATATTATATGAGTTATTGCAGCTAATAGGTAGTGGAATATTTTATGTGAACTAGTTCACATAAAATATTCCACTACTATGTGACTTTGTTTCAAATCTACCCTCATCTTTTTATAATTACCCTAATATAGACAAAATCTTAAAAGAAAGTATCATCGTTAAGTTGCGGATCGGTAATCCATACTAATATTATAAATGTGAAAGTGTGTTTGTTTGTTTGTTTGTCCTTCCTTCACGCCGTAGCTAAGCAATCAATCAACCTGATTTTTGGCATACAGTTAGTTGAAAAGATGGAGAGTAACATAGGCTACTTTTGGTCCTAAAAAAACACCAAGTTCCCAAGGGAGATTACTGGAATATTTGTATGTGTACATCAAATATATCCTTACTAATATTATACATCGGAAAGTGAGTTTGTTTGTACCACTTTCACGCCGTAACTCCTGAACCGATTGCTTTGAAATTTTGCAGACGTAAAGTTAGAAGTCCGGATTAAATAATAGGGTACTTATCCCGAAAAAAATTGATATTCCCGAGAGAAATCTAAAAAGCGCGATAAAACCGAAGTTAACGCAGGCGAAGCTGCGGGCGTAAAGCTAGTTTTACATATTTTTGTTGTCAGCATTCATAACTTATCAATAAACATAAAAAAAAATTGTAAGTAATTAGCTTTGAACTCGAAGTACCTTAAATGCTGATCACGACGTAAACCGCTTAGCCATAGAGACACTTACTGTGAACGTCGAAATTACTAGTACCTAACAATCATAAGCGGGCAACAAGTTGTCAAAGTGTATCAAACTTTATTATAGTAGAAGGTCGTAACTACAACTAATATTGATTGGCCATAGTTTTGTGAGATTGTAACTCGACCTTTAGTCATGATATTACAAACTTAAACTTATTTGCATTCATTCCTGCAGGTCACAATAAGGATTCCAATAATGTTAGGCGCTGTTCTGATTATCTTCCATGACCCCAGGACTCATTGCTCATTGAGAATCAGCTCACATACAGTTCTTAAGGTCGTGAGGAAACCGGCATTTCACAGAAGCAAAAAAAGAAGTTATTCGACAGTCACTAACCGGCACTGGGCCATTGTAGTGGATTATGGCCCCCTCCCTGTCACAGAGAGGAAGCCTGTGTCGTGGGAATATTGTAAGCGGCTTATGCAAATAATGACAATGTTCGCCAAAATAAAAATAAGTTTTCCATGTTAGATTGTGTTCCAATTTATTTTCAAGATTGGAAAATCCACTCAGGATCTTATAGAAATTCCTCTGGAAATAGAAATATTTAGTCATCTATTAGAATTCTAGATTCCATAACAGCCTTGTTTAAAAATCAATGTAAAAGGAAAGAAAAATAAAACGACTATATATTGTAAACAACAACATTTTTAATTGAAAAAAGAAATGATATCTTATTATAATAGCGTACACCTATTGATAAAGTTAAATATTCCATATAACAAAATTATTATCTAGATTTACAAAAATATTTTACAGTATTGTCTTTAA
Source organism: Sesamia inferens (assembly GCA_037179545.1). Lineage (NCBI taxonomy): Eukaryota > Metazoa > Arthropoda > Insecta > Lepidoptera > Noctuidae > Sesamia > Sesamia inferens. The sequence continues at coordinate 17,624,044 of CM073930.1, forward strand.
TCTAGGTACCTATGGATTGATGAGATGGGTTACTGTTTCTGTTAGCCTGTATCATCTCACTGCTGGGCAAAGGCCTCTCCGTATGGCTTCCAGTTTTCAATCCAGGACTAAAGAAGACTGGTTGTTTGTTTTGTACAGCTCGTCCCGTCTCCTATGTATGTACTATTTATTTAACGCGGTGATAAACTAATCTCATTAACGGTTTTAAAAATAATTAAAATAGGTAGTAAAAATAATAGGTTGGCAGCACCAGTAGAGTATCAAGTAGTAACTTTATTTTGGGTTGTGAACTTTGTTTCAACTTAAATTAGCAGTAAAATTTTAGGTAACCGAAGATATTTCTGGGCGGCAACTTGACAACATAAAACAAAATATAAAATAGACTTTAATAAATTATAAAGGGTGTCTCTGACATCGACGCACAAACGAGTACCATGAATCCAGTACATGATTCTGAACCCCCCACAGGTGGAATTTTTTGTCGGTCTTTTCCTGATAAAAAAAAAAATCATATGCCTTTTTTTTCACTTTACACCGTTCATAATTGCTATACTTTTATAACTCAATAAGATTTTGAAGTAAAAAATAATGAATTCGCTAATTACACAAGAAAGCGCAATGTGAAGAAAACTCGAAAAACTATCCTATCAGCTGATTTAATAGAGTTACCCACAAACACCCGCGACGGCACGTGTGCAACGTTCAAGGTCGAGCCGACACATTTTTTTAAAGACTGTTATTTCTGTAACCGTTCATTAACGATATAAATGACTGTAATAATCTTATTAGTGGCATGCGGTGTAGCCTTCTCGCGACGTTTGCGTCACGATGTCAGATACAGCCTGTATACTCGTACAAAGAGGTTGTTTATAAAATTAACTGCGATAAAATGTCAGTTTAGACCTGTCAAATTAGTGCGCTCCTGACGTAAACTGGCGTATTTTTAGTCGCTATGCTTAAAATCGCCTCTAAGCTTGACAGGATTAAACTAAAATGTTATCTTCCATCCTTTTGTTAACGAAAGTGGAAAGAAAAAGGTGCACTTAACTTAAAATTAGTTTAACAACGGTCAGTTATTAACATTAGTAGCAAATAATTGGAAAAATGTCTTCCAGTTATCAAAAACGCCACAACATTATAAATCCTAGTGAAGTTATAAAAACTTTCACAATGAAGAACATCATCTGTCTATCTTTTTCCATTTAGAGGTTGTTATTCCACTAGAAACTATTAAATATTTATTTCTAGCTGCGCCTGGCAGGAATATCCAAATACAAACTATTCTATATGTTAATCTTGTTTATACAACTTTTGTATGCCAAATCTCATGAAAATCCGACCAGTAATTTGTGCGTGAACCAGTAACAAATATATACAAAACTATTTTTTGTTTATGCAAAACCCGAAACACGTGTCCAGTATTGTTAAGTAAAGAGTCTATATACAAAATTTCAAAAAGATTTTTTTTGTGAAGTTATGAGCTTGTTATCCTACTTGGCTGTCCCAACAAAAATATGGTCCACGACCGGTGCGGTGACCTCCGGCATCAGCTGTTGCGCGGGCGGTGCAGTACTATGATCTATCGTAAGAGCTCGGTAATCATACTGCCACAATTTCTAAAATTATGATTAGAATCGATTCAGTTGCTTATTATGAACAAACTATATTCAGGTTTTGCATAAACATAAAATGACGTTGTATACTTACTTTGACGTTTATAATATAGTAAGTAGGATGAAGCTTCTGCCTATCTCACATGTATTGTAGCCAGTTAATTACTGGGTTACACTACTCCATGATGAGATTGGTTACCACACTATCCGGCAGAGGTTAGTGTGATTGCAATCGTTACGGGTGTAACGAAGGTCTAAAATTTACGTTACACCCGTAATCACCGAATGAGAATGTCACCCATATAAGAACCGATCTCGGTCAGCGTTGCTTAACCTTGATGATCGAATCGTGCGGCGGTTAGTTTATCACGAGCCCCTCGTAAAATATTATCTACAAACAAAAACAAAACAAGCAAACAATGGATCCTTCGTACAAATAGGTACCCAAATAAGTTCTCCGAAAATATTATTAATTTCGATGTATTGATTACAACGCTAATTGTGAAGATCCAATAGATATCGTATATAGAATGGAAAATAGTAATGATCATATCATCAAATTTAATATAAAATCTAGCGTCTTAACAAATTTCTCGTACAAACTATCTACGAGATCATTGTAATTTACAATCAATGAGTATTTATAGAAAACTAGTCCTTGATTTACACTTATTTTATAACGTATCGTCGCACACATGAAAGTGTCTCTCATCGGGTTCTCCCCTTGGATTCATTCGCACTACGTTGCCGTTCGTTATCAGTTCTGTAGCATTCGAGTGATCTGTCAACAAAAAGAAAATCGATTACCATCGTCATCGCCAAATTCTTGAATCTCGTTCGGTTCAATTCACAAGCCCTTTCTTTGAGAATTGAATTGATTGCTCTTAGGTATTCTTGTTTCCTGAAAACTAATTAAATAATGGGTTCAGTAAGAGTCTTTAGGGCTTTTATGACATACTCTTCTTTATTAGTATAACAATTTCCATATAGTTCTTTTTTAAATATAATAATTATTAAAATACATCTACCATATAATTAATATTGAGTTTTCGGGGTCTGGTTGTTTGTGTATTTGAGTTTAAATATTCATAATAATCTATCATAATAATTTCTGTTTGTATTGTTATTAACCAGTGATAACATTTCCCAACATACTAGCAGGCTTTGGATTGTCGTAACGGTCAAGTATCATCATCAACAACCTTTTTATCGTCCCACTGCTAGGCACAGGTCTCCTCTCATACAGAGAAGGATTGGACGTAATTACCACGCTTGCTCAATGCGGGTTGGCGATTTCAGACTTATAAAGTCCAGATTTCCTCAAGATGTTTTCCTTCACCTTCAGTCATTGGTGTCCAAGATATACTTAGAAAGTACATATAACTTTAGAAAAGTTACATTGGTACTTGCCTGACCTGGAATCGAACCCGCGCACTCATACTTGAGAGGCTGGTGTTTTAACCACTAGGCCACCACAACTTACGGTCAAGTGTGGGTAGATTTTATTATGTACTTTACTCGTAAATGTAGCCGTATGTGATAAAATAAACTGCAGTATAATTTACTTAAAACATTATTTTTACTTAAAACGTATTTCACCCCTGCACAGCAAGGCGTGTGCCGCGTTCCGCTGTGTGCACGCGACTAGTGACCGCTATGATTTGCCGTGAACTGTGTTGTGTACCTGTCGCTTGGTAACCAAACTGCAACCATTTGGAAATATTTTTGGGAAAAAATATAACACGATGTAAAAATGATTAAAATCGGTTCAGTCGCGTATTCTGAAAAGAATAATGTTGTATATATACAACGTGTAACATAAAGGGTATATACATACCAAGGGCATGGCATCTTTACATGATATCAATTGATATTGAAAGGGTTTTTTAATCCTATCTCTTTATGTTAGAAAGTTACGAGAAAAAACACCGCCTGTGATAGGCTACTACTATACTAGGCGCACAGAATTTTTGAAGATATTTATAGTGATTTTTCTAAGTAATGTGACGTGTAACGAGTAGTTATTAACGTATATAGTGTGGTGCACGTTTGTTATGATTTGAATTTAAGAAACACACGGAACCGAAAATTTAGTATAAATTTTTTGAGTATTTTGTTTTGAGTTGAAAACCTTCCGATATCATTTGATATCATGTAAAGGTGCCATGCCCTTGATAGTGTGCGTTCGCGCAGCGGAATGTTGTTGAATTTAAAGATTTTAGATATGCAGATATTTAGTGTATGACGTCGTATAATTGTGTATGGTAAAAAAAAATTTGTGCACGCAGCCATTGTGGAGAAATTCACAAAATACTGATTCCGCTGGGCGAACGTTGTCCTGGCGGAACTTTATTTAATCCTTTGACTTTAGATAAAAGAAATGTGTCCAAAAATTAGTGTGTATTTGTGTGTAATTGTGTATGTATGAATAAAATTTGTGCATGCATAAACTTCGGAGATATTCAAGTTTCCGCTGCGCGAACGTTTGGCCATTAGCTAGTTTTCATATAAAGCGCTTACATAGAGAGCTGTAGATTTTTACATACTTTGTTTTGAATTTGTGTACATTTGTTTAAAAAACAGATTTAGAAAAAATCGTAAGGCTTAAAAGATAAAAATATAAACGTAAAATACGCTTATTTGGTCTTAGTTCTTAAAGTATGCACTTTGGGGTCTAGATTTTCACGTTTATACAAACCTTGTAAGTGTCTGCAATATATTGCCAAGTATCAATGATGTTCCTTTAGTAATTAAAGAGTTATAGGACTATTTACCATGACATAATCACTGTTTACAAAGCAGTCAAATATCACGACATTCTAAAGGAATTGCATGGTAAAATGTATGCCAATAATTAGTGTATTCATTCAACTATTCACATGCAAAATTTCATGTCATTAAATTCAGTAATTAATGAAATACAATTATATTACTGACGAAGCATCGAAAACCTACATAACCCGACCAAGTTCGGATAGCTATAAAAAAGCGGCCGTGCAATATATTTAGGTAACATCCCAAAATTTACAGTATAATACCGGTATTGTATTGGTATAGATGATAACAAAATTGTTTCGATATAATATAAAGGTCATTTATTTTTGTACACCTATTTTTTAAATGTATTTGACTATGACAAAGTACACACATCAAAAGTGTCTAGGGATCAAGCATTTTTATGCGGATTTCTTGAGATTGAGATGTGGCTTTGTAATAAATTTATGATTTTATAAATTCATATGGATCCTTTTTGGTGCATTTCATAATTTGAATCAGGAACTGTGAATCAAATTCGAGTAAAAGAAGAAAATCAGCTGTCAATATTTTCCCTATAAAAACATACAACGCATTGAAGACATTATTAGTGCTACTGTTTCCCTACTACTGATTAAAACCAACGTTATTATGGAGCGGCGATGTCATTTAAGCAGGGAAGAAATGCTCAGAGCCGTGGGAATGATAGAAGCTGGTTCCCGGCAACGTACTGTGGCTTTAGCTCTGAATACAAGTCAGAGTGTTATCAGTCGACTTTGGACACGTTACCGAAGCACTGGTACCGTGGCTGAGCGCCATGGAGGACGGTATCGCTGCACCACACGGAGACAAGACCGATACATTCAAATCTTAACTCGAAGAGCTCCAACAATAACCGCCATGATGTTAGCCGTGAGGCTTCATCACTCTTCAGGGAACTTAATTAGCGACCAAACAGTCAGAAACCGCTTGCATGAAGTGAACCTTCATTCCCGAAGACCGCTACGGGTACCACCTATAGCAATGCACAATCGTAGGATTCGATATCAATGGGCTCTTGAACACAGAAATTGGGCAGAAGAACAATGCCGTTTCGTGTGCTTTTCTGATGAGTCTCGTTTTGGTATGAGACCGGATACAAGACGTATACGACACTGGAGAACCCCTGGACGCCAACAGCGATTAAAATCCTGCCAGGAAGTCCATCCTTATAGTGGTGGAACCATCATGGTATGGGCGGGTATTTGGATCGGCGGAAGAACTGAGTTGATTTGGATCAGAGGCAACCTCAACGCTCAAATTTATGCTGAGACGATTGTATCAGACGTCATCGTTCCTCTACAAGTGCAAATCGGTCCCTTATTTCAGTTAATGCATGATAATGCACGACCGCACACCGCAAGAGTTGTAAGACAGACTCTCGCCGCAGCTAACATCAATGTCCTGCCCTGGCCTGCTCAGTCGCCAGACTTGAACCCGATTGAGCATGCATGGGATATGCTACAGAGAAGAGCTCTGCCGAATATGGAGGGTATCCAGTCGCAAGAAGACCGTTTTTTGTTGTTGCAACGAACATGGGCGGCCATTCCACAGCGTGATTTGGATGAACTCATTTTGAGTATGCCAAACCGATGTTCTTGTGTTGTTAGTGTTCGCGGTAGAAACACGGATTATTAATTGTTTAAGTTACCCAATAAAATTTTAGAGAAAACTGTTATTTCAGTCTTTTTTCGAACTTTTGTGTTAGTGGTTCAAATGTCAAATATTCCTTTATTAGGAAAATGGCAAATTTCTTTATTAATGCAAAGGTGACTTGGTTTATCGTTACTGTGACAAACGAAAACACTTTATTTGATGAATCCTTAAAGAAAATTTTAATTAATATCAATCAGGAGAAAAGTTATTGCAAAAATATATGTTGATCCCTAGACACTTTTGATGTGTGTAGGTACTATTTACGTAGTTATTTTATTTAAGTATGCGCTTGAGACTTGAGATATAATCTAGATATATTAATTTAGGCAAATAAAATTGATACAGCTAATTTCTATTGAAGATTTCACGCAACAGGATTCTTACTATAGACCCCCCAGGGATATTAAATAATTACCACAAGTAAGTACTACTGTTTAGGTAAATATTTAACATATTGTAGCTTATAACACTTTTTAACCAATGCACTAGACGAGCGTTCCCCTTTGCAAATTTAGTGGATCAAACAATCTAATAACTTAAAAAAAAACTACTTCTTCAATCGATTTTTTAATTGATAGTCTATACTGTTGTACTGGTTGTGACTTATTTAAGTGAGCGTGTTCCCCCGCACCCCACCAAAATATGCAGAATTATTTTGATTGAAGCGGTAAGCTTAAGGCTAGTCTTTTGGTTAAATAGTCTAAAGTCCGTATTACAGAACGTTACTCAAAACTCAAGCTTTATTTACTAGTTTTAAGTAATACTTGAGCATTACTTAAAACTAGTTTAAACCTATCAAAAGGCTTCAAACGAGACTTAAGTAAAGCTGGAGTTTTGAGTGACGTTCTGTAATACGGACCTTACTATTGTAGTTATGAATTGATCAAAAATATTCTAGTGTGAAACAATAGACGACGCGCTGCGCGCAACGAGCGTTAGGCGGCTTCCCGCTTGAAACAGTACTTCCATCCTTGAAGAAAAGAGAGGGCAATATGTTTTCATTAGCCGCGGCCCGCGCGTATTCATTTGCTGTTGTATTTGAACCTGATTAATATATCTAGATTATATCTCAAGTCTCAAGCGCATACTTAAATAAAATAACTACGTAAATAGTACCTACTTTGTCATAGTCAAATACATTTAAAAAAATAGGTGTACCTAAATAAATGACCTTTATATTATATCGAAACAATTGTGTTATCACCTATACCAATTCCTTTGTTGCTCGAAGAATTCAATACCGATATTATACTGTAAATTTTGGGATGTTACCTAAATATATTGCACGGCCGCTTTTTTATAGCTATCCGAACTTGGTCGGGTTATGTAGGTTTTCGATGCTTCGTCAGTAATATAATTGTATTTCATTAATTACTAAATTTAATGACATGAAATTTTGCATGTGAATAGTTGAATGAATACACTAATTATTGGCATACATTTTACCATGCAATTCCTCTAGAATGTCGTGATATTTGACTGCTTTGTAAACAGTGATTATGTCATGGTAAATTGTCCTATAACTCTTTAATTACTAAAGGAACATAATTGATACTTGGCAATATATTGCAGACCTTACAAGGTTTGTATAAACGTGAAAATCTAGACCCCAAAGTGCATACTTTAAGAACTAAGACCAAATAAGCGTATTTTACGTTTATATTTTTATCTTTTAAGCCTTACGATTTTTTCTAAATCTGTTTTTTAAACAAATATACACAAATTCAAAACAAAGTATGTAAAAATCTACAGCTCTCTATGTAAGCGCTTTATATGAAAACTAGCTAATGGCCAAACGTTCGCGCAGCGGAAACTTGAATATCTCCGAAGTTTATGCATGCACAAATTTTATTCATACATACACAATTACACACAAATACACACTAATTTTTGGACACATTTCTTTTTTCTAAAGTCAAAGGATTAAACAAAGTTCCGCCAGGACAACGTTCGCCCAGCGGAATCAGTATTTTGTGAATTTCTCCACAATGGCTGCGTGCACAAATTTTTTTTTACCATACACAATTATACGACGTCATACACTAAATATCTGCATATCTAAAATCTTTAAATTCAACAACATTCCGCTGCGCGAACGCACACTCCTTGATATGTATATACCCTTTATGTTACACGTTGTATATAAAAAAAACATTAATATTCGTAATTCATTTTGAATAAACAGTCCTTTTTCTGTAAATCTAGGGATATAGTGGGATATATAAGAGATCTTTGTCATGTCTGACTTTTAAATTAATAAGGCTAGGTAAAGCCACTTTGTTTAGATACTATTTACCTTTTTTGATGGCTTAACTGAGTCTAAAAATGAGAACGATAAAGATAGTAAAATAATGCTAGACATTTCAATTTTGTGAAAAAAAATGCAAAATGGAAAAATATAAACTCCTAAAATTGCTATTTACAGCAATAACTTAACTCACCGAAACCTCAACGAAAGTGATGTGACACTTTATTTTTTAAACTCTTTATTGCTCTAATTTACACTTTTTTGGTTGCAATGTTCAGGACTTTTTGAATCCACAAGGAAAATCATATATTCTGCTTCCTCTCAAATATTTTAATGAAAACCAACGTAAACTATTTTATCAAGTTATATAATGTATATGAAGAAAAAAAACAATTTTCACAGTTTCTAATAGACTTATCATAAATATGTTAATGCGTACTCACAATGTCATTACTTATGAATTACTTTGTAAATGTACTTGTTACCTTAGGATTGTGAAATATAACTTCATGCAACAGGTACCTAACTTACCTACGTAGGTGCCTTATAGGTGTCATTCAGGGCTGGTTAGGTAATAACTTAACTTGCAAATTAGGTTTCAATATACGGTTGAAGATCTAATCCTGCACACAAAGTAAAATGTCTGGGCCTTTGTGACCAATCTATATATATATAAAAACCAATGCCACTATCTTTGTAATTTTATAACACAAGAACGGACTCACCTATCCAAACGGCAAACCAAATGTTTAGGCTTTGTTTTGACTAATTAGTAGATGGTTTATGTGAAGTTCTATCAGAATCGGTTGAGCGGTTCTTCATTATCACATTTTTTGTGTTTTTTAATATCTAAATATTTTGGATTAAGTTTTAAAATTGCTAGCAATTAAAAAAATATATTATATATTTGAATAAATAATTATGATGAACCAATTTTGTTTTTATTATCTCACTTTATACGTAGCGAAGTATAGTAAATCGTGGTGGCCTAGTGGTTAAAACATCAGCCTCTCAAGTATGAGTGCGCGGGTTCGATTCCAGGTCAGGCAAGTACCAATGTAACTTTTCTAAAGTTATATGTACTTTCTAAGTATATCTTGGACACCAATGCCTGAAGGTGAAGAAAAACATCTTGAGGAAACCTGGGCTTTAAATCTGAAATCGCCAATCCACATTGAGCAAGCTTGGTGATTACGCTCAATCCTTCTCTGTATGAGAGGAGACCTGTGCCCAGCAGTGGGACGATAAACAGGTTAATGATGATACGTAGCGAAGCACGTATCGGGCCGCTAATATATAATAAAATTGGTAGTATTTATATGACTTTCTTTTTCAAATTCCGCGTACAGGTAGGTAGTAAAACGGATCGCCTATTTTTGGTTTCGATGTTAACGTTAACAGAACAGTTCGTTGAAACGTTAAGAGAAGTTTAGGAGTTTAACTATTTTTATCTACTAAACACGTAGGCCTAGTTTAATAAAATCTATTCATATAAATAAATAGTCCCAGTAGCAACATTGTATTCCGATTATGCTAATTTATAGGCTGGACATGCGTGTGGGGAAAATTAATGCCATAATAAAACGGGCGATAGAGGGCTGAAAAGGGTACAGGGTTAGGCAGTTAAGACACAAATTAAGTACATAATTAATAAAATATAAATAGGAGAAAGGTTGACGCAAATTTTGGCGACTCGTGCAGCATTGGAAAAAATTCTTCAAGTCCATCACTTTTGTATATTTTCTTCATACCATCGCACCCTCCACAATGGACACAACGTAGTTTTTAGGTTTTGGTAACTCAACGAGAATGGAACTTTAAAAAGTCAAGCTTCTAAGTCAATGAAATGCGGCATTCATGCGACATATTTTGAAACCCTCTCATAAATAAAACGAAGCATAAAAGGGTACTTCACGATTTATTTTATACCTTTTTTATTGAGCTTGATTTATATCGATGTATGGTTAAGTGAGTATTTGGCATTCATTCATTCCAAATACAAAACACTTCATTGTGCGCGGTTCGAGACGCACTTAGCTGGGGTAACAGTTCAACAACTTTCATTGCGTTATTTACGTTGTTGAGCAGAGACTTTTTCGAACATGTGGAGCAATGGATTAGAAAATTGCTTCGAAATGATTCCAACTTATAGTAATAGTGTGGTACGTTACGTACGTTACGATAAGACCGCCCATTGTGTCCCCCTTTTGTAAAATATTTCTATTTATGTTCTGTAATCTATATGGTGTACATAATAAAGAGTATTCTATTCTATTCTATATCTTTCTTTCATTCATCATATCTTTCTTTCTCGAGGTCGGGATAGACCATCTAGCTTCTATCACTTTTGGGAATTATTTATTTAGGGAAATAATTTGTTAACACACGAAGATACTTTATATTTAATTACACTACAAAATAAAAATAGAGCACGTAATATAAAATATTAAGCAGCCCTCACTGGGCGTGTATCTATAACTCGAGAGATACTTTCTATACACGTAGGTTTCTGGGTTTATCTTTTAGGATCGCATTTTTTTTGCAATCCACGTTTGCAGCATTGCATAAGTGACCACACTTACATCAATAATAAAAATAACCAAATAAAAGGGCTGCAAATATATTAGGGTAGCAGAACAAAATGTATGAAAGGTATTAAATTTAACCCACAGGCACAGTTCTTTTTTTCATGGTTTCTCGTAGTTAACTACTAACGAGACTATTAAGTGGCTGCCTTAAATGAATTTAAACCCTCCGGCCAGAGGCATTTAAAAACTAAGCGAAAACACGCTAAGGGCACCCCCTGTGGGATACGGACCTCGGCTTAGGGCGTCGCTGGAGAGAACAGCAAGGGATGTTTTGGATCGAAATTTCTGTGAATTCAGTTTGATGACCGCAGTTTTGCGAGTACCTCCGAGAACAAATGTTGATACAAACTCAGAGGTCATAGTCGGGAATTTATATTTACTGGCTTAGCTGCGGCGCGGGCTGGCGTTCATATACAGGCACAGTAGTAACCATCTATGTATTATTTAAATAACGCTATTAAGTAAGTATGTATTGATATAAATCTAACTACCGTGGCAGTGTATGTAAATAGTGTATTAAGTCAATATTGAAAGGACAAGTCGATATTGGAAAGACAAGCTCTTTGGAGGACAAGTACATCATATGGCATGCTAATTACGTATCGAAGACCGAATGTAAAAAACTAAACTTAAAATACAAGTTTCACTAATTTCAGCTGTTAATTATGCTATCATAATGGCTTTCGCGTGGGTGTACCCATTTCCGCAGAGATGTTTGAAATTCAATGAGCTAATCATGAGCTTGCACAAAACTGTTTAGCCTCTGACGGGAGCAACGTGACTGTTGGTTTAAGTTACTATGATATGTTAAAATCGTTATTCATTATTTCAGTGTCAGACAATGGAGCTACACATGATGATATAGCGCTATCCCTTTTTCGCATGGTTTTAATAACGATATGGAAACTATAAAAAGTCGCGCCTTTGTAACAGTTTGTGTAACAGAAGCCACGCCATTATATATATACAAGTATACAGCCTGGAAGGGTAAAAACCATTGACACTAAAACCATAGGTAGTTTCCTTAATTATAAAAATGTTTATCTGAATTGAACAATAAATAAACGTTTTTCTTTCAAAACATTTAAAAAGTTTCTGTCCGATAAAGGCCGTAAACTCATAGATACAATGCGCCCGCGCGCAGTGCGAGGGCGCTGACCTCTTGCACTGGCCGTCCGTTCTAACTTCTACCTACGTAAGTTTTAACTAACTAAATTCCAATAAAAATACAATACACATAACCTGTGATGTAACTTTCCCTTCAAACTTTTCCTGGCTTTGGTATTTAAAAGTTAATCATATTTTTATCTACAGTTTCATTAAAAATTACTTGTTAAATTTACATCGATTGGATAATGAACACTTACATTAACGTCAAAAGACGATGAAAAACGATGGTGGTAACTGTTTTGCCGTATTCGATGTTCGTGCCTTATGTGATTTACCCGGCTCCCGTAATGTTCATTATGAACATAGTAAATACGTAAATTCTTCGGGCCTCGTTCAGATTATGGCCAGTCACGGCGTAAAGCCGAACCATTTCGGTCCACTGTAGTTTTATGTACGCCAAAATATTACACTACATAACACACATACATACACGACACACATAAGACTTCGGACTTCGCGTCGCGAGCGTTGCGCTGCGAGCACGCACGTCATTCCCAAATCGTGGCTGCGCCGAACTGAGGGGAGACGGAAAGGGCCGCGGCGCCGTGCACGCAGTCGGTCTGGTCGCGGGTCGGCGAGGCGCGGTCGTCCACCCTTAGCGTTCACGAAACATATAATCTGCTAACGGCTAGTGTGAAAATAAGTACGTGAAAAAGGGACATTTTACTAAAAAAAAAAAAAGTTTTCTTTTTTCATTGAATTTACGTTCTGAAAGTGAAACCAAACCACTGATTTCATGAGCACCGGTGTTTACACACACAGCCTGTATATCAAGCAAATCACAAAAAGAAAATAAAGCGAATAATATAACGAAACGAATCATAAGAGAGTAGCGGTGGCCTAGTGATACCGGTCGCGAATTACAAGTTGCAGGTCGTAGGTTCGTAACCCGTCTGGCGCTTTACTTTCTGTAATTATTTCATCGCCACTGCTCTCAAAACGGTGAAAGAAAACATTGTGAGGAAACCGGCATATCAGAGACATCTACCAATCCGCACTGGGCTAGGGTGGTAGTTTACGGCCCACTCCCGCTCACCGTGACGAGGCCTATATTCCAAGAATGGAAACATTATAGACTGATGACGCCCATGAGTATGGCCAGAGTCATGGTCATTATTTTCTCACTTAATACTTTCACGAGCTTTCACGAGTATGGCATGATATAGTAGTTCCCTATTCTCTAGAGCTTGAAATACACGCCCTGACAAATGTAGGTAACCTTGACCTTGCTTAAAAACACATTACAACAAGGTATGTAGTATAATATAATACACATATACAATATGTAAAGAAAACCCTGTCCGTCCCACAAGTATAATAAAAGTTAGGTAAATACTTGACCAAATATAATATAAATTTTACGTTATCATCATAGAAACAATACTAATGAATTTTGAAATAATCTTTTTTTCCCACGAATTAATTCCAACTTCCCCGAAATTTGGTCATTTTAAAAAAAGTGATAACACCGTTAATATTATGAGCGAATAGCGACACGACCACGTGCCGCATGTCCTGCTGCCCGCGGAAGGGTTGCTTACCGCAAATATATTAACTTACCTCTTTTTGCGGAATAATATTTATTTTTTTAGGGGGATTTTTTTTTAAGTTTAGCCTGGTTTTGTATCCATTAGTAGAATCAGGTATTGATACCTAACAATACCTTTACGGATCGGACAGGGTTTTCTTTACATATTGTATAAAAATAAATGCCACTTTCTTTGTAATTTTATAACTCAAGAACGGACTCACCTATCCAAACCAATTGTTTTGACTTTGTTTTGACTAATTAGTAGATGGTTATGGTTATAGTCGTGGTGGCCTAGTGGTTAAAACACCAGCCTCTCAAGTATGAGTGCGTGGGTTCGATTCCAGGTCAGGCAAGTACCAATGTAACTTTTCTAAAGTTATATGTACTTTCTAAGTATATCTTGAACACCAATGACTGAAGGTGAAGGAAAACATCTTGAGGAAACCTGGTCTTTAAGTCTGAAATTGCCAACCCGCATTGAGCAAGCGTGGTGATTACGCTTAATCCTTCTCTGTATGAGAGGAGACCTGTGCCCAGCAGTGGGACGATAAAAAGGTTGATGATGATAATGATGATGAGTAGATGGTTTATGTGAAGTTTGAACAGAATCGGTGGAGCTGTTCTTCATTTATCACATTTTTAGTAACAAATGAATTCAATGAATTGTGGATCATCATATATAACTTCTACATATTTAAATTCAATGCCACTTTCCTTGTAATTTTATAATCCACCAAAACTGTGTTATGGTACCAGATTGCCAGTGAAAAACTTATTGCCAAATTTAATTGAAGCTACGATCTTAACTGGTAACAAAAGGAGAAGTTTGTTTGATACCGCGTATCCCCCAACTGATATGCCATTTGAATTCAAACGATTACAATATCCTGTGCGTTTATCATTTGCTATGTCCATCAACAAAGCCCAAGGGCAAACATTTCACGTTTGTGGTGTGAATTTGGAGGGTTCATGTTTTTGATATGGTCAACTTTGTGTATCCTGTTCGAGAGTCGGTACCCCCAGTCATTTGTTTATATTATACGAGTATATATAGGTTGGCTAGCAAATAGCCCGGACCTCAACCCAATCGAGCACCTTTGGCACGAAATTAAGAAAAAAGTTGCTACTTATCGTTCCACAGCTTTAGAAGAACTTAATAAAGCTTCCTGTCGAAACATGTCACAAACTGATAATGTCTATGCCACATCGGTGTTAAGCTGTTATTATTAACAAAGGTTTTGTTACTGGGTACTGATTTTACCCGTAATACGATAGAATTGTGAAAGAAATGAAAATACTACAGATTATTAGTTTTGTTTAACTCTATTTTTCATATTATTTTCCTGTCCTTAATTAAATGTCCAGCTACAGAATTATACCTTAAATTGAATAAATGGTTAACCTTTGATATTATACACTTTTTTCTATTTATTGAATCTTTTATTTACAGCCATTTATAGCATAATAATCGGACTAAATTATACAAATAATAGTTACTGATTAATCAATAGGGTTTTATATTTAAATGTACATAACCGATTATTGCTCTTCAATATCTTGAATGGCCCTAATTAGTTGACCATGATTGTATAGGTATATAGTATAAAAAAGGGGAATTATAAAACGAGTGATTAAAAAAAAGCTTTGCGACTGATGATGACATACTTGTATTAATAACTTGAGCGGAATGAATTTAAGTAAACGAAAAATTAACTAAACTAACGACGAATATTGATTAAAAATAAAATCCAGAACGAGCTTACAGAAAGTGAATTGTGTTTAATGATTTTCATATATTAAAATTTTATCCGAGCGACTACATTACTAAGTGAGCGACTACAAATACAGAGAGGGCATCTTCAATATTAAGATAGAATCGATTTTTCTAAGTGAGGTTATATCGGCTCAGCCTTCCCACTAGGGAGGCTCGGGAGGCCAAGCCCCCGCTCCGCCACAAAAAAAAAAACAGTTGTTATAGGTTAGGTTGGGTTAAAACCATGACCAATGGTGCGCGAGCCGAGCGAGCGAAGCGAGCGTGCCGCGGTAGCGGCCGGCAAAGCGCCAGAAAAACAATATACATGTATTATATTTTGAGAAACTATTTTAAACTATTTTTTTTTATAAGTTTTCATCATCCCCCCTTCTGGGGGAGGGATCCTTTTAAGTTTTTTTTTAAATTTGAGCTCCTTATACTCTGCTCATTAGTGTATTTTCAAAGTAGTTTTTATATTCACACTTCATTTAAAATAAAATGCCGCTCAGTATAAAAAATACATTTACCAAATATTGAAGAAAATGTAGGACGTAACGTTGACACTCAAAGAGATATTAAGTGTTCAAATATTATGAAGCGTCTTATTTTGTATTTTAAGTAACTCAAATTAATGTTTGGAAGATACTGTTCTGTTGATTTCTCGTCACTTAAAGGCAGTCGCTCACTTAGTAATTATATAACCCAAATTAATTAATTTTGACACTTAAAATTGTAATTTATAGTCACTCGTTTTATTACTACCCTAAAAAAAGCTTTGCTACACACCAATAGCTACTCCTGTATTTTGGGTAGGAACCCATGATACCAGTAGTTATTGCTGGTGTGTGTGTTTAAATGTGTGTAAAGGATTACACACATTTAAACTCACACACACAAACAGCCCGACCCGGAATAACTGTCTGTAGACAATACAAATATTCATTCCGTGCAGGAATCGAACCCGTGACACGCAGCGCAGCAGCCGATCGCTCAGCCACCTGTGTCGTCAAAAATATTTAAAAACGTGATATGACGGCGGCATGGTTTGGACTAGTCGTTTACATTACTTGTTGAATGCAAGAATCACAACTCCTATGTGTTAGATGGCCCCTGAGCACCAGCTAAGAAAATTAAGAATCTACTAAAAAGTATAATGCAAAATAGTATTTTTTCTAACCTTCTAAACATTATTAAAACGATTCTAATAAAAAGATTCATTTTAAAACACGAAGTTAACTCTGCGATAAAATTTGGTGTAAAACGGAAAATATCGCGAGGACACCTGAAGTTATTGGCCTGAAATAGCCGACACGAAATGATCAATTATTTGTTTCTTTTATGGGTTCAAAAACCCCACTGCTCGTGGCATTGGGGTATTTGAACTGCGGTAGGACAAGTAAAAACAGAACCAAAATACCGTATTTGCCGTAACAGAGGGTAGAATTAAATTATACGTCCACATCGAGTCAATTACAAATTACAATATACATATGTATTCTAGCATGTTTAAGTCTCGTGCACATAATACTGGTCTTCAGTTTTAAAAAGTTAGATTGGAAGCTGACCCCAACTTCGTAGGGAATGGAAAGGCAGATGGAATGAAGATGATGATGTACGGACGAAAGCAGGTCAAGCTACCCGAAACTGTCTTAAATTCCTAATCAAAACCTTAATGCTTTAGCAAAAAGGTTGAAAATCTGATAAAGAAATTTAATAGTTTTTAGTAGTTTGATGTGCCTGTACATAAAAGTAAGGTAGACTATTGTATACCCCATCAGCTAGATTCATGCTATTGAAAAATTTCAAAGAAACAACGCACTCTAAATTAATACAGAATAGTCGTCTGCAGAGCCACTGATAAACGGTACAGAATTGGGAAATATATATGGTCTGCACCCTAATTGCGTAAGGTGTTATTACCATCAATGGGAATCATTTTGAAGCATATTGCTAGTCCATTGCTCCATATGTTCGAAAGATGTGGCTGTACAACAATGTAAATGACGCAATGAAAGCCGTCAAACTGAAACCTATTGCTACTGATTATATGTTACACGATTACCCTGCTGGTTATGTTCTCGAACAAAATTCATTTCGTTCATAACAGCTGAGGGCCATAAATGACAAGTCGATTCAAGTTGGTGTCCCAGAGAACTACGAGTATATTACAAATAAAATTGGTAATATCGCGCGTCCCTTCATCTTATTGGTTCGTGTTACAACTGCCAATATGTTGGGCAAAGCGGTCATTAGGATAACGACCCATTTGAACAAGCAGCAGGGTAGTTATAACAGTAACATTATTTTTCACAGTTATACGACAATCATTGCGTTATTTACGTTATTGAGTTGATAAATTTTCGAACTTAGGAAGCAATGGCAAAATAATTTTGATTGAAATTGATAGTGTGTACGCAAATAGGGTGCAGGTGAGCAGCGGTAGCCCAGTGATATAGGCTTCGAATGACAAGTTGTAGGTAATGAGTTCAGACCTAGGCAAGTACTTGACTTTGTGTATTTACTTAATTATTTTCATCCATTTTCGTACATAGGAAGCAATGGCAAAATAATTTTGATTGAAATTGATAGTTTGTACGCAAATAGGGTGCAGGTGAGCAGCGGTAGCCCAGTGATATAGGCTTCGACTGACAAGTTGTAGGTAATGAGTTCAAACCTAGGCAAGTACTTGACTTTGTGTATTTACTTAATTATTTTCATCCATTTTCGTACATAGGAAGCAATGGCAAAATAATTTTGATTGAAATTGATAGTTTGTACGCAAATAGGGTGCAGGTAAGCAGCGGTAGCCCAGTGATATAGGTTTCGACTGACAAGTTATAGGTAATGAGTTCAAACCTAGGCAAGTACTTGACTTTGTGTATTTACTTAATTATTTTCATCCATTTTCGTACATAGGAAGCAATGGCAAAATAATTTTGATTGAAATTGATAGTTTGTACGCAAATAGGGTGCAGGTGAGCAGTGGTAGCCCAGTAATATAGGCTTCGACTGACAAGTTGTAGGTAATGAGTTCAAACCTAGGCAAGTACTTGACCTTGTGTATTTACTTAATTATTTTCATCCCACTACCTCACAAATTTGAAGATATATGCAAATACGCCAGTGATAACCGGCTTGGTTCGTAGCATAATGCTGAGCGTTAGCCATTTTGCGTGGATATGAATGTATAAAAATAAACCATTAGTATTTTTTGTGCAATAGGTTTACCGCAAGTAATAATAATAATTTATTGACATAACGACACATACATTAGTATACAGACATTAACTAAATGCTAAGAAATGTAAAAAATAATATATACAATAATAAAAAACAACTGCACAAAAATCTGTGTAGGTACAGATATTGTGTTATCACGTAAATTATTGTAAACATTTTCATTTTTAATGTCTGAACTTGAAAAAAAATGATGATCCCCGAGTTTGTTTCGGTTTTTCTTCTCAGAGGTAGTCAGTTAGGAAATGCCGGCTCCATCTAGTTTAAAAAAATATGACGTGTAAAAGTGATCAGTGATCCTACTTGGAAAATAAACGATTTCATTTCATTTTATTTCATTGTGAGCCCTGCCTCTTAAACTAGGAAAACCGTGTTCAATAGTAAGGTTGCTTACAATACGATTTATACATACAGTTGCGGATTGCGCCACATATTGCTCGTGTTAATATTCAAGTTTACAATATAAGTACAATAGGAAACCATAGGGAAAGAAAAGTTAAAAATTAAAAAAATATATATATTTTTTTTTTTTTTTATAATTATAAACTAGCGCTTGACTTCAATCCCGCCTGATGGTAAGCAGTGATGCAATCGTTGATGATAAAGCGCACTAGTTTATTAAGCCCATTCACTTAAAAAAAAAACTTAGTGAATAGGAAGGAAGACGGCAATTGAGCGAGGTGTTGCAATGTTAAACCCAACAACACGACCAACGATTCTGCTCTAGAAGGAGATTGATGTGGAGACCCTCCACGACCAAACTCCCGACACAACAACATTTGACGCATCGTACCCGGCACACATCGCAACACAACTACTCAGACCCGTCCTCCGTACGGCTTCACCAGACATCATGCCGGAACACGACGAATCGCTTGGCGGCAAGACTGTCTGGTGGGTGGTAACTTCTGCCGGAAGCCGATGTTATGGCCTACCACCGATAGATTAATTATTATTATTATTATTAATTTATTATGGATATAATATATGTTTCGGGTCGGGCTGTTTGTCTATGTGAGTATAAATGTTTGTCATCTGGTAAAGCCGTACGGAGGCCGGGTCTGAGCAGTTGTGTTGTGATGTGTGCCGGGTACTATGCGCCTAATATTGTTGTTGGAATATACTCGTGGAGGGTCTGCAGATTAATCTCACTCTGGCTCAGCATAGTTGGTTGTGTTGTTTGGTTTACATTTCATCACCTCGCTCAACAGTCGTCTTCCTTCCTATTTACTCAGTTTTTTTTGGAGTGAGTAGTGAGTGTGAGGTGCTGTTTATGTAAAGCAAACTAAAGCTGTATGTGTTAGGCAATGAATTTCAATGATGACTCTGTTTATGCATAGTCCCGCTGAATCAGCCTTTAACTTAAACTTATTAAAATCACGCATGTTTAGTTCTTTATGTTTTTTTTTAAATATACATATTTTCTTTCTTATCCGCCAACCCTTATGGCTTTTTGTGTCTTTCGATTAGAGGCTTGTGCCTCTGTGCGCTTGTGTTGCTCATTATATATATGAACGAGGCCAATTAGAAAACTCACGACAAATATGTAAAGATTTTTCGGAGAAATTCTTTCAACGCATATACATAAAATACATTTTATTGTGGTTCTATGTGGTAATTTTTCTACTTCCACGTATTAGCGTCTGATAATAAGAATTTCTATTTCCGTGGAGGTAGAATATAATGTGGGGAAAATTGCTATTATACAACGTTTTGTCTTATTCGATATCATTCAAGCAAAACCATGCCCTTGCCGTTACCATGCCCTTAGTATGTATATACCTTCTATTATACGCTATATACTGCCGTAATCGCTTTTATGATACGCCAGAACAAGTTGAAATAGAAAAAAATTGCCACAAAGCAGAAATACAGAGTCTCATTTGAAGGGAGCAGGGAGATACTCTGACGGGTAGAATCAGAATGGCTCCAGTGTCAGACGAACATGGAACTATACATGATGAATAGCTCTGATCTCTTTTTCACAGTGGCATAATGATAGTTTTATTTTAATACACATAACCCAGAAGTATTTTAACTCTATGGTTATTTGTTTTGTGGTTGATTTACGGAACTGAGGAAGTACTAGGAAATAAAACCATTTCTATAAACAACATCTATCAGAAAGATGTGGCCAAATTTAAGGGTGCTTTCTCCATGACACCAACAGGACAGCCGTTCAAACTTTTAAAACATACTCGACCCAAATTTATGACAGATATAATTATTAAGTTAATATGTGAGCTGAATATTTTTCAACAATTACGACGTTGGTCCCATGGAGAAAGTTGATCACTTTGATGTTTGTCCACACTATTCTGATACATGCTGTAATTATAAGTAGTATACAAAAGACGGATATTTTGAGTGAAAACTCCGTTATTTAATTGGAAGTCTTGTATTAATTGATGGGCCCTTTATGTTATTAAAGAGAAAAGACAAAGGGGTTTGCTTATATTAAATAAATTAAGAAAAGCTTTAATTATTTTGTATTGTAAACTAATGAAAGCCATTGTCTTATATAAATTAAAAATGTTTATATGATTCGCTCATTCGTTAGCTGTCACATTGACAATTCGTCTGCTTTAATTACCACGAAACATTTTTTTAAATTTTGTTCTGCTACCACTGTTTTCGATGGGATTTGGATAAAACTATTTAGATTCCGAGTCCTAAGTCAAGCGAACGTCGCGTTCATATTAATGTCGCTAATTTCGCGAAGAGAATACAGATGGCGTGTTCGCCCGCATCCTTACTGTAAGCGAGTGTCACTTTAGTACTTGTGTTTTGATAATATATGTACAACCCCGATGTAGAACGCGCGTTTGCTCAATGCGCGTTGTGGTTAGCAAAGTCGATGACTATAGTTTATTTCTGTTTTTTTTTTAAATTATGCCAAGAGCGGTGTCTTACCATGCTGCGGCGTCGAGCGCGAAGCGTTGCTCCGTCTCTTTGAATGTCATGCTCTGCTAAAAGACGATATGTCGCGGTAGTTTCTCTGGCTTACTGTAACAAAAACGACCATTAATAAAATTACTTTGAACTACGAAAAAAAAAACTACGGTCACATTGAAAACTGCATAGGTACTGTATATCCTACACATACACGTTGCTGTAGACTCCAGAAAAAAAAAAGAATAAGAAATGTTAGGAACCTAGTCCTAGTACAAGTTCTTATAAATATTATAGACAAATTGAAAATAGAATTCGCGATCCTCTATGTGAATAAAACAAGTTATCTATGCACACAGAGGGATCTAACAGTTATTTTTATTTCCATTCAATTCTTATCTAAAATAAACATTGCTAAAAGAAAGCTTGTAAAACAAGTTGTTGCCGAGAAAAAGGGTGACATCGACATCGATGCAGAAACCGTAACCACCAATTCAGCATACGATACTAGTCCCAATAGGGTAGAAATTCATCGTCGGTTTTCAAAAACAAAATATTATTTCATAAAAAAAATGTACCAACGCGATATAAACGTATGGATACAGTTGAATGATTTTTGATTTTTTAATGCCTTATTTCTACAAATGTTGTTACAATAATATTTACAAGTAATCTTGTTTTATTTGTATACTGATCATGATAATTATATTATTACGTAGGCTATATTTGCAAACAATTTAAAACATACTTATATCGTGATTTAAGTTGATTATAATTGAGAAAAGGGCGATGGGAGAGTCATGAAAACAGCAATATTATTTTGAAAAAACGATAAATAATTTCAACGCTTCATATGTGTACTAAATACGTGGGAATGTTACGTGTCAGTGCCACCTTGTATAAATTAAGCACATGTAAATTATGTCAAAAATATCTGAGTGTATACTTAAATGAAATCATAACAAGCATTATCGGCTTATCATAAATCATACCATTGAGGCTTTCATAAGAAGTGAATAAGGGACTGACAGCCGTATACATCAATAACATATCACACTCAGATAACAACTCAATAAGCACTCGAGGGACAGAAGCTTCCGAAGTGTCCATTTCTATTATTTATTTAGGATCTCCAACAAAAGATGCATACAAATTATATGACACATAAAATAACTCATCACTATATAATGTATATCTGACAACAATTCTCATAATTTTAAGAAGGTTTAACTCAAACTTCAGGCAAAAATGCCTCTAATTCTCAGCCATCTTTGACAAGTTTATCATATTGATTTTCGCCGAGATGAGATTGCGGCCACATTTTGAACGTTTATAATAACCGCAACTGGCCTTCAGCGACCGATTCTGTTCATATTTAACCGTGAAAAGTTTGATGTAGTGGACATGTAACAGTTTTTTTGTTTGGGATGGGAAATCATCAAATGACCTCTCCCGCTCTGGATGGAGTGGAAAGGCGTGTCAGACTTTTACTGGCTAACCTACTCGTATTCCTTTACTTGCCTATAGGCCAGGGTCACGATTTCTTTTTTAACCAACCCGCAACTCTGACCCAGGAGGCATCGATCTTTGTAAACCCCGTCACGATGTGCTGACATCTCTTTGAGGCGCGCGTGAAACACAATGCGCCGTCGACTCGGGCCTGGTCCTTAAGAGGCGGCGAGCTGCTCACTGCTCACCGCCTGTAAGCCCTCGCCTACGGTAGCCGAGAGTTTGATGTTGTCTCCCGACCAGAACATCTCCTGCGGCGGCTAGAGGCGTGAGGGCGCTGGGATTCCCACTTCCTCACGCCCTACGACTCCTCCTTTGCTAGTTCTCGGTCTGGACCATGGCCTGGACCAGGGTCGGATGCGAGAGATCGTCGCCGATCGCCGCCACAAGGACACGGCCGTGCTCTACCCAAGCTGGGCAGACCTCCACCGTGTCCTCAGGGCGATCCACACAGTGGTGACACCCTGGCGTTTCCTCCTGCTTTATAAGGAACAGGAATCTCCCGTAACAGCCCTGTCCGGTGAGGACCTGCATCAGGCAAAAGGTGAGCATTAGTTAGTTAGCCTGACAACTCACTCCCTGCTCGCTTCACCTAAGTATCCACGATGAAGGTATCGATTGAAAAATGAGCCATAATCTAACAAAGCTATTATATCTAAATGGGGGGAGGTAAACATTAGGAAAACTTTGTGTTCTCATTGTATTCGTTCGTTGACATTTTAATAGCTGGCAGTAAAGTGATTTTTATGGTTCCTTAAAAGTTATATGTCAGTGTTTAATAGGTCGCCATTATGCTACCTAAACTACGTCGCCACTGAATTATTTTCATATTCTGCGCAGCCTTTCCCTAGCTGTCAATCAATCAATATTATTTTGTTTATTTAGGCAGCTAAGCCCAATTTTTTGTACCTATGTACACTCACAGGCGCTTTAACCGCCCAACTATATTTTTCCTCACCCTGTTTTTTTTTTTTGTTTACTAAGATTTAACTGCTGTTTTTATTTTTGTCAAGTGGTTTATTTAGCAATCAATTATAGGATCGGCTCCTAGTCTAACTACCACTGATCATCATAGTGCAAGCAGAGGTCTAGATGTTTTTCATGTTCAGTGGCAATTTCAGGGCAAATATGAAGTTAGTCCGACTTCTAATTAATTTTGCTGTTATTCGAGATTAGGTCAAAGCTTCTAACTTAATTCGTATCGTCATCAACCTTTTTTTTATCGTCCCACTGCTGGGCACAGGTCTCCTCTCATACAGAGAAGGATTGAGCGTAATCACCACGCTTGCACAATGCGGGTTGGCGATTTCAGACTTAAAGTCCAGGTTTCCTCAAGATGTTTTCCTTCACCTTCAGTCATTGGTGTCCAAGATATACTTAGAAAGTACATATAACTACCACTGATACTAATACCTAATCGTGCTAGAAAGTAATTTGGTATGGGAATAGCTATCATGGCGGCTTACACATTTTTGGACGACTCTTTGATACAAGCTGTGATAAATGAAACCGGTAGAATCCGCCCTGGGTGCTCTTGGATGAACTAGAAAAAGTGGATAATTTCATTCCTTTTGATTAAGACAATTACAATTGAGGAATTAAGTAATTAGTAAATCGTGGTGGCCTATTGGTTAAAACACCTGCCTCTCAAGTATGAGTGCGCGGGTTCGATTCCAGGTCAGGCAAGTACCAATGTAACTTTTCTAAAGTCATATATGTACTTTCTAAGTATATCTTGGACACCATTGACTGAAGGAGAAGGAAAACATCTTGAGGAAATCTGGACTTTTTAAGTCTGAAATCGCCAACCCGCAGTGAGCGAGCGTGGTGATTACGCTCAATCCTTCTCTGTATGAGAGGAGACCTGTGCCCAACAGTGGGACGATAAAAAAAAGGTTGATGACGATACGAATTAAGTTAGAAGCTTTGACCTAATCTCGAATAACAGCAAAATTAATTAGAAGTCGGACTAACTTCATATTTGCCCTGAAATTGCCACTGCACATGCAAATCATCTAGACCTCTGCTTGCACTATGCCCGCATATGTCTACATATAACAGTAACTTAAACAACCTCATTAAATCCTGGAAGGAATTATATCCAGTAGGAATTAGAGGAAAAACCGGATGGATTTCCGATAATTTCTCTAGTAGCATAACGGAAATGTGTTAACCTAGCCATAAATTAAGCCTTCGTCTTCTGAAGCACAATAAACTGAACATTTACCTAAATGTTCTTACCTAAGTCACGGAAATTTATCGATAAGCAAATTAGCATCATTCGTCAATTTTACATATCATAGTCATTTCAAAGTATGTATCCCTATGTATGTATATCCTAATAATCAATTTTCTGGACTTTACATATATAAACACTTTTGTAGGTTATAATATTACTGCAATACTCGAACCATGCTGCCTTAGATGAAATGGTGGAAAGCGTATTATATCAAACTTTATGTCCCTTAATATCATTGTCCATTGATAATATCATTGTCCTTTCACCTTGGCTCCTACTTTTCGGAATGTATCCTTGGAGTGTACCGACCGCCTTCAGCTTTTGGGTGTTGAGATTTCCTCGAACCTAAACTTTGGGCGGTTCATTGAGTCCAAGGCCAAGGTGGGTGCCAGAAAACTTGGCGTTATCGCAAAGGTCCGGCAGTACTTCACACCAGGGCAGCTTCTAATGTTGTACAAAGCACAGGTCCGTTCGTGTGTGGAGTACTGCAGCCACATTTGGGCTGGTGCTGCTATGTGTCACCTGACCACTTTGGATTCAGTGGAGAGGCGTGCGAAGAGGCTGATTGGTGACCTTGATTTAACTCGAGTTGGTCTCCAAAGCCTAGAGCACAGGCGTAGAGTAGCCAGCCTTTCGGTGTTCTATAGGATACATTTTGGGGAGTGTGCGAGGGAATTGCACGATTTAATTCCCCCATCTCCGTTCCACCATCGGACGACCCGTCGTACGGCGAGTTTCCACCCTTATGTTGTTAACACCTCTACGATCCGGACGAAGTGTTTCGCCTCCTCCTTTATACCGCGTACATCGAGGGACTGGAATAATCTGCCGGCGGCGGTGTTTCCGTCGGACTACAATTTGAGTGTCTTCAAGGCTAGAGTGAATAGGCTCTTAATAAACTAGTGCGCTTTACCATCAACGATTGCGTCACTGCTCACCATCAGGCGGGATTGCGGTCAAGCGCTGGTTTATATTTTAATAAAAAAAAAAAAAATCTGGCAATGGTATCTCTCTTTGGCAGAAAAGGAATAATATTTATATTTTAGAGGATCCTACTTTAGCCTTTATCCTCGTTTCAACATGGCGGTTTCAGTCCATGTTTCCACAGGTGTTATGATACTTGTGGCAACATGGATTAAGATTGTGAGCTGATTAGACAAATATAAATACATATTTATTTATAATATTTTATTGGGACAAACAATACATTTTTCAACTTTTGTGTACATTAATACTGCATTTCAATAGGCAAAATTGGTTTAACCCTGTCCCCTAAAATAGGCTAGGCCTGTATCTCAGGGGCAGTGTCCGGGTGTAGGGTGTGCTATATAATGCAATTGTGGCAGATGTACCAGCGGCCAAGCAAGCTCTTGAATTTTGACCTTACGTGAAACTTTAAAAATATGAGAGTGAGAGTGAAATTGTATGGAGTAAGGGTAAGTGTTTGTTGATTATGTTTTGGAAGTGTTTGTGGGGTAGTGAATTGTGGTAGAGTGAGTGTATGTTATGCTTATATACTGTACCACTTTGTCACCGCTGCTCTATATGTATAACCATAATTAGTCTACTACTTTCCCATTGCTATGACACAAGCTTTGTCTGTTTGTGAGAGGAAGCGGTCACGTGAACCTAGTGCAGTGCGCTCAGATGTCACAGATATCGTAGATTTTATTTGAAAAAGTATAATGTGTGTTTTATAAAAAAAAGTTTTTTAAGCTTTCCAATTATTAACGTTATTCCCTCAGAAACCTACACACCCACTGCAAGATACTATAAAATTCCAGAAAATTTAGAATGGTCTTTAAAAGTTGGCATTATAATAGCAGCCAATTAATTACGTAAAAGCTTTTCAATTGTGACATATGTTACGGGTGAGAATGATAAACGTTTTGTTTCTATCGCTTTCCTTCCAACTTTAGTTCTTAAACAATTTTAATTAATAACAAGGAATATATTTAGCGTCGCTCTGAACTGTAACTTTATAATGGAAAGAAGTTTAACAATGAGAGCTTCGTGTATAATTAAGTGACATAATTAAATGTCAGACATTATATAATTTGAAGTCTAAAGTAAAATCATCATCTGTCTAACTTTTTCTCAACTACGTTGGGTTGGTGTGCAGTCTTAAAGGCTAGAGCTGAATCGCGTTATTCTCTGGAGCTCTCTATCAGTATCAGTTTACCGACGTTGCGACGATTGGATCGGGGGAACTAAACATTTGACGCGGTCAGAAACTATTGATAATTGGGTACATAACCAGCTGCCCAATTGCGTTACACACTATTATTCTCAATTTGAATTACATATTTTGACGCATATTGCTAAACCATTGCTCCATATATTCGAAAAGTGTGTCTGCTAAACAACGTAAATAATGCAATGAATGTTGTTGTACTGTCAAAATGATAGTGTATTACGCAATTACCCTACATTACTTTAGAAACATCAAACAGGAATACTACGATGAAAATAACTTAGTTTATGTTTTAGTTTAATTCTTGTACAACTCCATTTTTGTATGCATGTGGAGTTTACGTATAAGTGATCGTTACACTACTCTGTCACCTTTTAAAATTACATGTTACCTTATGTACAACATCCAGTGTAAACAGTTGTTGGTGGGCCAAAATAAATAAAACATAATATGGACATTTTGGTTGACTATAGGATAAATAATTTCCCATTGTCCATCTAGATTCTAGGTGAACTAGGCGGGAAGACCACTGGCAACAAACAAAATAAAATAAGTCTAAGTAAAACAGTATGTTAGCTAATATAAGGTCTGACATATAAAGAAGTCGAGTAATGTTAGTTCTACTGTTTGTCTTTTAAGCAAAACATAATTATTTGTTGGAATTAAAGGGTTGTTTCAAACCACTTCAAAGTGCATGACGTTACACCCGACCCACGTAGAAATGGGGTAATTAAATTATAACAACCATTATAATCCGGCCTGTGTCCACACAACTTAACTGGACTTTAGTGTGTCACATATCACATTATCAAAACTTTGTTTATAAGATGTACCTTGGCATCGGACGAGGACACCACTCGGGCGGCTTCCTATTTCATTCAAAATTTTTACCATGGGCATAGAAACACTGCCGGCAGAAGTTACCAACCACCAGATAACCTCTTGCCGCCAAGTACGTCGTGTTCCGGCGATGATAATGTTTGGTAAAGCGGTACGGAGGAACGGTCTGAGCAGTTGTGTTAAGGTGGTCCTCGCGTCACTGTACCGGTGGCGTGAGCAGGCACGAGAACGGGGCGAACGGCCGATGCAGCGTCAGCTTGAGCAGCGTCGGTCGCAGCTCAGCGAGATCCTGGTGGCGGAATGGCGGGACAGGCTTTCGTGCTCTACCGCCGGCCTCACCACCATCGAGGCCATCCGGCCGGTACTGGCGGACTGGCTCGGGAGAAGGCATGGCTCCCTGACGTTTCGGGTGACACAGGTGCTCTCAGGGCATGGTTGCTTCGGAAAGTACCTGTGTCGCATAAACAGGGAGCCGGACGCCCGGTGTCACCACTGTGTCGACTGCCGGGAGGTCACAGCGCAGTATACGCTGGCAGAGTGTGCCGCTTGGGAGGAGCTGCGCCGTGCCCTCATCTCTGAAGTAGGCAGTGACTTATCGCTGCCGATCGTAATCAGGTCGATGGTCGGCAGCGAAGAGTCCTGGGATGCGGTGGTTTGAAACAGTGGTCTCGCAGAACTTGCGGAAAGGGAGAGGGAGGTCTCGTCCTCTCACCCAGCCCGCAGCAGGCGTACCGGGCGTCGCCGGAGGGCGGATAATGCCGTCTTCCAGCCCCCTAAATGGGTCCAGGGGCGATAGACTCGGGGAAATCTGTCGCTCCCCAAACATCAGGACCCGAGGTGGCGGCGCGAAGTGTTCCACGCGCGCTACTCTTAGACGTCACGGGGGGAGCTCTACACCTCACTCCCCCTCCTGACCCGAGGAGGCCCCACGGCTGCGGGCCAGCACCAATCGGGGGTTGCGGAAGCAGTATTAGTTCTCGCAGCCCCCGGTGTAGGTGTGAGACGGAACACCCAGGTGGTTTTTAGTCAGTAGGAGTCTGACAGACCCCGTCGCCCACCCCAGGGCGGCGGACATCCATGAGGATTTTACACCCGGAGGAAAAAAAAAAAAGGTGTGTGCCGAGACTATGCGACAAATGTTGTTCTGTCGGAAGTTTGGTCGTGAACGGTCTCCAGATCAATCTCCCTCTGGCGCAGCATCAATGGTCGTGTTGTTAGGTTTAACATTGCATCGCCTCGCGCAACTGTCGTCTTCGTTCGTATTCACTCAGTTTTATTTAAATGAATACTCTTATTAAACTAGCGCGCTTGACCAACAACGATTGCATCACTGCTTACCATCAGGCAGGATTGCGGTCAAACACTAGAATAGAATAGAATACTCTTTATTATGTACAGCATATAGATTACAGAACATAAATATAAAGATTTTACAAAGGGTGACACAATGGGCGGTCTTATCGCTAATTGCGATCTTTTACAGACAACCTTTCAAACTATACAGTATGTTAAGAAAACCCTGTCCGACCCATAAGGCTAATAAAGGTTAGGTAAGCACATGACCAAATATAATATAAAATTTTACGTATTCATCATAGTACCAATACAAATGAATTTTGAAATAATCTTTTTTTCCCGCGAATTAATTCCAATTTCCCCGAAATTTGGTAATTTTTAAAAAGTGACAACACCGGTATTATTATGAGCGAATAGCGATGCGACCACGTGCCGCGTGCCCTGCCGCCCGCGGGGGGTGGGCGGCAGGGCACGCGAAGGGTGGTTAACGCGCGTTTATTAAGTTACCTCTTTTTGCGAAATAATATTTATTTTTTTAGGGGGATTTTTTTTTTAAGTTTAGCCCGGTTTTGTATGCATTAGTAGAATCAGTTATCGATACCCAACAACACCTTCACGGGTCGGACAAGGTTTTCTTAACATACTGTATATACTTTCTAACTAGTTTATAATTATAAAAATTTAAAATACACGTTGCACGTAATATGCTTGCCCGTGCCACTCTCATAAAAATTTAAAATACACGTTGCACGTAATATGCTTGCCCGAGCCACTGTCTGCTTTATTTACGCATGATAGACCAAAATATTAGTCTGTACTTTAGAATTATGCTTTCCTAGTTTCTTTCTTCTACTTCTTTTTCAGCCTATAGATGTCCTCTGCTGGACAAAGGCATCCCCTAAGGCTTTTCACGATGACCGGTCTTGTGCTGCCCGCATCCATCGGCATCCCGCGACCTTCACCAGGTCATCGGTTCACCTTGTTGGGGGCCTCTCTACCCTGCGTCTTCCGGTACATGGCCGCCACTCCAGAACCTTACTGCTATCTAGCTACTATCGGCTATATATGCTATCTAGATACTATGCTAGCTACTATCGGCCATTGGTTCGACGAGCAATGTGCCCCGCCCACCGCCACTTAATTTTAGCGACTCGAAGAGCTATGTCGGTGACTTTGGTTCTTCTGCGGATTTGCTCATTTCTGATTCGATCACGCAGAGGAGCTCCGAGCATAGGTCTTTCCATCGCCCTTTGTGTGACTCTGAGCCTTCGTATGAGGCCCATTGTGAACGACCACGTTTCAGTTCCGTAAGCCATCACTGGCAACATACACTGGTCTAAGACTTTAGTCTTGAGACAGTGGATCTTGGACGACGAAACTAATAATTATTACTACACACATCAAAAGTGTCTAGGGATCAACATATATTTTTGCAATAACTTTTCTCCTGATTGATATTAATTAAAATTTTCTTTAAGGATTCATCAAATAAAGTGTTTTCGTTTGTCACAGTAACGATAAACCAAGTCACCTTTGCATTAATAAAGAAATTTGCCATTTTCCTAATAAAGGGATATTTGACATTTGAACCACTAACACAAAAGTTCGAAAAAAAGACTGAAATAACAGTTTTCTCTAAAATTTTATTGGGTAACTTAAACAATTAATAATCCGTGTTTCTACCGCGAACACTAACAACACAAGAACATCGGTTTGGCATACTCAAAATGAGGAATGGCCGCCCATGTTCGTTGCAACAACAAAAAAAGGTCTTCTTGCGACTGGATACCCTCCATATTCGGCAGAGCTCTTCTCTGTAGCATATCCCATGCATGCTCAATCGGGTTCAAGTATGGCGACTGAGCAGGCCAGGGCAGGACATTGATGTTAGCTGCGGCGAGAGTCTGTCTTACAACTCTTGCGGTGTGCGGTCGTGCATTATCATGCATTAACTGAAATAAGGGACCGATTTGCACTTGTAG
Organism: Sesamia inferens; assembly: GCA_037179545.1. Taxonomy (NCBI): domain Eukaryota; kingdom Metazoa; phylum Arthropoda; class Insecta; order Lepidoptera; family Noctuidae; genus Sesamia; species Sesamia inferens. Next base: position 17,655,585 of record CM073930.1, read on the forward strand.
AGGAACGATGACGTCTGATACAATCGTCTCAGCATAAATTTGAGCGTTGAGGTTGCCTCTGATCCAAATCAATTCAGTTCTTCCGCCGATCCAAATACCCGCCCATACCATGATGGTTCCACCACTATAAGGATGGACTTCCTGGCAGGATTTTAATCGCTGTTGGCGTCCAGGGGTTCTCCAGTGTCGTATACGTCTTGTATCCGGTCTCATACCAAAACGAGACTCATCAGAAAAGCACACGAAACGCCATTGTTCTTCTGCCCAATTTCTGTGTTCAAGAGCCCATTGATATCGAATCCTACGATTGTGCATTGCTATAGGTGGTACCCGTAGCGGTCTTCGGGAATGAAGGTTCACTTCATGCAAGCGGTTTCTGACTGTTTGGTCGCTAATTAAGTTCCCTGAAGAGTGATGAAGCCTCACGGCTAACATCATGGCGGTTATTGTTGGAGCTCTTCGAGTTAAGATTTGAATGTATCGGTCTTGTCTCCGTGTGGTGCAGCGATACCGTCCTCCATGGCGCTCAGCCACGGTACCAGTGCTTCGGTAACGTGTCCAAAGTCGACTGATAACACTCTGACTTGTATTCAGAGCTAAAGCCACAGTACGTTGCCGGGAACCAGCTTCTATCATTCCCACGGCTCTGAGCATTTCTTCCCTGCTTAAATGACGTCGCCGCTCCATAATAACGTTGGTTTTAATCAGTAGTAGGGAAACAGTAGCACTAATAATGTCTTCAATGCGTTGTATGTTTTTATAGGGAAAATATTGACAGCTGATTTTCATCTTTTACTCGAATTTGATTCACAGTTCCTGATTCAAATTATGAAATGCACCAAAAAGGATCCATATAAATTTATAAAATCATAAATTTATTACAAAGCCACATCTCAATCTCAAGAAATCCGCATAAAAATGCTTGATCCCTAGACACTTTTGATGTGTGTAGTTTGGAAGTCGGAAATGTCGCATGCCCCATGGGAACTTACTACTGTGATTAAGGGTATATTAATCTCGATTAGAAACTATAATCTATGTGTCTAAATTTCATCAAAATCTTTTAAGTTGTTTTTCTATCACGCAATAACAAACATATTTAAACAAAATTTTACTTTTTAAATATGATGAGTAAGATTGGTATAATTGAGGAGAGATTCCGTATAATGACTTCGTTTTTTACGGACAAAGCCAAAGATAAATTGCTTTTTCAGTAAAAAAAATGCAAATTTTTAAGACAAGTATCCGACTTAAAAGTAAAAATGAGAAAGCCAATGACATAGCAATTACGCGCCCTGTAAGTCATCTTATTCAGCGTTTCTGGAAAGACAAAAACGTATAGTATCAAAAGATTATCATTTATTTAAGCTATCAAGTTATTTCGCGGAAGTGTCAACTGAAATCCAAGATAAGCCGATTTAGAATTTATTTTTATTTGTTTTTATTTACAAAACAATGAATAATGGTTGTTTCGTTTCAGCGTCCCATTGTTTTAACTTGAATATATATACGTATAAGTTTGAATCTCGTGAGAATATCCGGATAAAAACTTTCCTATAGTAACATATAGGGATGGTTGATGGTAAGGGTTTTAGGAAGATTTTTCGTGCGCCAAATGTCATCCATATCTGTTCAGTAGAAAATGTGTACGGATGACAGCAGGTCAAGTTAAGTCAAGTAACGTATCCAATATTTTTCTAGAATTTATATAAGAATGACGGACTAAATAGAATATTTTTTTTTTACCCAGGAAACATCTCTATTGTTAATTAAATATTACTAGCCGCGCCCCGCGTAGGTTTCGATATGTTTATATTCTCCACTCCTATTGGTTGTAGCGTGATGTTATATAGCCAAAAGCCTTCCTGGATTAATGGACTGTCCAAAGCAAATAGATTGTTTTAAATCGGACAAGTAAATCCTGAGATTAGCGCGTTTAAACAAACAAACTTTTTAGCTTTATATATTAGTATAGATATGTCAATTATATATAGGTAGTTTGTTTTCATATTTGCGTTTTAATGTAAACTGCGTATTAATACAAATACTGCTTTGCCGATCTCAGCCGAAATGCGGTCTTGTTCCCTCGATCCACTACCTCAGATCGCATAACCCGTTCTTTCCGACTTTTTTCCTTTTGCTCGGATCATTGATGTTATTTAAGAGCCTATAGCAAACCCTACAAATGTAGCTATCAAATGTTAAAATATTTTTTTCAAATCCGACGCATAATTACAGAGATTACCGCGTATAAACAAACTTCTTAGCTCTATTATTAGTATAGATCAGCAATCGCTCAATTCAAATTTAAGACGGAAGATCAGTGTAATTCGATCCAAATCCTGTCGAAAGCAAACAACATTGGAATTTACTTTTAATCAATGAGGCTCATTGGATTTGTTGATCCCAGAAGTAATAAATTCCGGAAGCTCTCAATTTAACGAAAACCTAAGGGAACATCGAATTTCAGTGAACATGTCTAATTTTTTTCACAAATATATGTTCTCGTCCATTTGAGTTGACTAATGTAAGAAGGTGTAGAAACGTACATAAGTGTACAGGTACATATATAACGGAGCGTGACTGGTTAATTTTGAATATTGTGATCTGTTTTATCGTATTAGTATCAATTGACCATAAATTACTCTACTATTTTTTTGAAGTCGATTAATCGGTCGGTATTCTGATAAACTATGATTTTTATTAAGAGCGGGTAACACCGACTGGAGTTACGTTTGACATAGCGATCGACCGTTGGCGCTGGGTATTCTTTGCTCAAGCTTCGATCGAGTGGGTTGGCTATACTCAAACTCAGTGGCTCTTATCTGTTTTAATCTGAGATTATCATTGTAATCCCTTAATATTAAAGTGATTTAAGGGTCTGTACAGTTATAATAATAAGAATCGAACATCAGACTATAGTTATTTTTCAACGTTTTCTCGAAATACCGCCCACGATGGATGCTCATGCAGATGAGAAGGCACCTCAACTATCCGGAACTTCGGCCCCGCCTTCCTGGTCGTTTTACCCCGTCATATATATTATATGGCCTGATTGAAAGGGCATGACTGCTAATGAGGGACTTACACTAGGCTGATTTTCGCTGTGTCGCGTACCAAATTGTAATATACCCATTTTTTTCTCTACTGTTTTTACTTTTTGTTTATCACTTTTCTTTTACTACGTTTTCAAATGCAATAAGTATAGTAATATATTTTCCTAAACAATATCAGCATACCAGCATCTCATTCTAGTGGCAGAACACCGACTTCTATGTCACAGGTAATTCCTAGGTTGGGAGTCAGGGTTTCAACTTTTGTGCGCCTTTAATTTTAGCTAGATATTAAGCTTCTCTGTAAGATTTTGATCAATAAACATTATTATTATTATTCCTTTATTTCATTATATATACATATAAATTACATTTTTAAATATTTCTACATAAACAATACATAAATAAACATTTAAAAATATAAAACATAGTAGCCCACCGGCATCGGGAACAGAGTCCAAGCTACCGGCGGTCAGGGCTCCAGAAAGAGGAACTTCCTGACAATGCGAGCCGTGTCCAGAAGTACAGCTTTCTGAATCAAGCCTTTGATCCAGCTGCCTAACGAGAGCCTCCTGAGGTGTTGGTTGAGGCTCTTGGCTATTAAGCCATTGGCCGTCACAACTATCGGCACAATGATTGCTGAATCCACCTCCCACATTTCGACAACCTCGTGAGCCAAGTCAAGATACTTGATTTGTTTATCTTTCTCGGCTTTCACGAGGTTCTCATCATGCGGGGTGGTTATGTCAACAATCATTGCACGCCGCTCTGATCGATCCACCATCACTATATCAGGCTTATTGGCAACAATAGTCCTATCAGTGATGATGGATCGATCCCAGTATTTATTTATTTATTATGGCACACCAACGACATATTTACAATAATGGTAGCATAAAAACAATCACAGGTCTTCAGTTTTGTGTAAATACATCACTTATAGGCATATACAATATTCACAATAAGAGATCTTAATTATTAATAATTTCATTTAACAAAACATATATGTTACAATTAAACTCAATAATTAAAATTAAATTATATTGAATAACTATTCATAAATGAAATAAAATCAAATAATAATAAATTGCAGTTTTGGTATTTGTTTTATTAAAATGGACAATTTTTATTAAAGTGACAGTTGATGTAGGCAGCTGATTATAGGACAATTCTTTTAATTTACAGTACAATGTGATATGGCCATTTTCGAGAACTGGGTCTGTTCGCGCTCGTTTTATCGGTCGAGTCCGATTGTTAGTTAGTCGAGTTGATAGATGCACGACCGGTACGGGCTAGCGTAATTAGTATTGTCTATGGTGACGCGCGGCCAGACACAACGTTTTGAGACCTCGTCGAGAACGGTCCGTTGCTAGAACTCTTAACGAGATCCTCGCGCGCGTGGCGTGTTTCGGACGAGTGATTTTCGGGAAATAAATACCACCGGCCGCGGTTTTGGACAGGTTCGCGTTTGTTGCCCGTGTTTTGAAGTATTTACTTGAATTATAAACAGTAACAGTGCCGGCTGTAAATTGAGTTGAATTTGAATCGGAAACGTGCTTTCATTGTCGATTGTTTGTCGGGCGTGATTGACGCTGCTAAATAACGGTTTCTTACGTTGGTGAGCTTTGGTGTTCTCCTAAGGGAACTTTGGTGTGTCGACTGGTATGGGACAGTCGGTGTATTTGAAGACATCGGACGTCATTGTAAGTCGACGCGCGCGCGTCGACTCTCCGGGACTTCACTCCACGACGGAACACACTGGGTCCTAAGGTAAGTGCCTTAGATTTGTTGTGGAGTGGTAAGAGATTGATTTACTTGTGGTATAAGCCGACCTTGTTTGTTGGATAAGCCGTGACAAATGCGCGGTAGATGTACGTGCTGTCCTGGGGCGCGTCTACAGGGTCATATACCTGTAGTACGGCACCTCCGATTCCACAAGGTTGTATTTGAGAGCAAGTTGCTTTATTATTATTATTAATATTCGCCTACCCCATTCGTAATCATCAGCCTATAATTTTTCCACTCTTTGGATACAGGCCTCCTCTTGGGGAGAGGGAGCGGGCAGTAATCTACTATGCAGGCCCAGTGCGGGTTGGTAGATGTCATATGCCTTCGAAGTTTTGCCCCTAGGACATGCCAGTTTCGTCAAGATATCTTCCGTCGCCGTTTTTGAGAGAATGATTTTTTTTTTTAATTATAATCTAGGGCTTGCCCGCAATCCCGCCTGATGGTAAGCAGTGACGCAGTCGTTGATGGTAAACCGCACTAGTTTATTAAGAGCCTATTCACTCTAGCCTTGAAGACACTCAAATTGTAGTCCGACGGAAACACCGCCGCTGGCAAACTGTTCCAGTCTCTCGATGTACGCGGTATAAATGAGGAGGTGAAACGCTTCGTCCGGATCGTAATGGTGTTAACAATGTAAGGGTGGAAACTCGCCGTACGATGGGTCGTCCGATGGTGGAGCCGAGATGAGGGAATTAAATCAATTTGTGTAAATTATTTCATCCGCACACACACAGGGTTTGGACTATCCTCCGCTCGGAGACGCAGAGGGGTGTGCCGGACTCTTCCCGGCTAAAACCACCTATGCGTTCGTCACCTGTCTTTCCGGGGTACCGGGTCCTCCCAATTCTTTGGTACTTCGAACCTATAACCTACCACTTGTAAGTTATGGCCGATACCATTAGGCCACCACTACTCTCCACAATAGGGATGTATCCAAGGTATGAAAATAAAAAAAAATAATTAGTCCGTCTTATAGATAATAAAAAAAAATTACGAGCCGTATTTTTTATTTTGTCGAAATTAGCAAAAACTACTGAGATGTAGCGTATTAAAGTTACGGAGTGGGGGCAAATTACGTCACGCCGTGGTATGTTTTGTACCACGGCGTGACGTCATGCGACATTTCAAATCAATATATCTTCCAAAATATTTCAATGAAAGTTAAAATTAAAAATCATGTCCAATATTTTTTATAAATCTATCTGATGGACATTAAATTATTTTTTAGGATACAAACCAATTGCTACCCCATTAATAATGGTCAATAAAAATCGCAGATGTCTAGTTCATTTTGCATCAAAATATCGAACGTAATCACTACAGAAGTCGTAACCCTACTCTACTATCGAATTCTATCTAATCCAATAAATTTATTCGAATACAATCTTGTTCAATATAGTCACCTGTGGCCTAGCCGGATTGCCATTTAGGCAGTCGATTTTCTCCGTGCAGCGGAAATTGTATCGCTACATTGATTTGAAAGTACTCTGGCTGGCTGAGACAATGTCATCATCATCAACAACCTTTTTATCGTCCCACTGCTGGGCACAGGTCTCCGCTCATACAGAGAAGGATTGGGCGTAAACACCATGCTTGCTCAATGCATGACTTAAAGTCCAGGTTTCCTCAAGATGTTTTCCTTCACCTTATAATCAGTCATTGGTATCCAAGACACACTTAAAAAGTACATATAACTTTAGAAAATTTACATTGGTACTTGCCTGACTTGGAATCGAACCCGCACACTCATACTTGAGAGGCTGGTGTTTTAACCACTAGGCCGCCACGACTAGAGAGAATGTCATGCTCACTCTGTTGCCTCACTGGTGGTAGTGTGTGTGTCGGATCAATAAGTTTCATTCAAAGAGGTTGAGCTAAATGGTGCTGATCCACATTGTGGGGTCAACTCTTAGCTGCCACAGCTTAAATTAATTTCTGCTTTGTTTTTACGTTTTCTATAACGGATACTTTTAACGTGCATTTTTGTGTCCTGTTGAAATTAACGACACAACATCATGTAGTAGTGGCGTCGTGGTGGCCTAGTGGTTAAAGGACCAGCCTCTCAAGTATGAGTGCGCGGGTTCGATTCCAGGTCAGGTAAGTACCAATGTATCTTTTCTAAAGTTATATGTACTTTCTAAGTATATCTTGGACACCAATGACTGAAGGTGAAGCAAAACATCTTGAGGAAACCTGGACTTTAAGTCTGAAATCGCCAACCCTCATTGAGCAAGCGTGGTGATTACGCTCAATCCTTATCTGTATGAGAGGAGACCTGTGCCCAGTAGTGGGACGATTAAAAAAGGTTGATGATGATGATCATGTAGAAGTCAATATGTAAGATTGATTTAGTATGAACGATGTAATTAAATGATTTGTAACAATTTTATGATGGAGTGTTCGTTGAGTTTCTTGCCCGTTCTTCTTCTTAGAGACTTTGCAAATAGATTTATCTTACTGACTGGCTGCTCCTTTGACAATTCAAAAGCGCCTTTAATTGATTTACTTCAAATAAATGCTTTGATTTTACACAAAAAACATCACAAAGTATGGGGGGCGCTTAATTTTTTTTTTCGTGATTCTGACGATTTTTTTTTTTTTTTGGTGTCTGTTTGATGGTCTGGTATGTCACACCTTTGTGACATATGCTGTACATATAATATACACAAGATCAATAATGTAGATGTACAAGCACTTTTACTTATTATTATTTACTCAGCTTAATTGCAATAAAAGCAATAAGTTCTTTAAGAATACAGAACTTGGTATGTCAAATGCAAACGTTGTCATATGCAGCTCAGGAAAAACAAAACACCGTCAAGTGGAAATCCAAAGAAAGCATACAAACAAGGAAACTTATATCGCACGCAATATTATCATGTAAAAGGCTGTATATTTCAACAACAGGAGGTACTTACCAGAAAAGGATTTGTTCATTTCTAACTTCTTCATGTCGGTGGATGTTGCTGTTTTTGGTGTCCAACACCAACATAATACCAGTTGGAAGTAGATACGAAATCTGTAACCAAAGGAAAATAATAAAAAACCATTCTTACTGCTGTATGTTATACTTACAAACAAGGCAACACTGTCTGACGGGAATTGTTCGGTTGTAAAACGCCGCAGTTAATGTATTTCTGGTTCAGTGATAAACGTGTGATCATTAAAGTAATAACCATTTACTACTCTACAATTAGTTTCACTCTACTGTGAAAGCAATTCGGTTTGTCTGACTGTCTATCTGTAACCTTTCTTTCATGTAGCCTTAAGGATTAATGAATTTGGTACACAGAAGAAGGACGTTGGAGTATAGATAATAGATTCTACGCACGACTTCGTTCGAGAAATTTCTTCTGAAATTTCTTCTTACCTAAATCCACATAGCACTGCCTGCCGCGTTATTACTTCGTTTTTATTTAGAGTTTTTTCTGACTCTTTTGTTTCATATCAAAAAGGTCTCCAAAGCCTGGAGCATAGGCGAAGAGTAGCCACCCTATCTGTGTTCTATAGGATCAATTTTGGAGAGTGTGCGTCGGAACTGCATGACTTTATTCTTCATCTCCGTTTCATGATCGGAAGATCCATCGTACGGTAAGTATCCACCCTTACGTTATTGCCACCACTACGACCCGAACAAAGCGATTCACGTCTTTTATACCGCGTACATCTTGGGACTGGAACAATTTACAGCAGCGGTATTAACGTCTGCCTACAATTTAAGTGTTTTCAAGACTAGAGTGAATAGAATCTTAATAAACTAGCGCGATTTACTATCGAAGATTGCATTACTTGTTACCATCGGGCGGGATTGTGGTCAAGCACTAGTTACTTAACTAACAAACTTAATATTATTACCATAACCGAGTTCTTTTTAACGTTTGGTGGTTTTTCTTAAAATAAGTATACATATTAAGCGAAATAAGGCGTTTAATTTAGTAAGTATTAATTTTATGCATTACTATGTAATTTCTTTTATTATAGAACTTTCAAACTTTTATTAGAAACTTAATTATCATTTATATGTACTGTTTTTGTGACGCTGCCAACGAGACCAATGAACTTTCTTCTATTAGGAACGAAACTATCAAATAAGAATAGCTTTTATGGATCCGAAACAGATTAATACGATTCAGGAAATTCAAGTATTTATTTATTTTTTTGCTGTAACTCGTCCGTTCTTTTGACCTATGTATTATGTTTCTATCTTTATACTCGTCCAATACGCGCGACAATTTATTTGTGGTAACACTCCATTTCGCTATTGTACCTCCTAGGTACAATAACTAAATGGAGTATCTGTACGTTTTTTTGCGGTATTTCGCATACTGCAGTGTCTCAGGACAAAATTCTTCGACTAGTGTGTGTTATAGTTGATGAATTATGGAATTGAGACATGCCCGCTAACAATGGGCCTTATAAGGAAGCTCAAGGTCTTTCAAAGGGCAATGGAGAGGATTATGCTTGAGGTTTCACTGCATGATTAAATCAGAAATGAGGAGATCCGCAGAAGAATGAGAGTAACCGACATAGCCCGAAGAATTGCAACACTTAAGTGGCAGTGGGCCGGGCACATTGCCTGTAGGACCAATGCCCAATGGGGCCTAAACCTGTTCACTTGTCATCAGTTCCTGTAACATTCATCTGACAGGACACGCAGGTAGTTATCATCATTTCTTTTTATATATACATATCGTATTTGTTTCCTTTGCTATCGTATCATTACGGGCAATATCTAGTACTTAGGGAGATGTACCTAATAAGATACTGTGTTCGGGGTTGGATTAAGATAGAGATGTAGGATGATTTGAGAGATTAAAGCCAGTTTAAGATTAATAAATTCACTGTATTATCAGTTTCCACAAACGTAAGATTAGGATTAATTTATACTAGGATGAATGGTGATCGATATGGGATTATGAGTGACGCGCACGGTATGTCTCCGAATTACGTACTAAACTATTTCGGTGTAAGTGCAATAATATAAATGGTCGATACATACCGAGCGTGTGGCGCAATAATGATGACCCAGGTAAACTTATTGTATGGTGATTGACCCGTACATGCTCCCGGGGGCAACAATAGAGGTTAGTAGGATAAAAATGGAGATGAGATTTAAGATGATGCACAATATTCAACTTATCAACTATATGTTAGGGATAAGGATTAACAGTGAGTAATTAACAATATTTTGAACAGTTATAAGTAGTTACTAGAGCTAAGATCGGGAAGGGAAAATACGCGGAAAACAGGGGACGAGGCCCTATCTTCTGTTTGTAAACACTCGCTAGATTTAATAGGATTTTTGGGATCACTTTTCACGGGTTGGCTAAATTGACCTTTTTCCCTACGATCACAACACTCACTCACTGCACGTTTCACTTTCACTACAGATTGCCTTTTTTCCCTAACTGCACTACAATCACTTATAACACACTCATTTCCGGGATGTGAAGAGATCGTAGTAGATGCCTTTCCAGCAGGCACCGAGGATTCACGACGTGTTGACCGCCTGCAACGCCGCCAACAGTATACCGCCGCCGTTATCAGGATTCCAAAGATTAGAGCATACAAGACGCTATATAGATGTACGTCGTGATAGGATAGTTTATCACTCCAAGGTTCAGTTTGTTTCATGTTCTCAATTTGTTTCTGTATATCTTCGAATTGTCGCAATATTTCAGAATTATTAGGATTAATTTCAGGAGATTCAGGGATCGATATGTTAAATATATGATTAATAGGTGATATTTGTGGCGCAATGATTCTTGCACCACTACTCATTTTGCTAGACAGCCTTTTAATAGAATGGACAACGAAGTTGTCCGTCTTTATTATACAGCCTTCTTCCACGTTCAATAGACCTGCATTCATCAATTTAACGACGGTAATTTCGCCGTCACAGAAAAGTTTTATGTTGCATTCGTTGCAACAAAAATAAAAATATCTATTGTTCATTGTTAATTCCTTCCAAATGTTTTTACAAGGAGTTCCAATAGTTTCACAGATTCTTGAGTGTGGGATCGTTTCACACAAGCTGTGATCATCTTGTAAGATATTTATAGGATTTTTAATATGGCATAAAATCATCCCAGGATTTTGTCTTATACAAGACTGGAGATCAGCATCAGTAAGGGTTACGTAAGAGTCTTTTCTGAGGTTGATGGCAGCAAAACTCGAGATAACTTTCACATGAATCATGTTGTGATTCAATGTTCGTGGGACAGGTATGAGGTTAAAGATTTCGTAAAGGTCTCTTTCGATGAGCGGTATTCTTATTTCAATGATCAAGTACTTACTAAAGTACTTTGTTCGCACTTTTATCAAGTTGTAGAGATCCTTGAGATTCAAATGGCTGACAGGAAGTGCCATGTCTTTGGGGATATGTGCCGCTATAGAACTTAATTCCGTTCTCAGTTGTTTAGGAGATATTAGATGGAAGTCCAGTTTTCCATTGTAAATATTAGTTACCGTATCGAGAATGGAGTCTTGTATTTTCCTGAGGCTATACAGTAAATTGTTCGCCGTCATAGCATTTGCTAAGAAATCGGATACTAGAGTCATGTTCTGGACATGGCGTTTAAGATCTTGATAGGATTCTTTGAGATAGTTAACCTTTTGATTTATCGCTTTATGATGTTTGCTCGCAGCTTTTTCCATTCTTTTCATTAAGTTAAATTCGGCTTCTACAATTGAGGTTTGGTTTTTCCAGAGGTTGTACAAATGTTTATCATTTTCTTTCAAAAGGTCGATGTCTTGTGTGTATTTCTCCGCAAAACGCTGATCCAGCACGCCGAACAAGCTATTTGCAACGTAGCCTACTCCGTCTATTAGACCACGACGCCGGCGCCGCCGCTCGTCTCCAGTTACAAATGATTCATTCATTGTCAACAAACTATCATAATGTTTAATTTCATCGAACTCGTGCCGCAGTTGTAAGATGATACCGTCGCAAGGTGTGTGTTCTTTAATAGTAGAGCATATTGTTTCAAGATAATTGATATACTTCTCAAGTGCCGTCGCGCCTTCTTTGTAGGGATTTGTGTCATAATAAACAATTAAACGCCAATCTTCTCGAATAAGATGCATGTTAGACATTTTGTCGAAATAAACGCTGTTGTTGCTCAAAGGGGTAAAACTATAAGATGCTAGAGATAAGTTTATAAGTGACAAAAAGAAGAGCGTAACTGACAGAGCTACTGTCGAGAATGAGATACGTTTGGTATTTTTCTTCCTTGGTACCTCATCCTTAATATTCGTGTTATTAAGAGAACTATTCTCTCTTTCTGCTGGCAATAGAGATAGCTTAACAACAGGCCGTTTTACGAAACCATTTTTGGTTTTAAGGGTAACGACTCTGACGTATCCATCCGTACCAGGATGGAGTTCTACTACACGCCCCAGAGCCCACTTCCCAGGCGGTAGGTTTTCATCTTTGATGATAACAATATCGTTGAGACTGAGATTTGTTTGAGATTGTCTCCATTTAGCTCTAGTGGATAGCTGGGAGAGATATTCGTTTTTCCACTGGACCCAAATATCTCTATAGATTTTTTGTACCATATGCCACCGAGTCCTAAGATCATTTTCGGTTTCAAAGATCGTTAAGGTAGGACCACTTGCAAGAAAGTGTGCCGGAGATAAAAAGTCTATGTCTTCAGGATCTTCCTTCAATGGGCAGAGTGGTCGAGAGTTTAAACAACCCTCGAGTTTAGATAGTAGGGTGCTATATTCTTCGTAGGTGAGTTTTTGCTCACCAACAACACGCCTAAGATGATGTTTTAAACTTTTCACCGCAGCTTCCCAAAGTCCGCCGGCAGAAGGCCATGACGGAGCATTAAAATGCCACTCAATATTCATTTCTGCGATGTCAGCTAATGTATCTTGGCTTGATAATATTTCTGAGATTTCTATGTATTGTTGTTTTAGGATCTTGTTAGCTCCAATGAAGTTAGTCCCTTGATCACTGTAGATGTGCCCGGGAACTCCTCTTCGGGCTGACATGCGTCTGAGCGCTGCAAGAAAAGCCGACGCTGTGAGATCAGATACGAGTTCCAAATGTATAGCCTTTGTGACCATACAGATGAATACTGCAACGTATCCTTTATCTGTTTTGATGCCGCGACCTTTGTTCGCTTTCACCAAAACATGTCCGGTATAGTCAATACCGGTATGATAAAAGGGTCGACTAGGATTTAATCTGGATGAAGGTAAGTCACCCATTAGTTGATGTTTTAGGATGGGATCCTGTCTCCTACACTTTAAGCACATTCTTAATCGTTTTTTTGTAGCGCGATTTCCTCCAATGATCCAATATTTTTGTCTTATGAATCCACTCGTCATTTTCACTCCACCATGAAATACTAATTTGTGGGATTCGTCTATTATGAGATCAGCTAATTTAGTTTGTTTTGGAATGATAATAGGATGCTTCATTTCGGGGTCTAAACTCGAATGTTTTAGTCGCCCACCGACGCGAAGTACTCCGTGGCTGTCTAAGATAGGATTGAGATTCAAGATCTGACTTTTTTTGCTTAATGTTTCACCTTTTTCAAGTTGAGATATTTCCTTGAGAAAATATTCTTGTTGCACATGCTTTATTAACATTTGCCTCGCTCGTTTGAGGTCATGCAGGGTAAGGTATTTTTCAAGGTTCTTCTTATAAACCAGGATGTCGATAAATTTGTTTACATGGGCTAAAACTCGAATGAGTTTCTTGTAAGTGCTATATTTCTGTAATAATTGTGTTATTACTGAATTGCTAGAGTCAGCAGTAATAATGTTTACAAGCCTTTTTTTTTCTGAGATCTTCAGTTGTTTTATATAAGATAGGTTCAGGGATCTTTTCAGGATTGTATTGAGGTAACCAATCCGGTCCGTGCCACCAAAGTGAATGATTTGCTAAATGAGATGCAGTCAGACTACGGCTAGCGCAATCTGCGGGATTCTCTTGGGATTTAACATAGCGCCACCTATTTTTTGGGATAATTTCGCAAATCATTTTTACTCGATTGGCAACAAAGGGTTTCCATTTTTCTGGTTCACCATTTATCCATCCTAGTACTGCCATGGAATCTACCCAGCCATAAGCGTGGATTTTGAGGTCAGATAGGGATGAGATTATTTTGGCCATAAGTTTTGATAATAAAAGAGCTCCACTAAGTTCCAAACGAGGTATAGATTGAGATTTTTTCAGAGGTACGACTTTAGATTTTCCAGCAATAAGGGTCACGTATGTCCTGTCCTGTCTTTTAATTTCACAATAAACAACACAAGCGTAGGCCTTTGTGCTGGCATCGCAAAATCCATGAAGCTCAACTATGTCATTCTCCATGTTTTGTATCCATCGAGGTATTTTAAATTGGGATATGTGAGGTAAGTCGGCCTTTATTTTATTCCATTCCAGAGCAATATTATGAGGAATCGGTTGATCCCAACCCACTTCCGTTTTCCATGTCTCTTGAAATAGGATTTTGAGTTTAATTGTGACTGGTGACACCCAGCCCAAGGGGTCAAAGATTTTTGAGATTTGAGATAAGAATTGTCGTTTTGTTGGGAAGTCTTCTGTGTGTGTTATTTCTAATGGATGAAAGATAAAATAGTCTTCTTTCGGGTTCCAGCGAAGACCTAAAGCCTTTGTGGATTCTGGCTGTTTAAAATGAAATTCTTCATCTTGAGGATTAATATGGTCGTCTAATAGTTCCGGCAAGTCGAACGCCATTTTCTAAGATTGAGACCGCCTGTCTTAAGAAGGTTTATCATCTGTACTTTGAGACATTTAGCAGCAGTCGCGGTATAAGCTCCGTGCATGAGATCATCCATGTAAAAAGAGGTTTCTAAGACATCAGGAGCACTACTATCGGAATAATTTGGCCTTTCATCGATGGCAAGTTGTTTGAGTGTCATCATGGCCAGGAAGGGTGCGGCCTTTGTACCATAAGTGACAGTCGCTAGCTGATATTCTTGCAACGGTTGGGATTGATGATTTCTCCAAATAATTTTCTGGAACTTTTGATGATCAGGATGTAGCCAAATGTTACGGAACATCTTTTCAATATCGGCAGTAAATGCGTACTTAAATTTTCTCCATTTCAGGATGAGACTTAAAAGATCCTGTTGTAGGTTCGGCCCCCTGCACATAAGGTCGTTGAGGCTGTGACCTGTTGAAGTTTTTGCAGAGGCATTAAAAACAACTCGTAATTTTGTAGTTAATGACTCAGCTCGTAGTACGCCGTGATGCGAAAGGTAACAATCCGGGCTCATGTTGACATGTGACGCGACGGGGATCATATGTCCGAGCTCTAAATACTCGGACATAAACAACTTATAATCACGTGCCAGGTCGGGTTGCTTAATTAATTTCCTTTCTATTTGAAAAAATTGCGCAATGGATTTATTTTTAGATTCACCCAACTTTACTTCAAAATTTTCTTTAAAAGGTATTTTCACGACATAACTGCCGTCTTTGCGCCTTGAGGTTGAGGATTGAAAGAAGTCAATGCAATCTTGATCTTCTTGAGATATTGATAAGGGTTCGCAAATATCCTCCATTTCCCAGAACTGTTGGATATCGGTGAGATTATTTAGGATGACATTGCACTGAAATGTTTTGCAATTACCGCTTAAGATGCATCCCAACTGTGTCTGTTGGGCAACGGGTAACATTCAATCAATCTCGGTGAGTACATTTATTTTCTTTTTTGTGAGGGTAACGTAATATTTTTTTATTTTTTTCTTCTCACTAGTTTTATTTATCTTTTCGTTAAGTTAGATTTGTTTTATTGTTCATTAATTAGGTATGTCAACTTACAATGATGATCCGCCTGATCGTGGCGGAGACATTTTCCGTAGAAATAATAAGACACTTAGATCGCCGCCAACTCAAACCTCCGCTAAGCGTCTGTTTTGTGAAATGTCTCCGACCGACAAATTAATAGACGATCGGTCGAAACGTCTACAGACTGCTCCCGACTCGCCCGAAAAGTCCTCGCCTACATTAAATATTTCCAATCGCAGTAACAGTGACAATTATTATGATTTAGTTTCGGAGGCGTCTGTGTACCTGGCCAAAATCAACGAACTGGTTAACGATAACGGTTCTCGTATAAATGTCGCGAATAAATCAGCTATTATGGATATGACTCAACGAGTCACAAGTATCGTGTCTTTGTTAGCCTTAAAATCATCGTGTAACGAAACCAAGCTTGCTAATACCGAGCGCGAATTAGAAATAATTAAATTAAAATCCGGCGTTAAAACCATTAATGAGGACAATAAAATGTCGTACGCAGATTCTTTGAAACTGCGGCTACCTAAAGTTGCCCCCGCTATTGAATCAAAAGTGCCCCTGCCTTGTGTCGTCGCCTATCCGACCCAAGAGCGATCAGCTGACTATGCGTCATCATCCGCCACTAAACAAGCTCTTATGAAAGCGATTAGACCGAGTGACGATGGGTTTCAAATAGTCGGTATTAAAAAAACCGCCAAATCGGGGGTTGTTTTACGTGTAGCGAATGAAAACCAATTGAAAAAGTTAGAATCGGTAGATGCTATAAGGTCTGCGGGTCTTCGCTTAGAAAAACCAAAGGGTCGCCGCCCCCGTCTATTAGTTAAGGACATTCCCGCCTCAATGGAAGACAAAAATTTTTTGCAAGCTATTTACCGCCAAAACATTAAAAATGAGTTGCCAATAAAAGAAGACGATTTCATTAAATCCACCAAAATAGTCCGTAGGCGTTCTACCGATACCGGTCGGAAGTGGATAGGCATAGAGATTGAACCTGAGGTACGTAAACATCTTGTGACTACCAAGGATAAATTATTTATTGACTGGGCCACTTGCCGTTTTGTTGATGATATCGAGGTAGTTCGTTGCGCGTATTGTCAACAATTCGGTCATGTTAAAAAGCATTGCGCTAATAAATCACCAACCTGCGCTGTCTGTTCCGAGGCTCATGAAACCAATGTTTGCCCGCATAAGGGCGATTCGAATTTTACCCCGGTTTGCGCGGGGTGTAAACGATTTAAAAAACCCTATGATCATAGATGCGGGTCGGACCAGTGCGGTACCTATAAATTAAAACTCGAACAACTTATCCTACATACTAATTACTAATTAAGATGGATAGGTTAAACATAGGGCAATTAAACCTTCACAACGATAAGGTGGCGACATCAGAGTTAGATAAATTAATTATTGACTACAACTTAGACCTTGTACTCATTCAGGAACAATATCAAAACTCACGTTTACGTCACAGGGTAGTACAACTGGATTGCAGGGCACGAGCCGGAATTTATGTTGCGCGGTCTTCTAACTTTACGGTAACGTCTTTACGTGACCTCATGACGCCACACTGTGCGGTTGCCGAAGTATCATCAGCTTCTTTTAAAGTATTCGTTGTAAGCTGTTACTTTCAATACTCAGATCCTGTTACTCCTCATATACATAATCTCCGTCATGTCTTGCGGTCACTCGCGGGCTGCAAAGTTATCGTTGGCGCGGATGTCAACGCGTCATCGTCTCTGTGGTATGGCAAGGTTCGGGCCACCGATACCGAACGACGCTGCGCTGTTGAGGATTTCATTGCTGAGATGAACCTATCGATTCATAATACCCCTGATGCACCACCTACTTTCTGCAGCCAAATGGGCGAATCTTGTATTGACGTCACACTTTCAAGTGCCGACGTACGTTTGGATAGGTGGCGTGTCCTACCGGACGCGTCTTGTAGTGATCATCGCCTGATCGTGTACGGATTTGTTCCTGGTTATATTCAGGGTCCGTCTCATATTCCCGGTAATTTCAGATATAGATGTAAAGGCGCGAACTGGGAATTTTTCGGCTCGCTTTTTGCGTGTCACGCCAAAGAATTCACTCGGGACGGGCTGTCAGCCGAAGAAAGTGCTGACATTATGTCAGAAACCTTTACCTACTGTGCTGACATTGCCATTGGTCGCGGATCTATGACCAATATTCGTAGATGTGACTGGTGGAGTGATTATTTAGTTGAACAGCGTAAAAGATATCGCAGAGCGCGTAGACAGTTAAATAAACTCAAGAGCCGAAAGATTACTGGAGATCTTCTTACGTTCGCTTTAAATGCTTTTAGAGTTGCCAAGTCACGCTACAAAGCATCGGTGGAAAAATCTAAGGGTAACTTGTTGCGAAAAATCGTTGATAAACTTGACAGGGAGGGTCCGTGGTCTCCCTTATATCACGAATTTAAAGCTAACAGATCGGCCGACCTTGCATACGTTCAAAACATTAAAGTCAATGATAAGCATACCACAGGCATAGAGGAAACAACAGAGGTGCTAATTAATACACTTATCCCTGATGATTCACCGGCTAACGATAGCGACTACCACCAACAGATTAGAGCGTGGGCTCCTGTGCCACCTGAATCACCAATGTCAGACGTACCATCTAATGACGAATTTATAAATATTGTTAGAAAACTACCGGTCAACAAATCATCAGGTGAAGATAAAATATCTAATAGGATGATTAAAGAAGCGTGTAAAACAGCGGGTGATGCCATCTTAACTGTATACAACCGATGCATTGCTGAAGGCGTTTTTCCTCGTAAATGGCGACGCGGTTTCATACGAATAATACCAAAGTGTGGTGACAAACCACCGGATGATCCGAAGTCATATCGTCCTATCACACTTCTACCATCTTTGGGTAAACTTCTTGAGCGCCTCATCGTTCCACGTTTACTACCGAACGGTCCAAAATTCCATAATAATCAGTATGGCTTCACCATAGGTAAATCTACAGTCGACGCGGCGCTTTCTGTCAGAAGAACCGTTAACCAATCCGAAAACAAGTACGTAATTGGGATCTTCCTGGATATTTCTGGGGCTTTTGATAACGCCTGGTGGCCTATGCTGTTGTTAAAATTAAAAACCCGCGGTTGCTATAAAAACATATATAATCTCGTTTACTCTTACTTTATAAACGGTTCCGCGGTACTTAAGCTCGGTCATTTTTCTAGTACTAAAACACTAACCATGGGATGTCCTCAGGGTTCAGTTGTCGGTCCTTATTTATGGAATTTGGGTTTTGATGACTTCCTCGCGATCCCGCTTCCTTGCGGCTGTTCACTTACTGGTTACGCGGACGATGGCCTACTGCTCATTCAGTCAAGTACCCGAGCTGGACTTGAGAACTTGGCCAATACTTGCCTAAATTTAATATCTCAGTGGGGTGATCGTAACCGCCTAACGTTTGCGCCACATAAAACCTATCAACTTCTACTAAAAGGTAATCTTAAATCATTGCCTACTATTAAATTTAATAACGTTCCCATTAAAAAACAGCAATCCGTATGCTATCTTGGTATGATCTTAGAAAGGAATTTTTCATTTATAGAACATATAAAAATAGTTGGTGAAAAAGCTAAAAGGAACTTTTATGCCCTAACTAGAATATCGAAAGCAACTTGGGGTCTATCATTCCTAACTTTAAAAACTATATATGGAGCTACCTACATAGGATGTATGTGCTACGGTGCACCTGTTTGGGCCGATAGGGCCAGCATAGGGGCGGCACGACGTAAACTGCTTCAAAGCCAACGTTTGGCATTGATATTTTTATGCAAGGCGTATAGAACGGTCAGTACTGAAGCCTTACCGGTACTGGCAGGTGTACTTCCAGTCGACCTTGAGGTACAGCGACGTGCTTCAATGTACTACTCCGCGAGGGGGGAGGCCATGGACACTAATTTTGTTACACAACGCGACTTTAATAAAATCTCTAGATTATTTAAACCTCAGACTGAAGTCTGGGAGGACCTCTTATCCGAATGGCAAAGTAGGTGGGATAATTCCATCAAGGGCCGGCACCTCCATCTATTCTTTCCATCCGTTGGCGATCGGCTGGCTAGGACATGGCTGGAGGTTGACCACTGCGTTGCCCAATTTCTCACAGGTCATGGCAACTTTAAAAGTAAACTGTATTCTTTTAAACTTGTTCCTTCCCCTTTGTGTCAGTGTTCTACATCGAACTGTGAATTTGAACAGTCCGCACATCACATCTTGTGGGAGTGTGTTCTTTGGCAGAATGAACGCAATATTATGTTGGATAGTGTACAAGTTACATCCGGAGTCGTTTATTATACGGACCTTGTAGAAACTAGAACCAATTTCCGTGCGTTCAGGCGCTTTTGCCATACCTATTATTGGAATCAATTGTAACAGCTAATACCTACTTAGGACCCATTAACTTAATCAAATTTTATTCCGTGGTGTTTGGCAATCTGGGCTTCTCCCAGTTGCAATAATGTCCCTTTGTGCCGATTGGCCTAGTTCTGTTCTGTCTCCTGCTTGTTATGGAGGGAAGTGGAAAAAATATCTTTTTTCTTACTCCTCCGCTATTCTTTTCTGATTAATTTGTTGCGGGACCCAAGACAGTTGAATCGTTTCTCCGGGACTCGTCGAGCTTCATTGCTCGGCGTTTTTCTGGCGGTCGCCACTGTTGATTCTGGCTTTCAGGAGTTGCAGTGGTTGGGAAAAGTGTGGCGGGTTTTGTCCCAAATAAAAAAAAAAAAAAAAAAAAAAAAAACGGGTAACATTCCCTCAGAGCGGCAGACACCATCCAATAGGATTTGGGAATAAACGTCAGCGCCGAACAGGATATCAACTGGCCTACTTTTGTAAAATTCAGGATCAGCTAAGGTTATTTGGTTAAGGATTGGCCAGTTGGGTTTAGTGAAGGTATGATTAGGCAAATTTTTGACTAGTCTTTTCATTATAAATACGTCGGCTTCGAAAGTGAAGTCATTAATTAACGACATGCACTTAATAGAGGTCCTGCCCTTGCAACTATTTTCATTGTTTCCAATTCCAGAGATAAGCCCCGTACATCTTTGCCGACGCAGGCTTAGAAGCTGTGCAGCTCGTTCAGTGATGATTGAGGTCTGAGATCCCTGATCTATAAGAGCTCTCATTCTTCCGTAAGATCCGTCAGCAGCTTGAACCTTGATAATTGCTGTCGCGAGAAGTATTTCTGTAGGATCGTTTTGCATAGATACTAAGGTATTCATATCTTGCTGAGGTGAAGATTTCGCAATAGTAGCCCCGCTTGGCCCCGATCGCGACGCATCCGATGTAGCATTTCTTGACGTGAAACATTCATGCAGAATTGTATTGTGATCTTTATTGCACTCTTTACACTTTATTTCCGAAAGGCATTTTCTACCTTCGTGATAGTGCAAACAGTTGATGCAAAGGTTCAAATTTGCAATTGCGTTTTTACGAGCCGATGGGTGCATTTTTGCTAGCTTTTGGCAATTCTGTATGCGATGATCGCTTGCATTGCAAATTCCACAGGTTATACGTCTTTCGTTATTTTTCCGATTGGACTTTGACGGTTGCGACATGACCTGGTTTGTCGAATAGGTATGATTTGAGGTGTTGTAATTTTGTTTGGAGCGAGAATTAAATCCTTTAGAATGAGATTGTTGGTTATTAAAATAACCTTTAGATGATAAAGATACGTTCTGGGATTGAGAAGATGACCTTTGATTGTAGGGTTCTTGTTTCTTCCGTGAAGTTTCCAGGGACGTAAACTTGTTCTCTAAAAACCGAAGAAATTCTTCCAATACTGGCAACGCCTTTGGAGATTTCAACGAATCTGTGTAGTCATCGTTAGTTTCAGAGTCTAATTTCTCAGCTAGGATACATACGAGGAAGGGATCCCAAGTAGATACATCAATCCCGAGATTTTTTATAGCGTTCACGCTTTCGTACGTCGTATCGTGAATCCGCTTAAGATGACTCGCTGATTTTTGCTGAGATGTCGGGATATTTAGGAGGTTTTTGAGATGAGATACAAAAATACGACGCTTATTGTCATAACGATGCGTGAGGATATTCCAACAGACGGGGTAGTTGTCTGAACTTATTTGAAGATGTTGGATTAATTTTTCCGGCTCGCCCTTGATCTTACTTTTCAGGAACTGCATTTTTTGAGCATTCGATAACGAGGGATTATTGTGTACAGTTTCTGTGAAAAGATCTTTGAAAGAGATCCAGGATGTGTAGCTTCCTTCAAATGTAGCTATTTCCATTTTTGGGGTCGATTTCTCAATGTGAGCCACCGACCACATTTTTCGGTTAATGTCCCTTTTCAGAGCTTTATAATGTTTCTCGTAGTCAGAGAATTGCTCGTCGTACTGAGCGTTGGCGCCGTTGAGCTCGTTGTCCAGTTCCCAATGTAGGGTGTCTATCGCTGTCCAACGAGTTTTCAAGGTTTTTAAGATATCTTCAAACTCCCACTTTTCCGAGATAAGATTGAGATCAATGTCAGCAGCTTCTCTTGAAAATGCCCTAAAGTTAGTAGCTTGTTTTCGTAAGAGATCTTCTATATTCACGCTATCCTTAGGAGGATTATTTTGAGAAGAGAGGTTCGAGGTTTGAGATATTGAAGATGGCTGAAAAGTAGGGGGTTTCAAAACAGGGGTTTCAGGCCTGTCTGTGGAGGGCTTATAATTCTGAATGGCTGTTTTAATATTGCTGTATTTCACTTTCATTTGCTCATACTGACCGGTAGTGAAATACGCATGAGATCGATCACCAAAGGATAATAAATTCATATGATTGTTATGAAACTCCGTAAAATATTGCTCTAGGCTTTCCAATCGTCGACGTAGATAGTCGGGGTTCTTCCGCTCTGCTCCATCTTTTTTGAAGTTGGAGTAAAGTCTATCTATGCCTTCAATGATTTGCTGTTGAGTAGCTAAAATGTCTTCCATTGTAGACATAGTAAAAGTAAGAAGAAAGATACCTTACTTGTAGGATTTCTTCGAGGCCGAACAGGTTTGCACGATGAGATGAGTGGTGCCCTGCTAAACACTAGGATCGAATAAAATCTTGAGATGAGATAAAGTGGCGCCTTCCTAAGCACCAGGGTTAACCAGCCAGGATCACGAGATGAGATGAAGTAGCGCTTTTGTAGATATAAAGGTCGACGGGGTTCGTGGCACCGTGGTAAATTAATATTTTAAAGGAAAGATGTTGTTCGGTGAAAAGTTTATATTGAAGTAAGCGCTAAGGTAAACAAGGCTTTCAAATAAAATAAAAATAGAATAGAACACAATGAAAATAATAAAACGTGCCAGTAGGCTCTAAGGCCTGGTTTACACAGCTGAGATTAGGCATAATCTACAACAGCCCCACATAATCGAAGCTGTGAAACAAAAAAAAATCTGCACAGAAAAATTTAATTAAACCTAAACCAGCTACACATCTCTTGTGTGCTATAGGCCCCAGTGTTTTAGTGAGAACATCTGCAGGCATATCACAACTCTGAAGATATTCTAACTTAAAAACATTAGAAGAGACCTTTTCTCGAATAAAATGATGTTTCGTATCTATGTGCTTCGTCCTGTTGTGGTGTACAGGATTGTGAACGAGATTTATGGCACTCTGACTATCTGAATACAGCTTAACTGGCGTAAGTTTACATGTTATTTCATGGATAAAACGGCGTAAATAACAAGCTTCTTTAGTAGCGGACGCAAGCGCCATATATTCGGCCTCTGCAGAGGAGAGCGCTACCGTGGGTTGTTTTTTCGACTCCCATGACACAGGTGCTCCACCTTGTACAAAAACATAACCTGTGTATGACCTTCTGTCGATCGTACAGTTTGCCCAATCAGCATCACAGAATCCTTTTAAGAGTTCTCCATTTTTTCTATAAACCAATGAGTAGTTGAGAGTGCCTTTCAAGTATTGTAAAACTCTTTTTGCAGCATTCCAATGCTCTTTAGTATAACACGTATTAAATTGACTGAGATAGCTCGTCGTATACGCGATATCTGGTCGTGTGTTTACAGACAAATACATAAGAGAACCAATAAGAGTTAGGTATGGAAAATTCTCACTAACCTGATCATCACAACGCTTTTCCATCGATTTCTTTACAAGTGGAGTATTTACCGTCTTACACTCTATCATATTAAATTTTTGTAGTAGTGAACTTATGTATGACGATTGATTAATTTCTATAACATTTTCCTGTATATTAAAATTCAGGCCTAAATACTTTTTCAAAAAACCCAAATCTTTTAGTGAAAAATTACTCGACAAATCCTTTTTGACAATGTCAAATGTCATTTCAGAGTCAAAAAATACTAAAAAGTCATCGACAAAGACACTAAGAATAACGAGTTCCTTATCAAAAAGTTTAGTGTATACGCAAGATTCAGAAGGAGTTGGAACAAAACCTATTTTTAAAAGTGTTTCATTTAACTTTTTATTCCAGGCACGCGGTGCCTGTTTTAGGCCGTAAAGGGATTTCTTTAATAGGCAAACCTTACTTTCGCCACCCTTTTCTATGAAACCAAAAGGTTGTTCCATATAAACTTCCTCTTCCAAGTTTCCATTTAGGAACGCGGTATCTACGTCCAAATGTTTTATTTTTAAACCAATTTCTGCAGCCAACGCAAATAAGTCACGTAGGGAAGAATGATGAATTACTGGCGCAAACGTTTCGTCGTAATCCACTCCTTTAACTTGCTTAAAACCTTTTGCGACCAGTCTAGCCTTGTATTTCAGTATATTTCCACTAGCGTCCTTTTTCAGTTTATAAACCCACTTGCATGGTATTACTTTCTTGTTTGGTCTGTCAACAAGATCCCAGGTCTTGAGCTTCATAAGAGAATTGTGCTCATCTTGCATAGCATTTTGCCATTTTTCGGCATCGTCAGCATGAACTGCTTCATAGTATGTCGTCGGCTCATCCAAATCATCAGACAATACATTATAAGTAAGAAAATCTGGTGGTTTCCTGTTTCGTGAGGGGTACCGACGCTCCTGGATAAATGGCTGCTCTTCCAAACTAGCTGGTTCTTCATCAAAACGCTGTGTGTTTATTGGTGAAGACGTTTCAGCTATAGGGTCGATACTCTCAACACAATCGTGAAATTCAATTTCATTTTCATCTCTTTCAGCATTTTCTTCAAAAAGTAAAACTGAGTCCGACTGTACCTCAGGTTCATTCTGCTTTCGTTTCAAAAATGTAAAGCAGTTTTCAAAAAAGGTTACATCCCTAGATTTTAGGATTCGCCGTGGGTTAGAAGGATCTCTAAAAATATAACTATTTGGATCTTCAGAATAACCCACAAAAATAGCTTCTTCAGCTTTCATGTCCAACTTTTTTCTATTACATGAAGGTATATGGACAAGGGCTCTGCATCCAAAAATTCTTAGATGACTAAGATCACATCTTCTGCCACACCATTTATCATAGGGTATATCCCCACTTAAGGCTCGATGAGGGGACCTATTTTTTAGGTATACAGCTACGCGAAATGCGTCTTCCCAGTAAGCCTTAGGTAGTGAGCTTTCAGCCAGCAGCGATCTCGCCTTCTCGGTTATAGATCGGTGGGTTCGCTCTGCAACTCCGTTTTGTTGAGGGCTGTAAGGCGTCGTTGTTTGATGCGCGATACCTTTTGATGAAAGATAATCAGCAAAAACTTTATTAACAAACTCTGTGCCGCCATCAGTCCTAATCCTTTTTATTTTAAAACTTAATTGATTTTCAACTAAAGTTTGAAAATGACAAAATTTATCTTTTACTTCGGTCTTTGAACTTAAGAAATACGCAAAAACTTTTCGGGTATAATCATCAACTAAAGTTAACATATATTTATTACCTTGAAAAGAGGTTGTAGACATAGGTCCACACAGATCACAGTGGATCAACTCTAAAGGTGAAGTTGCTCTATTAAAAGCTATCCTTTTAAAAGGTTTTCTTGCTTGTTTGCCTTCTACACAAGCGATGCAACTTGATTTATCTACTACGGAAAATTCTACCCCTACCTGGTGATTCTTCAACCGATTCATGCCTATTCGACAAAGGTGTCCAAGTCTCTTATGCCAGATTTGATACCTATCCTGACAGTCAGAGTGCTCATCTTTTGTTAAATAATTATCAGCCACAGTGTTGGAAACATTTGTAGAGCCATTAAGTACATACAATCCACCACAGGGCGAAGCATGAAGAAGCGAATCACCTGTAACACAAAAGGTATCATTTTTATAAAAGTTACATCCATTTTTATTAAAAACACATATAAAACCCTTATCTACAGCTTTTTGTACAGATAGCAAATTAGCATTTAAGTCTGGTACATAAGCAACATCAGAAATTGTATTTATTTTATTTTTAGGTGTCGAGATCGAAATATCTCCTAATCCTAAACATTTGATCTTTTCACCATTTGCGACAGTTACGGTTCCTCTATCAGTCAACTTTATATGTTGAAACCAATCACGCCTTGAAGACATATGTTTAGTTGCACCTGAGTCTACATACCAAACATCCTTGTTTTCAGATCCAGAAGTATTCAAAGCAGTAAATGAGGAGTCATTTGTACTCGTAACATTACCCTTTTCCTTCTTCTTTTTCAATGGACAGTCTGGTCTTTTATGTCCGGGTACATTACAGTCATAACATACTACTTCCTTCTTCTTTTTGGATTTAGGTTTCACTTTTGCTTGAAATACCGAATCCGTCGTTAATGTGTCGCTTTTAGACATTTCATTAAGGAGTCTCGTTTTTACCAGGTCAGTAGTTACATCAACATTGCAATTTTCAAGCGCCATAATGAGGGGCTCATATTTTGGAGTGAGTCCACCTAAAAGTATAGCGGCAATCGACGTATCTTCTATCACCTTCCCAATATCTGCAAGATCCTGTGCAGTTGAAGTAACTGCATTTATGTACTGTTCAATGTCTGCATAATCTGCGAGACTTAAGCGGTACAACTTACGTTCAAGAGCTATTCTTCGTCCTATACCGTTATCCTCAAAAGCTTTCTGTAATGATTTCCACGCTTCCGATGCAGTCTTTGCACTTCTAACGTGAGTTATAGCTGCACCATCTACAGTTAGGCAAATCTTAGCAAGAGCTTTTGTATCGTACTTTACCCTTATAGCCTGAGGAGTTGTGTCACCTTCTGGGTATCCAGTAACGGCAAACCAGAGATCCTCGTGGAGTAGGTAGTTTCTCATTTTAAACTTCCACGTCGGATAACCCTCCTTGTTTCTTAAGCCAAAGGTTGGTAATGACGAAGAGCTTGACTTCGCCACAAAATTACTATCACCAGTATCATGTGACATGTTTACGCACACCAAAAAATACAAAAAAACAATATTTTCCAAAAAAATACACTTTTGTATATATTTCACACACGGATTTTATACTCCACAATTTCGTGCTGATAACGTTTTGTAGATATAAAGGTCGACGGGGTTCGTGGCACCGTGGTAAATAAATATTTTAAAGGAAAGATGTTGTTCGGTGAAAAGTTTATATTGAAGTAAGCGCTAAGGTAAACAAGGCTTTCAAATAAAATAAAAATAGAATAGAACACAATGAAAATAATAAAACGTGCCAGTAGGCTCTAAGGCCTGGTTTACACAGCTGAGATTAGGCATAATCTACAACAAGCGCCCTCCTAGGCACCGGGATTGACCAGGTTCACGAGATGAGATAAAGTGGCGCCCTCCTAGGCACCGGGATTAACCAGGATCACGAGATGAGATGAAGTAGCACCCTCCTAGGCACCGGGATTGACTAGGATCACGAGATAAGATGAAGTGGCGCCCTCCTAGGCACCGGGATTGACTAAGATCACGAGATGAGATAAAATGGTACAACGAAACCGGTAAAACGCACACACAAAGCACAAAGTCTTGCACACGCGATTCGGTCCCGCTTAAGGCTCGAAGGACCAATGTTCGGGGTTGGATTAAGATAGAGATGTAGGATGATTTGAGAGATTAAAGCCAGTTTAAGATTAATAAATTCACTGTATTATCAGTTTCCACAAACGTAAGATTAGGATTAATTTATACTAGGATGAATGGTGATCGATATGGGATTATGAGTGACGCGCACGGTATGTCTCCGAATTACGTACTAAACTATTGCGGTGTAAGTGCAATAATATAAATGGTCGATACATACCGAGCGTGTGGCGCAATAATGATGACCCAGGTAAACTTATTGTACGGTGATTGACCCGTACATACTGCAATTGGTGAAAATGCTTCAATGACAGCACATTGTAGAATTTTAAGAATTTCACGGTTGCAATCGATAAATAAAAAAAAACCGGCCAAGTGCGTGTCAGACTCACGCACAAAGGGTTCCATACCATTGATTTATGAAATTAAACGATTTAAGTTATTTGTATGAAAGATTACGCGGTAATAAGCGGTTTACGATTTACGAGGTATTAAAAAAAGAACTACTTACTAGATCTCGTTCAAAACAATTTTCGTTGGTAGTTTTTATAGTAATGTACATCATATGTTTTTTTTTTTTGGACGAATCTGTCACGCAAACTATTCGGTTTAGAAAAAAATATTTTAGAAACCTCGATATAATTTTTGAAGACCTATCCATAGGTACCCCAGACGTATGTGATTGATGAAAAAAAAAATTGGAGTTTCAGTTCCAAGTATCCTCATCAGTTCTAAGGGCCCTCAATATTTATTATTATTTTTTTTATTTTTGCATCAAAATCTTAATGCGGTTCACAGAATACATCTACCTACCAAGTTTCAACAGTATAGTTTTTTCGGAAAAAAATGGCTGTGACATACGGACGGACAGACGGACAGACCGGCATGACGAATCTATAAGGCTTCCATTTTTTTGCCATTTGGTTACGGGACCCTAAAAACGAAGAACGGCTGGTAGTAACTGGATGGGAGTTCCTGAAAAATTGAGTTTAAGGGCCTTACTCTCATTTAGTAGCGTAAAATGGTCACTTTAGGAAGCTAATTTCTAATTAACGGCTTGGTTTTGAGATTTGAAAAAAAAAATATCTTGTCTATTGATTCATGTACAACATTTACTAAAGATGATTTTTTCGTAGGATTTTGCCTTTTGCCTTAAAAAAATATTTACCAAAACGCTATTTTTGGCTAATATTCGTTATTACTTCTAAACGGCATTGATGTGTGGAAATATTTTTACACTGAAAAATTCGTGGTTAGAAGTACTACAGATATGCCAGAGCGTATTTAAATCCATCAACATTTGCCAAGAAAATATCCTTATTTTGAAACATAGGTTTAGAGGTGCTCTGCGCGGGCGCGGGCGGCAGTCGTGCGTTAGCATTCAGACGGGAGGGTTGTGTCGCTTGCTGCTCTGCTCCGGCTACCGCCGACTACGCGTGGTTGTCTGTGTGAGTGCAAATATTTACGAGCGAATCGTGTCAGTGTACGTTCATAGATTAGCTCGCAAATGAGAATTGAAGATGCGTCTGGTGGCGTAAGTATCTATCTACCTATACTCTTGTATTTATACCTACATATTACTGTATTTTTCTTTATAATTACTATTAGCTTTTGTAACCATTTTTCTTTTACAATTGAAGTTAAACAATTACGAATTGTTCCAGGAAATCTAGAAAGAAATCTTAAGACTTGAAAGGCAATAATCCGACTAACTACATCCGCTGATAATATAGAAGACTCTATTCAGGTAAGTAAACACTCGCACTTAGATTATAATTTATAGGTTTGTAAGGAGATTTAAAAATAAAAATCTTATTAGAAATTTACGTAACTTGAAAATGTGATTTTTTTGTTTATGGTGATATAAACCAAAAATTAGGACTCAATTAAAGGTTTTGGTGTAAAAACAGTTTTAAAAAAGTTTTAAGTTGATAGGACTTTTAGTTTTTGCGATATTAGCAAAAATGTGTAATAAAAACTCTTACTTGGATTATTTTAAATGATTCTTCCTGTAAATATTTTATTTCTATATGTATTTGTTTAAAGTAGCCGAAGCCGATGGACGCGGGCTCGCCGGCTTGGAATGTCACAGTTATCAGTAAATTTTTTTGACGTCCTCCGTGGCGCAGCGGTCAACACGCCTGCCTGTGACGTGGAGGCCGCGGGTTCGATTCCCGGCCAGGTCATGATGGAAAACGATCTTTTCCTGATTGGCCTGGGTCTTGGATGGTTATCTATATATGTATCTATTATAAATATAGTATCGTTGAGTTAGTATCCCATAACACAAGTCTCGAACTTACTTTGGGGCTAGCTCAATCTGTGTGATTTGTCCGTATATATACAGTATGTTAAGAAAACCCTGTCCGACCCGTAAGGATAATAAAGGTTAAGTAAACACATGACCAAATATGATATAAAATTTTACGTAATCATCATAGTACCAATACAAAAGAATTTTGAAGTAACTTCCCCGAAATTTGGTAATTTTTAAAAAAGTGACAACACCGGTATTATTATTATGAGCGAATAGCGACAGCGATGCGACCACGTGCCGCGTGCCCTGCCACCCGCCGCCCGCGGAAGGGTGCTTAACGCATATTTATTACGTTACCTCTTTTTGCGAAATAATATTTATTTTTTTAGGGGGATTTTTTTTTTAAGTTAGCCTAGTTCTGTATGCATTAGTAGAATCAGTTATCGATACCTAACAACACCTTCACGGGTCGGACAGGGTTTTCTTAACATACTGTAGGATATATATATATATATATATATATATTCTGTTTTTCACAAATAATATTGTAATAACATTTTTCGACTTACAGAAAAGAAGAGAAAGAAACCAATCGACAGAACTTAAAAGTTTAATTTGCTTTTTAGGTCGAACACTAACGCAGTTGATTCTAGGTCAGACATCCATACAGAATGTCGTCAAGAAAATGATAATATTATATATCTCTATGTGCACAAAAAAACGACGCAAGTTCCATCATCATCATTCAGGTAAAATTATGCCTGCATGTCCTACAACCTATATTTTTAGTTTACAAATATATCATATACCTGTAAAATTATTTTTTTGTTAATTCTTAATAAATTTTTCTTGATAAATTCTTAATTCCTTGACAAAAATCTCTAACAGTGTTGCCAGGGTTAATTAAAATGTATGTTATATCTTTTTTTAGCTCAAAATATCACCAAAACCTCAACAAATCTCAAGCTTGTTTCATCGAAGGGCGACGCATAATTAATATTGCTTACTTTTATTCAGAACTAAAGAAAATTGCCAAGCACGGAGAATTATAGACTGTGGTTTAGGATCTGTGGATATTGTTGGAGAACGACAAGTGGGACTACATTCCCTATTTATTTTTAAATGCCGTATGTGTATGGAAACATTTTGCACATCCTACAGAAATCAATATCAGCTGTGCAGTTGTAGGAACAATAGAAATAGACTGTGGCCATTCTCAACTGCAAGAAATTTCTGCAGCTTTAGATATGCCTATAATCTCGCATGTTATTTATTGGATCGAAGAATTAAAATTTACAGATTTTAAAATAACTCGTGTTTTATTTGAAACCTCATTACGACGAAGTACATTCAATCCGACGTCACTGACACAGTATAAATTAATAGGGTACTATCTCTTTATGGAAAACGGCCGAAACTACGCGCTTTGTAATCTCAAGGCATCTATATAAAGCACGGTTAGCGCAGCGGTTAAGCTATTGACTGCTGCGCTGCGTGTCGCGGGTTCGATTCCCGCGCGGAACAAATATTCAGAACATGTCCTACAAGTAGTTGTTCCGGGTCTGGCTGTTTGTGTCTGTGAATTTATATGTTTAAAAATGCACCCACGATTGTGGTTCAACTTTTTTTTTTTAATAAAAATATCACAAAGTGCCTAGTGCGCGTTTGTTTTACGTTAACGTGATGAACTCGTTTATGTTATTCGCATTAGTAATTAATTCAAGGACACTGCAAAGACATGATACTCATATACTGAAAAGTAGTGAAAAAAAAAATTCAAATATGTTGAATCGATAGATATTACCATCTACCATTAATTTTTATGTTAATGTTATGATATATTATAATGTGTGGGTACTTGTTTTACAAATGTCTGTCAGTCTGCGATCGGCCATTAAACTGTGTAACGAGCACTCCTTGATTTTATTTAAACATTGATCAAGAATACTAAAAATATATTATAGTACGATATTACCATTTATCAATGCAAAATATACATTTATCGTCTTGCATCCATACCCCCGTCTGAAATCGTAGGCACAAATCGTGACCTACACGCGGCTTGTCTGCATCTCTGGATATTCTTTGATTGTCGTTTTAGTTTAGCGCGCCACCGCGCGCATTTTACGAATTCGGGAGTACGGCGTTTAGCTCCGCCCACATGCACAAGGTCATTGAGGCTACTATACCCGTTAATGGCGTAAAATAGAAAAGGCCTTATAGAATATCTTTGTCGTCCTCCGTGGCGCAGCGGTCAACACGCCTGCCTGCGACGTGGAGGCCCCGGGTTCGATCCCCGGCCAGGTCATGATGGAAAACGATCTTTTCCTGATTGGCCTGGGTCTTGGATGTTTATCTATTATAAATATAGTATCGTTGAGTTAGTATTCCATAACACAAGTTTCGAACTTACTTTGGGGCTAGCTGAATCTGTGTGATTTGTCCGTATATATTTATTTTATATTTATTTATTTAATATCTATCCTAACTTTCTTAAGTTCTAAAACTTACGTGTCCTGAATTCTTGCCTCTTAAGTTTGAGGCTTCACCTTGATTTGTTACTGACAAATATTCTCCACCAACAATGAGTTTACATTGAATTTATTACAGCCAGTATGTACTTTATTCCATAACCAAAATAGGTTTCATAAAATCAAATGGATTCGGACAAATTATATGCCGTACGTGTTATTAATATCGAGTAAATTATAATTAGTTGTTGCTGATAAATCGTTCACTGATATTTCTTTTATTTCTAAACAAATAGTGGTCAGCAGATTTAAAATCGAATTCTAGAAATTATTACACTTTACATTTTAAATCAACAGCTTGTGTTCTACTGTTGCAAGACCTCTCTTGTAACAGTAGAACATAAGCTTTTTGAAAAGTAAATGCATATAAAAAAGTTGCACAAAAATGTTTAAAAAGTATGATTTAATTTGTACAACTGTAACCCTAGACGAAGTAAGAAAGAACAGTCTTTTTACTCTTCTGGATCAAAAAGAGTCATTGCAGTGTGCTTAATAAAATGAGATAAAAATTGCATTTTGACTGTTATCTAAAAATTTACAAGAACGAAAAACTCTCTATTTAGAAGTAGGTAAATAAAAATAGTAAATAAAGACTCGAATTATTAATATATTGGATTATTTTATTCACACGCGCTTTTCTCGCAATTGTGATGAAAAGTAAAATTTAAAACAAGGTGCTAAAAATTCTTTATAACTGGACTAACAGAGTCGGAGTAAAACTGCCTCCAATTTAATGGGTCATTTTAACAAACATTTAATAAACTTGGCATATTTTTCATTTATTATGAGTCAAATAATAGAATCAACAGCAACTTTCACTAATAATACTTATTAATTTGGAGCTTGTTTCAACATTTATATAATGAAAACGGCCTCGTAACCAGTAATTAATTCAAAACTATGCAAAGCAACAAAGGAAACTGGGCAAGACAGACATGGGAATGTCGCAGTCCTTCGTCATACAAACTATTGTAGACCATCTTGCCTAAATATTTTACGATGAGGAAAGACCCTCTTTAAAAACGTTTATCATATTATAACCCTGTCTTATCTACGCATTACAAAAGCTCTCGTCCTTCTGGCGTTAGTGTGACCGTAATAAAAAAAAATGTTATTACCGTCACCCTAACCCTGGTTTGGTAATAAAACAAAGGCTTAGAGATTTTTTGATATTACCACTGATTTTTTATTTCGGTTTTTACAAATAATGAAAGAGAGTAACCGACATAGCCCGAAGAATTGCAACACTAAAGTGGCAGTGGGCTGGACACATTGCCCGTAGGACCGATGCCCGACGAGGCCGACGGGTTCTCGAGTGGCGACCACGCACCGGAAGACGTAGCGTGGGTAGGCCCCCGACAAGGTGGACCGACGACCTGGTGAAGGTCGCGGGAAACCGCTGGATGCGGGAGGCGCAGGACCGGTCGTCGTGGAGAACCTTGGGGGAGGCCTATGTCCAGCAGTGGACGTCTTTCGGCTGAAATGATGATGATGATGATGAAAGAAAAACTCGAACCAATTTTCTAATTTAATATACCCATCGTTCACTTTACTCGCTGCAAAATTGAAGTGAAAAATATTCCAGAAATTTATCATGGGCAATAAAAAGTACCTACGTTTTAAGTAAATAGACATTAGTTGCAATATATAGGATAATATTACTCGTCTGTATACAGTGTCAAATTTACTAACGAGACTCCGTTAACATGATCGATAGGATTATTTAAAAACGATAAAACAAAATACGGCTTTCTCCTTCAAGTAACAAAACTACTAGCCGTCATTGACTCCTAAAACAAGGTTTTATTTTTATTTTATTATGTTAAGCTTCACGGAAGACTTCCAGTAAAAAAGAGTACCTAAATGGAGCTCTTATTATATACAATAAATTTAACACGACAGCCTGCTTGTATTGTTAAAATACTTACAAAATTCTTGCAGGCAGTCTGCAGAGTTTTAGAAAAGCGCCATTTTAGACCACGTTCTGAAGCCATTCATGCATAGAAAACGAACTTGTGTGGACATCACGGCATTACGGCCGTAAAATCAGCGCAAAAGCTATTCGGACTGGGCACTTGAATTGCATATTTTAATAGTAAAAATTTCTTCACAATGTTTTTACATTTCTTTTAAAGGCAAAATGCTGCCGTACATGCCAGTACAGAATCTATGAAACGCGATAAAACGCGGCTGTCACTTCGAGTTTACGCTTCTAAACACATTATACAGAGAGAGAAAATCCCTGCAATGATTGCAAGTCCCGTGGAACTTAATTTAAAATATTGTATTGTTGTAAATTACTCAAATAACAGCAACGTTACCTAAAAGGGTAGACACTGTAGACAGGAATATAAATACAATAAATACCTACAGGTTTGTTGGTAAGCCTACTAGGATAGCAGTTGTTCGAAAGAGATAGGCCTTGTGCTTAGGCAAATGAAGAAACATGGGTGAGTTTTCAAAGCGGGAGAGATCATTGGTACCAACCAAAAAAAAATTTTAGTAATACACTAACAACATCTCAGGATATATACTTTTGTCCTATAACTTTTAATAATTCATCAGATTATTTTATGCAAGTAAAGATATTTCAACTCAAAGCTCTAAATGTATACAAACTCTCCGAAAAGCAATAGAAAGCACTAGTTAATAAAGTAACTACCGGATCTAGTACAAAATGCAGCACGGGAAAGCGGGAGTTAGAATAGCGAATCTCGATGGTCTGTAAAAAGAAAGTAAAAAAAAGGCGTGTGGCACTCGGAGACTGCTGCGGTAAAGCTATTGCATAGCCTTTTTTTTATCAACTATAACTTGCAATTATAATTATTTATTTATTTTATTTATACAGTAATTTTTCCTTTGTTTTTTTTTTTCTTTGATATCAATTCAAGTTTTCTTTCTGTTTTGTAATTTATTTATTTTTTACCAGCAACGTCATCAAAAGAGTGCGAAAAATGGTGACGATTAAGCGACTAAACTATATTCAATGTTTTCTGTTCGACTTTGATAAAGAGATAGAAAGAAGCTAGGCAATAGCTTAAAAATGACGTCATGTTCGTTATCACACCCATGTCAGAATGTCATGAAATATGATGTCGGCCATCTTGGATTTCAAAAATGAAATCATTTTCGTGATCAGCACCCTGAGTTTTGGCGGGAAAGTCAAGCTGAGTGTCACGCTCGTTTTTCATTGGACTTTTAAAATTATTTATAGTGTTGTTTACTAAATAAAAGTGCGTGATTTATGTAGTAAAAAGTGCATTTAGTAAATAGTTCATAAAGAACAGTGAAATATCGCTGCATAGTGGCCACATCATGACTTTGTCCCAAACCTCACTCGTAAGACGGGTCACGCGGCCGTCTTTTTCGACATGAATAATACATAATTACGTGGCATTGGCTAAATGCACAAACCGTGCGAAGCCAAAAAATAAAGAAAAAACCCATGAAATCTATTATATTATCACTCGAGTCAGTAAGCATGAAAAATGAGAAAACTAACATAGAACGATCCGTGTGAGAACTAAACGATCACTATTACACAACAACACTGA
Source organism: Sesamia inferens (assembly GCA_037179545.1). NCBI lineage: Eukaryota > Metazoa > Arthropoda > Insecta > Lepidoptera > Noctuidae > Sesamia > Sesamia inferens. Next base: position 17,691,529 of record CM073930.1, read on the forward strand.
TACCTTTGAGAAAGCGGACTTCCTCTACAATAGGGCAATTCCTCCGTAAGGTCTGTCTATGCTATTACTTATAATCTCTGTCATTGTGTGCTGTTTCGGTGCAATCGCAAGACCGGCCGGGCACTGAGGGGCAGGCAAGACAGCTATAGTATCCTTATGACTCACCAACTGGTATTTCGTTGACTCGGAAACGGCGCACAGGGAGCACCACGAAATATACTCAAAGACTCCGAGGTTCTTTTTCAATATACCCCACTGTTTTGTCGTGGTGGCCTAGTGGTTAAAACACCAGCCTCTCAAGTATGAGTGCGCGGGTTCGATTCCAGGTCAGGCAAGTACCAATGTAACTTTTCTAAAGTTATATGTACTTTCTAAGTATATCTTGGACACCAATGACTGAAGGCGAAGGAAAACATCTTGAGGAAACCTGGGCTTTATAAGTCTGAAATCGCCAACCCGCATTGAGCAAGCGTGGTGATTACGCTCAATCCTTCTCTGTATGAGAGGAGATCTGTGCCCAGCAGTGGGACGATAAAAAGGTTGTTGATGATGAACGGCGTCGGTGTCAAATTATTTGTTATCAATTTAATATTTTCGAGCTGATCTTTAGTAACACAATCACTTCTGATTGCGTTAACTTCTGACCGTAGAATTAATAAATCCTTCATCAACTTCTTTACGTACTTTCTACGTAGTCAAAGCAAACTGGTGGCAATTTGTGAAGGTCATATGCCACAAAAACTGGGATTGTTCGGGATCCGTGATTTTAAACACCGTAATCGTATATTTTAGGTCTTTCTGCTTTTTGTTCTTACGCCTCGATACATGTTTTTGTCTTGTCTTCGTAGAAACAAACAATAACTTTTTTGCGTCATCAATGTCTTCCTCAGAAAAAGCCGACGAGCATATGTTTATTAAACTTTCGTTGTTTCGTTTCGGAGATAACAATATTACAACTCGTACACTTAAATGTACTCGTATTAACATTGTTCACCGACATCTTTCTGTAATATTTTATTTAATAAAAACTTCAACTTCAACTCTTGATCTGGTCCCTGTGGATAGATACCACAATTTTGCCAATAACACGTGTAACAAATTATAGAAATTCTTTAAAAAAATATTTCACAATAATGGCGGATATCGCCAATAACAGTTGAAAAAACGGCCGCGTGAGCACTTTTTACTCTATAAAAGTCCAATGAAAAATTAGCGTGACATTCAGCTTTTCCGTTGAAAAAAAGCTATTTTATATAAACACTACTAAATTAATTTGAATAAAAGTACTTAATAATTAATTATATGAAAAGTTTTTAAGGTAGCCATGACAACGTCGATGACGTCTATAACATATATCTCTATAGAAGACCTATTTCAGATAGAAAATTAATCACAAGTTTAGCACATCGCGACTATCAGTAACATGGCAAGTGTGTAGAACTGACTTCGCGCCCTGCAATATGCATGCTCTTTTTGAAAATCTATAAATTGTTTTCAAAAGATGTAGTCGCACGCACACAAACATACCGTGCCGAAGACTGCCGAACTGAAACGACGTTAGACGATGTACGGCCTTCAAGCCACACCTCCGTGCCCGTCGGAGTGGGGAGCGTGAGGATTTTTCGTTACGGAATTTCTGGATTCGGTCCCCGCGCTCAAGGCCCGCGATAGAAGCTATGCAATAGCTTAAAAATAAAATAAAAGTTGTTATTTATGATACTGGCAATACTTTATTTTTTTTTTTCAAAACATGCCTTTTGTATACATATTTTTTTTAAAGAACGTTGTCCCACACTAGAAATTACTCCTGTATCGTGGGTGCGTTTACAAACACTTAAACTCACATACACAAGCAACCCGACCCTATCAAAATTACTGTCATTGTTACAATTAAGTTAGATAACCATTGATATGGTTTTAAGTCCGTAGATACCTAAAATCGCTAACAATCTCAATCCAACAATGCAATTTCTTAGGGAACTATTAAACCATAGGGTTATAGTGGCAAATATTTTCCATAATCTCACAATATTTATAGTCGAATAAATTAGTCCTTTGATTATACAGCGAGTAATTGGAATCCAGATTCATGAATAATTAGAAGATTATTACCCCGGATTATTCTAAGAAGATTAATAGGTACTTAATCTCTAAGTCGACGATATTTACTATTAGTGTTAGAGCACATTTTAACTTTTATACGAGGAAAACTTAGGTTGAGGATAAAATTTTAAGTTCATCCATACTAAGGCTGTCAAACAACTTTTTTTTCTACAGTTAAAAATATAGGTATCTGATTTTTTGTGAAATCAGCAGCCTTCACAGTATCTCATAATTTAATTATAAAAAATAAAATCGACGCTCTTGTTTTGGACGACTGTCTTGTAACTTTGACGTTCGAAAAGTGCTGATTCTCACTCTTATTTGAATAAATTACTTTTGATTTTGAGCAGTCAATACTTCAATAAGAGCCGTTAGTAACTCGTGAAATTGAAATTCAGTTTAATACACGAATTAGGCTCAATTTCACTAGACACTATAGAACTTTGTTTTTTCTTTATAGGAAACCTGAATATAGTTTCCTCAGAATAAACAACTGAATCTATTCCGATAATTTTTACACCATTTTATATTTTTTCGCAAATATATTTAAAAAGTGTTGCAGTGTGGTTACCAAGGGCACAACACAGTTCACCGCGGATCATAGTGTCCTAGCGGCCCCGCCATGCCGTGCCACTGCAGACGCGGACTAGCGAGCGGCGCGTTGTCCTTATTTTTGTAACATAACAAGCTCATAACTTTGTGATTTTTCAAGAAAGATTTTTGAAATGTTGTACATAAATTCTTTACATATAAATACCGGACAACGTTATTTGAAGTCAAAGAGGCACCAAGGGAGGTACTTTGTGCGTCTTTCATTTGAGTGAATGAATAAGTACGGCTAATAATTACAAGAGACAGAAATGAGTCTCTGACAGTTCTCGCAGTCTGAATAAAACTTTTCTACTTCATCCATGCTCTGTACAATCATTGAAAGTTATTTTTGTCGTGTCGGCAAGTCTTAGTGAAAATTTGCAAAATGGCAGCGAATTTTAACGAAAATGTTCCCGTTCAGAGCAGCAAATGGTCTCCTATTATGAGATATTAGGGGTTTCTCATATAAGATAGTATCTCATATTAGGTTTCTTAAATTTTATGTCTAAGCAACAACTTACAAGTTGTACGTCGTAGGTTCGAACCCCATCAGGCGCTTTACTCTGTGTAAATTATTTCATCACCACTGCTCTCAACAGTGAAGGAAAACATCGTGAGTTTTTCTCGGTGGTAGGCATAACATCGGCGGCCGGCAGAAGTTACCACCCACCAGACAAAGCCTTGCCGCCAAGCGATTTTTCGTGTTCCGGCATGATGTCTGGTGAAGCCGTACGGAGGACGGGTCTGAGCAGTTGTGTTGTGATGTGTGCTGGGTACGATGCGCCTAATGTTGTTGTGTTGGGAGTTTGGTCGTGGAGGGTCTTCAGATCAATCTCCCGTTGGCGCACCATCGTTGGTCGTGTTGTTGGGTTTAACATTGCATCACCTCGCTCAACTGCCGTCTTCCTTCCTATTCGCTCAGTTTTTTTGAGTGAATAGGCTCTTAATTAGCGCGCTTTACCTTCAACGATCGCATCACTGCTTACCATCAGGCGGGATTGCGGTCAAGCGCTAGTTTATAATAATTACAAAAAAAAAAAGGAAAACGGCATGTTCTAGAGCCATAAAACTTCGAAGACATGTGACCCGCACTAGGCCAGCGTGGTAGATTACGCCCCACTCCCTTTTACCGAGAAGAGGCTTGTGGCCAGTGGGAATATTATAGGCTGATTATATTTCAGCTCAGATGAAATCAGTACAATATGACTCAGTATGATTATCTCATTAGTCTTTTGCTATATAAATCCAAACATATTTCAAGTATTAAAATGTTTCGCAAACTATTTACATAGGTATTTCAGCCAACTACCTAAATTGTTTGCGGAACGCTCGATACAGAAAATTGGGAGCTAGTGGAAGGTAAACAGTCTTACACACACTGTATTTATTCTCGTTTATAGGGAAAAAGGCTGAAAGAAACCAACGGTGAAAAAAAATATATCAGGACAGCACAAAGCTAGTGAAGATTTGTTTTATACTTTACTAATGACCCACCCCGGCTTCGCACGGCTGCAATGCTGATAGTAAACACACTACAGAAAAACTGTGAACGTTGTATAAAAGACATAGCGGCCCGCCGCTCCCGCCTGCCCCGGCCGGTCGGTACCGACGCAAGCGCGACGCAATGTTTAAATATATAACATCTTCGAAAATATTAATTTTAATCATATGCTGTAAAGGGTGATATAATATAATAATAATAATATATGTCGGAGATCTACTATATAATTTTAATAGAGGTTGCTGATTTGATTTACGTAGTAGAGGGGCGAACGCTTGTGACGTTATTTTGTGATGGCGTCACATGGACAGAGTCGCTTTGGATAGTGGGGTTCGTCGAACGGTCACTTTGCATCGAGACGCGGACCAAGGCACTTCTCCGAACCGAAACTGTCGGTTTGCCTATTCAAATTGTTATTATGAAGATTGGAGGGTATATCTACACGTCGTGCGTTAATTCAAAACTCACCTACGAAATGGAACCTGTATCACTACGCCAAGATGCTGTCGACCCTACTTCTCTGCCGTCGCTGTCTCCGACATATAATAATAATCGGTGCCGGGTTGGATACCGGTTTAAAAACAATTCCGAAGAAGCTACTATCTCGCATCTCATATAGATGGATGACATTAAATTATATGCTAAAACCGAAAAAGAAATGAAGACTTTGATAGACATAATAAAAACATTTAGTCAGAATATTAATATGTAATTGGAATGAAATAAATGTAAAACATTACATATTATAAAAGGAAAAGTAAAGCCCGGCAACTATGCAGCGACACCAACATAATAACAGTTAGGGAACCATCAGATCTGTACAAATATTTAGGGTACAAACAACTAAAAAGACTCGAACACATAGCAATTAAACAGATACTAAATACCGAATATCGAAGTAAAATAAATGCAATTTGCAAAACACAGCTATCTGTAAAGCATCTTATAAAAGCCTTGAATAACTTTCCCATATCAATATTGACCTACTCATTTGGCATAATAAAATGGTCAAAACTGACATCGTACAGTTAGAAAGAATTACACACACAACACTCACAAAACACAATAACCTACATCCTAAATCTGCAATCGAACGACTCGCCATCAAAAAACAAAATGGAGGGAGAGGCCTAATCGACATACACCAACTCGGCAGAAACAAATCACTAGGCTACAAACATTTTTCTACACAAAAACTCGCACAAGTAACATACACAAAGCCATTACCTTAAATGATTTTAATTACACTGCGCTGAACTTAAAAGAACAAAATACACAAAACACTAACATCATAGACCTACAAACGCAAAAAATTTAAAACTGGAAAAAGAAAGCCCTCCGCAGTAGACACCCTCATAACCTAGAACAGTTCCACATAAACAAATCAGCATCAAAGGAGTGGCTAAAAATAGGAAACCTTTTTCCTGAAATCGAAGCCTTTATTATAGCAATACAAGATCAAGCATAAACACTAAAAACTACAGAAAATTTATCATAAAAGACCCTAGTATAACAAATGTAATGTGATGCCATGTTCAAGCAGAAACCATACAACACATAAAGGGAGCAAGCATAACCCTCACACAGACAGATTAAAATCACAGGCACAACCAGATTGCGAACATCATCCATCAAAAACTAGCACATAAACACAGGGTCATATATGTAAAACACTAACACGCCCTACTATAAGTACACACCACACTCTGTCCTAGAAAATGACACATATAAACTATATTATGACTGCGCCATACTTACAGATAGGACTATCCATTACAATAGATCAGACATAACCCTACAGGATAAAGTAAGAATATTTAATTATATAATAGACATTGCAGTTCTCAATACCCATAACCTACAAAAAACAATAACAGAAAAAAATAGCGAATACACTGAACTTAAAGAAGAAACAACAAGAATATGGAAACAAGAAAAAGTTTATGTCGTTCCTATCGTCCTTTCTACAACAGGTGTTATCCCCAACCATCTCCTCTGTAGCCTAAAACTAATAGACCTAGAAGAATCCACCTATATCAACATGCAGAAAGCAGCCATCCTAAACACATGTAGAATAGTAAGAAAGTTCATGCAGTTAGAAGAAAATACAACACAATAAAATAGACCACACTGCTACATTTACTTGGCTTTGGCAGTAAATGCAGCTAAAACCAGCATTAGAGCTGAAAAAAAAAAGAACTGTCCCAATAATAATAATAATAATCTTTATTTGAAAAACCAAATACAATTTTGTCCATCTCAATCTACACTAATATTATAAAGAGGAAAGATTTGTATTTTTGTATGTAACGAATAAACTCAAAAAGTACTGGACCGATTTTAATAATTCTTTTTTCATTAGAAAGCTACATTATCAGTGAGTAACATAGGCTAAATTTTATTTTGGAAAACAATAGGGTTCCGTAAGATATTTGGGTTTTTTAAACACAAGGTGCAAAAAATCAACTAGAAAAGTTACTTATTTTGCGTACGCTGCCTAAACTATAAAAGATGTAACCATAAAATGTTCTAATTAATTGTAAACCTTATAAATATCTACAAAAAAGTCCGCAACACACTATACCTACCCATGTCAAATGAGGCACAACAACCATTTTTGTATTTAAATATCTTGAATTTTTTTTTGACTACATTTAAACGCATTTATTTTACTCATGTTTTTTATCCTTATTAAAATAAATTATTTCATCACTAGGTACAGTTTATGTCGATAATATTTACCAATATTTATTTTTAGGGTTAACAAACAGTTCTTTTCAGGGCTAACCAACAGCTATTTACAGAGCTAAACAACAGACCTTTTCAGAGCTAGAATATTACACGCTATTAACATTTTCTTAAACATTTGAAAATACCTAAGAGAGCCAGGTCTCAACTTTCTAAACAGTTCAACCACGGGCAGCAAGAATAGGTACCTGAATGTTCACAACGCCATTCTGAACAAAATCAGAGAAACTCTCAGGCATGCACACGAGAGTCGAGTGTCGAACGTTCGCAATGTCTTGCACAACAAAATCTGAGAACCTTTGAGTTACGTGCACGAGAGTCGAGGCTAGAGCGTTTCCAACGTCTTCATGAACAAAATATAGGGACCTCGACCGCTATGTAGTAAATATAAAACAAAGTTGCTTTCTCTGTCCCTATAGTCCTATATATGCTTAAATCTTTAAAACTACGCAACTGATTATGATACGTTTTTTTTAAAGAGAGATAGATTGAGTGATTCAAGAGGAAGGTTTATATGTATAATACATGCACCCGTGCGAAGCCGGGGCGGGTCGCTAGTTAGACATAAAAAAAGAAATAAAACAATTAAGTACACCGCTATGCATTTTGAGACAGAGTGACCGTCTGTGTCAGTGCTAGTATAAACTGTGTTAAAGACGCAGGCGACTCCCTCATTACAATTATTCATTCACAATTTGCTGCACTTGGTAGGAGTTTTGGTAGGTATAAGACTTAGTTTAACATTACCACTTATTAAAAATATCAGCAAGGATTGTGTGTGTGCGATGTAGATGTAATTGTGGGTGTCAATAATGTGGGTGAATACGTGGGTGAGTGTGTATATGTGGGTGTATGTGTGTGTATGTGTGTATGTGTGGGTGCGTGTTTTCGCGTATTTCATGAATATGTCGCAGTACAAAGTAAATATTGCAGGAGCAATAATTTAAATCTGATTTTAGATATCTAGGTACGTTAGCAATCTTTTTTTGCATAGAGTTTTGTTCAGTCTCTTCGTATGTTAACTTTTGGAGAAAACTACTAACTACAGCTTTACATTTAAATCTAGGTAAAGAATATACGTTGCAGGATTTATTTGTTCGGTTATATCGCGTTTCCAAGAGAACTCTTCAAAAGTCCGGAATCAAAACTATCCTATGTTATTTCTCAAGGTAAACTCTTACTTTGTACCAAATTTCAATAAAATCAGTTCAGAGGTTTAGACATGAAAACGTAACAGACAGACAGAGTTACTTTCGCATTTATAATATTAGTAGGGATAAAGGTGACTGCTAAGGTACACGTAGCTTCGCCTCGCCAGAGCAGTTTTGGTTGAGAAAGGTGGGCATAGAGGATCTTTACGTCTTTTATTTTGCTCTAGTAACCTTGGATTGTGGGTCAATTTTGAGTGTACAAGTAAAGTGATGTTAAGTACACAGATCTCTCTTACAGTGAGTACAGATATATATAGCTTGGTAGTCGGGTACCGATAAGGTTTATGAAGCATAACTTTCAAAACAGCTCTTTGTGCCCTCTCAAGGCGAAGCAGATACGTTTTTAAAGCACCGCCCCAGACAGATATACAATAGGTAAGGAGTGATTAAGCCAAGGCAAAATAAATAGTTTTTGGCAACTACTCTTCTTAATTTTTTCATAGGGAACATTAGTTAACGCACTCGCGAAACTGTCACACTGATGTGCTTTTGCCAATTCAGTGTGTTATCAATGTGCACCCCCAAGTATTTAACACAAGAGCTTCTATGTATAGTAGGGCAGCTACAAGGGGTTAGCGAAGGCTGACAACTATCGAAGAATTTAGACTCCCGCGGCCCCACGCGCGCTCGTAATAGGAGACACACCGGGGTGGTTTTAGTCAGTAAAAGTCTGACATACCCCGTCGCCCACCCCAGGGCGGCGGGCATCCTATGAGGATTTCCACCCCGGCAAAAAAAAAAAAAAAAAGGCTGACAACTATGGGCTTTAACGTCCGGCATAATAGGCTGAGTAGCAGAGTTAGCTGAGAAAGGAATGTTATGAGTTTTAGAGACATTTAGTGTAAGTAGGTTAAATGAGAGGCAATTCATCACTATACCAAGAGCCTTTTCAGCGGCGTAATGAGTAGATTCCCAGGTTTCTCCACTTACAATAAGCGCAGTGTCGTCTGCATATACAAGTATCTTGCAGTTTGGGATTGAAAGCTGGCATAGCCTATTTACAAATAGTAGAAAAAGGGTGGGGCCCAACACGCTGCCCTGCGGTACCCCAAAGGTTATATTGACATCATCACTGATGTAGTGGTCTACCCTAACTCGTTGCTTGCGGTCTTGGAATAGGTTTAAGGGGATTCCTCTTATTCCCAAGCTTTCTAAGCCTGATAGAATCTATAAATCAAAAATGTATTTAAGGTATTAAATTGGAATAGGATTAATGCTCATCATCATCATCATCTTAGTGTTTATCCCGGTTGCATCCGCGGCTTTCGCGTTGGAGCCCGGAATCCGCTTTCCTGCACATTCTCCTCCATTTCGCACGATCTGTAGCATCTTGTAGTAAATGATTGTTGGCATGCATGTCATCTCTTACAACGTTAAGCTAGCATTTCTTTAGTCTACCCCGCTTGTTCTGGCCCGGCAGAGGCGCCATAGCAAGACATTTATTACCAACGTAACATGCCAGTTTACATAACACGTGGCCATACCAGCGTAGGCGACCCTCCTGCAGTTTGTCTCCAATGTCATGGACACGAAGACCGTCATGGATGCGGGAGAACCTGATGCGGTCTTTCCGCGTAACTCCACACCACCACCGCTGCATATTCATCTCCGTGACATGCAGCTGCTACTTGTGTCGCTCAAGCCCAGGCTACGCCTCACTGCTATACAGAAGAACAGGTCTAATTATGGTCTTATAGACCTGTCCCTTAAGCTTAACCGGCATTTTGGGGTCACAAATGACACCTATCACCTCACGCCATTTTATCCAAGCTGCGGAAATACGTGCCCTGACGTCGCAATCAATGTCGCCGGACGCGTGAAGCACAGACCCCAAGTATTTAAACTGGTCTGTGCTCTCGACCATGTCTCCGCCTATGCGCACAGACATGGAGTCTGTCGTGTTGCTGCCCATTTACATGGTCTTCGATTAGTTTAGTTTCAGACCTCCGTTCTCGAACGAGTCCTTCCACGCCGTACCAACTGTTCCCTGTCCGCGTCCGCCAGCGCGATATCTTGACAACGTGACATGACATGAGTAACCAAGGAGGTTGCTCATGTGAATCCTTGATGCTGTCCGACACGACGTCTAATATCACGCTGAACAGAAACGGACTAAGGACGGATCCCTAGTGGACTCCGACGGTGATGAGGAAGGGTTTGTGTCGCCAACAGCGGTCCTAACAACGGAATCGGAATTGAGGTACATGTCTCAAATTATGTCTACATAGGCTTCTGGTACCCCTTTGGACCTCAGCGCCATTAATGCTGCATTGGTTCAAATCGCTTCGAAAATTAGCCAATTACTGTAGTAAAGAGTATATGACAAAAAAATGTTATTGTGGTGGGATATCCATAACAGATAGACATATATCATCGCGGACTTTTCTGTAGACCTTATCAATGTGTACAATATTTAGTACATTATTTTGATAAACCTTGTAGGGTTCAGCATGCGTTTCACTGCAAACGCGGAAAAAATGAAATTATTTACGACATCACATTAGAAACCTCAAAAAAAAAAAGTATTTCTCCACTATTTAATGGATGTTATTATACATATTTAACCCTTCCTCGTTAATCACTATCTATTTAAAAAAAAAAACGGCATCAAAATCCATTGCGTAATTTTAAATATTTAGTCATACATAGGGTAAGAGAAAGCGACTTTGTTTTATACTACGAGTATGTACTGATATATCGTCTACTTACCGGTAAAAGTTATAAGTGCATTTAGTGTCAATTCGAGAAAATGACTTTGAAGAGTTTAAGTCTTAATTAGACCTAGTTCCAAGTTATTAATATAAAAACAGTTAAAGCAAAATATTGCACTAAATATCCTTCTTTTCAGATATACTCATACATACCATTTTAATTTTAAAAAAAACTGCATATAGTTATACACACATCAAAAGTGGCTAGGGATCAAGCATTTTTATGCGGATTTCTTGAGATTGAGATGTGGCTTTGTAATAAATTTATGATTTTATAAATTTATATGGATCCTTTTTGGTGCATTTCATAATTTGAATCAGGAACTGTGAATCAAATTCGAGTAAAAGATGAAAATCAGCTGTCAATATTTTCCCCATAAAAACATACAACGCATTGAAGACATTATTAGTGCTACTGTTTCCCTACTACTGATTAAAACCAACGTTATTATGGAGCGGCGACGTCATTTAAGCAGGGAAGAAATGCTCAGAGTCGTGGGAATGATAGAAGCTGGTTCCCGGCAACGTACTGTGGCTTTAGCTCTGAATACAAGTCAGAGTGTTATCAGTCGACTTTGGACACGTTACCGAAGCACTGGTACCGTGGTTGAGCGCCATGGAGGACGGTATCGCTGCACCACACGGAGACAAGACCGATACATTCAAATCTTAACTCGAAGAGCTCCAACAATAACCGCCATGATGTTAGCCGTGAGGCTTCATCACTCTTCAGGGAACTTAATTAGCGACCAAACAGTCAGAAACCGCTTGCATGAAGTGAACCTTCATTCCCGAAGACCGCTACGGGTACCACCTATAGCAATGCACAATCATAGGATTCGATATCAATGGGCTCTTGAACACAGAAATTGGGCAGAAGAACAATGGCGTTTCGTGTGCTTTTCTGATGAGTCTCGTTTTGGTATGAGACCGGATACAAGACGTATACGACACTGGAGAACCCCTGGACGCCAACAGCGATTAAAATCCTGCCAGGAAGTCCATCCTTATAGTGGTGGAACCATCATGGTATGGGCGGGTATTTGGATCAGAGGCAACCTCAACGCTCAAATTTATGCTGAGACGATTGTATCAGACGTCATCGTTCCTCTACAAGTGCAAATCGGTCCCTTATTTCAGTTAATGCATGATAATGCACGACCGCACACCGCAAGAGTTGTAAGACAGACTCTCGCCGCAGCTAACATCAATGTCCTGTCCTGGCCTGCTCAGTCGCCAGACTTGAACCCGATTGAGCATGCATGGGATATGCTACAGAGAAGAGCTCTGCCGAATATGGAGGGTATCCAGTCGCAAGAAGACCTTTTTTTGTTGTTGCAACGAACATGGGCGGCCATTCCACAGCGTGATTTGGATGAACTCATTTTGAATATGCCAAAACGATGTTCTTGTGTTGTTAGTGTTCGCGGTAGAAACACGGATTATTAATTGTTTAAGTTACCCAATAAAATTTTAGAGAAAACTGTTATTTCAGTCTTTTTTTCGAACTTTTGTGTTAGTGGTTCAAATGTCAAATATCCCTTTATTAGGAAAATGGCAAATTTCTTTATTAATGCAAAGGTGACTTGGTTTATCGTTACTGTGACAAACGAAAACACTTTATTTGATGAATCCTTAAAGAAAATTTTAATTAATATCAATCAGGAGAAAAGTTATTGCAAAAATATATGTTGATCCCTAGACACTTTTGATGTGTGTATTTATATCCAAAGGGAACCGCTTTTTATATTTTTACCTGTAAGCAGATGATAAGTTATATTATATTATATACAGCTATATATATACTAATATATAAAGCTGAAGAGTTTGTTTGTTTATTTGTTTGTTTGAACGCGCTAATCTCAGGAACTACTGGTCCGATTTGAAAAATTCACTGTGCTTTTTGATAGCCCATTAATTCTGGAAGGCTTTAGGCTATATAACAACACGCTGCGACCAATAAGAGCGGAGCATAACTAACTCCACGCGAACGAAGCCGCTGGCGGCCGCTGTTATTAAATATGTCTATGGACTACTGAAGTCTGATTTTTTTTATATAAAAAACATTTTATTTCACTGCGTTGCGTGTCGCGGGTTCGATTCCCGCACGGTACAAATATTTGTATGGCCTATAGGTAGTTGTTTTGATTCTGGCTGTTTTTGTGTATGAGTCTAAATGTTTATAAACGCACTCGCGATACTGAAGTAATTCCTAGTGTGGCGCAACGTTTAAAAATATAGTTTTTATAAAGTAGCATTTAAGTAATATAATATAATTAGTATATGGTTCCTTTGACCGTTTTTCTCTAGGACCTGTATATTAAGAATCTACACAGAATGCTTGAGAAAAAAAAAAATACCTCGTATAATACATAAGTGCAAATAGGCACATAGGCACAGTATCCTACGTAAAGTAAAAAGCCTTTGTAAGAATTTCCCGACGGACCGTTGCCAAATATTACACAGGAGAGTGATCTAAGGTACACGTGGTTTGCCGATGGCAATATCAAATTCCATGGAAAGGCAAAGCTTACTATGTTATTTATTTGCAAGTCCCAAATCCGCGACGTTGTGGAAATATCTAACTGGAAAATCCAATAACCCTTTCCTTACGCATGACGGCCGCACTTGACACCAAGAGCCAAAAGATAAGAATCAAATTGAATTTTTTAAATATCTTCGGTCTAGTAGTCACAGGAGATAGTACTGACCATGAGGCCGCTACATTTCTTTTTTTAATTCTTTTCGTCTTTAACCCTCTTGAGCAGACATACTTCTCAAACATATAGAGCAATGGGTTAGAAATATGCTTTAAAATTATTCCAACTGATATTAAAAGTGTGTTACAACTAAGGCGCCGGTTTTGTTTCTTATTTTATTCTTCGTCTTAGCCTATAGAGGTCTACTGTTGTACAAAAGCCTCCCCAAGGCTTTCCACGACGGCCGTCTTGTGCCGCATCCATTGGTTTCCCAGGACCTTCATCAGGTCCACCTTGTTGGTAGCACGCAGCTTAGGAAAAGCTGCGTGCGTCTTCCTGTACGTGGCCGCCACTCCAGAACCTTATTGTCCCTTCGGCCATTGGTTCTACATAAATTCCATTCTCTTGACGCAGAAAATGACAATGTTTTTCTATTAGGGACTCCGAAGTAACAGCTCGATATTTTGGGTGGGAAAACACAAAAAGACTTCTTCCGCTCTGTTCTGAGCAGGGGATGTGTCAGACTTTTATTGATTAAAACCCACAGACACAGTTGCTCCTGCCTGGATGCAGGGTATTTCGTTCGATCGAAGCCCTGAAGTCTGGATCTGCCCGGTCAATGGCGACAGACTTGTCCCCCTTTACTTGAGATGTAAATGAAACTAATGAAATGTGGATGTACAAAAGTCTCTGAGTAATGTATCCAGAAAAAAAACATTAGAAAAAAAGGTAATGTACTTACTTATTACTCATCCAGTAATAAATTAAGGGGTTGAACATGGAATTTGCCATGGCCAGCCAATAGAAGAAGAGGTATATGTGCTGCGCGAATGGCGCTGAAGCTAGCGCCTGGTAGTGGTACGTCAGCACGAAGTATGCGTGGTATGGCAGCCAGCAGAGCGCGAATACCATCACCACCAGGACAAACATCCTCACCACCTGTGAAGAGATAATTACCTGGTTATTTTTATGTGGTGATCACCATCTTAAAGACATGATTCGATCAAAAATAAAATATTTTTGCAACGCAAATAATAGTAATTCTTGAATCAGCTCGTTATAAAATGGTACAAGGACGTAGAACTTGGCAACAATGTTAAAACTTGCGTTTAATTATTTTATGGCATTTTATGGAAATTGAACTGGAGTAAACACTTGCATGCGAGGTTTAAAGCTAATAAATTTAAAATACTTTATAGAATGCGATTATTCTCAAATGTTCCAGAACTTTCAGTACCTCTCCAGTAAATCAGTCTTTATTTCGGTGATAAAAGATTGTATTACAAGTTACGGTAGTAAGGTGTGATTGTGGAGCTATGCCAAAAAGTATGGTCTACTAAATATTGTGCTCTCTGGGCCCGAAAACTTGCTGTCAAACTGACCTCTGCTAATGACAACGCCGTGGAAGTGGGAAAGTTTTGGGAAAATATTAATTTAATTTTATTCGTGTCACTAGCACGACTGTACCGTATTAGGTTATCCTGTAAGACACATGAATAAGACGAGAATTATGCAGGCACGCAAGGACTTCGACAGGCAAACTGTAACCAAGGATTTAGCGAATTAGACCCCCCCGCACAATACGAATTTTCTATCGGCCGACAGTCCAGACAAGTCCGCATACTACAACGATTCGATATCGGCCGATAAATAACTTTGATGGGCTACTCAACTGCGTCCAAACTAAGCTATCGGAAAACTATCGGCCGGCTGATATATCAATAAGCTTCTCGCAAGCGCGCACACCGATTGTTTAGTCGGCCGACTCGACCGATGCTTCATTTCGCTCCGAGTTTTGGCGCCGGATGGCAGCCCATATATTTTTTTTTTCGTTATGTCGCTGCCCTCTTTAGCACTCTCCTCTTTAGCTATGGTTGGCTTCAATTATTTTGACAAGTTCATTGAAGCTAGTTATGGTCATCGACAAAATGCGAAAAACTCTTTCTGGTAATCTAGTATTTTTGAATGCATCGTGTAAAATTTTGCATTTAATAATCTATCACTGTAGAGGGTATGCACCCAATACTCTCCGACTCTCTTCTTGATTTTTCACCTCCGTTGTGTGAAAGCAATTATAACATTTCTGGACAATATTGTACTACGAGTAACTTTCATTATGCGACCGTTCTTTTCGACGGCAGCTTAGAAACTGAAAATAGTCGGCCTACAGTTGTCTTGTCTGCGCACTCACCACCAACCCAACTGTTTAGGTGGTGCAGTGTGCGCGCTAACAGCCCAACTCAATCATACTATCGGCCGATAGAAAGTTTGTAGTTTGCGGGGGCCTTTATACTTTAGAATCATTTGTGGTTACTGCCCCATCGGCCATTGGTTCTACGTATTGATTCTCAGAACGGATAAAATGACAATGTGTATTCTCAGGTGAATTAAGTAAACGCAGCCGTTTTTCTATTAGGGACTTCGAAGTAACAGCCCAATGGTTTGGGTGGAAAACCATCAAAAGAATAAACTTTAGCGGTTTGACACAGCATTTCTTTTTTATAACCGGCCACACAAAGCCTTGCCGCCAAGCGATTTGTCGTGTTCCAGCATGATGTCTGGTGAAGCCGTACGGAGGTCGGGACTGAGCAGTTGTGTTGCGATGTGTGCCGGGTACGATGCGCCTAATGTTGTTGTGTCGGGAGTTTAGTCGTGGAGGGTCTTCAGATCAATCTCACTTTGGCGCAGCATCGTTGGTCGTGGTGTTGGGCTTAACATTGCATCACCTCGCTCAACTGCCATTTTCCTTCCTATTCGTTCAGTGTTTCTGAGTGAATAGGCTCTTAATAAACTAGCGCGCTTTACCATCAACGATCGCATCACTGCTTACCATCAGGCGCGATTGCGGTCAAGCGCTAGTTTCTAATTGTTAAAAAAAAAACACATTTAATCGCTTGGTTCAGGGACATTTAGTGATTGATCCATGTCGATGCAACCCTAAATAAATAAATATATACAGACAAATCACACAGATTGAGCTATCCCTAAAGTAAGGTCGAAACTTGTGTTATGGGATACTAACTCAACAATATTATATTTATAATAGATAAACATCCAAAACCCAGGCCAATCAGGAAAAGATCGTTTTCTATCATGACCTGGCCGGGGATCAAACCCGGGGCCTCCACGTCGCAGGCAGGCGTGTTGTTGTGTTGTTGTCTAATGATTATAAGACTAGCATATGAAGTAAGATAGTACTAAGTATGCTGCTAGGATAGTCGATAGCGAGTGGAATAAAGGGGTTTGATAATGTTCTATTTTAGTTCTTGAAGGCAATATTGCTCGTTGCCTTATGTATAATATCGATAGTGAACTGGAATCATGCTGTTCTTGTTAGACTGGAAAGTGAACCAAAGAAAGAAAAGAAAGAAAGAAAAAACGTTTATTTGCAGTAAAACATGACGCAAAAGTTTACAAAAACACAAAAAATAAGACATAATTGAGGGAAACATGCGTCACATCCACGCAAAACGGCTGTCGCTCAGCATTATACTGCGACTCTTGCAAAACAGAGCCCAGCGCTGGTTTTCAGCGACAGCCGGCGCCGACGTAAAGACGTCACCCAGTGCAACAAACAATTAAAAGTGGCATCGAGACAGTAGTACTTACAGTAAAAATAAAAACATAAAAAGTTAATCCAATTGTAAATGGTGACAGAACAGTTTTAATAAACACAAATAGGAATATAAAAAATAAAATCAGAATATATAAAAACTACGAGACTATCATCCTCAAAAATGACATACGTTTCATATAATGGCTATATTAAGAAGCGTCCGTCGTGATATAGTCATTTTCGAGTCCATAATCTGTGATGTTACTACCTATCTGTCAATCTGCGAAGAAATATTTTTAAACTTAACAAAAAATATATTATTATTATTTTAATTCGCGCTAAATACTCTCCAGCGTTTGATGGTGTATTAATCGTTCGCACGTAATATTGGCAAAACTGTGGCGTCTCTCTCACAAAGGCCATTAATCAAGAATTGAGAGGAAGAAGCGTCCGGTTCTGGTTTGACAGTATTTTCTAACATAGTGTTAGCTTGCATCTGGTAACCCGACAGTAAATTATTCGTTCTGGCCACACGACATGGCCTGTCATTATCTATGGTAGACAACTGACAGCCCCGGCTTCTTGCTTGAGACGCGGACCGGCGACGAATATATTTGATTACTGTTATTTTTTGGAGGTTAAGTGGTTTGGTGGTTAATGTGGAAAGTATAATAAATACGTTTTTGTATTAGTAACGTGTTCAGTTTTATTGCAAACCCTTTTTCATTTCTGAGCTGTAGCTTACAATAGTCTGTGGTTTGTCGCACGCCGTCACGCGCAGCCAACATGCATCAATGTTTACATTGTTTGTACTATTACCATTTATATTAATATCAATTATTACCACATAATTGAGTTACAAAATGCCCATATGTATGATGTTACGAAAAGTTATGTATCGGTGTTTTATCTGTGCATCAGTGAGTAATTTGTGAGAGACGAGACTTTGGAACTGGAAACTGGAGGGTGACCCGACATGCTCCACCATACAAGCATATGTAAAGTACAAAATAACAAAAAAACTAAAAAAATATTTATCATCTTTTATCATTTTTTTTAAAGTCAATAAACGGATTGTTTCACTTGTTTATAGTTACTTAATCTAGTCCCAAGAGAGTTGAATCAATATCACATTACAGGCTGAAAGCCACCCAATATGAAGTACGAAAAAGCTACCCTCTTTTTCGTTCCAAAGTTTATAGACCACCGTTATCAAGGGAAACTACTCTTGGGAGTTGAGTCGATACCACTGTATGTATCATGCTTATGTCAGTTCCCAAAAAAATCCATGATTTAATACGGAAAGCTAATACTTATTTCATTTGGTGTACCTCTAGTTAACTTTAACTGCAAAACATAGTGTGATGAGATTATCACATTATTTGAACCCACGTTAGCTTCATTACGTGTTTTCAACATTTATAATTGCTTTTTTTTTATAATTATAAACTAGTGCTTTACTGCAATCCCGCCTAATGGTAAGCTGATGCGTGGGTCGTGACCCTGTTATGACAAAACAATGCAAACCGGGTTACATCGTTTTATGGTAACACATCGTTAAATAATCTACGCGATGTTAGCTTGGTACAAGTTTGATTTACAGTTCAATAATGGCTTCCAATAACAAAAAATACTCAATTTTACACATCATTGCAACCCAGAGTTTCAATAAAATATTCTGGTAAAACGCGACATTCTAGATTGCAGCGTTTTGCCCGTGACTAGTAAAAGGGTAGCGGGTCGTGCGAGTGAGCCGCGCACGTGTTTGTATTTTGGTAAAACATTGCAAGCTTAGGTTGAATCGAACGAAAATTAACATAGCATAGCATAAACGATTAAATTATGTTAAAATGAAAATAAGTAAATACCATGCCAAATTTGTCAAAAAAAATAAATTGTTATCTATATTGGATTAAATTTGGTAGCGAGTTAAAGATTTAAACTTTGAAATACGTTTTTTCTCAAAATGACGTTTTCCAGATTGTAGCGTTATGTCCTAACAGGGCCGAGCAATCATTGATGGTAAAGCGCGCTAGTTTTCTAAGAGCACATTCACTAAAAAAAACCGAGTGAATAGGAAGGAAGGCGGCAGTTGAGAGAGATGATGCAATCTTAAAACCAACTGTTGGCCAACGATGCTGCGTCATAAACCCTCCACGACCAAACTCCCGAGTTCCCGACAACAACATTTAGCGCATCGTATCCGGCATAAATCGCAACACAGTTTGCTCAGGCCCGTCCTCCGTACGGCTTCACCAGACAGAATTCAGAATTAATAACAATTAACATTCTAACCGTACCAAGTACAAAACTGAAGGTACCAAACCGAACTGAATTTATGATAATTTGGTAACATTATCGTAAATTTTGCGTTCAATTGTTGATACCATCAGTCTGCGCATATTTAGTACCTTATTTTCAATGGAAACGTTGTTGCGACAATTTTTAAGCTATGTATTTTGTTTGAAAGTCGCAGACCCTGGTACCTTTTTATTTTTTGGTGTAGATGGGAAATCATGAAATGACCTCTCCCGCTCTGGCGGTGCGGATGGACTTGTCAGACTTTCACTGACTAAAACCCACCCGTGTTCCTTCAGTTGCCTGTATACTAGGGCCACGGTTTCTTTTTAACCAACCCGCAGCCCTGGCCCAAGCATCGGTCTACGTGGTGCCCGTCATGATGTGTTAACATCTCTTTGAGGAACGCGTGAAAAACAACGCGTCGACGACCCGGGCTTGGTCATTACCGGGCGGCGAGCAGTGAGCAGCCCGCCACAAGCTCGCGCCTACGGTGGCCGGCACTCTAATGGCGTAACACACTGTAACTATCAATTGGGATCATTTTGGAGCACATTGCTAACCCATTGCTCCATATGTTCGAAAATGCGTCTGCTCAACAACGTAAATAACGAAATGAATAATAACTAAATGTCGAAACGAAACCTATTACTGCTGCTAGTGTGTTACGCAATTACCCTGCCGGACTTCGATGTTGACCCCGATACCATTGTACACGAAATAAACTAACTTTATGTTCAGAACATCTTTTTCTTTCCATATCATTAAGAAAAGGACAAAAGATATCAGATTAGTAAGCGCCTGACATATTTTTGATCGCCATGTTTTTAATCACGTCAAAACTGTTTACGGAATATCTCAATTTGACAGGACTAATTAAAGAAACAGAAACAAATTCATCTACTCCTGCCCAAGTCGAAATTCCAATTCCGTCTACTTCAAGGAGCGTTCCAAGAATATTAACCTCGAAAAAATACACCTATAGGTACATGGAGGTCAAGAGATATTCAGCCGATACACTATTTGTGGCAAAACGTGCATGGTCCAATCAATAGTATGGATCCTATTGATTATTTTGAATGCATGTTTGACGATGCAGTAATAGAAATGATAGTGAATTATCCTAACCTATACGCTGCTCAAAAAAATAAAGAGGGTAATATTAGCACCAGTGACATGAAATGCTTTTTGGTTATTTTACTTTATAGTAGTTAGGTGGTGGTGCCAAGGCGAAATATGTATTGGGAAAATACTTCGGATTGCGGTATGCCTCTTATTTTCAACGCCATATCAAGGGACAGGTTTAGTTTTATTATGTCGAATATTCATTGTTGCGACAATGCACAACTCAACGATAATCAGAATGATACATTTTCTAACCTGGAACCGCTTTTCCCCTTTTCAGTTGGATCAGCTGAAATTCCGGACAAGTGTCGCTGTAAATCTTCGTGAGAAGAACAAGAAAGCTGAGAGTAATAGAGGTGGACGTCCATCACAAAGTGTTTCTAGGGAATCGCGGTATAGTCACAATGGACATTTAGTAAAGTACAGGGAGGATCGGCTGCGATGCGGTGTTTGCCACAAAAGTTCTAATTTCTATTGCCTAAAATGTAACGTTACATCCAAAAACATGTTTTGAATATTATCATACACAAATAAGTAGATTTTCTTAAAAAGGTACAAATAAAAATATTTCTGTTATCGTCTTTGAATTTCATTGGGTATTTCTTAATTGAAAATGAAGTCTATTGAAATCTACAAACTAAGTTATCAAAGTAGTAGATTTCCCTACTGTGTCGTTTACAACATAGCATTTTCCAGCTTTTCTGGAAATCAGATCTTTTTTATAATATTTTTCTGCGATTATTTAGCACATAAATATTAGGTATACAAAGTTTCAGGTCAATTACTGAAAAAAAGGTTATTCAGGAACAAGTGGGTATAATATACTATACCTATTATGTTTAAAAAAAAAGGCCGGTATCCCAATCGGACAAAACAGAAACGGGGGCTGGTTGTCAAAGGTCAATTGAGAAAAAATGGTCATCGGAACTTGGGTGCGTGTAGACGCGTTATTGTAATCGGTACAATATATTAAGTATCGGCGCGGACGGTATAATATTATAGATAAAACTACAGCTTTCGGAAGCTGAGTCTCCTTTTCGGTGCTTTCAGGTTTTAGGTGCATTACAAGCAAATTGGATCGGTCACTGAAGTACTCAAAGAACATTTGGGAACATTACAAATACAGCTCAATTAATTGTATTTGTATTATACAGTATGTTAAGAATACCCTGTCCGACCCATAAGGATAATAAAGGTTGGGTAAACACATGACCAAATAAAATATAAAATTTTACGTAATCATCATAGTACCAATACAAATTAATTTTGAAATAATTTTTTTTCCCGTAAATTAATTCCAACTTCCCCTAAATTTGGTAATTTTTAAAAAAGTGAAAACACCGGTATTATTATGAGCGAGTAGCGATGCGACCACGTGCTGCGTGCCCTGCCGCCCGCCGCCCGCGGAAGGGTGCTTACGCACATTTATTAAGTTACCTCTTTTTGCGAAATAATATTTATTTTTTTAGGGGGATTTTTATTCAAGTTTAGCCCGGTTTTGTATCCATTAGTAGAATCAGTTATCGATGCCTAACAACACCTTCACGGGTCGGACAGGGTTTTCTTAACATACTGTATATTTATACTATATGTACCTGTCGAATTCACCACATAACACTAAACATAGTGCCTAATAGTGGTGATCCAGCAGTTTGGTAAGTTTTTATTAACGCCTAATTTTGTAGGTTAGTCGGTTAGTCGGGCATTTTGAATTTTCTTGGCTTCTCTTTGTTTCGGTATTAAACGTAAGGAAATACGGGTTTTCCACACATATTATATCATTGACTATACTATTCAGCAATATGGTGTAAATTTTCAATAATAAAAAGCCTAATGTTATCCGTCATCTTAATAAAATTTCTACCTCTAAATGAAAGAATAATAAAATACGTTTATTTGCAATAAACGCGAGCGCAAGAGAAAGAAAATATACATGAAAATGAGCAAGTTAGGGGAAAATTTAAACGTCACATCCAAGCAAAGTGGCCATCGTTTAGCATAATGGTACGTACGTACGTACTAAGATAACACAGAACTCCAGCGCTAGTTTTTAACGACAGTCACGTCGACAGCGGCTCACAATATGAAGGGTCATATTGTTCAGTAATGGTTTATACGAGAACCAGTGCGTTTTACTATAAGAGAAAAAGAGAGAGGATTTTATTTCGAAAACATGTACAAACTTTTACAGTATATCTTACGTAGGGACCTCCTTTTAAGTAAAAGCCATACCTGTGCTAGCAAACCCTATACAACGTAAGATATCAAGAATAACCAGAAAGTTATGAACTTGTTATCTTACTTGGTTGTCCCAACAAAAATATGGTAAACGTACCGCTCGCCCGCCCGCGTCTTCAGCGATGTGGCGCGGGGGGCCCTGTGTCACTGTGCACCTAGTGATATTATCTACCATCAACTGTGTTATGCGCTCGGGAACCATATTGCCATAATTTCTAAATGTATTAGGGAAACAATATAAAATGGTGTAAAAATGATTGGAATCGATTAAAATGCTTATTCTGAATAAACTGTATTTCTTTGGATATGAAACAAAATATAAAATATTAACATTTTGTACTTGCATTCGGCCTGCAGGACTTTTATCAATATCGATAGCGGTCGTTTTACACCGCAGTAGTAATAGTTGAACTTAATTTTATTCACACATTTTTATTTAAAGGTTTAATGGGTATTACGTACATAAGGAATAAGTGCGTGAGAAAAATAAAACTATTTTATTAACATTTCGGGCGACGAGTCAAGCGCAGCCGAGTTTTATTTGACTGTTCACGCAGCTGTCATATAACGATATGTTTCGCTGATCGAATTATCTATATAATATTAAGAACATAAATTCCGAGACCGTACACAATATTCTAAGCCCGTATCTTGTTCGAAAACTCTCTAGAGGCCGACTAAACATGGAACTTCGTGTTTTATACTTTTCTGTAAGTTTCAGAAAGTTATGATTTGCTGCACGAAGTTTTACGGATCCCGTCTCTGCGCTCATAACAGTCATAACTAATTTGAAATTTAATCTCGTAATAAATCTCTGGCGTCATTCGAAATGATAACATCAAATACTTAAAACTAAAAGCTCCATAAAGACTTGTTCTGTAAACGGCTTTCCACGAATAGTAATCCAGTTTCTATGCCCTAACTGATGTTGTCGTGACCTTATGAATTTTGACTCGTGCCTAATGAGTCAATTTTTTGAATGTAAATAGAATATCATCGGTCGCATGAAAGGCCATATTTTTCTGAACTAAAGATAATATAAATCTATGTCGATGTTTCTTAAAAATGACAACACTAAACCTATGGCACTCGGTAATAGTGCAGCTTCATATCAGAGCAAGAATTCTTTAACCGGACAAGTAATTCGAGATATTAACAAATTACTCTTTAACAATGAAAACTAATGGTACTAACTGGTGGTAACTAATTGACTCGGTGGTAGGCCATAACACCGGCCGCCGGCAGAAGTTACCACCCACCAGACAAAGCCTTGCCGCCAAGCGATTTGTCGTGTTCCGGCATGATGTCTGGTGAAGCCGTGCGGAAAACGGGTCTGAGCAGTTGTGTTGCGATGTGTACCGGGTACGATGCGCCAAATGTTGTTGTGTTGGGAGTTTGGTCGTGGAGGGTCTTCAGATCAATCTCTCTTTGACGCAGCATCCTTGGTCGTGTTGTTGGGTTTAACATTGCATCACCTCGCTCAACTGCCGTCTTCTTTCCTATTTGCTCAATCTGAGTGAATAGGTTCTTAATAAACTAGCGCGCTTTACCATCAACGATCGCATCACTGCTTACCATCAGGCAGGATTGCGGTCAAGCGTTAGTTTATAATTATTAAAAAAAAAATGTGTAATATGCAAGAGAAAGAATGGAATAATAAAACGGAGCTACCGTTGCAAAATGTGTATTATAAAGCAGACAGGAGATACAACATACAGATAATATACAAAATTAATTTTGACACTGACAATATGATTGAACGTTGCGTACCTATATGTTTCTTCATACAAGCTTTTTTTATGCATTAAAATATTCAAAAATGTATAACATTTGCAAGATAACACAAAAATATATCCTAACTTAACCCAGTTTTGGTTTAGTAAAGATATATTTTGTTTATTAAAAAACTAAAATAATATAGTGTCGGAAAATTCATCCTCATCGCTGTCGACTAGCAATGTACCCGAGAGACTGGCGGGATTGCCGTGTTGTACAGCAATGCTGAGCCTCTAGCTAAGGCGAAAGCCAGCGTTTGGGCTAAACTAATAAATTTGTAATTTAAAAGACCACGAGCACTCGGATTCCCCAGCCCATGGGTTTCCACCATAAACGGAATGAAAATATAATTATTAATAAAGTTGTTTATACAAGATTATTTTTTGTTTATGCAAAACCTGAATACGGTTTGTTCAGAATAAGCAACTGAATCGATTCCAATCATTTTTACACCATGTTATATTTTTCCCAATACATTTAGAAATTGTTGCAGTGTGAATACAAAGCGGGCGCACGCAGCTTTACGATGGATTATACTCGTAGTACTCGCGCGCGCAACAGCTGACGCCAGAGGTCAATGCACTGCATTCGCCCGCATGACCGGAGCCCTGACTATATTTTTGTTGGGACAACCAAGTAGAATAGCAAGCTCATAACTTTGTGGTCCTTCATTATATTTTTTGAAATTTTGATATAGATTCTTTACTTTAAAATACTGGACTTTCGGGTTTCGCATAAACAAAAAATGATGTTATATTT
This sequence comes from Sesamia inferens, assembly GCA_037179545.1. Classification (NCBI taxonomy): domain Eukaryota; kingdom Metazoa; phylum Arthropoda; class Insecta; order Lepidoptera; family Noctuidae; genus Sesamia; species Sesamia inferens. The sequence goes on from CM073930.1 coordinate 17,716,845, forward strand.
ACACCGCATGAAATTTTCCACAACCGCAGTAATAGCGTCGGCGCAGCACGCCGCCCCTGGAAGGTGTACTCCTCTGTAGTACAAGACGTGTTAAGTAAATTGTCCTGTACTACTCTGCAGGGCGGCTCTTCCCCACCGAGTCAGAGAAAATGGTTTATCGGGTACAGCTGAGTTTAGGCGCAGAGAGTTTTGCGGCATCCATAGCCTCAGTGACACACAGGATATCAATTACAGTTTATATTTTGTATATTTTTCGTGTTTGATGTTGTTTTGTTTTTTATTTGTCGGCGCTGAGCACCATCTGATATCGATATAATTTTAAGTTATCCGATTAATCAATTTTCTAATTTCTGAACGAAATGTAATATAATCGAGTAGTGATTCCTAAACGTAACACCCGACACTGGCACAGAAGAAGAGATAATGGGGACTGGTGACAGTTGGTCAACGATTAACTGGGATGTGCGATTCGTGTCAAGTGGAACTTTATTTCTTAGGAAAATTATTGTAAATTGGAGTTATCAAAGTGTGATTTAAAGTTTATCATTATAATTGATTATCTCCTTGCCCGCTTACCTAACCTACTCCTAAAATGGATCCTTCGCTATATAAAGACTGAGCTTCCCCTGATGATGCTTTTGTACCATTAACTTCTTCTGATGATGGCCATGTGCCGTTATATTCATAATACTCGCGTGATGCGCATATTTATATGAGAAAGTCGAATATATTCTTTTAATTTTGTGTTCCACTAATTTATCGAGTAAGAAATCACAATGTGTGCAACAACACGACGGACACGAGCACGACCCATTAATCAATAAAGGCTATACGGCGCGTCGTATGATAGATATATGTAAAAAAGTCTTTACAAATGCGAGGTGCTACAAAAGCTCTACTAATTAATACATATTGCAATACGTAATAATTAGCAAATCAGTTTCTGTGGCATTGTGTCAAATTAGTCAGCTCCTGACGTATGTAAATTGATGTATTTTTAGTCGCGTCTAAACTGTCTATGGAGTTTTTTTTTTTATAAAAAATAAACCAGCGCTTGACCGCAATCCCGCCTGATGGTAAGCAGTGATGCGATCGTTGATGGTAAAGCGCGCTAGTTTATTAAGAGCCTATTCACTCTAGCCTTGAAGACACTCAAATTGTAATGTGACGGAAACACCGACGCCGGCAAATTGTTCCAGTCCCTCGATGTACGCGGTATAAAGGAGGAAGCAAAACGCTTCGTCCGGGTCGCAGTGGTGTCAACAACGTAAGGGTGGAAACTCGCCGTACGACGGGTCGTCCGATGATGGAACGGAGATGGGGGAATTAAATCATGCAATTCCCTTGCACACTCACCAGAATGCATCCTATAGAAGACCGAAAGGCTGGCTACTCTACGCCTGTGCTCCAGGCTTTGGAGACCGTTTCGAGTTAAGTCTGGGTCGCCAATCAGCCTCTTCGCACGCCTCTCCACCGAATCCAAAGAGGCAAGGGGACATTTCGCAGCACCACACGAGCGGACCTGTGCTTTGTATAAAATTAGAAGCTGCCCCGGTGTGAAGTACCGCCGGACCTTCGCGATGACGCCTAGTTTTCTGACAGCCACCCTGGCCTTGGACTCAATGAACCGCCCAAAGTTAAGGCTCGAGGAAATCTCAACTCCCAAAAGCTGAAGGCGGTCGGTACACTCCAAGGATACATTCTGAAAAGTAGGAGCCAAGGTGAACGGGCTCCTTTTGGCGGTGAAAAGATACGCCTGTGTTTTGGCGGCATTGAATGCTACAAGATTGGCTTTGCCCCATTCGGAGACTGCCTGCAGTGCAGCACTCATACGCTCTACCATGGCCTCTCTTTCGGACCGGATTGTTTCCTTACTAGCCCGAGCTTCCGACAGGTATCTCTCCACAACTATAATCTATAATCTTATCTTCTATCCTTTTCTTAATGACATAGAAAGACCAAGATGCAGTTATCTTAAAATTACTAAAGTTTGTGATCAAGTGAATTGCGCCATTGTTGTTCTAAATTGTATATATTGGGAACCCCATACAACAACAAATGCCTATTATAAAACTTGACTAAAATGTTTTCGCGCATTCTAAAAGGGGAGTTCTATCATATTGCACAGCAAAATGTAGCACGGAAATGGCGTATTAGGGAATTAAAGGGTAACAAAATCACTGAGAAAATTATGTGTTCTACATGTGCTATGTTTATTTGTTCTACCTTTTTTAAGTCGCACAAGAATGACGGCGGAAATACTGCGGACGTCACAATTTATTCATTCCGACCCGCAAAGGAAATTATATGATATATTCTCAAAAGGGTTGGAAATTGAAATGAAAAGTTGTTACTTTTGTTTTAGTTTTTGCTCACCGTGTTTCAAGTTAATTAACAAGGCAAACAATAAACGCTCAGTATTTAATTCCATTAAGTTGAATATCGTTGGTATGAATGGATATTAATTGAAGATTTTGCCGACGGATATTATGATCTACGTTGGAGATTAATTAAAATAGACAATGTATTACCTATACTATTAAAATTGTATATTTGTTTATTAAAACGCGTTATCTCTGACCAGTAACCAATGACTGATTAAAAGGTCTGAAATGGCCAACCCGCATTGAGCAAGCGTGGTTATTACGCTCAATCCTTCTCTGTATGAGAGGAGACCTATACCCAATAGTGGAACGACAAAAAGGTCGATGAGGATGATGATGGTGATCATCTCTGAAATTATTTTTCAGATTTGAAATTTTTCTTTCTTTTTGGGTTCAATAGCTAAATAGCGATTTGTCGTGTTCCAGCATGATGTCTGGTGAAGCCGTACGGAGGACGGGTCTGAGCAGTTGTGTTGCGATGTGTGCCGGGTACGATGCGCCAAATGTTGTTGTGTTGGGAGTTTGGTCGTGGAGGGTCTTCAGATCAATCTCCCTTTGGCGCAGCACCGTTGGTCGTGTTGTTGGGTTTAACATTGCATCACCTCGCTCAACTGCCGTCTTCCTTCCTATTCGTTCAGTGTTTCTGAGTGAATGGGCGCTTAATAAACTAGCCCGCTTTACCATCAACGATCGCATCACTGCTTACCACCAGGCGAGATTGCGGTCAAGCGCTAGTTTATAATTATTAAAATAAAAAAAAGCTTATAGACTTCTCGAGACGCTAAGAAACTTAGGAACAGAGTTAAAACAGAAAGAACACAATCATTTAGGTGTGTTTTCATAGTGTAATATTATTCGGTGTAGTATTGTGATGAAATGCCGTTTATATTTAGACTATCTTTATTTTGCAGAAGCGAGTCAAGCGATCAATTTATAAAATAAATCCGAGAAGCTGTGTCAGAGAAAAATTCAAAGAAATTAATGTAATGGTGTGGTGTACCGACCGTGTGCCAAAATGTATGATAATGGCTATATAATGCGCAGCAATAATGTGACAGCCTCCGTGACGTAGCGGTAGCGGATAGCGGCCACTGCGCAAGGAGGCGCGGGTTTGATCCCCGCGCAGTGCAAATATTTGTATGCATGAATATGATTATTTTAACCGGTCTGGTCGTGCCTCGGAAAGCACGTTAAGCCGTTGGTCCCGGTTGCCATATGACGATGGCATAATGGCAGTCGTTACGGGTTGTTAGAGTCCTCAAAAGTCAACAGTTGGTCTAATTGCAATGTTATGGAGGTCTGACGGCAGTCGCTTCACGGAAAATATCGATGTTTAGCCAAAATCAGAAGTTAGACTAGTAAAGCAGAGCCCAGACTTCAAAGCTGAAAAAGCTTCGGATGCGATTGGGATTGACGCTGAGATGATATATACATATGTATATGAAAATATTTTATATATAAAATACATAAATACATATAAATAGGCTTAAAATATAGGTAGCACTTTCAGATGCCATTGTATGGTTTTTGCAGTAAATTTCCAGACCTATTTTAAGATCTAAGCCTTATAAAATGAAATCATTCATTAAACGTAAGTTGTGCCAAAAACCTTTTATACCGTTAAGTGGAATAAAAATGTCAAAAACGGTTTAGGCTACTGCTTCTAGTTTTATAGACTGATTTTTGTTGTTGTTTTTTTTATTCAAATCCAGGTTTAAACGCACACAATATGTCACCGAAAATATTAGATATACGGGATCACATCGCTGACAAAGATGTTTGGCTCAACGTTGGTCCAGCTTCACAGGAGCTAAACTTAGCATTAGGGAATTTTGTTGAAGCTGCTCAACATTGGAAAAAAAAACTATCTTTGCATTGTATAGATCCAATTTCTTAGTATTGTATAATTGCAAAGCACACGTGCACTATAAGTACCTTCAGTTACTGTAAAGCTACTATTTACTCGGCACGCCTTACATTGACTTAAATGCGTTCAGGCTACTGAGAGTTTGTCACGCACGGTTAACGCAGTGGTTTAGTTATTGACTGCTGCGCTTCGTGTCGCGGGTTTTATTCCCGCAAGGAACAAAATCAAAATCAGAAGTCATTTATTCAAATTAGGCTGAGAATCAGCACTTTTTGAACGTCAATATTACACAAGACTGTCCCCCAAAACGCGCAGCCATTGACACTTCCTAGTGCTGGGAAGAAGAAGTGGCGGGACAAACTCCCCAGCGTGCTGCTGGGGAGTTTGTTGAAGATGTCTGTTCATTAAAAAAAAATTGTGCTGAATGCTGATCCACACGTCATGTTCATGAATGGGTGCCATCGATGGGGATTGGTTATCTTTTAGCTGCTACGGCTTAATTTAATTTCTGAATTGATTTTAATGTGTTGCATATCTTTCTGCATCATTCTCACGTGTTTAATTTTAACATGGAAAATTGGTAATTTTATGGTTTTCGGGGGGCAGTGGTGACTGACAAGTTTGTAAGTCATAGGTTTGAACCCCGGCGTCTCACTTTGTGTAAATATTTCCTCACCACTACTCTCAAAACGGTAAAGGAAAACATCGGCGTCAACGCCCTAGAGACAAAACTTCGAAAACATGTTCCAACTCGCACTGGGCCCGCGTGGTACTTTACGGCCCACTTCCTCTCGCCGAGAAGAGGGGGGGGGGCATTATAGACAGATTATATTATGATTTAAAAGAGTTTCCCTGGAGTTTCATGCCGTTCTTCTGCATAGGTAGTAATAGGTACCTATTGCAATGGGCAAGTTTCATCGTACTGACTGATCTTTTGACAATTCAAAAGGGCCTGTAATTGGATTAATTGAAATAAATAGAATAAAATCATTTTAATTCTAGTCATCTATCACTCATTATAATCACATTTTATACACAACATTAAATCATACAATTCATTAAAATTTATACAGTTTTACTTGATTTCGTAATTCAAAAGTCTTATGCAATAAAATAATAATAAAACATAATTACACCAACTTCATGATCGTAATCTGCCTGCCAACTATATTCGGGTCAGCTTCCAATCTAACCGGATGCAGTTTAATACAAGTATTTTACATAGATCGACTACCTATCTGACCTCCACCACCCAGTTACTGGGTAATACCTACGATAATTCTTCGTAAGACTACTGGTCAGATTTTCGGACTTCAGACGAGCCATAACTAATCATAATTACATCAAGAATTTTCGTAAACTAATCGTATATTTTTTTGTTCTTTTTTTTTAAGAAAACCTTGGCTCACTTTAGGAATAATGGGCCACGAGGACCGATGCCTCCTGGGCCAGGGTAGCGAGTTGGTTAAAAAAGAAATCTGTGGCCCTGGCGCAAAGGCAAGCAAGGCAAGAAACACGGGTGGGTTTTAGTCAGCGTTAGTCTGAGACGCACTTCCGCTCCGCCCAGAGCGGGAGAAATCAATTGATGATTTCTCATCTAAAACACTGGGAACAATGAGGTTTAGTTGCGGACGACATGACATGACGCGACGGGGTCATTATACTAGGACGAAATCGCGGGCTTGGGCTTGGGCGGAGGATTTAGTAAAAGGTTATGAATAATGATTAATGTTCACTTTATTTGCCAGTACTGAATATATTCCCAGCTTTTCTGGAAACATTGTTCGAAAGCATCAATAATGCTAATGTTAAGAATAATGAATAGCTAAAATTAAACTTTTGCGAAATTTAAATTTACCTACCATCGAGCCGCACGACTGTTTGATTTGTTTTACGGGTTCTGTGGTAGGTATACTCATTAGTAATAAGATGTGTGTTTACGTACCAGCCTACTATTTTTACGTAAAAATAATCACTCAAAGTTCATATAGGAACCGGCACCCTAATTGAGTAACACACTATAGGGTAGTTGACAGTATAAATATTTTTTTAAAGATTTCTGATTTCTTTTTTTTTATGGTAGATACGAGTAGAAATAAAATTCCGAAAATATAGTTACTAGTCACGTGACCACGAACGCCAATCACGACGCGTGACGTAATAAGTTGTAAAACAACAAACTTGACTTAACGCAGTCATAATACTTTACTGTGTTTTGTGATTTTTTTTTTTTTTTGCTATAAATCGAACTTAATTTAATATTATATATTATTCTGAAAAGTTCATAGTAGAAAAGTGTTTGGTACAATTGAAGCAGGTTTTGTAAAAGCTAATAGCAGTAATTTGCCCAAGATCGATGTTATTTTGGGTGCATTTTTCGCAACTAATATAAATTATTCCTCTGCAGAATTTCGAAATATCAAAACTTCAGTTTAAGTACACAACAGTAGATCATTATAATTGGGTTGTATCCTAAAAAATAATTTAATGTCCATCAGATGGATTTATATGAAATATTGAACACGTTACACACTTGGCGTTATCGCAAAGGTCCGGCAGTACTTCACACCAGGGCAGCTTCTAATGTTGTACAAAGCACAGGTCCGTTCGTGTGTGGAGTACTGCAGCCACATTTGGGCTGGTGCTGCTAAGTGTCACCTGGCCACTTTGGATTCAGTGGAGAGGCGTGCGAAGAGGCTGATTGGTGACCCTGATTTAACTCGAGTTGGTCTCCAAAGCCTAGAGCACAGGCGTAGAGTAGCCAGCCTTTCGGTGTTCTATAGGATACATTTTGGGGAGTGTGCGAGGGAATTGCACGATTTAATTCCCCCATCTCCGTTCCACCATCGGACGACCCGTCGTACAGCGAGTTTCCACCCTTTTGTTGTTAACACCTCTACGATCCGGACGAAGCGTTTCGCCTCCTCCTTTATACCGCGTACATCGAGGGACTGGAATAATCTGCCGGCGGCGGTGTTCCCTATTATAATACTAACTATCCTACCTGATAACCCTTCAGCAGAAGTATCTAATACCGATCAGATATTAATTTCATATTGTTTTAGGTTATGTTTATTTTATCATTCAACACAATCATATCTAAATAACATTTTTTTTTCCTTTCGAGGCACATGTACAAATAGTTTTTAAGTGTTTTGATTGTTGTACTTTCACATTGAAGCACTATACAGCGATTATAAAATTTGTGATCCATTTTATTGATAAAATTCTTAAAAACTTGTTATCCACTCAACCAAATATCTCTTTGTTTTACAACGTTTGACGTCACACGACTCGTCATGATAGTTTGATGCGTTTTGTTTGAGAAATGTCAAAGAGTTTATAAAAATATAAAATAAAATATGTTACAGTAATATTTAAATTTCAATAAAATTAGACCACGAGGCAAACAACGAAATCATTTTTCAAAATTAATCAACTAACCTGGAATTACTTCGAAACAAATTGCCAATCCATTGCTTCATAAAATGTTCGAAAATGTGTCTGCTCAAAACGTAAATAACGCAATGAATGTTGTTGAACTGTCAAAATGTAACCCATTGCTACTTATAGTGTGTTACGCAATTACCCTACGGCTTGCTACATTTACATTAAATATATATATAATCATTCAAAGTTCATTTAGGTACCGGTTTGCTAATTTTTTAGAGTTCCTCAATCAAGAAGGAACCCTTATAGTTTCGCCAAGTTTGTCTGTCTGTCTGTCATTCCATCTGCGGATAATTTCAGTGACCGTTAGCGCGTTAAAGCGCTGAAACTAGGTAACAATATGTATACATATAAATCAAACCAACAAAGTGTAAAAATAAAAAGTCGAAAAAAAGTCTTTCATCAGGGTACCCCGCCATACACGTACCTAAAGTGGAGAGTGATTATTTTTTCACTTTCACCCTAACGTATGACATTGTTTTGGATAGGTAATTAAAAATGAATGGGGTTTACTAAAAACATTTTTTGATTTTGTTTTGTGGTAGGCCATAACATCGGCCGCCGGCAGAAGTTACCACCCACCAGACAAAGCCTTGCCGCCAAGCGATTTGTCGTGTTCCGGCATGATGTCTGGTGAAGCCGTACGGAGGACGGGTCTGAGCAGTTGTGTTGCGATGTGTGCCGGGTGCGATGCGCCTAATGTTGTTGTGTTGGGGGTTTGGTCGTGGAGGGTCTTCAGATCAATCTCCCTTTGGCGCAGCATCGTTGGTCGTGTTGTTGGGTTTAACATTGCATCACCTCGCTCAACTGCCGTCTTCCTTCCTATTCGCTCAATTTTTCAGAGTGAATAGGCTCTTAATAAACTAGCGCGCTTTACCATCAACGATCGCATCACTGCTTACCATCAGGCGGGATTGCGGTCAAGCGCTAGTTTATAATCAGTAAAAAAAAAAAATTAAAAAAAAAATCCCTGCAAAATTGAAAAAAAGCGTCCTCCTAGGTATAACTTGGTTCAACCATAAGTGTAAAAAATATGAAAAAAGTCACAAAATTAGAATTTTATAATGACTTACTTCGTAGGAATTTATTATGAACTTGACAGTTTTTGAAAAATTTTACAAAATAATTTCTGAACTAAATTTTGCACTTTAAAAATATATGCAAACATATTTGCTGTCTTAGTTTACATACATATTTTAGTATCCTGAACGTATGTATACTAATTCAAATAAAAAAAAAATATTATTAAAATTACCACCAAAAATCCAGTTAGAAATTCTTCACCATTGCATCAAGGTTGTCAGAAATTAAAAAGGTTTTTTTTTTTTTTTTTATTAAAGTATAAACCAGCGCTTGACCGCAATCCTGCCTGATGGTAAGCAGTAACGCAATCGTTGATGGTAAAGCGCACTAGTTTATTAAGATCCTATTCACTCTAGCCTTGAAGACACTCAAATTGTAGTCCGACGGAAACACCGCCGCCGGCAGATTGTTCCAGTCCCTCGATGTACGCGGTATAAAGGAGGAGGCGAAACGCTTCGTCCGGATCGTAGAGGTGTTAACAACATAAGGGTGGAAACTCGCCGTACGACGGGTCGTCCGATGGTGGAACGGAGATGGGGGAATTAAATCGTGCAATTCCCTCGCACACTCCCCAGAATGTATCCTATAGAACACCGAAAGGCTGGCTACTCTACGCCTGTGCTCTAGGCTTTGGAGACCAACTCGAGTTAAATCAGGGTCACCAATCAGCCTCTTCGCACGCCTCTCCACTGAATCCAAAGTGGCCAGGTGACACTTAGCAGCACCAGCCCAAATGTGGCTGCAGTACTCCACACACGAACGGACCTGTGCTTTGTACAACATTAGAAGCTGCCCTGGTGTGAAGTACTGCCGGACCTTTGCGATTACACCAAGTTTTCTAGCAGCCACCTTGGCCTTGGACTCAATGAACCGCCCAAAGTTTAGGTTCGAGGAAATCTCAATACCCAAAAGCTGAAGGCGGTCGGTACACTCCAAGGATACATTCCGAAAAGTAGGAGCCAAGGTGAACGGGCTCCTTTTGGCGGTGAAAAGACACGCCTGCGTTTTGGCGGCATTGAATGCTACAAGATTGGCATTGCCCCATTCGGAGACTGCCTGAAGTGCAACACTCGTTCGCTCTACCATGGCCTCTCTTTCGGACCGGATTGATTCCCTACTAGCCCGAGCATCCGGCAGGTATCTCTCCACAACTGTGCTGTCATCTGCATACCCATAGATACCGGGCATCAGCAGATCGTTAATATGCAGCAGAAACAGAGTTGTAGAGAGAACAGACCCCTGAGGAACACCGGCATTAGTCGACATGGGCTCAGATGAGCATCCGTCGACAACAACTCGGAGGGACCGTTCAGTCAGGAAGTCTTTTACCCAGCCAGTCAGGCTAGGGGAAATGCCGTACGCTGGAAGCTTACTCAAAAGGCCAGCGTGCCATACCCGGTCGAAGGCCTTCGAGACATCAAGGGAGACAGCAATTGCTTCCCCATTCCTCTCGAGTGCCTCGCCCCACAAGTGAGTGGCATACACTAGTAGGTCCCCAGTTGACCGATTGCGGCGAAACCCGTACTGTCGGTCACTGAGGAGATCGTGACCTTCCAGGTATGCCAAAAGGCGCGAGTTCAATACACGCTCCATAATTTTGCAAAGTATGGAGGTGATCGAAATCGGCCGATAGTTGTTAGGATCGGCACGACTACCCTTTTTGGGCACGGGCTGCACGTTGGCAAGCTTCCAGGACTTGGGCACTATACCAGTCCCAAATGAGAGGCGATACAAGCGTGTCAATACAGGAGACAACTCGGGCGCACATGCTTTTAGAACAATCGCTGGTATAGCATCCGGACCACTAGCCTTATTCACGTCCAGACGACACAGTGCTCTCAGAACCTCCTTGTTCCGAATGCGAACCTCAGGCATTGAAGTACCGCAGTGGGGTAAAATAGGTGGAGTAGCACTGCCAGTATCAAGACGCGAATTATGGGCAAAGAGAGATGCAAAGAGACCTGCTTTCTCTCTCGCCGTATGAGCCAGTGTTCCATCAGGCCTAACCAGCGGAGGCAGTGAGGGCCGACAGAAGTTCGCCTCGACCGATTTGGCAAGGGACCAAAAAGATCTGCTACCGGAAGGCTGCGCAGATAACTTGTTGCCAATATGGGTAATACGGTCAAAGCGAGCTTTCTTTAGCGCCTTTTTGTAGGACTTGGCAGCACGGTTAAAGGCTCTCTTCTTTGAGCTTAGATCCGGAGCTCCGCGGTCACGAGCGTCAACCCAGGTGAGAAATGCCGTGTGCTTACGCTGTTCAGCTTGGGCACAATCGGCATTGAACCATGGGCGAGCCGAGCCACCGACGGGCACGTCATTATAGGGAATAAAATATTCCATAGCTTGACGCACCACATCGGTTATAGCATCCGCACAGCTCGACGGATTGCTAGAAGAGAAGCAGACCTGCTGCCAAGGATAAGACGCAAAGAAATGGCGCATCTCATCCCAGTCTGCTGACCTGTATCGCCACATTCGCCGTTCACCACGAGAGTCGTGATCTGGTGGGGAGAAGGTCGACACAGACTTCACCAGACAGTGGTCTGAAGTTCCCAACGGTGAGGAAACTGTTACAACACACCTGTCCGGATCAGTGGTCAGCAGAAGGTCCAGACAATTGGCAGTATGACCAACTACATCAGGCACCCTAGTCGCTTGCTTTACCAGCTGGGAAAGGCCCATTGAAAGCGCGAAGTTTCGCGCTTCTCTCCCAGCGTGGTCGGTCATCTGGTACGGAAAAAGCCAGTCCTGATGGCAGGCATTAAAATCCCCCAGAGCGACGAAGTGTGCGTCAGGGCGCCGCTGCAGTGCATTGTCAGCAGCCTCACTGAGGTGGTCAAATAAACGAGTTGTCTCCTGATCACCGCTGTGCGATCGGTAGACACAAGTGTAAACAATTTTGTCCACACCAGTGTCAACCAACAGCCATAGGGACGAGAAATGAGGGTCTTCGAGGTGACGGAGGCGCCGGCAACAAATGTCATTGCGGACATACACACAGACCCCAGCACGCTGCAGGAAATGGTGCTCCAATGCGTATCCCGGGTAGCTGAGGTATGCCGCATCAGACGGACATCTGATCTGGGTCTCCGTCAAGAAAAGCAGATGGGGCTTCTCAGTCTCAAGGTGGTGATGTACTGCAATGAGATTGGAGTGCAGACCTCGAATATTAGAGAGGTGCACTTTGAAAGAGAGGACGTGCGCCCGCTGTACACACCTACTTTTCTTTTTAGACGTTTTCATTTAAAAAAAAAAATGAGTGAATAGGAAGGAAGACGGTAATGAAACAAATACCCCATTTTTAACAGGTAAGTGGGGAAACTTATTGTGACGTCGGGAAACTACGGAACACTACACTGAGCGTGATATTTATATTTATACCTACATAAATATTAAATATGTTCTATGGGTTCGTACTTATTTCTTTTATGTAAGTGAACTATTATTTATATTCAAATAGGAATATATATTTTATGTAAAGTTTTCATGGCTGTCGTATCTGGTATATGCGTCACTGTTTATCTCTTCATCACATCAAAATTACCAAGGGTGGTAGATAATATCTGGCAATAAGTCAGCTTCTTTATATTTGTGTGCTTAAATCATTAAATAAATACCGTCAAATGCCATCACGTAACAAATGCGTACGCACTGCGTGGATAGAGCCACGTCATCTGTGTGGGTTTTTTCCAGAAACCACCAACCCACATAGGCTTCATATGATTTGATTAAGTTTGTGTCCGAACTCTCGAGTTCATTTCGTCCTTTCTTCTCAGTCTAGTCAAATGTGAAACGTCGCCTTTGTCTAGTGTTCAAAGTATAATTGACGTGTAAAATAAAATCATTCATTTTCTAAAAAATAATTACAAAAAATGCGCGGGTTCGATTCCAGGTCAGGCAAGTACCAATGTAACTTTTCTGAAGTTATATGTACTTTCTAAGTATATCTTGGACACCAATGACTGAAGGTGAAGGAAAACATCTTGAGGAAACCTGGACTTTAAGTCTGAAATCGCCAACCCGCATTGAGCGAGCGTGGTGATTACGCTCAATCCTTCTCTGTATGAGAGGAGACCTGTACCCAGCAGTGGGACGATTAAAAAGGTCGATGATGAATTACAAAAATATGTCTTTGTCCTAGCCACTACCCATTATTTGGGGTCGGCTCTCCTCGTTCTTTTGCGTCAGGATGATCTGTCCTGGGTTGTCGAGATATTAAGTTGGGCACGCTCTAAGTCCTTGGCCACTGTGGACCACCAGGTGGTTAGTGGGTGTCCTCTACCTTTTTTCTTATCTGGCAGTGCTAGGGCCCGTTTCACGACATGATCTTCGGGGCGTCTCATGATATGACCGAACCATCGTAGGCGGCTTTCGGCGAGATTTTCTGCTATGGGCGCAACCTTGTAACTTCCTCTGATGTTCTCGTTTCGCACTTTATCGAGTCGAGTTACGCCAGCTGCCCATCTTAGCATCTTCATCTCGCTTACGTGCATCTTTTGTTCGTGAGCTTTCTTTATAGCCCAGCATTCGGCACCGTATGTCATGGCTGGTCTAATTGCGGTTTTGTAAATCTTGCCCTTGGCTTTAACAGGCAATCTTGCGTCACATAAAACGCCCGTCAGAGCCCGCCACCTCTGCCACCCCACGCTAATTCTATGGGTAACATCGGCCTCAATGTTCCCGTCGGCTGTAAGAATCGAACCCAGATACTTGAATTGGGATACCTTTAGCAGTGGCTTCCCATCGATGTGGATTGAGTTTGGGTTGTTGGTGCTATCACTGAACGCGCATTCCAAGTACTCCCTTTTTATTTCTGCTGATTCGGAGGCCGTTGTTTTCCAGCGCGCGTTGCCACTTCTCTAAGGTACTCTGGAGTAGTTTGGCATCTTTGTCTATGAGGACTATGTCATCTGCATACAACATACACCATGGCAAGGGAGACTGAATGTCCTTTGTTAAGTAATCCATTACCATGTTGAAGAGAAGCGGGCTTAGGGCTGAGCCTTGATGGACGCCCACCTTAACTCGAAGCTTTTGCTAAGTCCAGCCAAGCTTCTCACACTTGTGCAGCTTCTGCAGTACATGTCCCGTACTATGGCGACATAGCATTCAGGTATACCTTGTGCTCTCATGGCCTGCCACACTAGTTTCCGAGGCACTCGATCAAATGCCTTCTCGAGATCGATAAATACAAGATGTAGGTCTTCGCGGTTTGCCCGATGCTTCTCCATGATGATTCGGGTGGCCTGGATAGCGTCCGTAGTAAACTTTAACGGTGTGAAGCCATATTGGTTTTCAGATATGTCAACGTGTTTAAAAAGGCGATTGTTAAGTATTCTCTCCCAAATTTTGAGGGTGTGTGACGTTAACTTAATCCCTCTATAGTTTCCACAAACACTGACATCCCCTTTGTTTTTATAAAAAGGTATTAAGTAGCTTTGGCGCCACGATTCTGGTATAGTGTATGAGGTTAGGATGGCATTGAGCAGCCTCACCAGAATTACAAAAATATGTGCGTTTTTATAATTATTAAGTAGTGCTTGACCGCAATTTTGCCTGACGGCAAGAAGTGACGTAGTCGTTGATTGCAAAGCGCGCTAGTTTATTGAGAGTATCAACTCTAGCCTTGAAGACACTTAAATTGTAGTTAGACGGAAACACCGCCGCTGGAAAATTATTCCAGGCCCTCGCTCCCTAAATAAAATAATTTATCATACAAAAACATGATTTTTCCAAGAAAAGCGATATTTAAATATTAGGAAGATAATGCCTTATTGCATGTTCAACACAACTTCGCAATGTTTGGCTCCACTCCAACTGCGGGACATTTTCCAACAACAACAGAAATGACAACCGTTTTTGTTAGTAAAAGCAAAAAGTGGTACAAATACGAATACTTTTCATATATTATGAAAGTTTTACTACCTGGTCGGCGGTTAAACATCACGATGGCTAACTTATAACAGCTGCACTGGTCGATCGATCAAGTTAAGCTATGCTTGCCACGAGTGGACCATGGATGGGTGACCATCTTTTTATGCCAAGATAGTACACAACGTTGTAGAAAAATGTCATAACAAATATTGTTGACTAGCGGTCACTCGCGACTTTGTTCGTGTGGAATTAGTTATTTGAACATTTTATTTTAACCTCAAAAGAGTATTTGTTTTTTTTATATGCTCCGCTCCTGCTAATTGCAGCGTGATGTTATACAGGGTGTATCTGACTGACATCGTAACGTAAACTTCGCGAAAAGGCTAGACCGCATGCCACTAATAAAATTATGATAGTCATTTATGTCGTTAATGAACGGTTACAGAAATAACAATGTTTAAAAAAAGTGTCGGCTCGGCCTTTGAACGTTGCAAGCATGCCGCCGTGCGGGTTTGTAGGTACGACGTTGATCCCTGATGTGAACTCTATTAAATCAGCGGATAAGATAGTTTTTCGAGTTTTGTTTTCATTGCGTTTTTTTGTGTAATTAGCGAATTAATTAATTTGAAATCTTATTGGGTTATAAAAGTATAGCAATTATGAACGGTCTAAAGTGAAAAAAACTACATAAATATTTTTTTAAATCTTGAAAAAGCCGACGAAAAATTCCACCACTGGGGGGTTCAGAATCATGTACTGGATCCATGGTACTCGTTTGTCCGTCGATGACAGATACACTCTTTATAGCCTAAAGCCTCCCTGGATTAATGTGCTATCCAACGCAAAAAGTTATTTTTCAAATCGGACCAGTAGTTGCTGAGATTAGCGCGTTCAAACAAATAAACAAACAAACTCTTCAGCTTTATACATTAGTATAGATATGATGAAACCAAAGTTACACTGAAGTGTTGTTTACAAGAAAAAAATATTACCACCAAGTTTGGGTAAGTTCCAGCCCTATGATGTCACTAAGTAGTCGTAACCAAACTTAGTTGTCGGAACCTTGCGTTGAAGTTGAGGGCTATAATTGTGTAATGATTGTGGATGAGTAACGTAGCCCGATATCGTGGAACATAAAATCAGAAAAGCCTTTAATAGTAATGGAACGCTTATTATGACCCGTAGGAATGTATGAAAATAATTGTGATTGACATTAAACATTACACTACACGTTACGATTTTTGACAGTCGTCAGGGTCATCGGAAGCCGAAAAGCCGTCGGACTACAATTTGAGTGTCTTCAAGGCTAGAGTGAATAGGCTGTTAATAAACTAGTGCGCTTTACCATCAACGACTGCGTCACTGCTTACCATCAGGCGGGATTGCGGTCAAGCGCTAGTTTATAATTTTATAAAAAAAAAAAGGTCAGATATTCTGGCGCTCCATGTAAAATCAATATCTGACCTTTTTTTATAAAATTATAAACTAGCATTGATTTTACATGGAGCGCCAGAATATCTGACTTTTTTTTTATAAAATTATAAACTAGCGCTTGACCGCATATATATAATTGTGTAATGATTGTGGATGAGTAACATAGCCCGATATCGTGGAACATAAAATCAGAAAAGCCTTTAATAGTAATGGAAAAAAAAGGTCAGATATTCTGGCGCTCCATGTAAAATATTGATATTCAATTGCATCAGGCTAGACTGCAATCTGACTTCAACTTAGCTGGGTAATGTTTAGGCAGATTGCAGTTAAACATGACAACAGCTACATGTTGAAAATATTGTTAATAGGGTATTTGACTAAAAAAAAACTAATTAGAATGTCAGTCAGATTTCCAAAAAATATTAGACACGTATTTTTTCTTTTTTCATATAAACAAAAATTGAAGAAGACACAGTGTTTTGAAAACTCATGTGACGTCACTGCACGCTACACTTTGAAGCGACCAGTGACGTCACCACTCCTGATCAACAAACAATCAAAACAACAACAAAAAATCCGTGTCTAGTATATTTTGGAAATCTGACTGACGGACTAATTAGTTTTTTTTTAGTGAAATGCCCTATTTCAACCTATAAATTCATATTTTCTACGACAGCCCACGTGATCAAACGTTAGATTTGACTGGGCCAAAAAATAAACTCAATATAATCCTTTTTTCATGTTCTCTTTTATATGTACGTTATCCTTGAAATATGGTTTTGTACAGTATTAAAAGTGACGAGGAAATGTATGAACCATGTTTTTATTAACTCTCAGAATAAATTGAAAACTTCGTCAATTTCGCTGTGGTGGAGTGACTCAAAATGTGAATGGCACATCAACTTATAATATTCCCTCATGTAATATGGATCAAATTGTAAAAGAGTCTTTACTATTACCAATCGATCATCAACAATTCCTGTGCCACCTTTTGTGAACCCATCAAACAACCCACGCACAATTCTTATGTAAAATACGTGCGTTATTGGGGAGGCGCTAATATTTTTTTAACTATAAGCAACCTGTTCGATATAACACTTATTTCTGAATTATATAGTGAATTCTCTGTTATTATCTATAAAGGTTTACACGAAACGGTTTGAGAAAAATATTTTAAGGTGCTAAATAGCCTTATATGTAATTATACATATACCTTCAAAAACAGAATCTAAGTAGCGAGTAATTTTCTCTGTATCAGTTTTTTTGTCAGTCAATCGACTGACATATTATATTATCATTAATATGAGATAAAAATGCATATAACATCGGCTGCCGGAAGAAGTTACAACCCACCAGATAAAGTCTTGCCGCCAAGCGATTCGTCGTGTTCAGGCATGATGTCTGGTAAAGTCGTACGGAGGACGGGGCGGAGCAGTTGTTTTGCGATGTGTGCTGGGTATGATGCGCTAAATGTTGCTGTGTCAGGAGTTTGATTGTGGAGGGTCTCCAGATCCCTCTTGTGCGGTGGTGGTGGTGGTGTTGGGTATAACATTGCATCACCTCGCTCATCTGCCGTCTGTCTTCCTATTCACTAAGATGTTTTTTTCTTTGCGTGGCTCTTAATAAGCTAGCGCGCTTTACCATCAACGATTGCTTTACTGCCTACCATCAGGTGGGATTGCGGTCAAGCATAAAGCAGTCGCACAAGCGGCATAACAAAGTATCAAGACTAATCGAAACAGAAGAAGTGAAGAAACTTGGGAAACCAATGTCTGGTGGGCGTCCTGCTGCTGAAATGAGATTTAGTTTTTTAGGATTTGATTAATTTTAAGATTTTTTTATTCTTGGCTTTGTTTAGTAGATAGTAGTAGCGAGCTTCTGGATTTTGTTTTGCTCCTGCCCACGATTTCATCCCCTCGCAACGCAAGGCCTTTTTTGGGTGGCACTAAATCATAATCTTCTTTCGCTCTGAGTGGAAGACGTTTCGGACTTTACTGACTAAATCCCACCCATTTTTTTTTCAGTTATCTATACCACACGGTATCTCTTTTGAAGAGCCCGGGGCCTAGAAAGGTAATTGCGCAATACACTATAAGTAGCAATGAGTTTCATTTTGACAGTTCTACAACAGTCATTGCGTTATGGAGCATAATTCTACGAAATGATTAGGGCATCGGCCATCATAGCCCAGCATAGCATCCTTCCTCACTTCGTTTCTTTTTACTCGGCTCCCCAAGGGCTCAAGCGTGAGGTTAATTTTTTTTTAACCGTAGTATAGTTGCCCAGACAATAATTATATTAGCGTGCTTAAACAACTTAATGTAAATGTATAACGTATGCTTACAGAAAAAAAAGATTCAGATAAAAAAATTAACACATTTACTAATAAATTTACTAACTAGTATAAAAGATTTGCTAAGTTATATTAGTAAGAGCAAAACAGTGACAAAAATCGTTAATAGTTTCCTAGTTGTCTCCTTGAGAACAAAAGTTATCCATAAGTTCGTCACGATTTTTCCATTATTATGTTTGTCAAGGTCGCCGCCAATTCCACGTCTTTTAGTAATTGAAATTCTATTTCGACAGGATTCCTAACCGTACTCGACACATTTTAGGTTCTCTGATTTGTTTTGCCCCAGACAGCAATAAATTAGCAGTCGTCTATATAGTTCAAATTGTTAAGATATTCAGGTTTTCAATTTGTTAACAGTGTTTACTTAATGTAACGAACGTACCCAACCAAACACCAATTGTTTAATTCGGTACGGAACATTTTTATCTACAACTCGACAAATATCTGTAGCAAGTCCGGTTTTTTTAACGATCAAAACAATTTATCTCCTTTTCTATAAATCGTGGAACCCGATAAAATACGACCCTTTCAAACTCTTTAGTATCTAACTATATACTCTATAATATTACTCAAAAAACAGTTGAGTTATTTTCACAGCTGTAAAAGAACCTTAGAATGAGCGCGATACAGATGTGTAGGACCAATGTCTACGGCATTATGCCGCCACACCCTTACGGAATGTTCCAATAGGCCCCTTATTTACCCGGAGACGTTAATTTATTTAAATTGTTTTCCGGGCTAATTTGCTTGCCTCCATTACTTTTCATTCTTGTATGTTTACAATTTTAATTGCGGCCTGCTTCTGTCTGAAAAGTTAATTATTTGGTGCATGTTTTTGTTATTTTTTTAATTCAGGAAATACTTAGCGGCAATTAATTTATTAAAACGACCAACATGACCCCATTGCTTAACGCAAAAGTCTTTTAGAAAATTCATTGTTTTATATAATGAATTTTTCTTTTCAATTAGGAATTAAGAGGACGGCATGGTAAGCTGTTGTACATAAATTGTCTTGCAGAGGGTTAATGTCGTTTATTTTCTTTCTCCTTGTACCATTACGATCTGCCGAACGATACTAAATATACTCGTAAGTAACCTAGTAAAGAAATGCGGCATGGTGCTCTTTTTAGGGTTCCGTAACCAAATGGCAAAAAACGGTACCCTTATTATATAGATTCGTCATGTCTGTCTGTCCGTCTGTCCGTCCGTATGTCACAGCCATTTTTTTCCGAAACTATAAGAGCTATACTGTTGAAACTTGGTAGGTAGATATATTCTGTGAATCGCATTAAGATTTTGATGCAAAAATAAAAAATAATAATAAATATTGGGGGCTCCCATACTTAGAACTGAAACTCAAAAATTTTTTATTCTTCAAACACATACGTGTGGCTTATCTATGGATAGGTCTTTGAAAATGATATCGAGGTATCTAATTATTTTTTATTTCTAAACCGAATAGTTTGTGTGACAGACGCTTCCAAAGTGGAAAAAAGTTGGTCCCCCCATCTAGCTTCTAATAAGAAAATGAACAATCTAAAAAAACATATGATGTAGGTACATTACTATTAAAACTACCAACGAAAATTGTTTTGAACGAGGCCTAGTAAGTATTTTTTTTTAATACCTCGTAAATTGTAAACCGATTATTACCGCGTAATCTTTCATACACATAACTTAAATCCTTTAATTTCCTAAATCAATGGTACCGAACCCTTTTTACGTGAGTCCGACACGCACTTGGCCAGTTTTTGTTATGGTAAAAAATGTTAAACTCGCGTCAGGACACGTGATTTGATCGAAAATTCGTAAGACGGAGGGAAAGCAGACCAGCGTCGTGGCGTAAGACAGGAAATAATATCACCCTCTCTTTCTACCGCGCGATGCAGTTTCGTTTAACAGCACATCGCGCTAGGGTAAGTATGCGTATGTGTTTGTACTGCCTGCTACGGTGGAAAACGAATGAAGGTTAATTTTACTGAAAGATAAAAATATAATTTTTAGTTGTACGATTATTTCGATATTGCAATTAACGAATACTTTATATTACCACCTAAATGATAGTACTTTTTTATTGAAAGTAATTCGTGTATAGTTATTCCCTATATTTAAAAAATATTGAAAAATGCTCAACGTTAATGTTCTAGATTGCAGTTCTGCCTGAAGAGCAGCCCGTTATATATTTTTTTCAATGACAGTGTGTTTACACTATCTACAATTGAAAATAAACGGACTGTCACGTCCATCAAATAAATAAATCATTAATTCATTGTATGTATTATCATCATCTCGGCGTTTAATCCCGGTTGCATCCGCGGCTTTCGCGTTGGAGCCCGGGGTCCGGTCATTGTATGTATTTATATATTCAGTAATTTATTCTATTAAACTGATCTCTCTTTCTATTTTTAAGGTATAGCATAGTTATCGCTTTCTTTAGAGGTCGCTCACCATGGGCCTCATACGAAGGCTCAGAGTCACACAAAGGGCAATGGAAAGAGCTATGCTCTGAGTTTCTCTGCGTGATCGATTCAGAAATGAGGAGATCCGCAGAATAACCAAAGTCACGTACATAGCTCTGCGAGTCGCTAAACTTAAGTGGCAGTGGGTAGGGCACATTGCTCGTAGAACCGATGGCCGATGGGGCAGTAAGGTTCTGGAGTAGCGGCCACGTACTGGAAGACGCAGCGTAGGGTGACATTACAAAAAACATGAAAAAAAAACTTAACGTCGTTGTTTTTTTTTTTTCTAAATTTGTTTTTTTTTTCTAGCCCACGTTTTAGTTCAATTATAAATTAATTTTGTAATTTGTATAGCAAATTAACATATTATTAATTCATAATTCACTACTTCCAACAATAAATCACAACAATTTTTTTTTTCAATTTATTCTTCATTTTTGTTTTCGATTTCCCTGTACACAACACAAATATATGCTTTGGAGTCCCCAAATCATATATTTGTGTTGTGTACGGTGTCCCTTTCATTGATGTTAATATCAATGAATGCTGCCAATATTTTTATGAAATTTTGAAACTATTTTATTAGAAAAGTACCTTAGGTTCAAGAATAAACCTAAGACTATTATGTATTCATCGTCATCATCAACCTTTTTATCGTCCCACTGTTGGGCACAGGTCTCCTCTCATACAGAGAAGGATTGAGCGTAATCACCACGCTTGCTCAATGCGGGTGGCGATTTCAGACTTATAAAGTCCAGGTTTCCTCAAGATGTTTTCCTTCACCTTCAGTCATTGGTGTCCAAGATATACTTAGAAAGTACATATAACTTTAGAAAAGTTACATTGGTACTTGCCTGACCTGGAATCGAACCCGCGCACTCATACTTGAGAGGCTGGTGTTTTAACCACTAGGCCACAACGACATTCTTCATTATTATGTATTCTTAAGTATTAATTATTTAACGGTAAATGCCATAACAGTTTAAAATTTCATGCCTTAAAAAAAAATGGTCCAGAAAAAAATAACAGTTTTTTTTCAAGTTTTTTTTTTGACATTAGAAAAAAACGCAACACTAGTGTAGACTAGCTGCTTACAGATCATAACTGATTCTATCTCTTTTAGACACGATGATAGGTGCGACAGCGTGCTTTTGCTGTTCGAGCCAGCAAATTTGAAAATGAATAATAATAATAGTTTATTGAACGCCCCAAGAATTACAAATTTCTCTTATTCTATATACAAAATCATGGTAATTAATATATTCCTTATTTATAAGAGATAACGTTGACGACTATGCTAGTATAAACTGTGTCACAGTCGTCAGCGCCTTCCACACTTAATTATTTTAACCATAATTTATTGTTTCAAGCAAAAGAACTGTAACATTAATAAATAGGAATGATTTATATAAAATTAAAAAGAATTTACAGGGGAAATTAAATAATGATGATGAACAAAATATGGGATCACCATTGACGCACTATTTTCCAGAATTTAGAGGATATCAAGTCTCAAACTTATATTTCTTATTTCTGTTACCATAGATCTATAGTTTCAATGATAATAAATCTTGAATAATCTACATGTATTGTAAAATACCTAATAAAAATATTTTAAACAATACTAGCTGCGCTGCGCGGTTTCACCCCCGTAGATTTCGATATATTTTTTTCTTTATATGCTCCGCTCCTATTGGTTGCAGCGTGATGTTATATAGCCTAAAGTCTTTCTGGATTAATGGGCTATCCAAAGCAAAAATATTTTTTCTAATCGGACCAGTAGTTCCTAAGATTATCGCGTTCAAACAAACAAACAAATAAACAAACTCTTCAGCTTTATATATTAGTATAGATTAGTTCTCCATATAAAAGAATACAAAATGTTTTCTTATCTTATAAATTGAATTCATATCAAAGAAAAAATACTGCATAAATTAAAAATAAATAAATATAGGACGGGTCTGAACATTTGTTGCTATCTGCCGTCTTCCTTCCTATTCACATATTTTTTTTTTTGAGTGAATAGGCTCTTAATAAACTAGCGCACTTTACCATCAACGATTGCATCATTGCTTACCATTACGCGGGGTTGCGGTCAAGCACAAATTATTTTCATGCTGGGACCCTTTATTCACTTTAGGAAATGCTCAAACACGTAATTACAGTAAGTTTTTGCATAATATAATATATATAATGTTTATTTATTTTATAAATAAACTAGCTGACCGGCAAACGTTGTTTTGCCATATAAATAATAGATTAAATTACTAAAATGGCTATTAAAAAATAAGGGTTGATCGTAGAAGGGTGAAAATTGGGGATTGTATATATTTTTGTATGTTGTATCATAAAAAAATAGAAATTAAAAATTTTGTCAAAAAAAAAAAAAAAAAAAATAGGGGTGGACTACCCCTAACATTTAGGGGGCTGAAAAATAGATGTTGGCCGATTCTCATAGATACCGGTTAAGCACAAAAAATTTCATCAAAATCGGTCGAGCCGTTTCGGAGGAGTTTAAAGCCGAACACCGTGACACGAGAATTTTATATATTAGATAAAATATTTAATTAGAAAAGTCACAATAGGTACACAGAAAACTAAAATTTTGCTTTTATTTCTCTGGTTAAAGGGATCCGATATGGTTGAACTATTAATGACGTTCACACCCTACTTTCATCCTCAGTAAAATATTTATAAGAAATTTAGTATAAAACAGTTTTGGGTTGACTATTTAATTTCAAAAGGTTGAATCTCCAATTAGGTAAATTTATGGAAGGCTCTGTTTTTAGGTTTTCACATTCCTGTGTATTGTAAGTGTAGGCTGAGTAATAGTTATATACAGCTATACTACATAGTATATTATGTATGTTAATATACAGAATTCTAAAAAAAAAAGATTTAGATTTGTCTGTCTTTTGCTAATTAACTGGCAGTTTGATGATGTTCTAAAAAAGTAAGATAGACTAATATTTTCTTCAGTAGGGCGGACAGAGCTCAGGTGGGATTTCATAGCGACATAGGGAGTGTAATTGGTGCAATCCAATGCTAGGCACTCCACAATAGCGGCGGTAAGTCCCCTCTTTGAGGAGTGGCTAGAGAGGCGCCACAGCGCCTTCACCTTCCGCCTGACGCAGGTCCTCACCGGACACAGATGTTTCAGGAGGTTCCTATTCCGTATAAGGCGGCAGGAAACGCCAGAGTGTCACCACTGTGGGGATTGCTCTGAGGATACGGTGGAGCATACGGTAAAGGTCTGCCCGGCTTGGGTGGAGCACCGCCGTTTCCTCGTAGAGGCGATCTCTTGCATCCGAACCTAGTCCAGGCCATGGTCTGGAGCGAGAATGCATGGCAGGTAGGCACCGCCTTCTGGATGCAGCGCTGCTGGCAAAGGAGGAAGTAGAGCGGGCATGGAAGCGAGAATTCCAGTGCCCTCACGCCCCTAGTCACCGCAGGAGACGCCCTGGTCGAGAGACAACATCGAACTCCCGACCACCGTAGGCGCGGGCTTGCGGGCGTAAGTAAGGACCAGACCCGGGTCGACGGTGCGTTGTGTTACACGCGCCACGTTGCTCTGGCGCACAGGCAAGTGAAGAAACATGGGAAGGTTTTAGTCAGTAAAAGTCTGACACGCCCTTCCGTTTTGCCCAGAGTGGAGTTCATTTGATGATTTCCCATCCAGAATAAAAAAGGGTAATATTTTCTTTTCTGATCATTTCCTTGGCCCAATATTATTTTCCAGTAGCTTCTGCTTCAGTATTTATATTACACGAATGCCTGCTGCTTTTTATCAAAGTAACAATATTGTTCACAAAATGTGAATAAAATTATTATCATTTCCATTATGTATGGTATGTTATCGTAGAATTTGTAGAATATTTTCTTTCGTAATATTTGGAGTTCAAATATTTCGCATGTCTATAAATTGAACAGAAGAATATCGTTCGCAAAATCCGGATAACCTTTGAGATATATCCAAACTAATATTATGCATAGCTAATATTATAACTAATGTTATATATTTCTATTTATAACATTAGTATTTATAACATTAGTGTGTGTGTCTATTTGTTTGTCCACCTTTCACAGCAGAACGGAGCAAGGCATTGATGTGATTTTTTAAGTGGACATAGTTGAAGGGATGGTGCGAGACATAATATAATTTTTTTGTCTGTTTCTAATGCCCCACTTTCCTAAAATGGGGATGGAATATGTGACTAACAAAAAAATCGAGAATTTTTTTTCACTCCATTCCTTAGTAATACCGTCTACAGTAGTTTATTAAAATAATATTCAGTTCCGAGTTCCATTCTGTGTTTTAAATCAGGAAAGAAAAACCGTGTTACCTCGAATTTAATGCGAGGGGAGCCGTGGGCAGTTTTAGATAAAATAACTATTCAGGTACCGAAATGTTTGGCAAACGGTAACAGTAAAAGTCTATCGAAAAAGGTAGCCTAGGAACACACTTAACGAGCTTTGGGTTGCAATTACAACGTTGTTACCTTCTCTTAAAATTTTACTGTCTCACGTGCGAGCGTGAGGAGAATTAAAATAATAAAAGAGGAATAAAATCAAATATTATTTAGAATTTAAGAGCAACGAATCGTATCGACCCCTTATCAGTTAACCATTTTCACAGGCTGACGAACCCAATTCCATACGTAGATTTCCCAAAATCCGTCGGCAATAACTAGATAGGTCTACCTTTGTATCTAAAATAATTTTCTTTCCACAGTAGATATGTGGCTCGACAGAAGGTAACTTAGTCATGTACATATGAAACTAATTCTGTTCAATATTTCTCCACTTCTTATAGATAATCCACAGATGTGGCGAGTTTGTGAAAAAATTAAGCTTTTTATCTGCGTTAAATATTTCTATATAAAACCTACACAAACCACTGTGGGATCAATCTGCCTTATCTTAATTACATATATTGAGGACGGCAATATATACTACGTCAATCGTATATATATAAGTAACGTCAAATCAGATAATAAGACGATTAACACACTGCCAGGCATCACGAAGTTTAACGCATGAATGCATGTTTTGACGTTGCTTGTAAGTTTGTTTACAGAAAACACAACCAACCATGCCCGTTTATTCGGATCACACCCCTACAAGAGGAGAAATATGCGCAAACGCGCGTCCGTTCAGGGCGAGACACACTGTATGGTGCGCCGGTTTCGTGTCGTCAATCAGTGATGTCCGTGATTTTGGGTGGACTTTGAATGAAATGATTCAGAGCCACAGTAAATGCATAAAACACAACTACGTGCGTGAGTCGATAAAAAGCCCGAACGTAACTGCACTGCCGCAAGTACGCGCACCTATGTGCGTTAATACGCAACATCCAGCATGATGCGCGGCAGTGTCATAATTGCCTAATTATACCTTCTAGTATAAAATCTCTGAAAGATGCATATGAAATTCATTGTATTGAACACAGGCGCGAAAAGGGACTTTGCTTAAAGTTCTTATATTCCGGCAAATAAATTATTAATGTATGTATGCTTTGACATCTAAAACTCACCTTTCTTTTAGCTCTAACGACTTGCATCTGATGATGCGTGCACTCGCCAATAGCTCGTCCTTTTAGAGCTGCACTCATGCGCGCATAGGCCCAGACCATGACTGACATGGGCACCACGTACGTCACAGCCAGGAACACCAAGTTATAGCTAGAAGGAAAATAAGGATTTAAAATACTGAAGAATGGGAGAAATATCGTAGAGTTTTGAGTATGAATATAATAGAAGGCAACTAAGAGTAGTGGAAGGCCAAAGAAGAGATGGATAGATTGCGTGATAGATGATCATCATCATCATCATCATCAATCTTTTTACTGTCCCACTGCTGGCACAGGTCTCCTCTAAATATGTAATCTGAAACTGTTGAAACAATAACAAACTTTAAGAAATAAAGCTGCACAGTTTTATTCGCGGTTTTTTTTTATTTTTAATAATTATAAACTAGCGCTTGACCGCAATCGCGCCTGATGCGTTCGTTGATGGTAAAGCGCGCTAGTTTATTAAGAGCCTATTCACTCAGAAAAACTGAGCGAATAGGAAGGAAGACGGCAGTTGAGCGAGGTGACGCAATGTTAAACCCAACAACACAACCAACGATGCTGCGCCAAAGGGAGATTGATCTGAAGACACTCCACGACCAAACTCCCGACACAACAACATT
Organism: Sesamia inferens; assembly: GCA_037179545.1. Classification (NCBI taxonomy): domain Eukaryota; kingdom Metazoa; phylum Arthropoda; class Insecta; order Lepidoptera; family Noctuidae; genus Sesamia; species Sesamia inferens. The sequence goes on from CM073930.1 coordinate 17,743,941, forward strand.
AGGCGCATCGTACCCGGCACACATCCCAACACAACTCGTCGTACGGCGAGTATCCACCCTTACGTTGTTGAAACCACAACGACCCGAACGAAGCGTTTCGCCTCACCTTTTGTACCGCGTACATCGAGGGAGTAGTACAATTTGCCAGAGTAAGTGTCTTCAAGGCTAGAGTGAATAAATGGGCTCTTAATAAATTAGCGCGGTTTACAATCAACGATTGTATTACTGCTTACCATCAGGCGGGATTGCGGTCAAGTACTAGTTTATAATTTATAACAAGAAAACTTTGTACCTGGATGCGGAGGAACTATGAGACTTGCAAATAAGACATCAGACTTGATACAAATTATAACAAGGTACATAAATAACTCAATAACGTAGCTTTTAGAGAGTGAAGCCTTAATTCAGTTTTAAATACTTGTACCTAACCTAATTTGCTATATAATGAACCTTTTTCTTGAAAAACTAAAATTTCTCGTCTGCATTAAAAACATGTAACTTAGACTTAAAACACTTAGGCTGAATTAATCTGTATTTACAGAACTTTTAATTTAAATTCGCGTTAAGTAGGTGTTACGAAAAAGAGGTTTTGAATATCTAAAGAAAACACTCAGTGTCTTACCAATTTCAGGGTTTTCAAACAAAAAATTGGTACAGGTTTAATATATATTCTTTAAAGAAAACGTAGTTTCGTATAGCAAGCAGTCAAGAATTCGAAGTAATAAATTGGAATGTAGGTATTAGTGCTTGGGATCGTAGGCTCGATTTTTAATTCAGTGACTTATTTTCGTAGTGCATTTCTCACAGTCTCGGGTTTAAAAGGTATATTTATTTGCGTCAATAGAATTCAATGTATTAGGTCAGGTAGCCGTTCTTTTCTAAGAAGACATTCTTATAGGGGACCCTAATAAGACGTATTTTTTGTTTGGTCCTAACTTTAATTTAACCGACCGAACTTGTGCCTTTTACGAGACTTACAAAAAAACGGTCGTCTTTCACGTAATATACGTGAAAGGCGACCGTTTTTTTGTAAGGTTCAATGAAGAGATTTAGGTGGTTTTGGATAGCAGACATTGCATGAATATTATTTTTGAGTATGATTTAATTCGATACCTTTAATTGCCGAAGGAACGACGGTCGTTGGAGAAGCCGAAACCTAGATGCAAACCTACGATGGGGCGCCAAATTAGAGGGACCATCTCTCTAAAAAGTTTGCTGGGATAGATTAGATGCAGCAAGCGGAGGACACGGTCTTATGGCGTCCCTTATGAAAGGCCTATATCCAATAGCGGACTACGATGGGCTGAGTTGATTGACTAATTTAATTGACGTTGATATTACTCTTTACCATTTTAGACCTTGTTAGCTCTATGGACATTGTATTCAGAATATAGTGATTGTTCTCTGAGTTTGTAATTCATTAGCAATATTGTACGGACTACTAGTGTGTCAGTTTCAATGCGGAATACTGTTTAGGTATCCATATACCAGCTTAGGTATAGAAGTTTGTAGATGCATATTCCTAACATATGGAATATGGTAATCAATTCTATTACTTAACATAATACATATCATAATATCACGCTTGTAATTCCGGAAGCATTAGGCACAGTTTTTTTTATTACCTATTGTATACCTTATTTCGCCAGTGATATGTCAGTCCAATGCAATAACCTATTTAGTTTACAATCATCTGCCTAAGCTTTCAGTCAGTTCCCAGTCTTACCGCTTTCATCTCAATACCAGTATTTTACATGGAGCGACTATCTGACAACGGCAACGCAGTTACTGCATAATTGCCCCTATCTTGTAACCCCTTGGCAAGATGGGTTTTCAGACATTCAGGCTTCTGACTACCAGGGACCAATGGCTTTCCAAGACATGGAAAGGTCTCGAGGTTGTTTTTTTTTATAAATTATAAACTAGTACTTGACCGCAATCCAACCTGATGGTAAGCAGTGATGCAATCGTTGATGGTAAAGCGTGCTAGTTTATTAAGAGCCTATTCACTCTAGCCTTGGAGACACCTAAATTGTAGTGAGACGAAAACACCGCCGCTGGCAAATTGTCCCAGTCCCTTGATGTACGCGGTATAAAAGGCGAGGCGAAACGCTTCGTCCAGATCGTAGTGCTGGAAACTTGCCGTACGACGGGTCGTCCGATGATGGACCGGAGAAGTTCGTATTGTGATTTAACCTGATCAATGAACCAGTGCGGCTGTTTTTAGCCACCACAAGCCCCTCATCCACTTAGTTTACAATACTCACACATAATCAGTTCTTGATGAGGGGTAGCTGCCGTCAGGCCACTTGATGAAACATATTTCTCTGTCACCATTAATGTACCTGAAACAAACAAAAACACAATTTAGAATAGATTATTATTTCAACAAGAATAAAAAAGGGACTGGGCCGGACATGTCTGCCTTGTATCAGATGCTACATGCGTAGGTAAGATGTCCTAATAAATCTATCGATTGAATTCCATTAAGCGCACAATGACATCGCAGCATGCTGCGATGAAAATTGCGAGACAAACTTGACTCCTACAGAATCAACTGACTTGTACTAGCAAAACACAGAATTGTGTGATTAAAGGAGAGGAAGGCACACCAGACAATAGTTTAACACTTTCCTCCAAGAAAGTAGTAAAAAAACAACTAAATTCAAATGGCATTACAAATTACGTGTATAGCACATCAAACATCCTAGGAATACCTATAAAACCGTAATAGCTTCTGACGTAATAAAATTTTAAATGTCACGAACAGTACTAACTCTGTCAGGACCAAGCTTTGTCTGCAATCAAAACTTTTAACAAATCGGTACGTCTTATGGTGCCTAAAATGTGTTGTTTTTTGGAGGATTTACACCAGGTTAATTTTCGCCGAAAGCTGGTAGCTTACCAAATCGCCTCACAACCGAAGCGCCGATTAAAATACAGGTGACTAGTTATTTTTGTATTAAAAAATTCACCTGCGTGCGGCGAGCGATCGCCTACAACTGAACACTGTAAGGATAGTGTTGTAAGAATGATAAATAAATAATTTTGTTTCTGTTGATTTTAGCCGCCCAACGCATGCTACATGTCTTTGCATCTTTTTGAAATTTGCCATTTTGGTCACCTGCGACTTTGCCGAATTGCTATTTTGAAGATATTTTCGCCGCACAGTGAAAATCGTGCGGCTTTTGGCATTATTACGATTTTATAATGTCATATATATGAGTTGTGTATGATTCAATTTCTATTTTACGGCATTTTATGTCCCACAACGACTGTTGCTAAGCTATAAGGAAAATTATGACTGCATAAAACTAGTCTCTATATGTAGTGATTCAGGGAAAAGGTTGAAGTCAGGGAAAATAATTGCTGAGCAAATTGGCTAACAAGATAAATTTCCCGTTTATTCAAATAAAACTGTTTTTTTTTTGCATGTTATGTGTGTAGGTATACAGTTGTATGAAATGGCTATAACATGGCAAATTGAAAGTACATATATGCATACGTTGGTTACACACCGAGTAATTATGCTACCGTCTTGCCATCATCATCATCATCATCATTTCAGCCGAAAGACGTCCACTGCTGGACATAGGCCTCCCCCAAGGCTCTCCACGACGACCGGTTCTGCGCCTCCCGCATCCAGCGGTTTCCCGCGACCCTCACCAGGTCGTCGGTCCACCTTGTCGGGGGCCTACCCACACTACGTCTTCCGGTGCGTGGTCGCCACTCGAGAACCCGTCGGCCCCATCGGGCATCGGTCCTACGGGCAATGTGTCCAGCCCACTGCCACTTTAGTGTTGCAATTCTTCGGGCTATATCGGTTACTCTCGTTCTTCTGCGGATCTCCTCATTCCTGATTCGATCGCGCAGTGAAACCCCAAGCATAGCCCTCCCCATTGCCCTTTGAGTGACTTTGAGCCTTCTCATAAGGCCCATTGTTAGCGACCACGTCTCAATTCCATAAGTCATCACTGGCAACACACACTGGTCGAAGACTTTTGTCTTGCCAACTGCCTTGCATTAGCTATTCTCATCCTCATCATCATTTCAGCCAAACACGTTCACTATTGGGCCTAGCCTTCCCTCAAGCACCGCCAGTGAGAATGGTTCTGTACTTTTCACGTCCAGGAATGCTTAGTGTTCCACAAAGACCGGATGACCCGGTGAAGGTAGCATCAACCTGGTCTTATAAAATTTAAATTCATGCCGAAACGAGGCATAATATCGATGTTTTCTAAATGATATTGTTTACGTTCCCTTTTCAATTATCTAGTGTGCTTTTAACGTTCAATTTAACAATGTAAACCCGCTGTAAATTGACTATAAACTAAACGACTTTGGAACATTGTAAAATAAATTGAATGTTTACGACGGCTGGCATTGCAATAGTTTTATACTTCGAATAACAAGGATTGATGACTTACATGTGGAGTAGAGGGAGAGTTCACAAAGTATTCACTGAATCAGAGTATATGATTTCTTTTAAATGTCATTTGTAAGAGTAATTACTATAAGGCTCGTGTAAAAAACAATATAAAATAAAGATAGTTTATTTTTTCACAGGTCTTATTAGGGTAAAAAGGGAGATATAACTAAATATGTTTACTTTGTTACTGAAAATTATTAAAAGACCGATGTAATGAAACTTTCTTATTTTTTAGATAGACGAAGACAAGGCACTAATAAAATTGAAAGTTACCAGTCCTCTGGGACTGTTCACTGGACTGTTTTCAATTTGTGCACTGTTTTCAATTCAAATGGTTCTAGTAGTGTATTGGAACTCAGTTCTTGAATCGGAAACCTACCCAAAATGCTTGCCCTATAGACAATGTCATACTACCCACTATGCACATTTACCAAATTGATGAAATGGTTTAATTAGCTTTTGTCCAGGACAATTATTGTCCTATCGTAGCCAGACTAGCACTGTGCGTGAGAGGTTTCACAATTATTTGAAGATAATTGTTGTTCCATGGCGAGCGCGATCGCATGACTTTAATTCCATAGAAAATCTATGGTGTTAGATGGTTTCACGGAATTAGAGGTGTATAAAGCATATCATCGATATCGGTTGGCGTGATATTGAGTTCTTCGTTCATTTGTCGCTCATACAATGAAAGTTTAAGACTTATACAGTTGTCTTATTGATGCTATAGTCAGAATCCGAATAAAGTTAAAAGGGACCACACCGGAATCACCAGCTTTCAAATAAAAAGAGGATTATCAATAAGAGATTAAAAATTTAAAATTTTTTGTCGAATTGTGTACCTCCTTTTTGAAGTTGGTTAAAAGCAGCCATATATTGTAATAAAGACTTGAAATCAGGCTGAGTTGATCGTGAACTCATTTCTTAGCCCAAACAGCTATGAGCATCTGTAGGTACTTCATAAATTTACGCGAATTTTAGCAATAAGCGTAAGACCTCTAAACGTAACAGAAATATAATGTTACTTCGCGTAGTGCGACGAAAGATTAGGTGTGTTTTTTTATATATTATAAACTAGCGCAATCCCGACTGATGATAAGCAGTGATGCAATCGTTGATGAAGACCGGTAAAGCACACTACTTTATTAAAAACCTATTCACTCCAGTCAAATGTTCCAGTCCCACGATGTACTCGGTATAAAAGGATAGGCGAAACGCTTCGTCCAGATCGTAGTGATGTCAGCAACGTAAGGGTACCCGCGTTATTACGGGTCGTCCGATGAAGGAACGGAGATGGAGGAATAAATCATGCAATACCCTCGCACGCTCTCCAAAATGTGTCCTATAGAACATCGGTAGGCTAGCTACTCTATGCCTGTGCTATGCTTTGGAGACCGTTTTGAGTTAAATCAGGGTTGCCAATTAGCCTCTTCGCACGTCTCTCCACTGAATCTAAAATAGCCAGTCCAATGTTGAGATATCACTTATACACGCATATGCACATGCACTGATCACTCGTTCGCACAGTTCATAGCAATGTATTTAGTTGTTGCATGCCATTGGAGTTATGAGCGCTTACTGTATACATATATAGGTGAAGCAGACTTCAGAAGAAACGAATTCATAATATATTCACCAAATGTTTGTTGTATTAAAAGAGCAATTAAAACTTTAAAAGGGTCTTTATCATCCTAAAACAATGAGAAACTCCAATATTTTACAACTTCATACAAAGTAAAGGGTACAAAACTTTTTCTTTTTAACTTTGTCTAGACTCACGGCAATTATTTGTTTAGCAAATGGATTACCAAAATAAATTGTTTGCATATTCAAAACACATCATACGAGGGGCCCTCGTCTGCTACTACAATAGTGTCAGAATGGTCGATCAGTGATCTCATAATGATCGATTGTAACAAGCTTCGTTATCTACTAACAAAATGGCGTCATTATGTCTCTCCAGTTGTCAATCACTGACACTCCACTTCATATTAATTAGTGTTGAAATTGAGTATTAGTTTTAAGAAAATCATTTCCACTAACGGATTTTATTATATTGACAGTACGGCAATGTTATTCAATCACTATTCCATTACGAGGCGACTGATCGAATTAATCACTCATCATAAATTTAGCAGATTAAGAAGTTTTTAGCACAATGACAATGGAATCGTGTTGGAATGACAAATTTATAAAAAAATAGTTGTCCTGTCATTGATTGATAGTTATACAAAATGGCTGTAACAAAGCAAATTGATAAACAGCTTATTTACTTTCTATTAAAAGACTAGGAGGACCTGAGTACAATGCTCGAAGACCTCAGTAGAGCCTCCGAGCGAGTCGGTCTTAAAATGAACATGGACAAGACGAAAGACATGTCTAATGCCCATGTTGTACCAAAATCAAAATCAAAGCATTTATTTCAAATAAACCAGTTACAGGCACTTTTGAATTGCCAGAAGGTCGGTCAGTCAGTAAGGTGAAGCTAGTCGCCCATTCCAAAGAGTAGGTACCTATGGAGAAGAACGGACAAGAAACTCCATGGACACTCTTTTAAAATATCAAGCTATTGATACAAATATTTGATTACATCATTCATTTTGAAATCAATCGTGTGAGAACGATGGAGAAATATATTGTACGCTGAGAGCGTCCATTATGGAAAAAAAAAAACAACAATTCAGAAATTAAAATACGCCGTAGCAGCTAAGAGATGACCAGTCCCCTCTGACGGCGTCCGTTCACGAACATGACGTATGGATCAGGATCATTCAGCTCAACCATATTGAAGGGAACCTAATGACCCAACACACACGCCACCACCAGCGAGACATTTGAGTGAGCATAACATACTCTGAACAGCCATAGCACTATCAAGTCAATAAACGACTAACCCAACAAATAGATGCTTTACAGTAAATAGATCGTGCTCACACGTGTTCCATGCAATTATACAATACTAAGAAATTGAATCTACACAATGCAAAGACAGTTTTGTCCAAGGTTCAGCAGCTCCAACGTTGTTCCCGAATGCTAAGTTTAGCTCCTGTGCAGCTGCACCAGTGCCGAATACCCCTGTCAGCGATGCAATTCCGTAACGTATAATATGCCTGGCTACATAGTGTGTACTGGCTTTGAGTTAAAAAAAAAAAAAAAAAAACAATTGCAAATTTAAACTACGAGAGGAAAAATCAAAGAACAATCAGTGTAAGCATAGAAATCGGACGCAGCTCAAGCCCAAGCCTTTTTGTCGTCAATATAATCTTTAACACTATAAAATGCTTTCTGACACAACTTACGTTTAATGAAGCATTTGAATTTATTCAGGCTCAGATCTTGAACCACCTCTGGAAGTCTATTGTAAAAATGTATACATTGGCATCTAAAAGAGCCACCTATTTTCTTGAGCCTTGTTGTAGGTACAATAAATTTGTGCTACCGACTCCTATAAAGATTGGAGACTCTGTTCTCGAAGTTATTGACAGTTACGTGTACCTGGGACAAACTATCCAGTTAGGAAGGTCCAACTTCGAGAAAGAGGTCAATCGTCGAATCCAACTCAGCTGGGCTGCTTTCGGGAAGCCACGTAGAATCTTCTCGTCCGAAATACCGCAGTGTAGCTATACAAAAGTCTTCGACCATTGTGTGTTGCCAGTGATGACTTATGGAATTTAGACGTGGTCGCTATTAATGGGCCTTATACGAAGGCTCCAAGTTACTCAAAGGGCAATGGAAAGGGCTATGCTTGGGGTTTCACTGGGCGATCGAATCAGGAATGAGGAGATCCGCAGAAGAACGAGAGTAACCGACATAGCCCGAAGAATTGCAACACTAAAGTGACAGTGGGCTGGACACATTGCCCGTAGGACCGATGCCCGATGGGGCCGACGGGTTCTCGAGTGGCGACCACGCACCGGAAGACGTAGCGTGGGTAGGCCCCCGACAAGGTGGACCGACGACCTGGTGAAGGTCGCGGGAAACCGCTGGACGCGGGAGGCGCAGGACCGGTCGTCGTGGAGAGCCTTGTGGGAGGCCTATGTCCAGCAGTGGACATCTTTCGGCTGAAATGAATGAATTAATGAAATGACTAGCTGACACGCGCTTTCACCCGCATAAGTAGTAGTAAAATAAAAAATAGATACAAACCTATTCTCATGCCTAAGGAATGTATATATGAAAGTTCATTAATATCGCTTCAGCCATTTTGGAGGAATTCAAGGACAAACACGGTAACAGGAGAATTTTATATAATAGATTTTAGTACAATGGTAATTTGCTGGTCAAAGGCCTCCGAAATTCTTCCAAGAACTCTTTCTTAGACCTAAAACCCGTAAATCGCGACCGTTATCAGTACCAAGACTGTTCAAAGTTTCTCGAATGCTCCTTTTATAATTTCTGTGAAATAAAAGTTGGCATGATAATAACTTTTCGTTAATTGAAAGTTCAAAAAGACGAATCCAATTAGAAAATTTTAGAGCTTCATAAACAAAAAAGTTTATTGGTGAAGTTAGAGAAATCATGATCTACGTTCTTTCCTCATATATATATTTTTATATGGGGTGGCAAGGACATAGACGGTCAGCCTGTTGCCATGGTTTCTTTAAGTACGTGATTCTGAACTCCTTTGAAGTCATTCGTCGGTCATTTACTCTGCCATTCATTTTGATCGCTTAGGTATTGTACTTTATATGATACAGGAGTTATTTTTACAATCTTCGTCAAATTTCTACGCTATTATGTTATGAAGTACTCGTTTACAGTTTATTAAAAAAATTATAATAGCAAAGCAAAACATCTCACACACATCACATAGCTTGATTGCTGTTCAATAGACATTTAAGTCAGTAACATTTATCTTGATTTGTCATAATTTCACCCGTCAATACTCCATATTATTTCAGACGTGAATAAACACGTGCTGACTAATAATGCGTAAATTTTCTTCAGGCACTGCCTAAACTGTATTTATCTTCTGTCCTTTTCTTAATGAAATATAAAGAACTGAAATTAATTTTGTATATACGGGGTGGTCCAAATAGTGACGTCAACATTTTTTTTTTAGTTTCCCCGCACCCGTGGGTATCTGAAAATACCCTATGTATGTTCTGCGATTTTTCTTAGTTTTCAAGTTACATTTTTTTTGTGTATTTTTACTGACTTCTGCCAGCGAGGTTTCAAAGATATATATTATATTTCATATCTTTTTTGTAGTAGATATTTTGCAGTCTTTTTTTTTTGTGACATAATATTCTTAAATATTGTTGAAATAAAACAAAAAATCAGGTTCCTGAAATTACTGAAAGTTACTCAAAAGAGGCTTGAAAGTTGAAATTACAAAAAGGAGTATCTATAGCTTCTGGCTAAGTTTAAAAACTCCGCATGCTTATAAACTAATAAAATCAACAAATTTTTAAATAGGCTGATTACAGCCTATTTTTGTTATAATTAGCTTTCGATGGCGGATAGACTAAAATTCATTGAAAAGCGATTAAAGCATTAAAAATTATTAAATCTAGTTTTTATCATTGTTATGGTAAATTAAACTTTAAAATGGTGGGTACCGAAGTGGTACCGACATGGAACCGAATGTGTCACCGAAGTGGCACCTTCTTCGGCTCTTCGATGACACTTTTCTGTCACTTCGGTGCCATTTTGGTGTCACTTTTGTGCCACTTCAGTGCCACTTCGGTGCCACTTCGAAGCCATTTCGATGCCTCTTCGAAGCCACGTGGAAGCCACTTTGGTGCCACGTGGCTGCCACTTCAGTGCCACATCGGTACCTTTTTTGGTACCACTTCGGCACCACTTCGATGCCACTTCTGTGCCACTACAGTGCCACTTCGGTGCCACTTCTATGCCACTTCGGTGCCACTTCAGTGCCACTTCGATGCCTCATCGATGCCACTTCGGTGCCTCTTCGGTGCCACTTCTCTAAATCTTCTCTAATTAAACTTAAAAATGGCACCGAAATGGCACCGTAGTTCGGTGCCATTTTTAAGTTTAATTTACCATAACCATGATAAAAAGTAGATAAAATAAATTTTAATGCTTTAATCGTGTTTCAATGATTTTTAGTCTATCCACTTTCGAAAGCCAATTACAACAAAAATAGGCTGATTAAGTACAATTTTTTTTTATGATATGCAGTGGACCTCTATAGGCTGAAGAAGAGTAATAATATCGATTAACTAAAGCGATATTATTACATAACACTTTAAAGATTTTCATTACACTTTTATACCTACTTGTGCCTTCACGAAGCTTATGACTCATTTCGGCACTTGTCATACGATACATTTGATTACTCTTCCCTCGTTCCAAAGTGTGACGTAACTTGGTATGTGTTCTAATAAGTTTTGTAGTATTACCAGACGAGTCATTAGCTTTGTGACCTCATGAAGCTAATGACTCGTATCAGCCCTTGTCACACGATGCCACACTTTCTTAACCTGTCACTCCCTCTTAACATGTGACGTTACTTATGAATGAACCCTAATAATTTCTGTAGTGTTGTGATCGACACTTTCTGCTCAGTTCAGCGTTTGAGTAGTGTAACGCAATTAGAGCTGGCTTCTGAATGTAACTATAAACTAGGTTATAGGTTCAAACATCGATGCTTCCACCGCACCATAATACTATTCGGTATTCCCGAAGTTTTGAGATTTGTGCTTTTATAACATTAAAGTTTTCTTTTCTAGATCAGTATCTTTATTAGCTTTAGTAGCTAGCTCACGACTTCCTTCACCTAAAATTTCTTGTTTCTTCGATTGTCATACACCCATAATATCGGGCAGTACTTTTGAAAAAAAACCAAACAGGCTGGGAAGATTAACGTCATATATTTGATTTAGCGTTGTATCTGTCACTTTTACACAAATGGCAAACCCCAGGTTGCAAGATGGAGACGGGAACTTATCTTACTCTGCAGTTTCCTAGAAATACCACACATAACAGCCGCAATTACGGCTCTTACGGAAATGATTGTCATACACCCATAATATCGGGCAGTACTTTTGAAAAAAAACCAAACAGGCTGGGAAGATTAACGTCATATATTTGATTTAGCGTTGTATCTGTCACTTTTACACAAATGGCAAACCCCAGGTTGCAAGATGGAGACGGGAACTTATCTTACTCTGCAGTTTCCTAGAAATGCCACACATAACAGCCGCAATGACGGCTCTTACGGAAATGATTGTCATACACCCATAATATCGGGCAGTACTTTTGAAAAAAAACCTGACAGGCTGGGAATATTAACGTCATATATTTGATTTAGCGTTGTATCTGTCACTTTTACACAAATGGCAAACCCCAGGTTGCAAGATGGAGACGGGAACTTATCTTACTCTGCAGTTTCCTAGAAATGCCATACATAACAGCCGCAATGACGGCTCTTACGGAAATGATTGTCATACACCCATAATATCGGGCAGTACTTTTGAAAAAAAACCTGACAGGCTGGGAATATTAATGTCATATATTTGATTTAGCGTTGTATCTGTCACTTTTACACAAATGGCAAACCCCAGGTTGCAAGATGGAGACGGGAACTTATCTTACTCTGCATTTTCCTAGAAATGCCACACATAACAGCCGCAATGACGGCTGTTACGGAAATGATTGTCATACACCCATAATATCGGGCAGTACTTTTTAAAAATAAAAACCAAACAAGCTGGTAATATTAACGTCATATATTTGATTTAGCGTTGTATCTGTCACTTTTACACAAATGGCAAACCCCAGGTTGCAAGATGGAGACGGAAACTTATCTTACTCTGCAGTTTCCTAGAAATGCCATACATAACAGCCGCAATGACGGCTGTTACGGAAATGATTGTCATACACCCATAATTATTATTTTTTATTTTATTTTTATTTTACTCACTTATTTTACTTATAATCAGTCTACAATGTTACCAATCCTGGGCCACAGGCCTCCTCTCGGTGAGAGGGAGCGGGCCATTGTCTACAACGCGGGCCCAGTGCGGGTTGGTACTCGTAGATGTCACGTCATCTCTTCGAAGTTTTTTTGCTTCTAGAACATACTGTTTTTTTCGGCATTCTATTGTCATGGAATAATAAAAAAAAAAAAAAGGCGTGTGGCACTCGGAGACTGTCGCGGTAAAGCTATTGCATAGCCTTTTTTTTATCAACTATAACTTGAAATTATAATTATTTATTTATTTTATTTATACAGTAATTTTTCCTTTGTTTTTTTTTCTTTGATATCAATTCAAGTTTTCTTTCTGTTTTGTAATTTATTTATTTTTTACCAGCAACGTCATCAAAAGAGTGCGAAAAATGGTGACGATTAAGCGACTAAACTATATTCAATGTTTTCTGTTCGACTTTGATAAAGAGATAGAAAGAAGCTAAGCAATAGCTTAAAAATGACGTCATGTTCGTTATCACACCCATGTCAGAATGTCATGAAATATGATGTCGGCCATCTTGGATTTCAAAAATGAAATCATTTTCGTGATCAGCACCCTGAGTTTTGGCGGGAAAGTCAAGCTGAGTGTCACGCTCGTTTTTCATTGGACTTTTAAAATTATTTATAGTGTTGTTTACTAAATAAAAGTGCCTGATTTATGTAGTAAAAAGTGCATTTAGTAAATAGTTCATAAAGAACAGTGAAATATCGCTGCATAGTGGCCACATCATGACTTTGTTCCAAACCTCACTCGTAAGACGGGTCACGCGGCCGTCTTTTTCGACATGAATAATTCATAATTACGTGGCATTGGCTAAATGCACAAACCGTGCGAAGCCAAAAAATAAAGAAATAAAGAAAAAACCCATGAATTCTATTATATTATCACTCGAGTCAGTAAGCATGTAAAATGAGAAAACTAACATAGAACGATCCGTGTGAGAACTAAACGATCACTATTACACAACAACACTGATACCTTTGAGAAAGCGGACTTCCTCTACAATAGGGCAATTCCTCCGTAAGGTCTGTCTATGCTATTACTTATAATCTCTGTCATTGTGTGCTGTTTCGGTGCAATCGCAAGACCGGCCGGGCACTGATGGGCAGGCAAAACAGCTATAGTATCCTTATGACTCCACCAACTGGTATTTCGTTGACTCGGAAACGGCGCACAGGGAGCACCACGAAATATACTCAAAGACTCCGAGGTTCTTTTTCAATATACCCCACTGTTTTGTCGTGGTGGCCTAGTGGTTAAAACACCAGCCTCTCAAGTATGAGTGCGCGGGTTCGATTCCAGGTCAGGCAAGTACCAATGTAACTTTTCTAAAGTTATATGTACTTTCTAAGTATATCTTGGACACCAATGACTGAAGGCGAAGGAAAACATCTTGAGGAAACCTGGGCTATATAAGTCTGAAATCGCCAACCCGCATTGAGCAAGCGTGGTGATTACGCTCAATCCTTCTCTGTATGAGAGGAGATCTGTGCCCAGCAGTGGGACGATAAAAAGGTTGTTGATGATGAACGGCGTCGGTGTCGAATTATTTGTTATCAATTTAATATTTTCGAGCTGATCTTTAGTAACATAATCACTTCTGATTGCGTTAACATCTGACCGTAGAATTAATAAATCCTTCATCAACTTCTTTACGTACGTTCTACGTAGTCAAAGCAAACTGGTGGCAATTTGTGAAGGTCATATGCCACAAAAACTGGGATTGTTCGGGATCCGTGATTTTAAACACCGTAATCGTATATTTTAGGTCTTTCTGCTTTTTGTTCTTACGCCTCGATACATGTTTTTGTCTTGTCTTCGTAGAAACAAACAATAACTTTTTTGCCTCATCAATGTCTTCCTCAGAAAAAGCCGACGAGCATATTTTTATTAAACTTTCGTTGTTTCGTTTCGGAGATAACAATATTACAACTCGTACACTTAAATGTACTCGTATTAACATTGTTCACCGACATCTTTCTGTAATATTTTATTTAATAAAAACTTCAACTTCAACTCTTGATCTGGTCCCTGTGGATAGATACCACAATTTTGCCAATAACACGTGTAACAAATTATAGAAATTCTTTAAAAAAATATTTCACAATAATGGCGGATATCGCCAATAACAGTTGAAAAAACGGCCGCGTGAGCACTTTTTACTCTATAAAATCACGCGCTTTTATTTAGTAAACAACACTATAAATAATTTAAAAGTCCAATGAAAAATTAGCGTGACATTCATCTTAGCTTTTCCGTTAAAAAAAAAAAGCTATTTTATAATAACACTACTAAATTAAGAATAAAAGTACTTAATAATTAATTATATGAAAAGTTTTTAAGGTAGCCATGACAACGTCGATGACGTCTATGACATATCTCTATAGAAGACCTATTTCAGAGAGAAAATTAATCGCAAGTTTAGCACATCGCGACTATCAGTAACATGGCAAGTGTGTAGAACTGAGTTCGCGCCCTGCAATATGCATGCTCTTTTTGAAAATCTATAAATTGTTTTCAAAAGATGTAGTCGCACGCACACAAACATACCGGGCCGAAGACTGCCGAACTGAAACGACGTTAGACGATGTACGGCCTTCAAGCCACACCTCCGTGCCCGTCGGAGTGGGGAGCGTGAGGTTTTTTCGTTACGGAATTTCTGGATTCGGTCCCCGCGCTCAAGGCCCGCGATAGAAGCTATGCAATAGCTTAAAAATGTGTGCGTGTACTAGTGTACACGTAAGAAGTGAAACTTCTTAGAAAAAGATGGCGCGTAACGCGCGTGGCTCGTTAAATAACATTAATAAAAATTAAAACTTAGCGTCCCCAATAGGAGGATGGTTCACGACTAAATACAACACCAAATTTAAAACTAAACTAACCTAAAGATACAGCCTGTATGTCCCAACAATTGCACGCGCCAGCACCAGGTGAGTCAGTGTGGAATGCGAAATGCGGGATGCGGAATGCGGAATCCCCCGGGGCCAGAATGTTGGACCCAAACTCGGCTAGTCTAGGACCTCCGGATCCCGAGATAGGCCGCGGGGGGGTGAGGTGGCCTGAGGAGTAAGTGGTGGGGGGGGTAAGGGAGTGTAGAGGAGAGGGGTGGAGAGGCTAGGTTGAGTCTGGGGGAGGGGGGAGGGGTAGGTGGGGGGGGGGGGTTGTCTAAGTGTTGGGAGGATCCTGTCCACCTGGGGTCACAACATGAGGGGAGAGTGGGAGGGGACAGGACACTGGAATCTCGGAATGTATGTGCTATATGGGTATTGGGAGTCAGGTTCTATGGGGTCAAGATGGGGGTCTAGGGGTCCTATCTGAATATAGGTTCCGGCTGGGAGGGCGGTTAGTAAGGGGGGGGGGGGGGGGGGGGAATTTTGTCAGAATTTTGAAATTCCCAGCCGTTTCCGAGATCTCCCGGATTTTAGGTAGGGATGTGGGGAAGGACTTCGAGGTGGGTAAATATAGTAAAAAATTTAATAAAAAGATGGCGCGTAACGGAAAAATGTGACGGTAAATTATTTTCCAACGCCGGTAAAGAAGTTTCACTTCAAAAATAATATAATTGAGCTCAATATTCTCTATGGTCACTTTTTCACGGAGACTAAATACGATGAGGGCAAATCTATCTATTTAAATCTTTCCGCATCAGAGTTTGCCTATGGTGTCAAAAATGTTCTCTAATAAAACAAATCAACTTAATTTCATAAATAACAAAAAAGCAGTGACGCCATTCGGTGATAAATTGCCAATATTATGACGCAAGAGTCAAGACGCTTTAGCCAGATGAGTAGCTAAACAACATAATAGGTATATAGGTACTCCTTTTGTTTAAGCGTCCGCAAAGGCGTTATCAATCTCGGCTTTATTGTCTACAAAAGGATATTTGTGAATAACCTTTGAACTGACATGGTTAGTTTTATGTTATTTCCAAACAGAGGTAAGTACTTACCTGATAAAAGTATGATCAATAATATGAAAAAATAAAAAAATTAAAACAATAAATGTGAAATTGTGCATATAATAAGGAGTATTCTATCTATCTCATCATCATAATCATCAACATTTTCTTTTCGTCTCACTGCTGGGCACAGGTCTCCTCTCATACAGAGAAGGATTGAGCGTAATCACCACACTTGCTCATTGCGGCTTGGCCATTTCAGACTTAAAGTCTAGGTTTCCTCGAGATGTTTTCCTTCACCTTGCAATCAGTTATTGGTGTCCAAGTTATGCTTAAAAAGTACATATAACTTAGAAAAGTTACATTGGTACTTGTCTGACCTGGAATCAAACCCGCATGCTCATACTTGAGAGGCTGGTGTTTTAACCACTAGGCCACCACGACTGGTGCTGTTTATCTATCTACATATATCTACATAAATACAAATGAATCATCAAAAGTGTTGCTAAGCGTCTAAGCGTAAAACTCGAGAACGACTCAGCCAATTCAGCTTATTTTTGTTTTCGTTAAGACACAAGGAAAGGTTTTTATGGACAGATAAAACGTAAAAATTGCGAGCAAAACAGTAAAAACACCACCTATCTTCTTTTTCCATGGAAACCACAGAATAAACACCTGCTTGTTTTTTTTTTTCTTTTAAACGTTGCCCCACACTTGTAATTAGGTACCCCTATATCGTGGGTCTGTTTACAAACATTTAAACATTTAGATCCAGAGAAACTACCTGTAGGCTATACAAATATTTGTTTCATGCGGGAATCGAATCCGCTATACGCACTCAACCAACCGTGTCGTCTGCGGTTAATAGACTAATAACTTTTGGTAGGGCGAAGTCTATTATCGCGAGAACACACAACAATAAAAATATTTAACTAACTCAGTAATGTCAATAAAGTCTGGAAATACAACAAAATTCCATTTGGTTCCAATTCTAATATTTATAGTGAACGTATCTACATTATAAAAGAGTATTTCCCAACTACCTAGTTACACGTACACACGTTTTAAGGTTTGCGTTCCCATCGTAAACCTTAACGGTGATGTAGATAAACACTTTACTGGCCCTTGAGACCACCCGCCGACCGACGGATGAAACTATATACAGTATGTTAAGAAAACCCTGTCCGACCCGTGAAGGTGTTGTTACGTATCGATAACTGATTCTACTAATGCATACAAAACCGGGCTAAACTTAAAAAAAAAATCCCCCTAAAAAATAAATATTATTTCGCAAAAAGAGGTAACTTAATAAACGCGCGGTAACCACCCTTCGCCTGCCGCCCGCGGGGGGGCGGGCGGCAGGGTATGCGGCACGTGGTCGCATCGCTATTCGCTCATAATAATACCGGTGTTATCACTTTTTAAAAATTACCTAATTTCGGGGAAATTGGAATTAATTCGCGGGAAAAAAAGATTATTTCAAAATTCATTTGTATTGGTACTATGATGAATACGTAAAATTTTATATTATATTTGGTCATGTGTTTACCTAACCTTTATTATCCTTATGGGTCGGACAGGGTTTTCTTAACATACTGTATAAGACTTCTCGACAATACACATGTGTTGTAGGCCACGAGATTCTAAAATATTCAGTGTAGTAGGATTACGACGTATGTCCACATAAGACGGTGGTTAGAAAACGAACTGGATTCGAAAGTTCTAGGAAACTCAAGTTTATTAGAAGTACTAGGTGTCTTTACTAGGTATAACTTCCACATTTTCGTTAAAGAGAGGCTCAGGTACAGAGTTAGTAATAGTACCTAAGGATGTGTTTTGCGCTGTATTATAGTTTTTACATTATAAAAAGAGCGGAGTCTGGGGAACCCCGGAACAAAGTTAGAACGAAAATAAAGATGCTAAGGTCCGTATTATAGACTCAAAACTCCCGTCATATGACCTTTACGTTGTTTGAAACTAGTTTAAAGTAATGATTGTCTTGAGCAAGGTTCTGTAATACGGCCCTGAGTCTGTTCCAAAAGCAATTTGAAAACAGTATCCAATCTAGCCATCTTAATTCACGTCACACAACTACACAGTAACTCATTTTGCGGTTCAATCAGCTTACAACCATTACGTTCAATCCGGGACGTTTAGGATATTTCCAAATTAGGGGGAGACAGATTCGGTTGAACTGGCAGGAACGCCAGAAATTGTAGTGGGCGTTTCGAAATATAGGCTAGGTGCTATCCAAGGTTTGGCAGTGTTGCCGAGTCGAAAATAATTTAATCAAAGATTAAAGGCTCGAAAATGTTGCTATTCAACTGACTGAACAATTATTACAAACGGTACCGGATTACGCTAGAAGGTAACCAACGCGAAAAGTGAGCTGTCAATAGTGTTAATCTCTTGTCAATCAGATAGAATGTGTTTGAATGACAGCTCTAATTCATCTGTTTTACCTTAAGCTTTTCGCAAAATAGGCCGACTGTTTTGTCTCTAAAAACCGGTTAACCCAGGTAACCTAGACTCGCACACGAATATATCAGTACCATCTAATTATATACGTAGGACCCCGATTATCCGGACTAATTGTTGTTGGTAGGCATCCGGATAATCGAAAGTCTAGATAATAATTTATGAAGAAAGGCGGGCTTTTTCCATACATATGTAGTATCATCATCATCATCTCAGCGTTTATCCCGGTTGCATCCGCGGCTTTCGCGTTGGAGCCCGGGGTCCGCTTTCCTGCTTAATTTCCTCCATTTCGCGCGATCTTTAGCATCCTGTGGTGTGAGATTGTTGGCACGCATGTCATCTCTTACAACGTCAAGCCAGCATCTCTTTAGTCTACCCCGCTTATTCCGGCCCGGCGGAGGCGCCATGGCAACACATTTGTGACCCACGTAACCAGCCGGTTTTCAGCCAGAACGTGTGCTGTTCTCCGAGTGTGTGGCTTGGGAGGAGTAATGCCGTGTCACCACTCACAAATGAAGTAGGAAGACGACCTGACACTGCCGGCAGTAGTGCGGAGGATGGTCGGTAGCGCAGAGTCGCGGTGGTATCCTTCTGCGATGACGTGATGTCGCAGAATGAAGCTGCGGAACGGGAGAGGGAGATCTTAACTTCCTTCCCGGGTCGCAAAAGACGCACCGGGCGCTGAGGAAGGGCGGATAACGCCCTCATTCCCCTCCGGCCCCCATGAATGGGTCCAGGGGTGATGGACATAGGGAAGTCCCCGCACCCTATTCGTTGGACCCCGAGGCGGAGGCGCGCGCGAGTGTCGGCACGCGCCTCAGAGGCGATGCACGGGGTAGTTTAACACCTCACTACCCCGTGCAGGAGGCGAGGCCCCACGAGAGTGTGGGGCCGCGGCAGAATCAAGGACTCCTGCGGCTCTGTGACCACGTCATCGGAGAGACACCGGGGTGGTTTTAAGTCAGTAGGAGTCTGACATACCCCATCGCCCACCCCAGAGCGGCGGACATCCATTGAGGATTTTCCCACACCGTAACAAAAAAAAAGTTCCAACTCGTTCATGTTAGAATAAATTCGACACGGTTGGCAGTCCGTATAATCGCGAATCTGGATAACTGAGGTCCGGATAATCGGAGTGCCTACCTTGCATGGAACCTCTTTAAATTTTAGGGTTCCGTGCGTAAATGATGAAAACGAGACCCTATTACTAAGACTTCACTGTCTTTCTGTTTGTCTGTCTGTCATCAGGCTAGACAGGTGACACTTTTTTTTAAAGAAAATTCGTTGGCCCGTTAGCACTAGGAATTTCTCCTGTATAATGAGTGCGTTTACAAACATATAAACTCAAATACACAGCTGCAATCAATAGCTTAACCATATCGCTAACCGTGCAGATAGAGAGGCAGTGGAGTTTTTGAAATAGGGTCCCATTTTCACCCTTTGAGTAAAGTCCCCTTTGGGTAAAAACCCTAAAAAATATAGTTGAGGGCCTGACCTATGCCCCTAAACGGAGATTATAATAAAATCCAGGTGACGGTCACCTGCGCAGAGATAGTGTTATAATTAAATAAATTAGTTGAGGAAAGTTAGCGTATTATGTCATTATTACGAGCATGAAAGTTTAGTCTCCCTAATGTAATTAATTTATATACTAAATCTGTTTAACTAAAATATAAGTTAATAGACATTATTCAAAAACTAAATATGGAGTTCCGTAATGTTTTATAAACTAGCTTCTGCACGCGAGTTCGTTTGCGTAGAAGTCGCTCGTAAAGTAAAGTCGTAGAAGAAATATTTCGAGTACAAAGGGTATTTCGATACATGTTATTGGACATCACATTTTAGACAAGGCATTGCCTTACCTGAAACATTTCACAAATACACACATCAAAAGTGTCTAGGGATCAACATATATTTTTGCAATAACTTTTCTCCTGATTGATATTAATTAAAATTTTCTTTAAGGATTCATCAAATAAAGTGTTTTCGTTTATCACAGTAACGATAAACCAAGTCACCTTTGCATTAATAAAGAAATTTGCCATTTTCCTAATAAAGGGATATTTGACATTTGAACCACTAACACAAAAGTTCGAAAAAAAGACTGAAATAACAGTTTTCTCTAAAATTTTATTGGGTAACTTAAACAATTAATAATCCGTGTTTCTACCGCGAACACTAACAACACAAGAACATCGGTTTGGCATACTCAAAATGAGTTCATCCAAATCACGCTGTGGAATGGCCGCCCATGTTCGTTGCAACAACAAAAAAAGGTCTTCTTGCGACTGGATACCCTCCATATTCGGCAGAGCTCTTCTCTGTAGCATATCCCATGCATGCTCAATCAGGTTCAAGTCTGGCGACTGAGCAGGCCAGGGCAGGACATTGATGTTAGCTGCGGCGAGAGTCTGTCTTACAACTCTTGCGGTGTGCGGTCGTGCATTATTATGCATTAACTGAAATAAGGGACCGATTTGCACTTGTAGAGGAACGACGACGTCTGATACAATCGTCTCAGCATAAATTTGAGCGTTGAGGTTGCCTCTGATCCAAATCAACTCAGTTCTTCCGCCGATCCAAATACCCGCCCATACCATGATGGTTCCACCACTATAAGGATGGACTTCCTGGCAGGATTTTAATCGCTGTTGGCGTCCAGGGGTTCTCCAGTGTCGTATACGTCTTGTATCCGGTCTCATACCAAAACGAGACTCATCAGAAAAGCACACGAAACGCCATTGTTCTTCTGCCCAATTTCTGTGTTCAAGAGCCCATTGATATCGAATCCTACGATTGTGCATTGCTATAGGTGGTACCCGTAGCGGTCTTCGGGAATGAAGGTTCACTTCATGCAAGCGGTTTCTGACTGTTTGGTCGCTAATTAAGTTCCCTGAAGAGTGATGAAGCCTCACGGCTAACATCGTGGCGGTTATTGTTGGAGCTCTTCGAGTTAAGATTTGAATGTATCGGTCTTGTCTCCATGTGGTGCAGCGATACCGTCCTCCATGGCGCTCAGCCACGGTACCAGTGCTTCGGTAACGTGTCCAAAGTCGACTGATAACACTCTGACTTGTATTCAGAGCTAAAGCCACAGTACGTTGCCGGGAACCAGCTTCTATCATTCCCACGGCTCTGAGCATTTCTTCCCTGCTTAAATGACGTCGCCGCTCCATAATAACGTTGGTTTTAATCAGTAGTAGGGAAACAGTAGCACTAATAATGTCTTCAATGCGTTGTATGTTTTTATAGGGAAAATATTGACAGCTGATTTTCATCTTTTACTCGAATTTGATTCACAGTTCCTGATTCAAATTATGAAATGCACCAAAAAGGATCCATATAAATTTATAAAATCATAAATTTATTACAAAGCCACATTTCAATCTCAAGAAATCCGCATAAAAATGCTTGATCCCTAGACACTTTTGATGTGTGTACGAAAGTAACAGCCAAATTTTTTGTAAGAGTTCCCTTTATTTTATAGTTGTAGTTTTGCTCTTAATAGCCAAAATGTACGGAGACTCGAACTTGATTACATGGGACCAAGATAAATGTACGTGTGAGCAATTTCCCTTAACTTGTTCCTCCACTGTATTCAGTTTCTTCTTCTTTATTAACCACTAGCGACGCTTCGCCCCGGCTTCGCGCGTGGACAAATCATATAGGTACCTAAGCCTTCTTCAAGAAACGGTAGCCCTTCAATAAAAATAATGTCTACTGTGCCGCCCACCACCAAATATATATATATATATATAGATATTACAAACTAGCGCTTGACCATAATCCCGCCTGATGGTAAGTAGTGATGTGATCGTTGATGGTAAAGCGCGCTAGTTTATTAAGAGCCTATTCACTTTAGCCTTGACGACACTCAAATTGTAGTATGACGGAAACACCGCCGCAGGTAAATTGTTCCAGTCCCTCGAAGTACGCGGTATCACTGAGGTGGTCAAATAGTCGAGTTGTTTCCTGGTCACCACTGTGCGATCGGTAGACACAAGTGTAGACAATTTTGTCCACATCAGTGTCAACCAATAGCTATAAGGACGAAAAATGAGGGTCTTCGAGGTGACGGAGATGCCAGCAACAGATGTCATTACGAACATACACACAGACCCCGGCACGCTGCAGGAAATGATGCTCCAAACAGTATCCCGGATAGCTGAGGTATGCCGCATCAGACGGACATCTGATCTGGGTCTCAGTCAAGAAAAGTAGGTGGGGCTTTTCAGTCTCAAGGTGCTGATGGACTGCATCGATATTGGAGTGCAAAGCTCGAATGTTAAAGAGGTGCACTTTAAACGAGAGGCCGTGCGCCCGCTGTGCACATCTACTTTTCCTTTAGAGACTTTTCATTTTATTTTATTGAGTGTATAGGAAGGAAGTGATAGAAATACTGACTATAGCCTGACTGTTAATGGCAACATAATAAAATCAGACTCGCAAGTCGCTGAGGTGTTTGAAAATTTCTTTTCGGATATTTCAGTTTTAACTACTAAATCCCTAAACTCATCACCTTCTGTTGCTGAGTCTTTGCTTAAAGAAAATGTTAATGTTTGTAATTCGGAATTTCACTTTGAATATGTTACCAGTAAAGATATAATTAAAATCTTTCACACTCTCAATCTAAAAAAGACTGCTGACCTATGGGGTCATTCGGTGGAAGTTGCGAAGTCTATTATTGATATTGTGGCACCCACTCTAGCGGTTATCTTTAATACTTGTATTGACTGTGGAGAGTTTCCTGATCTCATGAAAAATAGTAAGATAATACCTTTGTTTAAATCAGGCAGTACATCAGACCCCACAAATTATAGACCTATTTCTGTACTACCTACCTTTAGTAAAATTTTTGAGAAATTAATTTTAAACCAAATGCTAAGTTTTTTTAATAAACATAAATTATTACATAGCAAACAGTTCGGTTTTACAAGGGGTCGTTCAACTACTGATGCCGGTGTTGAACTTCTATGTCATATCTACAATGCATGGGAGGATAAATGCGATGCCTTGGGCATTTTTTGTGATTTGTCCAAGGCATTCGATTGCGTTCTTCACGAGACGTTAATCAGGAAACTCCACCACTACGGGATCAGGAACTCTGCATTGGATCTTATTACATCCTACTTGAGTGGTAGGATTCAAAGCGTTGACGTTAATGGAAAAAGATCATCCGGATCTTTAGTAACAATGGGAGTCCCACAGGGGTCAATTCTTGGTCCCTTTTTGTTTCTTGTTTACATTAATGACCTGCCGTACCTCATAAAGGATAATCACGATATAGTGTTGTTTGCAGATGACACTTCACTTTTATTTAAACTTAAACGTCAGCAGCAGGTCACTGATGATGTAAATAGCGCGATCTCCAAAGTAGTCCACTGGTTTAATGTTAATAATTTACTCTTAAACGAGAAAAAAACCAAATGCATTAAGTTTACTCTACCTCACGTTAGGCAGGTGATAACTAAAGTGTTGATAAGGGGCGAAGAATTGGAATCTGAAGACAGCACAGTGTTCTTGGGTATAACTCTGGATGCTAAGCTTCAATGGGGTCCCCATATAGAAAAATTGTCAAAAAAACTAAGTTCTGCTGCATACGCAGTTAGAACAATTCGTAATTTGACTGATATTGAGACGGCCCGTTTAGTGTACTTTGGCTATTTCCATAGCGTAATGTCGTACGGCATTCTGTTGTGGGGAAATGCCACTGATATTCAGACAATATTTGTTTTGCAGAAACGAGCTATTCGTGCAATTTATAAATTAAGTCCAAGACACTCTCTCAGAGAAAAATTTAAAGAAATTAATGTACTGACCGTGCCGTCTCAATATATTTATGAAAATCTTTTGTATGCTCATAAAAATATAAAATTGTTTAAAAAATACAGTGATGTCCATAATATAAATACTAGAAACAAGCACAAATTTATTGTACCTACAACAAGGCTCAAGAAAATAGGTGGCTCTTTTAGATTCCAATGTATACATTTTTACAATAGACTTCCAGAGGTGGTTCAAGATCTGAGCCTGAATAAATTCAAATCCTTCATTAAACGTAAGTTGTGTCAGAAAGCATTTTATAGTGTTAAAGATTATATTGACGACAAAAAGGCTTGGGCTTGAGCTGCGTCCGATTTCTATGCTTACACTGATTGTTCTTTGATTTTTCCTCTCGTAGTTTAAATTTGCAATTGTTTTGTTTTTTTTTTTTAACTCAAAGCCAGTACACACTATGTAGCCAGGCATATTATACGTTACGGAATTGCATCGCTGACAGGGGTATTCGGCACTGGTGCAGCTGCACAGGTGCTAAACTTAGCATTCGGGAACACCGTTGGAGCTGCTGAACCTTGGACAAAACTGTCTTTGCATTGTGTAGATTCAATTTCATAGTATTGTATAATTGCATGGAACACGTGTGAGCACGATCTATTTGCTGTAAAGCATCTATTTGTTGGGTTAGTCGTTTATTGACTTGATAGTGCTATGGCTGTTGAGAGTATGTCATGCTCACTCAAATGTCTCGCTGGTGGTGGCGTGTGTGTTGGGTTATTAGGTTCCCTTCAATATGCTTGAGCTGAATGATGCTGATCCATACGTCATGTTCGTGAACGGACGCCGTCAGAGGGGACTGGTCATCTCTTAGCTGCTACGGCGTATTTTAATTTCTGAATTGTTGTTTTTTTTTTCCATAATGGACGCTCTCAGCGTACAATATATTTCTGCATCGTTCTCACACGATTGATTTCAAAATGAATGATGTAATCAAATATTTGTATCAATAGCTTGATATTTTAAAAGAGTGTCCATGGAGTTTCTTGCCCGTTCTTCTCCATAGGTACCTACTCTTTGTAATGGGCGACTAGCTTCATCTTACTGACTGACCGACCTTCTGACAATTCAAAAGTGCCTGTAACTGGTTTATTTGAAATAAATGCTTTGATTTTGATTTTTTGATTTTGAAGACGGCAGTTGAGCAAACCCAACAACAACACATGATGCCACGTGCCAGAGGGAGATTGATCTGGAGACTTTGGGGACTCCGAACCGCCCAGGGATCGCCATCGGGTCCTCTCGTCCGGTCGCCAACCGGCAAGATGGGGCCACCCCGGGATTTTTCGCAGTTGGCGGAGCAGCCTTTCGTATGTGGTTGACACACTACATGGGCCCCCAACTACCTGCAGTCGGCCAGCGGAGCACCGTGCTTCCGATCCCGCTAATCTCCAGGACCAAACTCCCGACACAACAACATTTGGCGCAATGCAATGGTGTTTAATTTAGAATAAATAGTGATGTCTCCTGAATGAAACAACCAATTCCAATAATTCAAAAAGAGATCTGCTGCTACTAAAATTACCTTTGATATGGCGTAATTTATTTGCATAAGTATTAATAATAAGGAACAAATAGTAGGCTCTGATTTCGACTGGCATTTTAATTAAATTATCTAACATAAAAAAGTAGTCGTAATGAAGAAGAGCCACCGTTTGCAATGTAAGCTCAAAAAATGGGTTTATTTTTTGACATGGTGTTAGAAACCTCAAAAATTACACTGGTCAACAAAATTTTGTAACAAGAAAAGTACTGGCTAATTTTAAATTTCCTACCAACCCTCATTTTATAATATTATATTTATTTTGATTCCATCAAAACTAGTTTTCGTGTTAAAGCTACTACCAACAAAATTAAAAATTAACCATTTTTGTTTTACTTTCGCATAAAGAGAATTTGTTATTTGAAGAGCCTAATGGTTTCTTCTATTTGATAAGTGATTCTTAAATACTGTTAAGAAAGTATAAAATGATCCTGACAAGTTTTGTTAAATTTGTAGTGGCATTACTTTCAAATATCAACGAAGCAATATGACACCATTAGTAAGCAAGTTATATGAACAGAATTTTGGTGTTTCCATCGTACAACAAGTCAAATCGTGGGTGCCACACATCTGTTGTATTACATGTGAGGGTCTTCTCACTGGATGGTCGAAAAGATCTCGATCGATGCTTTTTGCAATCCCTGTGATTTGGACGGAACCAACGAACCACTCATCTGATTGTTATTTTTGTCTTACTGATATAAAAGGTATTAAAAATAAAACAAAAAGTAAAATCAAGTACCCTGACCTGCTATCAGCTAAAAGATCGGTCCCTCATAGTGAAGATCTACCGGTGCCAGAACCACCTCAAACTAGCGATCTGTGCCTTACGCCAGAAGTCGAAAAAGAGACATTGGATCTTGCCTTTCAAGGCATATTTGTTAGCCCCCAAATCAGGCAAATGATAAAAGATGATATATTTAAGGAAATACTAAGTAATTTACACATATTAGCTTGGTAATCTTTCATGACAGTAACTTCCAATTTTCTAGGAAATCGCCGATCAAGTAGCTATAAATGTATTATCACGGAGCTGTTATATACTTATAAGGCTTAGGAATGTAAAATGTCATTGAAAATATATTTTCTCGATTCACATTTACACTTTTAAAACGCGATGAAGGATTCCATCAAGACACTTTTAGCATAGAAAAACGATATCAGGGCAAGTGGAGCCCATGCATGTTAGCGGATTAGGTACTGATGGACATTAAAACAAGACGTTCCTGAAGCAAAATACAGACGAAAATCATAAAAGTAAATTCATATTCATGTAGCAATAAACCGAATCAACTTCTTTTTGTTTATAAAAATTCAACATTTCTAAAATGGTATTACAAAAAAAAACTATTCTTATTTGAAGCATTTTAATTTTATATATCCATATCCTTGTCCTAAACATAACTAGACAAAAGTTTTCATGTAACAAGCAAAAATTGTTTTTTTGTTGACTAGTGTTATCAGTGTTCCTCTTATATATTATGCATGTTATATACATAAAAACCTTCCTCTTGAATCACTCTATCTATTAAAAAAACCCTATTAAAATCGGTTGCGTAGTTTTAAGGATTGAATCATACCAAGCGACATAGGGAAAGTAAAAGTGACTTTGTTTTATAATATGTAGTGATGAGGTGTGATGGGTGAATTACAGATCGTACTTATTTTAAAAATAAACAAATTTTGTTGTGAGAAATAGCTTCTTATGTACATTTATACGGTATAATATCAAACCATATACAATAAAATACTTATCTAAGGTTTTCATTCCCTGGAACTACAGGAGTAACCTACTATGTCAATATCGTATTGTTAGGTATCGATAACTGATTCTACTTGTGCCTTCAAAGGCGGGCTAAACCTAAAAAAAATCCCCAAAAAAAAAATTATTTCGCAAAAGGAAGTAAGTTAATACATGTGCGGTAGGCAACAAATGCGCAGGCGAAAGGAGGCAGGGCACGCGGCATGCGGTCGCATAATATGACCGTCAGAAATGGTGTTGTCACTCGTATTATAAATTTACCAAATTTTGGGGAAGTCGGAATTAAATCGCGAAAAATGATTATGTAAAATTTCTTATTTTATTTGGTCATGTGTTTACCTAACCTTTGTTATCCTTATGGGTCGGACGGGGTTTTCTTTTCATATTGTATACCTAGTCCAGTCAATTTAAATAACAAAACTTCCGACAGAACCAAATTTTGGGGGAGACCTTGGCTTTACCCTACAAAATAACAATATTTAAAAGTCCTCATCAATCCCATGCGGGCTTAGAAAGTTATTCGGAGCCAAAGGTCACAGGTTATTTGAATTTTTCTCAGAAACGGTAAGTGTTATCACAAAAAATACATTTACCTAAATTGGAAGATCTCAAAATTCTCTACAAAATAGTCATTACGATTTTTTCTCTAAGTCATACCCTTACCTAGTCCTTTAAGGTATACATATAGATATATAGGATAGGATATAAATGTTATATAGGATAAGGTCTCCACCAAAATTTGGCTCTGTCGGAATTATTGTTATTTGATCACTATTTTTATGTCGAAATTGACTGGAGTAATACGAGAAATAAAACTAGGGGACTGACCGTCTAGTGTCCTTTGTAAACTACACACATCAAAAGTGTCTAGGGATCAACATATATTTTTGCAATAACTTTTCTCCTGATTGATATTAATTAAAATTTTCTTTAAGGATTCATCAAATAAAGTGTTTTCGTTTGTCACAGTAACGATAAACCAAGTCACCTTTGCATTAATAAAGAAATTTGCCATTTTCCTAATAAAGGGATATTTGACATTTGAACCACTAACACAAAAGTTCGAAAAAAAGACTGAAATAACAGTTTTCTCTAAAATTTTATTGGGTAACTTAAACAATTAATAATCCGTGTTTCTACCGCGAACACTAACAACACAAGAACATCGGTTTGGTATACTCAAAATGAGTTCATCCAAATCACGCTGTGGAATGGCCGCCCATGTTCGTTGCAACAACAAAAAAAGGTCTTCTTGCGACTGGATACCCTCCATATTCGGCAGAGCTCTTCTCTGTAGCATATCCCATGCATGCTCAATCGGGTTCAAGTCTGGCGACTGAGCAGGCCAGGGCAGGACATTGATGTTAGCTGCGGCGAGAGTCTGTCTTACAACTCTTGCGGTGTGCGGTCGTGCATTATCATGCATTAACTGAAATAAGGGACCGATTTGCACTTGTACTATAGGTATATATATATATATATAGGTGGTACCCGTAGCGGTCTTCGGGAATGAAGGTTCACTTCATGCAAGCGGTTTCTGACTGTTTGGTCGCTAATTAAGTTCCCTGAAGAGTGATGAAGCCTCACGGCTAACATCATGGCGGTTATTGTTGGAGCTCTTCGAGTTAAGATTTGAATGTATCGGTCTTGTCTCCGTGTGGTGCAGCGATACCGTACTCCATGGCGCTCAGCCACGGTACCAGTGCTTCGGTAACGTGTCCAAAGTCGACTCATAACACTCTGACTTGTATTCAGAGCTAAAGCCACAGTACGTTGCCGGGAACCAGCTTCTATCATTCCCACGGCCCTGAGCATTTCTTCCCTGCTTAAATGACGTCGCCGCTCCATAATAACGTTGGTTTTAATCAGTAGTAGGGAAACGGTAGCACTAATAATGTCTTCAATGCGTTGTATGTTTTTATAGGGAAAATATTGACAGCTGATTTTCATCTTTTACTCGAATTTGATTCACAGTTCCTGATTCAAATTATGAAATGCACCAAAAAGGATCCATATAAATTTATAAAATCATAAATTTATTACAAAGCCACATCTCAATCTCAAGAAATCCGCATAAAAATGCTTGATCCCTAGACACTTTTGATGTGTGTATTTTTAGAGGTAGGTACTGTTTGTTTACTTAGGTTCTAGTGCTTAGGCAAACCCATTATAAAAAGATGTGACATGCAAGAAAAACATTGATTTATATAGATTAATATAATTTATTAGCTTACCCGACAAACGTTGTTTCGCCATATAATGTGTATAAAAAAACGGGTTCATGTATTATAAACCTTCAGTAATAATCAGTTGCGTAGTTTTAAAGATTTAAGCATATATAGGGCTATAGGGACAGAGAAAGCAACTTTGTTTTATATTTACTACATAGCGCTCGAGGTCCCTACATTTTGTTCATGAAGACATTGGAATCTCTCCAGCCTCGACTCTCGTGCACATAACTCAAAAGATTTTGTTGTGCAAGGCGTTGCGAATGTTCGACACCCGACTCTCGTGTGCGTACAAGGCGTTGTGAACGTTCAGGTGAAGGTTCTCCCATACGATGTATTCTTGCTGTCCGTGCTTGAGAACTATGTTTAGAAAGTTGAGACCTAGCTCTCTTAGGCATTTTCAAATGTTTAAGAAAATGTTAATAGCGTGTATGTAATATTCTAGCTCTGAAAAGGTCTGTTGTTTAGTTCTAAAAAGAACTGTTGGTTAGCCCGGAAAAGAACTTTTGGTTACTCCTGAAAAGAACTATTGGTGAGAAAGAATTGGTAAAGAATTGTTAATTAGTTATGAGAAGAACTGTTGTTTAGTTTTGAGAAGAACTTTTGCGTAGGTGTAGTTTTAACAGCGAAATCTAAAAAAAAATCGCACGAAAATTATTAGACTTCGCGCACCACCGCTGCGTAGGGAGCCGACCTCGCGTTTGAGCCGCGCGGGGACCTTAGTGTAGTGACACGTTTGCGGGACGTATGGCGCCAAAAGCTCAGCGGCTGAAGTGTCAGTCGCAATATTCAGTTTTTATGAGTTATAACAAATCAAACGGTCAAAACGGCGTCTTTTTCAGCGCACTACGCGACGGGAAGTTAAGAGGCGACATCGTCAGTCTATCTGTGTCGACACTTTATGGCGTGCCGTTTTTATGGCGTACCTGAATTGACCAGAAAAATGGATTTAATTAGAATATTAGCTATTATAGATGGCTTAGAAGACGTTGGCGCTCTTCATTACCGCCACGCGCGCGATGCACACCACACGCCGAACGTTCAGCTACGCCCTCCGAACTTTCGGTCGCGCAGCACATTGCGTAGTGTGTCGCTTGCTATGCAAAATACATTAAGTGTCGCGACACATCTGCGAAACGTACGGCGCCGAAAGTTCTGCACCCTCGCAGTGTATTTCATATGTACTCTATGACACATCAGCCGCAATTGCGCCGCGTTCGGCATAAGGTAGGGCCTAACCTTCGTTCGGGCGGAGCGATGCGTTGCGCGACCGAAAGTTCGGCGGGCGTAGTTGAACGTTCGGCATGTGTTGTGCATCGTGCGCAAAATAGCATGAATAAAATAAATACGTCTAAATGTAGTCCAAAAAAAAAATCAAGATTTTTAAATAAAAAAAATGGTTGTTGTGCCTCACTCGACATAGATAGTGCGTCGTGGGCTTTTTTGTAGATGTTTATAAGATATGCAATTAATCAGAACATTTTATAGTTACATCTTTTATAGTTTAGGCAGCGTACGCAAAATAAGTAACTTTCTTAGTTGATTTTTTACACCTTGTGCTCAAAAAACCCAAATATCTTACGGAAAATTATTTTTTTCCAAAATAAAATTTAGCCTTTGTTATTTAGTGATAACGTAACTTTCAAATGAAAAAAGAATTATTAAAATGGGTCCAGTACTTTTTGAGTTTATTCGTTACATACAAAAATACAAATCTATCCTGTTTATTATATTAGTGTAGATATAAAAAAAATCAATCTCTAGTTTTACGAGCTATCGAATATACGCCAAAATAAAACAATCATAAATAGGTCAAGCCGTTCGAAGCCGGAGCCGATCTGAGGAATTTTATATATAAGAACAGATCGTAAAAACAGTAGGTGTCATATTTGGCAGATGAGAGATAAAAAAAGTGATACACGTAGAGCGCACGTTTTCTAAGAATTTATTGAAGTTATACGACAAATCGCTGTTTAATTAATTCTTGGCTTATAAAGCTCTCAAAGAACTTAGAAGTAACTTTGTAAAATATAGAATTTCTCCCGCCAGAGAAGCCGAAGAAAATCCTTATCGATTAATTTACCATTACTGTTCAATGCTACCTTTGTACATTGATTCAGCATTCCGGCAGCTGACGTGCGGCTTACATCAAATATTGTTATAGTTGCAAATTCGACACATAGAATACTAAGATGTTTGGACATTTGTGTTTGTTGAGGTCTCTTGGTGCAGAGTGCAGACATCCCGCACTTAGTTATATATTTACTAGCTGTTGTTCGCGACTCCGTCCGCGTCGACTTTAGCTTCCAGCGCGCGGTGGTTCCCGTAAATTTAGAAGAGCCTAAATGATATAAAATAAGCGCCTGGTAAAATAATGGGAGCAATATGTACGTCCTCGTTAGCTCCAGTTTTTGCAACATTTTTGTTACTGCTCTGCTCCTATTGATCATAGTGGGATATTATATAATCTATGTACTTTCTCAGGCTCTAGACTATCTATGTACCAAATTTCATTACAATCGGTTCAGTAGTTTTGGCGTGAAAGCCGGACGGACAGACAGACAGACAGACAGAGACACTTTTGCATTATAATATTAGTATGGATTTGACGACGGTAGCGACGGCAGAGTGATACGGTCGTCAGCATCTTGGTGTAGTGGTAAGGGTCCATTTTGTAGGTGGAATTTTAAATTAATGCACACGAAGTATAAATTTACACTCCAATCTTGACAATCACAATTTAAATAGGCAAACCGACAGTTTCGGCTCGGAGAAGTGCCCTGGTCCGTCTCAATCCGAAGTGACCATTCGACCGTCCCCATTTTCCAAAACGTCTCTCCTCGTGCCGCCATTACAAAAATAACGTCACGGCGACAACCACACAAATCAAATTAGCAACTTTCATTAACCCATTACTTCCCAAGCATTGAAAATATTGGATTTTTTTGATGAAATCTTGTATTAGGGCTCTTAATATGTTAAGAAAAAATAATATGGCAAAAAAATAAATTAAAAAAAAACGGTTTCGCTGACTCAGCATGTCCTATAAATAGGACAGTGGGAACATATGGTCAGGAAAAAGTAAAGATAAGAATTATATGGAAATCAGCTTTATTTAAAAATAGGACCAGTAACAGTATCAGAAATAATGTAATAAAAGCTTATTTTGTATGATAAGGTATGAAACAATCACTGCAGAGTGTTTTTTCACATTTAGAACAAAATGTTAAAGGCTTTTTTTTACAGCCTTGTCCTTGGCAACGTCTTTGTTTGTCCTTCTTGGTCATATAGTGACCATAGTTGTCAAATCTTATAGGTTGTAAAAGAACTTCTGAAGTACCTGATGTAAGCTTATTTACTTTGCCTTCCGATTTTTTCATCCAAGAAAAACATACCCTTCTTCTGAAATCAAGCAGAGGTATGGTCTCATCTTTATTTACCTGGTTATAAATAATCCATGCATTGACTAGAGTCATGTCCAAAACACGGATTACTAGAGGCCAATACCATTTTTTACCTCTAAAGCGGATTGGATACTTAGAAATAAGCCAATCATGTTTATCCACTCCTCCCATGTTTTTATTATAATTATGAATAAGCTTTGGCTGATTCACAGCAACTTTGGCCTTTTCTACCTTTGAGTACCTATTAGTTTTTACAAAAGGTTCAACAGTATCAAAATTAGTTAAGAGACATACTACATTGTTATCATGCCATTTCACGCATAATATTTCATTATTTTTATCGAAACGATGATCGGAATAACCACGTTCTTGCTTCTTAATTTCTTGTTTGGTCATGATTGGACATTTCTTAGTCCTATTGTCTCTGACTGTCCCTGTAGCTCTAAACCCTTCAGATTTCAAGTCAATCAACAATTGCATACTGCTGAAGAAGTTATCGAAGTAGACTACATGTGCACTAGGATCAGTACATACTGTAAGCAACTTTTTTACCACTCTTGAACCCAAGCCATCACCAGTATTACAAGATATTTGAGGATCCTTTCCTGTATAAAGCGAAAAGTTATAACAATATCCGCTTACTCCACACAGTGCCCAAAGCTTGTATCCAAATCTTACTGGTTTACCTTTTATAAACTGTTTGATACCATGGTGACCAAAGTATTTGACGATCATTTCATCAACAGCTAAGTTGGATTCAAAAACACCAAACTTTTGGAATGATTTATTAGCTTTATCGATAAATGGGCGAATTTTGAAAGCTTTGTCACTATTATCAATTCTTGAATTGTCATTGAAATGTAAATATGATTTAATTTTATCAAAACGATTCCGAGACATCGCTCGTTCAACAAATGGAATGTGTACATCATCATCTCTGCACCAATATAGTTTGCTTTGAGGCAAGTGGAGATACGAAGAGAAAAACAAAATTCCTATGAATACTTTTAGCTCATTCACGGTAAGATTGAAGTTCAAATCATTTTTATAATTTTTGGCATAGGTTACTGTTTCATGCACTATATATTCTAGAATCTGGTCACATAACAAGTGTTCGAATATTTCTACCGCAGATTTTCCTTCCAATTCCGTAATCATATTTTCTAAACATTGTTTAGCAGTATTAGATTCCGGCTGAATTTCAGAATATACAGGTTCACACTTACGCCAAATGACTGTCTTGTTGGTCCGAGATGTGGTTTGAGTAGGAAGATCTTCCTCGACGTTATCAATTGTACATGAAAATTCCACTTGACCAGCCACATCTGACACTGGCAGAACTCCCATATCGTCGTTATTACCTTCTTCTATATCAGTCATTTCATCCACTTCATCCGGGGGCAATATCGCAACTTCCAAGTCATTGAACTCCTCGTCACTACAATCTTCAATATCTTGAAGATACTCGGTGATTTCAGACACCATCAATGCTTTTTTATATTTTCTTCTCACTGCATCCATGATCTATAAACAATAATTATACATATATAGTAAGTATAAAAATTATATTATATATATATAAATATATATATACATATACCATCCCAAACTAAACAAATATATCGTTAACCACTTGATAAGAAACAAAATCTAATATTTTTGCTTACCTCCTTTGCTTTCCTCAATCTTATAAAAAAATCACAATTTTTTATATTACGAGATGTGTTGTGCTTGACGAAGACTTATCGACTAAAGTAAAGTTTACGAAACACTTGCAAGAAACAAAACAATAGACACGTTTGAACTTATAGCGAGCGTAACAGGATCGAACACGCTTTCACGGCTACTTGTAAAGACATGTTCCCAGTGTCATATTTATAGTACGCCTTTTTTTGAATTAGTATCACAAGCTTCCAAATAATATTTTGTTTTAGTTTTTAATTATAATAGATTCAGTAGAGATCTAAAAATCTATTTGATGGACTTTGAAGCTGATAACTTTTTATTTTCGGTTTTTTATAATCAAATCATAATACTCTTTTTAAGCTGACGAATTTCCTCAATTTAAAAATATGTATATTATAAATACGATAACTTTTTTAAGAGCGAAAAAAATATATTTTATTGGGAAAATAGTGTGAAAATACGAATTTCATCAAAACCAATAAAAATAATAACCCTAACATAGAAAAAAAAAATTTTGAATATAGTGTCCTAAAAATAGGACAGTGGGGAGGAATGGGTTAAAATGCCACGCCATCCATGACATATTTATTACAAACTATATGGTAGATCAGGGCTGTAGGGCTTATAGGTCTTAGTTTAGGTTCTTTTAATTTACCGTATAGGTAAATGTACTACTGCTACCTTTATTAGGGGTGGACGTACAATTACTAAATGCCCACTTTTGTAGATGTCCTTAAAATATCATTCCAAACGGGATAACTTGAAACATGATAATGCCACTTTAAGATTTTATACCTAATTTTGAGTATTTTACGATCAAATCTTTCGTTAAAAAATCTGAAGAAGACGTATCAATGGTCAGAAATTCAGTGTTACATTAATTCTAAGGCGACCTCTCTTCACAAGGATATGGATTCAAATCTCAGCAAGTACAATTAATGTACTTTCTGATTTGCTCTTGAACAATGAATATTTACATCGGTAAAGGCAAATATCGTAAAGAAACCAGGATTACATACTTGGTTTATATATATAAGTCTGAAATCGTCAACTTCGAAAATTTGACAAGAGGCTCTCGCAGTGGAATAATAAAAGGCTGTCAGTACATTTTGCTAAAATAACAGCTGCGCCTCGCGGTTTCTCCCGCTTAAGTTGAAAATGGCACTTATGAATATACCCCCTTATTCATAAAAGCTGCTTAAAGTTAACTAGTGATTAGCGATTTTTTAAACATACATTTTTGACCGTTTAACGTTATTTAACTTTAATCATCGCTTAAGGATAAACCCCTTAAACACTATGGTGTTTATTCATAAAGGATGATTTATGTTAAGTGACGTTAAAAGGTCAAAAATGTATGTTTAAAGAATCGCTAATCACTAGTTAACTTTAAGCAGCGTTTATGAATAAGGCGGTTAATGAATAAATACGAAAATTAATACGATTACTAAGAAATTTCATTAATATTCAGCCGTTCTTGGAAGAGTTCGGGGACAAACACTGTGATAGGGGTATTGTATATAATAGAATATTTAGTACTGTTTTTGTACTGTACTTACTGTTTTTTATAAGTGTCGGAGTAGAGGAGACTGGGAAGCGCCAGCAACGCACTTGCGAACCACACAGTGAAGAGCGCCGCCCGGGCAACCCGACGACTCAGTCTATGTTGTAAGGGCTTCACTATTGCCACGTACCTGCAATACAAAGAACATTTGGGTAAATTAAAAATTATGTTGTTTTGAGTA
The DNA here is from genome assembly GCA_037179545.1 of Sesamia inferens. Lineage (NCBI taxonomy): Eukaryota > Metazoa > Arthropoda > Insecta > Lepidoptera > Noctuidae > Sesamia > Sesamia inferens. The sequence continues at coordinate 17,780,889 of CM073930.1, forward strand.
AGAATCTCTCTGACTGTAAGAGCAGAGGAAGACCAAAATAGAGATGAATAGACTCAATTTTCCGCCGACACCAAATAAATTGGAATAGTGATGATAAAAAAATTGAATAAAAGAATATAAATAGTCACATCTCTATATCGTTTTTCTTCTTCTTTTTTAATAATTATAAACTAGTGCTTGACTGCAATCCCGCCTGATGGTAAGCAGTGATGCAATCGTTGATGGTAAAGCGCACTAATTTATTAAGCCTATTCACTTAAAAAACTTAGGAATAGGAAGGATGACGGCAGTAGAGCGAGGTGATGCAATGTTAAACCCAAGACCAACACGACCAACGATGCTGCGCCAGAGGGAGATTGATCTGGAGACTCTCTACGACCAAATTCCCGACACAACAACATTTGGCGCATCGTACCCGGCACACATCGCAACACAACTGCTCAGACCCGTCCTCCGTACGGCTTCACCAGACATCATGCCGGAACACGACGAATCGCTTGGCGGCAAGGCCTTGTCTGGTGGGTGGTAACTTCTGCCGGCAGCCGATGTTATGGCCTACCACCGAGTAGAGCCTCTTTTTCAGCCTATAGAGGTCCACTGCTGGACAAAGACTTCCCCCAGGGCTTTCATTGCTTTGGGGGGTTTGCCATAATCCCCACGCTTGGCAGGCGGGTTGGGGATCGCAGTAATTTGTTATTACACAGGAGAAGCGCTGCTGCTCGCTTCCCTTCTGAGAGTTCTTATGACACCCACAGGAGGACATGGGTTGGTACTATTCTAAGCCCGCTACCACACGGGCGGTAGCTAAATCATTACATCATTCTAATATTTAGATTTGAATTAAATTTTTTGACATCACACACTATTTACAATGAAAAAATCTGTCTTTGTTCGCATTATAACACTCATTACTAGTAAAATTATAAAAAAGATCAAATTCTCCCTTAGAAAGACAGCAGTGAGTGTTCCAATGAATACAGATAAGGCATGAATAAATAAAAGTCTTGTTATTTCATAAGAAGTTAAGCCTTGGAGGAGAGTAGACATAACGAGCTTCTCTGTTAAACAAACATTGACGGATGCTTGAAGTTAATATAACGAACTATTTGAACTATTACGTCCAATATTCTTCTAGTCTTTGATAAATTTTCGTTAAAGCACAAATAGCTTTCTAGGTCAATGAAATTGGCTAACCCCCAAAAAAGACATGGCGTACAAATGACTACACTTAGCATTATTAGGCTAATTGAATTTTATCTTTACCTTGTAATTAATTGCCAAAGCGTTTGAACAGAATAAATAACTTTAGATACTGGGAACTAGTTACGCAATGTAGGTTTATCTCATTTGATTAACGTTGGTTTATGTAGGTACATACATATGTTTGAGAGTAGCTACCTATACGAGGGTCAAACTGAAAGTTTTTAGAACTGGCCACTTATAAACAATATAATAAAAAAATAATTCTAAAATTTGAAAATAGAACTCTTTGGCAATATTACTGAGTATATATTTCATTCATTTGTCATTAGTTATACGATTTGGCGGCAAATTGAAAATTGTCTGTGTCACGTCAACATGAATTTAACACGAGAAAATTTTCGTGCAATGATTTTTTATGAATATCGATGTCATTTAAGTCAACAAGAAAGTTATGATAGACTACGATTGGCCTTTCACGATGAAGCTCCATCTCGTGCGACTGTTTACAACTGGTTTAATGAGTTTAAACGTGGTCGCACTAATCTCACTGATGATTTACGTGACGGACGGCTTTCTACGGCGACGACTGAAGATAACATCTGTGTTGTGCGGCGTATGATAGAGACTGACAAAAGAGTGACCTATCAGCAGATTTGGACAAGCTTAGGCATCGGTATGAGTCAAGTGCACAAAATCCTCTACGAACATTTAGCGGGCAGGAAGCTTTGCGCCCGGTGGATACCTCATAATTTGACTGAGGCTCAAAAACTCCATCGTGTGGATTGGTGCCGTAAAATGATTGAAAGATTTAACGGAGGTGACTCAAATGCTGTGTTCGACATACTAACAGGTGACGAAAGCTGGATTTACTGTTATGATCCTGAAACCAAAAGACAATCTGCTCAGTGGGTGCTTCCTTTCGAGGAGGTGCCAACTAAAGTGAAGAGAGATCAAAGTGCGGGAAAAAAAGTGGTGGCCTCGTTCTTTGGAAGGATAGGTCATTTCGCAACAATTGTGTTAGAGGATCAAAAAACAGTTTCTGCAGAATGGTACACTACCAATTGTTTGCCACTTGTCTTGGAAAAAGTTCGAGAGAAACGACCTCGCAGTAGGATCCACCTTCACCACGACAACGCCTCGTCGCACACCGCCAAGCGAACGATCGACTATTTGGTGACATCACACATTGAATTACTGGGTCACCCGCCGTATAGTCCCGACCTCGCGCTTTGTGATTTTTATTTATTTCCAAAAATTAAAGAAAAACTTAAAGGAAAGCGGTTTATGAATGCTGAAGAAGCGGTGGCTGCGTATCGCGATGCCATTGAAGAGACCCCTAAGGACGAGTGGGCAAAGTGCGTTTCCCAGTGGTTCCATCGCATGCAACGGTGTATTGTCGTGAATGGACAATATTTTGAAAAGATATAATAAAACTAATAACTGGCTAATGTTATCAGTTTTTGATTTTTTAAGAACTTTCAGTTTAACCCTCGTATAGCTATCTATCTATCTTTCTATCGGTGGTAGGCCATAACATCGGCTGCCGGAAGAAGTTACCACCCACCAGACAAAGTCTTACCGCCAAGCGATTCGTCGTGTTCCGGCATGATGTCTGGTGAAGCCGTACGGAGGACGGGTCTGAGCAGTTGTGTTGCGATGTGTGCCGGGTACGGCGTCAAATGTTATTGTGTCGGGAGTTTGGTCGTGGAGCGTCTCCACATCAATCTCCCCCTGGCGCAGAATCGTTGGTCGTGTTGTTGGGTTTAAGATTGCACCACCTCGCTCAATTGCCGTCTTCCTTCCTATTCACTAAGTTTTTTTTTTTTTTTTAAGTGAATGGGCTTAAAAAACTAGTGCGATTTACCATCAACGATTGCATCACTGCTTACCATCAGGCGGGATTGCAGTCAAGCGCTAGTTTATAATTATATAAAAAAAAAAATAGCAGTGACCTAGTGGTTTCGGCCACGTCTTTCCTACAAGCTGTAGGTCGTGGGTTCGGACCCCATCAGGCGTTTTACTTTGTGTAAATTATTGCATCACCACAGCATTCAAAACGGTAAAGGAAAACATCGTGAGAAACCGGCATGTCTTAGAGCCGAAGAAAACGTCAAAGCATGGGACTTCTACCAACTCGCCAAGTAGATTACGGCCCGCTTCCTCTCACCGAGGATAGACCTGTATCCCAACAATGGGAACATTATAGACTGATAATGTAATATCGTTATTATTTAGGATTCATTTTTTTTTTTTTAATAATTATAAACTAGCACTTGACCGCAATCCCGCCTGGTGGTAAGCAGTGATTCGATCGTTGATGGTAAAGCGTGCTAGTTTATTAAGAGCCTATTCACTCAGAAAAACTGAGCGAATAGGAAGGAAGACGGCAGTTGAGCGAGGTGATGCAATGTTAAACCCAAAAACACGACCAACGATGCTGCGCCAAGGGAGATTGATCTGAAGACCCTCCACGACCAAACTCCCAACACAACAACATTTGGCGCATCGTACCCGCCTCACATCGCAACACAACTGCTCAGACCCGTCCTCCGTACGGCTTCACCAGACATCATGCCGGAACACGACAAATCGCTTGGCGGCAAGACTTTGACAAGTTTTATCCCTATCTTTTAGTTTTGTGACCACTTTCCCACCCTAGGTCGTAAATCAACTAAGGGATTACTTAGAGGTTGTCCATTTATGATAACAACTGTATTACAATTACGCTAAGAGTGGCAATTTTGACACTCTTTGGTCACTGTAACGATTATTAAAACTGACTTAGCGAGAATTTATGGATAACTAGTTTTTGTTCTTGGTTTCGCCCGCGTAGTTATCGGATAATATATGTCGGAGATCGTCGATTGATTTTAGTGGGGGTTGCTGATTTGATTTGCGTGGTGGAGGGGCGAACGCTTGTGGCGTTGTTTTGTGGTGGCGTCGCATGGACGGAGTCGCTTTGGGAGGTGGGGTTCGTCGAGCGGACACTTTGCATCGAGACGCGGACCAAGGCACATCTCCGAACCGAAACTGTCGGTTTGCCTATTCAAATTGTTATTATGAAGATTGGAGGGTATATCTACCCGTCGTGCTTCAATTCAAAACTCACCTACGAAATGGAACCTGTACCACCATACCAAGATGCTGTCGACCCTACCGCTCTGCCGTCGCTGTCTCCGACATCAGAAGTTGGATAAAGAACTACACTGCTCACAATCTCGTTATAAATCAAGGAACAGAATAACAGTCACTTCCTGCCAATATTTTTATAGTACTTGTGTGATTACTTGTGTGGTAGTTGTTCATTGCCTTTGTATGACCTTCTGTAAATGTTGGATGTACTGGCAGTGAGGCTGGAAGTGAACGTCACGTTACGAGGTGCGCTCAATTGGTGACGCAGAAGAGATCGCTCCGCGTGATAGTGCGCTGCAGGAGTGCGCTGCAGGAGTCCGCTGCAGGCGTGCACGTGCGGCTGGACGCGACGCTGTCGCGAAAGTGCTGGCTGTTGCTTGGCACGGGACAGTGCTGGCTGATGCTATGCGCGCGACAGTGCTGGCTGTTGCTTGGCGAGCGAGGTGCGCTTGCGGAACATGCAAGGTGTGCTTGCGGAGCGCGGAAGGTGCCCTTGCGGAGTGTGCAAGGAGCGCTTGCGGAGCGCGCAAGGTGGGCTTGCGGAGCACGCAAGGTGCGCTTGCGGAGCGCGCAAGGTGAGCTTGCGGAGCGTGCAAAGTGCGCTTGCGGAGCGCGCTTCTAGCTGCTTAGTGAATCACATCAATGGTGTGTGGCGCGGAGTCAGAGCTACGTGCGCTTTGTGGAACGCCAAAAGTTTCAAGACTTGAGCCTCTACTCTGCAGGCGATGAGAAGATGTCAAAATAACCAAAACGTTTGTGGTGACGTAATGGGGTTTTATGAGAGCTCCCAGATTCCTGGTGTGCAACGGTTGACAACTGCCAAGTGGCAGGTGTTTGTGGGAAATTGCCATAATCCGGTGAGTCGTACTATTTTTATTTTGATTCCGTGGCCGAATGTTCTCTTGTCAAGCAATCTGTAATTTCATTGGTATACGTACACACGCGATAGTACGTATACAGGGTATGGGTAGTACCAGCGTTGTGTACTGAACCATTTCTTCGTGACATGCTAAAAAGAGTTATTTTTGCAAATTTTATTTCTTGTACTACCCGATTATTGTTTGTAATAATGGGCTGAGACATTTTAAATCAGGGTTTTAAAATTGTGTCTGGTTTGTCTTTATTTCGAAACTAAAGTTCACTGTGGCCTATAGTTACGAGCTCACTTGAGCTTACGATAGTATGTGTGGCTAGACTATTAAATCTTCTCAAGAGAACAAGCGGTAACGAACATAGAAATGAGTGCTATTTACGAAAAATCTAAATTTGATAGAAGTGAGCTAAAGTAATGAAATTTAATATTGGTGAGTTGTTTGATGGCGATAATGGCGATCGTTACCTATTGAAATCGTTGATTGGAAACAGAATTTATAAGTACCCCACGATCGCATAGGTACGAAAGATTTTTCCAAGTAATGTCTGCTGAGTTAGATTTTCATAATGTAGAAGATGGTGAGGAGGGTGCCTCCGCCAGCAAATGGAACACGTATCATGGCTATGTGGTCGCGCTGCACGCACTAGTCTGTAGTCGTAACTGCAACCCAGTGAGGGGTTGTTCAGAGCGCGATGGGCAGCTAGTGGTGTGGCGGGGACACTAGTAGGTATGGTCACACTGCATGCACTAGTCTGTAGTCGTAACTGCAACTCAGTGAGGAGTTGTTCAGGGGGCGATGGGCAGCTAGTGATGTGGCGGGGACTTTGGTTGATATGGTCGCACTGCATGCACTAGTCTGTAGTCGTAACTGCAACTCAGTGAGGAGTTGTTCAGGGGGCGATGGGCAGCTAGTGATGTGGCGGGGACCTGGGTCTCGGAGGAGACTATTAGTTGTACGGTCATGTGTTGACCTGGGAGTCGTGGACTCTAGAATTGGTCGTATCACAAGAGGTGATGACGATATGGGTGTCAACTATGAGTTGTCACTAGCTACTGTGGTAGCGAACCATGGTGTGTTTTCTTATTGAAGATTATGATTTTGATTTGATAATTATGAGGCTTGGAGGAACCTTTTGTTTTCTTTTTGAAAGTTGATAATTATGAGGCTTGAAGGAAGCTTTTAAGTTGTTAAAACAATTAAGTTTGTTTGGTTTTCTAATAGTCAATGTAACTAAACGTGACTTGTGACGGTCAGGTTGGCCGAGTTCTCAAAAATGCTTCAAAGTCGGTTTTCTGTGCCTTTTTTTAAAATTTGTTACAGACATGCACGAGGACGTGCAACGGGAAATATCGAAGTTTGGCCGGAATCGGCGGTTGGCCTCGTGAAGTGGATCCCAGACTCCGGGGCTGAGGGAGCTTCGGATGCGACTTGGATTGGCGCTGGGATGATGATGATGATGATGATGATGCACGAGGACGTGCAAATCGTCAGGCTGGCCGTGTCGGAGATCGTCGATTGATTTTAGTGGGGGTTGCTGATTTGATTTGCGTGGTGGAGGGGCGAACGCTTGTGGCGTTGTTTTGTGGTGGCGTCGCATGGACGGAGTCGCTTTGGGAGGTGGGGTTCGTCGAGCGGACACTTTGCATCGAGACGCGGACCAAGGCACATCTCCGAACCGAAACTGTCGGTTTGCCTATTCAAATTGTTATTATGAAGATTGGAGGGTATATCTACCCGTCGTGCTTCAATTCAAAACTCACCTACGAAATGGAACCTGTACCACCATACCAAGATGCTGTCGACCCTACCGCTCTGCCGTCGCTGTCTCCGACATATATATTTTATATGTGGTAAATTACTAAGTAGTAAGTTACTATAATATATTTTATGGTCCGATAAATTTACCCGGTCTTCCGGAGACAGTTACAGTGACTTACCGTTAATAAAATGTCATCAATAAAGAAAAAAAATGATTTTGTAATTATTGAAAAGTTTAAAGATTTTGCCCGTATCTTTTTTAGGGTTTCGTAGCCCACTAGGAACCCTTATAGTTTCGTCAAGTCTGTCTATCTGTCCGTCTGTCCGTCCGCGGATAATCTCAGTGACCGTTAGGACTAGAAAGCTGAAATTTGGTACCAATATGCATATTAATGACGCCGACAAAGTGCTACTTAAAATAAAAAGTGGAAAAGAATGTTTTATAAAAAGTCGCTCCGAGGGGACCGATTTTTTTTTAAATTTCTACCCTTTATTATTGATAGGTATTTAAAAATGAATTTAGGTTTGCTGAAATTATATTTTGATACTGTTCATATTTTCGGAAATATTCGCTCCGAAAGTAAAAAATAAAAGCGTCCGCCCTTGCAAAAAGTAGAACTTTATGGAACCTTTCTAGGAAAATTATTTTATAATTGATGGTGTGGACAGTTAAAAAAAAAAAAAATACAAAATATTTTCTGAAATAAGTTTGTAAATTAACCATTTTCTATATTATTTTACATATTTTATTATCCTAAACGTACTTATATGCTTTCAAATTAAAAAATATATTAAAGTCAGTTCAGGCAATCCAAAATTACCACCGAAAATCCGACGTCACCCGTATAATTTGTATAAATTAGTAACCCAATTTCCCGAGCGATGGCGCTGTACTTCGCGGTGTTAAGATTTTGTTGACGGGGTCAGGATGGAATGAGCTATAGAATAGTTGGAAGTAACAATAACTCTTTCATTAGTTATCACCGTTCTTTGTACGCCCGTTTTAGGCTTCTGTGCTTATCATCGTCATCTCAGCGTTAATCCCGGTCACATCCAAAGTTTTTTCAGCTTTGGAGTCTGAGGTCCGCTTTACCAGTCTAACTGCTGATTTTGGCTCAACTTCGATATTTTCCGTGAAGCGACTGCCGTCTGACCTCCACAACCCGAAGGCGATATCAAAGCATTGCAGTTAGACCAATTGTTGAACTTTTTGAGGGCTCCAACAACACGCAACGACCGTCATTAGATAAATTAGTAAAAGATTATTTTATAATTGAGATAAATTAGTTAAAGATTGTATCTTGTGGCGACAATGTTGAAATAGTTGATAGTGTCAAGTTCTTAGGTTAACATTGTCGATAACAAATACTGTCAACTCAGCATGCTATGCGATTAGAACACTGAGGGAAAAATTGAGTCAACCTCAACTGAAAAGTGTATACTTTGCCTTGGTGGGGTCCAGGCTAAGATACAGAATTGAGTTTTGGGGCAATATCTACAAATACATCATGCAGCAAATGTCATTCGTGTTTCAGAAGAGAACTTTGATGACTATGCTCCGCTTGAAACAGACGGAGTCATGTAAAGAACATTTTGTTAGAGTGGAGATCTTGACAGTGCCATGCCTTTAAATTCTAGTGTTGCTGACCAGATTAGTAAAAAAATTGCACAAAATTGAGACTGATGAGGAAAGATTTGCCGAACACCATACAACCGAAATTAAAAGTTGTCAAACATAGCCCCAGATATCAGTCAGTATTTTTATATAACTTGTTACCTGTAGAAAAGTAGAACTTAAAACTATATACACATAGTGTTTACTTATTTAAAAATAAATTGAGGACCTATTTATTGGGGAAAGGCTATTACAGTATTAATGAATATCTAAATGACACATGACGTTGTAAAAGACATGTTTTTGAATAATGATAACATTGACATTTTCTTGACAACATGATTGTCTTTATTCCTATTTCTACTTCCTTTTATTAGTTATTTTTTTTTTATATAAATTAATGTGATTTGTTTGATTTCGTGGAATTAAAAAATAATTTATTAATCAATGTTAATTTTATGCATGTATATTGTTCTGCATGTCATAATATCATGTAATGTGTAATGTTCAACATAATTTAAATTGTTAATGAATAAATAAACGAAATGAAATGAAACAGATGTGATCAACCTTTTTATCGTCCCAATGCTGGGCACAGGTCTTCTCTCATACAGAGAAGGATTGAGCATAATCACCACGCTTGCTCAATGCGGGTTGGCGATTTCAGACTTAAAGTCCAGGTTTCCTCAAGATGTTTTCCTTCACCTTCAGTCATTGGTGTCCAAGATATACTTAGAAAGTACATACAACTTTAGAAAAGTGTATGCATACATACACTACCCAAATCTCTGTGCTTATAAAACGTTATTTTTTCTTTATACGAAACCTAAATATAGTTTGTTCAGAATAAGCAACTGAATCAATTCTAATCTTTTTACACTCTGTATGTTATATTTTTTCACAAATACATTTAGCCATTGTTGCATCGTGGTAACAGCTGATGGAGCTCAACGCCACGCGTGCCCATCGGCTGAGCGTGGACCATATTTTTCGTTTATTAAGCGATTCGTCGTGACCACGTCATCTATTCTACCTTTTCCAAAAATTTGGTACTGTAAATAAGAATCTAATGTTTTTCCGACGAATCGTATTTAGAGGGGGCTTTGTGAAAATTATTTAAATCTGAATATCCATAACCCCAAACATTTTTACTATAATGTTTTGAAAATAATATACACAGGAAACAAAATAATTTGTGCGTACACAGCCTGCTAACCACTTATAATTATCATAATACTTTTTATTAAAACAACGTATGATATTACCTTTTCTTGAGTTACATCCAAATTGCGAACACAACGTTCTTTAGTTTATATTTTTGTTCAAAACTTTACGTTGAAAAACAATAAAACCAACAAATCTCACAGGTATAATTTTGTATATTTTAGAAAGAAATACATATTAAAGTTAATAAACTTAATTCAATTCATTTGCACTTAAAACGAAAACAAACATCACAAATCACAACAACAAAAAAATGGAGTATTTTAACATTGCAAAGCTGGTAAAATAAATAGGTATTTTAACGAAAAACAATTATGCTATTTGTCATAGCCTCTAAACTTGGTCGGTTTGTCAAATAGGCACTGCCTTTCCGGCCTTAAAACTGAATGAAATTCTGCGGCTACACTAGAGAATTTTACGCACACCATCAAATAATTTTATATGCATACACGATCATTCTCGCTAAAAAATAAGCAAATTTAGTTCGTGCCTACGTCGCTCTCCGCTCCGTAGCGCTGGTGACGCGTACGCGCGCATTATAAATTTGTGTTAGCTAGTTTCCGCTAGCCCCAAAAGATGGCAGTATTACTGTTTTAGTGTAGTGTTTTAACAGAACGTATTGTAGTACAAAAATTGTATTATAATACGATTCGGGTGTTCCGAATTAGAAAATTATTAGGGTATGCAGTGCGAATATGCCTCTATGGAGCGCACGCGCCTGCCGGGACCAACGGCTTAACGTTCTTTCCGAGGCACGACTAGACCAGTGCAAATATTCATATTCATGCATACAAAAATTTGCACTGCGCGGAGATCGAACCCCCGCCTCCTGGCGCAGCGGACGCGTATGCTACGGCTACGTCACGGAGGCTGCTTCTGTACTTAGTATGTCAACATAATGTAACAAATAGCCTATTTTTAACTCTTATTTAAGTAGGCACACTTATTATGACGGACGGGAAACTACGGAAGCAGGGCCCGACACGCTCTTGGCCGGTTTTTTTAATTTCTTCTTTGGCCGCATCACAATGCTCGCAATCTACCGAAGTTATCGCCACTTTTAGTTCCATTTTCTTAAATAAAATGTTCTTTCTTTTTTATGAAATGTAATAAGTCGAGTTTATTCATGATAATTCTACGTAATCGAATAATAAATAAATAAACGAAACAGTATCGTTTAAATTTGGCAGGCTCTTTCTCACCGCATAATGGTGTTTTTTCTAGCTCTGGTTCCTTACAATGACAGCATTTTTGAGCAAGAGAAGTAAAGATATGTTTTCTTTCTTTTATTTTCGCATTTATAATTTTCTTTATATTCATATGGATATAGATTCCTTCTCTGTATGAGAGGAGACCTGTGTCCAGCAGTGGGACGATAAAAGGTTGATGATGATGATTGATATCGATTCTTCTTCTTCAGCATATAGAAGCCCACTGCTGGACAAAGGCCACTCCCGAGGTTTTCAACAATGACCGGTCTTATGATGCGGGCACATCCATCGGCTTCCCGCGACCTTCACCAGGTCATCGGTCCACCTTGTTCGGGGCCTCCCTACGCTGCGTCTTCCAGTACATGGCCACCACTCGAGAACCTTACTGCCCCATCGACCATCTGTTCTACGAGCAATGTGCCCCACTCACTGCCACTTAATTTTAGGGGCTCAAAGAGCTATGTGGGTGACTTTAGTTCTTCTGAATATAGTTTATGGCAAAATTAAAAGGAGCTTTTGTCTAAGCAATGATTGCTACACAGCACCCTAATTGCGTAACACACTACTTATTAGGGATTATTTTGAAGCATAATGCTAGTCCATTGCTTCATAAGTTGTAAAAATTTGTTTGCCTAACAACGTAAACTACGCAATAAATGTTGTTGAACTGTCAAAATTAAACCCATTGCTACTGATAGCAATTACCCTGCAGATCTATCAATCAGATTAGGCTACGCTTGGCGTGGTTGGTCCGTGACAAAATCATGATCCCTAAGCGTAACGATGCCTAAACATGCCTCATAAAGTACACTAAGCCGTTCGTCCTAGCCGTCATTCATGGATCTGTGAAAATCAATACGGGTCGTCAGAAGTTTGAAGGTCTGACAACTAGTCTTACCCAAGGGTATCGTCATTGTAAAATATTATGTAATAACCGTATTGTGAAGGGCAGATAAGTAGTAGTAGCTCAATGTAAAATCAGAATAAGACTGTTATCCGACCAAACACATTAGGTCGGTACCGATGATTTCTACAAATATTTTATAAGGTACAAAAAATAAAGACATAGATATTCTATCTATAATTGGTGATATGTAATCGATTATGATAAACCACCGTACAAACGGCAGCAGGTCAAGCTACCCGAAACTGCTAAATATTCTCAATCAACCTTGAGGCTTAGTGCTTTAGAGATAAAGTTGAAAGTTTAATACAGAAATGTGACAGATTGTAGTGGCTTGATGTGGTGTTGTCTGTAACTGAAGCTTCGCTGCAAACTTGCTGACAGGCTTATTATCTGTTTACACGTCACACCATATATTTATTTATTATTATGCTAATACACGACTGATAAAGTAAGCACAGACCTCATTGATATGCATAGTAGACTCTCCCGTATGGAAGTAGCTATCATAGGTAAAATTAACATATTAATACACAACACACAGTTTGGCAATTCAAGATTCAGTTCATTGATAGCTACTTCCAAGCTATCATAGGTGAAATTAACATATGATTATATTTATAAACAAAACACTAACATTTTGGCAATTCAAGGTTAATTTCAGTTATTCAATTAATTTATCCACAAATTAATCACACAACTATGACAACTTGAAGTTTTCAGAAATTTATACATTGTTTGTTCAGCCAATTTGTATTCATTGGGCGAGCAATAATCGTAGGGAAGGTCATCATCAAAATTGTATCGTCCCACTGCTGGGCTCATTCAAATGCGGCAGCGATCACCGTGTCGTCAGAGGCACATTGAATCTGAACATAGTGTCCGAAAGATCTCGCGTGATGAAGACTACGCTCCGGCCAGCACCCATCCAGATCCATAACTCCGAAGGGTTCCAGCTCGAGCTCCAAAATCGCTTCGAATGCCTAAGTGGCGACGTGGACGCCTATAATGACGGGTTTGTAGAAGCTGTCCGTACGGTCGGGACCAAGTATTTTAAGACCCGCCATACAAATAGAACTAAAAAGCTCTCGGACTACACTCTCGAGCTCATGGAGGACAGATGTGAGATGGTTTTGCGTTCGTCAAGTAATGCTTGCAGATACCGGCAGCTCAATAAGCAGATCTCAAAGTCTCTGAAGCGCGACCTACGTCGGTATAATACCGAACGTATAACGGAGGCTATAGAGCGAAACAGAGGCTCTAAAGTTTTCGCTAGGGATTTGACTATTGGGCATAGCCGGCTAAGCAAGCTGAAGACTGACGACAAAAGTCGACTTCGACGACAAAACCCACATTAAATCTTGCTGAAGACCCTAGAGCAAGATTAACCCGACGTTACACCGAAGATATCCCGGACGTCAGACTGCAGGAGATTCGATTGGCTCCCAAAAAGCTTAAAAACAACAAGGCGCCGGGCGATGACGGAATGACGGCTGAGCTACTGAAGGCGGGTGATGAACCGATCCTTAGGGTCCTTCAGAAGTTATTTAATTCCGTCATAGTCAAGGGGAAAACGCCACATGCATGGCACAGAAGTGTGGTGGTACTCTTTTTCAAAAATGGTGACAACACTCTTTTGCAAAGACCCATCTCACTTCTGAGTCATGTCTATAAGTTGTTTGCGAGAGTCCTCAAGAATGGTCTCGCCTGCAGGTTTGATGACTTCCAGCCTCCCGAACAAGCCAGTTTCCGAAAGGGCTTCAGCACAATAGACCACATACATACGCTGCGGCAGGTTGTACAAAAGACCGAGGAGTATAACTTACCCCTTTGCTTGGCGTTTGTGGACTACGAAAAAGCCTTTGATTCTATGGGCTGTACTGCAGTCTCCCCAGCGATGCCAAGTAGACTATGGATATATTGAAGCGCTGAAGGGTTTGTACGAAAATGCCACCACGTCAGTCCGATTACAGGACCAGACCTCGAAACCAATACCTCTGCAGCGTGGTGTCAGGCAGGGAGATGTTATCTCCCGAAAATTTTCACCGCTGTATTGGAGGATGTCTTCAAGTTTCTGGATTGGAAAGGACTGGGCATTAACGTCGATGGTGAGTACATTACACACCTTCGGTTTGCTGATGATATCGTAGTCATGGCTGAGACAGTGGAGGACCTGAGTATAAAGCTCGAAGACCTTAGTAGAGCCTTTGAGCGAGTCGGTCTTATAATGCGCATGTTGTTGTTGATTGGAGACTCTGTTCTCGAAGTTGTTGACAGTTACGTGTACCTGGGACAAACTATCCAGTTAGGAAGGTCTAACTTCTAGAAAGGGGTCAATCGTCGAATCCAACTCGGCTGGGCTGCTTTCGGGAAGCTACGTAGAATCTTCTCGTCCGAAATACCGCAGTGTCTCAAGACAAAATTCTTCGACCAGTGTGTATTGCCAGTGATGACTTATGGAATTGAGACGTGGTCGCTAACAATGGGCCTTATAAGAAGGCTCAAAGTCACTCAAAGGGCAATGGAAAGGGCTATGCTTGGGGTTTCACTCCTCGACCGAATCAGGAATGAGGAGATCCGCAGAATAATGAGAGTAGCCGACATAGCCCGAAGAATTGCAACACTTAAGTGGCAGTGAGCTGTGCACATTGCCCGTAGGACCGATGCCCGATGGGACTGACGGGTACTCGAGTGGCGACCACGCACCGGAAGACGCAGCGTGGGTAGGCCCCCGACAAGGTAGACCGACGACCTGGTGAAGGTCGCGGGATACCGCTGGGTGCGGGAGGCGCAGGATCGGTCGTCGTGGAGAACCTTCGGGGAGGCCTATGTCCAGCAGTGGACGTCTTTCAGCTTAAATGATGATGCTGATGATGACTGCTGGGCACAGGTCTCCTCTCATACAGAGAAGATTGAGCGTAATCACCACGCATACTCAATGCGGGTTAGCGATTTCAGACTTAAAGTCCAGGTTTCTTCAGGATGTTTTCCTTCACCATATAGTAATCACCTATACCATACATATACCTAATGAATTTTATCGGTTGTAGAAGATATTGACAACTAGTTGTGCCTTCGTGTCGGATTGTAGCCCGTGCTGAATCTCGCGTGGTGAGGCTCTTGTGTAAACCGCATTAAACAGTCACGTGGAGACCAACCCGGACTGCGATTTTTAGGCCGTTTCCCGTAGTTAAAACATTCAAAATCAAGTCGCAATCTCATCTCAGCGACAACAAGAAAAACAAATTAAAAATTTTAATTTAAAATTCTTCACAGAAAGTCTACTAAGAAAAGGCTACTTTTCATCCCTTAAGTCTGGGTACAAAGAAAGAAGCCAGACTAGTGTGTCAAATGAGGGATGATGTCGACAATATCGGGATATTCTGATATATGGATATATTGTCAGAGACAGATAAGGACATATAAGGTAGCAAGACGAATTGAACAACGATAAGAGTAGAGGCTATTACGTCACAAAGATTGACGTCATAATTTAGCAAATGAAATGTATCTGATAGGCTTTACTCCTATAATGATGATGCTTATTATTAATGAGCACATTAGTAAAGAGCTATGCTTCTCATAATACTTGTCAGATAGACTGGCACGCAGATAGTTCTAAGCCAAATAAAATATTATTATATCTATCCAAGTAAGAGGTCTAGTTACTCTACGATCTTTATAATTGTGGAGGCATGAGGAACAGGGAGTAAAGTTCACTCATCCTCCGTAGAAAAGGGAGGATCCTCCGACCAGACGGGTGTTATGTCTGGCGGGCACTTGCCCAATGGTTGAAATTGGCAAGTTGTATGTATGCGAATTGCACGGTAAACTCTGATTGCGAGATGTAGAATTCGTGTGACGTCAGTATGACGCGTCGTTCATTTTTGTGGCGTTTGTAGGTACCGCTACAGCTAGAACCCATGATACCCCCGGCCGTATTCCTGGTGGTAGAGGGCTGAACAATATCTCCATAGAAATGAAAAAAAAAAAAACAAGAATTAAAAACTACATCTGTTTTCTTTTTTTTCTCTAATCGAACTTATATTTTGTCGACAGAAAATATTTGGATTATTAATTACGTTATAATATTTTATGGCTAATAGTACATACTCCTGACATATTCAACGTTTACAGTGAAAGACATCGGATAACCAATGTTTTAGAGTCGTTTTCATTCAAAACTAAACATATTATGTACTTTGTAGCAGTACCTACCTACAATGTCACATGCAAACAGCGTGTCATACTGAGATCACGCAAATCCTGCATCTAGCAAACAGAGTTTACCTTGCATCTAGCACACATACAATTTCACAACATCAACCAGTGGGCAAGTACCTGCTAGGCAATACCAGTCTGCCTTTTCTATGGAATATGAGTGAAATTTATACTTTGTTCCTCATAACTCAAGAGCAAATAAGAATACAGTACGCATTCTTATAATTATTTAAATTAAATTATAAATGGAACAAATAATTAATGATAATTTTATTAGAGAACTCAGAATGCAGTTATTGGACAATGAAATCACCCAATCAGGGCCTTTGCTTGCATAAGAAATTTCAGAATATATTATGCTACTAAATTTATAAGTGTTTCAAGTCAACTAAGAATAAATTTGTATTTGAAACAAACACCTATGATGGTATGAGGCCCCAGGAGTATGGCAGTTCCGGACTATGTATAATGATTGTGATTGCTAAGAATACAAAGACAGTATTTACAATCTACTTGACGAAAAAGACTTAGCCTGAACCACACCGTCAAAAGTAAGAAAAATTGCACAACATATCCTTATAAAAACGCTGTTAAAAATCTTCGTCGTATATATATAATCCTAATATTTACCGTTTCGAAATCCCAAGTGTTCCAGTTTGCATTATTTGTAGTAACATGACTGTTTGATACCAGAATCTGTTTACTAGTGAAATTACATGAGAAAAACCCTTTGGTTTTGCACGTGTCGATGGAGATGGCGTGAAACTGTTTGTAATTCATTTACGGTCACTGCCTCCTGATCTGTTTACTAACCTTTAATATCAAAGAGACCGTCCTTTTCCTCAAGGAAAAGGTGTCTTTGATATAAAGGTCAATTATGTGAATTGACTACCATTAGGTAGGTAATGAAAAAAATTCGGCTGTTTGCACGAAAAGTTTATTTAAAAGTATTAAATTTATGAAATTAAGTCGTTAAAAGTAATATCGTTCAACCGAAGTGGTCGTTTTTTTTCTATGTTGATTTGCATTTTGGCATTGTGAATTGTTGCTCGCTAAACGTCCTCCAAATTGGTGATTTATTCATCAATTTGAGGTTTGTTATAGTAAATTCGAGATATTATATAGCCATTATTATACATTATGGCACATTGACATTATGACATTACTTTTTTCCCACTTTGTACAGACGACAGCACATCAAGCTACCACAATATATCAAATTTCTTTATAAAATTTCTACTTTGTCGCTAAAGCATTAAAGCACAAGGTTGTTTGGAATTATTTGAAAGTTTCGGCTGGCTTGATCTGCTGTCATCCGTACTTCAAGATTGTACACATATACACCAAGATATATCGTGAAAATTTAAGGAAAGATCTTATCCTCGGATCTATCACAGCTTTCAAGCCTATATTTGCCAAGGGTTTGGTTAATGAAGTAAGTATTTATTTTAAATATATTCAAAATCAATTTATTAACAACCCTTGCACGCCAAAGAAATCAATTCACCGTTCGATATTAATATTCATTTTTTCCAAAAATATTAAACCTCTTAATTAAGATTTTTTTTTTAATAATTATAAACTAGCGCTTGACCGCAATCCCGCCTGATGGTAAGCAGTGATGCGATCGTTGATGGTAAAGCGCGCTAGTTTATTAAGAGCCTATTCACTCAGAAAAACTGAGCGAATAGGAAGGAAGACGGCAGTTGAGCGAGGTGATGCATGTTAAACCCAACAACACGACCAACGATGCTGCACCAAAGGGAGATTGATCTGAAGACCCTCCACGACCAAACTCCCAACACAACAACATCAGGCGCATCGTACCCGGCACACATCGCAACACAACTGCTCAGACTCGTCCTCCGTACGGCTTCACCAGACATCATGCCGGAACACGAAAAATCGCTTGGCGGCAAGGCTTTGTCTGGTGGGTGGTAACTTCTGCCGGCGGCCGATGTTCTGGCCTACCACCATTTATAAGATTACATAAAAGAAAAAAGACTGCATATTTACATCGAATCAGATTAACAATCATTACTGAGGAGCGTGATCAGTCTACCTATTTAGAATGACAATCTGCCTCCAACGACGTCGGTACATCTACGATTACGTTTCTAAATATTGTAATTCAAGAGCTCGTGAAATATTTAGGAGTATAATAAAATCTGAAATCTTGAGGGTACTGAGCCTTCTCTCTGCTTAATAAATGTACTCCGTTTTAATGACTTCTCCTCAGTTTGTTTATGAAATAATTATGAACAAAACGCAAGATTTTGTTACATAGGTAAATCATTATTTTTCATTTTAGTTCGAACTAATTATTATAATTACAGATTCATCTATGCTGTACCCTTTAAGGTAGTACTGGTAATTATATAAACCGATACTAATAAACAGGTCCACTCTAAAATATGCACCTAAGTAGAACTAACGCAATATATCGGCGATCATTGTAACATGTCAGAAACGAATAGAAATAAGCGTCCAATTGTATCCGTCTACTCCTGTCTACGTCTTGCACTGTTTGATGACGCGACTCTACGATGGGAAACAATATCATGTATCCTGCAGTGATTCTCATATAGTCACAGCTGATCATTTCTATAAAACGGACGATGTAACCGTGAAAAGTAAGGTTAAATGACCTTCAAGGTCAATGGCCCAATGCACATTTCATTTCAACGGTATATAGCTACAATCTCGTTGCCCTGAATTTATTTCAAGTCTTTTTTTATTTACAAAAATCTTCTCACGACATCATCTCCATGATTTTTCTTGCTTCCTAAACTGCACAATGGATTTTGATGCGGTTTTCACCACAATTAAGAAGAATGGTTCTGGCATCGGCTGCCGGCAGAAGTTACCACCCACCAGACAAAGTCTTGCCGCCAAGCGATTCGTCGTGTTCCGGCTTGATGTCTGGTGAAGCCATACGGAGGACGGGTCTGAGCAGTTGTGTTGCGATGTGTGCCGGGTACGATGCGCCAAGTGTTGTTGTGTCGGGAGTTTGGTCGTGGAGGGTCTCCACATCAATCTCACTCTGGCGCAGCATAGTTGGTCGTGTTGTTGGGTTTAACATTGTACCACCTCGCTCAACTGCCGTCTTTCTTCTGTCTTCTTTATTCTGGTCGATCTAAAATTGTATTGTAACACGAATCTGAACGCTTACCCTGAGATCTTGGACTCCAATCTGCATTTGACTGATGATTGTACTATGTTCAATAAGCATACTGGCCGTCTTAATAACTCGAATGACCTTTTTCGTTTATAATAGTATATTTATCTTGCATCAAAACATTGCTGGCCTTTTGAACAAGTCGGACCTATTAACAGTTCATCTGCAAGAACTATGTAAGAAACAAATACATATAGACATAATCTGCATAACCGAACATTTTATAATATTTGGGCAAGAAAAACTTGTTAATATATCCAACTACAAACTGGCCGCCTGTTATTCAAGAAAAGCAAAAAAACGTGGAGGCGCCTGCATAATTGTAAAAAAATACTTAGAATATAAAGAACTGGACATTTCTCGCTATTCAGTAACGAACACTATCGAATGTTGCGCAATAGAATTACTCAACCATCAATTGATTATTTTATGTATTTATAGACCACCTTACTCAAGTAATTTAAGTTTATTTTATGAAAACCTAGATAACATCTTAAAAACATTATGCCTAAAGTCAAATAAGAAAATTGTTATATGCGGAGACTTCAACATAGACATATTAAAACATAATAACATTTCCCTTGACTTTGAACACTTCCTTTTGGCCTATAATCTCAAACTACAACTACAACAGCCAACAAGACTGTGCAGTAATAGTTGCCTAGATAATTTTGGATGTAGTTTTCAGTTAAAATGTAAATGTGAAATAATTGACTTGGCGTTGTCTGATCATACTGCTCAAATTTTGGAAGTAAAGGTAAACAAACATTGTAGGATAGGTTCATGGCGTATTAGGAAGCGCGACTTATCAAAGGACAATTTAGAAAAATTTAACAATTACCTTCGATGTATTTCGTTTTCGGACATATATGATACAGACGATGCCAACAAAGCGTATGATTATTTTCTCGAGCAATTCCGATTACTATATGATCTTTGTTTTCCCTATAAGATGATTACTTTAAAAGCAAATAAAAATATTAAATGGGTTTCACGCGGTATACGAGTATGTAGCAAAAGGCAAAGACAATTATTGTGGCAATATAGACAAAGCCGAACAAAAAAAAAATAAAGCAATTTTTAAAGATTACTCTCAACGTTTTCGAAAAGTGGTAACGTTGACACAAAGGGCTCAAAATAGTTATTTTATCAGTTCCTCAAGTAACAAATCAAAAGCTTCTTGGCAGATTATTAACAACAAAACACGTTATTCCGAACCCATATCACAGATTAAAGTCAGAGACAACATTATTAATGACCCAAACCAAATAGCGAATACTTTCAATAATTTTTTTGTAGACCAGATCAAAGATAATACTACAGGAACTAATAACGCTTTTAATCTAACCAATAATTTTAATTCAATTTTTATACCTCCAGTAGTATCGCAAGACGTTTTAAAATCAATAAAATCATTAAAAAATAAAAATAGCTGCGGGTATGATGAAATAGCTACCAAAGTGGTAAAGTTCGCTTCAAACAATATTGCAGATCACCTAAGTCACATAATCAACTTATGTATCTGTTCTGGTGTCTTTCCAACAGCTCTCAAGACAACTATTGTTAAACCACTTTACAAAAAAGGTACCAAGGAGGAATTAAACAATTATAGGCCAATCGCCCTAATCCCAATCTTTTCCAAAGTTATAGAAAAGATAATCTATGAACTATTTGACAAGTTTCTAACGAAATACAACATTTTATGTGATGAGCAGAAAGGGTTCAGAAAAAACAAGGGCATAAATACAGCTATTTTTAAGTTGCTTAAAACTGTAATAGAGAACGTCGATATAAGAAATCCAATATGCGCAATCTACACCGACATGACTAAAGCATTTGATTGCGTCCATTATGAAACACTTATCTATAAGCTTGACGCATACGGTATTAGAGGAAATGCCCTAAGTCTCATAAAATCGTACCTCTGTAATCGAATACAATATACGGAAATCAGTAGAATTTGTATTAAAACTAAATGCGAAAGGAAGTATTTATCTCAAGCCAGGGTTATTAGATATGGTGTACCGCAAGGCAGTGTGCTGGGCCCACTCTTATTTCTGCTATATATAAATGACCTGCCCCGTCATATTCAGCATCCAATGGTTTTATTTACTGATGACAGCACAGCTTTAATAAAAAGTGATGACGTAACAAATTATGAGGACAATATAAATGATACCCTTAAAGACATAATACGATGGCTTGACATGAACAATTTAATAATAAATTTATCAAAGACAAATATAATGCACTTCTACCAAAGACTATCTGTACAAAATTTGACCATAGAATATAATAGACAAAAACTGGAACAAGTAACAGTTGCAAAATTTTTAGGAATATTAATAGATAGCCAGTTGACATGGAAACCTCATGCAGAAGAGGTGTGTAAAAAATTAAGTACATCTGCATATATTTTATTCAACATATCCAAAAAAGTGACTATGAAAACAACAATTATGGCATATCATGGTATAGTAGCATCAGTCTTACGATTTGGAGTTATATTCTGGGGTAATTGTTGTATGAGAGAACAGGTCTTTAAGGCTCAGAAACGCTGCATAAGAGCTATGTGTAGTCTTAAAATGACAGACAGTTGTGTGCCTGGGTTTAAGTCTCTGAAAATTTTAACTTTTCCATCACTATACATTTTGGAATTAGCTGTTTTTGTAAAACTGAATAAGCATGAATTTGTAACAGTATCAGAAACTAGTAAAAGACCTATAAGAAGCCAATATAAGAATTTGTTAAGAATTGACGGATGCAATACAGCATTGTTTAAAAAAAGTATTTTTGGCATGGCTCCAATTGTTTTTAATAAGATTCCCAATGAAATAAAAAATTACCCAATGATAACATTTAAAAAGCAACTTACAGCTCTTTTATTAGACAAATGTTATTACTCTGTAAATGATTTTTTAAATGACTCCTCTCTTCCCAAATAAATATAAAATGTTAATAATAATAATAATAGACAATATAATAATTTAATGATTCATTTTAATGTAACTACTCAAAATTTGCATGCCTAATTTAAGGTAGATAGTATAAGGGTCTGACATTATGTAAACATCACTATTTTGTATACCTACTTTCTGTGCAAATAAATATAATTGAATTGAATTGAATTGAATTGAATTGAATTGAATTCTTCCTATTCACTAAGTTTTTTAAGTGAATGGGTTTAATAAACTAGTGCGCTTTACCATCAACGATTGCATCAGTGCTTAACATCAGGCGGGATTGCAGTCAAGCGCTAGTTTATAATTATTAAAAAATGTTTCTGGAAGATGTATGTGTGTCTCACATGTATGTTCACAAATTATATAATACAACGTTATTTTTATATACCTATGTGAAACCCGAAACACCTGTCCAGTATTTTTATGTGATCAAATCAGGAATGAGGAGATCCGCAGAAGAACGAGAGTAACCGACATACCCCGAAGAATTACAACTGCTGGGAGCGGGAGGCGCAGGACCGGTCATCGTGGAAATCCTTGGGGGAGGCCTTTGTCCAGCAGTGGACGTCTTTCGGCTGAAATGATGATGACTGTTTATCAGACCTCCATAACCCCCTCATGGGTTAAACAAATCACCCAAAGTTCCCATGAAATTTAATTAAGCTCGCCAGTGGAAATAATAAAATTGTATAAAAAATAATAAATGTTGATTAATCAAATATAAGTTATTGCTCGATAAATTATTCATATGGTTTTAATGATACGAGCAGGAAAAATGTATGTAAGAGTTCTTATGAAATTCCTCTGTGTATTCAGAGCTTTAATTAAAATGCTTCATTTTCATTTAAATTTTATTATTTTCTTTCTGCACACGATAATTACCCTGATTTCCTTGTTCACCGACTAAATCAAATATAAGATCAATGCAAAGGAAAAGGACAGAACATAAACGTTAATTTAGTTCAGTGTTCACACATTTTCGTCTAAGCCATTGTCTTGTATAGTACAGATGCTGCCTGGAAATAAAATACTACAAGATAACTCTCTAAATACAGATATAGTCTGTCTATATAGTCGTGAAAATAAATGAGGGCGCTGCGGTCGTGCATATAGCAACCCTGTTAATTTGATTTAAATCATTTTGATACTAGCACAATATTTCGTACTAGAAGCAAAATTGGTTTTAATGAAAACACAAATCTATAGTCTCTGGCGTTTAAATAAAATGAGTAATACAAAACAACAACAAAAAATCATACATATTTATTATCATATGCTCTAGCGTGTTGTAACCAATGAAAAGTGTTCCAAAACTGCTTTCATCATCTGATTTCAAATATTCTTCGTTAAAAAGTATTTTCATTTTCAGCTGCGTCACTAACAATGTCTCCGCTACTACTGTCATCAGCCTGCTATCTTCACTTAAGCGAATAACTAACTCATATAAATATCTTCATAAAGGGTTTATTCTCACATTTTCCTGAAAGATTAAAAATAATAATATGTAATTTCTATCAGAAGACGATAGACGATTCAATTCCGAACATGATATAATTCATTTTTAAAATTAGCGGTAAATTAAATCACCTAAAGCATCAAAACTGTGCTAGTGGCACTACAATTGTTCTACTTATATTTCTTATATTTTCAATCTACCTATAAATGCGCAATGTAAACAATCCTCATTTTAGTCTTAATATCGTTTACTTTGTAAATTTGAAACTTCTAGTAGATAAAAAAAAACAGTGTGCTTACACGACTGAAGTGAAACTTCTTTCGCTCCATCTGTATGTATATATATATATATATATATATATATGTACAATATATTCATGTATACACATATACATATATTAATTTTCTATAAATATTTAAATTTATTTCATGGTTTCATTGGTAAATTAATATTTTTGCATAGATCTTCTATTTTTATTGAAAAAAAAAAAAAAACTCGTTGTAGACCTTGTAGTACCAAGCCGCGCCACGGGCGCCTCTGTGCTTATATCCCCCACTTAACTTCCGTTCGCCTTGCCCGATCACTTTTCGTAACGCTTACGTCACGCGTTCGCCAGCTTACGCCCCAAGTCAAGCGTGCGTAAAGAAGTTTCACTTCAACAAAGAGTTACATGACTATTTTAGCAACTGTTCAAGCATAAATATCATCCATATTTGATAAAATTTGTCCAGCTTGGTGTACTAACAAACACGGATGGTAAACATTAAAAATAATTTCCAGAGCTCCATTCCGGTTTATTTTTCTCGTATTTAACACACTTCTTCGATGTTTTGTCTAAATAGAATTGGAAATGAATACAAATTTCAAAGGATAACAAGTCACAAAACAAATCGATGACTGCCGATGACATTCGATGTACTTGTATTTACTAAGATTTAGTGTTGCCCTACTTTTAAAATTGTTAGTTTCAGAAAGATCCATTTCCACAACTTTATAGACAAGCTATTGATAAATGTTTTTGACCGATTATAATATATTACCAATACTACATGATAACACTCTAAATATACCTCCGCCCTTAAAACCACATGAGTTTTTAGAGTGGATATCTACATACAAAAGTTCATTCAATCGGTCGGTTCGATCAAAAATGTTTTTGACCGAACCGACCATCAAATCAATATGAGAAACAAATTATTTTTCAAAAGGTCAATAAACCAACCGAACGTTCACACGTTTACTATTTGAAGACTAATTCCCAACCGTTATGTTTTAGAACGTTCAAACGTTCACAGTCAGAAAGCTAATTACCGTAAGTAAAAATCTTTCACAATCGAATCGCAATGTCATCTCAGCAACAACTAATGTCGAAAATTGTTAAAAATGTAGAGAAGTCAGAGGTTTCTTGATAAGTTCACATTAGACTGCGAACGTTCTTAGAATTACGAGAATTGTCATTTTGATGTGTCAAAAATGTACATTTTCATAAACTTTTGACATTATTTTGTTGTCGAAATGAGAATGCTGCTAGATTTATTTATTAAATGTTAGTAGTTAACCTTACTGTTGAAAGAATTTTAGTCGGTCAAAAGTAATTTTGACTGATTTAAGCAGTCAAAACTGGTCTACATCGACTGGACTGGACCTGAACAATTTTGACTGTGACCCATGCAGTGGCCTTTAAAGTTAGTTTACAGATTTCCACTACAGCTGTGATGACATTTTACGATTAAAAAAAAATACATCAGGTAATGCATTAAGTTATTTATTGTTATTTTTTCTGATAATTCGCAAATCATTCAATTAGTCAACAATAACGCTGTGCATGCTTCAAACATTTAAAACTAGAATTTCAATTTATACATATAATACAAAAGTGTGTGACTTGTGACACATCTATAATCATTGAAGTATGTACCACCATTCATCTTTGTATAATAATAACTAAAGTAGAAAAATGTCCGACTAAACTTTGAACATACCTACCATATTTTCAAAAAAGAATCAATAAACTGTTAAGTATTGATAATATTAAATGAACCACCAAACTTGTAAACAATTTAGATTTTATCTTTTATTGTCGTCGCTTCACAGGAAGAATTCAATCAAGCCTATTAAACTGCCGAGGTTAACACAGTTCATCACATGCTAAGGTTTAGTTTGAATCTCTCGAAGTGGGTCACGACCTCACAGTTTATTTGTCGTTATTATACTGCTTTATTATGGAAAAAAATAACATTTCACAGAAAAACTATATTAAAAAGCACTTCCTCTCTCTTTAATGTTTCATTATTTGCTCTTGTTTCATATTTATTAATGTACCAGGTACCTATATTTTTATTTATGTTAATTCGTATCATAAACTTTACGTATATATTTACTGTATAATCTAAATAGTACACCGTAAATTACCTACATTATTTGTCTTTCTTTCCTCATGATATTCCATCCAAAGGTTGACTTTAAAAGATTTCTCTTAGCGATAAAACTCATTGTGTTACTTTATGTAGAAATCTTCATATTTATGTTCAGTAATTTATATAAAAAAGTCATGGTGTTATATGTACTTTCTAAGTATATCTTGGACACCAATGACTGATTACAAGGTGAAGGAAAACATCTTGAGGACTTTAAGTCTGAAATCGCAAACCCGCATTAAGCATGCGTGGTGTTTACGCTCAATCCTTCTCTGTATGAGAGGAAACCTGTGCCCATAAGTGGGATGATAAAAAGGTTGATGATAAATTTATACAGTGTACACAATAAAGAGTTTTCTATTCTATTCCTAAACAATATTTTTCGAAACAATGGTTTCGTAAAAGTGATATGTGGTCCAAGTTACGTACAAAGAAATTAGGGTTTTTGTATTCTATGTAAAAAACAGCCTGTATTGTTCTTACTGCTAGGACACTTCTCTCGAAGAGGGAGCGGCAGGGTGTTCGTAACAACTCTCAGTAACAATCTCACGTGGTACGTGGGTAACAAATGTCTTGCCATGGCGCCTCCGCCGGGCCGGAACAAGCGGAGTAGACCAAAGAAGTGCTGGCTTGACGTTGTAAGAGATGACATGCGTGCCAACAATCTCACACCACGGGATGCCAAAGATATTTTTTTTTGATTGATTTGATTTTGATTTTGATAAAAACTACCAACGAAAACTGTTTTGAACGAGATCTAGTAAGTAGTTTTTTTTTTAATACCTCGTAAATCGTAAACCGCTTATTACCGCGTAATCTTTTGTACAAATAACTTAAATCCTTTAATTTCATAAATCATTGGTACGGAACCCTTTGTACGTGAGTCCGACACGTTCTTGGCAGGTTTTTACATAGTTGAGCAAATACATTTTTAGAATATACGGCAATGGATTAGCAATACGCTTCAAAATGATTCCAACTAATAGGGATAAAGTGTAACGCAATTATAGTGGTGGTTTATTATCCACCACGCAGACTAACTAACAATGGGCAACCAGGCTTTTGGGGTGGGTGACTCTCAATATATAAATGAAACTATACTTGTACTGATTCTATACTTTACTTTAACTTTGCCCTAATACAACTATCAGAAGGATTACATATGTACGACCATACAGGGTGTCCGGAACCGACTGGCGTGGCTCGCCGCTGTTCGGCTCCAAGCGGCGGGGTTAGCTTACGCTGCAGATTCAACCGCTACAACATTCCCCCTTTTACAAAAAAAAATTTTACAATACAAGAATCTTAAAAATATAAAATATTCTGTGAGTGAAACCTGGGTACATACATTGTCTTACTAACAAAATACCTGCCACTGCACACGACACCGTTGCTATTTGCTTATTCAGCTACTTGCTCGTGTGTGTGCCGTGGTGGTCTGATTACTTGCTATCGTTCTATGTTTCTGCGAATTTAATTGTACACATTATGAAATTATTAAATATTTATGGTTACATTATTTTGAAAAGGCATTTTGCAATTACAACACACTTTACACATTTCATTTTTATATATATTATACGTCTACATTATAATGAGCTATGACTGAATAGTCGTAATTATTCGAAACTATTTTTTTTTTTTTTTGTTATGTTCATTACACTGTTTGAGCCTGGACTTGTAGCTTAATGACTGTTCCTATTTCTTTTTAAAGATAGAAAGGATCAAAAATAATCATTTGGACAAAATATCTTATAACCAATACAACATAAAGTGACTCGCCCTTAGTATGCAAAACAATATTCCATGTTACCATGCCCGTATTGCATTACGCGATAAGCGTGTTCAGCTAAATCGGCGTAAGACTCGGGCCTTGTTTTGACTACGACAACGGAAACTAACTCCATAGCTTACAATTGATCGCTGTTTTACACATACTTAGTTATTAACATATTTCTTGTTACATTTGAAATACACCTTACAATATTATACCTAACTAATCGGGCAACAATCAAGCTCTACTTAATTTAGGTCTTAAGATACACACAATACAAAACAATATTATAACCTAAATTAACACTATGATCACACTATGACGCACTTTATCCACGTGTTATTTCGAATTGCCGCCCTTATCGTACGGTAGGTAATTCGTCATTCCACGAGGTGTCTTCTTGCCTTGCCATTAGTGCCGCTTCTTGCTGCGATGCCACTTTTATAGCATCCCATGACTCTGTGGATGGTATGGGGTTGTTCTAAATCCACTTTTTAATTGCCGTCCCTGGTCGCTTGTTCTGCAAACCGGGGGGCCAAAACGACAACCCATACTTCGTCAAAAAAGTATCGCTACTCCCTCCGCCTGTTCCTTAATCTTGCGGGGCTGGGGCGCCTCCATCGCCGCCATCTGTGCTGCCGGCACCTATCCTCTGTCAAGGACTTTCTTCTAGGCGTTGCAGCTGTACGTCCTTCGCTGGCCTCATTACGTAGTGCACTTCCAGCGCCAGCGTATTCTCTCTTGTGGTATCTCCATTGCAACTTCCGGCGACCACGTGCTCTGTTGCCACGTGCCATTATATAACATCTCGCCGCTCTAAATTTCCTGACTCTGCCTCCATCAACGGGAGGTTCAAGAGCCTTCCTGTTTTACCTGCTTCCCGTTGTAAGGTACGTAATGCAGGGAGTCGTTTCCGGACACCGGGTTCAAAGTACACTTGTTTCTGCGTCACCACTGTCCAACACTTGTTCGCTCGTCATCACGTCGGGTGTCACCACTTTTGGGGTGGGTGACTCTCTATATATAAATGAAACTATACTTGTACTGATTCTATACTTTACTTTAACTTTGCCCTAATACAACTATCAGAAGGATTACATATGTACGACCATACAGGGTGTCCGGAACCGACTGGCGTGGCTCGCCGCTGTTCGGCTCCAAGCGGCGGGGTTAGCTTACGCTGCAGATTCAACCGCTACAAGGCTAACAATGGGCCTTATAAGAAGGCTCAAGTCGCTCAAAGGGCAATGGAGAGGGCTATGCTTGGGGTTTCACTGCGCGATCGAATCAGGAATGAAGAGATCCGCAGAAGAACGAGAGTAACCGACATAGCCCGAAGAATTGCAACACTAAAGTGGCAATGGGCTGGACACATTGCCCGTAGGACCGATGCCCGATGGGGCCGACGGGTTCTCGAGTGGCGACCACGCACCGGAAGACGTAGCGTGGGTAGGCCCCCGTCAAGGTGGACCGACGACCTGGTGAAGGTCATGCTGGATGCGGGAGGCGCAGGACCGGTCGTCGTGGAGAACCTTGGGGGAGGCCTATGTCCAGCAGTGGACGTCTTTCGGCTGAAATGATGATGATGGTGATGACGCAGACCCAGTGCGGGTTACTAGATGTCACTTGCTTTCAAAACTTTTATTCTAAGACACGCCGGTTTCATTCACCGGTTTGAAAGCATTGGTGAAGAAATTCTTTACACAAAGTGAAGCACCTACCCGGATTCAAAACTATGACCAGTCCACAATCAACCTATTACAATTCAAAAGTCGGTCCTGTTAGTGGTTCAGTGATGGATAGGTACCCACCACTGGAACATCGACGCTATAAAATATGTAGTTTGGTATTGTTTTTACCACAGCATGTTCCATACCCATATTATTTTAGTTTTTTGTCAGACTTTGTGATTCCGCTCAATCCTTCTCTTTACAAGAGGAGACCTGTGCCCAGCAGTGGGATGATAAAAAGGTTGATAATGATGATGATGATTGGAGTGGAATGAAACCGTATTTCGTTTAAAAATCTCACCATTTCAAACTGTCCATTGAGAACAATTCTTTCAAAGGCGTTCCTTTTAAAGCCATATAAATCAACTGTCTAGATACCGGCACCACTTCGGAAGGAACCAAAAAGAAGTCAATAACGTCCATTCCATTAGGTAGTCGATTTCGTATTGGATTTCTTTAATCTTTTTCCATTTAAACAGTATAAATGGAAATCCAATGTTACTTGACCAGTCCTATAATCCATCATAGCAGAGGAATAATTAGTTTTTGGATAGGTTGATGACGATCCGAAGATAACTAATGAGACACAATTAATTTTATACTAGCTGAGACCCACGGATTCAACCAAACCAGTGGAAATCTCAACTTACCTACCTTCTTTGTGATGACTGTTAATAACACAACTTCGATATCTTTTCAGCGAAACAGGCAGGGAAATATAATTTAAGCGATAAATTACGAAATGAAAATGAAATATATCGGATATTCTATGTACATAAAAATATATCGGATTTTAAGGAAATTTGCAATATTCATAATATAAATACCAGGAACAAACACAATCTTACTGTACATCACACTCGTCTCCACAGAGTAGGCAGCTCGTTCATGGGTCCAATGTTTACACTTTTACAACAAGCTTCCCATGGACATTCAAACTTACCAATTAAACGATTTAAAAACTATATAAAGGCCAAACTTTGCAAAAAGGGGTATTATAAAATCACAGATTATTTAGAAGACAAAAAAGCTTGGGACTGAACTGCTCGCTCTGTTAAGCATTGTTATTAAGCAATATGCGTAATTATAAGGTAAATTATTGTAAACATACTCATTTTTAATCTCTGGACTTGAAAAACGACGATGATCCCTGAGTTTGTTTCGGCTATTTCTTCTCAGAGGTAGTCAGTTAGGAAATGCCGGCTTCATCTAGTTAAAAAAAAACATGACGTCTAAATGTAATCGGTGATCCTACTTGCTTAATAAACGATTTCATTTTATTTCATTTCATTTATAAATATCATCATCATCATCATTTCAGCCGAAAGACCTCTACCGCTGGACATAGGCCTTCCCAAGGATCTCCACGACAACCGGTCCTGCGCCTCCCGTATCCAGCGGTACATACCTAAGAACTCGTAAGTTTTTCAAAAAGACAGAAGTGACTTTGACTAATTTACAAAACTTTCTATATGCATTTATCAAATAAACGTATTATCGTTTTCTTGCACTACGAAACAAATTACATATCTATAGAAACGGAGTATTGACGGGAAAGCTAAGATGAGTGTCACGCGCGTTTTATATTGGACTTTTAAAATTATTTATAGTGTCGTTTACTAAATAAAAGCGCGTGATTTATATAGCAAAAAGTGGATTCAGTAAATAATTCATAAAGAACATTGAAATATCGCAGCATAATGACTTTGCCTCAAACCTAGGTAGGTTTGAGGCAAAGTTATGATGTGGCCATTATAACCGTCTATGAGGACATAGACGGTTCACGCGGCCTTTTATTTCAACTGTCATTGACGATATCCGCCATTATTGTGAAATAAAATTTTCAAAGAATTTCTATAATTTGTTACACGAGTTTTTGGCAAAATTGTGGTATCTATGCCTAAAAGGCCATTGATCAAGAGTTGAGGTCGAATCTCACCTTGAAAAAGAAAGAATCTTTAGAAACTGACAGCAGAATGACGTTCGAGACAGAAGTTACGCGCACAAAGCACTTTTGTGCAGTAAATTTTATGAATAGGTTCAGTCCATTCACTGATGTTAATCTTACCTCTGGTTTTGTGTTACTGTTCAAATCATAATGATTATTATTCTCATTGAAATAAGGTTGTTGTTGGATTATAGTTATGGATACTCTGTCAAAATCATTGTGATCTTAATAAATAACTGTCATCGGACTGTAGTGCCGTCTCCAGCGATCCCGTTTTCTGTGACTTATATACTGATGTATATAAGTCAAACAAGTAATACACTTAACACTATCTGACGACCACATTATATAAAATTTAGATTCATAGCTACGGATGTTTTCGTGTTACAGAAAAACAAATAAAATTCTCCAATCTTCAATCACTTCCCTTCAATGTATTCACAAGTCTGCGTCTGTTTCAATGATTGATTGGTCTATCAATTCATTATTTACGACATTATCATAGGTACTTCACTTTAGAATGTTATCAATCATTCCATACGACTTTTACATGACTAGGTATCTCAAAAGCCCACGACCGCAAACTATTCGATAGTAAAACGGTCATTTTATAAAGCTATCTAATCAATATATAGTATGGAATTCGCAATGGAGAGAGATGAAATTTATATCGGTTTCCGAATCCCTCATTTACAAGGTCCTTACATTACCCGAATTTGCAAGTCAATTTGATTGTTAGATGGACGTTTCTAAAAGCTGAATTTAACTTTACATTATTTTTGATCTGTGGCGTAAACGTTTCCATCTGAATCTAATGCCTCACGATTTATACAATTTATTCTTATTGACAGAGTAAGCCTAGCTCGACCGCCCTATGTAAAAGTCGAATATTTATTGAGAATATTTGTTGTAACAGTACTGTTTGATACTTGAATAAAATTGTTATTTGTTTCAGTTCCTAAAGTGTTTGATTGCCGGTGAAAGTAAAGACGCTTACAAAATTCTTCGATTTTGCAAGTGTCCTTGAAGTCAGCTTAAAGCTGTTTGAAAACAAACGAGAGACCACCACTGCCTGATTGGGGTGGCGATTACGTAAAAGACATTGCGTTCAAATCGTTCATTTCGTTATTCACATTGCTATGTAGATACATTTTACTATCATTAGAAAGCAATGTATTAGCAATATACAAAGCACTGGAAAACAAGACTAAGCAACAAGAAAAATTAAATTAAGTTCACCGTGATGAATAAAGTTAGCTAACTAAATCAACATTGCAATTCATATATCATTCTTTGATCATCATCATCATCTCAGCGTTAATCCCAGTCTCATCCGTAGCTTTTCAGCTTTGGAGTCTGGGGTCCGCTTTACCAGTCTAACTGCTTATTTTGGCTAAATTTCGATATGTTCCGTGAAGCGACTGCCGTCTGACCTCCACAACCAGAAGGCGATATCTAAGCATTGCAGTTAGACCAATTTATTAGATTTTTGAGGGCTCCAACAACCCGTTACGACTGCCACTAGATGTTCGTATGGCAACTGGGACCAACGGCTTAACGTGCTTTCAGAGGCACGACCAGACCAGTGCCAATATTCATATTCATGCATACAAATATTTGCACTGTGCGAGGACCGAAACCGTGCCTCCTTGCGCAACGGCCGCGTTCGCTACCGCTACGCCACGGAGGCTGTCTGTCTATCATTAGAAAGAAAAGACTAAGACTAACAAAAAAGACTAAGCAACAAGAACAATTAAATTAAGTTCACCGTGATGAATAAAGTTAGCTAACTAACTAACTAACATTGCAATTCATATATCATTCTTTGATATACACGGAAAAGCTCGATTTTATTAAAGAGCTCGCCGACTTATGTAACGTAGATAAATTACTAGTGGAATATTAGTATGCTTTATATATCGTTCTATCCTTTCAGAGAAACTTCTGTACACAGTTTTGTGGAAACGTATTATGATACTGTACAGCAGTCTATCGATTCTCTCGTGGTTTTACGATGAAATCACCGTGAATAATTACAAATGAACTGGAACAGTTGGCCAGCGGCGGTGTTTCCGTCGGACTACAATTTGAGTGTCTTCAAGGCTAGAGTGAATAGGCTCTTAATAAACTAGTGCGCTTTGCCATCAACGACTGCGTCACTGCTTACCATCAGGCGGGATTGCGGTCAAGCGCTAGTTTATAATTTAATAAAAAAAAAATTACAAATATTTTATTGGAACAAAACATTTTCAATTTGTCCCAATAAAATATTTGTAATAGTGTACATTAACACTTGGGTAGGTACAATAGTTTTAACTCTGTCCTCTAAACTGTTACGTGTTGTAAGCGTTGTATGTGTAATGTGACTATGTGTGTATTAATTTGTATATAATAAATAATAAATAAATAATAAAGATTCAGTGTTACTTGAAATAAATGATTATTATTATTATTATAAACTAGGCTAGGCCTGTATCCTAGGGGGCAGTGCCCGGCTATAGGCTATGCTATATAATGCAATCGTGGCAGATGTGCCAGTGGACAAGCAAGTTGTTGAATTTTGACCTTGTGTCAAACTTTAAAAATTAGGTGAAGTGAACATGGAGTTACCTATAATTTCAAATAATGCTAGGGATTAATACTATTTACAGCTCACTCTAAAGACGTAGCGTGGGTAGGCCCCCGACAAGGTGGACCGACGACCTGGTGAAGGTCGCGGGAAACCGCTGGATGCGGGAGGCGCAGAACCGGTCGTCGTGGAGAACCTTGGGGGAGGCCTATGTCCAGCAGTGGACGTCTTTTGGCTGAAATGATGATGATGATGATGACAGCTCACTCTAGGCTTACTTACCTAAATTTTCACGTTGATATTTTTACAGAATCGATCGGTTTGGGAGCGTACTTAAAACTGGCAAGCTGAACTTGGCAAAAGGAAGATGCATAAAAAAAACAGATTTCCTAAACTAATATTCCGAGTGATAACACTGACATCAAATGAACACTTATTTTATATTATTATGTTTAGATATAAACGACCGTCCCGTTTGCGTAATTTAACTAACCAATTTCAATCAACCGATATATTTTAGGCGATACTAAGAAAAACAAGTTGCTTTGTAGAGGTGCAGGGAATCCTTACTTTCTTACGACTTTCATCCTTCCTGAACATTATCGACTTCAGAGCCATAAAAAGTAATTCAACAGCAATTTTGTTCCATTAGATATTGTTGTTACTTCCAGCAAATTACTCTCATAAATGCAGTTTCATAATGTATGTACCTACCTTTTATTTTTATGAGCTGAAAAGAAATACAGATTTTATTGTTTTTGCTCTAAATTAACATTATTGTTTTAAACTCGTAACTATTACTATTTGAAAGCGGTACATACACAGTCTGGGTTATTTGTTTCACAGAACAATATTAGATATCATACCTAAAACATTAAAACCTTAAAGATATTTACTTAGACCAATTGATTCTGGAATCTCTCTCTCCCTCTTCATCCACTTTATTACTGAAAGTAGTGACTTACTGATCATTTATATAACATACTACTCGTAACATCATGAGCCTGTAATCGCCGCAGAGTTAGGCAGAAGTCCCAGGACCTCTGCTTAGCAGAAATACCATCAACAAGAGTAACGATTATAACAAGTCTCGTAGAGTGTCACTTTAATTATTGTCGCCTGACTGGTTTGTGTGTGTGACTTGAGATTCAACTTTAACGGTTTACTAAATACATAAAAGCATATCTGATGGATGAATGTAAGTCGACAGATAATCAATTCGAGCTGTGGAAGTTATTGACGTTGGGTTTGCCAATATCAACCCTTGTGAAATACAAGGACAGATACGTCATTTGCAATGTAATATTTTACACTTGCCGAGATTATCCAATAAAGATGTACTGTAGCGTTCTTCTGGTTCAAGACGCGATCAAAAGCCGGACAGTAAATTACGAACTTAAATAAAAGTATCCATGGTATATAAAATTTTTTCCAGATACGTGGGAAAGTTGTTGGGCTGATTATAACTTCATAATACAGTGTATAATCAATGTATCATCATCATCAACCTTTTTATCGTCCCACTGCTGGGCACAGGTCTCCTCTCATACAAAGAAGGATTGAGCGTAATCACCACGCTTGCTCAATGCGGGTTGGCGATTTCAGGCTTAAGTCCAGGTTTCCTCAAGAGGTTTTTCTTCACCTTTTAATCAGTCATTGGTATCCAAGATATACTTAGAAAATACATATAACTTATAAAAGTTACATTGGTACTTGCCTGACCTGGAATCGAACCCGCACACTCATACTTGAGAGGCTGGTGTTTTAACCACTAGGCCACCACGACTTGTCACTAGGCTGCCACGACTTGTACTTGTCTTACTGTATATTAATGTTTAATAAATGTATAATTGTATTTAACTATGTAAGTATAATCATGCGCTAGTCCAGCGAGGCAATACCAGGTATCAGCTATTTTTCTTTATTTAGGCAAACAAAATAAACGCAAACATTTTCAAAGTATATACATAGATATCATTTACAAATACAATAGCATTGCATACCTCTAAACTATAAGTAACCAAGCAATAAAGTTCTGTGCTTTATTAAAATCTCGCTATACAAACAAACTTAGGAAACATACAATAGGTATGTAAAGAAAACTCCGTCCGACCCACAAGGATCATAAAGGTTAGGTAAACACATGACAATAATGAATTTTCAAATAATATTTTTTATCGCGAATTAATTCCAACTTCCCCAAAATTTGATATTTAAAAAAAAAAGTGACAACACTATTTTTGACAGTATTCATCATCATTTCAGCCGAAAGACGTCCACTGTTGGACATAGGCCTCCCCCAAGGTTCTCCACGACGACCGGTCCTGCGCCTCCCGCATCCAGCGGTTTCCCGCGACCTTCACCAGGTCGTCGGTCCACCTTGTCGGGGGCCTACCCACGCTACGTCTTTGACAGTATTATTATGAGCGAATAGCGTTGCGACCGCATGCCGCGTGCCCTGGCCTCCTTCGCCTGCGCATGTATTGCCTACCACACATGTATTAAGTTACCTCTTTTAGAGAAATAATATTAATTTTCTTTACATATTGTATTTAGGAATTATAAAGAAAGCCTTTGAAACCTGTTAGTTAAAATCAAAGCTTATTTATGCAAATTAGGCAGAGAATCCAGATAAACTGGAAGCAGACTGTAAAAAGTATAAAAAAATATTAACCTTAAAACATTTATGTCATTTATAAGTTACGGTTTCCTCCAAAAATAGGCAAGTAAGTTACTTTGACTCATCCATCATCATTTTTTAAAGTAATTTCATGGTTAGGACATTTCTTCAAACACTTTATGTCACAGTTGACAGGCTCCGTGGCGTAGCTGTAGCGAACGTGGCTGCTGCGTAAGGAGGCGCGGATTCGAGCCCCGTGTAGTGCAAATATATGTATGCATAAATATTTGCACTGGTCTGTTCGTGTCTCGGAAAGCACGTTAAGCTGTTGTTGGTCCGGTTGCCATACGACCATCTAATGGCAGTCGTTACGGGTTGTTGTAGCCCTCAGAAGTCCAAAAATTGGTCTAGCTAAAATGCTTCGATATCGCCTTCGGATTGTGAAGGTCAGACGGCAGTCGCTTCACGGAAAATATCGAAGTATAGCCGAAATCAGCAGTTAGACTGTTAAAGCGGATCCCAGACTCCAAAGCTGAAAAGCATCTGATGCGATTGGGATTAATGCAGATAATGATGATGATGATGACTTTATGTCACAGTGAAGGAAACGAGATTCATATCTCTCTACAATTAAGTTCTAGATTTCTGAAGTCTAACAAAAGCTTCTTCTGCAGTCATTGAGGTCCACTGCTGGACAAAGCCCTCCCCCAAGGCTTTCCACGATGACCGGTCTTGTGCTGCCCGCATCCATCGGATTCCCGCGACCTTCACCAGGTCATCGGTTCACCTTGTTGGGGGCATCCCTACGCTTCGTCTTCCGGTACGTGGCCGCCGCTCCAGAACCTTACTGTCCCAACGGCCATCATTCTACGAGAAATGTGCCCCGCCCACTGCCACTTAAGTTTAGCGACTCGCAGAGCTATGTCGGTGACTTTGATTCTTCTGCGGATCTCCTCATTTCTGATTCGTGATCGCATAGAGAAACTCCGAGCATAGCTCTTTTCATTGCTCATCGATCCAACAAAAGCTACCCGCAACAAAAGTTACCAGACGACAAAGCAGTTAATGCATGTGTGGAAAACTAAAATGTTGACGCACTGGATTTTCACTGTCAAAGGTAAACGAGTGCCACGTGTATCTAACTACATGAACCTACGCTATAACACGTGTATCTAGGTAACTCAGGACCTTCATTTAAATCTACATAATTGTTTGTGTTTTTTATGGCAAGTTTCAATCTGTTAATAGTAAAATCTGATGCTATGCAACTTGTAAGAGTTGACCTAGACTTAGTGGTTGTTCAAAATTTTTTGCAATAAATAACTTTTTTTATGATTATAAACTGCTTGACCGCAATACCGCCTGATGGTAAGCAGTGATGCAATCGTTAATGGTAAAGCGCGCTACTTTATTAAGAGACTATTCACTCAAAAAAAAAACTGAGTGAATAAGAAGGAAGACGGCAGTTGAGCGAGGTGATGCAATTTTAAACCCAACAACATGACCAACGATGCTTCGCCAGAGGGAGTTGATCCTGCTACCCTCCGGGATCAAACTGCCGACACAACAACATTTGGCTCATCGAACCCGGCACACATTGGCCCCGATTGCCTTGTTAACAAATTAAATTTAAGTTCATTGAATCTTTTTCTTTATATTTCATTAAGAAAAGGACAGAAGATAAAATTTCAGTTTAGACCTATCAAATTAGTGCGCTCCTGACGAAAACTGGCGTATTTTTAGTCGCCATGTTTATAATCGCGTCTAAACTGTCTATGGAGTATCTTCGAAATGGAAGTTTAGTTTGTGAATAACAGAATCGGCGCCATTGTAATACAACTGCTCAGACACGTCCTCAGTACGGCTTCACCAGACATCATCAACACGACGAATCGCTTGGCGACAAGAGTCTGTCTGGTGGATGATGACTTCTGCTGATTGTATGTCCTACCACCGAGAAAACTACTTTATATTTACGCATTAGGTACATTCCGAAGACACCTTGTGTTAGTATATTTATCCTAGAATAATAAATAGATCAAATATATTACCTACTAATATCTAAGGAATACAATGCTGCTCTCCAATACATAAACCCCTGAGGTCTCCCACAATTTCCTACAAAGCAACCAAGCTGAAGTAGGTAGCACTAGACTGTATATGTTTATGGTCGTCTGTCGCACGTCTTCCGTGAAGGTTTCAGAAAAGTGTACAATGTCACCGTACTAAAGTCTAGGTGAAAATGGTGGTAGGAGCAAAATTTAAACAGAACCAGAAGAAATGGAAATAATCATTATACAAAATCGCTGTCATCGAAAATACAAAATGAAAAACGTCTGAATACCTCTTTAGAAAACAATCTTTTTAGAAAAGATATCATTGAGACCCGTGTATAAAAATGTTTAAAAAGAACGTCAAATGCATAAAGGACTTTTTGAAGCACATACTAAACGCCCTACACAACGGAGCGGAAATCAAAGAAGAAGCCTTGTAATGTCTACAAACAAGAAATAAATAAAATCCATAGCTGTTGATCGAGCGCACCTGTCAAGCTGTCGATATAACCTTTGTATAAACGTAGGGAGTTCACTTAACTACCACACATGCATGTCATTAGTCTTTGCACGTGCAGGTGTCAAACACACAACCCTATAAACATAACGCGTACAGACCTCACAGATTGGAAACGGTATTATATTTTTCGTTGGTTACTGATGAGTGTGGTATTTTCCCAATGTCTTGCTTGAATCTCATCAGCTGATGGTAGTAGACATCCCGATCGGTTTCATGAACTAACGGTCATAATGAACAATGTTTCAATCGCTTCATATACATGGCATCACCTTGTAGCGAGTTAATCTGGGTTTCCCTAATAATTTGTGTAGCTTAACTGTACTATGAGCATGATCTTTTTTGTTGTAAGTGATTTACTTTTCATCGCCAGTGACCATTATTTTCCAAGATAAGTCGGTTTCTTTAGAATCGCATGTGAAACCCCGAATGATTAGGTTTCTTTCAGTGAGCTCGTGTGGCACCCCAATATTGAATTATTTTGTATAAACCTATTCAAAGAGGTCAACATCTTACTCTTTAGCTTTATTGTAACTATGTATTATAGGTATATATTGTGGGTATATTGATTTTGTTTCAGTGTTTCAAAGAGCATTAACTTTAATCGTAACAGGGAACGGAGCGAGCTGCATTTTTGACATCAAAATTGGTGGACTGAAAACACTTCAAACAACTTTGTGCTGCCCTTTCAAACTTTATTTTTCACAGATTGTGTCGTCTTTTCCCTTATTTTTAAAAATAAATCCAAAATATATCGAATTTCTTCAAATACGCTTATTTTAGCTGTAAGAAAAACAAATGAAAGTGGCGGGGAACCGTTTAACTTTTTATATTTATTTTTTAATATGAATATTTTTTTGTAATTTAAATGTCATCTATTTAATAGTATCAAAACCGGCCAGATATAAACAGTACAGCCAAGGAGATTTTATTTCAACTTTATTTCTATTAAATACGAGAAACCATTAAGGGTTTCTTTTTCCAACGCCAGATAATGTTATTTGAGGAATAATATGAATTTTTTACTGTTCTTACACACACGGTATTTGACAAAGTACCCTCTTAGATTAAATTTAATTCAATGGGCATAATTTTATAAAAAATATGCGACCAAACCTGTGTGAACTTGCAGACCTAAGCGATTACAGTAGTCGTGAAAGTTCAACTTTAGTTTCGCGATATTGGCGCTCTCGTTTCACGTCTCTTGATCCGCCTGCTCTAGGCGCAGATTAGGTGCCCACTTACAGT
The DNA here is from genome assembly GCA_037179545.1 of Sesamia inferens. Classification (NCBI taxonomy): domain Eukaryota; kingdom Metazoa; phylum Arthropoda; class Insecta; order Lepidoptera; family Noctuidae; genus Sesamia; species Sesamia inferens. Next base: position 17,821,506 of record CM073930.1, read on the forward strand.
AACACAAAAGAACACCCACCTTCCGCGATTACGGACACAATAAGTCCTTTGGTTTTCACTTCTTTTCATAAGCTATCACAATGTTATCATAAGGTATTACTTAGGTATAGAGGATAAATTTATTGTTTGAAAATATCTGCCGCCCATGCTGAACGTAATCTTCGCTTTTTGCGTTACATCATCATCAGTCTATAGCAGTCCACAGCAGTGGACTGAATGGCGTAAAATAGGAGAAACCTATGTCCAGCAGGACATAGGCATCTCCTACTTCTATTTTGTTCTTAACTATAGCACTTGCCATCTAATCTCTCCACCACCCGTGGCTGACTGGTACAAAGATATAAATAAATATTTTACGCCATTCATCCTGCGAAGATCGACGCTCCACCTAGCGTGAGCGTGTCCCGTCCCACCTTACACCTATCGATTCACGGAAGGCGTAAGGTTTTGCGTTTACTTGTATAGATTAAGCCGACTTTTAGTTATATCTTCAATAGACCTGTAATTTAATAAATCTTGGATTTGATCAAGGCTGTATTCATGTAGTCGGTGAATAATTTTTGATACTTAAATATTAATATTTCATGATAAATAATTGAATGTTGGATAGTCTAACATTTTATACACACACCTTAAATTACAGTTCCAAAAAAAAAGGACTTAAAATTCTGTTTGTACTATGGTGTAATTGTCAGCGATGGCTTAGACTTAGTTGTTTTGTTAAACATAGTTTGTTCACGAAAAAAGTTAGTATCAATATTTATGTTTATGTTTCTAATAGCTAGTTAATTCAGTGTAAATAAATGTCTAGACATTTAATTTATAAGACCACAAGGTTACAGTAATAAAAGTTTCAGTACCTATATTTATATATCTGTTCATAATTATAGTAACAGTTTATCATTGACGTAGTCACCAAACATGAAATCGTAAGTGGTGTGAAAGGTCATTTTTCAGTAAAATAATAGCCAGTAAAAGATTATATATATTATATATCTGCCACATTTTATTGTATATTTTATTTATCTTATATTTGTCCTACTGCATGGAAATGGCCTCCCTTGCTCTTTTCCACTCCTCTGTCTTGAAGGAGTGGTCCCTTTCTGCAGACTCCGATTTATGGGATCCATATGGTGGCCGACGTACCCTGGCCTGTTTGAAATCTCTTTTCTTCTTAAAAAAAATAAATAAAAAGATTTTATTTCATCCCACATTGCGTACATAATATAAATTAAGGCAACCTCAGTAAGTTACAAAAGCACTTGTGTTGGGGCTGTCTCGTTTCTTCCCTACAAAGCAAAATAACAATGTTAAGACTATAACTACAAATGTAGAAAATTTGTTAAAAGTGCAATAGGAATATTTGTAAAAGCGTGTTTGTATGTGTCTGACTGTCTGTCTGTATGTTTGTGTGAGTGTCTGTGTGGGGATTTATATGAGGTTGTCGGATTCTAACTAGTAAATCTTCAGTTTCGTCATAAGTTAGAGTGTTAAACCATGTGACAATAGTTTTTTTACACTCGTGCGTGGATAAGGGATATATGCGTAGTTTAAAATTAATTTTATTGTATATGAAGGTAGACTGTGATTCATATTGACGTTCAGCAATTAATGCAGTTCGAACACCAGAGCAGTGAGCTACAGTGTCTTTACGTCTTCTATTTTGGGTATAAACCCCCTTATTCATAAAAACTGCTTCAAGTTAACGAGTGATTAGCGATTCTTTAACCATACATATTTGACCTTTTAACGTCACTTAACTTAAATCATCCTTTATGAATAAACACCACAGTGTTTAAGGGGTTCATTCATCATCGATTTTTAAAGTTAAATGACCTGCAAGCGTCTAAAATGTATGTTTAAAAAATCGCTAATCACTAGTTAACTTTAAGCATCGTTTATGAATAAGAGGGCAGGATTTAAAGGGATAGATTTGTGCAAAGTCAAGGTAGTGTATAAAATATATAATGTTCGCACTGATAGTAAATTACTAATTCTATAGAGATCATTTGTAGAGAACCCAAATGGCCTGAAATAGATCAATATACACTACTTCTCCTTTCTTTTCTTTTAAATGTTCCTCCATACTAGGAATTTCTCCTATATTATGGTTTCGTTTACACATATTTAAACTTAGAACAGCGAGACTCGGAATAACTATCTACTTGTAGGCCATATAAATATGAAAAAAAAAAAACAAATGCTACAAACGTGTCTGGCCTAGTTTCACTAAAGCTCTACTGCTGCTTGGGTCTCCCAAAAAAATTATATCCCGTGATTTGTATTTTAGATCGCATCACTCTCTTTCTAACGCTGTTCGTTAATATTATTCCAAGTACATTCTGTTCCATTGCTCTCTGGCAACCCTCGCAGGAACCACTGTTAAACTGTCAAAAACCTGCACCTTGTATGAAGGAAGAGAATATGGCTATGTCCATTAATTTTTGTTTAAATCAAATCGGTAGGTCTCCTTTCAACAGAAACTGCCATCATTTTTTTTTTTAATGATTATAAACTAGCGCTTGACCGCAATCCCGCCTGATGGTAAGCAGTGATGCGATCGTTGATGGTAAAGCGCGCTAGTTTATTAAGAGCCTATTCACTCTGAAAAACTGAGCGAATAGGAAGGAAGACGGCAGTTGAGCGAGGTGATGCAATGTTAAACCCAACAACACGACCAACGATGCTGCGCCAAAGGGAGATTGATCTGAAGACCCACGACCAAACCCCCAACACAACAACATTAGGCGCATTGCACCCGGCACACATCGCAACACAACTGCTCAGACCCGTCCTCCGTAAGGGTATTTGCTATATAAACTCTACTATCGTCGTCTATTTATACTTATGTATCTATTTTTACTTAATTATCCAAACTATTTTATACTATGTAATAGAACTACGGCTAGAAACTAGAGCTTTAGTTAAGTATCTAATACCTACACCCGTGTCGAACCTGTCAGAGTAAGTCCGAAAGGTCACACGAGGTTACACATTAATTACTGTCAGGTAAACGTCCATTCAATACACAGATACTAATAAACCTATCGATCTAAGCAACGCAAAGCAAAACGTCCAAGGTTAAGGTTCATCATCATCATCATTTTGGCCGAAATAGGTCCCCAAGGATCTCCACGACGATCGGTCCTACACCTCCCGTAATCAGCGGTTTCCCGCGACCTTCACCAGGTCGTCGGTCCACCTTGTCGGGGGTCTACCACACAGCGACTTCCGGTCCGTGGTCGCCACTCGAGAACCCTTCGGCCCCATCGGGCATGGGCCCTACGGGCAATGTGTCGAGGCTAGTTAAGGTTAAGTTTGCTAAAAAGAGCCTAGAACTACGTCTCCCATAATTAAATGTCACAGCGGTGGATGAAAAATGTAAGACTTGTAAGAAATTAAAACATGATATCACAGCGCTAGTTAAGTTTTCAATTTCCTCCTGTATACGTACATGAGCAGAATAGGGTATTTGACTAAAAAAACTAATTAGTCCGTCAGTCAGATTTCCAAAAAATACTAGGCACGTATTTTTTGTTTTATCAAATCAATAAAAATTGACAAATATAAAAGGCATCAAAGATCAGGAGTGGTGACTGGTGACGTCACTGGTCGCCAAAAAGTGTAGCGTGCAGTGACGTCACACGAGTTTTCAACGCACTGTGTCGTCTTCACTTTTGTTTATATGAAAAAAGAAAAAATAAGTGTCTAGTATTTTTTGGAAATCTGAATGACGGACTAATTAGTTTTTTTAGTCAAATACCCTATTCTAGGGATATTTTATATTTCATCAAATATCTCACAAACACTACCCTCCCCTATGCGGTGGATGGTACAAGGGAGGGGGTGGTGGGTGTGATAAGAAAAAAAAAACACAAAGGGGGACAGATAAGAGGAACAGTTTTGACCTCTCTTATCTGTCACCCTTTGTAAAATCTCCATATTTATGTTCTGTAATTTATGCGGTGTACAGAATAAAGAGTATTCTATTCTATTGTATAGGTATCTTAAAATCTATGATTATTTTTTCTGAAGAAAGAATGGAGGAATGGTTGGTTATTTTAAGGCCTTTAATAAAAATAGAATCAAAAGCAAAAGTCCTTTATTCAAATTAGGCTGTAAATTGTCTTTTTGGACGTTATTATTATAAGACAGTCTCCCAAAACGCCCGCCTTTTCCGCTTTTCACTTTCATTGAGAAGAAGAAGAAGCGGTACAAACTCCCCAGCAGCACAGCTGTCTGTTCATTAAAAAAACACACGACTTTATACAATACTATCTATATAAAGGAAGTAACATAAGAAAACATAGAACATTAAATTAAATTATTTACCACATATGTCAGCTAGCCATGCCAATATACCAGCAAAATAAAAAAGAAAGAATTACAATGAAAATGTAAGTAAGTAAAACCTATTACCTAAATAAAAGCCGAGCTATCACCCGTCTTGTTTTTTATTATGGGAATAACTACTGTTTTCGTTAGGTCACTAGGTAGGTAGGAGTGTCCAATACATATATTAAATAACATTGCTAAAACTCTAGACATGTGTGACCCCGCATTTTGCAGATGTTCGACGCTGAACCCGTCATATCCCGGTGATTTCTCGCATTTTAAGGTAAGTATAGTAAGTCTATAAAAACATATCGAGTTATTTTTTATACACGCTGGAATTTTAATGGTTGTTTTCCCGCGGCAGAACGATTTGCTTTAAGGAGTACTTTCGATGAATAGAGTAAAAGACAAAAATAAAAATATTTGTGTTATAAAATAATTTTTAAAAAAATCATGAATTCGAAAAAGTGAGAAAAGTTAGTTACGCTACCTACATGTTGTAGGTACTACTCGGAATGGGCATGAAACCGCCGCAATGGAAAGCAATGCATTTAATATTCAAACCATTATAAGCTCCCGCGCGCAGTGATAGGGCATAAAACAGCTTGTAGGCAACAATCCGAAAATTCAACGCCATTCCGACAAAAGAAAAAAATGTTAAAACCAAAAAAATCTGTCATGTGCGTTAATAAGGTATAAAATAACTTAAATGTACCAATACAAAAAATTACCGCTCAAACTAGCATTCAAAAAAACTACCGTTCAAAGGCTTTGCCGCTTTATAAATGTTCAAAGTAAAATAAGCTCTCGACTCTAGTGATACGACTTAAAGTAGTCTGCGCGCAAAAATTACAAACAATTATCTTAGATAATAATTTTATTTTCGTGTTCAGTAAATTGCAGTTAAAAAGTATTTATGAAAATCGTAAGCCCGTAAAAGTATGAATGGATAATAGTTGAAGCACGCGGGCAATGGCCCCACTCCATTCAGCTGTAGATTATCATAAATTTACTATTGGTTCGAGCTCACTTTTGAGTTTTTTTTATCACTATGTTAAATCTGCCATTTTATGTTTCTTATATTTTATTTATTGATGAAATGATTGTATTACTAAGACAAAACCGTTTCGCTGCGGGAAAACAACCATTAAAATTCCACGCTGTATGTATGGTAAAAAATCTCATTTCTTGTTATAAAACTACCTAGACTAGTAAAATAAAGTCACTTTCTTTTTTCTTATGTCCCGTTGTATGATTAAATCTTTAAAACACCGCAACAGATTTTCTTGCGTTTTCTTTAATAGATAGAGCTATTAAAGAGGGAGGTTTATATGTATAATAACATCCATTAATTTGTGGAGAAAGACTATTATTTTTGAGGTTACTAATGTGATGTCGTAAATAATTAAATTTTATCCGCGTTTGCAGTGAAGCGCAGGCCGAACCCTACAATATTTATCAAACTAATGTAATAAATATTGTACATATTTAAAAGGTCTACAAAAAAGTCGACGATGATATATGTCTATCTCTTATGGATATCCCACAATAACATTTTTTTGTCATTTACTTTTTACAACAAATACTGGCTAATTTTCGAAGCGATTTTGACCAATACTGTATTAATCCTTATCCAATTTAATACCTTAAATACATTGTCGATTTAATATAGATCTATATTGCCGTTTACATTATAAGATTTAAATGAATATTTTCGAAGATATTACAGATTTAAAAATGACGGGTAGGAGCGGCCAGCCGGGACGGTAGCAGCGGGGCCATGCCGATATGCTTTTTATACGTTCACAGCATTTCCGTAGTATATTTAGTATCAGCATTGCATCCGTGCGAAGCCGGGCGGGTCGTTAGTATATAATAAATTAACTCGCCACCCGGACTAAGCCCGAGTTGTCGGCGCCTTGTATTCCACGCACGCCTCAAAGTGATGTCAACACAATGTGGTGGGGCCCGCTAAGGCTGATGCCTGCCAGGGCTGTGGGTTGCTTATAATATATGACGTGGCCCTTAGCACAGTCAGCTAATGGAATACGGGTGAATTTTAGCCAGTAAAAGTCTGATTTGCCCGCTCCGACCGATTTCCCACTCAATTAAAACGGTATTAGTGAAAGCATTACCTAAATATTTAATAATATCTCAACCACGTCACGAAAGTACAAAGTATTCATTATCTTGATTGAAATATACTTCTGAACGTCAGTCAACAGTAAAAGTCTTTCCAATTACTCCACGTCCAGTATGCATGAGATCCTGTATTTAATTTATTTACATACATATCTTGCAAAAGACAGGACGCGAGACTTGAATCAAGTCGATTGATGAAACCCGCGCCCAAATAAGGCGAAATACGTTTAAAGGAAAGATTTTCAGAAACCACTTTTTTTTTAATTTCATGGATGAAGATGTTATTCAAGTCAAGATGAAACAAAAGAAAGATTAAATTTCAAGGTAAATCTGGAGTATAAATGTGAGATCACTCTTGTGGAAAAGTGGAGCAAAAGCTTTACATAGATAACCTTATTTATCTTAAAATAATCTCATTAAAGCGGATACCTATTACATTTCTGTTGATGCGAATTCCGTGAGGTAGTGGTTTTGCTATGATTTGTAATTGTACAACAGGCGGAAAAGCAACGAAACTGCTTGTTCTAACGAACACATTAAATGACAGTTCTCACTTTTTCTTAAATAAAAATTACATGAAAAAAGGAAATAGTCAAGACGATTTCCTTATATATAACACTATAATGTTATACCACAAATTTTTAAAATTTTGGACATTTTCCTTTTTTAACTTTTCCGTATCGGCCCTTAATTAAAAAACCTACAATTAATGACATTTATAAAATGTTTTGACTACGCTACCTATTCATTAATGAATACCTTAATGATACATTTTCTGTAAAGAGATTTGTACAAACAGAAGAAAAACAACCTAATTAAATTTTTCTAATTATATACAAAAATCTGAGATTTCTGGTATGTCTATTTTGCCCCATTATTCACGAGTAAATATAAAAATTTAAGTAATAACAATTATTAATTTTATAAATATAATTTTATTTTTAAATATTATTTATTATTATTATATTAATTGTAATAGTGGCCATTCTTGCTCATTCTCCTCGATACGAAAATATATTAAATGTGTATGTTACGTGCCTACTTGAAACAGTGATTTGATTTGATAAAACTAAACTATTAATTAATAATTACACCAAAATTAATTTCAGAAGGTTATCGGCTATAACAACGACAATAATATCTGTCAGCGAAATTTTTCCAAAAGCAAACTGTACGGTGCAACCGCACATCAGCACAGCATCGTCAGCATTTACGCCTCGCATTTATTTTACTTCATAATAATCATCAGTTCGCGTCGAGCCATCAAGTCGTCGCATTCTCATTACGGCCAGCAAAGGCCACGTGTCACTCAATTCACACACATCAGTCCATTAGCTCATTTTAACTATAATTTTGGAACAATATAGTAGCTTATATAAAATCAACATCTTTCATTGTATTCTGCCCACATCATCTAAAAGTAATGTGTGATCTAGCAACAGATCATACATCTTTTTGGTCCTTCGAGCCGGATAGAACTAGGGTTAGAACTAAATTTCAACATCAACTAAGTTTGTTCAAATAAATCTAGGATCATTATGATTCGATTTGTTAAGAGTGCATGAACTTGAGTGGTTCTCTATACAAAAGTTTTCCGCTGTTATCTTCGTGGATAATGCGTTTAGAGCAAATATTTTTTTCTATAATTTTACACCGTGATTATACGTGCCCCTATCATTTGATTTTTTTCCGAAACTTAATTAATAAAAGAAATACAATACTTCAAAATCACGAAAATAACCTATTTTTACCGTGATGTTCAGATGACTGTTAGACGCGATAAGTTTTGACAAAAAAAAAAAAAATAATAGAAGCATACGTATACTTTTCCTCTAAATTTTGATATAAAAATGATAATTGAGATCTGTCGTGTTTTGAAAAAGGAAACAACGGAATACGAAACGTCTTTTGGTCAATGTTTTTGTAGGTAAAATCAGCCTGAGCTGCAACTGTCCTTTTCACACTTTACCGGGAGAGGTTGGAAGCAGCGCGACGGCAATAGTTTCGTCAAATACCTATTTTCCAAATTCCTCTGTACTAGAGTCCCCTCTTAAGTTCTTACCAATAGTTCTCGCATATAAATTCTGACGGTTAAACACAAGTAAATGGTATGTCTTAAATCGAAAACTGGACAACTCAAAACTAAGAACAAAAGAACAAATAAATAAAGCATCCATTTTTTTTTGTCGTAGTTCTTGTTCCTGAGATTTAAAGCAGGCATAGTAGCAACAGTAGACTCGATAACTCCAAAACGCCTGTGTTTATTAAATTATTTTTAGGGTGCCGTACTTAAAACGGGATAAACAGTAGATCCCTCTGAAGACCATTTTGTAGTAACAAGTATTTTTATTCTTATTTTCGAACATTTTCCTTTATTTGTTTCTATAAAAATATTATGATAACAAATTTACAGTTGCAGTTGGAGAATTTACTGGCACGTTAAGCGATGTATAGGAGAAAATGTGTTTTATCTACAATGTTAGGTTTGGTTTGGATAAATTCATCCCCACTACGCAGCCCTTTATCGTGCGAAGCCCAATACGGAGATGACCGGTTTATTTTTTGTTTGGGTTTAATCAAATGCCATTTAGGTGAATTTACCCATAATAATAAAGGTGTTAGTTAACTTTTAATAAACATTTCTGTGAAAATGACTGAGCACCTAACTAAATAAATATGTACAGTATGTCGTTTCATCAAAACACGAAGTATCGAATCACTTTTGACATTTTCATAAAGTGACTCTCGCAAATATTGTATGAAAGCGTAGTTTTATTATTCGATCGATATTGGATAAAAAGTCTTATTCGAATAAGTGACGTTACTAATCGATTAAACAGCATGTTAATCGATTGGATTCATTCATTTTATGTCAGCATGAGCTGCATGGCAATATGACGCAAGAGATATTTCTACGGCACGTTCTTGTTGAAAAATTGATAGGATTTGATTGGATTTAAAGGAGAGGAAAAGTCGTGGTGGCCTAGTGGTTAAAACATCAACCTCTCAAATATGAGTACGCGGGTTCGATTCTAGGTCAGGCAAGTACCAATGTAACTTTTCTAACGTTATATGTACTTTCTAAGTATATCTTGGACACCAATAGAATAGAATACTTTATTTCAGACCGGAGTCCATAAGGTTAGTAACAATCTTACTTAACATCTAGTATTAGTAGGTTACAGACACAGATACACATACATAAAAATTAACTTAAAACTTAGAACTTAGCGTGGAGCTGCATCCACCTCTGCCACATGGGAGAATCCCACCGATCCGCGAACACACTGAGAATACTGTTGTTACTGCGGCGAACACGCGTCATCAGGGATGCGCATCTACTCCTAATAATGGCAGTAAAACCATTAATATTGTTATACGCAAACATCCCTGACGCACTACAACGCCACGGCAGCCCCAACAGCACCCTCAGTGCGTTATTATATTGAACACAGTAGGTCGCTGTATGCCCGCTGAGTGAAGTTAACCCACAGGCTGCACGTGTAGAAGGATTGGCAGTAAGCTTTAAAAAGCGTAACTTTAACTGCCTTCGTACAACGCGCGAACCTGCGGGCCAACATGTTACAACGGACAGCCAGCGACCTACGTTCCCTTTCAATATCACAATTGTCTTTTAGATCTTCGGTGACCCAGTGGCCCAGATACTTAAATTTGTCCACCCTTCGCAGGGGTTCACCACACAGTGTGACACGAGGAATACACGAATATGTGACCAATGACTGAAGGTGAAGGAAAACATCTTGAGGAAACCTGGACTTTATATCTGTAATCGCCAACCCGCATTGAGCAAGCGTGGTGATAACGCTCAATCCTTCTCTGTATGAGAAGAGACCTGTGCCTAGCAGTGGGAAGATAAAAAAAAAGGTTGATGATGATGATGATGATTGGATTTAAAAAAAAACTTTGTACGCTCTGCTATAGTTACAACGATACTTATTAACTATACAACGTTATTTTTCTTTATACGAAATCTAAATATAATTTGTTCAGAATAAGAAACTGAAATGATTCCATAAATTTTTAGACATATTCCCAAATACATTTAGAAATTGTTGCAGTGCGGTTACCAAGCGCGCCATGCAGCGTACGGTAGATCACGCCCGCGCAACAGCTGACGCCAGAGGTCAATGCACCGTATTTTTGTTGGGTAGGCCAAGTGTTAACTAACTTTGTGGTTTTCATGATGTCTTATTGATATTGTACATACATATTTGACACGTGTTTCGGGTTTCGCATAAACAAAGAAGTAATGTTGTATACAGTAGAACCCATAAAAAACTTTTTGCACGCTCGGCTATATGCATACCGATACTCTGCTTTACCGAATCGAATTCCATTTTTGGGTAAGGTACCATTTTTGTACGAACGCGGGCTTGCAGGGGGCGAGCAGTGGGCAGCTCGCCGCCCGGTAAGGACCAGGCCCGAGTCGACGGCGCATCGTGTTTCATGCGCGCTGCAAAGAGATGTCAGCACATCGTGACGGGGTCCACGAAGACTGATGCCTCCAGGGTTACGGGTTGGTTAAAAAAGAAAATGTGACCCTATTTTATTCAGTAAAAGTCTGACACCGCCCCGCTCCGCCCAGAGTGGGAGAGATCTTTTCATGATTTCCCATCCAGAACAAAAAAAATGGTGCTTTGTACGAACAGGTTTTTGCTACAGTTAAAACTAAGGTTTATTCGCCAGTTGAAGGCATTATCGTGTTACTTATCTATGTAAGCTTGTTGATGAACACGATTTTTCTACGGCGCGATAAATTTGCCGCGTGTGTGTAGGCAGTTGTTGTGCTTTGCCTAAGTTTGTTAACGGACGAATGTATTTTTTCTATGGTGAGTTTTATACCTACGCTGAACTGTAATGAAACTGTGCCATGTATAACGTTCCTTAGGATCTTAATTTGGCCACAAATTACTATTTTGGCCAATATTGCGTTTCGGTGGCTAACACCAATTTATTATTTACAAACAAATAACCCGCCTGGATAACCTGAACACCGAAAGAGAGGCTATGATAGAGCGAACGAGTGTTGCACTAAAGGCAGTCTCCGAATGGGGCAATGCCAATCTTGTAGGATTCAATGCCGCTAAAACACAGGCATGTCTTATCACCGCCAAAAGGAGCCCGTTCACCTTGGCTCCTACTTTTCGAAATGTATCCTTGGAGTGTACCGACCGCCTTCAGCTTTTGGGAGTTGAGATTTCCTCGAACCTAAACTTTGGGCGGTTCATTGAGTCCAAGGTCAAGGTGGCTGCCAGGAAACTTGGCGTTATCGCAAAGGTGCGGCAGTACTTCACAACAGGGCAGCTTCTAATGTTGTACAAAGCACAAGTCCGTTCGTGTATGGAGGACTGCAGCCACATTTGGGCTGGTGCTGCTAAGTGCCACCTTGCCACTTTGGTTTCAGTGAAGAGGCAGGCCAAGAGGCTGATTGGTGATCCTGTTTTAACTCGAGATGGTCTCCAAAGCCTAGAGCACAGGCGTATAGTAGCCAGCCTATCGGTGTTCTATAAGAAGCATTTCGGGGAGTGTGCAAGGGAACTGCATGTTTTAATTCCCCCATCTCCGTTCCACCATCGGACAACCCGTCGTACGGCGAGTTTTCACCCTTACGTACCGGACGAAGCGTTTCGCCTTTATACCGCGTACATCGAGGGACTGGAACAATAAGCCAGCGGTGGTGTTTCCGTCGGACTACAATTTGAGTGTCTTCAAGGCTAGAGTGAATAGGCTCTTAATAAACTAGTGCACTTTACCATCAACGATTGCGTCACTGCTTACCATCAGGCGAGATTGCGATCAAGCGATAATTTATATAAAAACTAACGAACTGAAAAGGAAGACACAAGTTGAACAATTGCAGTTGGGCACTGTTCTATGGAACACTTGTTTATCTAGCTAAGAACGCTATTTCTATCTTATTAGTTTTCTTATTTATTAATATATGATATACATATTTAGAATTAGTGTTTAAAATCCTTCATTTTGAATTTACCTCACAATATGGCGTCAAACATCCGGCATTTTTGTATTTTTTTTAATGTCACCTATCTAAGAACACTTGGTCTATTAAGACAAATCTAACGATACCATAAATATGGTTCTGGAGATACAAGGTAATAAAGAATATTACATAAAAGATACGAGCTAAAAAAATAATCCTTGCTGGCAGTCGGGTAAAAAAAGGAACTCACCTGTCAACAGTGATAGCGACTAATGTGAACACTCCAGCAGACACAGTAAGGTTTGCAGTGAAGTTGCTGGCCGTACAAGTGACCGACCCGAATGGCCAGTCAGCAGTTACCAGGAATATGAAGTTTGGAGCCCCGTTCAAGGTCGCCATCAGCAGGTCTGCGACGGCGAGATTTACGAGGAAGCAGTTGGTAACTGTCCTCATGCGACGGTGGGCTGTTGACAAGAAAAAAAATATTACAAAAGTTGTTTATTATACATACCTACATTCAGTTCCCTATTACCTAACACAGTCGTTATCAATGTGATTGGTAAAACTATTATGTAGCGTGCATGTGCGTATGAGCAGTACGATTCTGTAACCTTCTCACCCTGTAAATTCACTCAACTCACTTCAGCTAACTTTTCACAAATATATTTAACCAAAATCGATCGACTGAATCATTTTGAAGGATCCATTGCATCGTATGAAATAATTTTTCATTTAAATTGATTTCTTTAATTCATCAGTTCATCACCAAAGACAGTCGTTTTTGTACATTGTTATTTTTTTTTAATTTCTACTGCTATACAACAATATTTTTTGTTTATGAGAAACCTAAAAGACGTGTCCAGTATTTTTAAGTAAAGAATCTATGTACAAAATTTCAAAAAGATATCATGAAAACCAAAAGTTATGAGCTTGTTATCTTAGTTAGTTGTCCCAACAAAAATATGGTCAACGCTCCACTCGGACAGGCGAGCGGTTCGTTGACTTCTGGCGTCCGCAGTTGCGCGGCACTATGATCTGCCGTAAGCTGCGTGGCGCGGTCGGTAACCACTAAAATATATAGCATGGTGTCAAAATGATCAGAATCGATTCAGTTGCTGATTCTGAACAAACTATATTCAGGTTTCGTATATAGAAAAAATAAAGTTGTATAAGATATTTTGCTTAAGCTCTTTTAATATGTAAGATTTCATATATTTTTCTCTTACGGTGAAAATCACTTGGTCTTTTGTTAAAGTGATAATATTAATATTTTCTCTTTACATAGTTCCTTTTCAATACATTTACAACTTCAATCCCCATATTGTGTTGATGTTAGTATAAAAACCCCGACGACAAAAAGGTATCACACTATTGTCCACGATTAAATGTAAGAAAAAAATATAAAAGGCATATTTTTATATTTATAAGTAAAACACTATTATACCGAAAATTCGAAGGAAACAGATGACAAGAACATCCGACTTATGAGCGACTTGCAAGAAATTGTGAAACCATTCTTTAAAAATTTATACAGGGCGAATTTTTCAAAGTCAATGAATTGTGAGTTATAGGTTTATAAAAGGTGAGGTGCGGTTCGCATGGTAGACATATATTTTACTTGACGCGATTTCATGTGCAGATATATCGGAATAAAAAGGTTTCTATGTAGGAATCCTGGTTAAAAAGTATATGTGTATTTTTTTTTTAATTATTATAAACTAATGCTTGACTGCTATCCCACCTGATGGTAAGCAGTGATGCAATCGTTGATGGTAAAGCGCGCTAGTTTATTAAGAGCCTATTCACTCGGAAAAACTGAGCGAATAGGAAGGAAGACGACAGTTGAGCGAGGTGATGCAATGTTAAATCCAACAACACGACCAACGACGCTGCACCAGAGGGAGATTGATCTGAAGACCCTCCACGACCAAACTCCCAACACAACAATATTTGGCGCATCGTACCCGGCAAACATCGCAACACAACTGCTCAGACCCGTCCTCCGTACGGCTTCACCAGACATCATGCCGAAACACGACGAATCCCTTGGCGGCAAGACTTTGTCTGGTGGGTAACTTCTGCCGGCGGCCGATGTTATGGCCTACCATCGAGAAAAGTGTTTCCGCGAAAGAGTAACCAACAAATCAATCCATACTCAAAGCTTTCGCATCGTTTCAAAGCGAGTATATCTGCACAATCACCGGATCAATAAATAAATTCGGCCAGAATAGAATGACGTTTGCTGTCTCCGGTATTACCACTAATACTAGTAGCAAATTTACAATACCGGAAGCGAATGGTTTAAGCGTCACCTTTATGCTTGGGACCATAGCGTGTTGCTAAGCGCTGCTTGGTTCCTGTTTATAAAAATGAGTAACATTTACATAGAATCAACGGATTAATTAATACACGAAACGATAACTTTAATTATGATTATTATAATAATAACATTAATATTATTGAATTGAAAAAAAAGTTTCTAATCAGGCCGTGGATACGATTGGTTATATAACTACGAAAACCATAGATGAACCACCTATTGTATGAAGACGTTGAGTTTTACTATACGATATTTTGAGTATTTACACGGTTTTTTGACAGGAAAGCCAAGATGAGTGTCACGCGCATTTTTCATTGGACTTTTAAAATTATTTATTGTGTCGTTTACTAAATAAAAACGCGTGATTTATGTAGTAAAAAGTGCATTCAGTGAATAATTCATAAAGAACATTGAAATATCGCAGCATAGTGGCCACATCATGGCTTTGCATGAAATCTCCTAGTAGACGGCTCACGCGGCCGTTTTTTCAACTGTCATTGGCGATATCCGCCATTATTGTGAAATATTTTTTTTAGAGAATTTCTATAATTTGTTACACGTGTTATTGGCAAAGTTGGGCTATCTAACCACAGAGGCGATTGAAGAGTTGAAGTAGTATTCACTCTAAAGAAAAGAAAAAGACTATTTACACGTTCATTTGGACACATCACTAAAGTGATATTATTCCTTGTATCTCTTTTTCAATTTTACAAATAAATGTAAAGCCAAAAGGTAAAAAAAAAATAATATGGGTACAGGTGTACATTTCTTGACACATTAAACGAAATCGCCCCAATATTAGTTGGATTAGCTATAAACGTGATTTCGAAATTCGGAATCATTCAGTGATTATAGTGGCCAATAGTTGTTTTTAGACAAAAATCAAATCAGAAGAAATACATGATCCGTATAAGTGCATTGCCACCCAATAAACAAATTAAAATAAATTCATACGAGTATGTAATTCCAGGGAAATTAGTCACCTGCATTCGTCAAGGGGGTGATACCTACATTGAGATTTACATTTCACTTTCGAGTAAGTAAAAGTAAAAACAAGCTGTGAAACGAAAAATGATAAAAAAATGGCTTAAAGAAAACTAAAAAAAATAAATCACCATTCTGTATAATCAAAGTACAATTACCGTCTTTCTTTGACAGTTGTAAGAAATGTCAATAACATGGCAATTCGAAAAACACAGGGTGAAACTCAAAGGCAGGGTGCCAATTTACTTAACCATTAATTTCCTAGAATTCCCAGGGTTTTCCTCAATTAGAAAATTTACATAGGATTGTATGGGTTCTATATTCTTTGCAAGAACAATCACAGCATAGAAAGATATTCTCCTTCCTAATGTAATCAAAGATAAGGTTGCCAAAGCTGAGGCTGTGGAATGTGATCCGAATGTCAATGTGTCAATAAGAGGGTAGGATGACAATGAAGCGTAGTTGTATGTGAAGGTAATTGTAATCACGAGTAGGATTGTGTTTTTTCTTGTATAGCTCCGGAATAAAGGCCTTTATTAGGCATTTATTAAGACGCCCGTACACGTTGCCATTCTAGAATAATCATTTCTATGAAATCATGGAAATTGTTCTATGAGAATTGCTTCGCGTCACGCCTATTTGCGGAAGGTTTAGCAATATTTCTCAACCCACTAACGCGATTAGTCAAATTATGTAAAAGAATAATTAAAGAATTTGTCAACTTGGAGTTATGTAATTCACATTTTACTCAATACTCGTTAAACTACCGTAAGTAAAGTAAGAAACCGAGTTAGTTAACCTGACATTAGTGTTATTTGAATTGGAACTGTGATATCTCACTTAACACAGAACGAACATTAAAACTAATTACTATTTCAATAGCTTTTGAACACAAATCCAAATCATGTAATTTGCTGATGTACAGGTATTGAGCCAAAAGAATTTTGTTCAATGAAACGAAAAGCAATTTCTAGAGCTAACAGTATCTCCTAGTGCAATTACGTAACTCTTCAATGGCAATGCTTTCGACACCTTTATTGTGTAACACACTATTAGTTTGAATATGTAATTGAATGTCTAAATCTCATCCACCAAAAACATTCTGTAAAAAACGAGCCAAGTCTCGATGGAGCTGCTTTTTTTTTAATAATTATAAACTAGCGCTTGACCGCAATCCAGCCTGATGGTAAGCAGTGATGCGATCGTTGATGGTAAAGCGCGCTAGTTTATTAAAAGCCTATTCACTCAGAAAAACTGAGCGAATAGGAAGGAAGACGGCAGTTGAGCGAGGTGATGCAATGTTGTTACATGACCAACGGTGCTGCGAAAAAGGGAGATTGATCTGAAGACCCTCCACGACCAAACTCCCAACACAACAACATTAGGCGCATCGTACCCGGCACTCATCGCAACACAACTACTCAGACCCGTCCTCCGTACGGCTTCACCAGACATCATCCCGGAACACGACAAATCGCTTGGCGGCAACGCTTTGTCTGGTGTCTTTGTTTGTTTATATCTAAAAGTAATGAAATCTAGACAAAATCGTGCCAAGTGTGAGGTTTCTTACTGCGATTTTTTATTATTATAGTTAATGTTCTGTGATTCGCCGTTGAAGGGTATACAAAGATACATAACCAGGTGCTCCATGACAATGCATCTACTATGGCTTTAGACTTTGGTATTTTCAGACATCTATAGAGTATAGCTGATAATTTCTGGAGTGAGGTCTACCTATTTAGAATTAGATCACATTATCGATGAGGAGAAATGGAAATTCTCATTAGTGTAATTTATAAAATAGTCCAATACTTCCATAGATATACTGAGTATCTGTGATTCACCGTGATCCCTTTGATTCCGAACCGGATCTAAAAGTTTGGCTCATGTGGGTGTTCATGCGGAAAGGAATTAGTGGGTAAGTGGTCCTCAACTACTAATGACAGATCATTAATCCAGCACACTAATTGCGCAACACAGTTCTACTCAAATTCTGATTAATTTTGAACGGTATTGCTAATCCATTGATATATATGTTCGTAATTGAACATGAACATGATGACTTATGTTGTATTAAGATAAGCACACTGGCAAAAACATTATCAACTAAATACATTTTTGTTAATGATGCAGCGGCTGGTAGAAGCCACTATACAATATGTAAAGAAAACCCTGTCCGATCCGTGAAGGTATTGTTAGGTATCGGTAACTGATTCTACTAATGGACACAAAGCCGGGCTAAACTTAAAAAAAAATCCCCCTATAAAAATAAATATTATTTCACAAAAAGAGGTAACTTAATACATGTGCGGTAGGCAACCCCTCCGCGGATGACGGGGGGCAGGGCACGCGTCACGTGGTCGCATCGTTCTTATAATAATATGGTCGAAATTGTGTTGTCACTTTTTAAAAATTACCAATTTTTTTTCTTTTTTTTTTATTAAATTATAAACCAGCGCTTGACCGCAATCCCGTCTGATAGTAAGTTGTGTGTGACGCAATCGTTGATGGTAAAGCGCACGTACGCGGTATAAAGGAGGAGGCGAAACGCTTCGTCCGGATCGTACTTTAAACTCGATTTGTTATATATCTGTAGAGGCTTGGCACTAGCACCTTGAAAATGTGTTGTTGGTACTTATCATTTGTCTCGAAGCCTTCATAAAAGTAATAAATACGTGTCGAATATGAACATTTCACAACAAAGTAATTAAAGCAATGAATGTTGTGGGACTGTAAAAATTAAAGATATTGTTCAGTGGTAATGGCTTTCATTTATACATACACAGTATAGTCCCTTACTCAATGACTCCTTTTTTATTAGAGCAGGTCAAATACAACGAGATTAATACAACAGTAACATGAACATAGTATTTTAACTAATTAATAATGCTCCCAGTCTGCAAACAAACATTCAATCAATCATAATATCCAATTAGTCACAGTAGCTAGTTAGCTGATTGCATAATCATACTCACCTTATCATTATTTAAAAAAAAAAAGTAATTTAATTATATTCGAATTTTGGAGTAAGGTAATTTTTAATTTTGAAAAACTCTACACTAGTAAAAAAAGTGTTTTCATTCATTCCGATGGTGAGCAGTGACGCAATCGTTGATGGTAAAGCGCACTAGTTTATTAAGAGCCTATTCACTCTAGCCTTGAAAACACTCAAATTGTAGTCCGACGGAAACACCGCTGCTGGCAAATTGTTCCAGTCCCTCGGTATAAAAGAGGAGGCGAAACGCTTCGCCCGGTTCTTAGTAGTATTAACAACGTAAGGGTGGAAACTCGCCGTACGACGGGTCGTCCGATGGTGGAACGGAGATGAGGGAATTAAATCATGCAGATCCCTAGCACACTCACCAAAATGCATCCTATAGAACACCGACGCCGACTCTACGCCTGTGTTCCAGGCTTTGGAGAACGTTTTGAGTTAAATCTGTTGTTTGTACAGACTTTTAAAACCGCAGTTTTACTTATAATTATTCATACAAATTTAATCATTCAATACTAAATAAAGAAAAAGAACCTTATTCCAAGAACGTTAAAGTCTTCGTTTTCCAAGAACTGGTGTAACTAATTTAATAAATAACAATGCATAATACAACGTTATTTTTTGTTTATGCGAAACCTGAATATAGTTTGTTCAGAATAAGCAACTGAATCGATTCCAATAATTTTTAAACCATGTTATATATTTTACCAAATACATTTAGAAATTGTTGCAGAGTGGTTACAGAGTGGTTACGATAGATCATAGTACTTGCGGGCGCGCCACAGCTGACGCCAGAAGTCAACGCCCCGCGCTCGCTCGCCCAATCTGAGGTTTGTCAATATTTTTGTTGGGACAACCAAATAAAATAGCAAGCTCATAACATTGTGGTTTTTCATGATATCTTTTTGAAATTTTTGTAGTATTTTTGTAGTACATAGATTCTTTATTTAAAAATACTGGACGTGTTTCGGGATTCGAATATACAAAAAATGATGTTGTTTATGTTAAATTAAAAAATCGGTGTTTGTATTATGATTATAATTGATTAATATTCTAATTGGAGTGTCTGAGGGTCGTTAATTACATTACATGTTGTAAATTACTGATCAATAATATCGCAAAAAATAAATTGTTACTTTATTTGCATTGCATAGGGATATGCTTGATCGATTTGAAAATCTCTTTCATTATTAAATTACTACTTTATCGCTGATGAAGGTAGGCTATATAATATTTAAACAACTAGGTATATGTATGAATCGATATCCAATGTGTAAAATGAACGACATATGGCGTTTATTGATAATAGAGCAAATTGATGTTGCGAAAGATTTATAGACATTTTTGCAGTTACTGCTGTTAACCATATGTTTAACTATTAGTTTTATCGTTATAACAACTTTTTGCCTTTATAATATTGATAGAAATTCAGATAATGTTATTCGTACCTTTGTATTAATTCATATCCAAATAAATTATTTCTTACTCAATATTGTTGAAATACCTGTTGATTGCGTTTTCAATTATTGAATCCATTCTAATTAAAATCTCAATATACTTATAGATACAAAAAAAAACAATACATGACACTCGCACGCAACGTAGCGTCGATTGTTCAGATCGTCTTGCTGAAGAATATGCGCAAAATCGCAACATCTTGCATAGAGATAGGGATATTTTTTGTTAAGAACTAGGACTCTGAAAAGAATTTAAACGCATGGTACAGACAGTAGCACATCAAACTAGTATACTCTGTCTAATTTCCTTATTAGATTTTCAACTTTATCTCTGAAGCATTAAAGCTCAAGGTTCATTAAAAATATCTGACAGTTTGGGGTAGCTTGACCTGCTGTTGTCCTTACAAGATCCGCGTTTACGAACCTCATATTGAATCTGCTAAAAATTACTGAACAGATTTGGATGGAGTTTGAAACACAGATGGTTTATAATTAGTATTGACATTTTGAATACTTTATATTCCGATATTCCCCCGGGATAAAAACTTGTGTTGCTGAAACCGCGGCGTAACGCTAGTTAATTTATAAATTCAATCCTTCCTTCTGTTTTTATTATGAGGAACACATGTGATGTAAGTTTACACACAAAATGCAGTCGGAGCGTTTATAATGCTCAGGGTAAAGCAAAATCCTCATACGAGGCAGTCACGTAATACAAGTGAGCATTTCCTTCATTTTATGTGGTCGACTTTTGAGTTGTTTCGCCGAAAATTGGGATTTTCCGTGAAAAAAACTAAAACTCGTGCACTTTGTGGTGATAGCGAAGCATTGAAAATTTAAATTTTATGCCGAGCTATGGTCGAAGAATATTTTGTAATTTACAAGAGGATGAGAAAATAAAGTTCTTTGAAACAGGAACGTGGAAATTCTACTAATATTAAAAACGCAAAAGTTTCTGAGTATGGATGGATATTTGTTACTCTTTGTCGAAAAAAATACCTAACGGATTTTAATGAAACTTTAAAAGAATATAACTTATACATTAAGATAATACATAGGATATTTTTTATCTCTATATTCTCACTAGATGGACACACAAACAGATGAAACCGTGGGGCAAACAGCCACGTTTTTTCAACTGTAAGAAAAAATGGAAATTACAACGAATTTCCACTTTTTCTTACATTTGCACACTTGATGACTTCAGCTGGAATGTTTTCAACCAATAGGTATTATGAATAATAAATGTTACCATAAAGTTTATTATAAATCAGAATTAAACCTTTGTAAAAAAGCAATTAATAACTGGGACACGATAAAATAAACGCGATTACAAATGTCATGTTAACTGAAATAAACCTATTGAACACGTTGATTGACACAACAAAAAAATGTTGGTTGGATTCAATACACAAATTCCGAGAAATATCTAATTTAATTTTAGTCTCACTAAAGCCCCTTCCATAAACAACGTTATATTTTGAAAAGCCCCAGATTTATATGAAACGAACGTTTACAATCAAAATCGCTTAAGAACGTCAGTTTGGAATAAAGAATTTCTGAGTAATAACCATTTCTCGTTCGCAAATTCGATTTTCATTCTGACGAATGGGAAGTAAACCAAGTAGCTTACCCTTTCTTAATCTATTCTTAATGATATACATTATGTAAGGAATAGAAACGTGCAGGGCTATTGCAGCATCAATTTGTAGTAAAACCTTAGGACTTTGAAGTTTAATAGAATTGTGTGGCAATGTGCTGATATAGGAGTACTACAGCCATATTTGGGCTGGTGCTGAAGGTGCTAAGTGTCACCTGGCCACTTTGGATTCGGTGGAGAGGCGGGCGAAGAGGCTAATGGGCGACCCTGACTTAACTCGAGACGGTCTCCAAAGCCTAGAGCACAGGCGTAGAGTAGCCAGCCTTTCGGTCTTCTATAGGATGCATTTTGGGGAGTGTGCGAAGGAATTGCATGATTTAATTCCCCCATCTCCGTTCCACCATCGGACGACCCGTCGTACGGCGAGTTTCCACCCTTACGTTGTTAACACCACTAAGAACCGGGCAAAGTGTTTCGCCTCCTCCTTTATACCGCGTACATCGAGGGACTGGAACAGTTTACCAGCGGCGGTGTTTCCGTCGGACTACAATTTGAGTGTCTTCAAGGCTAGAGTGAATAGGCTCTTAATAAACTAGTGCGTCACTGCTTACCATCATGCGGGATTGCGGTCAAGCGCTAGTTTATAATTATAATTAAATAATAATAATAAATAGAAATAAGTACTTTAGTAAACTGCGAGAAAGTATGAATATACCTACACCAAGCGAGACGCGTCAATGACAGAAGAAATTGCAGGAGACAACGTGTCGCTCGATTACGGCGCTCAACAACATAAGCGCCATGTTGTGGACGGTTTTGACAGCAGCAGTCGATGGTTGTAATAAGGGCTATTTTGTTAATCGAAAGACAATTAAAAATACTATTAATGCTTCTAGAACAAACTACTAATGCTTATAGTTAGATCATTTGTAGCTTTTTCGCCCAAATATTGAGGATTCTTGTTACACTTTAAAACAATGATAGATCTGATTTAGATATACGGACAATTTACATCAGTTGGTAGCTTATCTTATTTAAATGATTCAATATCTCAGAACTGAACTAGTTTGCGTTGATGAATAATAATCTTAAAACTGACATTAGTCTGAAGATCTATTATTAATCAACTCAAATTAGTTAAAGAACTAGCCAAAGATCAAAGGATCCTCCGTGACATCAAAGCCTCCCGTCCTCCCTTTCGCGAAGGCTTCTTCTCCTGCACTATTTATGGCATATTGATATTTTTAACCACCTTTACGGCCTTTCCCACACAGTATATATCAAGTTTAAAGACAGACAGCTGTGCTGCTGGGAAGTTTGTTCCGCTACTTCTTCTTCCCAGCGAAACTAGGAAGTGGTGAAAGGCAGGCGTTTCGGGCGGACTATCTTATGTAATATTGACGTTCAAAAGGTGCTGATTCTTAGCCTAATTTGAATAAATGTCTTTTGATTTTGATTTTTTGAAAGGTGGACTGTACCAGTACACAATCCATTAAACTGAACAACATTCTCAGCATAATTAATAGAGTATCGCTTATAAATAGACGTAAGCGAGTAGGTATCTAGTACTACGTTTACAAAAATTGAGTTTTTCACACAATAGGGTATTTGACTAAAAAAAGCAATTAGTCCGTCTGTCAGATTTCCAAAAAATGAAGACGACACAGTGCATTGAAAATTCGTGTGACGTCACTGCGCGCTAAAAAGTGTAGCGTGCAGTGACGTCACACGAATTTTCACCAGCCACCACCTGATCTTTGATGCCTTTTATATTTGTCAAATTTTATTGATTTGATAAAAAAAAATACGTATCCAATATTTTTCTATAATCTGAATGACGGACAAGAATCATTTTTTTAAACCCAGAAAACATCCCTATTATAACACACGTTTTAGGTACACACATATACAGCGTCTAACTTGGCAAAAGGGTAGTCTTCTTTCTGTGTCTCATTAGAAGTCGGGATAACATCAACATTATTAATTAAATTACCACAAAGTAGAGCGGAAATCTTTTGACGCTTCGTCGCGTCGCTACAGCGTCGTCTGCAGAAGTAATTAAAGTTAAACCTCTACTAGAAATAAAGTTTATTACCATTAATAATTTATAAAGGGACAATATTCCACAAACTATAGCTTTACAGCGCTTTTCACTCTAATACAAAAATAAGCATAATGAAGTTCAGCGCTGTCTAGCATGTCAGTCGCTCGTTAGAAGTAACTGTAGGGCATTGAAGTAACTAAAAGGATAGTTTCTCGTTATAAATCCTATCTCCAAACAGTGAAGAAATGTATATAATACCTAGACAGTCTAATTATAGGTTTCAATAGGAAATTTGTTTCCCATTTCCGCAAAGATGTAGGTAAATGGAAGCATAAAATGTGCCTACCATCCTGTACTTTTAGATTATTGCATAAGCAATCAATTGGATTGTATCCTAAAAAATAATTTAATGTCCATTAGATAGATTTATAAAAAATATTGAACACGTATTTTTTATTTTTTATTTCATTCAAATACTCAGTAAGAGATATTGATTTGAAATGTCACATGACGTCACGCCGTCGTGCAAAACATAGCACGGCGTGACGTAATTAGCCCCCACTCCGTAACTTTAATACGCTATATCTCAGTAGTTTTTGGTAATCTCGAGAAAATAAAAAATACGGGGTCTTATTTTTTTTTTTTATTATCTATAATACTGACTAATAATTTTTTTTTTATTTTCATACCCTGGATACATACCTATTGTGTTTTTAGATTATTTATGGGAAATATACCCATAACCCGTTACAGTACGTGAGTATGACAACGCAGAGAGAGTTAAATAAAATCAACAGTAAGTAATAAGTAATAAAAATACTATACCTTTCTTCTATACTGTGAGAATTTGTTCACTTATTTATATATATTATTTATATTTTTGAATAAAAACAAAATTTGTAAATTTTATTAATTTTTGAGCTAGGGTGAGTGAACTCTGCTAAAGATGTCGCCGCTCCATTCCGTGTGTACCTACGTAAGACTCGGAGTGCCCTCGCATATATTTAGGATGTTTCAAAATACGCCATGTGTCATAAGAATGCATGTTTCATTTTTTTTAATGATATGAATAGTCGGCTGTTATTATAAGACGACTCCTGCAAATACTGGTATTTAACATTGTCACACACTTTATACTTTTTATTCGATTTTTAATTCATATAAGTACTTTACATTGCGTGTCTTATGGTCTGTGCTAATTACACGTATTTTCTTTATTTCTTCTTCTTCTTATTTCCCGCTTTTTGTCATTAATTAAGAGATCAAGTTTTAAGGCGGTCATCCACTTTCACTAACACGAAGCAACTTAAAAATAAATGAATGCCGTAACAGAAAAACACTGTGTTGGATTTTCAACAATATATAGTTATTCATTTAGATGATATGTCGATATTACACGTTTATAAGATTAGTATGGATATAACTTACCCAAAACAATCCATATGACCAGGGTATTTCCCAGTATGGCAAGAAGCAGCATGATGGCGAAGACCATGAACCAGGCAAGTTGACCCCACCATGGTGGGCTGAATGGCCTCTCGCCAAGTCCCATGCAGTTTCCAAGAGTGATCCTGTGAACAAAAGGTATATTATGAAACAAAAATAAATATAAACATTGGTCCTAAAACAACAAATATTGTCAACTCCTCCTAATTCTTCGTTGAATTGTAATGGTATATTAAAAATAACCACAGTTGAAATAATCGTCGTGCCTGTATGGCTTGTTCGGGGCCCAATTTCGGATAAGTCCGTTTATCCGAAATTGGGCCCCGAACAAGCCATAATATGATTCTACTAAGGAGATTAGTAGTAAGTATATCAGACAATTCAACTCTGATTTTTCTAACAATAAACGCAATAAATTAGTATAAATTAATAAAATTTTACCGAAAAATACAAAAAAAAAAAATAAGCTCTGTCGCCGTTCGTTGCGTTAGTTCTATTCACCCATGTTTCTGTCACAAAATAATCAACATTTACGTGCTAATTCAATAAACTGCTGACCTTCAACCATTAATTTGTAATGTCTACACTACAATACCCTGAATGGACATTAAACTTTGTTATCAAAATGTTTGTATTTGCAAATATATTTATGTAATGTAAAACTTTAAAGGTAAATAATTTGAATGCCCAATTATATATTGTTATTTACTTATTATATTCAGTACCGTCTGATATTACAATTGAATGCGTCATTATAAGGGCTTTATATACTTAAAGGTTTTCCAATTTGGTGTTTATTAAATTATGATAGTACCTACTATAAATGCCTTGAATGTTTTGACTACAGCAATAGAAAATGCAGTCTAAACCGTCTATTTAAAAGTTGGGGTGACAGAGAAGTATGCCTCTTACCCGCTAAACCCACCGCGGCTTTTCACTTCTACCTAAGACCGAGGGTGCGGAATACACATAAACGCTCAGGTCACCCTTATTTTCTGGATGGAATATCATCAAATGACCTCTCCCTAAGAAGACTTTTACTGACTAAAACCCACCCGTGCTTCTTGGCTTGCCTGTGCGCCAGGGCCACGGTTTCATTTTTAAACAACCCGCAACCCTGACTCAGGAGGCACCGGTCTTCGTGGACCCCGTCACGATGAGCTGACATCTCTTTGAGGCGCGCGTGAAACACGACGCGCCGGCGACGCGAGCCTGGTACTTACCGGGCGGTGAGCTGCCCATTGCATACTGCCCGCATTCCCGCGCCTACGGTGGCCGGGAGTTCAGTGTTGTCTCCTGACCAGGGCGTCTCCTGCGGCGGCTAGTGGGCTGGGATTCCTGCTGCCTCACGCGCTCCGCCTCCTCCTTTGCCAGCATCAGATCGCCGCCGATGACCACCACAAGGACGCGGCGGTGCTCTACCCAAGCCGGGCAGACCTCCAAAGTATGCTCCACCGTGTCCTCAAGGCGATCCACAGAATGGTGACACCCTGGCGTTTCCTCCCACCTTATACGGAACAGGAACCTCCCGAAACAACCGTGTCCGATGAGGACCTGCGTCAGGCGGAAGGTGAGGGCACCATGGCGGCTCTCTAGCCACTCCTCAAAGAGGGGACTTACCGCCGCTATTGTGGCATGCCCATTCAGCTCTCTCTCGACAGATGTTGACCAGCTATTACTCAACGCGTCCCATATTCCCGTGCGACCATTCCCGTAATACTGCCGAGTAGCACGCGTGAAACAGTGCAGTCCTTACTTGGGCTGCCTGTCTGTTCGGAAGCCCCTAGTCTGTCTAGTGCATGTCGGATGTCCCTTGTCTCCATAAGAGGATTGAAAATCGTTTTGCACCCTTCTCGGGCTGGATAGGTTTATTACGGGATGGGAGAGAAGGTGCGTCTACCCTCTTCCGCTCGGTCACCTCTTTTACTAGACATAATGACATCAATGACAAGCACTTCCCATGCTCTCTCACTCTCAACCATCTATTGAACGACGGCCACGAGCGAGAGGTCGCTTCTGTCTATAATTCCAAGGTTGCCTGGAAGCGATCACAGTATACGATAAGGCCGCCCGTTGCTTATTTTGTACTGTATTTTAATGCTGTTTACTATAGCGTATAATGCAGTATATATTATTGTATATAAATTCTTTTGTATATAACGGATATCAAAGGAACCATATCAAATACTGAACTGACATATGAGTTTTCATTTTCCGCCAATTTTTTTTTTCTACAACACCCTTACGTCAAATATGACCTCGTCGGATTTTATTAGCTTTAGATATTATTTTGGATTGATAATTGCTCTTCATGAAAATGAAACTTGTATTTATTAATGAAACTTACATACATTACACAAATATATTCGAAATCATATTTTTGGTCCATAACGTATTGTAAATCACTTTGTATAAAAATAATATTAAACGCAAAAAAAAAATACATTTAATTAGTAAAATACCTAAACAAGATTCCTTATACAAGATTTAATCGACAATAAATAATATTGCTAATACCGTTCCTGGTCTGCGTACAAAAACTCACCAAAATCATACTAGGATTTGATATCCGAAATAATGTAATTTATATTATACATAAGTATACCTGGTGCTTCCATTCACTATCATATTTTTGTCTGCTCATCGTAAATGAAAGTAAGTGTTATAGAAGGATTTATGAAAGTTCATCACTTAATAGCCTAACGGTTTTTAATACACACGGGACTTAATTTTCCGACGGAAAATCTCCTCGTCGTTTAGTATATGAGCTCTATTTTAATATAAGCTCTGTTTTAGTATCCTTTTTTTGAATGGCACACTGTCAGATGACCTCTTCCACTGTGGGCAGAATAGAAGGGCATGTCAGACTTTTACTACCTAAAATCCACCCATGTGCCTTTACATTTCTGTGGCTAAGGGCCCCGATATCTCTTCTGAATAGTCTGTGGCCCTGGCAGAACTTTTGTATCCTTGTTTTTTTTTTTTATATATATATATATTTTATAAACCAGCGCTTGACCGCAATCCCGCCTGATGGTAAGCAGTGACGCAATCGTTGATGGTAAAGCGCACTAGTTTATTAAGAGCCTATTCACTCTAGCCTTGAAGACACTCAAATTGTAGTCTGGCGGAAACACCGCCGCCGGCAGATTGTTCCAGTCCCTCGATGTACGCGGTATAAAGGAGGAGGCGAAACGCTTCGTCCGGATCGTAGAGGTGTTAACAACATAAGGGTGGAAACTCGCCGTACGACGGGTCGTCCGATGGTGGAACGGAGATGGGGGAATTAAATCTCCCCAAAATGTATCCTATAGAACACCGAAAGTCTGGCTACTCTACGCCTGTGCTCTAGGCTTTGGAGACCAACTCGAGTTAAATCAGGGTCACCAATCAGCCTCTTCGCACGCCTCTCCACTGAATCCAAAGCGGCCAGGTGACAGCAGCACCAGCCCAAATGTGGCTGCAGTACTCCACACAGGAACGGACCTGTGCTTTGTACAATATTTGAAGCTGCCCTGGTGTGAAGTACTGCCGGACCTTTGCGATAACGCCAAGTTTTCTGGCAGCCACCTTGGCCTTGGACTCAATGAACCACCCAAAGTTTAGGTTCGAGGAAATCTCAACACCCAAAAGCTGAAGGCGGTCGGTACACTCCAAGGGTACATTCCGAAAAGTAGGAGCCAAGGTGAACGGGCTCCTTTTGGCGGTGAAAAGACACGCCTGTGTTTTGGCGGCATTGCCCCATTCGGAGACTGCCTGAAGTGCAACACTCGTTCGCTCTACAATGGCCTCTCTTGCGGACCGGATTGATTCCCTACTAGCCCGAGTATCCGGCAGGTATCTCTCCACAACTGTGCTGTCATCTGAATACCCATAGATACCGGGCATCAGCAGATCGTTAATGTGCAGCAGAAACAGAGTTGCGGAGAGAACAGACCCCTGAGGAACACCGGCATTAGTCGACATGGGCTCAGATGAGCATCCGTCGACAACAACTCGAAGGGACCGTTCAGTCAGGAAGTCTTTTACCCAGCCAGTCAGGCTAGGGGAAATGCCGTACGCTGGAAGCTTACTCTTTGATCGTTTTTACTTGTACAAGGCTATGCCCCGTATGGCACCACTTTATACAGTCTAATATTTATTTTGCACGCTATAACTCAAAAGCAATTAAAAAGCCATCAAACAGAGTACACACGTCGTTTGAGTATGTTATTTTCTATAACAAGTTTTCACCATAATTTAATCACATTCGCGCTCGCTCTAAGAATTCCTGTATAGAGGGTGCGTTAACAAACATCTAAACTCACACACAAACAGGCGGACCTGGATCAACTACCTAGGCCATACAAATGTTTGTTCTGTGCGGTTCCTATCCGGCCATACCCAGTACAGCTGTCGATCGTTCGGCTGCTGCACCAACCTTGTATACTAAACGCTAATCATAATAAAATTATTTTATAAATATGGCGCTTTTCTTGTACGTCGTCATATTTCATGTCATGGTGTCATTGATGCCTCATCTAGTCATTGCTTTCTGAGAGGGTTTGTTTTGTAAGGAAGTAACGTGTTGGTCAAAGAGATAAATGCTCAAAATCATAAAAAGAAACCTTTTGGGGGAAAAATAAACAAGGTTTTTATGTTTTCGTCATAATCCGTGGAGGGCCAAGTATCCCATTTGGTGGTTGAGCTCACGGAAACTCAAGATAACATAGGTACCTACACGATCGTGAAGAATTTATTGTACGTGGGTTTTCATGCGAACCGAGAGACGTTGTTGTAGCGGAATTTGTATTAAGTTTTATATTAAGCCCACACTCGTTGTGCACGCAATTTGTATTCCATTTCATACAAACAACGAGGTTGTACAAATTTAGCATACTGGGTGCAAAAATGAAACATGAATTTGCAAATATATGAAAGGAATACTAGGAATACTTATATCTAGTTGCTTATAAATCTAAATACGTTAGGTGAACACACTGAGAATAGAACTTATATTTGAGCTTTTTACGGAGAATTGAGAGTCATTAAAGAGATCTACTTTTATTTTTAACTTGAAAGAGTGGAACTCCTTCAGGCGTAAAACCATTCGTTGTCGCCCAGAGGCGGAGATTTATGTCTGCTTCTATCGACTAAAACTGGGCAAGAGCGAAACGCGCGCGATGTTTTCCGAACCATTAGGCCTTTATAACTCCTGAACCAACGAAGTAACCGAAGCCGTTATAGTTTTCTTTCAAATTTTATCATCATGGTTGTCTATGTGATTGTGTCTACAAAACCTTATAAATTTTATTTCTTAATGTATATATACGTAAGTATATGACAAACTTTGTGATGCCATTTTCAAGCCAGCCGCAGCCTTAGCTTTTAGAGGCGAGACGCCCTATTTTAATAAAAAGGCACATACACCTATACATGCAAAGTTTCATCTTTCTAGCACTAACTGTTTGGATTGTAAGCTGCAGACAGACGAACAGACATAACAAAACTATAACCTCCTTATTATAAAACGAAATCCTACTTTACTTCCAAGTTTATCTTTATTGAGTTTAAGTCTAAGAAGTGACAACTTAATATCGAACTAAACAGTTATTTTTATATAAAGAACTGCATTTCTATAATGAACTGGTGCATAATTCAATAACCATTGGGGTGGTTTAAACCTGATCTAAATAAAATTCATGTTTTGTAATAAGGTAAGGGTTCCGAGACGTGAATTAAGGAATTTATACGAGCCAATAATGTTCATACAGCAAAACGTATTTGTATAATGAACTTGAACACATGCATGTAATTCAATCATAACTATACCGTCATCACGCGGTTAGGTGTCAATAAAACAAGTGCGGCTCAATACTAGTGGTTTTGATGTTACTCATTTTACCTACAACAGCTCTGGGGCATCGTCAACGCCAAAAAACCTCAACAGAATTCTAAAAAAAGACAAGAAAATCTTGCTGAATGAAAAAAAAATCATACTTAAAAAATACTAGCTTAACAAAGACATTTTCCAAGTTAAAACACCAACAATCAAAAAGTTTCAAGATTGTGTCCAAATTAATTACATAAAAGTTACACAAAAATGAGGTGACATTTCCATAACTGTTTTAAACATTTTAATAAAGGTGAGAGTTGGATCAAGAATATCAGCAAAGTTGAAATAAACAGATTATGCTGGATAACAATCTACTTAAATGTTAAGGTAATGATGGTCTTAAAAGTTCGGCGAATTACAGTGACATCAAATTACAAACAGTAAAGATACAGAACAAAAGGTTGACGATTTTATGTTTGAAGTCAAGAAAATGCGCCTTCATTAGATTAAATGAAACTACATATATAATCACCTATCAAAGTTGTTGACATAGCTTCCGAAAAAAAAAACTTAAGCCCGGCCGGTCCATATGAAGTAGACATGTGCTTGACTGGAGACCACGAATTGGTAAACCTTAGGTGGGACACCCTCAGACTAGGTGGAGGGAGCATTTTCGCTGGATGGCTGGTGATAAATGGATGAGAACTGCCGAAAATCGAGCTTAATGGCGTGCAATAGAATGATGATGATCAAGATGCGGATTGGTAGATGTCACATGTTTTCGAAATTTTGCCTTTAGGACATTTCATTTCCTTACGATGTTTACCTGCACTGTTTTGAGAGCAGTGGTGAAGAAATATTAAGACAAAGTAAGGCACCTGACCGGGTTCGCATCTAGGACCACACACTACCGCAAGATGTAGTTGCGGCCAAAAAAACTAGGCCACCACTGCTTACAAAAAAAAACCAAAATTATTACATATAACGGGTGAATTTTTAAGAGTTAAATTTTTCAGATTGGCGGCACTGGTTGCTAATGTTGTCTAAACTTTATCTATCAAAGTGAAAACTTTTCAGTAAACTCTGCTATTTCACCATGGAAAGATCGAAACTATCAACGATTGAAAATTGTTAAAAATTATTATCTAAATTCGTGCTCTGTGAAAAATATGTATTGTTTGTTACATTGTCCATATCCATATTATGATACGTAACTTTTTTTTTTGACCCAGTTGGCTTATTTGAACTTGGTTGACATGTGGTTTCATCAAGACGGTGTCACATGCCACAGCTCGTGAAACAATGGACATTTTGAAGAATGAATTTGGTGAACAGCTTATCTCACGAAATGACACTGTGAACTGGCCTCCAAGATCATGCGATTTGACGCCTCTGGATTATTTCTTGAGGGGTTATGTAAAGTCGTTAGTGTATGTGGACAAGCCGAACACGATTGAAGCCTTACAGGATAAAATAACACATAGTATTTCGTGGAATACAGGCCGAAATGCTTGAAAAAAGTGACGCAAAATTGGACCCTCGTAATGGGCCTTTTGAAACGGAGCCGCGGTCAACATTTACATGAAGTTATCATTAAAATATAAATGGCAAAGATCAAGTTATCGATTTCAGTAAAAAATTTTAATATATGATGTAATTTTTTTTTTATTTCTAATAAACTAACAATACACGGCTGCAGTTACGGCGGTTGCTGTTAACGCCATCATAGAGCCCCAGGCGCTACCAGCAAGGCCATTCGTGATGACGCAGCGTGGCAATAGCTTTAGTGCCCATCTAATAATAAGTTTATTAGAAATAAAATAAAAAAAAATCAATTGAGTGATTTATTCGATTTAAAAAAAGAACTACGCTTAAAAATCACTCATTATATTCAAAGTCTTTTGCCTCTTGCAAGATGGACGACCAGTACACAACTTTTACAATTTCTTTTCCAATCAGGATTACCCAAAAGTAGAATAACAAACAGTCTGAGCTTACTTAGCAATGCGGAAAAGCCGTTGTTTCTTGAAAGTCACGGCGAACATGTCAGTCGCACAACGCCGTCAGGGAAAAATCATCATAACTCTGGCGAACTCTCGTGTGTAATACGCTCCTCGTGTACGTTAAGCAGTAGTATCAAGCAGTAGTCAACTATGGTATCATAGTTGACTACTGTTTAACGACTAAGAGTAAGTCCTGCCCCTAATTTCGTAATACATCATTACTAACAATTTGTATATTTTTTTAGCATTACACTACTGTATCGGATGTCCGATCACTTAGCGGCACAAGGGTAAATCGGGATTTACTTTCGACGATACCAAATTCCACCTCGGGAAACAGGCCTAGTATTAGTGAAAGATGAACATTTACCTCCGGGTCGTTGGGCTCTAGGAAGAGTCCAGGAGCTTCATCCAGGGATCAATGGGATTTCGAGTACGAGTAGTACCTTGAAAACTAGGAAAGGGTTACTCAAACGACCGATAACAAAGCGGTCATCATTAGCGCTGAAGAACCAGAAGTTAACAAAGACGAGAAGGAAACCGCACCCACCCCGGAATCTAGAAAACAGCGAGGCGGAACCAAAAACAAGAACAGGGTGTTTACTATCCATACTTCCAATAACAGGAAATGCCATCAAAAGTAGAAAAGAGTAAAATAGACCAGCTATTGGAATTTCAGAAGAATAGAGAAATATTACCGAGGGCGTCTGACTTATCAAGTCACGACATCTATCTATATTCGGTCACTTCTCTCTTGTTGGCAGGAATCCCTGTACTTGCCCTCTAAATGTTAATAAAACAATTGCGCAAAACAAAGAGAGGCGTCCAAACAAGAGGAATACCTAGAGGAAGAGAGAACTTCGGTGAGACCATCGAGTAACAAGAAATACATGATTCGACCCATGCAACAAACTTCTCCCAGTTACTGTTCAACCGAGAAAGTCATTCCTCCAAGTACGCCAAGTTCCTCCTGGTCGGACTGTCTTTCTTATAGTTGTTATAAGTGAGCTTCAAGTCTCTGAAGATTTATCAGTTCCATCACGCTCTGAACCATATTAGTAATTGGCTTACCCGTTGGTGGAGATAAGTAGTTGTATCACCGACGGTTGGTTGTGTTGCGAAGTTTCCGCAAGTTCTGGATATTAAGCGCTGCAATAGCCACTAACGCTATCTGATCTTCGGGGATTCCTGCTATACCGATTTAGTAACGTTAATAGAAATAATAAAACTTAATAAATCCGGTTCGAAGCACCACTCAGAGATTGTTGAAGATGAGTTGACGAAAACCACAGACTTCACAATTATTAAGTTCGTAAAAGTACACGAAAGTAGTTTGGTTGCTAATAGCGCTACGGCAGCTATTGGTCAACTAACAAAGTATCAATATTAACGTAAGTAATACAAATCGCAAAGTAGGTCGCAACATAAGCAAATAAGCAAATAATGCCTGTACGGAACCGTACATATTGCATTGCTCCATATGTTTGAAAACTGTGTCTGCTCAGCAACGTAAGTAACGTAATGAATATTATTGAAATGAAAGTCACTGATTTTGATAGTATGGTACGCAATTTCCCTGCAGAACAGCGTCACCTTAACTTGATTCGAACAGTGATAAAAACATCTAGCTAGTGTTATATATTGCTTCTATAAGCGATATTGCGTAAATGTTCCAAATTATCAACATCCGATAAATTGTCCGTTACAATATGTTCCAGATATTTAAATTTAATAACTATTCCTAAATTTGTGCCACCTAAATTCACACGATATACTCTGAAAGGTCCTGGTGTAATATATTACGTTTCAAGGTATTTA
Organism: Sesamia inferens; assembly: GCA_037179545.1. NCBI lineage: Eukaryota > Metazoa > Arthropoda > Insecta > Lepidoptera > Noctuidae > Sesamia > Sesamia inferens. Next base: position 17,856,427 of record CM073930.1, read on the forward strand.
TCTCTCAGAATTTATCCCTTTTCATATTTTCCCATTATTATTATTTAAAAGGCATTACTTCCATTTTATTTATACTGTATGCCAGGTGATGTTCAATTGCCATTTCTCACATTTGTCTATTATTTTGTGAGGCTGACCGACGAGCATCATGTCATCTGTCCTAAAATTATTAACGCTGAGTACACTATAATTATAACGATAACGACAGGATAGAATACTTTTTACTAATTTAAAAACTTGACAACTGTAGGAATGAAAATCAAGGATATGGTTATTTAGAACCAGGGCCGGGTCGACGGCACGATGTGTTACACGTGCGCCTCAAAGAGATTTCAGCACAACGTGATGGGGTTCAAGAGGACCCATGCCTTCTGGGCCAGGTTTGCGGGTTGGTTAAAAATGAAACCGTGGCCTTGACCGTCGTACAGGCAAGTGAAGGAACACGGGTGGTTTTTAGTCAGTCAAAGTCTGACACAGTCTTCCACTCCGCCCTGAGCGGGAGAGGTCATTTGATGATTTCCCATTCATAACAAAAAAAATAAAAACATTTGGTTATTTAAATCGAATAATTACACAATATGACAAAATGAGGTATTATGGCCATTTTTAAGGTCCCGAAGCTCGAAAGGAAAAAGCAAAACCCTTATACGATCAGTTTGTTAACCGTCCGTCTGTCTGTCTATCTGTGGAAACCCTTGTTTTTCAGGAGCACGTGAAGGTATTAAGAATTCAAATCCAATACTCTACTGTATCTTGTAGCTATGAAAATCAAACTTCTGAGCCAACGCAATCAAAACATACAAAAATTTATGCCGCAAATTTTCGACACTCTCAAGAGAATCAAAACATACAGGCATTTTTCCGTGAACTCAGAACATTGGAATTTGGTACGTAGCAACGTTTTATAGGACAGATAAAGGAAAAATTAATAATTTAATCATAAATTTTTTCTTACATTCCTACTAATTTGTACGCAACTGAACCCCCGGTGCGTGATTCCGACTTTTTGACAGGTTTTTTTATGAATGCTTTTTTTCTACGGACAATTTCAATTTGCAAAACAATAAATTTCCCTACCTTTTTTTTTTTAATTTAGTGATTTAATTTAACTCGGTCGCTTGTTAGGAAAAACTAAAGCTAGGAATTTGGAGCAACGTTAATCCAGCCTTACTGCGCTGTAAATCTTTAATTTCCTGTGTAGTCATGCAGGGATGAAGACGGATTAGACCTAGTTCCTTAATTTTACCGCACAACTACCATCGTATCAAATATAAAAATTAGGTACGTAAACTCCGTAGACATGATAGGTATCAATGTCTAAAAATAATTATTGGTAAATAAAAAATATCGTATGAATTTTTTATAGTCAAAGTTGTAAATAGAGTAGTTACTTGAAATATTATTTATATTTATGTAAACTTCCCAAAATTAATAAGAGTATCGATATCAAACACGAAGAAACCAAAAAACCTCACTTGTCAACTTATACTTCAAATAAATTAAAACTAAAATAAAACCTTTTTAAAACTAAGCTTTTATTTAAATTCATTAATAATTAAAAATAAAACTTTTACACTAAAAGCTTTACTGTTAACTCATAATGTTATTTCATATTTGGCACGATTTTTATGATATATACGTAAAAGCTTGTCGTGAGATTTAAGTACCTACACGTAGTACTCGTGTAACTCACGGACGAAACATGCTTTTTTACTAACAGATTTTAATTTTTTCTCGGACCATATTTATATAACAAACGTAACAAACTGCTAAAGATATACAGTGAAAGCTCAAATAAATGTTGTGTGATGCTAACTGAATATCTACAAACCCTCAGTTACACAGATACGGAAAAAATGCTACTAGAAGTTTAGTAAGTTATATACTTCTACACTAATATTATAAAGAGGAAAGATTTTTATTAAGCTATTGCATAGCTTCTATCGTGGGCCTTGAGCGCGGGGACCGAATCCAGAAATTCCGTAACGAAAAAACCTCACGCTCCCCACTCCGACGGGCACGGAGGTGTGGCTTGAAGGCCGTACATCGTCTAACGTCGTTTCAGTTCGGCAGTCTTCGGCACGGTATGTTTGTGTGCGTGCGACTACATCTTTTGAAAACAATTTATAGATTTTCAAAAAGAGCATGCATCTTGCAGGGCGCGAACTCAGTTCTACACACTTGCCATGTTACTGACAGTCGCGATGTGCTAAACTTGCGATTAATTTTCTCTCTGAAATGGGTCTTCTATAGAGATATGTCATAGACGTCATCGACGTTGTCATGGCTACCTTAAAAACTTTTCATATAATTAATTATTAAGTACTTTTATTCAAATTAATTTAGTAGTGTTTTTATAAAATAGCTTTTTTTTTAACGGAAAAGCTAAGATGAATGTCACGCTAATTTTTCATTGGACTTTTAAATTATTTATAGTGTTGTTTACTAAATAAAAGCGCGTGATTTTATAGAGTAAAAAGTGCTCACGCGGCCGTTTTTTCAACTGTGATTGGCGATATCCGCCATTATTGTGAAATATTTTTTTTAAGAATTTCTATAATTTGTTACACGTGTTATTGGCAAAATTGTGGTATCTATCCACAGGGACCAGATCAAGAGTTGAAGTTGAAGTTTTTATTAAATAAAATATTACAGAAAGATGTCGGTGAACAATGTTAATACGAGTACATTTAAGTGTACGAGTTGTAATATTGTTATCTCCGAAACGAAACAACGAAAGTTTAATAAAAATATGCTCGTCGGCTTTTTCTGAGGAAGACATTGATGAGGCAAAAAAGTTATTGTTTGTTTCTACGAAGACAAGACAAAAACATGTATCGAGGTGTAAGAACAAAAAGCAGAAAGACCTAAAATATACGATTACGGTGTTTAAAATCATGTTTTCCTTCGCCTTCAGTCATTGGTGTCCAAGATATACTTAGAAAGTACATATAACTTTAGAAAAGTTACATTGGTACTTGCCTGACCTGGAATCGAACCCGCGCACTCATACTTGAGAGGCTGGTGTTTTAACTACTAGGCCACCACGACAAAACAGTGGGGTATATTGAAAAAGAACCTCGGAGTATTTGAGTATATTTCGTGGTGCTCCCTGTGCGCCGTTTCCGAGTCAACGAAATACCAGTTGGTGGAGTCATAAGGATACTATAGCTGTCTTGCCTGCCCCTCAGTGCACGGCCGGTCTTGCGATTGCACCGAAACAGCACACAATGACAGAGATTATAAGTAATAGCATAGACAGACCTTACGGAGGAATTGCCCTATTGTAGAGGAAGTCCGCTTTCTCAAAGCTATCAGTGTTGTTGTGTAATAGTGATCGTTTAGTTCTCACACGGATCGTTCTATGTTAGTTTGCTCATTTTACATGCTTACTGACTCGAGTGATAACTGTACTTGTAAAATTTGTGTATAAAGTGTTTTGAATATGAATGAACAAAGTGCATTTATTTTTATTTATTTAATAAAAGAAAAATTTGTTTTCTTATCGGTCACCACGCTCAAAAAGTGTAACTTGAATTAATATCAAAAAAAAAGAAATACTGCATAAATAAAATAAATAAATAATTATAATTGCATAAATTGATACAAAATATTTTTATATATATTATTGCAATAGCTTTACCGCGGCAGTCCCCGAGTGCCACACGTCTTTTTTTTTTGTATGTAACGAATAAACTCAAAAAGTATTTGACCGATTTTAATAATTCTTTTTTCATTAGAAAGCTACATTATCACTGAGTAACATAGGCTAAATTTTATTTTGGAAAAAATAGGTTTCCGTAAGATATTTGGGTTTTTTGAACACAAGGTGTAAAAAATCAACCAGAAAAGTTATTTATTTTGCGTACGCTGCCTAAACTGTAAAAGATATAACCATAAAATGTTCTAATTAATTGTAGATCTTATAAATATCTACAAAAAATTTCGCGACTCACTATATCTACCCATGTCGAGTGAGGCACAACAACCATTTTTTTATTTAAAAATCTTGATTTTTTTTTAGACTTCATTTAAACGCATTTATTTTACTCATGCTTTGTATCCTTATCAAAATAAATTATTTCATCACTAGATACAGTTTATGTCGATAATATTTGGTCTTTGAATGATTAAAATTGGACGTTTGGATTTGAAGTTATGACGAAATTAAAATATTACGATTTCTTTCGACGCATGCGAGAGGGGGAGTTTAGACCTATGAGTAACAGAATAATGTCCCCGCGCGGCTCAAACACGAGGTCCGCTCCCTACGCAGCGGTGGTGCGCGAACCCTTTAATTTTCGTGAGATTTTTTTTTTTACATTTCGTTGTTAAAAATACGCAAAAGCTCTTCGCAGAACTAAACAACAAATCTTCTCATAGCTAATTAACAGTTCTTTTCAGAGCTAAATAACAGACCTTTTCAGAATATTACACGCTATTAACATTTTTTTAAACATTTGAAAATGCCTAAGAGAGCCAGGTCTCAACTTTCTAAATATAGTTCTCAAGTACGGGCAGCAAGAATACGTCGTATGGGAGAATCTTCACCTGAACGTTCACAACGCCTTGCTGAACAAAATCAGAGAAACTCTCAGGCATGCACAAAAGAGTCGAGTGTCGAACGTTCGCAACGCCTTGCACAACAAAATCTGAGAAACTTTGAGTTACGTGCACGAGAGTCGAGGCTGGAACGTTTCCAACGTCTTCATGAACAAAACGTAGGGACCTCGACCGCTGTGTAGTATAAAACGAAGTTGCTTTTTCTATCCCTACATCCCTATATGTGCTTCAATCTTTAAAACTAAGCAACTCGTTATGATGCGATTTTTTTTAAATAGAGATATATAATATATCGGTGGTAGGCCATAACATCGGCCGCTGGCAGAAGTTACCACCCACCAGACAAAGCCTTGCTGCCAAGCGATTTGTCGTGTTCCGGCATGATGTCTGGTGAAGCCGTACGGAGGACGGATCTGAGCAGTTGTGTTGCGATGTGTGCCGGGTACGATGCACCTTATGTTGTTGTGTTGGGAGTTTGGTCGTGGAGGGTCTTCAGATCCAATCTCCCTTTGGCGCAGCATCGTTGGTCGTGTTGTTGGGTTTAACATTGCATCACCTCGCTCAACTGCCATCTTCCTTCTAACTAAGAGAGCCTATTCGCTCAGAAAACCTGAGCGAATAGGCTCTTAATAAACTAGCGGGCTTTACCATCAACGATCGCATCACTGCTTACCATCAGGCGGGATTGCGGTCAAGCGTTAGTTTATAGTCATTAAAAAAAAAAGATTCAGATAGAGTGATTCAAGAGGAAGGTTTATATCTATACCTAATTACATGTAGCCGTGCGAAGCCGGGGCGGGTCGCTAGTAATAAATAAGTAGAAATAATGTATTATTATTTAAGTTTTTAGGACAGTTTTTCATTGCTTAGTCTTAAATACTTTTGTCATATGTTTATTATTATTATATTATAGCCATCATAATATCCTTGTTGATGATAGCCTGAAACACAGGTTTAAATAAACCTAGTTGGGGTGGTCCCAACATTAGTTTTAGATGGTAACTTTATAGATTTATATTAGATATGTAGTATTAGTCTACAGTAAGTTAGCTTTTATGATTTTATATTACTAAACAAACAGACTTTTTGTACATTCATTGTTGTTCGAAAATTTAAATAGATGAAATTATCTAATCACATCTTATTAAGTATATAATATACTTTTATATCTACACAAGTAAATCTCGCTAGAAACCCTGTAATAATAAAAACTAAACCAAAAGAGGTTGTAAACACCCCGAAAAAAAAAGCAAATGATATTTTCCTTCGTTTTATTATGTAAACACACTAAAACCCACACGTCCGTCTAGTTTCACAAATTAATCTAATTTGAGCCTGTGTAGGAAATAGATTTTAGTAAATTTCCGTCTATGGTCTGTAGATGGAGGGTTACGTTGAAAAGGGAAAAACATCTAGGGCAGCTTTCATTACTTAGGTACGGTTGAATGGATTGAGCCCCTTTAAGGTAACTTTCTTTTAAGATTTTTTTATAAACTTGTTAGTTTACTGCTATGGCTTCACACTATGTCTTGAAGTACGGTGTGTATCGGATAAATGTGGTATTATTTATGGTTGTAGTACAGGCCATCAAAATGTATCACTTTCTACATGAGACAAGGTTGGCGCAGTGGTTGGTTGATCGACTGCTTTTGCTATTGCTGCTGAGCTTCGGGACAAAATATGTTCCGAAATACATAAAACAAATATTTGAAATACAAATATTTAATACTAGCGGCCGCCAGCGACTTTGTTCACGTGGAATTAGTTATGCTCCGCTCCTATTAATCACAGCGTAATGTTATATAGCCTGAAGCCTTCCTGGATTAATGGGCTATCCAACGCAAAAAGAATTTTTCAAATCGGACCAGTAGTTCCTGAGACTAAAGCGTTCAAACAAACAAACAAACTTTTCAGCTTTATATATTAGTATAGATTTGTACTGCCTACAGGTAATTGTTCCGGGTTCTCTGTTTCTGTATGTGAGTTTAAAACTTTGTAAACGCATCTGCGATACACGAGCAATTCCTAGAGTGGCGCAACTTTTTTTAAAAAAAATAATTAAGTAAGCCTTTTTGAAGTAAGGGTCACAGAAGAGTCAGTGATCCTGATTGCAGACAAAGGATCTTTTTCTGGAACAATTTTCAAATATTTGATGTCGATTAGAATCTAACAGATTTTGGAAATCTAATTATACTGAAAATGTGAACGACATTTGATTTGTATTCATACACCCGGAAATGAATGTTACCCGGAAAATTTTGTCATTTTAGATTTCAACAGAAAACGACAAGGATTCTGACACGGGTTAAAGGCGAACAAGATTGAAAATGTCATTCGGCTTTTTGACAATTCAAAGTTACATCCAATAATAATGTCTCAGTTAGAAATGAAACCTACTTTTCTTTCCTGTTTAAAGGAGGTTGCCTATAGTGTTCCGACTGCCTCTCCTCGTTTCTATATTTTTTGGGATTCGTAGAAGTTAATCAGTAAAGAAATAAGCACCAATTTGGTCTCGAAATTGTTAGTTCTAATTAAAAATGTAACAAAAAGCGAAGATTTGGTGTCGTTTAATTTCAGAAGCGTTCGTGATCGGGAGTATATATAGCTACATTAAATGAAATATAAATATTTTATTCAGATAACAGCTACAGAGGCTCTGAAGTTAATTTTCAATTCGTTTATGTACAAAAACAGATGTCGAGTGAACCTTCTATTCTACATATTCTTATTGGCATATTAAATACGTATTTCTAAAAGCATAGTAAACCTTTCACTTTGTCCTTTTAATCTCCTTTTACAATTTAATTTAAGATCCACGTCAGAGTCAAAACTTTTCGTATTTCTATGTACAAAAGGCCCATTTTGTCAAACCATGCGCAAGATTTATTTAGTATGCATCATGAATGTTGCATACATAAATAATTAGAAATATTTGTTAGCAAAGCATGCCTGTAATGAACATTATTTTTTTCGTACTAATGTTCCTTTAATAGCCAGTTAAAGGAAAGAAATTCCGTTTTATTTCTATATGTTGTGCCGGAAATTAATTTTCATATTATTTTTTGCTTGTATAAAAATAAAAAGGATTATATCGTTAGGAAAGTTTTGAGTATGAATAGTAAGAGTTAGCGAAGGACAAAAAAGCAATAGATGAAAGGTGTGAATAACATTATGGTTAGAAAGGGGGTAACTGTTAAGATGGGGTCTAATAAAGAAGTATGGAAGAAAAAGACATATTGCCTGGCCCTAAATTAATTAGGAAGATAAAAGTAACAAGATCTAACATCAAACAAATTACACTTTTCTAACAAACTAAGTATTCCACCCTCCTAATTTATACACAAAGGAAATAGCAGTTGTAATACTACGTAAAGTATATAAAATAGAAGCCCTTTAACATTATCAGGCATCTGCTCCCGGACATATGTTTGATCAAGTCAAAAGCCTGTTAGAGGTCAATCCGTTGATACAATTAACATCGATGTGCGTGCTTCATTAAGGTCGTTTTCTGACTTATCGGTGCGGGAGCTGTGCGTATTCGTTTCACTCGGTATACGCGGTACCGAAAGCTTTCCGAACTTCTATATTTTAATGTGCGTCTTCTGATTGGTGCGATATGTGCGGGAGAGGGGAGGGATCGTTTCGTTTTACCGCGCCTCGGGATGCGTGTCCAGGCGACACTCGACACTCCGCGCAAGGTCTTCGTAAGTCGCAACAAAAATCGAAAATTAGTATGTTTTTCTATATAAGGATGACGCCAATCACGTTTTCTTTTTTTTACGTAGGCGATGAACATAATAACATGCCAAAATATTGTTATCCCTCGAAGACGACATCTTCTGTACTGCAGAATTTTATACCGAGAATATACTTACCGTGTGGTGAGTAGCTAAAAGCAACGCGGTATCGTTTCGGTACAGACTTTACAAATCCCGCACCACTCCTGCACCGATAAGTCAGAAAATGGCCTAACCTAACTGGGGAAAAAAACTTAGTTTCTATTTAAGAGCTTGTGTACACTAACTCCGGATACACTCACAATATAATCATTATTTGAGAGAATTTTCTAACCTTCATTAAATGGATGACCAGCTTGAATTCTCCGCAGGGGTTCCTAATTACTTTGCCCGACTCAAAACTCTCACTACTTCATTTTCTCGTTTAGCTCGCTTTGGATCTTCATGTGCTTTTAATTTCCAGGCATGTTTCGAATTCAACGCTCATTAGTAGCAGGCCGTGGTTACTGTTGTCATTTTTTGATCTTGGTAAGTCTGTCAATCCTCAACTTTGGTCTGGATTGAAATGATGCCAGAACTTGTGTTTCACAAAAAGAAAGTGCTTACACTAAAAAATGCCAGTTGACCCTAAACTATCGTTGTTTCCTTACACTGTGATCATCACCCCATAAAATGGGATCAAACTTAGAATGATTTATCGCTGAGTCGCAATGAGAATGCTGAAACACCAGAAAGGATGATATTCTAGATGTATTCCAGTGGCATATTTTATTCCGTATTTGTCGAAGAAACGTGACAATCCTGCGGGATCTCCAATAAATGTCCGACATTGTTGAGATTGAGAAGGGATTCGGAAGATTCGTCTTATTCATTGCTAAGCAATTCTTGTTGGAAACATAACCTTTGTGACCACTATTTTATTTAGCGAAGAAGCTAATCACTTCATAAAATAAAATAGTGCGGCTTAAAGGCAGCACAACTAGGTTTTTCAATAATCTATTCTCTAGTACCGATGCTCACTAGTTTTTCTCCGTTTCCCTGCATCATTATCTACCGGTTTAATTAGAAAAGACCTTTTGACATACTTTTAAAACAATAAGTTAAATTTAATGATGGTATGCATACTGAATGAGCAGCCTTGAATGTTTTAGACTGCTCAATATGTTCCCGCTATCAGGACACAAGAAACCTCTCCTCGCGACCCATGGGCTGTTCATCATCCACACAGGCCCAGAGCGGAAGATGGAAGATAGCATTCACTGTTTTGATAGCAGTGGTGATGAAATATAATAATTCAGACAAAGTAAAATCCCCGTCTGGATTCGACCTGACCTAAAACTAAAACTAATAAATCGGAGCCATTTCCACACTTGGCCACCGCTGTTCCATATAATTATAGTTAGAGTTTGAATTTGATTTACCATCATCCAAATTTCTCAGATGTGAAATATTCTTTATAATTTAGCACTATTAAAATCAACATCGTCTCAACCTTAATCTCAGTCGCATCCGAAGTTTTCTCAGCTCCGGAGTCTGGGGTCCATTTTACCAGTCTAACTGCTGATTACTTCGATCGGCTAAACTTGGATATTTTGCGTGAAGCGACAGTCGTCTGACCTCCATAACCCGAAGGCGATATCGAAGCATTGCAGTTAAACTAATTGTTGGACTTTTGAGGACTTCAACAACCTGTAACGACTGCCATTAGATGTTCGTATGACAACCGGGACCAACGGGATAAAGTGCTTTCCGAGGTACGAACAGACCAGTGCATACAACATTTTGCACTGCGCAGGGATCGGTACTTGCGCAGCGGCCGCGTTTGCTACCGCTACGCACACAGAGGCTGTGTTTAGCAACATTAAAATAATATTTATTTAATATTTTAATAAGATGCCATAAAATAGATGGTCACGAATTCTGGTGTACCTTTATCTTTTAATAAAACACCAATATTGGTGGTATAATTTAGTAAGGCGATTGGCCTTTGTCATGAAAATGAGACCTGGAACCTAAATACTATTTCATGATTATTTTCAAAAATTAATAAAATAGAAATTCTATCAAGTCGTGTTTGATTGCTTGTATAAAACTATCTATTAATTATTAGGGAAAGCTGTTAAGGTGGCCTAATGAGATAATAATGATTCTTAGTGGGCGTGAAACCGAATATCGACCTCGGGTTGAACTTTGGCATATTATTTACTAACTAGCCCATTGTCCGCGGTTTCGCGTGGTTTTCGGAAATTACCCCACGGAAAACGAATTACTGGGATAAAAAGCGCCCTTTGTGTTCAACCAGATAAACTATCTGTATGCCAAAGTTCATCCAAATCCCCATAAAAGCATAAAACTAATGATTGAAATACTATCTTGAATTCATGAAGCCTTTTTATAAAATATTGTTCAGAAAGTCGGATCGTATTTCAATTAGGTACGATACGAAAGGCCCGTAGCGCCATCTAGCTTTCTATAGCAAGTGACTGTCGAAAGTTATTATTCTCCAGTAAGAGTTTTTTTTTTCTGGAACGAAGGTACCCTATGTCTAATTATATCCCTGACCACGAATATATATGTAAAAATCATGATGATCGGTTCATTGGATTAGGCAGGAAAAGATAACAAAGAAACCTGCTTTCACGTGCTACTTGCTTTTATAATTAGATTCAGCTTTGAAAACTTACCTCAGAAACATCAAAAGTCACAAGCCAAGCATTTGTTTTAACTAAATCATTTAAAGGCACTTTTGAATTGTCAAGCCCCATTCACGAGCAAAAATAATCAGAGAATTTCAACAAAATCCAGCCTTCATTCAAAATAACAAGAAAAATATCATGAATTTATAATGATAAATAATTGTATCCCACAGGAAACCAACGAAAAGTTGGCTCCCATTTTATTGAACATTTTGGAGATAGTCTGTCGTATTCATTTGTAGTTTATTGTTACTTCCGCCATCGAGGAAAAAAGTCTTCGACCTATGTTGACCTCTGTCCGTTTCCTTTGCAAAGACAGGCGACGCGGCCCTTATTAAAGTCATAAGGAAATTTCCTTTACTAAACAGAGCTTGTAGAAAGAATTTCCAAACATAATGTTGTATATTTGTGTAAGTATATACACAGCCCCCGTGGCGTAGCGGTAGCGAAGGCGGCTGCGCAAGTAGGCGCGGGTTCGCTCCCCGCGCACTGCAAATATTTGTATGCATGAATATGAATATTTGCATTGGTCTGGTCGTGCTTCGGAAAGCACGTTAAGCCGTTGGTCCCTTTTGCCATACGAACATCCAGTGGCAGTCGTTACGGGTTGTTGGAGCCCTCAAAAGTCGTTGTCGTGTTCTGGCATGACGTCTGGTGAAGCCGTACGGAGGACGGGTCTGAGCAGTTGTGTTGCGATGTGTGCCGGGTACGATGCACCAAATGTTGTTGTGTCGGGTGATTGGTCGTGGAGGGTCTCCAGATCAATCTCCCTCTGGCGCAGCATCGTTGGTCGTGCTGTTGGGTTTAACTTTGCATCACCTCGCTCAACTGCCGTCTTCCTTTCTATTCGCTCAATCTGACTGAATAGGTTCTTAATAAACTAGCGCGCTTTACCATCAACGATCGTATCACTGCTTACCATCAGGCGGGATTGCGGTCAAGCGCTAGTTTATAATTATTAAAAAAAAAAAAGCAAATGTTCTAACTGCAATGCTTCGATATCGCCTTCGGGTTGTGGAGGTCAAACGGCAGTCTCTTCACGCAAAATATCGAAGTTTAGCCAAACCAGCAGTAAGACCGGTGATGGTGACCGGATGATGATGACTTGTGTCAGTATATACAAACTTAAACATGTTTCTTTAAACAATCACTTAAACTTTACATTGACAGCCATGGGCAGCGTCTCGCAGAACAAAATGAAGACATTGATTTTTCAACAAACGTTGTATGATCTGTTGCTAGATCACACACTACTTTTAGATGAAGTGGGCAGAATACAATAAAAGATGCTGATTTTATATAAGCTACTATATTGTTCCAAAGTTATACGTAAAATTAGCTAATGGACTGATGTGTGTGAAATGAGTGACACGTGGCCTTTGCTGGCCGTAATGAGAACGCGACAACTTGATGGCTCGACGCGAACTGATGATTATTATAAAGTAAAATGAATGCGAGGCGTAAATGCTGACGATGACGACTACCCCATTAAGAGACTAATAATACTATGTAAGCAATGGGATACTAATAATAACACTGTATACTTCCGTCGTGTTCTAGATTTTTACGTCCTACTTTTATTGTTTTATTGTTAATTTATTGCAAAATAAAAAAAATATAATAAGATATAGAAACATAAAAAAATATATTTATCTTTTTATTTTTTAGACAAAATTTTTAATTTCTATTTTTTTTATGATACAACATACAAAAATACATACAATCCCCCATTTTCACCCTTTTACGATCAACTCTTATTTTTTAATAGCCATTTTAGTAATTTAATCTATTATTTATATGGCAAAACAACGTTTGCCGGGTCAGCTAGTATTCTATATATTCTTCTGTATCATTGCTTGTCGGTGCTAGACCATTGTCGATGAACCCAAAAAGGCGGCCGCCATTACCCACGCAAAATGATGCATGGGTCATGGCGACCGTCTGTTGTAGTCCGTGGTTACTCTAACCAGTAAAACAAAATCGTAGAAACACATTTACACAAAAAGTAAAAATAAAAGTATATACCTTTTGATTAAAGTATTTGTTAGAGGTCTTGAGTCGCCTGAAATAAATGAATAAATAAATCAATGAAGATATAGCGTACTTTCCCGAACGCTACCTAGCCCAGTTGGATTCGACGATTGACCGAATTGATTAGAGAAATTGAAACCTTCGAGAAATCCAAGGTATTAATGCTCGTAACTGTACGCGTTTTGTGTATACTACGTATGTCCATTAGCCTTACAAGCTACGTGTAAGTCTATTATAGCCTTGCTTTTGACTCTTGTAAAAGACAAGAGTCAAAATCACGGTTCGTTTAGTTATAAAGCAATTACCTAAACCTATCTTGAGAACATTTTCATAATGGAGCTAGCCATGTATGTATATATCTTTGAAGTTAGTTCAAGAACTGACATCAAGGATATAACAAACACAATTTAGTCTACTTGGCTCAATTTAGCAAGAAATCGTTTTTTTTTTTTTTTTTTTGTTGAACTTTGTCCCACACTAGGAATTTCTACTGTATTGTGAGTGTGTTTACAAACATATAACTCACATACACAAATATGCAGACCCGGAACAACTACTTGTACGTCGTGCAATATTTGTTCCGTCCGGGATTCGAACCCGCGATACGCAGCGCAGCGGTCAATAGCTTAACCACTGCGCTAACTGTGCAGTTTATTCAGATTACTATACAGGTCGATATTTCTTTGTCAGAATGAATTCTAAGAGCAGAGATATGACTCGCTCTACAATACAGAGTGGTTCATTTTTACAGAGATATTTCATCAAAAACTGACCTCATTTCTTCAAGAACATATATTTTTTTTAATTCTATATAAATAATTCAGCCTCTTTGTTGATGAAAATACTTAGTAGTTTCCAAACTAAACCAAGCATATTCGAAGTAATTGTAACTTTAAATCCAAACAAATAAGACCCTTTTTAATTAAGCCTATTCATTTAACCTTGACATTTATTTATCTCTCTGTTTTGGGATACGAGGGTGCTCCCGGCACGTGCAACTGAAGAACAGAAGTCTCGATCACAGGAGTAAAAAAGAAAACTTCTCATCTATTATCGTAGTCATCATCGATTGTAGAATTTCTTTAAAAAAAAAAATGCCAACTTGACTTATAGGTGTCTCTCATAATGCACACGATATTGATATGCTAGTTCTGACTACTGTTATTAAAAGTAGACGATTTATAGTCAAGCTCCATTTACATAATTAGCATTTCGTCAAGTTATAGTGGCCCTAATAATATTTAGGCGTAGCACCTATTACAACATTTAGAAAACTTGCTTAGCCTATATTATACAAAGTTATTATTCTTTATACGAAACCTGAATATAGTGTGTTCAGAACAAGCAACTGAATCTATTCCAATAATTTTTGTCCCATGTTATATTTTTTCCCAAATATGTTCAAAAAATGTTGCAGTGTGCTTACCGAGCGCAACAATACAGTTTACAGCGAATCATATTCTACTAGGGCCTCCGCCGCGCCGTGCCGTTGAAGCCGAGAGCGGGCGAGCGGCTCGTTGACCATATTTTGTAGGGATAACCAGATAACATAACAAGTTCATAACGTTGTGATTGCTTCTAGAAATTTTGTACAAAAAAATACTGGACACGTGTTTCGGTTTTCGCATAAACAAAAAATATAACGTTGTTTATGACAGAGTAACATGCTCCGTGGAATTCTTGGAAACTGTAGCGTCAACTCTCCACCGTCATGCTCCGACGTAGCAAAAATGAATACACCTAATTGTTTTTAAGCACGTTTTTATTCTTTTCGTTTAGCAGCTATTACTAATACAGTAAAATAAGCCCCAAAAGCACAATCAATTACAGAAATCGTACTCACAAGATATTCTAATTAAACTATTTTCTTAAACCTCAGTTTGGATAAACCCTCAATAGGATATTTGACTAAAACGGACTAATTAGTTTTTTTTAGTCAAATACCCTATGTATTTGACTAAAAAAAAACTACTTAGTCCGTCAGTCAGATTTCCAAAAAAATACTAGACACGTATTTTTTGTTTTATCAAAACAATAAAAATTGACAAATATAAAAGGCATCAAAGATGCAGGAGTGGTGGCTGGTGACGTCATTGGTCGCTAAAAAATGTAGCGTCTAGTGACGTCACACCAGTTATCAACACACTGTGTCGTCTTCATTTTTTAATTATATGAAAAAAGAAAAAATACGTGTCTAGTGTTTTTTGGAAATCTGACTGACGGACTAATTAGTTTTTTTTAGTCAATCATCATCATCATTATTTCAGTCGGAAGACGTCCACTGCTGGACATAGGCCTCCCCTAAGGATCTCCACGACGACCGGTCCTGCGCCTCCTGCATCCAGTAGGTAAAATAAATAAATAATATAAAACATATCACTATATTATATAAAATGTGGGCTTAAAATAAAAATGGTATAAGTGCTAAATTTAAATGGATCATACATACGTCACCTAACAACAGCTATTAGGACACTAGGGAGTTGGAAAAAGTAATGCGTTTTCATTTTAATTGGTCCTGGGTGGTTAATTACTGTGACAGTAAAATATGTACATTAATAAAAAGAAATTGTTCAGTAATAAAAACTTTTATACAAAAACAAAACAAGCGACTTCCAAAAACACTACAAAGTGAAAAATAACTAATTTCGGAAATCGGTGTCTTTGGTTTTTGCATATCAGTTTTTGACTTGTTTTCGCCCCTACGATTTTTGAAAGTTCCCCTTGATTTCTCTGGTCTTCCACCATCAGATCCTGACCTTGAGACTATGGGACCAACTGAAAAGTATACCCTTTTAAACAAAACAAGAATTTTGCAAATCGATCCAGGCGTCTTGGAGTAATCGGTAAGCATAGATAAAAAATAAAAGATTATGACGAATTGAGAACCGCCTCCTTTTTTAAGTCGGTTAAAAAAGAACTTTGCAAAGGGGCAGGTCTACGTGGCCCTCAGCAGAGTCAAGACATTAGAAGGAATCTTAGAACCATCCACACCAGATTTAGAACCATCTACACTGTTAACTAACCCTCACGATGAACGAGCATTAGCAGAAATGCAACGTTTGAGAAATATTATTTCTGACGAAAGATAGACCAGTACCTATATGTAACATATAAAGTTTCCTCGATTTCTCCAGGATTCCATCATCAGACCTTGCCCTGATAACAAGAGGACCACCTGAGAGGCATCCCTTTCAAACTAGAAAGATTATAAGTAACGACCTATTAATGCCCATAATATTTAAAGGATTTTATATACCCCAATTCCTAACCGTTGAGGACTTCCACCTTCCACCATCAGCTTATTATCATCACATGATGATTTTCAGATGTAAATGCTTGGCTAACTATATAAAATATCTATCACACGGTATTGCCTATGAAAATTGAGGATTGCCCTCGATTTCTCCAGGATCCCATTACTAGATCGTGACTTGGTGGTAATGGGACCACCTGTGAGGCATAAACCTTTCAAACAAAAAAAAAATTAAATCGGTCTAAGCCTCTTCGAGTAATCGGGGAACATACATACAAAATAAAATATTTCTATGAATTGAGAACCTCCTCCTTTTTTTGAAGTCGGTTAAAAATGGATTATTACTCGATTCGCATGAATTCACTCACTTTTAAGTAATTAGTAAAATGATTATTGCTATAGGCAACTCGCATGAAATTAATTTATTTGTTAACGATTGTTAACTCGTTAACAAAATTGGCATACTTTGAACTTTATACTGAAGTTTGAACTTCGGAATTGGGTTGATTTTTTAAAATATTTTTACCTCTTATTACATTAAAATTTGAACGTTGCGTTAGTAGCCGGCGAGCACTACTTATATCCAAGTTAGTTTTCTCACCGACTAAAAGATTAGAATAGAATCGAATGGGATGGAATGAAATGGAATAGATTACTCTTTATTATTTACACAATATAAATTACAGAACATAATCATGATGATTTTACAAAGGGTGACATAATGGGCGGCCATATCGCTAAGAGCGATCTTTTACATACAAACTTTGGATGGAATTCCAAGTGGAAGGAGAGACAGTTATTGTAGGTAGTCTACTGTGCACTATTTATATAGATAATTCATTTTTTAACCACCCGTTGGCAGGCCATAACATTGGCTGCCGGCAGAAGTTACCACCCACCAGGCTAAGTCTTGGCGCCAAGCGATTTGTCGTGATCCGCCATGATGTCTGGTGAAATCGTACGGAGGACGGGTCTGAGCAGTTGTGTTGCGATGTGTGCCGGTTATAATCCGTCAAATGATGTTGAGTCGGGATTTGAGTCGTGGCGGGTCTCCAGATCAATCTCCCTCTGGAGCAGCATCATTGATCGTGTTGTTGGCTTTAACATTGCATCACCTCGCTCTACTGCCGTCTTCCTTCCTATTCACTCACTTTTTGAGTGAATAGGCTCTTAATAAACTTGTCCGCTTTACCATCAACGACTGCATCACTGCTTATGATTGGGATTGCGGTCAGGCACAATTTTTTTATTATTATTTTATTATTTTTTTTAATAATTATAAACTAACGCTTGGTATGGTAAGCAGTGATGCAATCGTTGATGGTAAAGCGCGCTAGTTTATTAAACCCATTCACTTAAAAAACTTAGTGAATAGGAAGGAAGACTGCAGTTGAGCGAGGTGGTGCAATGTTATTATTATAATTATAAAATAAAAATCCCGCTCTCAATTATTTATTTCATTAATTACCCATTTAAATACTTGATATGCTATGTGTGACTAATTTTTATTGGGTTTATTCTACACAGTTCTTACTGTCGAAGTTATAAATATGTGATTTGTAACGATTATTTTACCATTACTATAGTATACAACTGCCCCTTTTTAAGTCAGTTCCAATTTAAATGTTTAGGCTTTACAATTACTACAACGATATCAATCCAAGTAATTTGCACAGGTGATTAATTGTAAGGCTGAATATCATTCACGCTGCTTATTGTACAGCACCGTTTAATTGACTAATATCACTATGTAAATAAGCTAGTTCGCTGCGCCATTTATACAAAAAAAGACAAATTTCTAGACGTATTTTGACTGTTTTCATGAATATTCATATGCAGTGATAAAACGAAACCAACATATTTATAGAACTACTATGTTGTTGAACAAATTAAAATGCTCATGTGTGTTTCAAGGTTAGACGAGTATAAAAGCTTAGAGGATTTAATTAACGTACATACTTGGGTCGGTTTATTGATAGGTTTCCTAACTAACGGTTTCTAAAGAAGGACGTTTCATTTCAATGAAACAGAATAATTAAAAACAAATCAAATTCAGGGGTTCAAAATTGGGTATTTATATTCTGCTCAGACAAATTCAAACCAAAAGCTTTTTTTTTTCAATTAAATAATTTACAGCACTGTCTTCGTAAAAAGCAATACAAATTTATTAAAACAAACTATACTTTTAATAACTACTCTACTCTATTACTCTTTCTTAACTCGTGTTCAGTATTGTTATTTGCATTCGCTTTAAAGTCCGTCAGTCTTGAAAATGCTATTTGTAAGATCGCTGCGAAAACCGGAGCTCACGAATTCCATTTTCGCGAAATTATTTCAGCGTGGTGTTGCTTGGTGAAAATGTAAATAAAATAAAGGTATCTCTAACTATATCATACAAAGAATTAAGAATTAACATATTCCTTTATTTAATAACTAGCTGACCCGGCGAACTTTGTTCCGCCTTAAAGGCAATAAATATCACATGATCACATTTTTACTTTTTCAATTAGGAACATTGTAAATAAAAAAAAATATATTATTATTTCTAATTGAAGTCAGTTCCTAATTGAAAAAGTAAAAAATCCATGATTTTTTTATTTGTCATTTATTTATTGTAGCACCTTGTGAAAGAAATTATGAATTTCTACCTTTGCTTCGTAAATTATCTAGCTGTTGATCTCTGAGATGTCGTGGTGGCCTAGTGGTTAAAACACCAGCCTCTCTTGTATGAGTGCGCGGGTTCGATTCCAGGTCAGGCAAGTATCGATGTAACTTTTCTAAAGTGATATGTACTCTCTAGGTATATCTAGGACACCAATGACTGAAGGTGAAGGCAAACATCTTGAGGAAACCTGGACTTCATAAGTCTGAAATCGCCACCCCGCATTGAGCAAGCGTGGTGATTACGCTTAATCCTTCTCTGCATGAGAGGAGACCTGTCTCCAGCAGTGGGACGATAAAAAGATTGATGATGATGATGATGATCTCTGAGGTTTGTTCGCCGATTTCGCATTGTCAACGGAACAGTTTCACGGACTGCCGCCTCCCTTTGCTCTTGTGAGTGAGAAGCACGAAGTCGAGTCATACTAAAACGGCGCTCTGCACGTGCAATTTCTTGCTCTTCTTCAGTGCTTTCATTCAGAATGTTTCGATTTACTCTTGCATTACCGCTTTGTCGAGAAAGATTTGATGGTCTTGGTCACGGCATGATATTTTTATTGATGATAAATGGCACAGCAATACAATATTAGAAATTTTGAAGTTGAAGTTGGCTTTGTGGTTTTTTATTAGAAACTTTAAACCAGCAGAGAGTATTTATATTCTTTGCTTTAAACGATTGCTTCAACCTGTTAGACTTTTTTTTAAATATGCTCAGCTGTCATTTGCTTTTTGTTATACCATTTCTGATATATGAATTTCTGATTTACATTTTCAATGAGTTGGATTGTTATTCCATGTCAGTTGCGTTTTGTTACACCATGTCTTATGTCACGTCACACGCGAACGATGGGGACGGGTTCTTAGCTACCTCCCACCAATATTCAGCTAAATCGGTTCAGCCGTTCTTGAGTTATATATAAATAGTGAATAAGCAACTGAATCGATTCCAATAATTTTTACACCATGTTATATTTTGTCCCAAACACATTTAGAAATTGTTGCAGTGTAGTCACCGAGCGCGTCACGCAGCTTACGTACGGTACATCATAGTATTGCGCGCGCGCAACAGCTGACCCTAGAAGTCAACGCACCGCGCTCGCTCGCCCGCGGATCTTTGACCATATTTTTGTTGGGACAACCAAGTAGAATAGCAAGCTTATAACTTTGTGGTTTTCCATTATATCTTTTTGAAATTTTGTACTATATATAATTATTTACTCAAAAATACTGGACACGTGTTTCCTACTTTGTGGAGGTGCAAGGTACCAGGGTAGCACAAAATTTTAGGAGAAGTCGAAACAATAAACCTCATTTTCATCATTATCAAATAATCGTAATACATGAAAGAAGGTTTATTGTGCATATTTTTTGACGTGTATGGTACCAGGGTAGCACAAAAGTGTAGGAGAAATCGAAACAATAAAAAAACTCATTCATCATTATCAAATCACCATAATTAATACATGAAAGAGGTTTTATTGTGCATAGTTTGTGGACGTGCAAGGTAACAGGGTAGCACAAAACTGTAGGAGAAGTCGAAACAATAAACCTCATTTTCATCATTATCAAATAATCATAATTACATGAAAGAAGGTTTATTGTGCATATTTTTTTGACGTGGAAGGTACCAGGGTAGCACAAAAGTTTAGGAGAAGTCGACAATAAACCTCATTTTCATCATTATCAAATAATCGTAATACATGAAAGAAGGTTTATTGTGCATATTTTTTGACGTGTAAGGTACCAGGGTAGCACAAAAGCGTAGGAGAAATCGAAACAATAAAAAAACTCATTCATCATTATCAAATCACCATAATTAATACATGAAAGAGGTTTTATTGTGCATAGTTTGTGGACGTGCAAGGTAACAGGGTAGCACAAAACTGTAGGAGAAGTCGAACCAATAAACCTCATTTTCATCATTATCAAATAATCATAATACATGAAAGAAGGTTTATTGTGGATATTTTTTGACGTTCAAGGTACCAGGGTAGCATAAAAGTGTGGGAGAAGTCGAAACAAAGAAGCTCATTTATTCCCACAGGAACGCCGGGGAGCGGCATAGAAAGTATCCTATGTCCTTCTCCCAGTTCTTAGCTACCTCCTTACCAATTTTTAGCCAAATTGGTATAGCCGTTCTTCAGTTATAAATGATGTAACTAACACGACTTTCTTTTATATATATATACTAGCTGACCCGGCGAACTTTGTTCCGCCTTAAAGGCAATAAATATCACATGATCACATTTTTTACTTTTTAAATTAGGAACACTGTAAATAAAATAAAAAAGTATTCCATGATTTTTTTATTTGTCATTTATTTAGTGTAGCACCATGTGAAAGAAATGAATTTCTACTTGTGCTTCGTAAATTATCTAGCTATTGATCTCTGAGATGTCGTGGTGGCCTAGTGGTTAAAACACCAGCCTCTCTTGTATGATTGCGCGGGTTCGATTCCAGGTCAGGCAAGTATCGATGTAACTTTTCTAAAGTGATATGTACTCTCTAAGTACAATATCTAGGACACCAATGACTGAACGTGAAAGAAAAAATCTTGAGGAAACCTGGACTTTATAAGTCTGAAATCGCCACCCCGCATTGAGCAAGCGTGGTGATTACACTCAATCCTTCTCTGCATGAGAGGAGACCTGTCTCCAGCAGTGGGACGATAAAAAGATTGATGATGATGATGATGATCTCTGAGGTTTGTTCGCCGATTTCGCATTGTCAACGGAACAGTTTCACGGACTGCCGCCTCCCTTTGCTCTTGTGAGTGAGAAGCACGAAGTCGAGTCATAGTAAGGCGGCGCTCTGCACGTGCAATTTCTTGCTCTTCTTCAGTGCTTTCATTCAGAATGTTTCGATTTACTCTTGCATTACCGCTTTGTCGAGAAAGATTTGATGGTCTTGGTCACGGCATGATATTTTTATTGATGATAAATGGCACAGCAATACAATATTAGAAATTTTGAAGTTGAAGTTGGCTTTGTAGTTTTTTATTAGAAACTTTAAACCAGCAGAGAGTATTTATATTCTTTGCTTTAAACGATTGCTTCAACCGATTAGACTTTTTTTTAAATATGCTCAGCTGTCATTTGCTTTTTGTTATACCATTTTTGGTATATGAATTGCTGACTTACATTTTGAATGAGTTGGACCATGTCTTATGTCACGTCACACGGGAACGACGGGGACGGGTTCTTAACTACCTCACACCAATATTCAGCTAAATCGGTTCAGCCGTTCTTGAGTTATATATATATAGTGAATAAGCAACTGAATCGATTCCAATAATTTTGACACCATGTTATATTTTGTCCCAAATACATTTAGAAATTGTTACAGTGTAGTTACCGAGTGCGTCACGCAGCTTACGATACATCATCATAGTATTGTGCGCGCGCAACAGCTGACGCTAGAGGTCAATGCACCGCGCTTGCTCGCCCGCGGATCTTTGACCATATTTATGTTGGGACAACGAAGTAGAATACACGTAGCAAGCTTATTATAACTTTGTGGTTTTTCATTATATCTTTTTGAAATTTTGTACATAATATTATTAACTTAAAAGTACTGGATACGTGTTTCCTACTTTGTGGAAGTGCAAGGTACCAGGGTAGCACAAAACTGTAGGAGAAGTCGAAACAATAAACCTCATTCATTCATCATTATAACAAATCATCATAATACATGAAAGAAGTTTTATTGTGCATAGTTTGTGGACGTGCAAGATACCAGGGTAGCACAAAAGTGTAGGAGAAGTCGAAACAATGAAGCTAATTCATTCTCATGGGATCGACGGGAACGGGATAAAAGGTATCCTATGTCCTTTTCCTAGTTTTTAGCTACGCCCCTACCAATTTTCAGCCAAATCGATGGAGCCGTTCTTGAGTTATAAGTGGAGTAACTAACACGACTTTCTTTTATATATATAGATAGTGAATAAGCAACTGAATCGATTCCAATAATTTTGACACCATGTTATATTTTGTCCCAAATACATTTAGAAATTGTTACAGTGTAGTTACCGAGTGCGTCACGCAGCTTACGATACATCATCATAGGTATTAGCCCAGTCATATTAGGGTTTCACCTCGGAATGAAAGATAATAAGCTGCAAATTGGTATGAACCTTTGTTTTGTTATTCTAAATGTTGTCTCAAAAGTCACAATCGTTATCGTGTCCGCGTCTCAAGATATTCAAGGTCAAAGGTCACAAAAATCGGTTTTTCGCGAATATCTGGCTTCCTATCGGTTAAATGAGATTTGCATTTATAATAAAAGTTGTAGGCTATAAAATTCCCTACAACTTTTGTCTAAACTTTTTTTTCATACGACCAACCGTTTTGAAGTTAGAGCGCGAAGAGTGCACATCGTACAGTCATATACGGCCTAATGCAAGGTCAAGCGTGAGTTATGGTTATCAGTACGTTATAAAGTCAATTATTTACTTGGAAATTATAATTATTAAACAGTGCCCATTATTTATGTACTAACTATTAATTATTTATATTTAATTAAAGTAAGTAACTTGATTATTTATATATAATTATTCATATTTAACTATTTAAGTATAAAATATTATTAATTCTGGATTATATATTTTAGTTTTATTTTAAGTTAAAATGATAGTAAGAGTATATATTTTACACATATTTTTATTTATTATTAAATACGGCATAATATACATTTATCAAAATGTGAGTTCAAATATCAAAAGTATCTTTGTTGATTTTAATTGTATTGAAATTGGAAATGGAAGCTAATTATCTTCTTCTTCTTCGTCGTCTTCTTCTTCTTGTCGCTCAAAAATGTTCGATTCATTGTCATCATCCTCATTATCTGTCATGTTCATCTCCAAACCTTCCAGAATATCGGGATCATATGTATTTTCTTCATCGGGATTACTTGGATACAGTGAAGCGTTGAGGCAAGCTTGTCCGTTGCACTGGCCGCAAGCTAAAGAACATTGTAGCCCTGATTTTCTGCATCCACAGCGGGAACCACAACCATTTTTGCAATTGCAAAATATTACGTTTAGTAGTTCGGCTGGTGCTGGAGGTAATAACGTTCGTATGGGCTCCAGGATTTCATTTTCAAGTATCCAGCCCCATTCTTGAGGTTCTAAGTCCTTCCCTAACCACGTTTGAATCTGGTAGTAGACACGTTTTATGTGTTGATGAGCTGCTACACTTGTTGGTGGAAGTGTTGACAGTTGTACAGGTTTATTTAGTTTTGTAAATTTGATGAATTGCGTGTAGCGGAAATGATCAATGTTGTCCTCAGATTTTGGAGCATTATATAATTCCAACAAGATGCGCACTCCATTTTCTAATAATGTTTGTTTTGGGCAGTTTTCTTGTTGAAATACTTCCACCAGTTTATCTAAATCAGGAATTTTTTCCAATGCTCTAGTAACAGTTTTTTTTCCTTTTTTAAATAGCGCAGAAGTCGTGTCACAGCCACTGAATGCGTGTAAAAATAAAATGTGCTTTTTAGTACGAGGATATTGGTCAAAAGTTTTAGTAGAAATTTTATATCAATGAATAAATATTTTAATTTTGAATATTTAAGTGATTAGGTAAAGTAGGTAAGTATGTTAGATAGTGTAGGTATAGGGTTTAGGTATTTAGGTAGGTTTGTTGGATAGTGTGGGTAAAGGGTTTAGGTATTTAGGTAGGTTTGTTGGATAGTGTGGGTAAAGCTTTAGGTAAGTAGGTAGGTATGTAGGTTAGGTAAGTAGCCTACAAACTAAAATATATAATCCAGAATTAATAATATTTTATACTTAAATAGTTAAATATGAATAATTATATATAAATAATCAAGTTACTTACTTTAATTAAATATAAATAATTAATAGTTAGTACATAAATAATGGGCACTGTTTAATAATTATAATTTCCAAGTAAATAATTGACTTTATAACGTACTGATAACCATAACTCACGCTTGACCTTGCATTAGGCCGTATATGACTGTACGATGTGGACTCTTCGCGCTCTAACTTCAAAACGGTTGGTCGTATGAAAAAAAAGTTTAGACAAAAGTTGTAGGGAATTTTATAGCCTACAACTTTTATTATAAATGCAAATCTCATTTAACCGATAGGAAGCCAGATATTCGCGAAAAACCGATTTTTGTGACCTTTGACCTTGAATATCTTGAGACGCGGACACGATAACGATTGTGACTTTTGAGACAACATTTAGAATGACAAAACAAAGGTTCATACCAATTTGCAGCTTATTATCTTTCATTCCGAGGTTGACCCCTTTTTTTACCTAATTTGACTGGGCTATATTGTGCGCGCGCAACAGCTGACGCTAGAGTTCAACGCACCGCGCTCGCTCGCGCGCGGATCGTTGACCATATTTATGTTGGGACAACCAAGTAGAATACTCGTAGCAAGCTTATTATAACTTTGTGGTTTTTCATTATATCTTTTTGAAATTTTGTACATAATATTATCAACTTAAAAATACTGGACACGTATTTCCTACTTTGTGGAGGTGCAGGGTACCAGGGTAGCACAAAAGTTTAGGAGAAGTCGAAACAATAAACCTCATTCATTCATCATTATCAAATAATCGTAATACATGAAAGAAGGTTTATTGTGCATATTTTTTGACGTGCATGGTACCAGGGTAGCATAAAAGTGTAGGAGAAATCGAAACAATAAAAAAGCTCATTCATCATTATCAAATCACCATAATACATGAAAGAGGTTTTATTGTGCATAGTTTGTGGACGTGCGAAGTACCAGGGTATCACAAAACTGTAGGAGAAGTCGAAACAATAAACGTCATTCATTCATCATTATCAAATAATCATAATTACATGAAAGAAGGTTTATTGTGCATATTTTTTTGACGTGGAAGGTACCAGGGTATCACAAAACTGTAGGAGAAGTCGAAACAATAAACGTCATTCATTCATCATTATCAAATAATCATAATACATGAAAGAAGGTTTATTGTGCATATTTTTTTGACGTTCAAGGTACCAGGGTAGCATAAAAGCGTGAGAGAAGTCGAAACAAAGAAGCTCATTTATTCCCACAGGAACGACGGAGAGCGGCATAGAAAGTATCCTATGTCCTTCTCCCAGTTCTTAGCTACCTCCTTACCAATTTTTAGCCAAATTGGTATAGCCGTTCTTCAGTTATAAATGATGTAACTAACACGACTTTCTTTTATATATATAGATATAGATTTATTTATTGTAGCACTTTGTGAAAGAAATTATGAATTTCTACCTGTGCTTCGTAAATTATCTAGCTGTTGATCTCTGAGATATCGTGGTGGCCTAGTGGTTAAAACACCAGCCTCTCTTGTATGAGTGCGCGGGTTCGATTTCAGGTCAGGCAAGTATCGATGTAACTTTTCTAAAGTGATATGTACTCTCTAGGTATATCTAGGACACCAATGACTGAAGGTGAAGGAAAACATCTTGAGGAAACCTGGACTTTATAAGTCGGAAATCGCCACCCCGCATTGAGCAAGCGTGGTGATTACGCTTAATCCTTCTCTGCATGAGAGGAGACCTGTGCCCAGCAGTGGGACGATAAAAATATTGATGATAGTGATGATGATCTCTGAGGTTTGTTCGCCGATTTCGCATTGTCAACGGAGCAGTTTCATGGACTGCCGCCTACCTTTGCTCTTGTGAGTGAGAAGAACGAAGTCGAGTCATACTAATGCGGCGCTCTTCACGTGCAATTTCTTGCTCTTCTTCAGTGCTTTCATTGAGAATGTTTCGATTTACTCTTGCACTACGGCATTGTCGAGAAAGATTTGATGGTCTTGGTCGCGGCATGGTATTTTTATTGATGATAAATGGCACAGCAATACAATATTAGAAATTTTGAAGTTGAAGTTGGCTTTGTGGTTTTTTATTAGAAACTTTAAACCAGCAGAGAGTATTTATATTCTTTGCTTTAAACAATTGCTTCAACCAGTTAGACTTTTTTTTTAAATATGCTCAGCTGTCATTTGCTTTTCGTTATGCCATTTTTGGTATATGAATCGCTGACTTACATTTTGAATGAGTTGGTTTGTTATTCCATGTCAGTTGCGTTTTGTTATACCACGTCTCATGTCACGTCACATGGGAACGACGGGAACGGGTTCTTAGCTACCTCCCACCAATATTCAGCCAAATCGGTTCAGCCGTTCTTGAGTTTATATATAAATAGTGAATAAGCAACTGAATCGATTCCAATAATATTGACACCATGTTATATTTTGTCCCAAATAAATACATTTAGAAATTGTTACAGTGTAGTTACCGAGTGCGTCACGCAGCTTACGATACACCATAGTATTGCGCGCGCGCAACAGCTGACGCTAGAGGTCAACGCACCGCGCTCGCTCGCCCGCGGATCTTTGACCATATTTATGTTGGGACAACCAAGTAGAATAGCAAGCTTATAACTTTGTGATTTTTCATTATATCTTTTTGAATTTTTTACTTAAAAATACTGGACACGTGTTTCCTACTTTGTGGAGGTGCAAGGTACCAGGGTAGCACAAAAGTGTAGGAGAAGTCGAAACAATAAACCTCATTCATTCATCATTATCAAATCATCATAATACATGAAAGAAGGTTTATTGTGCATAGTTTGGTGACGTGCAACGTACCAGGGTAGCACAAAAGTGTAGGAGAAATCGAAACAATAAAAAAGCTCATTCATCATTATCAAATCATCATAATACATGAAAGAGGTTTTATTGTGCATAGTTTGTGGACGTGTAAGGTACCAGGATAGCATAAAAGTGTGGGAGAAGTCAAAACAAAGAAGCTCATTTATTCCCACAGGAACGACGGGGAGCGGCATAGAAAGTATCCTATGTCCTTTTCCTAGTTCTTAGCTACCTCCTTACCAATTTTCAGCCAAATTGGTTCAGCCGTTCTTGAGTTATAAATGATGTAACTAACACGACTTTCTTTTATATATATAGATGCAGGAAAAGAAACTTGTTATTTCCTCAATGATACTATTAATGTTTAATAATTATAAACTAGCGCTTGACCGCAATCCCGCCTGATGGTAAGCAATGATGCGATCTTTGATGGTAAAGCGCGCTAGTTTATTAAAAGCCTATTCACTCGGAAAAACTGAGCGAATAGGAAGGAAGACGGCAGTTGAGCTAGGTGATGCAATATTGACGCCCTCATTTTTGTGGAGGGCGTCAGGATTGGGGTCGAGGCCCAGATGAAGTATCTGGGCCTCATGTTGGACAGCAGGTGGCGCTTCGGCCCGCATTTCGGCGGGCTGTCGACGCGCCTGCTGAAAGCCGCGGGCGCCCTCTCATGGCTCATGCCGAACATGGGAGGGCCCAGCAAGCGGTGCCGGCGTTTATACGCTGGCATACTGCGGAGCATGGCCCTATATGGGGCCCCAATTTGGGCGAACTCTCTCCACAGGAGGGAGAACCTCACCGCTATTCGGGCGCCCCAAACGGCCATCGCCCAGCGGGCAGCGCGGGCCTACCGCACGGTAGGCTTCGCTTCGGAATGCGCTCTGGCGAGCACCCCGCCCTGGGAGCTCGAGGCCTGGGTGCTCGCCAGAGTGTACGAGTGGACGGCGGGGCGCAGGGCGCTGGGCGAGCGTGCGAGAAAAAAAAAAAGGTGATGCAATGTTAAACCCAACAACACGACCAACGATGCAGCGCCAAAGGGAGATTGATCTGAAGACCCTCCACGACCAAACTCCCAACACAACAACATTAGGCGCATCGTACCTGGCACACATCGCAACACAACTACTCAGACCCGTCCTCCGTACGGCTTCACCAGTCATTATGCCGGAACACGACAAATCGCTTGGCGGCAAGGCTCTGTCTGGTGGGTGGTAACTTCTACCGGCGGCCCATCGGCCGCCGGTAGAAGGCCATAACATCTTATGGCCTACCACCGAGATTAATGGTTTATTGATAGGAAAGGGGAGGTAACAAGAACAAATAAATACATTGAACTTATGAAATGGTCAGAGGCAACCTGATTCAATATTGTTATTCGTATATATATATATACGAAAGCATTGTCTTTCGGTACAGTACGTTAGAATTTTTTCTTGTATGATAACCGAAAAAGTCTTAGCACTAAAGGGGTCTGATTGATACGATAAAATCCTGTATACATTTAAGGCCTAAGGCACAAAAGCGCACAAGATCAATAAGTATTAACGAACAATTCATTGTTCGTTAATGACATACTACGGCGTGACTTTTGTCACTGAAATGAATCAAATAGTAGATATTTATTAATCGTGCTTCTCGGAACCGAAACTATTATTCCCATCATCTTGCTACTTAACTTACTCAACCTATATTCAGAGAAAATGCTGTTGTCAGCGGTTTAATTGCAAAACACAGTAATAATTGCAAAACACAGTAATAATAGCAATGCTTTTATTTTTGAATGTTTAACAAAATTCATTTCGTAATACCTTCTGTTGAGTATACAAATATTACGAACGTATGAATCAATGGATTAATTATCAACATCCTTCGAAATGATTCTAATTAAGACTTAAAGTGTGGTACGCAATTACATAATAATTATGTAGGTTGCTGAATTTAGACGTCTAAATTACTTGATGTATGTGACAGGATTATATGCGAAGTACCTAATTAAGGCTATAACATTATATTACCTATTGTACTGTTTGTATTACCTGAAGGAAAGACCAAAGTTTTGCCGCCAAGCGATTCGTCGTGTTCCGGCATGATGTCTAGTTAAGCCTAGGTGAAGCCGCATGGAGGACGGGTCTGAGCAATTGTGTTGCAATGAGTGCCGATGTGTACGATGCGCCAAATGTTGTTGTGTCGGGAGTTTGGTCGTGGAAGGTCTGCAGATCAATCTCCCACTGGTGCAGCTTCGTCGGTCGTGTTGTTGGGTTTAACATTGCATCAACTTGCTCAACCACCGTCTTTCTTCCTATTCACTCAGTTTTGTTGAATGAATAGGCTCTTAATATAAAACTTGCGCGCTATACCATTAACGACTGCATCGCTTCTTACCATCAGGCGGAATTGCCGTCAAACACTAGTTTATAATTATAAAAAAAAATCATGTAGCCAGCTACACCCAATTTTCTTCAGCTAAGTATAAATCATATGTAATAACATAAATAGTCGATAATGTTCCCACGGCTAGGATACAGGTTCCTCTCCGTAAAAGAGATTGGGCCATAATACGCCACGCAGACTTCGTATAGGTTGGTGGATGAACACATTGTCTATGAATGTTTCCTTACGAAGTTTTCATTTAACTTTTGAGGACAGTGGTGATGGCATTATTCACACAAAGTAAAGCTGATTGCTGGTTGCTGTTTTTTTTAAAGCACCTCTCTTGATCTCTAAAGCCCAAAAACTTTAAAGCACCTTACTCACAACTAACAGCTTGTGTGTTGGAGTCGATAATACTGAGCCACTATTGCTAAATGAAATTAGCATGAGGGAACATTCACAAAATGATGCTCGTAATCAGTGCACAGCCCCGATGACGGACGTTAGACGACTCTTGTCAAAGCCAAAATGGGCTCGCGTCCTAATTTTAAATAAAGCTTCTATAATCTAGAATTTCGACTTGGCCTCTTTGGCAGGGCGGGAACGGTTCCGAAAAGGTTCGCGTTATAAAGTGGATAATGTTACCTACCACAAATCCAGACTTCTTCCACATAGTTGCCAACAAGTAGATAAATAAAGTCGTTAAAAATAGAAATACTATAACAGTTCTGTGGGTGTTCATCTAATACACTTCGAAACCTACTCGATCTATCGTAGAGCACTTCAGTCTTCGGGTCAGTTCTCATTACAAGTACCGACGTTACAAGTACCATAGTATTGTTTTCTTAAGAATAAAAGTCAGAACATTGGTATGGAAATAAGATAAGAATATAAAAACATTCTAAACCGTAGTCACAGCAGCAAACAAAATGATGATGAACTGTATAAAACTGAGTTAAGGTAAAGATGAATCGCACTACTGCTTCATGCGTTATTTGCGTGAACGGGCGCCGTCACTTGGGACTAGTGTTCATGATTTCTCGAGCTTTTAATTTCTCGGGTGTCAAGAATTCTTGAGGCTAATTTCTCAGGTCTTCTCGTGTTATCGAGAAATTTACATTTACGTACGTTTTCTCATATTATTTGGTTGCAATAACATCATCAAATTCAGTTGTTTTCCTTTCAAATGAAACTATCAAATTAATTTTGAAACTTACCTTATGAATAAAGTAATTAACTTAAAAAAAAAATACAGAAGTATATTATTCAAACTCATAATAATTATAATGACAGCACCATTTTTGGCTGTTTATTTAGAACTTATAAACAAAAATAGCTTAACATATAATGCTTAGCTAAACATTAACCCCCTTATTCATAAAAGCTGCTGAAAGTTAACTAGTGATTAGCGATTATTTAAACATACATTTTAGACCGTTTAACGTTATTTAACTTTAATAATCGCTTATGGATAAACCTCTTAAACACTGTGGTGTTTATTCATAAAGGATGATTTAAGTTAAGTGACGTTAAAAGGTCAAAAATGTATGGTG
The DNA here is from genome assembly GCA_037179545.1 of Sesamia inferens. Classification (NCBI taxonomy): domain Eukaryota; kingdom Metazoa; phylum Arthropoda; class Insecta; order Lepidoptera; family Noctuidae; genus Sesamia; species Sesamia inferens. The sequence continues at coordinate 17,887,939 of CM073930.1, forward strand.
AAAGAATCGCTAATCACTAGTTAACTTTAAACAGCGTTTATGAATAAGGCGGATAATGTACATGAAAGAAAACATTAATTTAGAGATTGCGATTAATATATTAAGATTAATAATAATATTAAGATTAAAGCCGAGAAAGGTAAATCAAGTATCGTGTATATATCAAGACTTGGCTCGTGAGATTGTCGACATGTGGGATGTGGACTCAGCAAATATTGTACCGATATAGTCAAAAACCTCGACCAGCACGTCAGGAAACTCTAGTAAGGCTGCTGGCTCAAGATCTTGATTCAGAAAGCGGTTCTTCTGGACACGGTTCGCATTGTCAGGAGATTCCTTTCTCTAGAGCCCTGACCCTTGTGGTAGCTTGGGCCCTATTCCCGATATGGGTATGCTACTATTTCATATATATTAAATGTTTTTTATATTTTAATATTTCATCATCAGCTCAGCGTTAATCCCAGTCGCATCCGAAGCTTTTTCAGATTTGGAGTCTGGGGTCCACTTTACCAGTTGTTCAGATTTCGCCTTAATACGTGAACTTGACCTTAGGAACTGGAGCTACCATCTCCATTGCAGCAATTGGTCGCCTACGCATGCGATCGACCAATAGCCACCGAGCTACGCGTCGAAGTTTTTTTGTAAAAAAAATGTTTCTTCTAGAACTACATACTACTGCATTGTACGCGCTACGTATCACATAGACTTCACACGGTATTTAATTATTTTACTCAAAATACAATCAAGTTTAAAGGTTTAATTCCTGATGTCACCTACTCATTTCAAGCTATCGATCTCCTAACACGCAGCAGAGCTTGAGCACGAAACACCAGTCTAACTTTTGATTTTGGCTAAACTTTGATATTTCCCGTGAAGCGACTGCCGTCTGATCTCCACAACCACAACCCGAAGGCGATATCGAAGCAGTGCAGTTAGACCAATTGTTGGACTTTTGAGGGCTCTAACAATTCGTAACTTGACGTGACTTAACGTGGTTTCCAAAGCACGACCAGACCAATGCAAATATTCATATTCATGTATACAAATATTTCACTGCGCGGGAAAAAACCGCGCGCCAACCCGCGCCTACTTGCGCAGAGGCTGTATATATTTTATTGTTTATATTTTAATATTTAAAAATATATAGTCGTGATAATACTTATCTGCGCAATTTCCATTTATTTATTTATTTAAATAAATTTAAAATTAAACTATACATGACTAGACTTTTACACGAATGAACATGTAAAAACGATGCTGCAGCGCGCTTGCATCGAGTTCAAAGGGTGAGCTGCACTTTGGCCCGCGCTGCCACGCTACATAACAAACGGCAATTTAATTTCTATATACTACGTGTCAATTAACAATCTGTCGGATTTCCTTATTAGATTTTCAACTTTATATCTAAAGCATTAAGGCTTAAGATTGATTGGAAATATTGGGATTGATTGGGTAGCTTGACCTGCTGTCGTCCGTACATGGTTTCTCGAGTTCTCGACTTTTCTCGAGCTTGATTTCCCGGGAACAAAACCTAACGATTTCCATGAATGAATCTTACTTAGAACTACTAATTTTTCCTTATTGCCCTGGTAGCATGCTTTGTATGTTAGCATTGCTCTTTTATATTCTGTGTACGTTCTGAAATGCTCACATGTATAATTATAACTTGAATTTTGTAACTAATGTCGGTTTTATTTAAATAAATAAATTTAAAATTTTGTCCATTCTCCTTCGCAGGTAACCAACTCATCTTTCTGACTAACCAATTCTTGGATATTTCAAAAGTGCCTGCAATTTGTTTAATTTAAACAAATACTTTGTGTAAAAGTATTTCAGTTTCGAGTTTAAGGCATGAGGCACTTATGCACCACGAGATACTACCAACTTCATAGTCACAGACACTCTATAGGTGCTTGGCATAGATCCAACTGATGAAATATTTGGATTTATAGCCTAATGGCACAAAATATTTATATGAATCTAATTTACCTTAATGGTTAATACTTGCTATAACACCGACCTACTAGTCGGTGTAAGACTCCCTAACCTGCGATACCTATTGCTTCATATGTTCGATAAATGTGTCTAGTCAACAACGTAAATAACGCAATAAATGTTATTAAAAATGAAATCGATTGCTACTGATAGTTTATTACACAATTACGCAGCAGTTATGATCTATTTCATAACATCATCATCATCAGTCTGTAGCAGTCAACTGCTGGACAAAGACCTCTCCAATTTAACGCCATTCTCGGCAACTCTCATCCAGTTACTACTAGCCATCCTGCGAAGATCGTCACTACACCTAGCCTCAGAACGGGACTACCACCTTTCGTTTACTGACTCCCGTTTTCCACTCTAGAACACTTCTACTCCAACAGTTATCAGTTCTACAGGTAATATGGCTGTCCCATTGCAATTTCATAACATGGCAATAATAATATTCGAATATCAAATTGGTTGAAATTTCGGGATCAATAATAGGTAGGTACCAGTGGCGAAGAGTCCATACAAGCCGATTCCCACCGGGTTACCTTTCAAAAATCAGTTCCATATTCATACAAAAGTATTTACATTCTATTTCATTAACAAAGTATTATTAATCAAACGCCTGCGTGATTTACAATAGCAATAGTAATTCTTAGCAATACCCTAAGTATCACATTTCATTTTATAGTCGTAAATTAATCAGCGCTTCAATTTTTCGTACTTTACATCGAAGGCAACTCGAGGAATCACGGCTTACCTCGATCAACGACGGCGAAAAGAGAGAGCGTGTCAGACCATCTCTTTCTAATTCTCTCTAACCGTCGGTAAAACTTGATAAATATGAGGCTACTCGCGGGCGGCTTATATTACTCTCCTCTACTCATTAGAAAGAGACAAATTAACCACGCCAGTACGAGCGTTTGAGTTCACCGTCAGTATGTGTTTCTCTATACCTAACCTACTGATGCGTGAGTTTTTCGTTTGTTTTTAATATTTGTGTTATTTAAACTGTGACGGATTCTGTAAGGTAATTTAATCGCAGATTTGGTTAAATACTGTGGATTTTGTTTGTTATTATGGCTTTAATTCATATAGAGTGCTGCTCAACAGATTACCTGCTTACAAATGAAACTTAATTTTCAAAACTAAGTTATGCATACAAGAAGCATGTTATTCAGTTAGGTCGAGCACTTCCACTCATGATTATTGATTGCAAAAGGCGAGATGGATTGTTTAAACATTTTCACGCGTCGTTATATGATAAATATACATGGATGACAGGCAGTTGCAAACTGAACAAAATGTTTTGTTTTCCGTGTTTGTTATTTTCTGATTCGAAATCTGTTTGGAGCAGTACGGGTTTTACGGATATTAATAATTTGTCTAACTCAGCCAAAAAAAACAAAAAACAGCCATCAAATAATTTGCTTAATAAAATGAAAATTAATCCCAATTTTTATAACAACATTTTAGCTCATTTTGTTAAAAAAAAAACAGACGCATTGCATTAGAATATAAATAACGTTGTGATTGTGTATAATTTGCTTTATTTTTGCTTAATATTTTTGTTGGTTTTGGATCGGTGTTTGTGTGGTTCGGTTTTTAACACTTTATTATTTTTGTAATTTTTTATTTTATTTTTTCTTGACTCTTATTCCCTGACAATAGGTACTTAACTTAGTACGTACTAACAAGCATGCATGTGTGGTATAGAGATGCACGTCGAAAAAGGCTTTTCACAAAGCCGCTTTTATCATACTTGAAAGACACTGTTATCAAATCATCAGTCCTTTTTTGTATGGTGAAGGTGGGGCTTTTCATATTATTCTTATCTGAAGACCTCCTCCAAGATATCCTGCAGTAGGTAAGTGTTTAAGTGTTTATTTTTTTGGACCGGCTTCCCTTTGTCAAAATTTCACCCTTCGCCACTGGTAGGTACTAATGTAATTTGAACTTCATGCATTCCCGTTCACTACCAAACTTGTAACAATAGCACAAATAAAACTGGACGGGGAACTTCGACAAATTCAACACAATGTTTAAATCGATTCCATCAATGCAAGCGTAATTCAGTGGAGTTCACTCCGCCATAACATTTCGTTAAAACTTTATGAGTTCGTGATTTTCTTTCAAGATATATTTACTATGTAGTTTCCACCACTTGTTGAATTTCTTCAGGGAATTAAAACTCATTGAACAAACTCCTAACTTTATCTATATCAAATATTTCGAATGATATAATTGTTTGTAATTTGGTGTAATTATCAAATTATACAGAAATTAAATTATTCATAATGTTTTATTGTACAAGAGTTATAACGGGTAAAGTTGAAGAAATTTCAGAGGACGTCCGGAAACGGATTTCCCTGTTAAATTTATATGACTGAAACGAAGTTTTATTCAAACTGTAGGGTGGCAGAATAAGTATTTTCCTCTCTAGGGACCAGCGATTTGTTGAGGGTAATACTTTTATTTTTCGAATGTGCTTAAAAATAAACTCAAATTCTTTTAGTGTTCTGTTTTTAGGCTACTTCATTCCATTAATAGATCGGCCATAAACTAAGGACTACTACAGATAATTGCATTACAGAAAAATCTTTACAGTTACGTGGTAACTTACAATCAAAGCTGGGGATCATTAATTTACCATTGGGATAACTGCAATCAGTTGCAAACGATAAGTAAATGTAATTTGAATAAACGTTAACCATTTCAAGTTGTCACAAAAGTTTGAATTCCGATAGAACCCAAAAAATTCAATATATGTGAAATGAGTTATTCCTCATTCAAAATCGCTATAAGAATATATAAGAGTTATTCATATAATATATACTCACTTAAGATTGATATCCTCAAGGATCCTCGTCGGGAGCAAGTCCAGGATCTGGGTAACATTGAGGTGATCCCAGGACTGCTGGCGACCCAGTATCTGCTGGGTGCAGTTGATGAACAATAGAACATCTATTTCGGAGTCCATGGCAACACATTTCACTTACACTTCACTAAAAATCAATTCATTTCACACAGAGAAGTAAACAACACTGTGAATCAGTTTTAATTCAAAGTCATCTAATTACTCCACTTTATTGTCCTTGTCTTTACACAGAGTTTCCTTCGGGAGGTCCAATTATCTCTATAAGATGTAATCCTTATATTACTTCACATTTTAGGTTCATCGATTTAATTGGGTCAAGGGAAAACCTTCCAATGAAAATAAATTGGATAGATTTTCGCATGTTCAAGTATGTATTACTCGACACCAGATATTAATATCAATTACCTCTCAGTTACCTACACTTAATTAAGTAAAGCTCAATTAGGACCTCTTTGTTTTTCCCAATTTTAATTATCCGGGTATCATTGTTGACCATCCCGTCAACAATGATACCCGGTAATTTGGGAAGCCATTATAATAGAGGGCCTTGATTGACCACAGATTTAATGTTCCGGAAAACTCTTAAGGATAAGGGGTGGGAGGGGGGGTGGTTGGTTAGAAAGAAATACCGTATTTCACAAGATCGTACTGTAACACAAAGGCGCCATTCAAATTGCGATGAAGGAAGTTTTGCTGAATTTCCGATAACTTTCGGTTCAAGTGTCAGAGTCCTCCGAGACAAAGATGTAATACCATCTAACACTTTTGGTTACAGAAATTCATTGGCAACCTAATCGTGTTACAATGTCATTTCAAATATTTATTATTTATTTATTTAATACTTTAAGCACATAAATGTACAAACGCGGACTAGTCATCCTTTGCATGATGCACAAATAAATAGTGCAATCATTAATATTAAGAATTAATTTGTTTCAAATAAATAAATGATTTTATTAATATAATTTAGTTTGAAATATCTGAATCGATGGAACGGCATAAGAGTATTGCCTCGTGGTAGAGCAAAACCAAATAAAAAAAAGATATGATAATGTACGTTGAAATAACGACCAAAATCCATAAAGTAGGTACTAGTGACTTAATGAAACCGCTTACCATTTTTTTTTTTTTGTTTTCTGAAATAGACATCAAACATCGCAAAATGTCGACTACAGTCATATGGAATTCTTATGCAAACACGGTTCCACACAATTTGTTTTAATTAATAGAAAATTAAATTAAAAATAAATAAATTGTTTGCCATTTTACCTATTATAATTAGAAAATCGAATCCTAAGCAAATAGTTACCTGGATATTTCACATCCATTAACCATTCTAGATTAGATTTCTACAAGTTTAAATACCCAAAAAACTCAGGGGTAAATCGTAGGTTCAAATCAAGGCAGGCGTGTTAATTTGTGTAAATTATCTTTACACCACTGCTTTCAAATGGTGAAGGAAAACATTGTAAGAAAACCATCGAAAATCGAGTGATTGATTACTGCCCAGTCCCCAGTCAGAAAGGGGAGTGCAGTGAGAAAGGTATAGGCTGATTGATAATTATTATTACCTACTGATAAAAGGCTGATTGATAATTATTATTACCTACTGATAAAAAATGTTTTAAACAATTATTAACTCTCCCACGTTTGTACATTTTGGAAACGGCAATGGCGCCGATTCTGTTTTTCACACACTAAACTAATTTTAGCTTATGTGCATCTTTTTCTTTCCAATTCGTTGAGAAAAGGACAGAAGATAAAATTTCAGTTTAGACCTGTCAAATTACTGCGCTCCTGACGTAAATTGGCGTATTTTCAGTCGCCATATTTATAATCGCGTCTAAACTGTCTATGGAGTATCTTAATTTGACAGGATTAAATTAAAATGTTATCTTCTATCCTTTTCTTAAAGAAATGGAAAGAATAAGATGCACATAACTTATCGGCGCCAATGTTTGTTAAATTAAACCCACATCGCTATAAACGAATGGCCGATGTAAATCCAAGGAATAGGCGTGACAATAGCAGTCTGTGTAACCCTGGTGCTAGGACAACTCTGATGCATGACACCAGTGATATACAATAAAATAAGTTGTTGGAAGGACTGTCATTTATCGTTGTTTAAAAAAGGACTTCGTAATTTTTTAGTTGACAAGGCTTATTATAATGTTGTAGATTTTTTGACTTTTTTGGTTGACTTTAAAATAGTCAACCAAAATGCTTCTCCTCTCTTATAAAGTATTTAAATAATGATTAGAAACTGTGATATTTATAATAACTTTGAAAAACTAACTAAAATTGACTGATGAAATTGAAACAAAATTCATATATGTATAGATCGAATTATATTATTAAATAAAATGATGATTATTCAATGTTAATATTTATTTTTTATATTGGGGACATTTTAATTTTGCATGCCTTGTAATTGGCAAAATATGGCCCACCATGACTTGTACCCTTTTTTGCAAAATAAAATATCTTTATTATCCTTAATCAAATTCCTCTTTTTTATTATTTTGAGTGGCAAATTAGGTGGGTTGGTTACCAGGAGACCGACTAGCTCTATAAAACTGCGCTGACTGTTTAGTCAGTAAATCTATCTTCGCCAACAGTTTTTGAAAATGTTTTCTTATTTCAAAACAAAATTGCACAAAGTACCTAGCTCACAAAAATTGTAGTATATATTATTACAATTAATTTATTTAATTTGGGTAATTACCTAAATCCACTTGGAGGAATTCTTCAGATTTATCACAATTATCCATTATTACCCAAATTACATAAATTAATTGAAGGTTTAGTAACCGTACCTATCTATTTGTATTTGACAAGAGATAGACATAACAATGTTATGTATTATCTTTCTAATTATTATAAAAGACAGATAGCTGTGTCGCTATCATATTTTTTTTCTATTACAGCCAAGAATTTGGCTAAACAAATTGCTTCTTTTGAGCAATGCAATGACATTTTAATTAATTCTGCCAATAATTTGGTCCCAGTTGACATTATTAATAATTTAAATTAGAAATTAAGACAATAGAGCCAACCTCTAGCTATAATAATATACAGGATTGCAAAGGCAACTCGGGAGGAAATTTAGGGTCAATAAATACCTAATATTAATTTGGTGCATCAAAATATTCAAGGATTTATGAACAAAGATTTAGAGGTAGATTTATTGATGAACCATTATGGTATTGATATTCTTTGCATAACCGAACATTGGCTAAAAAGTCACCAGTTCTTGTTCAATTTTAAGAATCACCAGGTTGGTAGTTCGTTTAGCAGAATAAATGCTATACATGGTGGCTCATTAATATTAGTTAGTAACCTGCTCAAATTTAAAAATCGTAAAGACATTGTGAGCCTGTCTGTTGAACGAACAGCTGAAATTGCCTGTATAGAGTTGGAGGGCTTCGTTGTATTAAGTGTGTACAGACCCCCTTCAGGATTGTATGACTGCTTTGAAAAGGTAATGGATGAAGTTTTACACAAGATTTGTGTTTCGAACAAAGCCATTATCGTTTGCGGTGATTTTAATGTTAATTTATTAGAGAACTCAGGTTATTGTAATAAAATTATAAGTCTATTTCAGTCCTCCAATCTTGTAAACCTATTTTTGGAGCCCACAAGAATAACACCTACTTGTGCCACATGCCTAGATAATATTTTTACTAACATAATACCAAGCCGCAAAGAAGTTGTAAATTTATTTGATTCTGATCACTGCGGACAAAGGATTACTATTCCAAACAATAGTAAAAAAGTGGCCAAAAAGGATATCACTGTTAACCCCAAAACTGAAAGCCGCTTGGAGGTTTTTAGATTTAATCTCATCAATAAAGTGTCAGTCTTATCCAGCTATGTTAATGCTGATCCTAATCATCTCTATGATAATTTTTTTAATATATATTGTAAGCAATTTGATTCCACCTTTGTTCCCAAGACTATCTCTATTAATAGTAATGCATCTTTCTCTGATTGGGCTACCATAGGTATTCATAAAAGTAGAACTCGGCTTTATGAACTGTACAATGAGAGGACTTATATTAACACTGTTGAATTTAATTTGTATGTTAGAAAATACTCAAAATTATTTAAACAAGTTTGCTATATGGCCAAGTCACGTTACTTGAGTTCAAAGATAAAAAACAGTAGTAATGTAATTAAAACGACTTGGAAAATTATTAATAGTGAAACGGGAAGGTCCAGTGATAGAAATACTGACTATAGCCTGACTGTTAATGGCAACATAATAAAATCAGACTCGCAAGTCGCTGAGGTGTTTGAAAATTTCTTTTCGGATATTCCTGTTTTAACTACTAAATCCCTAAACTCATCACCTTCTGTTGCTGAGTCTTTGCTTAAAGAAAATGTTAATGTTTGTAATTCGGAATTTCACTTTGAATATGTTACCAGTAAAGATATAATTAAAATCTTTCACACTCTCAATATAAAAAAGACTGCTGACCTATGGGGTCATTCGGTGGAAGTTGCGAAGTCTATTATTGATATTGTGGCACCCACTCTAGCGGTTATCTTTAATACTTGTATTGACTGTGGAGAGTTTCCTGATCTCATGAAAAATAGTAAGATAATACCTTTGTTTAAATCAGGCAGTACATCAGACCCCACAAATTATAGACCTATTTCTGTACTACCTACCTTTAGTAAAATTTTTGAGAAATTAATTTTAAACCAAATGCTAAGTTTTTTTAATAAACATAAATTATTACATAGCAAACAGTTCGGTTTTACAAGGGGTCGTTCAACTACTGATGCCGGTGTTGAACTTCTATATCATATCTACAATGCATGGGAGGATAAATGCGATGCCTTGGGCATTTTTTGTGATTTGTCCAAGGCATTCGATTGCGTTCTTCCCGAGACGTTAATCAGGAAACTCCGCCACTACGGGATCAGGAACTCTGCATTGGATCTTATTACATCCTACTTGAGTGGTAGGATTCAAAGCGTTGACGTTAATGGAAAAAGATCATCCGGATCTTTAGTAACAATGGGAGTCCCACAGGGGTCAATTCTTGGTCCCTTTTTGTTTCTTGTTTACATTAATGACCTGCCGTACCTCATAAAGGATAATCACGATATAGTGTTGTTTGCAGATGACACTTCACTTTTATTTAAACTTAAACGTCAGCAGCAGGTCACTGATGATGTAAATAACGCGATCTCCAAAGTAGTCCACTGGTTTAATGTTAATAACTTACTTTTAAACGAGAAAAAAACCAAATGCATTAAGTTTACTCTACCTCACGTTAGGCAGGTGAAAACTAAAGTGTTGATAAGGGGCGAAGAATTGGAATCTGAAGACAGCACAGTGTTCTTGGGTATAACTCTGGATGCTAAGCTTCAATGGGGTCCCCATATAGAAAAATTGACAAAAAAACTAAGTTCTGCTGCATACGCAGTTAGAACAATTCGTAATTTGACTGATATTGAGACGGCCCGTTTAGTGTACTTTGGCTATTTCCATAGCGTAATGTCGTACGGCATTCTGTTGTGGGGAAATGCCACTGATATTCAGACAATATTTGTTTTGCAGAAACGAGCTGTTCGTGCAATTTATAAATTAAGTCCAAGACACTCTCTCAGAGAAAAATTTAAAGAAATTAATGTACTGACCGTGCCGTCTCAATATATTTATGAAAATCTTTTGTATGCTCATAAAAATATAAAATTGTATAAAAAATACAGTGATGTCCATAGTATAATTACTAGAAACAAGCACAAATTTATTGTACCTACAACAAGGCTCAAGAAAATAGGTGGCTCTTTTAGATGCCAATGTATACATTTTTACAATAGACTTCCAGAGGTGGTTCAAGATCTGAGCCTGAATAAATTCAAATGCTTCATTAAACGTAAGTTGTGTCAGAAAGCATTTTATAGTGTTAAAGATTATATTGACGACAAAAAGGCTTGGGCTTGAGCTGCGTCCGATTTCTATGCTTACACTGATTGTTCTTTGATTTTTCCTCTCGTAGTTTAAATTTGCAATTGTTTGTTTTTTCTTAACTCAAAGCCAGTATACACTATGTAGCCAGGCATATTGTACGTTACGGAATTGCATCGCTGACAGGGGTATTCGGCACTGGTGCAGCTGCACAGGAGCTAAACTTAGCATTCGGGAACACCGTTGGAGCTGCTGAACCTTGGACAAAACTGTCTTTGCATTGTGTAGATTCAATTTCTTAGTATTGTATAATTGCATGGAACACGTGTGAGCACGATCTATTTGCTGTATAGCATCTATTTGTTGGGTTAGTCGTTTATTGACTTGATAGTGCTATGGCTGTTGAGAGTATGTCATGCTCACTCAAATGTCTCGCTGATGGTGGCGTGTGTGTTGGGTCATTAGGTTCCCTTCAATATGGTTGAGCTGAATGATGCTGATCCATACGTCATGTTCGTGAACGGGCGCCGTCAGAGGGGACTGGTCATCTCTTAGCTGCTACGGCGTATTTTAATTTCTGAATTGTTGTTTTTTTTTCCATAATGGACGCTCTCAGCGTACAATATATTTCTGCATCGTTCTCACACGATTGATTTCAAAATGAATGATGTAATCAAATATTTGTATCAATAGCTTGATATTTTAAAAGAGTGTCCATGGAGTTTCTTGCCCGTTCTTCTCCATAGGTACCTACTTTTTGGAATGGGCGACTAGCTTCACCTTACTGACTGACCGAACTTCTGACAATTCAAAAGTGCCTGTAACTGGTTTATTTGAAATAAATGCTTTGATTTGATTTGATTTGATTTGATTTATCCCTATAATTATCTAAATATATACAATTAATTGGATACGTACTTGAATTACATAAGACTTATGTACATAAACTTAGGTCGGGACCCGAACTAAGAATGAATAATAATACCATCTCCCAAACGGTTGACGTCATCACGTTAACGCCGACTGTTGCTGAAAACATGTACGGGAGCTTTGTCTAGTATACGGTCTTAGCATCATGCTGAGCAATGACTGTTTCATGTGAATGTGACACTTGATACTATGCATCCCGACTTATATAGATATATTTTTATGTTTGTATTCTTTTCATATGAGTTGCCTAATTGAATGTATGTATTTACTTATTTCTTCAATTGAAACTCCCCAAGTAGTTAGACTACTTAATTTTAGCAATGTTTATGTCCAATATAGTAAGTTATTATTTTTCACACGGCGGAACACGGATGTGCTCTACCCAGCCAGGCAGGGTTGCGGGTTGGTTTTAAAAAGAAACCCTGGTCCAGGCGCATAGGCTAGTGAAGAAACACGGGTGGGTTTTAGTCAGTAAAAGTCTGACACACCCTTCCGCTCCGCCCAGAGCGGCAGAGGTCATTTGATGATTTGCCATCCCAAACAAAAAAAGGGCTTTTTGACGATATGTCATAACATCGTTCATACTTTATTAATATACACAAATGAGCCATCATTTTATTTCACAAATTACTCACATTTGAAAATCAAGTATGAGACGAGTTACCTAGTAGTTATTTATTTGAGTATATCCATTACTCCGTGGTGCAAATCTTTTGCTGGATAAACTAGTTTACTTTACTCGTTGATAGAGAGAGAGAGTAGAGTCTGGGCATAAATCAAATAGACAGATGTAAATAAATCTAAGACGCAGACATCTGAAGAATTCAAAAAAATCTAATTTTACGCGCGAATGAAATACCCGACATTTGCATTAACGATCATTTTCAATAAGATACTGTAAATAATTAGACAATATGACAATAATTAAAAATATATACTACCATAATATAATTACGCACAATGATCCAGGAAGGACTAAGTGTTAAAACGAACCTGTAATATATAACAGAAATATAACCATATAATAATACTATTTATACCATTTTATTCATAACACTTGTATGTTATACAACTATATAATAATACTATTTATACGGCTTTTAGATAAAGTAAAAAAGAACAAAGAATACCGTTCCAAAATTGGGGTAGAACAGAGCAGGAAAGAATTACCTGCGACTATTTAAATGTTAAATCCAAACTGGACAGCGAGCCAGGAAGTGATAATAAATTAAATTTACATGAGTTGGAAAGCTTAATGGTACCAATTAATTTTCTTGAATTAGATTCAACTCAGTTAAGATTACAGTTCAATGGAATTACTTAAGGTCGTTTTTAATTTGACAGATTGGGATCTTTTTGCTTAATTCGACTAATGTATGATCAATCAACATCTCTTTTCCTAATGAATTTAGGGTCGGTGTGTTCCCTACTAAAGTATCAGCTCTGCTATCATCTCGATACCTACCTCTTTATAACTAAGCATAAAGTTCTCACACAATCCATTCAGCGTATTTCGTTCTTTCCTTACAATTGTGGACACCACCCAGTGAACCACACAACCAGGAAACACCATACAATTTCATGACTTGGAAACATCATTTTTTTTACTTTATACCAAATTATTTTTTAAACCTGAATATAGTTTGTTTACAAAAAGCAACTGAATCGATTCCAATCATTTTTACACCATGATATATTTTTCCATAAAAGCACTTAGAAATTGTTGCAGGCGGTTACCGAGCGCTCAATTCAGTTTACAATAGATCATAGTAGGTACATGCAAAAGCTGACGCCACAGGTTAACGTACCGGTGGCCCGCCCAAGTGGAGCGTAGATAATATTTTTGTTGGAACAACCAAGTGTGATAAAAAGCTCATAACTTTGTGGTTTTTCTTGATATCTTTTTGAAATTTTGTACATAATCTATGTACAAAATTGCTTTACTTAAAAATACTGGACACGTATTTCGGGTTTCGCATAAACAAAAAATATTGTTGTATATTATGTATCATTTTTGTATAAACGGAGGTTAATACAAATATGACCCTGGTGGTGACCGTGATTTAACTCGAGATGGTCTCCAAAGCCTAGAGCACTGGCGTAGTGTAGCCAGCCTTTCGGTGTTTTATAGGATACATTTCGGGGTGTGTGAAGGAATTGCATGATTTAATTCTCCCATTTCCGTTCCACCATCGGACGACCCGTCGTACGGCGAGTTTCCACCCTTATGTTGTTAACACCACTACGATCCGGACAAAGCGTTTCGCCTCCTCCTTTATACCGCGTACATCGAGGAACTGGCACAATTCGCCAGCAGCGGTGTTTCCGTCGGACTACAATTTGAGTGTCTTCAAGGCTAGAGTGAATGGCTCTTAATAAACTAGTGCGCTTTACCATCAACGATTGCGTCACTGCTTACCATCAGGCGGGATTGCGGTCAAGCCCTAGTAACAAGTCGTTTCATGCCACGAAATTGAATGAGATAATTGACGTAGTAATGGAAAGGATTTGAGCATAGCGAAAGACTGAAGAGCGATGAATGGATTGTGTATATAATAAACTCATAATCAATAAATTTAGGAACGTAGATATATGTTGCCTCTAAGTATATATTCTGGGTTTATTTAAGCTTGATCAAGACAATTAATCAACTTCGGGAGTTCTAATAGGCTATCTCGATGTCAATTCATAACATGATGGTACTTAACAATGTCATCATACACTAGAAACACGACCCACCCCGACGAAACACATCGCCCGCACTGTTGCCTACTATTTACTTAGCGTTATTTCAGGCTATTTTAAACTTTTTGCTCGGCTTTTAAAAGTGCTAGCTTGATGTTAATCAGCCTCATCTTCCTCAAAAGCTCGGGCTATCAAACGCAAAAAAAGATTTAAATCCGACTTCCAGTCTCAAAGAACATCAAATTAAATAAAAAAAGACAAATTGTTCAGCTGTAGGTATAATTAATACAGTACAGATAGATGTCTGAAGTACATCCCTTATTTATACGTGTATGTAAGTATATCCTTCATTCCTCTACATCATATAGGTAGTTTAATAAAATTGTCAGTACAATGGCTCAACATAATAAGCCTATGTCGTTCTCACTGCTGTCACACAGGTCTCCTATTTCTAAGAGGGAGTAGGTGATACTCCACCTCGCTGTCCGGGTGCGGGTTAATAGATATATTCGAAATTTTGGTTCTAGAACGTGTCGTTTTCTTTGCGAGAATTTCCTGACTATTTTGAAAGCAGTGATAATGAAATACTTACACAAAGTAATACGTATTTACCTTTAAATTATACTAACATAACTTGCAAAAAATAAAACAAATCAAATGCAATCATGCCAAACCCTAAGCCCGCTATCTAATTTAATCACCTTTGGCTATTAAATTAGTTAGACCCGGAGCGCACAAAATTGTTTTACATCTAATATAAGATGGATGAATGGAATAACATTATGAGTCTATGTTTGGTGTTCTATGAAAGAAAGTATGCGAGGGAGTCCACTGTTTCATGTTAGTTTTCAAGTTACTAAAAAAAGATATGGAGGTATGTATTTATTTATAAGTAGGTTCAATATTATGGCAATATCCGAGATGCGAATACGATTGCCTAATTCAAATTGAATTCATGTAAAACGTATTCAATAATAGGAATAATAAAAACATCAGAAAGGGTTTCAAATGTTTGAGAATACCTTTCACTTAAGTGGGGAAAGATTGAAATCCGGTTGGTTATAAGGGTTTTGTTAATAAAAGTCTTATAACCAACCGGATTTAATGCCATAGGAATTTCAAAAAGATTATTATATTAAAATCGGAAAGATTTTAATAAATTGCCGGATTTGAGGAAGGACTTTGTTTAGCAGAAGCACGATTATTAAGAAAAAACAGACTTAATGCACATTCATTATATCATTATTCCTTTTTTTGCATTAGTAATTTGTTCCGAAAGTTTAAATTTAAAATAAAAACTCTTTTTATAATTTAGATTCAGTTTTTAAGTTACTAATTCGCCCGGTATCGCCCCTCCACCTTGAGAAACCGTGGTGATCAATGTTCGTGGCTTCTTTGTACGAGGACAAGGAAGCAAACAAGCAAGAAATTCTCAAACACATGCCATGTCCTGAGAATTAACGTTTACTTATCTGCTAACAATAATTATATACAATTATATGTATAGTTTTTTTTTGCTATAGGTACTTAAAGCACACAAATATACACATGTGGCTTAATCCCACAGAGGCATTTAGCGTTTTTACTCGCCCTTGTAATATAATTATATGTATATTTTGATTTTATTTTATTTCAACGCGCTATTATAATTTTATGGACCATCTTTAAAAAAAAGATCATATTTTCGTATAGCCATCACAAATAGCCAAATAACTAAAGTAAAATAAGTTTGGGCCCGTACCACTTAAATAACTTTGGATATGATCAAAGGAATCTATAAATCTAGATGCCTACAAAGATTCAAAGGTGTGAGAAATTTTAATAAGACTCTAAACATTTTCACATGTAATCCTACTTCACTTACGTAGGATGAAACACTTATGTGAAGAATATCTTTAAAACATTTCGTTACAATGACACAATCACAAGTCAAGGTCAAGGTTACACCCAATAATTTTTTTCAGATAATTATTAAGGATAAAAGTCGCAACATTTTAATTTAATAAACTATTGCGCTTTACCATCAACCGTTGCATTACTGCTTACCATCAGTCAGATTTTCAAACACTGATTGAAAAAAAAAACTTTCAGCCTATTAACAACCGCCTAATACTTATACATATTTATATTCATCAGGGAATACATATTGCAAAACTTTGAATGCTTTACTAGATTACCAAAATCCTATTAAAAAGCAATTCCTTTCATCTCTTTCAAAGCCAATGAATAAAAACTCTTTTCATTTTCCTCTTTTTCCTTATAGATATCACCTTACCGGTTCTATTTAGAATTGTTCTCAACAGGAAATAAAAAAAATACTTTACTCTTCCTCATTGAAGAAACGTAATCTATTCGGTAAAACGTTAAAAAAATTATAATTTGAGATCGCAAAAACTTTAGTTAAACTTTTTAAAACAACTTTTTTACCACACTGAAATTCGAAAATAAAATAATATTAATATTTAAGACGGTATTAATGGATTATATCCTCAAATCAAATTATTTATATAATTTGTTAGTCACTATGATCATGGTTAGTTTGGTCGCATTGTCACTCGCGTCGTACGGCGCGTGCAAACGGAACCGCGGTCGGAACTCGACTGAACTAGACCACCCTTAAAAGTTTAAGCGCAAACAAAATGTCTAAACTGCATCAGACAGGTGTTATCCATTGATTACAGAGGCGACGAACTAATGATCGATGAAAATATTTCAGGGAATCGCGTCCATGTTTTTAATTTACGAGAGCTTGATGAAGAGGCGCCCGTTTCCCCAAAGCTAGGTAAAGAGACACCATTTTTTTACTTTTTTTCGAAGAAAGAATCTTTAAGGCTATAAATCTGCGGCTGGTCGTGCCGCTGTAAATATTTACTGGTGAATAATTACAGCATTGGTATTTTCAGGCTTAGGTTAAAGTATTACATAGATACCCAAATTCATTAGCGTTTTTGAGTTTATATTCCCTGTTACTCTTATTGTTCATCAGCTTTTTAGTATATAGTTTTATCACATAATGTTTTTTTTTTTACGTTTTGAACATTTTAAGTGAAATATGCCATAAAACTTTTATGTGCCAATTATAAATTTATGCGGCAATGACGTGGAGTAAACTGAACATGAGAACTTAGGTGCCTACTTAGAAATAAATAAAAAATGAAGTACTCGTCGTTGATTATGTAATAAGTGTATAATAAAATACAAAATATGGGTAGTATAGGTATATCGCGAAAAGTGCTCAGAAATAGGGTAGCTGGGAATATTTATAGTCAACACTACACATAATAATAGGCACCTTTGTTATCTTACCGTAATTGGTCATATACTCACTCAACATATCAAATCTTTTTTCCCAAGGAATAAGGAATTGTTTTGTTATCATACGCTAACAATGGAATCGAAAAGTCTTTATGAGGTACATCAATAACAACGCAAAGTTTGTCTAATCAAGACAATATTTATGTTCTTTCTCCAGAATTCCATATGTAGCTTACTGACAGGTTATATGAGGTCACATAATTTTATTTGACTGTACATATAAGTCAATTATTCAGTTTAATTTTATATTAATTCATTGAGATAATCTACTTATTTCAATGTTTTTTAATGAGTTGATTGTAGTGTATAGTTAGCTAGCGACCTCGGCGTTTGATCTTTTTTACCTGAGCAACTGCCAGCAAGTTCGTGATGTTCCCTCCCTTGCTTTTGTTTTTTTGCTTGTGTAAATCATTCTATGCATTAGTGTATTCGCATAGTTAGCTAACATTTGACAAATACACAAAAATAACGGGTCAGTTAGAAAAACCGCGATATCTCCCAAAGTTAGTTATGTACTTATGGACATCCTGTCCATAAATACATACATGTATAAATTTATAAATAATAGATACAGGCAGATAAGTGGCGCTAAAGGTTTCATTTGAACCATAGATTTAGGATTTCATGATTTGAACAAGCTATAGCTTATTTTTTTTTTATAAAATAATATTTTTGCCTTTTGTTGCACACCGAGCTGTCATTTGTCTTTTTAGCTTGTTCACAGTATCTTGTGCTTAATCTCCTGCAGAATGTACACGAATTATCACCATGTACAAGCAAACGTGGTTGTTCACAATGGGCCTCACCCTCATACGAAGGCTCAGAGTCACACAAAGGGCAATGGAAAGAGCTATGCTCGGAGTTTCTCTGCGTGATCGATTCAGAAATGAGGAGATCCGCAGAATAACCAAAGTCACCGACATAGCTCTGCGAGTCGTTAAACTTAAATGGCAGTCGGCAGGGCACATTGCTCGTAGAACCAATGGCCGATGGGGCAGTAAGGTTCTGGAGTGGCGGCCACGTACTGGAAGACGCAGCGTAGGGAGGCCCCCAACAAGGTGGACCGAAGACCTGGTGAAGGTCGCGGGAAGCCGATGGATGCGGGTAGCACAACTCCGGTTAGCGTGGAAAGCCTTAGGGGAGGCCTTTGTCCAGCAGTGGATAATCGATAGGCTGAAGAAGAAGAAAGAAGACAAGCAAATGGTTCTAAACTACTCGGAGAACATTGAGTTTCCAGGTTAGGATTTGCTCCAGAACACATCCGATGGACAGAAGAAGAATGGTCCGGGTTTATGTTTTCCGATGAGTCTACATTTTGTTCATTCACACACGATGGATAATGAAGAGTATACAACGTGTAACATAAAGGATATATTTCATATCAAGGGCATGGCCTCTTTATATGATATCAATCGACATTGGAAGGGTTTTTTAATCCTATCTCTTTATGTTAGGAAGTTACGAGAAAAAACACCGCCTGTGATAGGCTACTACCATACTAGGCGCACAGAATTTTTGAAGACATTTATCGTGATTTTGCCAAGTAATGTGACGTGTAACGAGTAGTTATTAACGTATGTAGTGTGGTGCACGTTTGTTATGATTTGACTTTAAGAAACACACGGAACCGAAAATTTAGTATAATTTTTTTAAGTATTTTGAGTTGAAAACCTTCCGATATCATTTGATATCATGTAAAGATGCCATGCCCTTGGTATGTATATACCCTTTATGTTACACGTTGCATAGGCGACCAAGCGTACCTATTTAGAAAAAAACGTGCCATTCGGCGGATGGTCAATAATGGTATGAGCTGGGATTTCTTCAGAGAGTTGTATGTAGCCGGTGATTATAGAAAACGATTCTTTGACGGCTCTCAGATACGAATAGATTTTAAATGAGCATGTTAGTCCTTTCCTGGTGAATATGGGCGTTAATTCCATTTTTATGCATCATAATGCGCGACCACATACTGCACATTCGGTCAACGCGTATATTCAAAACATCTGTATCACCTGCAATCCCGTAGAGCATTTATGGAACGAGCTCGGAAGATAAGTGTCACAACGCTCTCCAGCTGCTTATGTGAGTTAAGGAGTGTGCTAGTGGAATATTGGTCAAACATAGAACAAAAACATTATTATTATATGAGTGAAACCTATTAGAAACATGGTTTACACTCAGCATGCCTCATCGTCTTAATGAAGTGACACGGGCTCGTGGAAGAAATACAAGATATTCAAATGTCAGAAAACCACTCTTTTTGCAGATTAATTGTGTTATTTATTTTTGCTGTCAAAAGTTATGTGTTTTTTTTTTATTTTTTTTTAAATAAATTATTGAGTTTACAAACATGTCATGTATTTTATTTTATGTATAAGTTAGTCATCTATAACATATTATAGTTTCACGGGTTAGTGTTGCGTATTTATCACACTTTTTGTAAGCGACCCGGATTTTTTGATTGTATAACCCGCTGGTGCCGATACGAATGTTTACAAACTAAACTAAAGTTCAGTGCGGCCCAGTGTAGTTTAATCTGTCTTGTAATGTTAACTGATTTGCATGCCTACTGTTGTATAGAAGCAAGTTTTTCTAACTGAACTGACAACTTTGCTGCTAGGGAGTTTGTTGCGCCACAACTTCTCCTCATCGAAAGCATTAGTCAGCGGTAAAGGCCAGCAATGACTCAGGTAATTTGGTCGTTCGGAGAGTAATGATTTTTAACCTAATTCGATTAAATGTCTTTTGTTTTTTTTTTTTATTTTAATAACAACAATAATAAAATATAGTGAATACCTTACCTACTTTTTTGAGACATTGTTAAGCGGCTGGTCGAATCATGTAATCAGAAGGCTGGCCTAATTTTTTTTCAAAGAATCTTTTCGCATCGAATCGCATTGCGATTGCAATTTTCCTCTTCACAACGATGCGGAAATGTGTTTGATGTCTTGTGATTATTTGTTTCTTATTATGTAAATGTATTAATATGTATTTAATTCTATACAAATAAAGAAAAGATTGGTGAATATACTTTGTTTAGGCTCGTTTGGACTTTGCTTAGTAGGTAATCAGGGGAGTTCATACACGTCGTGCGAGATTTTCAGGGGAGGGGGTCAGCTGCTCCCCCTGCCCAAGGGGTTACGCCCATATGAATGCTTATGGAAATGTTTTATATGGAAAGTTTTGACAACGCAGTTTGTATCTTATACATATGTGTATGTATAAACAGCGGATGTATCAAATATAAGAACGATTCATATAATTGAATCAAATGAGGGTCTCGAATATTCTCATTGACAGAATACTCTCTGTATGAAAATCTGAGACACTGTACTCTGTACCATTATTTTATTTTTTTTTTAATTAAAGGTATATATGCTTTTCTCTGCTCAATTAATGTCAATCGATAAATCTTGGAGTATGTCTATCAATTATATTTAGTATAAATAGCTGGTCTTAATTTTTTTTAGGTCTCATTAACATTTCATATAAATACCTTAAAGAATAAAAACAGTATTTTAGAGAATTTTTCATTTTAGGGCTGATTTTTCAATAGTCATATAACTTTTAGGTGACAAATAAATATTGCTGTTTGACAGTATTTTTCTTTAGAAATTACGTCAAACTGTCAGATTTATTCTTAAGATAAAAGTCACCTTAGACGAGCCTACACGAGCGGCGGGAACAGAGTGCTCTAGATAATTGCGACACTAAAAAAGAGACAGCAACACAGTTAAAGAGGTGAAAGATACAATTATAGGACTAGAAGCTAGAAATAGGTATCAATTAGATCAACCTCGTTTCAGACTTGCTAAAGTAGACTCATCCTGCATCCTTTCATTCTTCACGTACTTTTTTTTTTCTTTATTAATTTATAGGGACTTTTACGCATAGCGTATGTCAGTCCCATCGTAACCTAAACAATTACACTTTCACAACACGTGGGCCATGACTTTGAACAAAACTTTTGCATCGTCACCATTTGGTTGAGATAGAATTGTATGGAACATACCTACATCAGTTCTGTTCAAATTCAATGTTCTCACTAAATTATTCCTACTAGACTCATATTGAACACATTCCATCAATAGATGGTTCACGTACTTGAACTTATCACTAACTTATCACGTACTTGAAAATCTTGTATTAAACGCACAATATGTAGCCAAGCATATACTTGGCTACATATTGTGCGTTTAATACAAGATTTAAATTTCATTTCATTTAGTTCAAGTACGTGAACCATCTATTGATGGAATGTGTTCAATATGAGTCTACGATGTGAACTCTTTATTTATAATATTATAAATAAAGAGTTCATATCGTAGACAAATAAACTTGGCTCAACGCTGGTTCAGCTCCACAAGAGCGCATAAACTAATTAGCTTTCGGAAACTTTGTTGGAGCTGTTCACCAATAGGAAAACATTTATTTATCCATTTATTTCACGTCCATACAAACATATACAATACTACATTAATATATTACATAAATAATAATAATAAATAAGCCCTTTATTTCTTGCGTTTACATATTACAAGTTTAAATGCGATATGAAAGTATCTATGACTATATAAGAAAAATAATAATATATGTATTTGGTTAGTAACTCTAATTGTAGCAAATACTTAAAAGTTAGGTTTGTAAGTTTTTAATTTAACTTTTTACAAATAGAAAACATGTTATTTTCAGCATGAACCCCGTTTTGGGTAAAGGCCTCCTCCAAAGTCCAAGACCTCCTCAGTCCAGTTTGGGCCGGCTGTCCGTCTGAGATCATCTTCCCATCTAGTTAGTGGTCTACCTCGGCTTCTCTTGCCGTCGGGCCCTTCCACGACGTCACTCTCGCGATCCATCTTTATATCTCGCGATATGGCCAGCCCTTTTCCATTTCAGTTGTAGTGCATGCGTTAGAGCGTCGGTCGCTTTGGTAGTTTTTCTTAGTGTGCCTTCCTTTATCTATCTTCCTTATGCTGAGCATGTTTCTCTCTAACCCTCTTTGACAGGCACTGATTTTTTGTGAAGCTTTAGAGATCACCTCTAAAGCCAGATTTCAAAATGTCTAATGTTGTCTAATGTTTTAATGTCTAAAGACATTAATAAACAAGGTAACCTAACCGGTTACCTTGTTTATTATTAAATCTGGTTTTACATAGTTTATGTTTAGAGAGCATATGTGTTCCTCTGACAGTACGATGGTCAGATTGGTAGCTTAGGTTTAAAACTTCGAGGTTCGTAAATGATCTTGGGCGGTTTGTGAAAATGTAGTCTATCTCGTTTTTGTGTAGTCCATTCGGCGACTTCCAAGTCCATTTATGATTGGGATTTTTCCTAAAACAACTATTTATTATCGTCAACTTGTGTTCGAGCACAAAGCTTACGAGTTTTTGGCCCCTACTATTCCTTATGCCGTGTCCGTGTTTTTTCACAACCACATCCTCGTTATATTTAGGTGATCCCACCTTAGCGTTGAAGCCGCCAATAAGTATAACGTGTGTGTTCGCCGTTTCTAGTGCTTTTCTAATCGATTCATATAATTCCTCAGTTTCAGTCTCGCTCGCACTGTCGTAGGGAAATATACTTGCAGAATGGATATCTTGTAGCCTCCTATGTCTATGTTGAGAATAGGTAGACGTTCTGATATACCCCTGAAGCTCTCTATGTTGTTTTTTATAGTCTAGTTTATTATGAAGCCTACCCCGTAATGTCCAGCTATTTGACCCATGGGTCAAATAGCTAGTTGTCTACGATGCGAACCCCGAACTTATAATATGCTTGGCTACATATTGTGCGTTTAATACAAGATTTAAATTTATAAGAATATGAGAATTTTATACTCTATTACATGTAATAGAGTATAAAATTCTCATATTCTTCAATTTCGCAGCCTGATCGTCTTACTTCTGAGATTCCCATTATATCATAGTTTATAAAACTTAAGCTTTTTTCTAGTTCCAGAAGACGTGTATATGAACATAGAGTCTTAACAATGTATGTCAATATCTTTAATTGATGATTTTATTTGGTGTTGTTGTTTTTTGAATTTGTGATTTTCTTTGGAGGGTTATGGTCATGATCCCCCGTGGTGACCAACCGGGATTTAGAGTGTTTTGTCTCTCTGTTTTTTACTGGTCTTGTAATTGCTTTCTTTTTTCTAGAACGTGTTTATTGTAGTCTTCTTTCATATAGTAACTTGTGTTTTCTAATGCTGTTTTTTTTTTCTTTAGCATTTTGATCTTTGTGCCCAAGTTCAAGAAGAATACCACTACTGGGCGTTGTCTATCGCCTTTCTTCCCTAGACTTTTTATTTCTTGTAAGTCACTAAAGGACAGTTTGAGTGGCAAATGCTGTTCTTTCCATTTGAGCTCATGTTTTTCTAGTGTATCATATGAAGATTCCAATTCTTCGATGCCGAAGATCACTATATTTCTTTGTCTCGATTGCTTTCGAGAAAATAGATCCTTTTCTGCTGATTGTCTACTACTTTCTTTAATTTTTTATGTTTCTCTTTCAATGCAAAAAAAAAATTCTTCCAACATACTATTTATATTTTGTGTTTTAGGATTAGAATAAATAATTTGATGATTCAATAAATTTCTTTTTATTATTTCAATTTATACGTAGCGAAGCACGTATCAGGCCGCTAGTTATGTATAATTGCATAGCACACGCGTGAACACTATATACTTACTGCTTTGTAACCATAAACTACCATATTTCATGAGTCTAATGTGGTGAAATTGTGTTGTATCATAAAGTTCCCTTTAAAAAAACTGTTGAGCTGAACGGTGCTGATACATACATGATGTTCGTTAACCGGCACCATCAGCTGGGCCTTGTCATATCTTAGCGGCCACGGCTTATTTTAATTCCTGAATCGTATTTATATTATAACGGACACTTTTAACGTGTACATCTTTTTACATTTCTCACATGGACAAATTCAACATGAATTTCTTGAAGTTTCCTGTTCGTTCTTCTCCATAAAGACCTACTTGCAACTACCTCAATCTCGCTGGCTGATTCAAAAGTGATTGTAATTTATTTACTTGAAATGCTTTGATTTTGATTGGATTTCGGAAGAATAATATGTGCTTAGACACTGTCTCTCGTTCAATATCTTTGAGTTGTGTACCTACCTAACCTAAAGTATGTAATTCGCTAGGGTGACTCACTTGTTCGCAATGTATAAACTTATTTAAACTACAAACTATGCTTCTATTGTGCATTGTGCTATAAACGACACTACCCACAGTGCACCCACATTGATTGAAATAAGCTTGATGAGATCTCCGACATATATACTTTTATCATCTTTATATGTATAATAAATACTCACTTATTAGGTATATAGTTGAGTAGTGTATTTGTTCCCTTTGAAGTCATCATCATTATCTCAGCGTTAATCCCAGACACATCCGAAGCTTTTTCAGCTTTGGAGTCTGGGGTTCGCTTTATTTGTTCCCTTTGAAGTAGAGAAGAATAACTTTAGGGTGACATTGAATTGAAAGTTTTCCTGTTTGTAAAATCGTATTAAATGAGTTAGATGGGAGACAGAGTGGCAGATCCGAGTTTCAAAGTTTCAGTTGTAACGCCGCCCTTACTGGGTACTTGTGTATAACAATATTGTCTGTTTTTGAATGTAAACTCTTCGAATAAAGAGTACATAATCACTATAGTACTTCTCTGTCCAATTCATTTCAAAACCCCGAATTATTACAGCACTTATACCTACATGACGTATAGTTAGTCATACATTGTTAGATTAAGTATCACGTAGACTTAGATTAAGTGCATACATATTTATTTATTCAGCTGGTTATTGCCCAAGTTTTGATCGTTAAAAGCGTTCCAGCATTCTTCGTGTATATAAAATATAATCCCATATGGTACTGAAGTTTTTAATCAGTAAAATTCTGACACACTCTCCCGCTTCGCCGAAAGCGGGAGAGTTTCGAGACATTTCATAACACCAATAAAAAAAGTGTGCTTCTTAGGATTACTTAGGAGAACATTATAATAGCCGTTAAATTCATTAATTCTACTTTAATAGCTAAAACCATTATAGTGGTAGTAAACACCAAAAATGACCCAAAAGGTCAAAATAACACCGTCCTTCAGCACGTTCAAATGCCTCGAAAGTTGTTGCCCAACATCATCATCATCAGACTTAAAGTCCAGGTTTCCTCAAGATGTTTTCCTTCACCTTCAGTCATTGGTGTCCAAGATATACTTAGAAAGTACTATCATATGTAGAAGTCCCCATCCATCTTAAAGACTACTATCGCCTGCGCTAAACCGGCCGCGGCACACTAACGCATTATTTTATATCCGTTTGTATCATATTCCAACCAATCAACCGCATGTTGTGTAGTATCTCTACTAAGAATTAAAGATGTAGTCTATGCTAGACAAAGAAAACAATATTAGCACTTTTTTATGGCAGTCTTCGTCTTTCTTTAAAGTAATGCAAAAATTTCGTTACTTCTGTTGAAGTTGAGTTAGCGGCCGCACTTAACAATGGTGCTATTAAATGCGTGCGATTGTAGGTTCGATTCCTAATTAAGACAAAATCTTTTTGTTGTGTAATGTAATTTAAAATTATAATAATTGATTTGTATTTTAAAGTGAAAATGTTTGTAAATAATTTTTAAACGAATAGGAAAATTTATTGAATATTTATACCAAAAAATGTTTTTATTATATGTGTCGGAGACAGCGACGGCAAAGCGGTAGGGTCGACAGCATCTTGGTGTGGTGGTACAGGTTCCGTTTCGTAGGTGAGTTTTGAATTCAAGCACGACGTGTAGATATACCCTCCAATCTTCATAATAACAAGTTGAATAGGCAAACCGACAGTTTCGGTTCGGAGATGTGCCTTGGCCCGCGTCTCGATGCAAAGTGATCGTTCGACGAACCCCACTTTCCAAAGCGACTCTATCCATGTGCCGCCATCACAAAATAACGTCACAAGCGTTTGCCCCTCTACTACGTAAATCAAATCAGCAACTTCTATTAAAATTATATCGACAATCTCCGACACGGCCAGCCTGACGATTTGCACGTCCTCGTGCATCATCATCATCATCATCATCCCAGCGCCAATCCAAGTCGCATCCGAAGCTCCCTCAGCCCCGGAGTCCGGGATCCGCTTCACGAGGCCAACCGCCGATTCCGGCCAAACTTCGATATTTCCCGTTGCACGTCCTCGTGCATGTCTGTAACAAATTTAAAAAAAAAAACACAGAAAACCGACTTTGAAGCTTTTTTGAGAACTCGGCCAACCTGACCGTCACACGTCACGTTTAATTACAATGACTAGGTATTAGAAAACCAAACAAACTTAATTATTTTAACAACTTAACGCAAAAGCTTCCTTCAAGCCTCATAATTATCAAAATTCAAAAAGAAAACAAAAGGTTCCTCCAAGCCTCATAATTATCAAATCAAAATCATAATCATAATTGTGAAAAAGAAAACACATCATCGCCCAGCCCACAGTAGCTAGTGACAACTCGTTATTGACCTGACCATATCGTCATCACCTCATGTGATACGACCAACTCAAGAGTCCGCAACTCCCAGGTCAATACACGACTGTACAACTAATAGTCTACTTTGAGATCCTGGTCCCCACCACACCACCATCTGCCCATCGTACCCTGAACAACTCCTCACTGAGTTTCAGTCACGACAACAGACTAGTGCATGCAGTGCGACCATATCTACCTAGATCCCCGCCACACCACTAGCTGCCCATCGCCCCCTGAACAACCCCTCACTGGGTTGCAGTTACGACTACAGACTAGTGCGTGCAGTGCGACCACATAGCCATGATACGTGTTCCATTTGCTGGCGGAGGCACCCTCCTCACCATCCTCTACATTATGAAAATCTAACTCAGCAGACATTACTTGGAGAAGTCTTTCGTATACGATCGTGGGGTGCTTATAAGTTCTGTTTCCAATCAACGATTTCAATAGGTAACGAACTCCATTATCGCCATCAAACAACTCACCAATATTAAATTTCATAACTTTAGCTCATTTCTATCAAATTAACATTTTTCGTAAATAGCACTCATTTCCATCAAATTAACATTTTTCGTAAATAGCACTCATTTATATGTTCGTTACCGCATGCTCTCTTGTCTTATTGTAGTATTTCTGGTTCAGTATCATTCAATGTTAGGAGATTTTATGATCTAACCACACGTCCTATCAGAAGCTCAAGTGAGCTCGTAACTATAGGCCACAGTGAACTCTAGTTTTGAAATAAAGACAAACCAGTCATCATAATTTTAAAACCCTCATTTAAAATTTCTCAGTCCATTATAACAAAGAATACGGGTAGTACAACAAATAAAATTTGCAAATAACTCTTATTATCATGTCGCAAAGAAATGATTCAGTACACAACGCTGGTACTACCTTATACACTGTTTATATACTGGCGCGTGTGTACATACACCAATGATATTACAGATTGCTTGACAAGAGAACATTCGGCCACAGAATCAAAATAAAAATAGTACGACTCACCGGATTATGGCAATTTCCCGCAAACACCTGCCACTTGGCAGTTGTCAACCGTTGCACACCAGACATCTCTCGAGCTCTCATAAAATCCCATTACGTTACCACAAACGTTTTGGGTATTTTGAAACCTTCTCATCGCCTGCAGAGTAGAGGCTCAAGTCTTGAAACCTTGGGCGTTCCACAAAGCGCAAGCAGCTGTGACTTCGCGCCACACGCCATTGATCTGATTCACTAAGCACCTAGAAGCGCGCTCCGCAAGCGCACTTTGCACGCTCCGCAAGCTCACCTTGCGCGCTCCGCAAGCACACCCTGCGCGCTCCGCAAGCACACCCTGCGTCCTCCGCAAGCGCACCTTCCGCGCTCCGCAAGCACACCTTGCATGTTCCGCAAGCACACCTTGCATGTTCCGCAAGCGCACCTTGCATGTTCCGCAAGCGCACTTCGCTCGCCAAGCAACAGGCAGCACTGTCGCGCGTCAAGCATCAGCCAACACTGTCACGCGCCAAGCAACAGCCAGCACAGCCGCAAGTGCACGCCTGCAGCGGACTCCTGCAGCGCACTATCACGCAGAGCGATCTCTTCTGCGTCAGCAATTGAGCGCACCTCGTAACGTGACGTTCACTTCCAGCCTCACTGCCAGTACATCCAGCATTTACAAAGGCAATGAACAACTACCACACAAGTAATCACACAAGTAACTGTTATTCTGTTCCTTGATTTATAACGAGATTGTGAGCAGTGTAGTTCTTTATCCAACTTCTGATGTCGGAGACAGCGACGGCAAAGCGGTAGGGTCGACAGCATCTTGGTGTGGTGGTACAGGTTCCGTTTCGTAGGTGAGTTTTGAATTCAAGCACGACGTGTAGATATACCCTCCAATCTTCATAATAACAAGTTGAATAGGCAAACCGACAGTTTCGGTTCGGAGATGTGCCTTGGCCCGCGTCTCGATGCAAAGTGACCGTTCGACGAACCCCACTTTCCAAAGCGACTCTGTCCATGTGCCGCCATCACAAAATAACGTCACAAGCGTTTGCCCCTCTACTACGTAAATCAAATCAGCAACTTCTATTAAAATTATATCGACGATCTCCGACATATGTTTTAGTTTACTATTGATGTAATATAATAACAGACAATAAACATATTATAATGTAATATATTATAAAGTTATATATTATTAGGTGTAGATATACTTATAACTACTAAATGAAACAAACGTTGATATGGCAGCATTGTAATATTTTATATAAAAGTAATCCCTGACAAACTTATGATATTGTTATGGTAAAAAATATAAAAAAAAACATTTTTAGTTTTTAAAAATATGAAAATGATATTATGATATTTTATCATTAAAGAGGTTATAGCTTAATTATTCATTTTCTTAAAGAAAAGAGGATTGAAGCTTAAGCTGAATATTATTATTATAGTCATAATATAATCTATAGAATACAAAAGAATACTTTTTACATTTACATTTTTTTGCGTGTATAGCATATTACTAGAGATGCCATTTTGCAGTGACTTTTTTCGGAGTTTGATGGCATGAGATTATAATGTTCAAGCGCTTTCTTAGTTCAATAGTTAACGAACTTATTCTTTTCGAATTCCGAAATTATTGTATTTATAATTTACCAAAAGTAATGTTGTTACTGGGGTTTGAACTCACAACCACTTATATATTTAAAACACTCTGTAGGACACTTCTGCACTGTGATTTTTATAAATTGTTTTTTTTTTTGTATAGCTCGATAAGTCTCCACCAGTCTCGCCAGTGCGGTTGAACCACAATTGCAACCTCCTTTCTTCACACGATTTAAAGGTTTATTCAACGGTAAATATTGTCTTTTTGTTCTACTTCTTTCGACACTTTAAGCTACCTTCGTCTTCCAACCTCGTGACCCAATGGCTTACAGTATTTCACTAAAACAATAACAATTTTATTACACACTTGCACCTTACCCAAACAATAATAAAAAACTACTTACACAAAAGCCGGTTTCATATGATATTTGAGATATATTGAGTCCATTCATAAATTCATAATGTATTAGTCTGCATATTGATAAAAAAAGTAAAGTGAATAACACAAACTCGTAACTATATGTTCACCAACCAGCAACAGCTCAGTAATATTATTTGAGTTATTGTAGCTAATAGGTAGTGGAATATTTTATGTGAACTAGTGATTCTCATCTTTTTATAAGTACTCTAATATAGAAAAAATATTAAAAGAAAGTATCATCGTTAAGTTACAGATCGGTCTTTTTACATATTTTTGTTTTCGGCATACGTAACTGACCAATGAACATTTTTAAAAAAATTGTAAGTTATTAGATTTGAACTCGAAACACCTGAATGCCTATTATATATTAGCTATCGACACACTTACTGTGAACGTTGAAATTAGTAAGTAGTACCTAACAATCATAAGTGGGCAGCAAGTTGTCAAAGTGTATGAGTGTGTATCAAGCTTTATTATAGAAGAAGGTCGTAACTACAACTAGTATTGCTTGGCCATAGTTTTGTGAGATTGTAACTCGACTTTTGGTCGTGATAGTACATATAACTTCAGAAAAGTTACATTGGTACTTGTCTGATCTGGAAACGAACCAGCACACTCATACTTGAAAGGCTGGTGTTTTAAACATTAGGCCACCGTGACATTGCCCACCATAAAAAAACGCAAAATATATCTCGGCCATGTGCCCCGACACGATAGATATGACTCATTATGATGGGCAAGGTAGAAAGGATGAGGCGCGCTGTACGAAAGAGAAAATCGTGGCTGCAAAACATCAGGGAGTGGACCGGTATTACTTCCGTTGAAAAACTGTTCCGACACGCGGTTGACAAGACCGTGTAGAAGAAGCTGACGGCCAACCTTCAGGATTGAAGAGACACTGAAAGAAGAAGATATATCTTTTATACCTTAAATTCAATTATTATTTTTTTCTTCATTTTACTTGAATTTTTCATGTATTTGATCCAGTAATAAAAAGAAACATGAATTTTTGCTTCTTTATGTATATTTCAGTTACTTAATAATTTTAAGGGAATATACAAAAGTTCATTTAATTTATTTTTAATTACATTGATAATTATTACACATAAGCCTATAAATTATTTAGATAATATTTCAAACCACATTAAAATTAATTCCATAGTTTAAAATACCAGATATCAGATAGGCCCCAAAATCAAAAGCTAAAACTAAGCCTAAATTCAGACATTCCTCTTAACTAAACTATCTACATAAGTATAGAAATGATTTGCATCAGTTTAAACTGGGTTTAATTAATTTCAAACTTTACTACAAATTGTAGATATGTTAAATCTATCTGGCTTTGCACGGTAATAGAAATAGTGGTCTTTCATAACGACTTCCTGAACCAATCCTCGTTAGTCAAATGTCCGATATTAAATCGTTACATTATAACAACTATGTAAATAGTGGGCTATTTAGAGATCAAAACAGAGATGATTAAAAGATAATGTTTTCGTTCAACTAATGGAATAATAGAGCCATATATATCAAAATTAATGTACGCATTGCGCTATGATACAATTATACAGATGGATTGTTTTACTTGGAAACAACGCCAAACTTTATATGTTAAATCTTACAGAGCAAGTCTGAATCTGATATTTTTACCGGTATTAAATAACCAGAGATGAAAAGCGAGTTCAGAAATGTTTTGTTAATTGTCCGATTTCCCATCTATACATATAATAAATCTGTAGAAAAGTCATTTATCTCTGTCAACGAATACCTCAATAATAGAAATATAAAGACACAAACTTAAATAGACACACACACACACACGCACCCTCACACACACACACACCCACACACGCACCCGTTAGCAAGCAACGTAGTAGAGTGTAAAAAAGTGCTTCCTCTCTCCTAACTTCACTTATTTTGTTGTGCCCGACAGGGTCCACGTGAACAAATTTTAAGTATTACCATCTAAGAATACATGTGGAAAACAATAAAAGTATTGAGTATTGAGTATTTATGTCCATTGGATAAATTTAAAAAAAAATAGCCAACGTGTTAAAGAAAGAAAGAAAAAAAGAAAGAAATATTTTTATTCCGCACAAACAAAACGCACGTTACAACTAGATACCATAAAATATATAATACTAATAAAAAATAAAAAGTACATAGAAAAAATATCACCAAAAGTCTCGTACTCGAACATGCAAACTACCAAAACTATGCATACAAGGTTGATTTGTTGTCAAAACCAGGGAAAAGACAGCACAAATTATTTGACATTTGACAATTAGATCCGGCAGCGGCTGTCATCTGTAATGCGCCCGCGCCACTAGCTGATGATAACAAACCAAACAATAACATAAAAATACAAAAAGAGAATTGCAGAGAGAAGAAAACAATTAATTGTGTTACAAAACAAATAACAGTTAAACTGTGCGTCGCATCTGTGCAGGAAAAGGTCGTTGCCCAGCAAAATGCTGTTACTTCAGACGAACCTATTGTCAATAGCGCTGATTTTCAGCAACCACCTCTCGGATGACGTCATGACGTCCCAGCGAGTGAGAATAAATCGGGTAGGTAAGTGTAATTTTTCCGCAGGAATAATAAGTCATAATCTAGGCGAGGATAATATGTAAATATAGAAAAATATGATGATGATGTATGTATCTATATTGTGTATAGTGTGGAGTGTTTTCTTTTTAGGTACATAAATATCTTTCATTAATTTGTATAAATACAGAATTCTGCATTTTACGATTTCACCATGGGCGTGACATGACATAATTAATTTAGTGAGTTGAAGAAGTAAAATATTATAATACGCAAATCATTATAGTACTTGCAACGACATCTTGAGACTAAAAATAGAACTAATGTTGATAGTTGAAATCCAAATCCCATAGATGGAAATGGCGTCATTTTCTGAATGGCAGTGTTAAGATTTTCCGCACGAGAATCACCCTAGGCCGTGTTTACATGACAAATTGGGTTTCATTAGGTAGCTTAAAAGTTCTTGAATGTGTCGTAAAAGGTCTTTGGTTGCTTGGAAAATTATCGATGTTCTAAATTGGTTGAAAAAGAAGTGTTGACTTTTTGGTTTGGTTTGGTCATTGGTTTGAGTACGAAGTAAAGATGCTCCTTGATATTTGAAACAAGTAATATTTACTTCTGAGTTTGAATAGTTGTCAATCGTTTTACAGTTAGTGTTGCCAATTCGTTGCAAGGTTTCGTGCCAAGGACGATTCGTTGTCATACGAGACTCTTCTACGCACCGTTCTTTTAAGTGTTGTTGGTTTTGTTTATTGCTTTGATATTTTCCTTGAAAATGCCTCAAAGAAAAAGACGACTTTCGCTACGTAGCCGAAATGCCAAAAAGATGAGACATAGTAGGTCTCAGGAATCAGAAGAATATCGTGAAACACGGTTATCTGTTAACCATGAGCACGTCGCTCTTTCACATGTATCTGAAACTTTCTCCGAAAGGAAGTCACAAAGAACACGGACCGCGACTTTGCGGTCTCAAGAGAGCATCGAGAAACGCGAAGTACGGCTATCAGCTGTTCGAGAGACTAATGCCCTCTCACTACAGTCCGAGACGTTCCCCGAAAGGGAGTCACGCTTAAGTTCGCAAAGAACTCGGACCGTGACTTTGCGTCCTTAAGAGATCATCCAGGAACGCGAAGTCCGGCTATCTGCTGATCGGGAGCGCCACTCCCTCTCACGCGAATCAGAGACTTTCACAGAAAGGGAACTCGGACCGCTACTTTGCATTCTCAAGAGAGCATCCAAGAACGCGAAGTGCGACTATCAGCTGATCGAGAACGTCACGTCCTCTCACGCGATTCAGAGACTTGCACCGAAAGGAGTCGCGCTTAAGTTCGCAAAGAACTCGGACCACAGATCTGCGCTCCCAAGAGAATATCGAGGAACGCCAAGCACATCTGTCCTCTGACCGACCTTCTTGAATGAAGTATATATTTATATAGCCTACTCTTATCTAAACGGCGTTGTATTGTTTTCCACAACCACGCGAACAAAGTCGCGGGCACAGCTAGTTGTTACATAAATTGATCGTTTAATTTATATTAATTGCAAAGATAAAATCCGATCTTGCAGTCGAGACTGGACGGTTCTTATCGAAGCTTTAATATGGTATCAAATGAAGGACCTTTATTCAATAGACCTTTTAGCCTAACTGACGAAATTGTCAAAGATTTGATTGTTTGATTAGATATAAGATTTATGTGAACCCTGCTTTACACATTATTTACATACAGTCTAACACACTCGCCACAATATTCCCCGCGTATGTTTGAGCACGCCTCACCCGGATTTGTATAAAAAGACAAATATTTACTCAGAATTTAAGTCTGCAATTTTCCGTAAGGCCGCGATCCCGAAGGGAGTGTATAAAATCTAAATTAGGACTATTCAGACGTCGAGAAGCGAGTTATGTAGAAAGTTTTGACTTTACAGCACTTACTCAGTCGTCTTGCGGTAATGTATTATGGGCAGTCAGACGCTCGGCTTTCCAAATATTTTGGCACGCCTTGGCGCTACAAATTACCTCCAGCATTTAACTTTCCACTTCGCAGCCCGACGATGGTGCTTTATTTCAATAGATTACTCAACTCGAAACAAAGAAAATCTGAGCGCAAAATGTTTTTCAAAATGGTGGGCTTCGGACTAATTACGTAATATCATATCAGACACGGCGCTTGTCTTACAATCTGTTTGCTTCAGCTGGCTGGGATTAGATCACAGTGCCGTCATTCATTTTAACTTTTGAGTCCCGACACAAAGGGGATGAACCCTGTAATAAGTTAGATGACTTTTGTATTGTTGTGAATTTGTTTATACTCTTAGATAACCAGACATTGGGAAAGTTGTGATGATATCGCTATAGAGAAAATAACCCTGTTAAATGTTATTTAAGAGTCTTATTAACTAAAAGTAAGGTGTTAGAAACATTATAGGTAATCTAAGTTTTATCGTTTTTCAAAAACTCTTCCTTGGTCTTATTTTGACATGCTTTCATTTTCATCTAACATGAGGCAAAAGTGTCAAAGTACCGGGGGAAAATTTAAAACAAATTTTAAAACTTATTTCTCTAATTAAAACATATCTTTACAATAAAAATATGCAAATTAGTGTCTCTAGCCCATGAGCAAAAGGATAGTTAAAACTCAAAACATGCGAAAATTATTTAGAGCTAGAGAGTTATATAATTACAATATAGAGTCATGGATATTCCGCTTTTCAACAACGACAGCGTTACCGAAATCAGTCGACTGTAATTGGTCCAATAACAATATTGAACAAAACTCATTCTATTGGAATTGTTTCAATTACTACCCGCAAGATTGGTATTATTTTAAATCAAAGTTGTCTAATTACAGTACAGTTACAAACTGAAACTGAACAATATAATTTTGAAGTTTTATTGACACAAAAGTTAAAACTGTTTTGAAGTACTAACTAGTGTGATAGGTACCTTTGCAACAGAAGTTACCCGTTTATGGAAATTAACATCATCATCTCAGCGTATAATCCCGGTCACATCCGCGGCTTTCGCGTGGAGCCCGGGGTCCGCTTTCCTACTATTACGCCTCCATTTCGCACGATCTCTGGCATCCTGTGGTGTGAGATTGTTGGCACGCATATCATCTCTTACAACATCAAGCCAGCACTTCTTTGGTCTACCTCGCTTGTTCCGGCCCGGTGGCGGCGGAGGCGTCATGCCAAGACATTTGTTACCCACGTAACATGCCGTAAGGCTTCGGTTTTCGTTTGTCTGCTTTGTCACGGACACGGAGACTGCCACGGATGCGGGAGTTCCTGATGCGGTCTTTCCACGTAACTCCACACATACACCGCAGCATATTCATCTCCGTGACACGCAGCTCCTGCTTGTGTCGCTCAAGCACAGGCCACGCCTCACTGCCATACAGAAGGACAGGCCTAATGATGGTCTTATAGACCTGTCCCTTAAGCTAAACTGGCATTTTGGGGACACAAATGACACCTATCATCTCACGCCATTTTGCCCAAGCTGCGGAAATGCGTGCTTTAACGTTGCAATTAATGTCGCCGGACACGTGGAGCACAGACCCCAAGTATTTAAATTGATCTGTGCACTCGACCCTGTCTCCGCCTATGCACACAGGCATAGGGTCTGTGGTGTTACTGGCCATGGACACAGTCTTCGCCACATTGAGTTTAAGACCTTGTTCTCAAGCGAGTTCTTCCACGCATTTACCCGCCGCACCAACCGTTCCCTGTCCGCGTCTGCCAGCGCGATATCATCAGCATACAGGAGCAACCAGGAAGGTTGCTCATGTGAATTCTTGATGCTGTCTGACAAGACATCTAATATCACGCTGAACAGGAACGGACTAAGGACTAAGGACGAATCCCTGGTGTACACCGATGGTGATGGGGAAGGGTTTAGTGTCGCCAACAGCGGTCCTAACAATGGAATCGGAATTGAGGTACATGTCTCGAATTATGTCAACATAGGCTTCTGGTACCCCTTTGGAGCTCAGTGCCCACCAGATCACCCCCCAAGGGACACAGTCGAAGGCCTTCTGCATGTCTAAAAAGAGCATATGCAGAGGCGTGTTCTTCGATCTGTATCTCTCCATGGTGATCTTTAGGGCGAAGATAGGGTCCGTGGTTACGTACCCTGGACGGAACCCATATTGACACGTCGAGACAGCACACTCCTGCCGGATCCGGGAGTCTAAAATCCTCTTAAAGATCTTCATGGTGTGGGACATGACCTTTATACCGCGGTAGTTACCACACTCCTGTACGGAGCCGTTGCCTTTGAAGACTGGAGTGATAATACTCAGCCTCCATTGGCTCGGGATTATGCCGGACAGGAACACGCGGTTCAGAAAGTTCGTTAACATGCCCACACCGCGAGGACCCATCGCCTTCCAGGCCTCATTCGGGACTCCGTCAGCACTGACAGCTTTCCGATTCGCCATGCGACGAAGAGCCGTGTGGAATTCCTCAGGCGTTATCGGGGGCACTAATCCAAGGTTCGGAGGGAGTTAGGGAGTTCCGGTGTCTGCACCTCTTGGTGCTGCTAATTCAGCAGCTCGTGGAAGTACGTGCGCCATCTCTCCTTCACCGCGCGATCCTCGCAAAGCAGGTTGCCAGTAGGGTCTTTTACACAACGGCACGTGGATATATCCTATGCCGCTTTCACCCTAGAACGTGCCAACTTGTAATTAAATTAACAATTTATTCTATAGTCATTAAAATAACGTAACCATTATGTAATGTTGAATGTATTTTGTAATGTACAATACAGTATATATTAATAAATGCTATATGCTGCAAACACAACACTTGAAAATGGCTGCATAGATTTGGCTGTCTTTTTAAAATAAGTATTAATATACCTGAGAAGATGTTTAAGAAAGGAATATCTGGTAAAGTTGCGACTTTGTATAAACTATTTGCAAAGGACAATGTCTGCCGGGTCACCAAGTTCTTAATAGAAACCAAGTTACTTTTAGTTACTTTTTTTATATAATTATAAACTAGCGCTTGACCGCAATCCCGCCTGATGGTAAGCAGTGACGCAGTCGTTGATGGTTAAGCGCACTAGTTTATTAAGAGCCTATTCCCTCTAGCCTTGAAGACACTCAAATTGTAGTCCGACGGAAACACCGCCGCTGGCAAACTGTTCCAGTCCCTTGATGTACGCGGTATAAAGGAGGAGGTGAAACGCTTCGTCCGGATCGTAATGATGTTAACAACGTAAGGGTGGAAACTCGCCGTACGACGGGTCGTCCGATGGTGGAACGGAGATGGGGGAATTAAATCATGCAATTCCTTCGCACACTCCCCAAAATGCATCCTATAGAAGACCGAAAGGCTGGCTACTCTACGCCTGTGCTCTAGGCTTTGGAGACCGTCTCGACTTATTTGAGCAACCATTAAATCTACTTCTACAAAAAAGTAAAAATAAAACTATAACAATTAAAAATGAAATCTCAGCTCTTTAGAAGCTTGTCAGCAAATATGTAAAATATGACTATACACATTGTAGGTATAATACTATAGAAAAACACCTCAGACAAACTGGAAGCACAAAGAAGGCGTACAAAGAGCTGATCCCACATAAGTCTTGGATCGAGGGAATGAAACGAGGTACTACAACCGAAAATAGTCGCAATGACGTCATTTCTATAGCAACCGAATTTTACAGAAAGTTCTACAGCGCTAATAAACCAATCGAAACCAGCAACAAGAGCCAAGTACCACTAGAGCAGGTAGAAATTCAAATATAATTAAGATTGAAGAAAATGAAGTCAAAGAAGCATTGAAAAGAAGCATTGATTGATTGAATTGACTCCCTGGGTTCGGATAAAATAACAAACGAAACTCTACGTGTAGCTACCCCATTTTTGGTCATTCCCTTAACGAAATTATTTAACTATCTCCTGGAAACTGGAGAAACACCCACTCAATGGGCCGAATCTACCATCATTTTACTATACAAAAAAAGGTGATCCAAAATATATAAGCAGCTACAGACCCATAAATCAAATCATTTATTTCGGAAAATATCCATAGCTATTAACAAACGAAACTTATAAACAAAACAAAAAAACTAAAATACTACAATATACTTAATTGAAAAAAAAAAACTTTTTTTTCAAAAAAAAAACAACTGACTTCCAAAAAACACTACAAAGTGAAAAATAACTAATTTCGGTAGTCGGTTTCTTTGGTTTTTGTATATTATTTTTTAACTTTGTAGTGTTTTTTAGAAGTCGGTTGTTTTTTTTTTTGTAAAAAAATGTTTTTATTTTACATTTTTTAGTTGTGAAAAGTACTGTTCAGCTGCATCCGGTTAGACTGGATGCTGACGCTAAAATACTTAATGAAAAAACTTACAAATGCACTGGTTGTCCCTACGATTTTTTAAAGTTCCCCTTGATTTCTCTGGTCTTCCACCATCAAACTCTGATGTCCTTATCATGAAACCACCTTGGGAATGTCTTCTTTCCAACAGAAAAAGAATTATCAAAATAGGTTCATAAACGATTCGAAGTTATCCGTGAACAAACATAAAGAAAGCATTTATAGTCGAATTGAGTAACCTCCTCCTTTTTGAAGTCGGTTAAAAAACAAACAAAACCTCACACGGCAGCAATATGTCTGCCGCAGCATTGCTCAATGTAAAGAATTCAGTCGGTTGGCAATCATCGCGAGGACGGTGTTGTCGCTGTCCCGCACTCTGTGCACCCGAGACGCGCACCGCTTACGCATTATGACGTAAAAGCAGTCGGTATGAGCCTCTACGAACATGCCCGAGGCACTGCAGTGGCGGGGCAGCCTCGGCACCGCCCTACACGCATTATTGAACTGGACGCGGAGGGCGCTTATGCTGCACGAGTATAATCAGCCCACAGGCTGCACGTGTAGTGGGACGCACAGTAAGCTCTAAAGAGCGTTATCTTTACCTCTCTCGAACAACGCATAAACCTACGTACTATCATATTACCCCTAACTGACAAAGCTATCCGCTCCGGCTTAGTGTCCAGATCATCTTTCAGGTCAGCTATAAGAATGTGACATAATTTTTTAACTTGCATCACCTTCTCAAGCGGTGATTTATTTATAAATACAGGAGGCACACTCTTCAGTAGCACCAAACACCATGAATTTACTTTTACCTGCATTATATTTCAACCCATGGATTGAGGCATACTCTTCACAGGTCCCCAACGGTTTCCTAAGACCGATGCGCTCAGCAGCACCATGTCATCAGCATAGCTCAAATTACTGACGCATACTCCGTCTACATAGCAACCAACATGTTGACTGCTCAGCCTAACGATCAGAGCGTTTATATAGAGGTTGAAGAGCGCAAGATAGGTCAACCCCCCCCCCCCCCCCCTGTCTCACCCCACACTCCAATTTATAGGGCTCTGACATTACACCCGCCCATCTGGCGCTATTGGTCTGGTGTCTGTACCAATATTTTAATATATCCAAAAGTTCCGGGGGTAATCAATACTCTGCAGTTTCTCCCACAGTATGTTATATGACACCAGGTCGAAGGCTATGGAAAGATCCAGGAAGCACGCTTACACTGGAGTTTTGCGATCAGTATAATACCTGATGACATGCTTGAGACCCAAAATCGCAGTTTCAGTGGACAGTTTGGGCCGAAACCCAAACTGATTGTCATGAAATGACAGATTACTAAGCACCCCATCAAATACTTTTGCTATAACTGTTGCAAGTGTTATAGGTCTGTAGTTATTCACGTCAGCATCATCCCCTGTCTTGTCCTTAACCACAGGCACTACTACAGTTTTCATTAGATCAGCAGGTAAGTAACAATGGCTCATACATAGAGAATAGAGTATTGTTAGTACTCTCGATATATGCGGGCCTGGATGTTGCAGGTACTCAATGCTAAGCCCGTCATAACCGGCGGATTTACCTTTAGTCATCGTCTTTATAAAATTAGCAATTTCTTTAGCATTAAATTTTGTCCCCACAAGACCGCTAAGCATCTCAGCAGTGGGCACCCCAACTCCTTGATCTAGTGGAGACCGAATGAGCCTACTGCCGACAATTTGCAAACTCTTTTCCACAATATTAAACAAAAAGATAAACTCAACACTAGAAAAATAACAACCAATAGAACAAGCGGGATTTAGAAAAGGATACTCTACGATCGACCATATCCATACGCTCGAACTTCTTATTGAAAAGTATCAAGAGAAAAGAAGACCGCTCTACTTGGCTTATCTAGA
Organism: Sesamia inferens; assembly: GCA_037179545.1. Lineage (NCBI taxonomy): Eukaryota > Metazoa > Arthropoda > Insecta > Lepidoptera > Noctuidae > Sesamia > Sesamia inferens. The sequence continues at coordinate 17,928,992 of CM073930.1, forward strand.
TTAGAAAAAGGCATTCGATTCTGTCTTGCACACCTACATCTGGGAAACTTGAAAACACCACAAAATATGGAAAACGAATATATTCAAGTCATAAAAAGCTTATATAGCAATAGCAAAAGTACAGTTCGGCTGGAAACGACCGGCCCATGGTTCTCTGTTGAAAGAGGGGTAAAACAGGGCGATCCGCTCTCGCCTCTACTTTTTTATAGCGGTCCCAGAATCTGTAATAAACAAACTTGACTGGGAAGAATGTGGCATAAAAATCGAAAATAGATACCTAAACCACCTCCGTTTCGCAGACGACTTGGTTCTTATATCAGAAAAAGGTGTAGAAGTACAGTACATGGTAGAGACCTTAAATAACGCGAGCAAACTGGCAGGGTTAGAAATGATCCTCGCGAAAACCATGTTAATGACCAACACCATGGTACCAATACATGTAGAATGTGAACTTGTTAAATACACCGACCAGTACTTCTACCTCGGCAAACGAATAAGCTTCGATAGCTCAAACAAGTACCAGGAGATACAGCGCAGGGCACAGCTAACATGGAATAAATACTGGCGCTTAAAAGAAATATTTAAGAGCACAATGGATGTTAAAATAAAAACCAAAGTATTGAATTCGTGCCTTATACCGTACCTAACCTATGCTTGCCAGACATGGAAATTTAACAAAAATGTTAAAGACAAAATTATAACATGCCATCGTGCGATAGAGAGAAGTATGTTAAATATCAAAAGAAAACAAAAAATATAACATACAAAAATTAGGAAAACTACCAAAGCAACAGAGGGTCTGAGTCTAGCTCTAATTCTGAAATGGAAATGAGCCGGAGACATAGCGCGTCTTCAAGACCAGAGATGGACAAAATGTGTCACAGCGTGGAGAGGTCCAGCAGGCAAAAGAAAAAAAGGAAGACCTCGTAAAAGATGGGATGACGAGATTAAACATGTAGCGGGACCAAAGTGGATGCTAACTGCACACTCCAAAGAAGTTTCGCACAATTTGGAGGAGACCTTTAATTGCAAAAGGGGTCTTGCAGACAAATAATCCTAGTTTCTATTAATTAATATAAAATAGTATATATATACTAGCTGACCGGCAAACGTTGTTTTGCCATATAAATAATAGATTAAATTACTAAAATGGCTATTAAAAAATAAGGGTTGATCGTAGAAGGGTGAAAATTGGGGATTGTATGTATTTTTGTATGTTGTATCATAAAAAAATAGAAATTAAAATTTTTGTCTAAAAAATAAAAAAAAAATTAGGGGTGGACTACCCCTAACATTTAGGGGGATGAAAAATAGATGTTGGCCGATTCTCATAGATACCGGTTAAGCACAAAAAATTTCATCAAAATCGGTCGAGCCGTTTCGGAGGAGTTTAAAGCCGAACACCGTGACACGAGAATTTTATATATTAGATATATATATATATATATATATATATATATATATATTAGATAAATAGGTACTGTAAATAATAACTACATACTTACAAAACTTTAAATATTAAACAACAAACTATGTAACAATTAACGCTGTTTTGCGAGAAATACAGGCTTTTTTATTTATTTATTATTTACCTCTACTTGTGAAAAGATGTTTAGACACAAACTGGCCCCTTTACAAAATTTTCCAGCAATTGTTATTGTTCCAAAACACTCTTGGAATTTCCCTCTTACTGAGTTCCTAACATTATCAAGCTGGTAAACATAGTATAATAGACTTTACCTCCCATCATCTTTGTAATATTATTGGCTCCATAATATTATTCAGTAGCACAAAACAATTGCATAATTTCCTCTTTTTATTTCACACTATTATCACTGAAGTATTTTCAACGACCGTATTCGGTACAAACGCGCTTGATCTAACCATGATGAAAGCGTATCACTGAGGCTTCTTCCTGAAGGCTCTCAATAATAATGTATCTATTACTAGACTTCTGAAGCAGTCTTAAGAGTAAAACTGAGAGCCTTGAAATTGTAATACTTTTTCTCAAAGAATTGCTAAATATTTTTACTAGGAAAGGCAAGTTAATATTCTTGAACTTGCACGCAATTTAAGTATGGGATGAATTGGTATAGCATTAAGAATCGATTGAAAACTTTTAAAAAGAGTGTTCCTAGGGTGGTCCTAAGAAAAAACGCATTTTTAAATTAATTAATTAGCAAATAATCAAAAGTTATTTACAATATTTGACCCATTTATGTAGGGGAGAGCGGGGCTGAAAGTGCCGATTTTGACAAATCCTTTCAAGATTCGGATAAAACAAGTACTATGTCTGAGAGTAGTGGTTCATCCTAAGCCAAATTTAATCTATTATACGAATTTAACTACAGATTTTACACATTTTTAATAGTTTTTAAGAAAAAGTGATTTTTTTATACATAGGCGGCAAGGCGCTAACAACCCCACTTCGGGGCAAGTTGTGCCGTAGCTGAGGTCGGTTGCGCCGTTGATAATGCTAGGAGTTTTACATGAAAGAAAATTAATTTAGAATTTAAAACACATCAATTTTATAATAATATATTTATTCGTTATACTTTTTAATATAAATCAACAGTTTTTAAAGTTTTATTGCATATAATACTAATTATACTTATTATAATAAAAAAACAAATAACCTTCACTTATGTAATTATTTCAAACTTAAAAGCATATTTTTAATCAATAGTTTGTACTTATTTTTATGCAAATGAGATCAATTATTAAGAATATCAGTCTCTAAGGACTATATAGCAAAAACAATAAAGATTTCTCTTAAATTTCAATTTTTCAAAATGATTATCTTATTGATCAGTCTCAAGTCTTTTTAAGAAATAAAAAAATATATCAAGACTAGTTATTCTCCAGATGATTGATCAGAATAGCAATTAGGACATACAAATGTTTGGTTTTCTTCATCTTCAATAGATTGCAAATGGGCCCAATTCTTACATTCTCTGCATTCAATCCATTTTTCTCCAGGGGCAGAGTTAGAATAGGCATCAGAACATATGACACAGTACCATTCTTGTTCGTCATCAGAACTGTCGTCATCTTGCAAAACTCTTTTCTTTCCGGGCTTTTTAGTCGGTTTTTTTGTTATTTTACCCTTTCCCTTGCCTTTTCCCTTCCCTTTTCCCTTAACCTTCTTTCTTTTGTAGTTTCACTTTCTTTCTTCTTCTTTTTATTAGCCTGTTCTTCTGCCAAAGCATTTTTCTCCGGAGTGTCCGTAAGAATAGCTGTCTTTCTTTTACGTGCTTTATTACGTCCAATTAACCGGGGAGGTGCTTTAGGCAGTGGTCTTATTAGCTCTGGTGAGAAAACTGCTGTATTTTTATTTCCTGTGTTGTTATCAGCTGATTGAGGAAGCTGGAAGCTGCAGCAAGGGATAGGTTCCGGAGAAATCTGACGTGTCTCTTGTTCTTTATTACCTGATGGTGCTCTTGTACAGTCAACGCTGCAGTCGCTTTGCCCAGGAATATGCTGTAGTATTGATAGACTAGTCTCAATCTCAATATTGCTGCCCACATAATTTAACTCATCAAGATATTTTACTCATCAATTTGTATAATGACATAATTTGACTCATCAATTTGTAATTCACGTGCAATAGTTTATAATTTACGTCCATCCTTGACGACTGCATCAGCAGCCCTTTGTAAAAGATCCTGAGATGTAGTTCCCCTTTCAGTTTTTCGCTTGTATGTCCTCATTCTGTCAAAGAAAATAATGCAGTGTAAAGTATCATGCCCAAAAGAACCTATTTTATTTTTTTTATAAGTGCTCGCGTAAATATAAACAATATTGAAACAATATAGGTTGCTTAGGGGTTGGTTGTGCCGCGGCACAAGCAGCCCCACATGAACGGCACATTTTACCCCGTTTATGATAGTGTGATATTTTGTCTCACATATAAAAAGCTATTGCATAGCATTTTGTAAGTATTTCTTTTTTTTTTTTAATATTTTTTCTTTTTTTTTATTTATTATTATTATTTTATTTTAATTTTTTAATTATTTATTATTTTCTTTTTTTTTCTTCATATTTATTTCTTTTCTTTTTTTTTATTATTATTTCTTCATTATTTTTTTTTTAATTTATTTCATTTTCTTTTTATTTTCAGCTATTCGATGTTGTACATAAATACCTATACACCTATATACTTTCTCATAAACAGCTGCTTATGTATTCGTCCGACTTCGACTTCAGCTCGTCTCGATTCGTGCGAGTTTCGTAGAGTCGTACAATACGTCTAATCGCACGCACACAACGCCGAAGACTGCCGAACTGAAACGACGTTAGACGATGTACGGCCTTCAAGCCACACCTCCGTGCCCGTCGGAGTGGGGAGCGTGAGGTTTTTTCGTTACGGAATTTCTGGATTCGGTCCCCGCGCTCAAGGCCCGCGATAGAAGCTATGCAATAGCTTAAAATCTCTTTGCTCAAAGCATTAAAATTATACTGCATAACAAACTAGGATAAATAACAAACATTTTACAAAAACTCTTATATTAAAAGTACGAAAAATGCTAGCTTGAGACCAAAAAGTATCGAAACGAAAATATTTACTTACGTGGCGTTGGAGGACCCTCACATGCACTGCCACTCGACCTGCGTCGCTGACGCAACTAAAATGGCAGCCGCGTGTGTCCGACTGTTAGGCATTACGCGACAGAATACGATTGTATATCTATCTCTTTCTGTTTTCGAGATATTCGCGTCGGCACAATTTCCCCCGGCACTATCAGCCCCGCTCTCCCCTACTACAACATTCTGCAATTTTCATAATTCCGCGATTCTTTTTGATGTTTTAAGATCTTAGTATATTTCTTACCTACGAAGCTCTTAAAATATTTAAGATGGGAAGAGAAAAATATTCCTTGTTTTTTATAAAATTATAAACTAGCGCTTGACCGCAATCCCGCCTGATGGTAAGCAGTGACGCTGTCGTTAATGGTAAAGCGCACTTTGCCAGCGGCGGTGTTTCCGTCGGACTACAATTTGAGTGTCTTCAAGGCTAGAGTGAATAGGCTCTTATTCCGACGGAAACACCGCCGCTGGCAAACTGTTCCAGTTGCTGACTAAAATGCATCAAAACTTACTCTTAACTATATGACAAGGAAAGCGGTACATAAATCCAACTAGAACAAGTATTCTGTGTCAACCTAGCAAAAGGGCGGAATATGTATTACACAGCTTGTAAAGGCATTCGAGTGAACAATACATTGAACTAGATTTCTCTGTCGGCCCCAATTTTGTTTTTCAGACCCTTTTTGTTGCGACGAATCTCCATTACATAGGGACTGATGGACGATATTGTATGTATTAGGCTTCTTTATCTTCCTTTATTTAGAAGAGATTATTTTTTTTAATAATTATAAACTAGCGCTTGATCGCAATCCCGCCTGATGGTAAGCAGTGATGCGATCGTTGATGGTAAAGCGCGCTAGTTTATTAAGAGCCTATTCACTCAGAAAAACTGAGCGAATAGGAAGGAAGACGGCAGTTGAGTGAGGTGATGCAATGTTAAACCCAACAACACGACCAACGATGCTGCGCCAAAGGGAGATTGATTTGAAGACCCTCCACGACCAAACTCCCAACGCAACAACATTAGGCGCATCGTACCCGGCACACATCGCAACACTACTGCTCAGACCCGTCCTCCGTACGGCTTCACCAGACATCATACCGGAGCACGAAAATTTCATAGATAATTCAAGTTGATAACACAAGTACAAATAGCATTTAGTTAGTATATAAGAATTTACTTTATTTCTTTGTTTTTGTTTTATAAGAAACGAGCGCATGCCGTCATCACACGTTAGGTACTGTATAAAACACTGAAACTATCTGAAAAATTAAATTAAAAAGTATTACCAGTAGTAATGGTTTGGGACTAGGCAAATAGATGTACGACTATAATACAGGGTTTTTCATTAAGAAAGTTCGAACATTGAAATGAAATAAAACAATCTGTTTAAGTGATATTACCACAATTTTTATTACATTTTAAAGAATATTCAATGACATTATGTGTTTAAAATAATATCAGCCAAATGGCCACCGCAACTCCGCTGTAGATGGTGTATTCTGGTTGACCCATTTTGAAGGACGTCTTCGCATAAATGGGGCTCAATTTCACGAAGTACGCGAGTTATGTTGGCCTTTAGGGCAGCAATTGACTGTGGTTTATCTGCATACATTAGAGATTTCACGTAGCCACACAGAAAATAATCGAGCGGTATTAAGTCACACGATCTCGGGGGCCAGTTGATGTCGCCACCATGCGAGATGACGAGGCCCTCGAATTTCTCTTTCAAAAAATTTCATGTTTCCCGTGCTGTATGGCAAGTGGCCCCATCCTGTTGGAACCACATGTTTGTAAGATCCATACCACCTACCCTAGGCCACAAAAAAATTGTTACCATCGTCCGATATCGGCCGCCACGCAACTTTAGGCGAATAGAGCACTGTTTTTGATAATAAATTTTAATAATTTCTACGCGTTGTTGAAGCGTGTAGCATTACATGGTGAAATGCCACGACTAAATATGTATTCATGCCAAATTTGACAGCTACCGCATTACCAAGATGGCCGCTATGCGCTGTCAAAGTTCGAGCGTCCCTATTGAAAAACCCTTTATCATACTAGACTACGACTGCGACAATAGAAACCTACTTGAATTCGTAGATATTACTAACCAGATCTTACAAAATATTGTCAGAAGTACTTTAATTTTCTTTGTCTGGAAGACACCCGCAAATGTAAAAGAATAGTGATCAGTGCTCGTTCTCTCAAGTGAGTGAGTTTTTATTTCCATATTATCCATAAGAAAGCGTTAAAGTTCTTGTGGAGAGAAAAAAAAAACAAGAATTATCTTTATTATTTTTTTATTTTTTTTATTGAATTATAAACTAGCGCTTGACCGCAATCCCACCTGATGGTAAGAAGTGACGCAATCGTTGATGGTAAAGCGCACTAGTTTATTAAGAGCCTATTCACTCTAGCCTTGAAGACATTCAAATTGTAGTCCGACGGAAACACCGCCGCTGGCAAATTGTTCCAGTCTATCGATGTACGCGGTATAAAGGAGGAGGCGAAACGCTCCGTCCGGATCGTAGTGGTGTTAACAACATAAGGGTGGAAACTCGCCGTACGACGGGTAGTCCGATGGTAGAACGGGGATGGGGGAACTAAATCATGCAATTTCCTCGCACACTCCCCAAAATGTATCCTATAGAACACCGAAAGGCTGGCTACTCTCTCTCTATCTAAATCATTCATAATCAGCCAATAATGTTCCCACTGTTGGGACACAGGTCACCTCTCGGTGAGAGGGAGTGGGCCGAAATCTACCACGCTGGCCCAGTGCGGATTGGTTGATTACACATGTCTTCAAATTTGTTTACTCTAGGACATTCCTCACGATTTTTTCCTTCACCGTTTTGAGAGCAGTGGTTGTGAAATAATTTACACAACGTAATGCCCCTAACGGAACACTGAAAATCATCATCAAAGTTATAGGACGAAGTCTGTGGAGTCGGCTAGGAGGTTTACTCGGTAGCAGGTCATAATATCAGCTGCCGGCAGAAGTTACCACCCATCAGACAAAGTCTTGCCGCCAAGCGATTCGTCGTGTTCCGGCATGATGTCGGGTGAGGCCGTACGGTGAACGGGTCTGAGCTGTTGTGTTGCGATGTGTGCCGGGTACGATGCGCCTAATGTTGTTGTGTTGGGAGTTTGGTCGTGGAGGGTCTTCAGATCAATCTCCCTTTAGCGCAGCATCGTTGGTCGTGTTGTTGGGTTTAACATTGCATCACCTCGCTCAACTGCCGTCTGCCTTCCTATTCGCTCAGTTTTTCTGAGTGAATAGGCTCTTATTAAACTAGCTAGCTAACTAGCGCTTTACCATCAACGATCGCATCACTGCTTACCATCAGGTGGGATTGCGGTCAAGCGCTGGTTTATAATTTATAAAAAAAAGAAAGATTTATAAATAATAATTTCGTTCACGTCTTCGAAGCAGTAATATTTGAATTCCGTTTTGTAGAAATCAACTACTGAAAACTCCTGTAAAAATACCCTTTACGAAGCCGAGAGTCACTTGTTCTTCCTGACATTATTAACATTATTTTTTCTGTATTAAACCTTTGTGGTTACGAAGATATTGAACGTCAAACATGGAGTTGCTTTCTATATATTTTTATAGGATAACTTAACTTTTAATTTCCAAGTCTCGTGTACCGTTGGGAGTTCATTACCAAAATGTTTGCATCAGTTACGTTGCGTAATACCGTATATTTTCCATAATGTAATGACCTTGCCCGAAGCTGACATCCAGCTTCGTAAATGGTCTCGTTACACCCTGTACTTTCAGTCGTCTTTAGAGCTGAAATGAATATCTCCTTTTGTTTACATAAAGTTTATGGTATTTTATTATGAAGGTTGGTAGCATAATCGTTTGTTATAAAAAGATGCCTATTACGATTACTCACCAACCGCAAGAATTACGACAGTTTTACGGTTGGTGCTATTGTGGGATTGTGCTATGACTGCTAAGTACCAACGCGTAATAAATATTTCGTTTAATGCTGCTAATTTACAGCATAATAGTATCTCAGATCGAGAATATTAGGTTACACGAATACATAATATTTGAACAATCTTTTGTCGTACTATTTCGGCCTGTCCCGTCTGTTCTGACCTTAAAAATGTGTGGGTTAACTTAATTGAAATTCATCACATAAATTTAAAAACGGACACCATATAATGAAGCTTAGTATTGATGTTATGGGTATTGTAGCATGAGCCAAGTCTGCTTGTATAATAATTGGTAAGATGGCCAGCGAAATGTTACACCAAGCCATAAATCCAAGGGTTGACTGAGCTTACTCAGATATCAATGTATCTATCCAATTACAAAAATGATAATTAAGTTATTTTTATTTAGCCTGGAAAGACAAGTTGACGCCCAATTAGGGGTAAAAAAAAAAGTAGACTCCAGACTGAGTAATAAGGAAAACAAAATTAAATCAAGTATATTTAAAGAATAAATTAGTGTTGCCCTACTTTTAAATTTTTTCGTTTCAGAAACATCCATTTTGACGACTTTATAGAGAAGCTATATTAGCAGGCACTTTTATATTATACCTAACGCACTAGATAAGCTCACGCTGTGGGTTTCAACAATTCAAGACAAACTTGGTAGTTTACGATATCATTAGCATTACCAAATAACCACAAATGAAGTTTAATATTCCTAAAGACTAGAAAAAAGGGCATCTTCATTGTTATTAAATATTTGTAGGTTTAAAATAATATGTAGGTAATATAGAATATACGTTTAGGTATGTGTTAAGATCGTCGGCTGGCCGACGGCTGTGACCTATAGTATAATTAGGTGATACGCACTTAGTCGACACTCGTCCGGGCGACTTTGCCTATGTTTTGGTTACTGAGGGACTGGGTCGCTGGTGACTTTTAGACGTACGTAATATTTTTTAATCTATTACCATACCGTATTATGATGATAGCAAATATATGAAACGTGTGACGTCATCTAAATCGACATCGATCGACATTAATTGACATTTTACTATAGATCACATTGACACACGCAAAATCCTGCATCCTTGCAAGTGCATGTATACAACGTTCTAACATCAATCGTCTGGCGGTTGCACAACACCCGTTTGTTCTGAAGATCCTTTCTTTCCTAAGGAGGACGAGTATAATGGTGTAAGTAAATAAACATTTTAAAAGTCGCCTTCCGTGAATTAAAAAGGTCAAAATACTGTAGTAAAAAAAACTAGGAAAGCCTCGGTGATCGTTATTTTGTTAGTGATTTGACACGTCAATCTTCGTACAGAGTGACAGTTTCATAGAATTGTATAGCTTGATAAACGATTATTATTGATTTAATCTGAATTAATAATCAAGATATCCTCAAGGAAATAAATATGTGTGCGTCGTTACGTCAATTATCGAGTGGTTTGACCTTTACTTGTTTGTAAAGGGAACTCAACAAATTCTATAAGTCGCAATAGTAGCTACTGCTTGTGGTTTCACCCACATGTATGTTGGAAGATATCCCATGGGAACTAACTATCGTAATACAAAGTAGGAACCCTATAGATAGGCATATTACAAACTGTCTATGTGACTTTCAAGTGAAGCCGTGGAATTGATTTGTTCTAATTCGGAAAACATATCAAGACAATAAGGGTACCTAATTTTCAAATAACTTTATTTTCGCCATTTCGTAGCTAATTTTCAACTTCGTCACAATGTTATTAATATATATAATATAGAATAAGACGATTGTTATTCTATTCGGAAGATTTACTACCAGGAACAATGTACATATACATATAGCCAAACCATAATAATATTTTGGCCCCACCATTTATTACATTTGTTTTTCTCAAATATCGAATGTCGCCAAATTATAGTTTGATTCATCCAGTGTTGTTATTGAGACATTTATTTGTGGAATGCGGAACCACGGTCCCGTTCCCAAGTGCCCTTCGACAAGTTATTTTTGGAGGAAAACGGAGAGTATTGCCATCTGTCCTCGAGTGTCTGTCGCCGAATGGGGATGGATAGGAATTTTCATGTTATTTGACCCCGAACTTATAAATGGGACCTACAGATGGAGATTAAAAGTTTTCTCAGCCCCTTAAATTATTTTTTAATCAAAGTGTCTGCCTTCGAATGAAGGCAGATAGGAATTTCCGTAAAAGTTTTATCTGCCTTGGAAATATAATTTAATTTAAATTTTATTCTGCTAACTGGGTATTATCGCAGTCCGATATAACAGCATTTTAATTCCTGTAAAAATATACATAATACACTCATAGCTATAGTCACATTATATACAAAATACTCAATCAATCAATCCTTAACAATTTTACTTGATTCAATCATTCAATTTACATAAAATAATGAGATTCAGTTAGTCGCATCAATCTTTGCGTATAGTCAGTCCACAAGCTGTATGTCTATAGTGTATTGCAGTAGAGTTTAAAAAGCATTATTTCAACATCTTTAAAGCACCGAGCAAACATGCGGAAAACTATATTCGATTTTTTCGCGCTGCCGTGACATTGCTGGAGTCTTTGTGTCTTCTACGGAATAATTTTGAATATTGTCGGAATCAATTCTATGATACTACTGAATACATCTAACGCCACCAGTAAACAAGTTTTCAAGAATAGGCGAACTTAACTCAAAACTCTAGCTTTTGACCTTATAAAACCTCACTTAGAGGACCGATTTTTATACAAAACTTTGCCGATGCATCAAAAGCGGTCTTCTGAAACTCCGACCCCTTCTTATTCCAATTCTGGAAGATGCTTATTTTGTCCCAGGACAAAAGACCATAAATCATACACTCATTGCTGTAGGATGTAAAAAAAAATATAATATGTTTAGAGCACCGGACAAAGATTTGTCAAAATTGTTCAAAAAACCTTTATTTTATTTTGCCTAATTGTTATATATTCCTCACAGTATACTGATCAGCCTCCTAAGTCCACAGACCGAGGCGTCTAGTACCTAGCACCTAATATCTATAAATACTACACACGTATTTTTCTTTTTTCATATAAACAAAAAATGAAGACGACGCAGTGCGTTGAAAACTCGTGTGACGTCACTGCACGCTACACTTTTTAGCGAGCACTATCGTCACCAGCCACCACTCCTGATCTTTGATGCCTTCTATATTTGGCAATTTTTATTGTTTTGATGAAACAAAAAATACGTGTCTAGTATTTTTTGGAAATCTGACTGACGGATTAATTAGTTTTTTTTAGTCAGATACCCTATTGTGCCATAACGTAATTATCAAGACATGAATTAGACCCACAGGTTTGATTCACATATATAAATGTTCATGCACTCAATCGTAAAATATTCACATCAATAATTATTACCCATTTAAATTCATCACATAAAACATATAATTTTAAAAAAATACTATCCAGATTTGAGCATTGAATTCTCCTAAGTTCGTTTACATAATCATTACTGATAGTAGAGAACGAAGCGCCTAAAGATTCGTCATAAAAGGACCCTCAGGGCATGTTGTTCTATCTAAAAAGATATCCAGTATACACTCAGACACAGCACCTGTATGCTTTGTGATCCAATATTTTTTCATGTTGATCTTTTCCAAGAATAGGTACCCTCTCTTGTGTTTGCATTTTTATATGATCTACGATATCGAATTTCAATATATTAGTGTATATTAGTGTATACTAATATATTGAAATTGATTTTATGATTTTCGGTAAATATAAATATAAATCAGTATTTTCTTATAGCAGCTTTAAAGGAAGACATTCATACATGCTTTTACTCTTTCGGTCAAATACATATCCGTACTTTTTTTTTCTTTCTCTTAGCTACAGTTTGCCAATGATTATCTTCATTTTCATATTTTGCTTTTGCAATCAACACTGGTACTTGACGCGTAACAAGGCCAACCTTATTCTGCTTGGGTCTCTGTTCTAATCGTTTTGTGTGTTTGGATGTACTTGGGCAACGTTCTTAATGTGTGTCCAAATAAAACGCGGCACTCGAGCGAGACTGCCGCGCGTGCCTTGCCGCGCTATGATTGGACGATTGCCGTGAACGATTTTAGTGTTGGTTGTGTGGACGGACGTGTTTTATCAAATAAGATGGATAAAGAAAACGAAATTAATTCGCCACTACGATCTGGACGCGGATTGGATGGTTGGAGGTGCGAGTTAGATGCAGAACGGTATAAAACTTTTTAGCAGTTATCTACAACGCCACATGCAAAAAACGCCTCATACTGACGTCACGCAGAAACAAAATACAAAAAGATGAAATCAATTAAAACAAAAAAATAAATAAATATATATCGGAGATCGTCGGTATAATTTTAATGGAAGTTACTCACTTGGTTTACGTAGTAGTGGGGTAAACGATGTGTTGTTATTTGTATGTAATGGCGGCACGAAGACTGAGTCGTTTTGGAAAGTCAAAATGGTCGAACGGTCACTTCGGACTGAGACGCGGACCAGGGCACTTCTACGGGGCCAAACTGTAGGTTTGCCTAAATTGTGATTGTCATGATTGGAGGGTATACTTAAACTTCGTGTTCTAATTCATAACTCCACTTACGAAATGAAGCCCGTACCACCACACCAAGATGCGGATGACCCTTTCGCTCCATCGTAGCTGACCTGCACATATATTAAAACATCAAAAAGTGAAAATTTAAAAGATTGTATGTGCACGTATAAATAATAAATAGTGTTATTTTATCTTATGGTTTTCGGCTACATTTTACACGAAATCTTGAAACCTGTCCAAAGAATGGACGGAAGTACATGGTCAACATTATTAAACTTAGAATCTCACTCGACAGTGTTGATAAAATAGGTACTTTTGTATGCACTTTATTTCTCAAAACTTAATGTCTTTGCTCATAACATTTTGAAGTATGAAGTGTGTGTCTTTCTACGAAGACGTTAAGTCATATAAATGTTTTAAAGGTTCGTGGGAATACTAAATAAATGCACAATAGATGCGGAAATTGATTAACACGTAATAAGGTTGGAAAGACTCTTTTGCCGTAATTTTTTTTTATTACTATTCCAGTCTCATATTACCGCGACCGTTCTTTAATAGGATCAGATGCAAATATTTTTATTAGTTAATAATGCATTAACAAAAATCGTCTTTCATCTAGGTTGCACAAGACAAAACCCCCTCTGGGCTTGGAAGAATAAAGTGGCCATAATTTATTCTAACAAAGAAAAATGCAATTTGTTTTTTTATTTTTTTCTAAGGGTAATGTCACGTGTCACTAAACAGTAGCCAGTATTCATATTCCTGAACGATTACTTCACGCAATTTCAAGCTTCATTAATCAGTAAGTGATGCGTTAAAGTGGACAACCTTTGAAGACGTTGGTACATACCCACATGAATTATGTAAATACGCGAAGTTGGAGGGAAAATCGCAAGCAAAATCGGGGAATGAAAAAGTTGAGAAAGCTATGGCAAACTTTTACTAGCACCGTAGGTACACCAAGTTTATTATTAGATATTGAACTGTCTTCGTATCTTAATACTAAAATTATGAATCAGAGCTGTGGTAATATTCTTTTTGAGGAGAAAAGAAAAGATGTGTTTCATCAGGTTTGTTATTTATAGAAGTACCAGTTAGCCTCTTTACATAGAACTAAAAGTACTTTTATTACATTTTATGGACAGTATAAACCCAGTGTTATTACTACAAAAGTTCCAAATAATACTAAATTCCTAATAACAAGATGTTAACAGTACTTACGGGATGTACCTGACAGCCGTGGAGCACCTCTCTACTGCTCAAGCACCTAACAACACAAGGCCGTCGACAAGGGGTGCCCCCAATATAATGATGGCGTCTGTTTTTGTGGACCCATTATGAAGGGTGTAAGTCTACCCTTGCTATTTTATTCGTGTATTACGTAACATCGATCGGGCATGGGAACATAGTCCTGCGATAATTCTAAATAAAAAAAATTTACTATAGCTACCTAAACCTAAACCCATATCCTCCGTGGCGCAGCGGTTAATACGCGTGCCTGCGACGTGGAGGCCCCGGGTTCGATCCCCGGCCAGGTCATGATGGAAAACGATCTTTTTCCTGATTGGCCTGGGTCTTAGATGTTTATCTATATATGTATCTTTTATAAATATAGTATCGTTGAATTAGTATCCCATAACACAAGTCTCGAACTTACTTTGGGGTTAGCTCAATCTGTGTGAAAAAAAAACAAAACAAACAAAATGTTTTTTCCCACGTTTTGCAATGATCGTGCATCAATAGGGGCTTGCATAATTATAATGTTACACACTAAAAATTATTTAAAGGGCCTGTGCAAGTGGCTTCGGTCCACCGTACGTCTTCTAAAGTTGCTGCACACCAGGGTCCCGAAATATGCTAAAAACACGTAATAATAATAAATTTATTTATTTAAAGTAAATTAACCTGAGATCCTCATCATCATCTCAACGTTAATCCCAGTAGCATCCGAAGCTTTTTCAGCTTTGGAGTCTGGGGTTGGCTAAGTTAACCTGAGATAAATTAATTAATTCTTCTTCTCCTTCAGGCTATAGAGGCCCACTGTTGGATAAAGGCCTCTCCCAAGGCTTTCCACGATGACCGGTCTTGTGCTGCCCACATACATCGGCTTCACGCGACCTTCACCAGGTCATCAGTCAACCTTGCTGGGGGCCTCCCTACGCTGTGTTTTCCGGTACGTAGCCGCCACCCCAGAACCTTATTGCCCCATCGGCCATCGGTTCTACAAGCAATGTGCCCCGCCCACTGCCAGTTAATTATAACGACTCGAAGAGTTAAAATTAATGTATAACAATTAATTAATTATTATTACGTATTTTAAGCAAATTAAATAATTTTAATAAAATTATTTATTTCGAGTAATTATTTATATCAAACATATTATGACTGTCATTCATGGACCCTTCGCAGTCTTAGATGCCCTAAAATCTGAAAATCAATCTTACAAAGGGTATGTAACTGGATTGTGAAGGTCATAGAGGCAGTCGCTTCATGTAACATGTATTTTGTTGCATCCAGTTAGGCTGGAATCTGATCCCAACATTGGGAAAAGACAAGGGTGATACTAAACACGTTGTTACTACAAACAATAAAGTAAAAGATGACAAGTGAGCGGAATATTTTGAAATCCATTTTTTTTTTTCAGAATTGTGAACTAAAAAATGAAGTGAACCTTCACCTATATTATCGATGATAAATATTCCCAAAGAAAAATATCATAAATATAGATGCGAGAATCTGGATGAATGTTCTTTACTCAATCACAGCAAAATGGGTCTGCAAGAAAAATAGAGCTGAAATCGCCTAGATTTGATGAGTTACCTATATCCCACGAAAATGAGATAGTAAGTCATGCAGACAACAAGACTAAGTGTATACCTATACAGTATGTTAAGAAAACCCTGTCCAACCCTTAAGGATAATAAAGGTTAGGTAAACACATGACCAAATATAATATAAAATTTTACGTAATCATCATAGTACTAATACAAATGAATTTTGAAATAATCTTTTTTTCCCGCAAATTAATTCCAACTTCCCCGAAATTTGGTAATTTTTAAAAAAGTGACAATACCGGTATTATTATGAGCGATTAGCGATGCGACCACGTGCCGCGTGCCCTGCCGCCCGCCGCCCGCGGAATGGTGAACACACATTTATTAAGTTACCACTTTTTGCGAAATAATATTTATTTTTAGGGGGATTTTTTTTTTAAGTTTAGCCCGGTTTTGTATCCATTAGTAGAATCAGTTATCGATACCTAACAACACCGTCACGGGTCGAACAGGGTTTTCTTAACATACTGTATATTTATTGAAAAGTGTGGTTTTGAAGTAAGGGGGCGTTATCACCCACGTTGAGACAGGCCAAAATAACAAAGTAACAAAAACAACAAGGAATAAATACGAGTACCATAAGGTTTATTTTTATTTGCATCTTTTGATTTGCTAACTACGTCATCGCCTTCATTTGGAACGAAAATTACAGTTCGGACATGTGACCTAATCGCCAACTCTGGTAATGGAATTTACTTAACATCCATTATCTCTTTATAATCGTATCTACATACATAATTTATGTCAACATTATGAGAGGATTTCTACCATTTATGCACATTCAAATAAGTCGCTGTTAAGCTGTACCTACTCCTAAGCTAACCTTTTTATTATCTATCACTAACTTTTAGATATCTACTTTCTAAGTCTGAGAGACTTAAAAATTCTTTATCCTCTCGCCCAAAATCGTCATTCCGAGATCTCATTACCATAGCTATACCAAACTTCAAAATAACGTAAATAACACCTACATATATCATATTTATGGAAGTCATTAAAGTTTATAAATTTATTTATAATCCGGGTCATTGGATAGACCTTCACCCTCTAGCCACAATCACCGAGCCAGGAAGGTTTCATGATAGAAATTTATGGCAATTTGCCGAAAGTGGATTGTGAACAAAATATTTATTCATTTGTGGTTACAAATGAATGAATATTTTGTTCTCATACACATAGACATGTCTTAGTAACCGAGAGATAATGGCGACGAAATCCTTGTTCGTATACTTTACTAAATTTAAATTTAGTGCATCTATTTCATTAAGAAAACAATATAAAATAAATCCTTATCAGTTTAGTCCTGTTCAGAACTTGAACACAATCTCAACAGATTATTATAATATTGTCAAAATTGTTTTCTTTTTTCGGTATTTGATTTCTGGAAACCCCTTAACGTTACCCGAATAAAGTTTACGCGGATA
Organism: Sesamia inferens; assembly: GCA_037179545.1. Taxonomy (NCBI): domain Eukaryota; kingdom Metazoa; phylum Arthropoda; class Insecta; order Lepidoptera; family Noctuidae; genus Sesamia; species Sesamia inferens. The sequence continues at coordinate 17,946,355 of CM073930.1, forward strand.
TGCTTATATAAATATTTTCCTCTGGTGCAAATGGAGCAGGATTAGGACTCTTTGTATAAGATTTTTTACGTTGAGTATTGGAATACTTTACCAGTAGATCGGTTCGAGTATTTGGTACAAATTAACTTCATCATGATCTACAAGTATGTGTTGACATGTTCCGGCCCCATCACGATTGCTGTCATCTGTCTCAAGCGCTCATGGGACACAATGCGCCATCGGCTCGTTCCTGCTCTTTCCGGCCGGAGAGCTACCCATTACTTGCCGCCCGCAAACCCGTGCCGCCCGCAAATTCGTGCTTACGGTAACTGGGAGGTGAAAGGTTGAGAGCTGGTTGTTTTCCTGCGGCGACTAAGGGAGTGAAGACTCGAAATTGCCTCTCCCACACGCGTTCCGCCTCATCTTTTTCAAACATTACTTCTACGCAGGAGGTGCTGGCCTCCGATTCACTTTCACTCCGTGTCATGGCCTGGCCGGCCGGATGCAAGAGATCGCTCCCACCGATCGATGCCATGTGGAAACAGCAGTGTTCTGCCCAAATCAGAAAGCACCTAGTTATCTGATGTTTATATGCACTACAATTGTATAAAAATCAGTTAAATAATATATGAATAATAGGATATCGAAATAATAACAACCTCTATCCTGATTGTACGTGATAAGCTTCCGTAATGGGAGCCCATTCGGGGGCTCTGCTATTTTGGTACATAAAGATTATATATCGAAATATTACCTTTATGTTCAAACCGTAATAAAACTCAAACTCTTAAATAGATATCCTACTTACATTATTTGGTTCGCAAATGCTTTCCGACCTAGTCATAGCAATCGCGCCATTTTGGAAATATCCAAGACTGCGTGTTTTCGTGTGATTATTCTAATAAAAACTAATTCCTCACTGATAATCATGATTACAATTATCCGTGTGGCAAATTCGACCCAAATCCGTTTAGTAGTTTTTGCCTGTCAGAGTAACAAACAAGTATACATCCATACCAACTTTCATGTTCCAACATGACAAAACTCGAGTCAACTTGAGTTGAATTGAGACCGAAGCAGTTCCGCTATTAGCGCTCTCGACGCTTCAGTACTTTGTGCTTACGTCATCAGAGGGAAGTCTCAAGTTAACTCTTATGGGTCGTATCTGACTACGTTACAGATGTTTCTGAATTATGTCAATGATAAAAACTAATCAGTAAGATCCTGTGGTCAAAAACAGGTAAAATTACTCTGCGAGGGGTATGTTCGCAAATCGGGCGGTAAAATTGGGTTCTTGGTAATAATAGGCTTGTGGTGAGAAAGTTCTAGACTTGCCGGAAACTTGCTGGAACCATTTAGCTAGAACATTCCGAACTCCGATCGAACATTCTAAACTCACATGGAACAACATTCAACAAACACGCTCACACACACATTGGACTTTTTATTATTACATTACATTTTTGTATTAGATACTATTAAATTATCGTTTTCCCGGAAACTGCGAATAGTCTAGATCGAGCCATCGCCTTATATGTATAAAGAGCGACCGCGACGTTTGTCGACCGAGAAGAAAACAACTTTAACTCAAAAGCAGCAAATGAACCTTGCTAATCTTTATTGTGATGTTACTATACCTCCGTACCCCACATACTCGCCCCAATATTACTACCAACGAAAGGAAGGTACTACCTGTCCATCATTTTGGGAAATACAGAAAAGATGTTACATATTACACTACTTAAGTCATCCCTCCAAAAGACAAAATCAATCCATCATTTATCATCACCGTGTCGTGAGAGGATGACATGTAATGAAGGTGACCCTACTTCAAAGTTTGGTCATCATGGTTATGTTATTAGTAGGCAAGTGAGTCCAATATCGACATCCTTAAGCTATATAAGAGATTATTGACGGATCAAGGGCAAAAATTTCTACATCTGTCAAAGACAGTTAAGACGCCAGCACCTCAACTTGCTACAATCTGTGAAATCAGTTTTTTAATAGATTTTCAAGTTTATCGCTTAACAATTAGTTTCAATGTTGATTGGAAAAATTTGAGAGTTTCAGGTAGCTTGATGGCTGACAACTGTACCTACTTGATTGCGTAAACTTTGTGCATTTTTGCTCGGAATTATTTAAATATAAAATTTTTGTAGTTAATATATAAAATGGATAGTGAAGTGGCATTTTGATAATGCAGACATTATTATAATTACACAAAAATACTAGCAACTACACGATCGTTAATTAAGTATATTGTGACATGGGTAATAGATTACTAGTAGGTATGGTTTTTAGTACGTGGCCATGAGCGTACCCAGCTTTATGGCCTAGTGGAGTATTCAGGGCTAGGGGGGAACAAGTCAGATTTTTAGGGCCAAATCATCCCCGGCTATTTTGTCTTACAAACTACACAAACACATCTACATGAAACATTAGGTATTTTTAGTGTAGTGTGTACCTAGGGCAAATAGACATAAATGATCCTGCATAAGTCCCCGTTTATACTTTGATTACTAATTAGGGGAGTTCATACATGTTCCGCGAGATTTCCAGGGTGGAGCAGCTGACCCCACCTTTTTTTTTTTTTTTTTTAATATTTTAAACTAGCTCTTGACCGCAATCCCTCCTGATGGCAAGCAGAGATGAGATCGTTGATGGTAAAGCGCGCTAGTTTATTAACAGCCTATTCACTCAGATAAACTGAGCGAATAGGAAGGAAGACGGCAGTTGAGCGAGGTGATGCAATGTTAAACCCAACAATACGACCAACGATGCTGCGGCAAAGGGAGATTGATCCGAAGACCTTCCACGACCAAACTCCCAACACAACAACATTTGGCGCATCGTACCCGGCACACATCGCAACACAACTGCTCAGACCCGTCCTCCATACGGCTTCACCAGACATCATGCCGGAACACGACAAATCGCTTGGCGGCAAGACTTTGTCTGGTGGGTGGTAACTTCTGCCGGCGGCCGATGTTATGGCCTACCACAGAGAAAACCTGCCACCTGGTGGGTACGCCCATGTACGTGGCTTCTATAATAATTATGTAAGCCTTAGTTGCGTGACAATAATAGCAGATTGTTATTCGGGGCTAAAATGTCCCATTATATACGAGGTAGTTTTGGTCCCCCCAGCTTTAGCGAGGGAGTAAATAGAAACGAGTTAGGTATAATGGGTTTTCAAGCGGTGTGTTACACTCTAATTTTCACTATGATTGCAAGGAAATAAAATTATATAACACAATAATAAATAAATTATAGTCACCAATTAGAATAAAACAAAATTTACAATTAGAGCAAAATTCTATAGATTTTGCGCCAATGTTTTGCGAGAAGGGTCCGTAGTTGAATAATAACAGCCCTACAGGTCGCTCGATCAAGCATAGATTACGCTTGCTGCGGTTGGTCTGTGGCTGGGTGACCATCTTTACATTTTGAGACCCCTTCTTGCTTCGGAAGGCACTTAATAATGCATCCGTAGCGCTTTGACAGTCCTTACGGGCAGTTCGAAGTCCGAAAGTCTGACCACCAGTCTTAGCAAGGGATAACGTATCAACCAGTAACTGGGTTGTGGTCAGTTAGGCACTCGCTTCATTTAAAATACTGATGTTTAGTTGCATCCAGTAAAATTGGAAGCCAACCCTTGTCTTTTTGAATTTTCTTTTGTAGCCGCAATGCAATGTGTGCATTGAACCGACGAAACCGCCACTATTAGTTCCATTTTTAAAAATAAAAGTTTTTTTATATGAAACAGTAATAAGTTTTCGACCCTTAATCATGATGTCTACTTCTGAATAAATACTTTTTCGTTTTTGAAGGCTTTTAGATAACGGTCAAAGAAAAAAAAAAGTGATCATACGAGTATATAAACTTTTTTTAAAAGGATAATTATAATACATATATATATGTATAACTATATATTTTGTCTCTTCTTCAGCCTATAGATGTCCACTGCTGGACAAATGCCTCCCCCAAGGCTTTCCACGCTGACCGGTCTTGTGCTGCCCGCATCCATCGGCTTCCCGCGACCTTCACCAGGTCACCGGTCCACCTTGTTGGGGGCCTCCCTACGCTGCGTCTTCCAATACGAGGCCACTACTCCAGAACCTTTCTGCCCCATCGGCCATCGGTTCTACGAGCAATGTGCCCTGCCCACTGCCACTTAAGTTTAGCGACTCGAAGAGCTATGTTGGTAACTTTGGTTTTGGATCACGCAGAGAAACTCCGAGCATAGCTCTTTCCATTGCCCTTTGTGTGACTCTGAGCCTTCATTTGAGGCCCATTGTGAGCGACCAGGTTTTATAAGTCATTACTGGCAACACACACTGGTCGTTTTGGCAAGGCAGGCGGGGGCTCAATCCAGGGTCGCCCCAGCGTATGACAGGTGTCCAGACTCATACGTCAAGCGACGTTTGAGGGAGGGCACAGTAGCTGTCTGGAATGGGAGGTACACCGGCGGGACCACGGCTGAGGTCACGCGGATGTTCTTCCCCGAAGTGGTGCGCGCGCGCAAGGTCCTGAAGTGCCTCGACAGGACGTCTATCTGGGCGCAGATCTTAACGGGTCACGGCGGCTTCGCCGCATACCTCACAGGTTTAAACTGAAAGACAGTCCAGCCTGCGTGTTTGACACGCAGGCCACTAAGACCATTCAGCACCTCTTGCTGAAGTGCCCGAGACATGACTGCGACAGATACGACCTGGAAGTAAGTACTGGAAAAAAATTGACAGAAATAACAATCGCCAACCTTATGGCGAATAAACACTCCAGGCCGTATCTAGAGCGGTTCTGCCTCAAAGTCGCAAAAATCTGTATTGACCGGAACAAAACAAGATAACAGCACAGCCAGCAAGGCCGTCTGCAAGAATTGTTTTAGCAAAAATGTAGAATTGAAATGATAAGAAAAGTGTATAACTGTATAATAGTAGATAATTAGATATAAAAAAATATATCAATAATGATGTAAAAAATATGACAAAAAAAGAAAAGATAACACAAGAAATATAGACTAGGGAAAAGAGCAACCCAGAAAAAAAGACAAGGCCAAGCTGCAAAAAAAAGGTAAAGCGGTAAAAAGAAAAGACACAAAACAAATGGCAAAAAAGAATTTTTGCCACGCAAGAAGCGAAAGGACGGCTATATATAAAATGAAAACACACACACTGGTCAAAGACTTTAGTCTTGAGACACTGTGGTATCTTGGACAACAAGAAGATGTAGCGCAGAATCCCGAACGCTGCCCAGCGGAGCTGGATTCGACGAGCCACCTCTTCTCGAAGTTGGACCTACCTAGTTGAACTCATACTTTGTCCCATACTCGGCAACAACTTTCGAGTGCAGAGCAACCAACTAGAATTGGAGTGGGTGCGACATGAGAATTCGACATGTTCTTTGTCTTATCCATATTCATCTTTAGACCCACTTGTTGGGAAGCTCTGCTGACGTCATTAAGCATTTTGTCCAAATCTTCCAGGGTCTCAGTCATGACCACGATATCATCTGCAAAACTGAGATTACTGATGTACTCGCCGCTGATGTTGATGCCAAGTCCTATTTTGTCTAAAGAAACGTTAAAATTAATTTAGTCATTTGCTGTTAATTAATATTATTTGTATCCCAATATAATGTATTTAGTAGATTAGTAGCCAAGGTCTGTAAGGCATCAATTGCAGCAATATGAAAAAAACTAAAAACAAACAATATTTAAAGTAAAAGTTTTCTATTCCCGCCTATTTTCATCTTTTTTTTTTATTATTTTTTCAAGAACGAAATTGAGCTTCGCCATCCGATATTTAAAATTGATGACTATTATACCTACTCATAGAAGACAAAGCTGAAGAGCGAAGCGTCCTTTTTTGTCATTGGGTTATTGGGCATTGCCAATGACAAAAAAGGTCGCTAGACATCATATATTCAGATGTATGATGTCTATTTCCAGTATGATGGTTAGATGTACCTACGCAAACTTTTTGAAATAGTGAAGAGTTTTTTTTAATTACTTACCGCCCTAGGGCTTGTCTAGCTACATTATTACCCTAGAGCACTAATTGAACACCTACAAGCCCCATTTGGGGGTAATAACGACCTACTTACCTAATATGATAGATGTAATAGTAGAATAGTAGCCAAGGGCTGTAAGGCATCAATTGCAACTGGGGATATTTACACCCTTATACCATATAAAAACAGTAGAAATGGTAATTGTCTCAGTATATATATGTTTAATACGGCAGCCCAGGGGCCGACACTTTTGCTACCAAAATGTAAAACCTGCTCTGAGCCACCGGCCTACCCCTTACAAAATGTGTCAACAGCCGCCTGTCTACAAGATTTTAAACAATTCTGAGGACTTACCCTTTTGTTACTCGTTCCAGCTGCTGGCAATGTATTACGTGTTATGTGGTGAGTTCTGTGTTGTTTTCCGTATACATAATCTAATATATAAAATTCTCGTGTCACGGTGTTCGGATTAAAACTCCTCCGAAACGGCTCGACCGATTTTGATGAAATTTTTTTTGCTTATCCGGTATCTATGAGAATCGGCCAACATCTATTTTTCATCCCCCTAAATGTTAGGGGTAGTCCACCCCTAAATTTTTTTTTTATTTTTTAGACAAAATTTTTAATTTCTATTTTTTTATGATACAACATACAAAAATACATACAATCCCCAATTTTCACCCTTCTACAATCAACCCTTATTTTTTAATAGCCATTTTAGTAATTTAATCTATTATTTATATGGCAAAACAACGTTTGCCGGTCAGCTAGTATATTAATAGATACTTGATTGTGTAAATTCCACAACGCCGCGCCTTGTCGCGTGCGTTGTCTATCTTCAAAAATTGCCGATTTAGTTTTGGGAATCCGCTGGATAAAACTAGGTACCAACTAAGCGCCCTGTGCACTCGATTTCAATCACTTATATATTGAATTATTTTCGATAGTAAATTCCTTCCCAAAAAACACTCTAGCCGGTATCATGATTTCTGTCGAATCATCCGTCAAAAGACATTGACGTTTTTGTTTTTAATAGTGACGTGGAACATATAAATAGCGGTCGCGAATTCTAGTCTTTTTATCCTAAACAATCCCCGCCCCGAGATGAACAGTTTCATCTGACAGGATGGCTCCCGCACGGCGTATTATCGAACCGCCGATTGCCTCCTCGGCATATAGGGGTATGCGGTCTGAACCTGGATAAAGCTTCAAGATGCAGCCTCTACGCCAACGCAGAGGGGAAAGGTTTGCATCCTGGACCAAGACAAGAACCCCCGCCCATGCAGGGGCCGTTTTATCTGTCCATTTCAGTAATTGCTGCAAGATTACATATCTTAATACTCCGAATAAAGCCGTCTGTTAACATTTTGGGCAATCTGTTGCAGTATTTGAAAACGAGAAAGTCGATGGACTGGTACATTCTCGAATGTATACTCAGGGAGAGCCGTGAGAGGCTGGCCAATGAGGAAGTGACCCGGTATCAAAACTTCCAAATCATTGGGATCCGAAGAGAGCGGGCACAAGGGCCGTGAATTCAAAGTTGCCTCAACTCTACAAAAAACTGTGGTTAACTCCACAAAGGTGAGGACTGTTTCCCCAATTATAAGCCGTAAGTGCGTCTTAGCCGATTTATCGACAGCCTTAAAGATGACAAGCCCCAATGAGGACATGCTGGAGGATCGAATCTCCAAGTAATACCCTGAGTAGCCAATGCTTGGCCCAATTGTGTCATTCCTTGCCAAAAATTCATGGACCTCTCGGCACCATCTGCACCTTGATAATAGGGTAGTTGACTAAAAAAAAACCAATTAGTCCGTCAGTCAGATTTCCAAAAATACTAGACACGTATTTTTTCTTTTTTCATAAAAACAAAAAATTAAGATGACATAGTGCGCTGAAAACTCGTGTGATGTCACTGCACGCTACACTTTTTAGCGAGCAGTGACGTCACCAGCCACCACTCCTGATCTTTCATGCCTTTTATATTTGTCAATATTTATTGATTTGATAAAACAAAATATACGTATCCAATATTTTTCTATAATCTGAATAACGGACTAAATAGAAGCAATTTTTTTTTTTACCCAGGGAACATCTCTATTGGTGCCGCTAGTCTGACCGCACAAGACTCGGCATCCCTCTCCGTGAAGCGAAGCGCCCGAGCGCTGCGATAAACGCTTCCGTACTAAGCGAGGATACTAATTCTAAGTGTACTGCCTTAGTCGACAGACAAATAAACACACATAAATAAACTTTATAAGTTTTAGCCGACCGTAAATGAGAGGCCTTGACAATAAATGGACCCACAAAATCTGTACCAACACCGTGAAAGGGTTTGGTGACACTAACTCGATCATCAGGCAAATCACCTACCATAGGTTGCATGGTGATAGCCTTCAATCGATAACAAGGCATATACTTAAATATAACAGACCAGACACACCGTCGTGCCGACAGAATCCAAAATTCCCATTGTAAAATAGCAAGCAGTACCGTACAACCCGCATGTGAATTAGTAATGTGCCGATCACTCATTATCAACCGTATTAAGGTTATGTCCTTTGGCAACAAGAGGGGATGCCTACCCGAATAAGGCAGCTTCGGGTTGCGTTCACGTTTGTGGTCTGAATTTGGAGGAATCATGTTTTTGAAATGACCAACTTTATGTGGCCTGTTCGAAAGTCGTTACCCCAGTCGTTTGTGTAATAATCTAAATGTGTTGGTTTTAAAATTGCTAGCAATTAAAAAAATATTTTATATTTGAATAAATAATTTTGATGATCCAATAAATTTGTTTTTATTTCAGTTTATACGTAGCGAAGCACCTATCGGGCCGCTAGTACATTAATAAAAGACATCCAAGTCTCATACCCGCTTGAATACTTGGGTAAATCTATACCCGGCAGCCTTGTACAAACCGAAGGGCCGCTCGGGTCAATCTTGGTTACAGATGCACCGGCCAAATCCAGTGACCTAACCTTCTGTATGATCTCATAGAGATACTCCATACACTGCCCATAATCTGCCTGGGCATGCAACAATTTGCACTGTAGGGTTTCATTGTCCGAGTCCAAATCCACCCTTTCATACTTACGTACTTCTGTAATGCCTGATCCAGGTCGTCAACATACCTCGAGGCATTTGAGGCCCGTTCCTTCAAAGCCTCGTACCTATCTGGTCTGTTCACAAGTGCCCGTGCACTTACAAACCATTGCAGGATTCTACGGATCTCTGACATTTTTATTAGTAGGTAGGTATAAAATAAAATGAAATATAAAAAAATCCATAAATCGCCAATTAACCACGCCTGATTAGCAAAATTAACGACGCTCTGCTACCAAAATGTTTATTGCAGCAGCCCAGGGGCCGACGCCCTTGCTACCAAAATGTAAACCCTGTTCTGAGCCACCGGTCTACCCCTTACAAAATGTGTCAACAGCCGCCTGTCTACAAGGTTTTAAAACAATTCTGAGGACTTACCCTTTTGTTACTCGTTCCAGCTACTGGCAATGTATAACGTGTTCTGTGGTGAGTTCTGTGTTGTACTGCCGTGTGCTATAATATATTAATAGATACAGTTATACTTGATTGAGTAAATTGCCGCGCCTTGTCGCGTGCGTTGTCTATCTTCAAAAACTGCCGATCTAATTTTGAGAATTCGCTGGATAAAACTAGTACCAACTGAGCGCCCTGTGCACTCGATTTCAATCACTTATATATTGAATTATTCCCGATAATAAATTCCTACCCAAAAAACACTCTTTCTTTCTTTTCTTTTGAGTGAATACTACTTCAACTCTTCAATGGCCTCTGTGGTTAGATACCACAATTTTGCCAATAACACGTGTAACAAATTATAGAAATTCTTTAAAAAAATTATTTCACAATAATGGCGGATATCGTCAATGACAGTTGAAAAAACGGCCGAGTGGGCCGACTACTAGGAGATTTGATGCAAAGCCATGATGTAGCTATGCTGCGATATTTCAATGTTCTTTATGAATTATTCACTGAATGCACTTTTTACTACATAAATCACGCGCTTTTATTTAGTAAACGATACTATAAATAATTTTAAAAGTCCAATGAAAAATGTGCGTGACTCTCATCTTAGCTTTCCTGGCAAAACCCGATTCTCCAAAAAACACTCGCCGGTATCGCGATTTCTGTCGAATCATCCGTCAAATGGCAGTGACGTTTTTGTTTTTAATAGTGATGTGGAACTTATAAATTGCGGTCGCGAAATTTAGTCTTTTTATCCTAAACAATCCCTGCCCCGAGCTTAACAGTTTCATCTGACAGGGTTGCTCCCGCAAGGCGTATTACCGAACCGTCGATTGCCACCTCGACATATAGTCTTTTTATCCTAAACAATATACGAGCGTTACGAACAAGACGAAAATCGTCTTTTAATCCATTCATGTGGCGGCAGCTACATGAATGGATATAAATTTCCGCTAACTCACGGTTTTGCGTCACTTAGTGGAATGTATATGTCGCCTCCGTGTCTTTGTTTACTGGCAATTAAATAAAACAGTCTCGTCATGCATACTCTATAGATAAATAGAAATCAAGCTACTACAATCTGTAAAATTTCTTTATTAGATTTTCAACTTTGTCGCTAAAGCAGGCTCAAAGTTGAATGCCAATATTTGGCGGTGCGGGTAGATTGAGTAGCGACAAATGACAGCTAGTCATTTGTACCAAGTACCTGTGTAAAACTTATCTCGATATCTCCGTGGTGTAGTTTTGACTCACCTCTCTTTCATACTTTTGGCAGCAACGTCTATGATATAAAGGTGGTCATTTGTAGCAGGATGCCCTGTCCGTCTCGTGGTTATAAGCGATTGCTAAGCGACAGGTCTAGGGCTTGATTCTCAGGTCGGACAAAGTGTTATTGGATTTTCCATTAAGGATTTCTTAGTAACAACCCAGAGATTAGAACTGGCGGTTTAATACCCCCATTACTAGGAAAGCACGTAAAGCCATTGGTCCTACACTTGATAAAACCCGCTCGTGTCGGATTGCTGTTCTATCGGACTATGGGGTTAAAGACGCAGTGAGAGCATCTGTGTTAACTTACACATTTGTGCAGAATAATATCGTTGAGATTAGCCATAGTGATCGAAATCAGTGCACGGTATTATATTATTATTAGTAGCTGATATAGAATATGCCACAGAGTTGACGCAGTGGCTGAGCGATCGACTGCTGCGCTACTTTTTGCGGGTCTGATTCCCACACGGAACATATATTTGTATGGCCTACAATTAGTTGTTCCGGGTCTGGCTGTTTGTGTATGTGACTTTATATGTTTGTAAACGCACCCACGATACAGAAGAAATTCCTAGTGTGGGGCGAAGTTTTTATAAAAAAAGTAATAAATACCCACACCACCAAAGACCCTAATGAGAACATTATTATCCTAATACATAAACTGAACTATTATTATCTTACATGGCTGTGAATATAATGCAAACATTATCTATTTATTAAATTAGTTGTATTGATTCAAGGACAAAATCATAGTCTTATTGTAAATCTACGCACGTACGCGGTCGAAAACGTATAAGGGTCTATCCTGCCAAGGTCGCACGCTGTTTAAATAGTTACTTTGACACAGGCAACCGAAGGAACACGGGTGGCTTTTAGTTAGTAAAAGTCTTACATATCGCTTCGCCCATAGAAGGAAATATTATTTGATGGTATCCCACCCAAAAAATATATATACGAGGTTGGTCTGAAAAGTTTCCGACTTAACATAGTCTATACAACAATTTTTTTCTAAAGAATATTTTTATTTTTCTACATAGTCTCCTTGTGATTCTATACACTTCACTTAGCGATGCTCCTATCTCCTTAATCCGTCCAAATAGTACTCGCACTTCTTGTTTAAGTACAAAATAATTGTTCACGAAGATGAACGAAACTCAACGCAGTTTTTAGTTGAAGGAACAGAAAGAGGTTACATCTGATGAATAATAGTAGTAATAATAATAGATAGTCAGGCAGTTCCAATGGTAATTCGTGGACCTTCATCATGGCAACTGTCGAGGTGTGAGACGGGGCGTTGTCTTAGTGAAACAGGATTTCTTTTTTCTGAAAATGTGGCCGTTTATCCTCAATTTCTGCCTTCAGCCGGTCAAGTAAGGGTGCGTAGTATGTCCCTGTAATAATTTTCCTCTCTTAAAGACAATCAATTAGGATAACTCCATGACTATCCCAAAAAAAGTCGCCGAAACTTTTCCAGCCAAAAAAAAAAACAGTTTTTTTTTATGGTGCCAGTTCCCGCTTTGCATTCCACTGTTTTGAATGTATTTCTGTTTTGGGTGTATAGTGGTGTATCTAATTTTCATCTACAGTAATGAATTGGCACTAAAACTCGAATTTATCGCAACTAAACTGCGTCAACAGGCCATTGGAAATGTTCATTCGAACACGTTATTGGTTTAATGTTAGCAAGCGCGACACCCAACGCGCAGACATCTTTCAAGAGATTCACGATTTGCAATCTGCGAATTCTGCGATTTCGCAGAGATCTTGATTTAATATGTGACTAACACGTTTTTTTGACATTTTCATTGCCTTTGCTATCTCTCCCACTTTAATTCGGCGGTCATCTAATACCATTTTATGGACTTTAGCGATGTCATTGTCAGTAGCTACAGTTTATGGATGACCCAAACGTTTATCATCTTTCAAGCTCTTACGGCCAAGACGGTAAAGAGCCCCGTAGACAGAGTCTAATAAACTCACCTTTGATTGACGAAGGCTCATTCCCTTTCAAAAACAAATATTTTTTGACAGCTTGATTAGCGATTTTTTTTTCACTAAAACTTCTACGATTACGGTACGGTAGATAAACTACGATCTAAATTGGCTTAAAATTTGATGTGTTCCTGAAAAAGTTCTAAAAGATGCACAACTACAATCCCTGACTTTCATCTTCATGTTGAGGTCGGAAACTTTTCAGATTGCCTTCGTATATTTATGTAGGTAGTAGTGGGTACTTCGTCTATTTTTGTATGCTTTTCCTGTACCTTTATTAAAATTACATTAATCGATTTAGTGAACGATTTTATCCCGATATTGCCATGTTTTGTATCACAAAGTTATAAACGTGTTATGTTCCTTGGTTGTCCCTGTAAATCCATGGTCACCGCGCGATGCAGCTGTCCGCGCACCCCTGCCTGCAGAGGCGTCGTCTTGCGTTCTTTGATAATAATTTCTGTTTGTATTATAATAAACCAGTGACAACATTTTCCATCACACTTGCTGGATTCAGACTGTATGTGAAGATCGAGGCTTTTTAAATGCTAAGACCCTCTACAATCGCGAGGCGTCAGGGAATATTTCCTAAAAACTAACATGGGAATGTATCGAGATGTAGTCGCGATTGTCAAGGGCCTTACACCATTCTCCTTGGCTAAAGAAAACTAGTGCAAGCCAATAGTATTTCACACTAAATAACGTATGGCAAAGTAAGGAGCTACAAGGACGTTTCTTCCGGACCCACCACGGGCCCGATATAGATTTACCAGCGTCCGTAGGCTGGCTGCGTTTTGAAAATGAAAATTGTCTTAATTAATATAAATGTGCGACATTTACGCTTGACTGCGACAAAAGGAAAGATCATGTTTTTTTTGTGTTCCTATGCTCATTTTAAGCAATATCAAACATGTTTCTACCAAATACCTTGTATACTTATTTATTTTCCGCTTTAAGACTATCGAATCATATTGTTACATATCACATTGAAAAAAAAAATACAAAAATTACTGTTGTTACCGCTTTACCGGTAAAAATATATCTGTCGGAGATCGTCGATTAATTTTAATAGAAGTTGCTGATTTGATTTACGTAGTAGAGGGGCGAACGCTTGTGACGTTATTTTGTGATGACGTCACATGGACAGAGTCGCTTTGGAAAGTGGGGTTCGTCGAACGGTGACTTTGCATCGAGACGCGGACCAAGGCACTCCTCCGAACCGAAACTGTCGGTTTGCCTATTCAAATTGTTATTATGAAGATTGGAGGGTATATCTACCCGTCGTGCTTTAATTAAAAACTCACCTACGAAATGGAACCTGTACCACCACACCAAGATGCTGTCGACCCTACCGCTCTGCCGTCGCTATCTGCGACATCAGAAGTTGGATGAAGAACTACACTGCTCACAATCTCGTTATAAATCAAGAAACAGAATAACAGTCACTTTCTGCCAATATTTTGCATAGTACTTATGTGATTACTTGTGTGGTAGTACTGGGAGTGAGGCTGGAAGTGAACGTCACGTTACGAGGTGCGCTCAATTGCTGACGCAGAACAGATCGCTCTGCGTGATAGTGCGCTACAGGAGTACGCTGCAGGAGTGCGCTGCAGGAGTCCGCTGCAGGCGTGCACGTGCGGCTAGACGCGGCGCTGTCGCGACAGTGCTGGCTGTTGCTTGGCGCGCGACAGTGTTGGGTGTTGCTTCGCGCGACAGTGCTGGCTGTTGCTTGGCGCGCGACAGTGCTGGCTGTTGCTTGGCGCGCGACAGTGCTGGCTGTTGCTTGGCGAGCGAGGTGCGCTTGCGGAACATGCAAGGTGTGCTTGCGAAGCGCGGGAGGTGCGCTTGCGGAGTGTGCAAGGTGCGCTTGCGGAGCGTGCAAGGTGCGCTTGCGGAGCGTGCAAGGTGCGCTTGCGGAGCGCGCAAGGTTCGCTTGCGGAGCGCGCTTCTAGCTGCTTGGTGAATCGCATCAATGGCGTGTGGCGCTGCTGGAGCTGCTTGCGGCGCAGCCGGAGCTGCGTGCACTTTGCGGAACGCCCAAGGTTTCAAGACTTGAGCCTGTAGAGGCTCTGCAGGCGATGAGAATATGTCAAAATAACCAAAACGTTTGTGGTAACGTAATGGGGTTTTATGAGAGCTCCGAAATGTCTGGTATGCAACGGTTGACAACTGCCAAGTGGCAGGTGTTTGTGGGAAATTGCCATAATCCGGTGAGTCGTACTATTTTTATTTTGATTCCGTGGCCGAATGTTCTCTTGTCAAGCAATCTGTAATTTCATTGGTGTATGTATACACGCGCCAGTATATATACAGTGTACAAGGTTGTGCCAGTGTATTGTGTACTGAACAATTTCTTTGCGACATGATAATAACAGTTATTTGCAAATTTTATTTCTTGTACTA
This sequence comes from Sesamia inferens, assembly GCA_037179545.1. NCBI lineage: Eukaryota > Metazoa > Arthropoda > Insecta > Lepidoptera > Noctuidae > Sesamia > Sesamia inferens. The sequence goes on from CM073930.1 coordinate 17,961,517, forward strand.
CCCGATTATTGTTTGTAATAATGGGCTGAGAAAGTTTAAATTAGGGTTTTAAAAATATGATGTCTAAAATCAAAAACAAAATTGTTTAATTCAAATTAACCATCCGGTGGTGCTTTTGAATAGTCAATGTCTGTCAGTCCAAGAAAAGTGAAGCTAAATTGCATGTTCCAAAGCGTAGATCTCTATGGAGAAGAACTTGCAGAAACTCAAACTAAAGTTCACTGTGGCCTATAGTTATGAGCTCACTTGAGCTTCTGATAGTATGTGTGGCTAGACTATTAAATCTTCTCAAGAGAACAAGCGGTGACGAACATAGAAATGAGTGCTATTTACGAAAAATGATAATTTGATAGAAATGAGCTAAAGTAAAATTTAATATTGGTGAGTTGTTTGATGGCGATAATGGTGATCGTTACCTATTGAAATCGTTGTTTGGAAACAGAACTTATAAGTACCCCACGATCGCATAAGTACGAAAGATTTTTCCAAGTAATGTCTGCTGAGTTAGATTTTCATAATCTAGAAGATGGCGAGGAGGGTGCCTCCGCCAACAAATAGAACACGTATCATGGCTATGTGGTCACGCTGCACGCACTAGTCTGTAGTCGTAACTGCAACCCAGTGAGGGGTTGTTCAGAGCGCGATGGGCAGCTAGTGGTGTGGCGGGGACACTAGTAGGTATGGTCGCACTGCACGCACTAGTCTGTAGTCGTAACTGCAACCCAGTGAGAGGTTGTTCAGAGCGCGATGGGCAGCTAGTGGTGTGGCGGGGACACTAGTAGGTATGGTCGCACTGCATGCACTAGTCTGTAGTCGTAACTGCAACCCAGTGAGGGGTTGTTCAGGGGGCGATGGGCAGCTAGTGGTGTGGCGGGGACCTAGTTAGATATGGTCGCACTGCATGCACTAGTCTGCTGTCGTGACTGAAACTCAGTGAGGAGTTGGTCAGGGCACGATGGGCAGATGGTGGTGTGGTGGGGACCAGGGTCTCAGAGGAGACTATTAGTTGTACGGTCATGTGTTGACCTGGGAGTCGTGGACTCTAGAGTTGGTCGTATCACAAGAGGTGATGACCTTATGGGTGTCAACTAGGAGTTGTCACTAGCTGCTGTGGTAGCGAACCATGGTGTGTTTTCTTATTGAAGATTATGATTTTGATTTGATAATTATGAGGCTTGGAGGAACCTTTTGTTTTCTTTTTGAAAGTTGATAATTATGATGCTTGAAGGAAGCTTTTAAGTTGTTAAAACAATTAAGTTTGTTTGGTTTTCTAATAGTCATAGTAATTAAATGTGACGTGTGACGGTCAGGTTGGCCGAACTCTCAAAAATGCTTCAAAGTCGGTTTTCTGTGTTTTCTTTTAATTTGTTACAGACGTGCACGAGGACGTGCAACGCGAAATATCGAAATTTGGCCGGAATCGGGCGGTTGGCCTGGTGAACCGGATCCCTGACTCCGGGGCTGAGGGAGCTTCGGATGCGACTGGGATTGGCGCTGGGATGATGATGATGAAGATGCACGAGGACGTGCAACTCGTCAGGCTGGCCGTGTCGGAGATCGTCGATTAATTTTAATAGAAGTTGCTGATTTGATTTACGTAGTAGAGGGGCGAACGCTTGTGACGTTATTTTGTGATGACGTCACATGGACAGAGTCGCTTTGGAAAGTGGGGTTCGTCGAACGGTGACTTTGCATCGAGACGCGGACCAAGGCACTCCTCCGAACCGAAACTGTCGGTTTGCCTATTCAAATTGTTATTATGAAGATTGGAGGGTATATCTACCCGTCGTGCTTTAATTAAAAACTCACCTACGAAATGGAACCTGTACCACCACACCAAGATGCTGTCGACCCTACCGCTCTGCCGTCGCTGTCTGCGACATATCTATTACCGATTTTTTTACCGTTAAAAGAAATGCACGGTAATTGCATGCCCTATCACGAACCAATCGAAGTAAGCATAGCTTAGTCCGATTCATCGAACCGTGCGACGGTTACTAATTAGCCCTCAAGGTACTTAAGAGTCGGCAGCGCACTGTGTTTCAGGCACGCCTTAAAGAGTTGTTAGCACATCGTGACGGGGTCCACGAAGACCGAGGCCTGTGTCAGGGTTGTGGGTTGGTCAAAAGAGAAAATGTGGCCACTGGCACAAAGGCAAGTGAATGGACACGGCTGAGTTTTAGTCAGTAAAAGTCTGACACGCCCTTCCGCTCAGCCCAGAGCGGGAGAAGTCATTTGATGATTTCCCATCCACACACCCACACAAAAAAGGTACTTAAGTACAGGATAAGAATTTTAAATATATAGGTACTAATATATAAAGCTGACGAGTTTGTTTGCTTGAGCGAGTTAATCTCAGGAACTACTGGACCGATTTGAAAAATTCTTATTGCGTTGGATAGCCCATTCATCCAGGAAGGACCAATAGGAGCGGAGCATAACTAACTCCACGCGAACGAAGTCGCTGGCGGCCGCTAGTATAAAATAAAATGCCACAAAAAAAACCTTTTCAGTTGTGGTACCTACCCCACACAAATTAGTATACCTTCTTAACTTTTTATTATTTACTTAGCTACTCTAATATAAATTCTGTTGGAGCAGTGGTTAAGCGATTGACGGCTGCGCTGCCAGTCGCGGGTTCGATTCTCGCACGGAACAAATATATGTATGACCTACAGGTAGTTGTTCCTGGTCTGACTGTTTGTGTATGTAAGTTTAAATGTTTGTAAGCGCACCCACGAAACAGGTGAAATTATTAGGAATTTTATTAAATATTATATTTTAATTTACTTGCTTAGCTGTTTTGTTTTGATACAGTGATAAGATGTCATTAGCTTCAACGTACACAAAGTGGTAAAAGGATATTATTGAAACTAATTTAAAATACACTCAACAGAACAGGACCATTACTATAGAATTACCATACTATACCAAATTACTACTAGTCATAGTAATTTGGTCTCATAGTAATGTAGAATAAAATACTCTTTAATGTAGAATAAATATAAACATCTTACAAAGGGTGACACAGTGGGCGGTCTTATCGCTAAGAGCGAAATGAAATGAAATAAAAGGAAATGAAATGAAATGAAATCGTTTATTAAGCAAGTAGGATCACCGATCACTTTTACACGTCATATGTTTTTTTTTTTTCTTTTTTTTTTTTTTTTTTTAACTAGTAGAAGCCGGCATTTCCTAACTGACTACCTCTGAGAAGAAATAGCCGAAACAAACTCAGGGATCATCGTCTTTTTTAAAGTCCAGACATTAAAAATGAAAATGTTTACAATAATTTAAGTTATAATTACGCATATTGCTTAATAACAATGCTTAACAGAGCGAGCAGCTCAGTCCCAAGCCTCTCTATCCTCTAAATAATCTGAGATTTTATAATACCCCTTTTTGCAAAGTTTGGCCATTATATAGGTTTTATATCGTTTAATGGGTAAGTTTCGAATGTCCATGGGAAGCTTGTTGTAAAAGTGTATACATTGACCCATGAACGAGTTGCCTACTCTGTGGAGACGAGTGTGATGTACAGCAAGATTGTGTTTGTTCCTGGTATTTATATTATGAACATCGCTTATTTTCTTAAAATTAGATATATTTTTATGTACATACATAAGATTTTCAAATATATATTGCGAAGCTACAGTCAGAATGTTCACCTCTCTGAATTTTTCTCTAAGAGAATCTCTAGGACCAAGGTTGTAAATGGCTCGAACAGCCCTTTTCTGTAAAACAAAGATGGTATTGATGTCCGCACAAGTTCCCCGGAGAAGAATCCCATAAGTCATAAGACTATGAAAATAACTAAAATAAACAATTCTGGCTGTATTCACATCAGTTATCTGTCTAATTTTCTTAACAGCATAAGCGGCAGAACTGAGTCTACCCGACAGCTTCTCAATGTGAGGACCCCATTGTAACTTGGAGTCAATAGTCAATCCAAGAAAAACTGTCGACTCGACAGGGATCAACTCTACTCCATTCAGTTGAACATTGGTACTTAACTGCCTGACATTTGGCGTAGAAAATTTAATGAATTTAGTTTTTTTTTTTCATTCAAAAGATCTTTTACAGACAAACTTTGGATGGAATACTAAGGGGAAGAAGAGAGAAATAGTGTAGGTAGTCTACAGTGTACTATTTACATAGAATTTACAATAAATATGTACGTTAAGTGTATCATACTAGTTTTAATAAATATATACATCTAATTAATAAACATCAAACAAGAGCAAATTAAAAAAATAATATGATACATGTATTTTAGACTTAGAGATTATTTTTCTTTGAAATGGTATGCTTAAAAAGTTTTTATTGTTTGAAAGGAGAACCTTTCAAACAATAAAAACTTTTTACAAAAAAACAACCGACTTCCAAAAACCACTACAAACTGAAAAATAACTAATTTCGGAAGTCGATGTCAAAGACGAATATATAAAAAACCAAAGACACCGACTTCCGAAATTAGTTATTTTTCACTTTGTAGTGGTTTTTGGAAGTCGGTTATTTTTTTTTTGTAAAAAAGTTTTTATTTTACGCTTTTTAGTTGTGAAAAGTACTATGTATTCAGTTGCATCCGGTCAGACAGGAACCTGACGCAAATATAGTTAGGAAACGACGTAATTTTTGTTTACTTTATTTTTTAGCCGTATTTTTGAAGAATTACCTCGACTGCCCATGGTCTTCATCATCAGATTTACTGCAGAGCATTATTTTAACCCAATGGGTGCAAAGTTCTCATCAATATAAATGATTTAAGTCCAAACACAAAGTAGCTACTGTAAACCGTTGAGGAGTACAGTCACAACCCATCTAGGTGTAAAGTTCTTATCAATACAAATTAATCAAGCCCAAACACAAGGTAGCTGCTGTGAATTGTTGAGGAGTTCCTTCGACTGTCTCCCGACTCCATCATCGGATCTACTCCAGACCTTTATTAAATTGTAGTGCTTTAAAATACTTAATGAAAATATGTACTAAGAAATGCACTAGTCGCCCCCTACGATTTTTGAAAGTTCCCCTTGATTTCTCTGGTCTTCCATCATCAGATCCTGATGTCCTTGTCATGGGACCACTCTGGAAATATCTGCATTCCAATAAAAAAAGAAATATCAAAATCGGTACATAAACGACGAAGTTATCCGCGAAGAACATAAAAAGAAGCATATATACGGTCGAATTGAGTAACCTCCTCCTTTTTGAAGTCGGTTAAAAAAGAAGGACAACGAAAGGGGTTATAAGTTAACAAACATAAAATAATACCTTGGATAACGGCTTACGGCTATAATTATTCAGTTCAAGTTATTAGTAGTAAGTAGTTAGTATATAGTTGAGAAGCCAAAGTTCATAATCACTACGATAGAGGTGACTTACCTATATCACAGAGGTCACTAATTGAAATCGAGAAACGAAATAGTAAAATAATACTCAGTTTTGCTTACCTCTCCCTCAATCCGCTCATGATTAGCTTGGTAATCATTCCAATAACTCTCCAAAGTGCTAAGCTTCCGCTTAAAGTAATCTAATGTTTTCCTATCAGCACTATCCTGCTTCAAGTTAATGCTAAGTTTTATGATGCTATCGTAGATCATTGCTTGCGTTTCAATGAGTTCCGACATTGTTATAGGATGTTAAAATCCCTACTGACTAAAAATAAGGAAATTTATTACTTGTATGTTCCGTTGTTAGTACTCAGCCTTTGCTGCTTCTCCACTGTTGTGCTCCAATGTTCGCTCCGACAGCTTCACCACATACACACAATTTTATTTGAGACGATAGTTCAGACCTCGCACACCAAAATCTCGAATTTTTCGAAATTACGCGACGCGTGGTCCGGTTCGGAGGACCAAAAAATATGTCGGGGTACGTAGCGAGGTGTCGGTGTTTTTGAGGAGAACGAAATTTTTATGTTGAACACACAAAAGTATTTATTGACCAACTCACAAACTGTTCTTATATAAAAATGTTAGGAAAATGTTCGATTGCACCCGGCTACCGCGGAGACCAAAAGTGCACTGAATAAATATAATATCTACTACATTAATTCATAATTGCAACGCGTTACGCCGATATTGCTAGCTAAGGTGTTTGGTGAAAACACTGAAAAGTTCTGTTTAGAGAGCTAGAGGCCAGAGTGAACGTTTAAGAAAAAGAGGTTTTCGAGATACATAATTGTAATGATGCCTATAATGTTCCCGCTGTTTGGACACAGTACCCTAACTGCGTAACACACTATTACCATCAATTGTAATCATTTGAAGCGTATTGCTAACCCATTGCTCCATTTGTTCGAAAAATCTCTCTGCTTGGCAACGTATTCCACCCAGTGCGGATATATGTATACTATTATTTTTGTTTGACGACAATCATGCCGGTTTCGCAGACACGCCGTGGGTAGGCCCCCGACAAGGTGGACCGACCACCTGATGAAGGTAGCGGAAACCCCTGGATGCGGAAGGCGCAAGACCGATCATCGTGGAGATCGTTGGGATAGGCCTATGTCCAGCAGTGGACGTCTTTCGGCTGAAATGGTGATGATTATGACGATGCCGGTTTCCTCACGATGTTTTTCTTTGCCGTGTTGAGAGCAGCAACAGTGAAATAAATTACTTAAAGTTAAAAGAAAGAGCTTGTCGACTTAACACGAAGTCGCGGCTGTTACCAATGGCCGACAACTGCTCTGCACACGCCACTAGAAAAAAAGAATAGAATAGAATACTCTTTATTATGTACACCATATATATTACAGAACATAAATATAAAGATTTTACAAAGGGTGATACAATGGACAGTCTTATTGCTAAGAGCGATCTTTTACAGACAACCTTTGGATGGAATACTAAGGGGAAGGAGAGAGAAATAGTGTAGGTAGTCTATAGTGTACTATTTAGATAGATTATACACTAAATAACTATTCTTTATTTAAGTGTACATTAAGTGTATGATACTAGTTTAAGTAAATATATACATCTAATTAATAAACCTCATACAAGAGCATATAAAGTATAATGATATGTTTAAAGCGAACAATTAAATTATGTAACGCAAACTCTTTCCTTCTTTTATAAGACAGTGGTTAACATAATTATTGTGACTGAAGCTAAGTAACCGCTCAAAAAGCAAGCAATTTGCGCATATTTGTGCTTCATTACCTGCGGGGGCGGGCTTTAACACTGAGTTATCTTATTAAGCCGACTGTAATTCTACAGCTCACTGCCGCTTAACAAAATTTAATAAAGATTAAAGATGTCGACTAATGTTATTCGTTTTAGGGTTAATTGTTAGCGCCAGGATGCTCGATGGCGCCAGGATACTTTATGAGAGAACCTAGACTTCTATTAATTTTAGTTCATGTGGATGCTAAATACAATCTACTGTTCGATACCTACTAATTTGAAATTACTTTGGAGAGAAGGAAAAAGCAATTTTAAATCGACGTAAAATTATATATAATATAATTTTCAAGTCGACGTAAATCCTACTTATATTTTTTTTTTTTTTTTGTTTACACATAAGTAACGCATAAAACTTCTACCAAAGCTGCGCTTCAAGGACGCGGGTCGGCGGGATGTGAGACAGGAGCGGCAGCTGTGCGAAACTAAACGTAACTACAGCGGTCGTGTAGATGTGCAAGGCTCGTTAAATTTTTATATTATAGTATTCTGTACTAATAGAGTACCTCCATATACGAGCAGCGTCGCCACGCGAATAACGCTCTCGCCTCGTTTTTATAATAATCCAACTTTGACGATTCTTTTACATAACCAGCAACTTGCACGTTTGACCAGAGCTTTGATTTGTTGAAAGCTGTATTATTGGAGAATATACCACAGGCTATCTACCTACTTAGCATGAAATTTTTAAACACCTATGTTTAATAAACTTAACCATTATGAACGCGCCCCAGTACAGCACGTACATTTACCGCGATCAGTCACGGCTTACACAACAATGAAATCTCCGACCACACTCCACATCAAAATTAAGGAACTTACCTAGGACACAGCGTGTTTCCGTTGTGGGATGAAATACCGGAGAGCCGGCGCGCGCGCCGACTTACAAAGCTGTCCGATGGCTTCCAACACACTAATTGTCCAATACCAGTAGACATTAAAGTTCCTCCATGAGGACAACCAAAGCTCACCGACATAAAACCCGTTATTTAACAGCGTCAACTTACGCCCGACCAACAATCATCAATGAAACCACGTTTCAGGTTCAAATTCAACTCAATTTAAAGGCGGCACTGTTACGGTTTATAATCCAAGTAAATACTTCAAACACACGGGCAACAAAACGCGAGAACTGTCCAAACCGCGGCCCGGGACTATATTTCCCGAAAATCAATCGTCAAAACGCACCCCGCGTGCGCGATGATTTTCTCAAGACTTCTCGAAACGTTCTGGTCCGCGCGTCACCAACCACCCACAAGATTATAATACATTCCGCTCGGTCGCGCCATCTATCAAACAATCTTCGAACTAACAATCAAAGACGCCTGGAGACGATCAAGCGTAAACATCCCCCCGCCCCGGACAGTAACAAATGGTCCGACAATTCAATCTAAGGGCAGGCGAGAGAGTGTGGCGATCGCGCGCTTCAAGACAGAGTCCCCCACCAGGACCTCGGCAAACCTGGGAACACCATCAGACCCTGGATACAATTTAACAATGCGTCCACGACGCCATCGGAGGGGTGGCAGGTTTGGGTCCTTTAACAAAACGAGGTCTCCGACTCTTGATGGGTTCGTCTTGTCTGACCACTTAACGCGCTGTTGTAAAATGTGTAAATACTCCAGGTGCCAACGGCGCCAAAAACTCTGCGTAAGCTGTTGAAGCAATTCAAATCGCGAGAGCCGTCCGGAGTTAATGTCCAAATAAGGATACTCAGGCAGGGCGTTAAGTGGTCTCCCTATCAAGAAATGGCCCGGCGTGAGGGCCTCCAAATCATTCGCGTCGGATGACAAAGGGCATAATGGACGCGAGTTGAGGACCGCCTCAACCTTACAAAATACGGTCGCGAGCTCCTCAAAAGTTAGGATAGTATCTCCAATAACGCGACGAAGGTGAGTTTTGGCGGCCTTTACAGTTGCTTCAAATATACCTCCCCAGTGGGGGCAGGACGGCGGTGAGTACTGCCATCGTACCCCTCTGCGGGAGAGTGTGGATCCGATCTCAACATTATGCTTATCTAAAAATTCACAAACATCCTTCAAATAACGATCGGTACCCTTAAAGTTGGTCCCACAGTCGGGTCGAATTAAGGACGGCAGTCCGCGACGCGAAACAAATCTGCCAAGAGCAGCGACGAACGCCTCTGTCGTGAGCGCACTAACCACCTCGAGGTGAACCGCTTTAGTAGCTAAACACACAAAAACGCACAAGTAAGCCTTCTCAGTCTTAGCGTTACGGAGACGCGAAGCTTTTACAGTAAATGGTCCCGCAAAATCCGTACCAACTCCAGCAAAGGGCATCGATTCGGTGACTCGATCGGCAGGCAAATCCCCCATTTGGGGCTGCACGATGTCCGCCTTCAAGCGGTAGCACGAGAGACAACGAAAGGTAACATATCGGATCACTCTCCGCGCAGACAAAATCCAAAATTCACGTTGGAGGATCGCAGTAAGAGCGTTACATCCGGCATGTGCATTTTTCACATGGCGGTCCGTGATCAACAACTTCACCAAGGGGCCGTTCTTGGGGAGCAACAATGGATGACGAGCCCCATAGGGGAGCTTAGCATTTCTAAGCCGACCTCCGACACGCATCAAACCCTGATCATCCACGAAAGGATTCAAGCGCCCTAAGGGTCCCTTCAGATTGGATGTGCGTTGGCGGAGGGTTTTCAACTCCGATGCAAATTCACTCTCTTGAACTATCCGCACCCAATATAGCAGAGCGTCATTGCGCTCTTGCGGTGAGAGGACCGGAGACTCAAATTTGCCACGAGGGTTACGACAGTTGTGGATGAAACGCCGTATCCAGGCGGTGACGCCGAGCAATTTATCCAAAGAGCTGTAGCGGTCAAGCAAAAACTCCGGATCTGGAGCCGCTACGGTCTCGGTGGCGTGAACATGCACCCCTGGCGTAGATGCCCTGACCACTGCGGGGGTATGGGGCCAAGAACCCTCCGGCTGTAACAACCATGGTGGACCCCACCACAGCTGGTGATTCGCAAGTTCGGGCGCCTCGCAGCCGCGGGAAGCGCAGTCTGCGGGGTTCAATTCGCCAGGCACGTGGCGCCAAATCAACTGGGCTTTCGATGTCTGAATTTGAGACACCCGGTTGGCCACGAATACCTCGAGGGTATGGACTGAACTTTTCAGCCAACAAAGGACGACTTGGCTGTCAGACCATGCAAAGATCGACCTAAAGTCGACACTAGCTCCCAAGGTGTCGACGACGTGGTTAAGCAATCGGGCTAATAGAGTGGCGCCAAACAACTCCAACTTCGGTATGGTCCATCGGGTCCGAAGTGGGGCAACCTTACTCTTAGCCGTAACCAGATGAACGGCGGCAACACCTCGTGCGTCCACCGTTCGAATGTACACGGCTGCCGCGTATCCGCTTTCGGACGCGTCACAAAAGCCGTGTAGGCTAGCGGAAAACCGTCCCTCAGGCAATATGTGCCTAGGGATGCAAACACGGTTGACTTCCGGGAGGGATGAGACAAACTGCACCCAGTCTCGGAGCAAGTTGCCGGAGAGGGGCTCATCCCAGGTCACTTCCGTTGCCCATAGTTCCTGTAGGAAACACTTCATTGCGAACACTACAGGACTAAGCCAACCATTCGGGTCAAAGGTGCGAGCTACAGTGGACAGCACTGTGCGTTTAGTCCAGACCTTTGGGCTCGGAAGCTCCAATCTATAGGTAAACAAATCTTGGACTGGTTTGTACTGTACTCCCAAAACAGACAGCATGTCTGGAGTATCAGGGTTTTCAAAGAGATGAGGCTCCTGCTGGTGGTCCTTGGGTACATCTGCCAAGAGTTCGGGCGAGTTGGACACCCATTTCCTCAACTCGTAGCCACCAGCTCCTAGGAGAGCGATCAGCTCATCTCGCAAGACCAAGGCCTCTCGTACACTCGAGGCGCCTGTACAAACGTCATCGACGTACAGATCCTCCTTTATGAGGACAGACGCGCGAGGGTAGCGCAGCCGTTCGCGCTCTGCGAGCTCCCACAGCGAACGGATCGCCACAAAAGGACTCGATCGTAGTCCATAGGTGTTGGTGTTCAGCTCGTAGACCAGCATTGGATCCCTGGGATCCTTTCGCCAAAGTATAAGCTGGTATCTCCTGTCTTCCGGGTGAATCACAGTCTGCCGAAACATCATGCGAATGTCGGTCACAAAAACGACAGCATGTCGATGGAAGTTGGTCAAAACATCACTCACGTCGTGATGCAACTTTGGTCCGGCGTGCAAACACTGGTTCAACGACACTCCGGTTGACATGGGTGCTGAACCATCAAAGACCACACGTATCTTCCCGTTGGAAGTCTTCAAAACCGCGTGGTGGGGAAGAAAATAATGTTCTTCATTTCGCCAATCCAGATGCGAAACCGACATGTGCCCCAGTTCCTCATACTCCCGCATGAAGTCCACGTACTTCTGCTTAAATGCGGGGTCCCTCGCCATTCGGCGCTCCATAGACAATAACCTTTTTTCGGCCAGCGGCCGGGAGCTGCCCAAGAGGGGAACTGACAAAAAGGGCAAGCGAGTGATCAAGCGACCCGAGCGGAGGCGACCAGTATTGTTTTGATAAAACAATTCGCACTCCTCGTCCAACGGGTCCACTCGTTTTGCGTTCGGAGGCTCCTCCACCTCCCAAAAGCGTTGGAGGATGTCCGACAAGGCAGAACCAACAGCGAGGTCGCTGTCTGCCGAAGGGGGGTCTGGGCCGTCCCTAAACGATCCCATTACTACATGACCCAAAGAGGTGGATATGGCTACAAAACCGGCTGCCTGCAAAACTCGTTTGCTTCCACGCAGCAAACGACCTAACACATTCACCCCGATCAATAAATGGATCGGGCCAGGTCGGTGGAAGTGAGGATCAGCCAGAGCCAATCCAGCCGACAATTCAACGGCGGCGTGTGGGGCTCGCACTTGCGGAAGCGGCCCGACCACCGTTTCAAAAACATTCGCCGAAGTACCAATTTTCGGCGTTGAGGAGGAGTGGGGGGAGAAGGAGAACGAAACCCGACCGATCGGATCCGAAATCCGCAGGTCTCCAACGCCCCGTACCGATTCCCTATGCGGCACAATAGTTAGGCCCAACTATTGGACGAGCCAAGTAGAAATTATGCAACCCTGGGCCCCTGAATCCAAGAGGGCACGCACTGTGACAAAATCACCTTTGGCTCCCCAAACACGCACGGAGGCTGTTGGTAACAGCACAAACTCCCGTGGGGGGGTTGCGCCCGACAGCGGCATTAAGGAAAATCCGAGGGGGGTGATTGCCCCCCTGGACCCCGGTTGGACTGAGTCGAAAAGATGGGAGGGGGTCGCCGACAGTAGGCGAGAGGGTCCCACTCCGCAACATAGGGACTCCTTCCAACACTACTCCGAGGTGTGGGCCAATAACCGTGGGCCGCATACGGGGGAACATAACGCCCCAGTCGAGGGTACTCCATCAAGGGGGGGGAGCAGCGTACCGCCCGCCTCCCCGAGCCTCCAACGGCCACCGCTACATCCTGCGGGGGGCCCCCGCCCGTGGGGCTCCCGCCCTTGGGGCCCCCGCCCGTGTGCGGGGAAGTTGGGCCCCTTTCGGACCCGCCACCATTGCGATTCAGGCACAGGAGAGCGTGATGTCTCCCGCCGCAATGTGGACAAGCCTTAGCCTGGGGGCACACTGACTGGAGGTGGTCCCCCAGGCACATGTTACACCAGGCGCGTTGCTTGGCGAGGGCTCTTCGTCCCGCAGTCCGGAGGCCCCCGAACTTCGCGCAAGCACGCACGTCATGTCCGTCCCCCCGGCAATACCGGCACCGTTTACCTGGTGCGGGGGGGGAGTCCCTTCGGACAACCGAGAATTGTTTGATCTGACGGCGAGGTTGTCCCCTCGCCGCCACCGGACGACCCGTGCTCGTTCCCGGTGTGGGGTCGGTCAGCTGGTCCATCACTCTGCACTCGTCCTCCAAAAAACGAAGCAGGTCCGAGAAAGGGGGGAGATACGAGGCGCTATTGCCCCCGTACCTTTGTTCAAATCGCCCCTTTACCTCTGCGGGCAATTTCGTGAGGACGATGTGCAGAAGAAGAAAAGACCACTGGTCGACCGGCAAATCCAGCCGGCGCAACGAGTGGATGGCGGTCAAGAGCGGGTTGACCAAATCCTTCCGCAATGAGGAAACCCGCGTTGCCTTCGGTAGGGCCAAAATGGCCGCCACATGGGTGTCCGCTAGCAAGCGGACGTTTTGGTAGCGGTCCAGCAACAACTGCCGCGCGACCTGGTAGTTAGCATCGCTAACTATCAGGTGCTGGACCACTGCGCTGGCTTCTCCGCGGAGGGCGGAACGCAAATAAGCCAGTTTCTGGCTGGGGGACAAATCTTCCCTGGAGTCCACCAAGCTGTCAAACAGGGTGATGAAGCCCATCCAAGCCGTGAGGTCCCCGTCAAAGTGGGGAATCTCCAGTGTGGGCAGTCTCCCCAACAAAGCCGGCGGGGTCGGTTTAACCTCCCCGCTCAAAGTCGGCTCTCCCCTACGGGCAGCCAGGAGCCCTTCTGCCGACTCCGTAATTTGGTCGGCCAGTTCGTACGCCTGGTCGACATCCCTTTTAAAGGTCTCCACTATGGCGTCATCCGCTGGAGGGTGTTCCAAAACGTAGGCATGGAAGTCGACAACGTGTCGCTCCAACTCCTGCATGCGCGCAGGCAACCCTTCGTAACGGGTCAACAATGCCTGAACCCGATCCTGCCGAACAATCAGGGCAGCCGCACCCGCGAGCCAACGCAATGCGGCTTGAACCTCTGCTTTAGCCGTAGTAAGCGGATTGGGAGCCATTTCAAATTAAAGCCTCAAATTCAAATTAACAAATTAAATTCAATTAAAAAACGCGCGGAAAATAACAAAAAAGCGTAAATAACTCTATAAATCCCGCGAAACCGTGTGGGTACCAAAGCTAAGGGCAACCGTTACAAAACAAAATATTAACAAGTATAAATAAAAATATTACAATGTATAAATACAAAATATGACAGTGTGCAAAGGGCCTAATTTAATTGCAACACAGTTCAAAACTTACAAACAAAACAAAATTATTACTACCAATTACAAAATAAATCAAACAAACGAACAGAATAAAATTATTACTGCGAATTACAAACTAAATCAAAACAACATTCAAAAACGAACTATTTGTGTTCGTACGAATACACGGGTTAACTAAATCAACAAAAACAAAACATTACTCGTAAAAATAACTCGTACTTACTGATAGCCGTAGGCTCAATGATTCAACAATGTACTTACTGGTAGCCGTAGGGCTCAATGATTCAACAACAAAACAAACTACCTACATTTCTTTTACATTTTTTCTTTGCCAAATTATAGATCTATTTTCGGATCCACACAAGTGTGGTAGGTGGTCAGAGATTGATTTTACGACTACCTACAACAAAAAAATAAAATATCAAACATTTGCAAAATAGCCGCTGAGGGTTATTAAGATACTGGAATGTTACTCTAATTAATCAAATTAATCAACCACGCTCTGCTACCATCGATGAACGCGCCCCAGTACAGCACGTACATTTACCGCGATCAGTCACGGCTTACACAACAAAGAAATCTCCGACCACACTCCACATCAAAATTAAGGAACTTACCTAGGACACAGCGTGTTTCCGTCGTGGGATGAAATACCGGAGAGCCGGCGCGCGCGCCGACTTACAAAGCTGTCCGATGGCTTCCAACACACTAATTGTCCAATACCAGTAGACATTAAATTTCCTCCATGAGGACAACCAAAGCTCACCGACATTAAACCCGTTATTTAACAGCGTCAACTCACGCCCGACCAACAATCAGCAATGAAACCACGTTTCAGGTTCAAATTCAACTCAATTTAAAGGCGGCACTGTTACGGTTTATAATCCAAGTAAATACTTCAAACACACGGGCAACAAAACGCGAGAACTGTCCAAACCGCGGCCCGGGACTATATTTCCCGAAAATCAATCGTCAAAACGCACCCCGCGTGCGCGATGATTTTCTCAAGACTTCTCGAAACGTTCTGGTCCGCGCGTCACCGACTACCCACAAGACTATAATACATTCCGCTCGGTCGCGCCATCTATCAAACAATCTTCGAACTAACAATCAAAGACGCCTGGAGACGATCAAGCGTAAACACATTAGTTAGTATCTACTAATGTTTCCCTTCGTTAAAAGGTAGGTAGATACTGTGTCTAAAATCCTAACAATACTACTTATTGGTAGATAATTATTAAGCTTTAATAAGTTACGAGATGCTTTGGCATACAAAATGTGGATAGCCCATGGAACAAAATTAGATATTTTTTTTTTTTTTATTGGGACAAACCCGCCACACTTTTCCCAACCACTGCAACTCCTGAAAGCCAGAATCAACAGTGGCGACCGCCAGAAAAACGCCGAGCAATGAAGCTCGACGAGTCCCGGAGAAACGATTCAACTGTCTTGGGTCCCGCAACGAAATTAATCAGAAAAGAATAGCGGAGGAGTAAGAAAAAAGATATTTTTTCCACTTCCCTCCATAACAAGCAGGAGACAGAACAGAACTAGGCCAAACGGCACAAAGGGACATTATTGCAACTGGGAGAAGCCCAGATTGCCAAACACCACGGAATAAAATTTGATTAAGTTAATGGGTCCTAAGTAGGTATTAGCTGTTACAATTGATTCCAATAATAGGTATGGCAAAAGCGCCTGAACGCACGGAAATTGGTTCTAGTTTCTACAAGGTCCGTATAATAAACGACTCCGGATGTAACTTGTACACTATCCAACATAATATTGCGTTCATTCTGCCAAAGAACACACTCCCACAAGATGTGATGTGCGGACTGTTCAAATTCACAGTTCGATGTAGAACACTGACACAAAGGGGAAGGAACAAGTTTAAAAGAATACAGTTTACTTTTAAAGTTGCCATGACCTGTGAGAAATTGGGCAACGCAGTGGTCAACCACCAGCCATGTCTTAGCCAGCCGATCACCAACGGATGGAAAGAACAGATGGAGGTGCCGGCCCTTGATGGAATTATCCCACCTACTTTGCCATTCGGATAAGAGGTCCTCCCAGACTTCAGTCTGAGGTTTAAATAATCTAGAGATTTTACAATTAATTAAATAATTAAATTAATTAATTAATTGAACAAAATTAGATAGCCTAACCTTTGAATATCACAAGTAGGTACTTGTTTTTGCTGACCATCTAAAGTACTTTTGAGAAACGCCCAAAACCCTAGTGGCCCAGTCAATGGCATGCACCCGTCTAACCGCTAGGCCATCTTGACTCATGAATATTGAATTTATGAACTACCTAGTCAGTTCATAAATTATGTCTCGTTTAATATGAAATAATTGAGACAAGTTTATTCATTACTAGCTTTTAACCGCGGCTTCGCTCGCGTGGAATTAGAAATTTTTTGTCAGGAAGAAAAACACATCAATCATGTATATAGAACAGAACTATTTAAGGACGCTAGTGTGTATGTTGTGGGTCTTTCCATTAACAGCTAAGACATGTAAATTTCTAGCATTGGATACTCGCGAACATGCCACGTAGAGCTGCCCATATGAGAAGCATGGCTTTTCCAAGTGTACCCCGGCTACTTGAAGTGTCTGAACTTGTACCTTGTTGATAGTCATGGCAAAACTGAGCGTGAGTGGGAACTGCAACCTTTTGAATTGAAATGGAAGATCCGTGGGAATCATAGGGACCCGAAGGATCATCACATTCTCGCCCTTACTTGCCCCTGTTAAAATTGTGGCACCAATAATGTTCCGCCCAAGTTGTGTGACGCGAAGCCCTGTTCCGTTGCAATCGCGGCGCATATAAATTACTCATGATCATAACCGGAACGCCTAATTTTAGTTGCAGCTTATGTGAGGGCACACCTCTAAGCAGCCCTAAGGAATTTAAGAACTCCACAGGATATGAAGTACTCTGTTCTGCATCCATGATGGTATCTATTGACAAATACTCTGTAATTTCAGTAGGAATATTTTTAAGAATGTCACTATTTATTTGGATAACAGTGTCATTTTTGGAGCAAGTTTTGCTCTTTGACATAGCCACGAATCATCATTTATATTATTCTGTAGGTCAGGGTAAACCCTGCCAATCAGTTCCACATCATTCTGTACTACGTTACAAAAGTCCTCCGTTAGTGACACATAGCCCTCGGCATCTGTGTCCAGCTGTCCGTCTCCAAATTTAACAGTTTGTCTACATAGCGCTCCGTGTCTACATCATTGTAAAGGTGCACCCTCATATTTCTCGTCAAGGTGAATTTCTGGACATTAGTCCATAACGCTGACGATTTGAGGCAGGCTTTTATTTCATCTGCAGGTGTGCCTCACTTGTAGAGTTTGACCGAAGTCACCAGCCAGTAGTACCACCATTCCTCCTATGATGTTTTTATTATTTCTAATATCCTGTAGAGTTCTGTTAAGAGCCTCAATTGCCTTTTTGTGTGACATTGTGCATTCATCCCACACTAACAGTTTGCACTGACGAAACAACGTACCTCTAGCGCTATTTTTACTAAAATTACAGATTGGTATCTCTTCTTGAGATAGACTAAGGGGCAGTTTTAGTACAGAATGCGCAGTGCGGCCCCCGTGCAGTGCTGCTATTTCGGAGAAAGCCACTGCCACCGCAATGTTCTTGTCCTTTCTCACATGGGTCAGCAACAAATTTAACAAAAATGTTTTTCCAGTTCCTCCAGGGGCATCAAGTAACAGGGTGGATTTTCAAAATAGCATATTATTGGTGTGATTCTATTTTTTCACAAAAAAATTCACTACGCCTTATGTAAAATATACCTAAGAATATTCTTTATATACTTATGTATGTTTAGTAGGTAATAAAATAACAAAACAATTATATACAACATTAAAAACTTAAATATAGTATCGCGGAAATCTACCTCTCCGTTACTTTCAATACCATGTTCATTAATTTTTCAAAATCTTATTGTGTTGGCCTAAATTTTATTTGATTTAATCTCATTTGTAATGTTTTAAGTATAAACTGATTATTTATTACTTTTCTTAAATCGAGATTTACCCCTGACATTGTTATATAACCATTTAAAAATTCGTCACAAGAATATCGTCATTTGTTTCCTCGATTATGGTTTCAAGAAATTTATTCAACGAAAATATTTAATAACAGTAACCAAATGCATTTCGGATAGCTTGTCCCATGCGCCACTTCAGCTGTTGTGGAGATTCTTACTAGTCTGCACGTATACATACTAAAATTACGTTTTGAAGTGAATTGATATAAATTTGTCAACGAATTTCGTCATTAAACGATTGAAAATATTGATGGTAAGTATATTTTGCTTTATTTTGTTGATAAATGAATATGGACAATATGGAATTTGCATTAAATATGAAGTATAGTGTTATATTGTAGGTTTGCGTGTGCTTGGACAGGGATGTGTTTTAATTTGTTTCGTCATTAATCGTAACATCATTCATCGGGAATTTCTAGATGAGTTGAATGATTTCTTTTGAGGAAAATGACATTTTTGTTACGTTTACAATGACGCTATATAGAGTTTAATGATTTAGGTGTAATAAATTAAGAATTTTAAAAGCAATATAGTTAGGTTCCTCTAAATTTTATTACTGTACAATAGAACAAATTATTAGATGTAAATTAATAGTTTTAAACTAACTTTTTTACCCTATTTCATTACCCAGGTACAGCTATGGCTAAAACGAAAGTAGAACGTTTAGCCCAGCAAAGGCTATGCAAAAGACGCAAGTTTTTAGATATAAAAAATAACCACGAACTATAAGCATTAGAAAAAGAAAAACAACGAGCAAAATACAAAAAAAAAAAACGTAAAAAAGAAAGGAAACAGACATTCATCACAGAAAAAGTCCACGTCAACAAAGAAAATTGCGTAAACAGTGCAAGGTAAATTCGAAGAAATATAGACAGCAATTGGTCTAACTGCAATGCTTCAATATCGCCGTCGGGTTGTGGAGGTCAGACGGCAGTCGCTTCACGGAGAATATCAAAGTTTAGCCAAATCAGCAGTTAGACCGGTAAAGCGGACCCCAGGCTTAAAGTTGAAAAAAGATTCGGATGCTACTGGGATTAACGCTGAGATGATGATGATGGACAGCGACAAAAAGAAGCGTCATCAAAGTTTCCAAATATAGTTCATGTTCAAGCTAATGAAATTTCTGAAGAACTGATTATAGGAAATACCCAATTGGTTTATTTACAAAAGAAGACTTACAAAAAGCAGAAAGGAAGAAGATATCACGAATCGAAGTAAAGAATTAAGTTGATAAATATTATAAAGAACCTGCGGAAATTGAATAAAAACCAAAGAATGCAAATTTTAAGGCTACAAGCAAATCTCAACAACAAGAGTGACATATCAAAAAATCAGAATGATGATAGCAACATAGAGATAACTAAAGAGAAGACATGTATAAATAAGAATTGTCGTAGTGCTACTTCCCTTTTGAGGTCCAGAAAGAACCGGAAAATGTAATGATGTTATCCGCAACCATCAATATCTAAATGAACACAGCATTTCTTTAGATGAACCATGTAAAAAAATATTGTGAGTTAGTGAATTTCGATTGAAGGCTGACCGTTTTATTTTGTAGAGGCTACTTTTTGTTTTAAACAAACTAAGATTTTTTTATTTTTATTGTAAGTTACATGTTAAAATATTAAATGTGGATCAGTAAGGTGATTTTTACTGAAGTTTTTTGCATTTTGCAGTTCAGTGTCAGGTTCCATCTTGATCAAAATCTTATTCACGACTATAACATGTTACGTACATGTTATAGTTACGGAATTATAATAATTAATACATCTTTTTAAGTTAGATTTGTACCATAAGAATAAAATCAAAGTGTTTATAGTACAAATCTAACTTAGAAAGATGTATTATCAAATTTTGATCAAGATACAACCTGGCACTGACCTGGAATATTAAGAAAAAAATAAATTCGCGGGCTACAACTACGCATTATTTCTAGAGGCTAGCTAGTGTAGTAACTTTTCAGAAAAAAAAAAAATACAAAGATTTTTGTGTATTTTATTTTGTTAAGTACATGTTTAGCAATCACAATATCTTATTCAATAATCATTTTGTGTCTTATTTTGTGTCTGTTGTTTATTGCTTCAAATCAAAGATTTCTGTGATTTAAACCAAAGTTAATTATTTTTTGAGCCTGGTTGCTTTTTGTTTAAATAAATAAAAAAATTTTTGAAAAATTGATTTATTTAAACAAAGAGTTGAGTTGTTATATGTCTTAAAAAATTGGTACTTCTATGTTCATATGTCTTCCATAAAGAGCTGATTGTAATCTATGTGTTTTATTTGCATCATTAACGTCTACATCATATCATTGCCTTCAACAGAAGATATCATTTATATCTACACAACATCATTCACTTCAATGCGATATTTATATTTTATGATTTTTCTTTTAAATTTGGTGTTTAAATTATTGTTTAAATATACTAAAACATTAGTTTTTCAAATGACATCATAATTTTATTGATAGTTTTTAGTTATTCAAGAAAAAAGTAATGTCACACAAAAACTATCATATTTAATCATAAAATGAAAATCCACCCAACAACAGTGCACCATTTTGTGAATCTACTTGTTCGATACATGACTTTGTTCTGGAAGTAACTGAGTAACCACCAAGACCAGGAAACCAGGAGGAGTTTTATTATAAAAAAATACAAAATAATGTTATTCTGAATCCTTTAACAAACTACTTTCAACTATATGACAAAAATTAAGTCGATTCGTTGCTTTATTAGGTTATATATATGGACGATATTTGGTGTACACATACAAATATTCCAGTAATCTCCCTTGGGAACTTGATGTTTTTTTAGGACCTAAAGTACCCTATGTTACGACCTGATTTTTGGCATACAGCTAGTTGAAAAGATGGAGCTTTTCAACTAACTGTATGCCAAAAATCAGGTCGATTGATTGCTTAGCTACGGCGTGAAGGAAGGACAAACAAACACACATTCACATTTATAATATTAGTATGGATATGACTATTTATGTATATACCAAAATGAATTTATTAAAACATAGATTCTTATGACAATAAAGTTTATTCAAAATAACCTCAGCGACTTTCGATACAGGCCTACAATCTGCGTGGCCAGACGTCTATCGCAGCACGAACGAGGTCCATGTTAATATCGGCGGCTGCTTTAATCAAGGATACCTTGAGCGACTCCAAATCAAGAAGAGGCTTTGAGCAGGCCTTTTCCTCCAAGTGTTGCAATATCTTGCAATTTAACGGACCCAGATCTGGACTGAAGAAGGGTCAGTCTTATAGCCGGATGAAGTCGATTTCACGCGCCGCCAGCCAGTTTTGTGAGCTGGCGCCGAATCTTGCCGGAATACCATATGCCTGTTATTGAACATGGTATGAGAAATAGGTTGCACAAGGTTCGTCACGACTGTGTTTTGATACACAACTGAATTCGTTTTTACACCTTTCTCACAAAAGTTTACCCCAGATAAGCCCCAATAAGAAACTCCCAAACATACCATGAGCGAGGATATGGAAAATTACCTCGTTGGACATGCGAAATACGGTTGCTCGCTTCTTCACTACTGTGTACGTAGACCTTATTATTTTGTTTGTTGTAGCTCTTTTCTACGGTAAAAATGATTTCATCAGAAAAAAGAACTTTCCGATATTTTATTGCCCCATATCGCTTCAACAATACGCGGCATCTCTTCCGTTTCAGGTCAATTAAACGAGCGTTCAAAAGATGTCCTGTTTTTTCTATGATTACCTTCGTCGTCGCGGTTGCTATCAGCATTACTCCAAGAGCCTATTCATTAGTATAAAAACTGTTAACATTGTCTTTTATTATTTTTGTATGTTAATAACAAGAACGGGTAGCGTCCCATACAGGATTTTCGTAAAAATGCAAATAACGGTTCAAGCTTTATCGAAGATTTATCGTTATTATTATCATTTGCATAATATTCGGTTCCGGGATCCGTTATACTGAATTATGTTAATACTAAGAGGCAGATGAGAATATTCATTATATGTATGTACGCATTAAACTTTGTTTACTTTTTATTTCATGTTCCTGACTTAATCACACATAAGTAGTCCATGATTAAGGATAATCAGCGTCAGAAAGATGTAAACATACCTACATTGACAAGAATTCATTTGACTGTCTACAATTTTTGCTCTATTGTAGCCACAATGATACCTATCTACCTACATAGGTAGATATAGGTAGCACATGTGTAATATGATATACAATAGGTACTGAACAGGGAACATGGGTTTCAAAACACTTCCCGAGTCTAACAAATCAACGGACATGGGGCAGTATCGAGGTGCAAATTGACAATTTACCCTCGTTGCTGCCTGTATGGATTGTTTTTTATCAGGTGTTATGTAGATTCAGTTCGGTAGCTTTATAGGTAGGTAACACTCCAACGCCCTAATGTTTAGTTACTAAACATTTATTGTTACAAGCACCTAGCTTTAGAATTCATAAGTATAGGTACATAACATGGTATACAGGATGTATCTGACATCGTAACGCAAACTTCGCGAAAAGGCTAGACCGCATGCCACTAATAAAATTATGATAGTCATTTATGTCATAGTGTCGGCTCTGCCTTTGAACGTTGCAAGCGTGCCGCCGTGCGGGTTTGTAGCGTTGATCCCTGATGTGAACTCTATTAAATCAGCTGATAATATAGTTTATCGAGTTTTGTTTTCATTGCGGTTTTTTGTGTAATTAGCGAATTAATTAATTTTTACTTTAAAATCTTATTGGGTTATAAAATTGTAGCAATTATGAACGGTTTAAAATGAAAAAAAAAACTAAATATATTTTTTTTAAATCATGAAAAAGCCGACGAAAAATTCCACCACTGGGGTGTTCAGAATCATGTAGTGGATCCATGGTACTCGTTTGTGCGTCGATGTCAGATACACCTTTATATTCTTGCATGATATTTTTACATATAATTTTGTATGGAATATTTCCAAATACTTTCCAACAGTTTCTTTTAGTGTGCGTCATCCTTTGCCTAAGTGCTTAGAGGGACCACTAGCACGTATCCACTATCTAGTTCAATTGCCATTTGATTTTCTACACGCCGCTCGAACTTTTACTTTCCAGATATAGGGTTGCCATTTTGAAACATAAAAAAGTCCTGAAAAATGCCAGACATGTTCCTTTGAAATCTTTCTTGAAATCTTTCTATTTTTCCGTAAGTACTTAGGTCGTCATATATGTACTTACTCAGCCTTTTCCAAATAACGTTGAGGGTTACCGGGTTTAACCCACTTTCCAAGGAAAGTTTAAGTTTTTAAGTTCGGATGGCGCCGCCGGGCCGGGCCAAAAAGTCAGGCATGTAGGAACGGCCCTGGTCGCAGAGTACCTACTGTTAGTTTCTTCCTTTTCAATGCTATCTACAGTTAGTGCAGATGTTCCATTGTGTCAGTTAAAAGATCAAAGAAATATTGAAAGCATACTAATAGAACTCAGCCAATCATATCACCTGTTGTTAAAGTACATAGTTGTTCTTCAAACTCCAGCTGTCCCACTCTGGCAACCACATCTTGCATAAAATACTTGGGCGTCCAAATTGATAAACACCTGAACTGGTCCAGTCACTTAGATAATCTCGTTACCTGAACGCGCAAACTCATCTCCATCTTTAAGAAACTCCGTTGTTCAGCTGATTCACAAATACTCACGATGGTCTATTACTCACTCTGTCAGTCTCTTCTCCTATATTGTTTGCCTGCTTGGGGTGGCGCCCGCAAAACATACTTACTGAAATTAGAACGACCTCAGCGAGCAGTCCTTAAAGTTAAGTTCTGCAACCCCTATAGATACCCCCCTTTTGAACTTTTTAGAGAAAGCAAGGTTTTGACAGTGAGAAGATTATATGTGCTGCAGTGTGTATTAAGGAAACATCGGCTGATGTATACAGAAAATACTAATCGACGTACAGACATTGCCCTTCCAGCGGTTAGACATAAAACCACTTTCGCTAAACACCAATTCGCCTACCTCAGCTATATTCTGTACAAGACAATCAATAAATTTCTCCATATCCACAGTATCAATTATCACAAATGTAAAAACTCAGTTAAAGAATGGCTACTTGAGAAATCATATGATGAGACCGAAAAACTTCTTTTCCCGCATGCTTAGGTTGGATCTCATCTTATTCAAATACAAACACTCTACACACCGTCCATTGTCACACATCTACCAGTAGGTACCACACTTACCAAGACGCTCTAAGCTATACACACTCAGCGCTTTCACATTACTTACTCATACACAACACTTCTACATAATTTACTCACAATCAAACACCCACTTTACAGTTTTTTTTATTATTATTATTCATATTATTTTTTTACTTTTCCTGTTTAATACATATAATTAATGATTGTTTTGTTATGTTCACTATAATACTGGTGAAAACAGTCTTTGTATGACATTTCATCAACTACATATGTTTACCCTTATGGAATCACTGGTTCCCAAGTCACAGGCTATAAACCTAGTTTGGGAGTCAGGAGAAATAACCAATGCACCTTTTGTTGTACCATACTACTGTACTTGTACTTATACCAACACCATCTTCTGAAACGCGTTATGACGCTAATTTTCTCTAAGCACCATAACGCGTTTTATAAATATAGAATGAGTTATATTAGGTTAAATAGCAGATCAAACTACCCCAAACTGTCAAACATTCCGACTCAACCCTGAGCCTTAACGCTTTATAGATAAAGTAAAAATGTAATGATGAAATTTAATAGATTGTATTAGCTTGATGTGCTGTCGTCTGTACGATTGTGTCCTTTAAAAAAATTTTTTTTTTTTAATTTTATAGAATAACTATCTACGACAGGGGTGTGTTTTTTACTGCAGTAAAATTCTAATGTTATGCTCATGATGCAAAGCCGTCACCCTTCGCCAAAAAAGCCACTGAACAGCAATTCTGTACTAACTATAAAACCGCGATGCCGCAGAATCACTGCGGCTATAATTATAGTAAATCCTGACGAGTGCGGACCTCTGTAATGCCCTCTGTATTAATTACAAAACCAGCAATCAAATAAAAGCTGCGTAAAGCTAAATATGGTTACGTAAGTAATTGACTGACTGACTGTTGATAAGGAAATATTCTCTTCGTTTTAAATCTAAAAGCTATATCTTTAAAGAATTGAATCACATGATACAGACTAGCACCCTAATTGCGTAACGTGCCATTACTACTAGTTGGAATCATTTTGAAGCAAATTGTCAATCCATTTCTTCATATGTTCGAAAGTTTGTTTGCTCAAAACGCAAATTACGCAATAAATGTTGTTGAACTGTCAAGATGAAACACACTGACTCATTTACCCTATAGCTTACGATTGGCAGATTAAAGTAGGTATGTTGCCGTAAAACACTACTCAGAGAACTCATCAACTGCATTTTTACTAAAGCCAGAGGGGTAGTAAGCAGGCTACTTTTTTTAGGAAAAATTTTGTATCTCAGCTTGAGTGGTCCCAGGAGTTCTACAAACGGGCGCGGCAAAAAAAGGGATTGCGTCCCTAGAAACTATAGGTAGTCCTTTCCTATCTAGGTACAGTTGCTACTTCGCTAGAAGCTTCTACTGAATGCAGGTAAACCATCTGCTATCTCCCTAATAGGAGAGAGAGAGAAAGGAATAGCGCTACTCATCCTGTATAGCTTTTACACTTTGTCTGACACTGGAATAATAATTGTTTCAACATAATTGTTATAGTAGTAGTACCTCGATGAAAAACAAAACGTTTAATTTGTTCTCCGTCTTAATCTGAAAATCTCTAATTTCCTACATTTTTGACATTTAGTATTACAGAAAGCTTACAGACGAATATTACCATAAACTTCATTATTTACAACACAAATTGCTTATAATTATAATAATTTCGTTATGTACGTACGTTAACAGCGATTTGCAAACCAAGAGAAAATTTAAAAAAAAACAAAAATAATAAAATAAAAAAAAACTGATTAAAGAGGAATAAAAAACTGATTAAGAGCATTATAAAATATCGTGCAATATTAAAGCAGTTAAACTATTTAGTAGTTCAATTAGTATACTGAACCACTAAACAGCTCAACCTATTCATGACTATCCCCAAAATATTCCTTGTTTAGAACCTTTCTAATATTATGTGCGTTGATGCAAAATAGGTCGATATCCAGCTGCGATGGTAAACAATTGAAGGCTTTTACACTACGAACCAAAAAGGCGTTGCATCTGTAATTAGTTGATGCGCGTGGTGCCTGCAACAGAGGTCGTTTGCGTAGGTTGTTTTGATTGGTACGAAGAGGTATTTTACTGAGCAGTTCCGGACAATCAATTGAGCCATATGCTATGCTTGCCAAAAAACATTTGTCAACAATATTACGTCGTATGTTCAATGGCAGGAAATGATATCGCTTGCAACAGTGTTCATAGTCTAATGAGAAATGCCCCGCCTTAAAATCCAAGTAGCGCAAAAACTTTTTCTGAACTGATTCAATACGTGATTTGTAACTCTCGTGTTGGGGATTCCAGACTTGGGAAGCGTACTCGAGATGGCTACGCACAAGTGAACAGTAGAGGACTTTTATTGGTTTCAGAGACCTAAAGTTAGAGCAAGCTCTGGTAATGAAAACCATGGCCTTGAAAGCCTTTTTGACAATGGTTTCTATGTGATCGTCAAAAAGTAATTTGCTGTCATGTACTACACCAAGAACCCTGATACTGCCTGTCTTACTTATGTACGTACCATCCAGAGCATACCCCGAACCAATAGCAGTTATTCGACGCGTGTAGACTACGTGAAAACATTTGGATATATTAAGTTGTAACTTGTTGGTTTTGCAGTATATAAAGAATTTGTCAAGATCCGATTGAAGTAGCTCAGTATCAGTTAATGTACGTATAGACTTAAGAATCTTCATGTCATCTGCGTATAGTAAAATACTTGAATTAGTAAAGCAGTTCTTTATGTCCGAGATAAATATTGTGAACAGCAACGGTCTCAAATTCGATCCTTGAGGCACGCCCGATGGCCGCACACTTTTCCAACCGGACGTGTACCCACGCAGAACCACAGCCTGCGTTCGATTATCTATATATGATGACAACCAGTGAAACAGGTCACCGTGTATTCCTGCAGCTAAAAGTTTCTGAAGAAGCACACGGTGATCTATTCGGTCGAAACACTTGCTGTAGTCCGTGGAGATAACATCGACTTGGCAACGATTATCCATCCCAATGGTTATGAATTCGTTGGACAATACCAAATTGGAGGCAGTCGACCGTTTTCTGAGGAAACCATGTTGTTCGTCGCCAAAAGAGCGCTGCAATGCGGAATAAACCGGAAAATTCCGTGTGTATCACTCGTTCCAGAACTTTAGAGAAAAGGCTTAGTTTAGATATGGGACGGTAATTTTCTATTTTCGACCTATCGCCTTTTTTAAAGATAGGGGTAATGAATGCTGATTTCCATGCTGTCGGGACAGCACCCTCTCTCAAAGACCGCTGAAACAACATGCATACTGGCTCCACAAGACTTTTTGCACAATTGACAATGAAAATTGGCGGAATCATGTCTGGTCCTCCGGATTTAGCTAGATCTAGGCCTTTAAGTAGCTTAAATCTGTGCAGCTTAAATGTGAGCTTTCGTCTGGACACACGCTAACGGTACTTAGGTTCACTGAGTCGGAAGAATTAATATCTGTATTAGAATCCAGATTATCAGAGTCTGAGCCATGAATGTCAGACATGAATAGAATAGACGTGTTTTTGATTATAGCCGAGACTTTTTGTTCCTCTAATTATAAACTAGCGCTTGACCGCAATCCCACCTTATGGTGATGCAATCGTTGATGGTAAAGCGCGCGCGCGGTTTATTAATAGCCTATTCACTAAAAAAAAAGTGAGTAACTAGAAAGGAAGACGGCAGATGAGAACACGACCAAAGATGCTGCGCCAGAGGGAGATTGATCTGGAACCTCTCCAAACTCCCGACACAACAACATTTGGCGCATCGTACCCGGCACACATTGCAGCACAACTCCTCAGATCCGTCCTCCGTACAGCTTCACCTGCAGATATCATATCGGAACACGACGAATCGCTTGGCGGCAAGACTTTTTCTGGTGGTTGGTAACTTCTGCTGGCAGCCGATGTTATGGCCTACCACCGAGAAACTATATTTTGAACGTTTTTAATTACGGGAACTGCCTTCTGATCCCGTTGAGTATCTACATAAAGATAGATTGGTGAAATCCGCCTACATACGCAGGGTAGGTAGGTACGTTAGGTAGCCTAGTGATATCGTCCGCGACTTAAAAGTTGCAGGCCGTAGGTTCGAACCTCATCAGGCGCTTTATATTTTGTAAATTATTTCATCACCACTGCTCTCAGAACGATAAAGGAAAACATCGTAAGGAAACCGTCATATCCTACAGACAAAACTTCTAAGTTATGTGACATGACATCTACCAACCTGAACTGGGCCAGCGTGGTAGATTACGGCCCACTCCCTCCCATCGAGAGGAAGCTTGTGTCCCAACAGTGGGAACAAAAAAATTGACAGAAACATCCATCGCCGAAATAATGGCAGACAAGCACTCCAGGCCGTATCTGGAGCGGTTTTGCCTCAAGGTGGCTAAAATAAGTATAGAGCGCAACAGGACGAGATAGCAGCACAGCCGGCGAGCTGCTGGCAAGAAATATGATAGTGTAAGAAATAAGTGGAAATACACACATCAAAAGTGTCTAGGGATCAAGCATTTTTATGCGGATTTCTTGAGATTGAGATGTGGCTTTGTAATAAATTTATGATTTTATAAATTTATATGGATCCTTTTTGGTGCATTTCATAATTTGAATCAGGAACTGTGAATCAAATTCGAGTCAAAGATGAAAATCAGCTGTCAATATTTTCCCTATAAAAACATACAACGCATTGAAGACATTATTAGTGCTACTGTTTCCCTACTACTGATTAAAACCAACGTTATTATGGAGCGGCGACGTCATTTAAGCAGGGAAGAAATGCTCAGAGCCGTGGGAATGATAGAAGCTGGTTCCCGGCAACGTACTGTGGCTTTAGCTCTGAATACAAGTCAGAGTGTTATCAGTCGACTTTGGACACGTTACCGAAGCACTGGTACCGTGGCTGAGCTCCATGGAGGACGGTATCGCTGCACCACACGGAGACAAGACCGATACATTCAAATCTTAACTCGAAGAGCTCCAACAATAACCGCCATGATGTTAGCCGTGAGGCTTCATCACTCTTCAGAGAACTTAATTAGCGACCAAACAGTCAGAAGCCGCTTGCATGAAGTGAACCTTCATTCCCGAAGACCGCTATGGGTACCACCTATAGCAATGCACAATCGTAGGATTCGATATCAATGGGCTCTTGAACACAGAAATTGGGCAGAAGAACAATGGCGTTTCGTGTGCTTTTCTGATGAGTCTCGTTTTGGTATGAGACCGGATACAAGACGTATACGACACTGGAGACCAACAGCGATTAAAATCCTGCCAGGAAGTCCATCCTTATAGTGGTGGAACCACCATGGTATGGGCGGGTATTTGGATCGGCGGAAGAACTGAGTTGATTTGGATCAGAGGCAACCTCAACGCTCAAATTTATGCTGAGACGATTGTATCAGACGTCATCGTTCCTCTACAAGTGCAAATCGGTCCCTTATTTCAGTTAATGCATGATAATGCACGACCGCACACCGCAAGAGTTGTAAGACAGACTCTCGCCGCAGCTAACATCAATGTCCTGCCCTGGCCTGCTCAGTCGCCAGACTTGAACCCGATTGAGCATGCATGGGATATGCTACAGGGAAGAGCTCTGCCGAATATGGAGGGTATCCAGTCGCAAGAAGACCTTTTTTTGTTGTTGCAACGAACATGGGCGGCCATTCCACAGCGTGATTTGGATGAACTCATTTTGAGTATGCCAAACCGATGTTCTTGTGTTGTTAGTGTTCGCGGTAGAAACACGGATTATTAATTGTTTAAGTTACCCAATAAAATTTTAGAGAAAACTGTTATTTCAGTCTTTTTTTCGAACTTTTGTGTTAGTGGTTCAAATGTCAAATATCCCTTTATTAGGAAAATGGCAAATTTCTTTATTAATGCAAAGGTGACTTGGTTTATCGTTACTGTGACAAACGAAAACACTTTATTTGATGAATCCTTAAAGAAAATTTTAATTAATATCAATCAGGAGAAAAGTTATTGCAAAAATATATGTTGATCCCTAGACACTTTTGATGTGTGTAGTAATAAAGAGGTATGTAAATAATATAAGATAAGAAGACAATGTAAAGAATAAAAAGTATGTAAATAGAAAATAAGTAAAAATGTTTATAAAAAAAAAAAAAATAGTACGCAACGGGAAAAGAGCGACCCGTAAAAGATGGACAGCCGCAAAAAAGTACGAGCGGAAACTATACTGCTAAAAAGACTAAAAATAAAAAGATTATAAAGATTTCTTGCTATGCAAGAAGGGAAAAAATGCATTAAAAAAAAAAACAGTGGGAATAACATAGGCTGATTATGTAGATACGTTATCATCATCGGCAGCAAATCAACATTAGCAACATAAATTCCTCAACACAAATAATGGCCAGGCCATTTATGACAATTATGATAAACGGATTCGATGACCCATTTTAGGCCGGATATGAAAATACCCATCTATATTGATATTGTTATAATCACTTCGTAACCGTCTACGCAAAATACGCGTGTTGTCGTAGTTGGGGACACCAGCCCGTATTCACCTCGTATTAACAACTCCGGTTTAAAGGTAAGTATAATATGCTATGCAGCTATAGGTATTACTATATTTTCTTCACCCTATGACTTTGCAAAGATTTGTAAAATAGGATATTGTTAAGGCTTCATGTTGTTAAATCCCTTTAACAAACTACAATTGAAATTTAATGAAGTAAGTAGGTTCGCCTTTACACTCTTTAATATTAATTTCAGTGAGTTTCTTTGCTTCCCAGAATTGGAGCGACGTTTTGCCTTTGTACTAAATTATGTTGCCAAGAGTACGTATTTTGTTATTATAATAAAATAGATATTAAATTTGACTCAGCCGCTCGGTAGATACACACGCAGTGGGGTTACCCACTAACTCACGTTAGGCAGGTGAAAACTAAAGTGTTGATAAAGGGCGAAGAATTGGAATCTGAAGACAGCACAGTGTTCTTGGGTATAACTCTGGATGCTAAGCTTCAATGGGGTCCACATATAGAAAAATTGACAAAAAAAACTAAATTCTGCTGCATACACAGTTAGAACAATTCGTAATTTGACTGATATTGAGACGGCCCGTTTAGTGTACTTTGGCTATTTCCATAGCGTAATGTCATACGGCATTCTGTTGTGGGGAAATGCTACTGATATTCAAACAATATTTGTTTTGCAGAAAAGAGCTGTTCGTGCAATTTATAAATTAAGTCCGAGACACTCTCTCAGAGAAAAATTTAAAGAGATTAATGTACTGACCCTGCCGTCTCAATATATTTATGAAAATCTTTTGTATGCTCAGAAAAATATAAAAATGTTTAAAAAATACAGTGATGTCCATAATATAAATACTAGGAACAAGCACAAATTTATTGTACCTACAACAAGGCTCAAGAAAATAGGTGGCTCTTTTAGATGCCAATGTATACATTTTTACAATAGACTTCCAGAGGTGGTTCAAGATCTGAGCCTGAATAAATTCAAATCTTTCTTTAAACGTAAGTTGTGTCAGAAAGCATTTTATAGTGTTAGAGATTATATTGACGACAAAAGGCTTGGCCTTGAGCTGCGTCCGATTTCTATGCTAACACTGATTGTTCTTTGATTTTTCCTCTTGTAGTTTAAATTTGTAATTGTTTGTTTTTTTTTTTTTAACCCAATGCCAGTACACACTATGTAGCCAGGCATATTATACGTTACTGAATTGCATCGCTGACAGGGGTATTCGGCACTGGTGCAGCTACACATGAGCTAAACTTAGCATTCGGGAATACCTTTGGAGCTGCTAAACCTTGGACAAAACTGTCTTTGCATTGTATAGATTCAATTTCTTAGTATTGTATAATTGCATGGAACACGTGTGAGCACGATCTACTTGCTGTAAAGCATCTATTTGTTGGGTTAGTCTTTTATTGACTTGATTGTGCTATGGCTGTTGAGAGTATGTCATGCTCACTCAAATGTCTCGCTGGTGGTGGCGTGTGTGCTGGGTCATTAGGTTCCCTTCAATATGGTTGAGCTGAATGATGCTGATCCATACGTCATTTTCGTGAACGGACGCCGTCAGAGGGGACTGGTCATCTCTTAGCTGCTACGGCGTATTTTAATTTCTGAATTGTTGTTTTTTTTTCATAATGGACGCCCTCAGCGTACAATATCTTTCTGCATCGTTCTCACACGATTGATTTCAAAATTAATGATGTAATCAAATATTTGTATCAATAGCTTGATAATTTAAAAGAGTGTCCATGGAGTTTCTTGCACGTTCTTCTCCATAGGTACCTACTCTTTTGGAATGGGCGACTAGCTTCACCTTACTGACTGACCGACCTTCTGACAATTCAAAAGTACCTGTAACTGGTTTATTTGAAATAAATGCTTTGATTTTGATTTTGAACTGTACTCTACAATCTACATACTTTGTAAGTGCTCGCTTAAGATGTCCCTGTCCCAAACCTGTATAAAAAATGCAATTCATATTAAATCGTTTGGATGAATACCTAGATTAGATTTTTCTAACTTGTTTTAATCACTTTACGAATGAATGATTTTAAAGCCCAATATCCACACGGGCGTGAATAAAATCCAGTGAATGTTTAATTCGATTAAAAAAATGAAAATGAATTAATGATGATAATGTTGTTTGCATCTTGATTGTGTTTAGTTTAATGGAAAGAGTAAAACAAATTACATATAACAATTAAAGTATCTATGTATTTATGTATGTATATGTATGTATTTGTGTATCTACTTTAGTGTATTGTAATAATGATGTTTGCACCAACGACAGTCCCATTTGTGGTTCAGGAGAATCTGTCCATTCTTTGGTTGTCTGGAAGAAATCGCATTAGCGATAAGGCCGCCCTTTGTATGTTTCGAGTTCAATGTATTTTATTCGATGTTTGATTGGTGTACAATAAAGAATAAATAAATTACTTAATATGGTTTAAAATTTTGATTTATGATCTACCTACCTGTAGGTAGAGTTACCTAGGTACTCATAAATATCTATTTGTATATATTATTTCTTTCTTTTCTTTGTTTATTTTTACAAGCTTTTATTTACTTTCACTTGTCCCGTTGTCTGTCGTTCTGTAATCAAATCTTGCAACTTAAATTTGATCCACTTCCCGGTTTCCGATTGAGCTGAAATTTGGTATACACGTTTAGTTCGGATGACAATGCATGATTAACTGTGTGACGTCATTCTAAATCCAACATGGCGGCGTATCCAATATGGCGGACCAATTATTTTTAATGCACTCCTACAATATGGGTATCAAATAAAAGGGCTTGCCAAGAATAACTAGAAAAATAATGTGACGTCATTCTAAATCCAACATGGCGGCGTATCCAATATGGCGGACCAATTATTTTTAATGCACTCCTACAATATGGGTATCAAATAAAAGGGATTGCCAAGAATAACTAGAAAAATAATGTGGCGTTATTCTAAATCCAACATGGCGGCGTATCCAATATGGCGGACCAATTATTTTTAATGCACTCCTACAATTTGGGTATCAAATAAAAGGGCTTGCCAAGAATAACTTGAAAAAAATAATGTGACGTCATTCTAAATCCAACATGGCGGCGTATCCAATATGGCGGACCAATTATTTTTAATGCACTCCTACAATATGGGTGTCAAATAAAAGGGCTTGCCAAGAATAACTAGAAAAAAATAATGTGACGTCATTCTAAATCCAACATGGCGGCGTATCCAATATGGCGGACCAATTATTTTTAATGCACTCCTACAATATGGGTATCAAATAAAAGAGCTTGCCAAGAATAACAATAAAAAAATAATATGACGTCATTCTAAATCCAACATGGCGGCGTATCCAATATGGCGGACCAATTATTTTTAATGCACTCCTACAATATGGGTATCAAATAAAAGGGCTTGCCAAGAATAACTAGAAAAAAATAATGTTACGTCACTCTTAATTCAATACGGCGGAACACCAAAAATGGCGGATGATTTTCTTTTATTCGTTCCTACAATATGGGTATCAAATGAAAGGGCTTGCTGAGAATAACTCCAAAAAATAATGTGACGTCTTTGCCGCTGGTCAAGCATATGTGGCCTTCAGTAGGGTGAAATCATTAGAAGGGCTCCTCATTGAAGAGCTGGACTGTAAGAAATTAACTGGCAAACGACCTTGCAATAGTGATACGTTGAATGAGATGAACAGACTTAGGAACTTATCAGGTGAAAACTAAAAAGTCTTTTATTTAGTTTCACCTGTCCCGTTGTCTGTCGTTCTGAAATCAAATCTTGCAACTTAAATTTGATCCACTTCCCGGTTTCCGATTGAGCTGAAATTTAGAATGCATGTATAAATCGGATGACAATGCAATGTTATTGTGACATAGAACCGATCTGATGATGGAGCTGGAAGGTGGCCATAGGAACTCCGTAATTAAATGATGCAACCCTATCCTAACCTATATATTAATGTACTGACCGTGCCGTCTCAATATATTTATGAAAATCTTTTGTATGCTCATAAAAATATAAAATTGTATAAAAAATACAGTGATGTCCATAATATAAATACTAGGAACAAGCACAAATTTATTGTACCTACAACAAGGCTCAAGAAAATAGGTGGCTCTTTTAGATGCCAATGTATACATTTTTACAATAGACTTCCAGAGGTGGTTCAAGATCTGAGCCTGAATAAATTCAAATGCTTCATTAAACGTAAGTTGTGTCAGAAAGCATTTTATAGTGTTAAAGATTATATTGACGACGAAAAGGCTTGGGCTTGAGCTGCGTCCGATTTCTATGCTTACACTGATTGTTCTTTGATTTTTCCTCTCGTAGTTTAAATTTGCAATTGTTTGTTTTTTTTTTAACTCAAAGCCAGTACACAATATGTGTATGTAGCCAGGCATATTATACGTTACGGAATTGCATCGCTGACAGGGGTATTCGGCACTGGTGCAGCTGCACAGGAGCTAAACTTAGCATTCGGGAACACCGTTGGAGCTGCTGAACCTTGGACAAAACTATCTTTGCATTGTGTAGATTCAATTTCTTAGTATTGTATAATTGCATGGAACACGTGTGAGCACGATCTAATTGCTGTAAAGCATCTTTTTGTTGGGTTAGTCTTTTATTGACATGATAGTGCTATGGCTGTTGAGAGTATGTCATGCTCACTCAAATGCCTCGCTGGTGGTGGCGTGTGTGTTGGGTCATTAGGTTCCCTTCAATATGGTTGAGCTGAATGATGCTGATCCATACGTCATGTTCGTGAACGGACGCCGTCAGAGGGGACTAGTCATCTCTTAGCTGCTACGGCGTATTTTAATTTCTGAATTGTTGTTTTTTTTTCATAATGGACGCTCTCAGCGTACAATATATTTCTGCATCGTTCTCACACGATTGATTTCAAAATGAATGATGTAATCAAATATTTGTATCAATAGCTTGATAATTTAAAAGAGTGTCCATGGAGTTTCTTGTCCGTTCTTCTCCATAGGTACCTACTCTTTGGAATGGGCGACTAGCTTCACCTTACTGACTGACCGACCTTCTGACAATTCAAAAGTGCCTGTAACTGGTTTATTTGAAATAAATGCTTCGATTTTGATTTTTTTTTTGATTTTTTATCGAGTTTGAGCTCATTAGATTCGTCTTGACAAGTACTTTGATACTATATGGTAACCAGGGTCTGATGATGGAGCCGGAAGGTGGCCATAGGAACTCCGTAATTAAACGATGCAACCCTAGATCAATAAATTGATGGATCAAAAAAGAATGATCAGATTGATATTAATAAAATAATACACACGGACATTAACAAAACAGGAGTTCTTCCAAAAGAACTAGAAATATTTGTTGGTGCTAAAGTTATGTTGAGGTGTAACGTTGACGTTGCTAAGGGACTTTTGAATGGAGCAATAGGTCACATCACTGAAATCATATGGCCGTATTACAGAGGTGCTCAACTATACGATAGCGATGTACCATCGGTTCGCGTAGACTTTGGTAACGATGGCATTCACATAATACACCTTAAATCAGTTCAATTTCCTGCTAAATTTAATCACGGCACAGCTGAAAGAAGAATGCTCCCGATTGTCTTGTCTTGGGCTTCAACTGTGCATAAAATGCAGGGAACTACTGTAGATCATTCTGTTATTTATCTAGGCTCCAAATTGTTCGCTGCTGGTCAAGCTTATGTAGCTTTAAGCCAAGTTATGTCTTTAGCAGGTCTTCAAATCGAAGAACTTGAGTGCTCCAAGTTGACGTCGAAGAAACCTTGTAATGTTGATGCATTAAAAGAAATGGATAGAATGAGTAACGTTACAAATAACTAACAAGTGATTACATAATTTCAACATTATTGATATTTAAATCAGTACATATTACATATCATGTGAACGAACTACGGACTTCATAACGGAATAACGCTGCTACGCGCTGCGAACTACGTCGTAGTAAATCTTGAATTAAAAATAGAGGGTACTAAAAAGTTAAAAATAAAATTAAAGAAAAAAAAAACCTTTTTAAAAACAAGCTTTTATTATTTGTTTATAAAATGAACTAAAAAGTTAAAAATAAAATGAACTAAAAAGTTAAAAATAAATTAACTCTAAAAAGAAATATAACACTTTGTAACTTGATTGTAACCTTTAACGACAAATAAGCGTCTTCGTCTAGGACAAAATAATTCCATATTGAACAAATTTATTTAATTTTAACACTAAAACTTTTCACCATACATAATTATTCAATCTCGTCCCCCCTCTTTATCATAGTCCCATTTATAAATAAAAGCGTGTTACATTGTGATAGCTTGAGGAAAATGTTGTGTTATATTAAATGTAACACGCTTTTATTTATAAATGGGACTATGATAAAGAGGGGGGACGAGAATGAATAATTATGTATGGTGAAAAGTTTTAGTGTTAAAATTAAATAAATTTGTTCAATATGGAATTATTTTGTCCTAGACGAAGACGCTTATTTGTCGTTAAAGGTTACAATCAAGTTACAAAGTGTTATATTTCTTTTTAGAGTTAATTTATTTTTAACTTTTTAGTTCATTTTATTTTTAACTTTTTAGTTCATTTTATAAACAAATAATAAAAGCTTGTTTTTAAAAAGGTTTTTTTTTTCTTTAATTTTATTATTATTTTACTATTTATGTCACACACACAAACCTACAGAACGGAAAAAAGTAGGTACAGAAGTGATGATTAGGTATTCCATAAAAAAATCTCTTCCAACATTAATAAATACATAAAATCAAAAACAATTTGAATCTATCTAAGTCGGCACGTCTAAAATACAGCCAACTCAGCGATGAGCATTCTTCAAAAGCTTTTTTTTAGGCTTGCGGTTTTAGTTGATGTAGAAGCCACTGCAGATGGCGAGGTGGCAGAGGCTGGCTCGGAATCATTGGGTGTGGCAGCAGATAGATATCCAGAGCGGGGAATGACGCGATTTAACTACCAAGCTCATCCATCGATGCTATCTTCGGGCGTGTCTTGTCAGGCGTTAAAACAATAACCTTGCCCTCTACAGTCTGCAGACTAACAACTATTGATGTTAAAATGCTTGCAGCAACATTAAAAGCCTACTGCCGTGTATTGGTCAGGCAGGAACTCCGAACATGTGGTGTCGCTGCCCTTTAGTGAAATTTTATCGTATCGTTGGTTGTCATAGTGAGCATCGTAGTTGGTTATTTACCGACGATGCTCACTGTAAAAATGATTACTTATATGGATAAAAGATACCTAGATGCTTACCTACCTACCAAGTACCTGCCATGTAAGTTATACTCGCTACACTTCAAAAACAAGAACTAACAGTTATAGTATTACCTTGCTGAGTAGGATTTGTTATACACATATGGTTTCTATAGATTTTGATGAATTCATCACACCCCCTGGAATTAAATCAATAACTTGATGTTACATTTCAGGTAAATATTTGTGCCTTACTTCTATTCTAATTCCGGTGCGTGTGTTTCTAATTTTCATCAAATTCCGTTCAGTAGTTTCTGCGTGAAAGAGTAAACATCTACACATCCATACATATGTGACAGCCTCCGTGGCGTAGCGGACCGCTGCGCAAGGAGGCGCGGGTTCGATCCCCGTGCAGTGCAAATATTTGTATGTATGAATATGAATATTTGCACTGGTCTGGTCGTGCCTCGAATAGCACGTTAAGCCGTTGGTCCCGGTTACCATACGAACATCTAGTGGCAGTCGATACGGGTTGTTGCAGCCTTCAAAAGTACAACAATTGATCTAACTGCAATGCTTCATATCTCATATACCGCCTTCGAGTTGTGGAGGTTAGACGGCAGTCGTTTCACGGAAAATATCAAAGTTTAGCCTAAATCAGCAGTTAGACTGGTAAAACAGACCCCAGACTCCAAAGCTGAAAAAAGATTCCGATGCGACTGGTATTAACGCTGAGATGATGATGATGACATTTCAGGTCTATGAAATTGCCGTTCTGCAGTAGGTACTGGCCATTTCAAATCAAAATATTTTTTGTTGGGCTAAGAATTTTAATTTCAAATTAATTTTATTTTAAAACCATGGAACTCTTTTTCCAAAAGTAGCCATTTGCTTCTTGATTAGTGTTACATTTTCATCGCATTTCAATCTTTTTCGTCATCATGGATACGTTAAAAATTCGAGTAATTATGGAAAATGAGTGCCTATCTACCATCGGTCGTGGCAACAACGCGGTATAAGCCGAACGCAACATCAACGATGTTTACGGAGCTAACACTAGAAACCAACGTGAATGACCAAAACCAAATGCAGTGACGAATTAAAGGCGATTGTCGATACACTATTTAGCATTGGTCAATCGCTCCTCTCCACTACTTCTGCACGACAACGCACGACCTCATACTGCACAGCAGACGATCTTCAAGTTGCAAGAACTGGGGTTGGAAGCCCTCCGTCATCCGCTCTACTCACCAGACCTTGCACCTACAGATAACTACTGTTGGGACTGAGACCCAACATGGTCGCGGTATGCACGCGCCAGCGGCGTGAGCAGTCGTCATCGGCAGCGGGAGCGGGACGCGGGCGGGGGGACATGACCGAGTGAGCGGACCGGCTCGGACCTCACCTCACTCGCTTTCACGGACCCCGCCGCGACACACGCCTCTCTTAAATTAAATATACATTGGTCCTTCAAGGATCTCGCCGTTTTTATAAAAAAAAAAAAAAATCGAAAAGTAACGGTCTTGGAGAAATTTCAAACTCGAGGCTCTTCGGTAACGGTCTTCAGCAGCGACAGTTCCAGGCAGGAGTCATCAATTTCCCGTCGGATTGGCTTCGCATTGCTACCGTAACCCGCCCAGAGGAAGACGTAATCCAGAGGTGGTCGTACGACGGCTCTTGCAACCGCCGAAAGCTGAGTCATCGTCAAGCAAGGACAAAGAAGATCGAATTTGCACTCTCATCGATACCTTGTGGATGGTATAGTTGTTCTGTGAGTTCGTTCCAATTTTTCCCTTATTTATTTTTTCCTGTTTCTTGTTTAAATAGCAATATTTAAGTGAGTGCTTTCAATTTGCTTCAAAAGACGTTTTGTCAAATATCATAGTTACAGCCTTAAATTTCTTAAAGTTCAATTATACTGCTTATAAAGCTACAAAACACCACCCATCTGTTAAAAAAAATCATTCTCTTCTTATCTACAAACAGCTGATCGCTTGATAACAAACCGGTGTGGGTACCTGCGCATCAGGTGTTTCTTTGTTCGCACCGTTGAGTCATACGTAACTCAATAACAAGCTACTTACTATTTACATTTTTGTCTTGTTTTTTTATAAAGCTTGTTTCATATTTCGCATTTGTTCGCTTGTGAGTTTGCTTTTACGTTTTATCGCTATGTCTGACGAAAAAGTTGAAAAACTTTTTAAAAGACGCAGCTGTATGAAATCTAAGCTCACTATTTTTAGCAACTACCTTAACACAATCAAAAGTTGCAACAAACTTAGTAGCTTACAACTTTTAGATTTAGAAACTAGATTTAATAAGTTCGATAGCTTATATGTGGATTTCGACAAATTACAGAGTGACATCGAGCTGTTGGTGGAGACCCCTGATGATGAGAGCGAGGAGCGTGAGCAGTTCGAAAACCAATACTATAGGCTGGTGGCCTTGGCACGGAGTTTACTTGGTGCCCGTCCCCAGTCTGTCAAGCTTCTGGATGGTTCTGTGACAGGTGACGGGGATGTACAGGCAGGTGGTCTTAGATCCAATTGTGTGAGGTTGCCAAAAATCAATTTACCTGTTTTTCAAGGTCACTATCAGCACTGGCTTGAATTTAGGGACACTTACATATCATTGATACATTCACGGTCGGACATTGACAACATTAACAAGTTGCACTACCTACGAGCTTCACTTAAGAGTAGCGCGTTGCTGGTTATAGACAACTTAGATTTTAAAGCTCAGAATTATGAGTCAGCTTGGAATCTGTTATGTAAAAGATACGATAACAAAAGGTTGCTTGTAAATAATCATGTTCAGGCGCTATTCAAGATTGAACACATGCACAGTGAATCGTGTTCTTCTATTCGTCACCTCATAGACGTTACAAATAAAAACCTTCGCGCTTTGTTAACTTTAGGTCAAGACACGGAATTTAGTTAACAAGATACCCTCATAATTTATATCATGTCCGAAAAACTTGACAGTATCACACGTAGGGAATGGGAAGAACATCGAAACATGCTTGACAATCCACCCACATTAGAATTATTTATAAATTTTCTTAGTAACAGAGCAGATTTGTTGGAAACTTTACAGGAACATGAAGGAAAAAATTCTAGAGAACAACATACAGAGACTAACAAACATAATTCCAATATACTTACAACTAAAAAGTCAAATTCAAACACAAATGATAATAACTATAAAAATAAAAATTACAATAATACTCGTAATAAGAAAATGTTTACATGTCCTATGTGCAATCAAACTCATTATTTATTCAACTGTGAAGCTTTTAGAGCCCTGACTGTTGAAGCTCGTATACAAAAGGTCAAGGAAGCAAAAGTATGCCTTAATTGCCTTCGACCAGGGCATGTAGAATCAAAATGCAATCTCGTTCCTTGCAAATATTGCAAGAAAAAGCACAGTACGCTACTTCATTTGCATGGAGAAACAACCCCTATTCCAGAACCAGTTATGCCCGTCAATAACTTTGCCGGTTCAACTAATGTTCAACGGATTACTACTCCTCCGAATGTTTTGCTTTCCACAGCGGTCGTGAGAGTGATCGACAGCAAAGGAAACGTGCGGACTGCCCGAGTGCTGCTCGACAACGGTAGCACGGGTAACTTCGTAGCTGAGTCACTTTGTGGTAAGCTGGGTTTGTCGAGACGTAGTGTGAGCGCCACCGTGACAGGTATAAATAACAACTCTTCTCATTGTACACAGTCTTGTAGCCTTACTATTATGTCAAACTATAGTGACGACTATACATTTACTGTAGACTGCCATATTTTACCTCAGATCACTCAAATGTTGCCGTCTTCATACATCAACATTGAAAACCTTCATATCCCCTTGGGAATAAGTTTAGCTGACCCTTCTTTTAACATACTGTCAGCTATAGATATCTTAGTTGGAGCCGAAATATTTTGGTCCGTATTATGCAATAATTCCATCGATTTAGGTAAAAATCAACCTAAGTTATATGAAACAAAACTGGGTTGGCTAGTGTCAGGGTACGTTGCCCGTCATAAGTCACACTCTTCTTCTCCCATTTGTCATTTTATAAGTGAGAGTGCCGATCCAGACTTATCTCGTTTCTGGGAATTAGACACCATCGCAGCCAAACACTCCTTATCTCCGGAGGAGCGTGCCTGTGAGCAGAGTTTCAAGAAACACACTTATCGCAAAGACGACGGACGCTTTGTCGTAACTATGCCGCTGAAGAAAGATCCTTCAGTCTTAGGTGAGTCTTTACAAAAGGCAAAGTGTAGGTTCATGTCACTAGAGCGTAAGTTTCTGAGAGACCCTGTCTTCAAAAACCGGTACGTTGAGTTCATGCAAGAGTATGAACGCCTTGGTCACATGACCGGAGAG
This sequence comes from Sesamia inferens, assembly GCA_037179545.1. Taxonomy (NCBI): domain Eukaryota; kingdom Metazoa; phylum Arthropoda; class Insecta; order Lepidoptera; family Noctuidae; genus Sesamia; species Sesamia inferens. The sequence continues at coordinate 18,004,172 of CM073930.1, forward strand.
AAGGAGTCTTCGTTAGGTTGTCTTAATACAAATAGTTATTTTTTACCTCACCACGGCGTCGTTCGTGAGTCAAGTACAACTACGAAGCTCCGTACAGTCTTCGACGCTTCGGCCAGTACTAGTAGTGGTCTATCGCTGAATGATATTCAAATGGTAGGTCCAACTGTACAGGAAGATATAATTTCAATTCTGCTACGCTTTCGCCAGCATAAATATGTTATAACTGGGGACGTAGAAAAAATGTACAGAGCAATTGAAGTTCACCCATCTCAAAGGTCTCTCCAAAGAATTATTTTCCGTTCTGATTCTAAGGAACCTTTAAAAATATACACACTTAACACAGTGACTTACGGTACGGCAAGTGCTCCGTACTTAGCCACAAAATGTTTAGTCAGTTTAGCTGATAGCGCCCCTGATCATGATGTCAAACTATCAATCCAAAGAGATTTTTACGTCGACGATTATATAGGAGGCTCGTATTCTATAGATAAGACAGTTGAAATTGCCAAAGGTGTCATATCTACCTTAAAATCAGCACAATTTAATTTAAGAAAATTTAAATCAAACAGCAAAATCATTTTAAATCAAATAATTCCCTCTTATAATAACAATGATGACAATATTTTACACTTTTCAGAAACAAATATAAATGTCTCGTCTAAAACTCTTGGTCTGAATTGGATTTGTGATTCAGACACTTTGTCATTTTCAATAAATATAAATTTAAATAAGAAAGTCACGAAACGACACATACTATCTGTGATAAGTCAGATTTTTGACCCACTAGGGCTTGTAGGGCCATGTGTTGTTGACGCAAAAATAATCATGCAAAAATTGTGGGTTGATCAATACTCATGGGACGATGAGGTATCACAGGACATCAAAAAGTTATGGTTAGCATTTGCGGATGCTTTACCTCTTCTAAATAACTTGAGAATTCCTCGATGGGTTCTTAGAGATGACTCAAGTATTCATGAAATTCATGTTTTTTCAGATGCTTCAGAACGAGCGTACGGCGCTTGCTTGTACATTCGTTCCGTAGATCAATCTGGTTCGATTAAGGTACATCTTTTAACCTCTAAAAGTAGGATAGCACCGATAAAGCCTACGACAATCCCGCGTCTGGCGCTTTGCGGAGCTTTGTTGGCTGCAAGGTTGTGTACAAAGGTGTTATCCTCTCTTACTCTAAGAGTAAGCAATTGTAGATTTTGGTGTGACTCTACTATAGTTTTAGGGTGGTTAACCACACCTCCACTACAATTGAAAAATTTCGTTCGCAACCGTGTCCACGAAATTCAAGAGAACACAGAGGGTCACGCGTGGGGCTACGTGCCGTCGAAAGACAATCCGGCGGATCTTGTTTCCCGCGGGCTGAAGGCTGATTCCATCAGTAGTTCGTCCTTGTGGTGGTCTGGTCCCACTTACTTAACGAAAGATGAACGTGAATGGCCAAGAATGCCCAATCAAACCGAGAAGCACGATCTACCAGAATTAATATCTTGTACCGTCGTAGTAACTAACAGTAATTCAGACGTAGACACTATTACTAGTTTGATTAACAATAGATCTAGTCTAATTCATGTGCAACGGGCAATAGCATATTCCCTAAGGTTCATAAATAATTGTCGAAGCAAAACCAACAGACTTACTGGTCATCTTTCAGTTAGCGAACTCAGAAGCTCTTTATATTTAATATTACGGAAAGCTCAGTTGGAAATGTTTCCTGACGAATATGCTATTCTTAAAACGGGTAAGGCATTACATAAGAAGAATAGACTTATTTCTTTGTCTCCATTTCTAGACCCCAATAATCTATTACGTGTTGGTGGCAGATTGGATAATTCCCCATATACCTTCGATACGAAACATCCTATCTTAGTGTGTAGTAAACACAATATTACAAAGATGTTATTCAGGCAATTCCATTTAAAGTATTTACATGCTGGTCCCCAGCTCTTACTAGCTAATATTAGGCAAACCTATTGGCCGCTGGGTGGCAGAAACCTTGCAAAGGCCATCGTTAACAAATGTGTTCGGTGTTGTAGATATAAAGCGGAAACTGTGCAACCAATAATGGGACAGTTACCTACAAATCGAACTCAATTAGAATATCCTTTTCTACACTGTAGTGTTGACTACGCAGGACCGGTGATGATAGCGGACAGGAAAGGTAGGGGTTGCAGGCTTATTAAGTCATTTTTGGCAATCTTCATTTGTAACTCTATAAAGGCCTGTCACATCGAACTCGTTACCGCGCTATCTAGTGAAGCTTATTTAGCCGCTCTCAATCGCTTTGTGTCACGTAGGGGGAAACCACAAAGTATAACGTCCGATAACGGTACAAACTTTGTCGGAACTTACAATGAGTTATCAAAGTTCCTAGTAGAATCGGATCTTGAGAGTCATGTAGCTCAAGAAGGCGTAGACTTTAAATTCGTGCCAGCCTATAGTCCCCACTTCAACGGCTTAGCTGAAGCAGCTGTTCGTTCCACAAAGCAACACCTTAAAAGGTTGTTGCAAACAACGCATCTCACTTATGAGGAAATGGCTACGTGCCTCACTCAAATAGAAGCTGTTTTAAACTCCCGTCCTCTTACTCCGCTTTCCTCAGAACCGCTTGAATTTCCGCCCTAACACCTTCCCATTTCCTTATTGGACGGCCACTTAATGCAATACCTCATCCACAGGTGTCTGATGCCAACATTAATCGCCTGGAGCGGTACAAAAGAATCGAGCACCTCAAGCAACATTTCTGGCGGCGATTCTCGCAGGAGTATGTTGTCCTTCTCCAGCAGAAGACGAAATGGCGGTCAGGGAAAAGAGAGCTGCGGCTGGGCTCACTCGTCCTCATAAAGGACAGGGGCCTTCCTCCCTTACTCTGGGCCTTGGGAAGGGTCATACAGGTGTACCCTGGCAGCGACGGCATCGCAAGAGTCGCTGAAATAAGAACAAAAAGGGGCACCATAAGAAGGGCCTTTAATAATATCTGCCCCCTTCCAGATCTTTGAAGTCAAGACTTCAACCCGGGCAGCATGTTGGGACTGAGACCCAACATGGTCGCGGTATGCACGCGCCAGCGGCGTGAGCAGTCGTCATCGGCAGCGGGAGCGGGACGCGGGCGGGGGGACATGACCGAGTGAGCGGACCGGCTCGGACCTCACCTCACTCGCTTCCACGGACCCCGCCGCCACACACACCTCCTTTAAATATTTAATAGTTGTTTGTCCAAGATTTGTTGTATATATAATTTATCATCAACGGCAATATACCAGACCTTAGAAATACAGTCCATCATTTCATCATCCCTTAAACAACTACTTTTTACAGAACTTGGATAACTTTTTGGCGGGAATTCAATACTCGAGAGACAGTACAATATGCCTTTAAAGAATTTATTGCTTCCCGTCCAGCTGATTTCTTTAAGAAGGGCATCAATAAACTGGCACTGCGTTGGCAAAGATGCATTGATTGCATGGGTGATTACTTCGATTAATACAAATAAAATACATGAAAAAAAATTGATTATATTTTTTTATGCAATACGCCAATTTCATAGGTGAAGACCTAATATGTAAATGTGTGTGTCTCGTACCACCGTCACCATTCGTATACTTATGTAACTGCCGCGCACTCAAGTAGTAATAAAATTTGTTAAAATTTTACACAAATTTCATTAAATACTGTACAAGTGTTCAGAACTCTTGAATGGTGGATACCAGGGTTTCGAAGCACATCGTTTTTGAAGTGAAAACTTCTTTAACATCGTTTTTTTTTTCAAAAGTCGATTATGCAAAAAAAGCGGTAATAAAAAGAGACAGCTACACATGAATTCTTAATTAAAGGTCAAAACATACTATCAAAACTCAACGCGATGTGTTGTGTCGACACCCGACGCTCGCCGTGCACATAAGCAACACGCCTCACGATACTACAACACGTATCGTGTAGTGTAGTCTCTCACGAAATGCTGAAGTGTATTGACGTGTCACTCGGCCATGGATTCGATTCTGCTTAAAGACGAGCTAGATGAGGATTTTGAAGAAGATTTATTGCAAATTTTGGGGATATATTTTGTACAGAAACAGTTAACAAAAAAAGACGTACTCATATCATATAACAATGAGTACCGTTTTTCCCTAATTCTATTAATTCTTCGTCCGACATTTTAAACCATTTTTTAAACAAAAACTAAGAATAAATATCTTTTCTTTTATCATACCCTTAAAAATGTTCACGAAAGACTGACGTATGGCGTCGGGTGTTAACTAGAAACACACTGCGCTGATTCGTCGGGTGGCGTGTCCCCCCTTTTCCCGGAAAGGCGCTGATCCAAATCGGTTGGATGTTGCGGCATGTGGTCACGTAGCGTGTTGCCTATGCGCTTTTGACCATATTAAATATATGGAATTGATACGTACTCACATGCGTCGGGTGGCATGGCGTCGTGTCACGTTTTGATAGAATGTTTCGACCTTTAAGATTTAACGTGGGGGAAAATGAGATTGGAAACATTACTTGAACACAACACCCTCTATTGAGAATTTAGAGAATTATTAGGGCTATTCATCAGAACAAAAACGGAAGCTGTAGCTTCGTTCATAATCATTATACTTAATTCTAAATAAAGAATACGGTGTCAAGTTTCCGACACAGGAAAATTTTAAGTTTAAACTAGTCTGTTATTTCCATAGATGTAGGATTTCATTGCTATGCAAAAGATACACAATGCGTGCGAGCGAGAGCTTCCTATACCTATCTATGGTTATTTCGAGTAAATTATTGTGAATTATTTTCGGAATTCAGAAGAATTATTATATCATTGAAAGTATCATTTATCGAAAATTTAAACTCCGAGTGTCAATAAATCTATGTATACCAACGCCAAGCTCCATAAAGAATAGAGGTAAACAAACCAATTTAGGGTTATCACTAATCACATTGTACAAATCGTCTGCTATTTACGTGATTATCGATGCTTTCATGCTAACTATTTATTTACAATTCCTATTGCAGCATATTTCAATAGAATCACTAAAATAACATGCATAATAGCTTGGTATTTCGTAAAACCATTAAAAAGTCGACATTAATTTTACGTGATAGCTCTACAAAAAAAAAGAAAGGTGGATGAAATCCAGGTATTAAACACATTTTGTGGAATTCAACCAATGAATAAAGTTGAGGCAATTGTCAATACAATTTTGCGTATTTTAATTACGTTCAAATCAACTGCATAACACATGTATTGTAATACTTTCAAGTATGGACTAAGTATAATATAAGTATATGTATCAAAAAAAAATAACCAGTTAAGAAATTACCTTACATGTGTCTCATATTTCATTCAAATTGGTTAAGCGTTCTATGCAAATCATAAATAAACTGTTTACATTACTAGGAGGTAGGATTATTACTTTTATGAAAATCATCTATGTAGAAAAGGTTGTTAACATCTGTCTTTTAGGCGTAAACTGCTCGTTGCCTAGCAACGGTTTGTTTACCTTGTAGGAACATACATACAGCACATATAGAATTACCGTACCTCCAAACAGTTACCAGTTACCTCCAAACAGTTACCAGTTACCAAGCAATACCAACAACACCTTATTACCAATACGTTTTGACATCATCCATTCAGGAATAATCGAACAACGCCGTCTCGAGAGAGACGCTATACGTTTGATACATCTGTTGAAAGGAATAAGAGGCCGCCTTGAAAAAGGCGTTTACTGTCAAAGGAATATGATACGTGATGCGTGGGTTCAACGACATCACTCGTAAGTACGTTTTTGACACACGGAGTTGGTATATCGCAGCGGAGATATGTACACGAAGACTGCACTCGAAGGTTACATCGCAGCGGAGATCTGTACACGAAGACTGCACACGAAGGAAACATCGCAGCGGAATCTTGGCGCGAAGACTACACACGAAGTTGGCGCATCGCAGCGGAGATCTTGACACGGCGGGCGGCCCTCGACGAAAAGGAACGACTCAGTGCGTCGACCTATATTTATAGATTCACAGCGCGGGCCAGCGGCGCCCCGCGCCCCTCTCCGAGACGCGGCGCGTGTTAAAGATCGTAGTAATAATATTGTATTTTATAATTGTAAATAATTAGTCATACCGCAACTTGTGCCATAAAAAATGTAGATATAAGCAGGGGTTTTGAAGTCGAATTATACAGATCATATCGGACACGCAGTTTTATTTTACCCAAGAAGATTCCTCCTCCAAATTGGTGACCCTGAAGAAAAGAAGAAATATCAAGACTGAATCCCTGCAGAAATTATATAAAAAAAAAATGTCGAAGAGCGAAGAATTCAGCGATGCATGAGGCGTCCCAACAATGAAGAACGACGTAGCTACAATATCGCTGCCTGCACGACTACCACCATTTTGGCGCCAAAATCCTCGTCTATGGTTCGCGCAGTTTGAAGCCGCCGTCGCCGCCAGCAAGATAGGTGACGAGCAAAAATTCAACCTTGTCGTCCCACTACTCGGCTGCAGCGACCTGGAACAAATCGCCGACATCATACTGGAACCGCCAGCCACCGGTAAATACAGCGCACTGAAAGAGAGACTGATTTCCACTTATCAAGAATCAGACCATCGCCAGCTTCAGAAACTCCTCAGCGGTCTCGAACTCGGTGATCAGAAACCGAGCCAGCTGCTACGTAAAATGCGCGACCTAAGTGGCAAACTTCTGTCCGACGAAGCGCTCAAGGTCATGTGGCTGAATCACCTGCCCGCCCATGTTCGCGCAGTATTATCCGTGAACACAGAATCTACACTCGAAGTTCTAGCTGCGATGGCCGACAAAATGATGGAACACTTCGAACCAACAGTCGCCGCAGTCTCCGTAGTTCCCCCGCCCCCCGCCCCGCCTGATATACTCACGGCCGCGCCCTCTACCGCCGGACAAATACAAAGCGGCAAAACTGGAATTCGAGCGCATGATAGAGATGGGTATATGCAAGCCGTCAAAAAGTCCGTGGGCAAGTCCTCTCCACGTCGTCAAGAAAAAGGATGGGTCACTTCGTGTATGTGGAGACTACCGGAGACTAAACGCAGTCACCGTACCTGACAGATATCCCATTCCACGTATTCAGGATTTTACGTACCAATTACACGGCAAGAAAATATTTTCAAAATTGGACCTGAAAATGGCATACTTTTGGATTCCTATAGCTGCACAAGAAGCACAGAAGACCGCAATCATAACACCTTTCGGCCTATTCGAATTCAACTGCATGACGTTTGGATTACGCAACTCAGGCCAAACATTTCAACGTTTCATGCATGAAGTTTTACGAGGACTGGACAACATCGTATTCTGTTTCGTCGACGATCTACTTGTCTATTCAAATAACCAGGAAGAACATCGCCAGCACTTACAAATAGTACTCGAACGCCTAAATACCTACGGCGTCAGTCTTAACATCGACAAGTGCGAGTTTGATAAAGAAAACATAGAGTTCCTCGGTTATCAAGTATCAGCAAATGGTATCAATCCCACGCAAGAACGTATACAAGCAATAGTCAATTACCCGAAACCACAGACAGTACAAGAACTAAGAAGATTTTTAGGCATGATTAACTTTTATCGCAGCTGTTTACCACATCAAGCCGAACATCAGCATGATTTTTTTTTTTTTAATAATTATAAACTAGCGCTTGACCGCAATCCCGCCTGATGGTAAGCAGTGATGCGATCGTTGATGGTAAAGCGTGCTAGTTTACTAAGAGCCTATTCACTCAGAAAAACCGAGCGAATTCGAAGGAAGACGGCAGTTGAGCGAGGTGATGCAATGTTAAACCCAACAACACGACCAACGATGCTGCGCCAAAGGGAGATTGATGTGAAGACCCTCCACGACCAAACTCCCAACACAACAACATTAGGCGCATCGTACTCGGCACACATCGCAACACAACTGCTCAGACCCGTCCTCCGTACGGGACAAGTACCTACACAACAGCAAGAAAAATGATAAAACTCCGATACAATGGAATCCAGAAAGCGAGCAAGCTTTTGAGAAATGCCGACAAAGCATACTCAAGGCCACAACACTTACGCACCCGATTCCGAACGCAACGTTACGTTTATACACAGACGCATCAAACACTAGCATCGGCGCTGTATTACAACAAAAGGTCGATGGCGTATGGAAACCACTGGCATTCTATTCAAAAACATTGAGTGATACGCAAAGAAAATATAGCGTATATGATCGCGAATTATTGGCAATGTTCACCTCAATTAAGCACCTACGTCGGCTGATAGAAGGCAACGACGTAACAATATTCACCGACCATAAGCCATTAACGTATGCATTAACAAGAACGCCAAGTACCAGCGATACACCGAGAAGAGAGCGTCAACTACATTACATAAGTCAGTTTCGCTCGAAAATTCAATACGTTCACGGTAATAATAACGAAGCGGCCGACGCCTTATCTCATATACAAGAAATCGACTTGTCGCAATCTACGATCGACTACAATCAACTCGCTAAAGACCAAGAGAACGACGACGAACTCAAGATCAGCATGACCAACCCAAATCTGAAGTTTGCACAAATCACATTACCCGGAGGTCAACTACCTATCATATGCGAAACATCAACAGGCAACTTACGCCCGTACCTACCAGCGTCTTATCGTTTTGTAGCGTTCAAAGCACAACACGAACTTAGCCACCCAGGTGTCCGTACGACAAGAAAGATAATGGTCACTAAATTCTTTTGGCCGAATATGAATAAAGAAGTCGGTATGTGGACAAGGTCATGCATCGGATGCCAGCGCGGGAAAATCCAGCGACATGTTATCAGCCCGCTCGGCGAGTTTCAAAAATCAGCGCGTTTCGAACATATTCACGTAGACATTGTCGGACCACTTCCGCCGTCTAATGACTATAGATACCTAGTAACTATGGTCGACCGTTGCACTAAATGGCCCGAAGCAATACCTACTCGTGACATCACCGCCGACACTGTTGCTAAGGCAATTTACGAGGGATGGATAGCGCGATTTGGCTGCCCCTTACGTGTGACAACGGATCAAGGCAGACAGTTGGAGTCGTCATTATTCAACGCACTGATGAAGAAATTTGGCATAACACGGATTCGAACCACCGCATTTCACCCTCAAGCAAACGGTCAAGTCGAACGATGGCATCGAACCTTGAAATCCGCACTTATGGCGCGAAACGCCGGCGTACACTGGAGCGAGGAACTAGCGACCGTACTCCTCGGTTTAAGAACAGCTTTACGTGAAGATACGCAAGTCAGCCCAGCTCTCATGACATACGGGTCAACATTAAGAATACCGTCAGATTTTTTCACGCCTACACAGCCAAAAAACGATGACGCAGAATTCGCCCGTCAGCTGACCGAAACAATGTCGACACTATCTCCAAACAGCAAGTCACATAGCAACAACAGAAAGATTTTCGTGTACAAAGACTTGGCTACGTGTACTCATGTCTTCGTGCGTAATGATACCGTACGAAGCCCACTGACTCCACCTTACGAAGGCCCATTCAAAGTTCTACATCGCGGCAACAAACAGTTTACCATTCAGATGCCCCTACGAACATCTGTCATCACAATCGACAGACTCAAACCAGCACACTTACTCAAGCAAGAAGAACCTACTCCTAGAGGAACAACAGACGCACGTGACACTCGTCGCACACATACATCGAGCGCTAATAATGAGCCGCGGCCGCTGACCCCGCCGACCTCGAGTACAACCCACGAATCCTACGTCACTCGCACCGGACGCACCGTTAAAAAAAATGTACGATTCGCTTAAGAGGGGGGTGATGTAGGAACATACATACAGCACATATAGAATTACCGTACCTCCAAACAGTTACCAGTTACCTCCAAACAGTTACCAGTTACCAAGCAATACCAACAACACCTTATTACCAATACGTTTTGACATCATCCATTCAGGAATAATCGAACAACGCCGTCTCGAGAGAGACGCTATACGTTTGATACATCTGTTGAAAGGAACAAGAGGCCGCCTTGAAAAAGGCGTTTACTGTCAAAGGAATATGATACGTGATGCGTGGGTTCAACGACATCACTCGTAAGTACGTTTTTGACACACGGAGTTGGTATATCGCAGCGGAGATATGTACACGAAGACTGCACTCGAAGGTTACATCGCAGCGGAGATCTGTACACGAAGACTGCACACGAAGGAAACATCGCAGCGGAATCTTGGCGCGAAGACTACACACGAAGTTGGCGCATCGCAGCGGAGATCTTGACACGGCGGGCGGCCCTCGACGAAAAGGAACGACTCAGTGCGTCGACCTATATTTATAGATTCACAGCGCGGGCCAGCGGCGCCCCACGCCCCTCTCCGAGACGCGGCGCGTGTTAAAGATCGTAGTAATAATATTGTATTATATAATTGTAAATAATTAGTCATACCGCAACTTGTGCCATAAAAAATGTAGATATAAGCAGGGGTTTTGAAGTCGAATTATACAGATCATATCGGACACGCAGTTTTATTTTACCCAAGAAGATTCCTCCTCCAAAACCTCTATTCTTTATCGAATTTGGCCCAAGTATAAGATATGCTATTATGGGTAGGTACGAATAAAATGTAAAATAATTATCTAACTTTGTATTACTATGATCATTATTTAAACCTACAATTATCCTCTTTCCGAATTTCACATTCGTCTCATTATCTTAAAACCGGTAGTTTTGGAGATTTCAACTCATGTATTTTTTCAACACATGCTTTATTTTTAAGATGTAGGTACACTGATTACTTTATTATACTGTGTTCTAGGTATGAACCAAGTCATAGATGAGTGTCACAAAGACATAGGTAGATATTCAAAATTTAAGGAAACTAACATTAACACTATTTGCAGAAAATCGTCAACTTTACTTAAGTAGGTATACATTCAAAGATCCCAAACTATCACAATTTATTTTACTAAGGGATAATATTAGGTACCACTAACGCCATCTAGGCAAATCAACATATTTTTCAAATTGCGAACGACAGAGGTGCGGACGGTAAGGAATTAGTAGACCGTTTCTCGTAACTCAGACTCATTTCGGCGACAAACAAATGTCAAAAACTTGTTTGAAACTAGAGGTATGTTTGAAAGATTGAGATTGAGATCAGACTGGAGCAACACCACACTTCAACTATGATCTTATTATTTCCGAAAATGGTGGATAGAGGGCGTAGAACTATGGGTATACGAAAAACTTATATACGATTGTTTATGTACCGAAGGTTAAAGTACCTACTTATAAAGGTATATTTATTTTCTTTTTTTATTGATTGTCTGTAACTTGGCGATCTGTGTTGACACTATAAGCCAGCCGGTACAAAATTGCGATTATGTCAATCGTAGCATAAAGAACTCCTTATTCGTCCCTTAATCGAATCTACTAGCTCAGTAGGCCTAGTATAAGTTTTCATTACGAAACTCGTTCGTCGATATCGAGCACGTTTGACTCAGCGATTGGCCCGCTTCAAGGTCGTAAGAACTCTCAACCAATGAGAGCGCTAAACGCGCTCGTTAACGACAACCGAGTTTCGTATAGAAAACTCATACTAGGCCTACAGGGATATAAACCGATTAAAGCGGCAGCTTTAACCGTAATTTGTGCATGAATGCCATATTATCAGTAGATATATTCTATTTATTTCCTGTACCTACTTTCAGTTTTATCATTTTAGGATAGAAGTTATATTTTAGGTCTCGCTGGATTGCGTGTTGAATCTCTAGCGGCTAGGTGATTTAACTTGACAAATGACTCAATAGCAGATTCAACAACGTCCGCATTATTTAGTGGCGAGTCTAAGTTTAAGTTTTCTGTTATTTTGGCTCTGTAGTTGTCCGAGTTAGTTTTATTATTATAAACTCTTTGAGGACATTCAATTTGTAGAATCCTGCACTGGACATTGATAATAACAGGTGTATGATCAGATGAAAGCTCAATACTTATTTCACTTAGCAAGATATGTTTAATCACAAAGAAATCTAGCAAGTCAGCTGGCACCGTGTTTGTGTTTCCGTGTGAAGCGTAGTACAGGTTAGAATCCTGTTACCCAGGGTTTCAAAGTAGATTACAATCATGGGCGTACCCAGGTGGGGGCAGGGGGAAGCAGCCGACCCCCCCAACTTGAAATTTCGCAGAACATGTACGAACTCCCCTAATAACTAAACAAAGTATAAACGGAACTACGGTTTAATTGCTAAAAAACCGCGTGCGACTATAGGGGACAAAGACTACTAAGATTTAGAGATAAAAAGATTATTAACATTAGATGACCAGTCCTGCACCTCCCGCATACAGCGGTTTCCCACGACCTTCACCAGGCCGTCGGTCCACCTTGCCAGGACCAGGTATAGCGGGGCCGGTTTAATGCTGTGTTAAGCATTTTGGGGGGTATAATGCCATAATCGCCACTCTTGACATGCGGGTTGGCGATCGCAGTTCATAGTACTCGGATGACGCTGCTGCCGTCATCCGGTTTCCCCTTACTCGCCTTATGCGACACCCGCGGGATGAGATGGGGCGGTGACAATTATTGTGTTCTGACCCGCCGTCACAGCACGACAATGGGATGTTTTACAAGGCCTGTAATTAACTAGATCATTCAATTAATCATGTTGTCGACACATCAAATGATGAAATTGTTTGGATACATGGCGTCAGATTTTGCTCCTGCTGGGTTGTTGGATATTGCTACTTGTGCTTATGTTTTGTTGTATTTTATGATTCTTTTATTGTTCGGTAGTGTTAAGTTTAATGTTTGCTTATTAAGTATTTTTTGTTTAGTGATTTTGTTCTTGATAGCTTTTTTTGAGCAGCCTTTGTAGCTCGACGGTAGCTTTTCTTGACAGTTTGGGCGAGTCGCCTCTGCATCAGACCTCTTCAGAAAATTTGATGTGGGGTGATCTGCACCGCATTTAACGCATCGAAATAATCTGTCGCATTGGTTCTTCGCATGACCAAACCTCTAACATATCTTGCACTGAAGAACATCCAGTTTTTAGTATGGTGCTTCAAATGTGATTTAATGATTTTGTTTTGAAGATGTCTTTATTATTATGCCTTGGTTCTCAGTCCAGGTAAAATTAGGCATTGGTTGCTTTGTGTTTCTGTATCTTATACATATTTTTTATGTGTCTTACTGCATGTCCAAGTTCGTGTAGGTCACAAAGATATACACGTTATTCTAGCCGTAAAAACTACGGTTGTTTCGCCATATGTAGTATCAGTCGTCAATGGCGTATGGATCTCTATGGAAGCTTGTTGACGGGGACGTTTTTCTATTATGACAGTTTATGTATATTTAAATTAAAAAAGAAACTGTGTTTTTCGAACTTTATTATAAATACAAAGTGAAATAAATTAAGTCTAATCTTAAACTAGTCCTTAAAGGACACGATCTGTAAGAACATTAATTAATTACATCATAAATAAAATGAAATCGCGTTGCTTTAAAATATATGACTACAAGTGAAAGTCAAACTGATACTAATACTCATTATATTAATAGATAATACTTAAATTCTATATTGCTACTATTCACAACCGGAAAGAAAATGAAAATCGAAATGTAGGTAATTGAGAATTCTACGCTATCGCGAATTATACAGTGATTATAAAGACAAGTAATCATGTTAGCAAAATATTGCTCAATGTTGTTGCAGCAACGTGATTTTGTGTTGCTATAAACATTTGCACATAGTGTTGCCAGCATTATATGCAACAACAATAAGTTGCGCCAACAATGCTGAGCAACTTTTGTTTGCCATAAATATAAGACTTTAGCATACATCTATTTACATAATTTACACAAAATTTTATTGTTTTCGAACATTGAGTGCATAAGTAGCTTAAATATAACATCTATTTTCCTGGAGATTATTACATGACGTATGCATGGTTACAATAACATTAATTTGTTTAAATAATTAAACTACATACTATATCTAATAATAAGGAGTGAAATGCCAGAAATACAAGAAATATAGAAATGTTTAATATTATCTGTGTCAACATTCTCTAACAAAGAGTTGGAAAACGATATAAAATCTACATTGAATTTTAACTTTATCATATTATTTTACTATAGATAAATCATTATTATTCCTAATTTTAAGTTGCCGAAATTGTAAGTCTCAAATGATATTTCAAGATTAATATAACGACGCTGCATATATTATACGATACTAGAATTAATCTGCGCATTTTCAGAATTAGATTTACAGTCCAGCCGTAGAGAGAATGTGTTGTTGACACCTCTCAGTGCGAGAATTCTAGTCCTATAATTGGTCCAAAACCGCGGCACCATACGTTCGGTATTCGCGGCGAGACGAGAGGGCAGTGAATCATGCCGCTCATTGGTCAACGGTCACAAACCTGCCAATTGGCGCATTCCTAAGACTCCCGTACAGCACATTCGTTTTTCAAGCATTTAGCCTTTCATAATAATGCTGAATTTACTGTAACAAAATCGAACCGTGCGCTGAAAGAACTCTTATCCAAATCCGATTGCGCAGATATACCAAACAGCCTCAAATCCTCAATAATAAGATTACAACATATTGAGATCGAATACCACCATTAGACATTTATGCTTAGCAACCTTTAAATCAATGTCCTCTATCCATAATCTAAATATAAGCAGCTAATAAAATAACTTTTGTAAAATAAATGAAAATAATTTTATCTTTAACATTTATCATTTTCGAAATAAAAGAAATCTTCATCGTTTTAAAAATTAATTAATTCTCAATCACAGTTTACATAAACTCATAATTATTATAATGATTACGTGTTTGGGTTAGTGTTTTGTATGTAATATTATTGTTTTTATTTTTCTTCTATTAACCTAGCGTTGTACTTGTCACCTTTACCAAAGCTGCTTAGAAGATATAAAAATGCCTTTTATAAGACAGGCACTTGGTGCACATTTTGTTAGCGTACAAGGGCATTGCAACGTCATCACGACCGTCTCTTAGACCGTACTCCCATCATAACGCGTGGTTGCACTCTCACAGTTAGCGATAGATAAAATGGCTCTACCCAATAATGAAAGCTGTACTTCGAACCTCTATGTGCCGCAGTCACGATGAAGCACCCTTGTTTTTCATTGCATAATAAAATAATAGTGTGATTTTTAGGACGAAATAAATTTCTAGAGCAGTAGAACTCTCTCCTTACTTTTAATGATCCTAAAATGGGAATGTACAACTGGGGAATTTTTTTTATTTGTTTTAATTTAATGTTAATTTTGTTCAAGTGCAATTTTCCGTGTTATATTTAATACAACCGTCAGAGAACGACAGTTATGATTTGGGTATACAGGCAATTTAAGTTGAAATTAAAAATTTACCTATATAAGTGGTGTAGTTACTTCATATATGTACTAAAAAAATAAAAAAAACTGAACAACTTATGGCCTTATTTGATTTATAGAGACATAAATAAAAAAGGCAAAATTATTAAAAAAAAAATACAAGACATTCTTATTCCCCGTGTCTCAGTCCTTAAATTTGATGCATATTCCTTACTATTCTTAATTAATAATTCACTGGTTAAATAAATACATAATAAAGAGACTAAAAGAATCAGTGCCAAATAGATATGACAATTATTACCTGACATATGTCAAATAGAAACATCACAAACGTCAAAAGACAATGCCCAAGACTGTGATTCAAGTTGGACACTGGAGTGGTAACACTGGCGCAATTAATGGACCAAGCACTGCACGTTTTTCCTACACCTTTATTTTCGAAGACGAATAGTATATTACTGGCCATTCCTCTATCTTCTAAAATATGATAGAACAATAAAGAAAGAAAATTTAGAATATAAAAGCACCTATTCCTTAAAGGCAACACAAAGACTAGAAAAACTAATTAAAAGCTATGGAATAAATAATACGGTGCATGAATATATTAAACTACACCACTATTACACATAATTCTGTTTTTGCCTCTAATTGCGCATTTATTAAAATTTTACATAATATTGAAACGAATGGTGCAATAACGACTAAATAGCGAAACAATCTGGATTTACAAAACTTATTTTTCATTATGGTCACTGGATCGGCAAAAGATTATTATTTTGATAGCGAAGGTTCAGCGCATATCATAATATTTTTCCGGGACATGCTGCGTTTAAGCGAACTGAGTTCCGCGTCTTAAGCTTTAAGGTACTTTAAGTGGCATATTTGTCCAAATGTTTGGGTAAATACAAAATGTATGCTATGGCTTCTGAAATAAGGTTGATTTTATTAGCGAAATAAGGCGAACAGTTGAACAAAAATACGCCAAGATGCCAAAACCTTGCTAATATCGCAGATGGGGTCCCGGTGTTGATCATAGACAATGCATTTTAAAGGCATGCGTACATTGAACTCTTAGTGTTATTGAAAAGTGAACGAAGTTCTCATTCTTCATGCATGTAGCCGTTTTGTATCGGGTTCATAAGTCGCAAAACGCAATTCGCTCGACCGCATTTAGACTTCTTCATAAGCGGATGTAGTGAATGATTGTAAGTGTTAATTAGCGTTTCAGTATATTATCTTGCTTGGTGGCGCTGCTGTGTTAGCGGTCATGGCTTGTTCTAGCGTGTCCAGACGACGGTATGCGTGGCCTCGGCTATTTCGACGGCGACCGCTTTGACGTCCTTCAAGTATTAAGCCGAAAAACTGGAAAAGTAAAAAGAAAATAAATATTATTTTATTGTTTGATCGGGAGGCACGGCAGTAGCCCGCCAAGTCGAGCGCGAAACAAACACTGCCATACCATCCTGTACTGGAACGATTTCGCCGCATTTTCAGACCCCAATTTGAGAACCTCTGGATAAGACCAGAACGCAGCAATTTTTGTCAACCAGTAAGCTATAATCATATACTTAAAATCCAAAATTCCAAGTCTGTAGGTCATTTAGTTCCGAAGTTAAGCAAAAGTAAAGTTTCATGTTTATGAGACTCACTCACTCATGATCATCGAAATAGAACTAGTACTTCCCATAAGCTCAGTGAACTGAAATTCAGATTTCAGCTTGGACTCTATACCGGTATAGAGTTAGGGTTTAATGGTCACATAAAGGGATAACTAAAAAAATTAGGATAATCGAAGATCTGAAGTACCTGGTAACCCTGATTAGACAATTCAACTTCGTGGGCCGCTTCATTTGATGTCAAAAATGGAAGGTCTTAAGTATCTGATGAAGAACCCTCAGCTGGGCTCATCTGTATTAGAGATATGGTAATACCCCCTTCTACTATTGGTACATTAAAAATCGACTGTCATTGCAAAGATCCAGCGTAGTGGGACACATCTTCTATTTTAAACTAGCCTATAGCGTCCCACTGCTAGCCGTTGAACATTCTTTAACGTTAGTGGATACAAGTCAAATGTTTACACTTAGTGTTTTATGTGTTGTAAGCACCTTTGTTTTTTAAACGAGATAATAGCCAATACTGGTATTGGTAATTAGACGCTAGTGTCTCATTTTAGGCTGTTGTAGATTGTGCAATTTCAGCATTGACAATACTGACTTCTGCTCTCTTCTTTTTGAAGCTTCAAATAGTTGTAATAATGTTTATACTATTTGTTTCAGAGTCGCCTATAAGTATAAGTATTATTGAAGTACCAAGTTTTATCAAGCCTACACTTGGCTGATTATTAAATAAACATTTTCTAAGTGATAATTTTCCATCGTCAATGGGTAGCAGTTCTAGCGACAGATTGGTGCAATGGTGTCATGAAGCACCTGGTTTTGTACCTTTGTGTACCCTTCAACGGCCAAGTCACACAACATTAACTATAATAACAAAATAATCGCAGTAAGGAACCTTAGATTTGGTACGATTTTCGTCTAGGTTTCATTACTTTTGAGAGATAAACGGGTAGCTCCAGAAAGACTTGGCTAATTTTTTACAGAATGTTTTTGTAGGTTATTATTCTCATAGCGGATCTTTTTTCTATTTTTTCTGAATAAGACGCTAAGCCATCGCTCTTTAATCTGAATTTCACACTAGATAGTTTATTTTTTAGGATTTTCTGGATACTCTTTCAAACAAATGAACCTAATTTAGAGTTTATTAATGCATTTGTACACTAATTAAAGGGTGTCTCTGACATCGACGCACAAACGAGTACCATGGATCCAGTACATGATTCTGAACCCCCACAGGTGGGATTTTTCGTCAATTTTCCTGATTAAAAAAAATAACATGCAGTTTTTTTCACTTTAAACCGTTCATAATTGCTATACTTTTATAACCTAATAAAATTTTAAAGTAAAAATTAATTAATTCGCTGATTACACATAAAAGCGCAATGAAAACAAAACTCGAAAAACTATCTTATCAGCTGATTTAATAGAGTTCACATCAGGGATCAACGTCATACCTACAAACCCGCACGGCGGCACGCTTGCAACGTTCAAAGGCCGAGCCGACACATTTTTTTAAACACTTATTTCTGTAACCGCTCAGTAACGATATAAACGACTATCATAATTTTATTAGTGGCATGCGGTGTAGCCTTCTCGCGAAGTTTGCGTTACGATGTCAGATACACACTGTATAATACTTACGAAGCATTATAATTATTAAAGATATTTCGTACGTAAAAACCAATTGTTTTTTTTTTTTAAACCTTGCCCCACACTAGGAATTTCTCGTGTGTCGTGGGTGCGTTTACAAACATAAATTCGCATGATGAGTAGCAACTTCTGCCGGCAGCCGATGTTATGGCCTGCCACCTACACGACGACGATTTTGGTGTAAAAACCAATGAAACTCGACACTTCTACTTTCGGCTCCATCGGCCATCCATTCCGCGAGAAATGTGCCCTGCCCACTGCCACTTAAGTTGGACAATTCTTCGGGTTATGCTGATCATGAGTAGCAATGGACGTCAAGAAACGATGATGATGATGATGATGATCCATTGGTACTTACCACTTTGCTGACTTTGCTCTTGTTATGATAAAGGACGTACAGCAACACCATCAGGATTACAGACGTCATGAAGAACGGGAAGAAGTGGTCGGCGTCCTGATCGGAAAAGTCGTCGGGCATCGAGTTCGGGAAGAATTCTGGAAAATATAAACAGTTTTTATGTTAAATTGTAAAATGTTTTACGAAAAAATACCAATTACCTACGTAAATAGTAAGTACTTAAGATTGAAATTACCTATAGCTGTAAACAGGACTCTAATTGCGCAACACACTTTTAGGTACCTACTATCAATTTGGATCAATTTCTTATACATACTAGAATAGCAATTTCTTCGATGAAGTAAATTTTTTATCGATGAAATTGCTAATGCATTATCGCATATCTCCAAAATATGTGTCTGCTGAATAACATAAATAACGCAATGAATTCTGTTGATCAGTCAAAATGAAATCCATTGCTCAGTAGCAATGCAATGTTAGCAGATCAGTATATCATCATCATCATTTCAGCCTAAAGACATCTGCCTATGTCCATAGGCCTCCCCCAAGGATCTCGACGACGAACGTTCCTGTGCCTCCCGCATCCAGCGGTTTCCCGCGACCTTCACCAGGTCGTCGGTCCACCTTGTCGGAGGCCTATCCATGTTGTGTCTTCCGGTACGTGGTCGCCACTCAAGAGCCCGTCGGCCCCATCGGGCATCGGTCCTACGAGCAATGTGCCCGGCTCACTGCCACTAAGTGTTGCAATTCTTCGGATTCGGCACCTAATAAGTATAATAACATTACAGCTCGGCACCCACATTGCGTAACGCACTGCTGCTAACATTTGGAATCACCTTTAAGCATATTGTCAAACCATTGCTCCATATGTTTCAAAAATATGACTGCTCAATAACATAAACAACGCAATGAATGTTGATGAGTTGTCAAAATGAAACCCGTTGCCACTACTAGTGTTACGTAACCTGCAGCTTATTAATTATGGTTACACACCTTTAATTGTATGGAGTTCTTATAAGTGTTGCATAATAAGTATCGATATTTACATTACCTAATAGGGATGTTTCCTGGATAAAAAAAAAATTGATTCTATTTAGTCCGTCATTCAGATTATAGAAAAATATTGGATACGTATATTTTGTTTTATTAAATCAATAAAATTGACAAATATAAAAGGCATCAAATGTCAGGAGTGGTGGCTGGTGACGTCACTGGTCGCTAAAAAGTGTAGCGGGCAGTGACACTGTGTATGTCGTCTTCATTTGTTTACATGAAAAAAGAAAAAATACGAGTCTAGTATTTTTTTGGAAATCTGAATGACGGACTAATTAGTTTTCTTTTAGTCAACTACCCTATTAATGTAGGTACACTTACAAAATAGTTTAGGATATGAATAATTGTTATGCCAATCAAGTTCAAGCGAACTTGATTGTCTCTGATTGCCATCTTGAGTTCAAGCGAACTCAAGATGGCAATCAGAGACCAAAATAATCTAAGACTATATTCTGTCCAGTCGGTAGTAAATGTTTTTTGACAGAAAGAACTAGTGATTGCGGCAAAGTCATAGCACACATATCGATATTACACACTATAATGACCGCACGGTTGACGCAGTGCTTAAGCTATTTACGGCTACGCTGCGTGCCGCGGGTTCGATTCCCGCACGGTACAAATATTAGTATGGCCTACAAGTAGTTGTTCCAAGTTTGGTTGTTTGTGTATGTGAGTTTATATGTTTGTAAAAACAAATGTGGGGCAACGCAAAAAAAAAAACAACTATGTTCAATTAATCGAATGATGAACTAGCTCCGCTCGCGATTTCTAAAAAGCATCCTATGTTTTTTTTTTCCATTTTGGCAACTGAGCCCATATCGACTATTCTGCCAATGGCATGTGGAGACAGACGAGCTGTCGAACTTCGCACTTCGTGGTACTTTTCTAATATATGTAATATGACAACACAAGTGTAACTATAATAAATAATAATATAACAACAGTATAACTATCTACACAATATGAATACTAACATATATATTTACAAAGGACAACACAATATATATAGATTTACAAAGTTATTATTACTACACACCAAACTACAATTTGACCTCATTTAAATTTATAAAAGTTGACAAGAGGTGGATTAATTTTGGAGAAAAGTGGGTCAACAGGGAATGGAAGTTAATAGGAAGAGGGATTTTTATTTTGGAAAGCTTATGGTACAAGTCGAGAGATTGGGAATTTAAAGGACAAGAGAAGAATAAGTGATCCAGATATCCTATGTGTTATTCCAGCAGGGTAATTGCGTAACACATTATCATATCAGTAGCAATGGGTTTTATTTTGACAGTTCAACAGCATCCATTGCGTTATTTACGTTGTTGATCAGTTCGAACATAGGGAGCAATAGAATAGCAATAAGCTTCAAAATGATTTCAACTGACAGTAATGAAGTGTTACAATTAGGGTGCTGGTTTAAACTAAGTATCCGTGTGTCAAATCTCATCCTGATCAGTTGAGAAATTTTTGCAAGAAAAAGGAATAAGAGAGAGGATTAAGTATAGATATTTAATTAAAAAAAATGGTGCGGTTTCTATTGGCTGTGTTAATCACTACATAGTATAAAACATAGTCGCTTTCTGTTTCCCTATGTCCCTATATATGTTTGACTAGCGGCCGCGCATGACTTCGTCCGCGTTTTTATATGCTCCGCTCCCATAGATCTCAGCGTGATATTATGTAGCTAAAGCCTTCCTGGATTAAAGGACTATCCAACGCAAAAATAATTTTTCAAATCGTGCCAATAGTTCCTGAGATTAGCGCGTTAAAGCAAACAAACAAACTCTTCAGCTTTATATACAGAGCGATGTTGACAATACGACAATAAATGAAAACACGAACAATGCTGGTTCATACGAATAATCCTAAACCATAGAAAAAACCTAGCATCAAAAATAAAAAAAATAAAATTTCAAACAAACTAAATCGCATAAAATTGCAAACGGAATAGAACATCCTTTAAAAATATTGGTTCACTGACCTACGATAGGCGACAGCGCGATCCTGTATCGTCTTGCTTTTATCGCGCCATTATTATTAAAAGTTTGGTACCGCAGGATGCGGCGGTCATTAACCGGTAAACGCTTCCTTATTAACATGTACATCATGTAGAAAATGTGAAAAATGAAAATAATTTCCTGTGACTAAACTAATGATGGGTAGACTGAGAAGGTGTTGAGGTACATGATATTTAATTTATTGTCGTATTGTCAGCACCACTCTGTATTAGTAGAGATTAAATCTTTAAAACTACGCAACGGATTTTGATGCAATTTTTTTTAAATAGATAAAGTGATTAAAGAAGAAGGTTTAAATGTATAATAACATCCATTAAATACTGGAGAAATACTATTATTTTTGAGGTTTCTAATGTGATGTCGCAAACAATTAAATTTTTTCCGTGTTTGCAGTGAAACGCAGGCTGATCCCTACGAGATTTATCAACATAATGTACTAAATATTGTACACATTGAAAAGGTCTACAGAAAAGTCCGTCAATAATATTGTATAGTCGTCACAAATATTGGCTAATTTTCGAACCGCTTTTAACCAATACAGCATTGATCTTTATCCAATTTAAGACCTTGAATACATATATAGTTGAGTTAATATAGATCTGTATCGCCCTTTACCAGCATGATTCAAATAAATATTTTCGAAGATATTACAGATTTAAAATGTTGTAATGAATATTTCGCAAGCAATTCGTTTCATTAGCCGTTTAGTTAACCGCATAGCCTTTTAACTAAGTGTCGGTCGCCAATTTAACCAGTTGGCTGCGACATATATAAATATGCGGTTTACTACATATTAAAACAAAGTTTTTTGTGTTGTTTATGGTGACAAATTCGTATTGTGGCATAATATTCATAATTATATCTGATTTTCAATTTATTTATAAAATATGTAATTATTATGATATAAGTATATAATATGTAAAGAACACCTCATCCGACCTATAAGGATAATAAAGGTTAGGTAAACACATGACCAAATATAATAAAAAAAATTACATAATCATCATAGTACCTAACAATACTAATCAAAATCAAAATCAAAGCATTTATTTCAAATAAACCAGTTACAGGCACTTTTGAATTGTCAGAAGGTCGGTCAGTCAGTAAGGTGAAGCTAGTCGCCCATTCCAAAGAGTAGGTACCTATGGAGAAGAACGGGCAAGAAACTCCATGGACACTCTTTTAAATTATCAAGCTATTGATACAAATATTTGATTACATCATTAATTTTGAAATCAATCGTGTGAGAACGATGCAGAAATATATTGTACGCTAAGAGCGTCCATTATGAAAAACAAAAAACAACAATTCAGAATTTAAAATACGCCGTAGCAGCTAAGAGATGACCAGTCCTCTCTGACGGCGTCCGTTCACGAACATGACGTATGGATCAGCATCATTCAGCTCAACCATATCGAAGGGAACCTAATGACCCAACACACACGCCACCACCAGCGAGACATTTGAGTGAGCATGACATACTCTCAACAGCCATAGCACTATCAAGTCAATAAACGACTAACCCAACAAATAGATGCTTTACAGCAAGTAGATTGTGCTCACATGTGTTCCATAATGAATTTTGAAATAACTTTTTTTACCGCTAATTAATTCCAACTTCCCCAAAATTTGGTTATTTTTTAAAAAGTGACAACACCATTTTCGACGGTATTATTATGAGCGATGCGACCACGTGCCGCTTGCCCTGCCCCCCCTTCGCCCGTGCATGTATTGCCTACCCCACATGTATTAAGTTACCTCCTTTTTTGATATAATAGATATTTATTTTTAGTGGGTTTTTTTTGTTTTTCAGTTTAGCCCGGCTTTGTAAGTATTAGTGGAATCAGTTATCGATACCTAAAAATACCTTCACGGATCGGACAAGGTTTTCTTTACACATTTTATAGGTATTGTTTTCCTATTGAATTGTCAAAGGGTCGGTCAGTCAGTAAGAAAAACTAGTCTTCCATTCCAAATAGTAGGTCTCTCTGGAGAAGGAAGAGACTCCAGGGTAACTCTTTTTTTAATATAAATAAGACAGTTTAAATGTTTATTTTATTATGTATTTCCCAGGGAAATTATACCTAAACTGGAATGTGAACTTGCATAAGTCTCTTATTTAAAAGAAGACTATCCCAAGAGCAATAAGGTCGAACGAAAATAAAACCTCATTTGAAGAGAACGCGATCCGAGGGAGAAAAAGTCCCAGTAGCCCTCTGTCTCTTTCTAAGTGTTGCCCGTACTTATTTTTCGTAATTTTGTTTGAAACCAACAATTTCGATTAGAAAAAGATGGTGAAAAAGTGTGCCATTAATGGCTGCAATAGTGAGTCATATCCTGGATGCGGATTATCATTCTTTAAGAAAGTTTTTTGCGGTAATCGTATAAAAGTTATTTTGTTTGTATGTAGGGTCATCATAAATTTGGGAATAATTAATAAATGTGCATTTAGTCATCGTGTACATAATACGTAAGTGGCTTTTATTAGGTATTTACAATGACATTAAATTCTTGCAAAAGTTAAGGTTCAAGATTGATTAGGAATATTTAACAGTTTCCGGTAGATTTACCTGCTATAATCCGTACATCATCAATTTATTCATCCATTTTAAGAATAATAAAATTAAAAAGTTCGCATCCATACCTAAATATTCATAAAAAAAACTCAGCCAATATTATATTTTTTTTTTTACGTATATTCCTTATAAATTCCACTATAATAGTCACCCTACACAACAAGGACAAAGAGCTACTTTGAAGCTATCTCCCTCGGACCGCGTTTTAATCGATAGTGCATATTCCAGTTTAGGAATAAGTTCCTTGGTATTTCTAAATTACTTTTACGGAATTCTGTATGCTAATTCTGATTATAAACTGTTTGCCAAATTTCATCAAATCCATGAAGAAGTTTTTGCGTAAAAGAGTAACAAACATACATACAAAATTTCAAGTTTATAAGTAATATTAGTAGAATTATTAAAATATTGTTTTTTTTTTTTAACTAATAGTTATTACAACCACGCATGAAAATTATGAATTTAATTACTACAAGAGAATATTCTATCCATTAGATTACTCAACACAAATTAACATGTTAAAAATATGATAAAATCTTTTAAAATTATTATCAATTAATTATTGTAACGATCTTTATCTCTCACGGCGATATTTTCCGGAGAACAAAGTAATGTGAATGTTTTCCACTTCTTTCATATTTTGATTCAAGTAATACTGGAAGACTTGGGCAAAATACTCAATGACCTCAGCAGAGCTTCCCATCAAGTGGGTCTAAAGATGAACATGGATAAGACGAAAATCATGTCAACTCCCACGTCGCACCTAGTCCAGTTCTAGTTGATCTGTACACTCGATGTTTTTGACGAATTTAATTAAAACTGGGACAAACAGTCCAACTAGGTATCCAACTTCGAGAAAGCTCGGCTGGGCAGCGTTCGGGAAGCTACGCTACATCTTCGTCCAAGATATCACAGTGTCTCAAGACAAAAGTCTTTGACCGCTGTGTGTTGCCAGTGATGACATACGGAACTGAAACGTGGTCACTCACGATGGGGCGCATACGAAGGCTCAGTCAGAAAGGGTGATGGAAAAAGCTATTCTGGAAGTTTCTCTGCGCGATCGGTTCAGAACTAAAGTTATCGACATAGTTCGAGCAGGGCGGGGCGGGGTACATTGCTCATAGAACCGATGGCCGATAGGACAGTAAGGTTCTGGAGTGGCAGCCACGTACCGGAAGACGCAGCGTAGGGAGGCCCCCAACAAGGTGGACCGATGGCCTGGTGAAGGTCGTGGGAAGCCCGCATCCAAGACCGGTCTTAATGGAAAGCCTTGAGGAAGGCCTTTATCTAGAAGTAGACGTCTATACGCTGAAGAAGAAGTCTGAAACAGTTTCTTTCAAAAGAGCTTTGTCCCTGTGTACCCACATCCAGCACCTAAATTTCACATGATTACTTTCGTACGTGAAACATTTTTTGTATATTCATTTCTCCTTAAATTCCAAAAATGTGTCTGCTCAATAAAGTAAATTAAGCAATGTATGCTGTGTAACTGTTAAAATGAAACCCATTACTGTGTGTTACGCAAATACCCTGCTAGTTATATTCTGGACCCCTTGATACTTCTGCCAGGGCCGCAGGTTATTTAGTTAAAAGATGTTTTTCACCTTCAATCCACTGATTGACTTTCGAAACGTTGCTCTTGACTTGAGGTCATAATGTGTTGATGTTATTGCAATTTGCACTCTATTTTCAAGCACACAATGTACTTAAATGCAATGCAGAACCACAGCACATCTGGAATTCATAATACCTTTTATTTTGTACAGATAATAGATTTTTTTTCCATGTTACCTTTTTGTGAAACCTCTGCTTCGTGAGCAACTGGCACCACCAATTTGTTCCTAGTAAAAGTTGGTTGGTTTGCTGGTTCTATGTCTGGTTTGTTATCCAGAACAGATTCTTCATTTTCTTCATCAGGTTCATTGCCCTCCGAGTCTGAAATATTTTTAATGTTTTGTTATGAACAGATTATTACAAAAATAAAAATGATAACTAAAATGTATTCATAACTTGGACATCCAAATAAAAAGACAACCCCGAAATCTAAAGAGGATTTTTACAAGTTGTAATTATGTACTTATAGTTTACTTTATCAAAAATCTTTTTCTTTCGTTTTTTTTTTCAGCTTTATAATGTGAGCTGTTTTTAGACTTTAGGGAGATGGTCCTGCAAGCATGTAGCGTGGAGTTTGTCTTTTCTCGGTCTTCAGAATGAAAAAAATTACAAAAAAAATTAAAAAGGGTGACACTTTCTAGCTCCATTTAGTTGACTAAACTAGATTATCCCACTAGATTTGTAGTTGTTACTATGTGTCATTTTCAAATACTATTTTATCATCAACCTTTTTATCGTTCCGGGTGGGCACAGGTCTCCTCTCATACAGAGGATTGAGCATAGTCACCACACTTGCTCAATGTTGGTTGGCAATTTTAAAATTAAAGTCCGGGTTTCCTCAAGATGTTTTCCTTCACCATGTAATCAGACAATGGTGTCCCAGATATACTTAGTAAGTACATATAACTTAGAAAAGTTACAATGGTACTTGCCTGACCTGGAATTGAACCTGCACACTCATACTTGAGAGGCTGGTGTTTTAACTCCTAAGCTACCACGACTATTTAATCAAAATAATTTGATAAAATATTCTCAACCACCAGAACTAACATATGTACTTAATTAGCTAGCACTATAAGTAATTCCATTATATTGATAAAATACAACTTTGATGATAAATTAATAACTGACATCAAGAAAATCCATTTTGTTGTTATCTTTACAATTATGGCAATTAAGGTTTTGATAACTAATCAATGGTAAATTTTTTTAGAAGTATGTATATATGATAAAATTATCATATAATTTATTCTGTACTTCTGAGATGATGTATGCTAAATTTCATAGCAATCAGTTCAGTAGGTGTGAAAGCGGAACAAACAAACTCACTTTCACATTTATAATAAAACTAAAGGGGGTAAACGGAGCTTGTCAAAACCAAAGCAGGTACTGTTTTCAGTACCTGCTTTGGTTTTGACAAGCTCCGTTACTTTTGGCAGGGTGCAGTAAAGGACACGTGCGACAAGAATGGTTTCGTTAAGGTAGTGGAGAGGTAGAAGGCCCCCTTGTCGGAATCAGTGCGGTACAGCTCCGACAGGACCCTACATGCTGCTACTGCGTCCAGCAGTACCGACGACGCTGCTCTGTGTCCAAACTGCACCACTCCAGAAAGGTTGAGGAGATCATGGAGTATCTGCGCGTCAAGACCCAAGTGGACTTTGTGACGTTGGAGCCGCGACACAGCACGAATTTCAAGTCGTTCGTGGTGCGTCTTCAGACAAATCGTTGCGAGAAGTTCCTCAAAGAAGAGTTCTGGCCGAAAGGTGGTGTGTACCGCCGGTTTCGTGGCCAGCTCATGACATCAGTCAGCAAAACACGACGCCGACACTTCGTGTAGTGTAATTAATAATGTTATATGAATTTATAGTATTCTAAGTTTTTATGTTTTAGTATTGTACATGTTTATATGGGCCTTGATGCCTGAAATAAATGGATATAAATAAATTAAAAAAATAATTTAAGTAAGGATAGTAAGGTTGTATGAACATGCTCTAAAACCCACACATGTTTCCCAATGCAGGTACTTAATTACAGCAACAGACAAATCCTTACAACAAAAATCAAAATCTACTATTAATAAAACTGAAAGGTTTTTTAGTTTGAAAATACAAAACTCTGGAACTATCTGTTGAATATGAAAAACATACTTTTGCATTTGATTACGCAATTCTCGAGTAAGGATATTTAATATCACACTAAGTACCATAGGAACTGAAAGTGAAAATGTGACAAGAAAATTTAGAAAAGAAAGTAGAACCTCAATAAGTTGAAAACATCCAAATCTCGAAACAATGTTTTTTGCCTTCCCTTCAAACATCAAAACCTCCATCACTGGAAATCTCAACCTGCTATTATTAGTCGAAATAATCAGTGAGTCTCTCCAAGTCAAAAGTCAAAAATGCAAAGGATGTTAGTAGACGCAACATGGTATGTCAATAATGAAAGACTTCACCGAGAGCTTGGCATCAAAAGTGTAAAAGAGGAAATAAAGGAAAGAGTCACAACATATAAAGACAGACTGCAGCAGCACCCTAACATATTGGCACACCACCTTATGGACTATTTACTTCCAAGTGCAAGGAGACTAAAGAAGAGTTCCTCAAGACTTAATTATTTAAAACACTATTTTAGAGGGCTTGTCACTATATATCAATTCTAAAGTATTGTTGAATGTCTGCCAGGTAGATTGCAACAAGCAATTCACCTGGACAAGGGCCTCCCCCAAGGCTCTCCACGATGACTGGTCTTGTGCTGCCCGCATCCATCGGCTTCCCATGACCTTCACCAGGACATCGGTCCACCTTGTTGGGGGCCTCCCTACGCTGTATCTTCTGGTATTTTATTGCTTATGCTTGCCAGTCTTCCGAAATTAAATAAAAATATTTAAAAAAATCTCTGCATTTTGAACATAGCAATGTTTTATTTTACAACTTTTACTACTTGATTATTTGAGACTCATTACCTCTATAGTTCAAATATCTATACTTTAAGAATATGCATCACCTTGGCAACTTGAATTTTTATTTATTATACATCTGTAACTCAAAATTTATAAGAACAAATGCTGTGTCAAATCAAAATCTGCCTAATAAAATTCACTATGAGTCAGAAAATCTTCTATCTCGAATTTTTTAGAATCTCCCTTAATGTTCGACTTATAGAGTTAAACAACTTGACTCCTCATTTGACAACGTTATAAGTGTGAAATTTAAGAGGGAAGCCACTCAACCAATCAAAAGAATATATGTACAGGGCTAACTTATAGAGTTAAACAACTTGACTCGTCATTTGACAACTTTATAAGTGTGAAATTTAAGAGGGCAACCACTCAACCAATCAAAAGAATATATGTACAGGGCTACGTCAATTTATACAAAACAGTTTGATTGGCTAGAACTGCATTATAACACAACAAGTAATATGAATCAAGCAGGATCAAATAAATGTGGGTACATTTGATCTAAAAACATAACAACCTATAAGTGTTACTGTAAAGCAAAAAGCCCATCAGCAAGACCATAAGTCACACTGACCAGTTGTATTGTTTACTAATTATAAACTAGTGCTTGACTGCAATCCCATCTGATGGTAAGCAGTGATGTGATCGTGAATAAGTAGGAAGATGGTAGTTGAACAAAATGTTGCAATGTTAAACCCAACAACAGGACCAACAATGCTGCTCAGACTCATCCTCTATACGGCTTCACCAGACATCATGCAGGAACATAACAAATCGCTGGGCGGCAAGACTTTGTCTGTATGGCTTAACACCGAGAGAATGGCAATACACCAAAGGAGGTAGGTTGTAATGTATAAAAATATTGTACTTATAGAAACTAATAATTACCATAATCTTCAGCATCACCAATTGCTTTTGGTTTGGGGTTTTCTATGACACCCACTAGTTTTTGATCATTGTTAGCTAGCGCTGGCAAGTCGGGAGCTGCCATCTCATCTACAAATGCTGGTTTTTCTGCCTGGACCACACCTGTCTTGTTTGCCTGATCTTTATGAGGAATGGCATTCTCTGGTGCAGGTGCTAAAGCAATATTATCTGGTTTATTCACATTAATATCTGAATCTTCAATTTTTTCTGCAATTTCTCCTTCACTAACACTCGGAATTTGTTTAGATGACACTTTTGCCACTGTCTCAGACTTCACCTCTGTATCCTCAACATCTACAGCTTTCTGAGTTGTTTTAGCTACAGCAGGTACTGTTTGCCTAATTTGTTCATTCAGTTTAACCGGATTACTATTGCCGGGTGCAGTGTCATCATCCTTGGCACTGGAGTCAGGCTCTGGCATCACTGGTGCTACTATGGCATTGTTGTTAGCATTATTTGCGATTGTAGAAGAAAGTTGAATCTTCAATAGTTCTAGGCCAGTCTTGTAGTAGTTGCAATAGTAATTAGTCTCATTCATGTTTTCCTCACGTCCACATACTTCGCCACAAGTGGCTGGCTTTTTCAACACATTTTCGGCAGACTCCGAAATATTGGTGAAAACCCACTCCTTAGCCAGAGTGCAGAAGTCGTTGACGTCCTGTTTCTCTAACACTTTTTCAAAAGGATCGTTATTTACAGTTATTCTATCTGAGCACAACTGCATATTTATGTCATAGAATATCAAACACTGGTATTGCTTTTTACTATTAGGCGGTACAGAAACGGTGCAATCGGGTATTTTATCTAAAATATATTTTTTCAAAACATCACTTTTGCATTGATCTGCTAGTGTCGCGAGTGAGTTTGATAATAATTGATTTGAAGTTGTTGGTTTGATAGGGCTCCCCAAACTTCGATAACACGTATTTATCAATAGAAAAGCAAGAAAATAGCGAAACATATTGAATGTGGTGAATACTTCAGAATTCCCAGAATATATGAAACTAATAAAATCACACAACACGCTGTCGACAGAGCAGAATAGATGGCCCAATCGCCCAATCATCAACAATGTCAAATTGTCAATGTCAACGTCACAATGTCTTTTTTTTTTAAGTTTTGTGGCAGGGCTCCTTGGCCTTTCTACTTTCGTCAAATTGTCAACCAGTAATGCATTAATTTCAAGTCAAACAGAATACTAAACTGTGCAAAAAATATCGAAAAACGAATAGTCATTTGTAGCTACAAAAAAAATTCTAAACACAAACCATAACATTAGTGCCACCACTGCATGAAGGCTTAGAAATAATTATACCATGTCTATAAAGTTGTGAAAATGGATGTTTCTGTAACTAAACATTTTAAATGTCATCGGCAGTCATCGATTTGTTTTGTGACTTGTTATTAATTGAAATTTCTATTAATGTTCAATTCTATTTAAACAAAACTACGAGGAAATGTGTTACATATGAGAAAAACAAACCAAAGTGGAGCTCGGGAAATTATCTTTAAAGTTTAAGTTCAACGTTTGTTAGTACAGCGAACTGAAAAAAATTTATCAAATATGGATGATATTTATGCTTGAACAGTTGTTAAAACAGTTGTTTTTATCCACTATAAGTCTCATTAAAAATGAATTATATTGTGTTGAGTTTATATGAGTTAGTTATTCGCTTAAGTGAAGATAGCAGGCTAATGACAGCAGTAGCAGAGACGTTGTTAGTGATGCAGCTGACAATGAAAATACTTATATAAATAATAGATTAAATTACTAAAATGGCTATTAAAAAATAAGGATTGATCGTAGAAGGGTGAAAATTGGAGATTGTATGTATTTTTGTATGTTGTAACATAAAAAAAAATAGAAATTAAAAATTTTGTCTAAAAAATAAAAAAAAAATTTAGGGGTGGACTACCCCTAACATTTAGGGGGATGAAAAATAGATGTTGGCCGATTCTCATAGATACCGGATAAGCACAAAAAATTTCATCAAAATCGGTCGAGCCGTTTCGGAGGAGTTTAAGTTCGAACACCGTGACACGAGAATTAACTAACCTAACCTAACCTAACCTTTATTATCCTTATGGGTCGGACAGGGTTTTCTTAACATACTGTATATATATACATACAGATGGAGCGAAAGAAGTTTCACTTCAGTCGTGAGGTCATAAGCACACTCCTATTTTTGTTTGTTTTACTCATTTTATTTAAACGCCAGAGACCATAGATTGATGTTTTCATTAAAACCAGTTGCTTCTAGTACAAAATAATGTGCTAGTATCAAAATTAAATTCATTCATTTCTTTTTTCATTTTCCTAATGATATTTTTTTAAATAATTTATTTCATGACCATGGATACAAGTCCTTCAGTCGAATATATACCTAAATGAATTTTAACTTCGTAACTTATCCTAACTTAATTTAACCTAACCGATCTCCTTTCGTTTCCCGCGTGAGCCAACTAGAAGGGGTTTGGGGTAAAGTCATGATGTGGCCACTATGCTACAATATTTCAATGTTCTTTATAAATTTTCACCGAATGAACTTTAAATGAACAACAACAAAGAATGAACACTATAAATAATTTTAAAAGTCCTATGAAAAATGAGCGTGACACTCAGCTTGACTTTCCCGCCAAAACTCTCTTCATTTTCCCTGTTAGTACAGGGTTGCTATATGCACGACCGCAGTGCCCTCATTTATTTTCACGACTTTATAGACACAGCATATGTAACGTGAAAACAGTTTTTATTTCCGAATAACTATAAAGCCGGCGCCAACACAGACAAACATTTGTAGAAATATTTGCGCGTGTGTATCACGCTACGCAACATTTGAACACAGACACCTTTGAACGCTTTGATGTGCGGTCGAAACCGAAAACGAATGGCAAAGTACAAATGTTTTAACAAAGCTTTGAACAAACACTCAAATACCTGTGCTACACATGTGTCCAAACAAGTGATCAAATATTTGAACTAAGTCTAACCCGGACTCCTCATTGAGAGGAGCTGGAGGCCCCGTTTGCTTCCGGGCAAACGAGTGGGGCTAAGAGGAAGGACACCTCCCTAAAAAACCCTTGGCTGCTGCGTCTTCTCGCACAAGAAGACGTACCCAGCCGGGCCCCTCCCTATGGAGGGCCCACTGTGGGCCCGCCTTCTGGCGGGAATCGCCGGCGGGGGATTGGTAGGCAGGCTTGCTATTTCCCATGACCCCGCCACTAAGGCGATGTCGGTGTGCCGCTGTTCGGGTTTAGTGGGTATTCCCGGCTTCGGCTGGGCGAGTCCCACACACGCCCTTCGGGGTATGGTGCGTAAACGCATTCCCACAGCGACAAAAAAAAAAAAAGGTTCTGACAATTTGGCATATAGGCGCATGTACTACTGCTATTAAGGGTGGTCGTACAGTGTGTATAGTCCATCCATACACGAAATTTTTTAACAGAAACTTTTGAAAAGCGGTAAAACAGCCTTTAAAAGGAAAAAAAAAAATACTTGGCACACATTAAATAGGTACTGATCTCGTCTTATTTTTGCACATAATTTAAGTACACTATTTACTGCAGAATATATAAAACGGTCATTGAAGCGGAGTAGGTACCTAAAGATTTTATACAAAATGAAATTTAAAAATGACATTAATATTCCTTTTAATGAAGTACATACTTATATACACAAAAAAAATTGGGCATTAGCTGTTTGTATAGAGATGTTTCTCATTTTGATATTTCTAATAATTCTTGTATGAATAGATAGATAAATCATAAAAAAAGTTAATTATGTAAGTACCTATGTAATTATTTTTTCAATGTTTTTACGTAGGTAAGTACCCTTTTTTACGTACCCGGTAAAGTTAACGATGATTATAAATAAAATATACCTAAGTCTTGTATGTTTAAGAACTTTAACAGTCTCATCTCTATCCTTTCCTCTCATTTTTGACTGTCACCGAGATGAAATTGCAACTAAGTAGAATTTAATTATTATATTTCCGGGCATTGGCCGTCAACTCAGTCACGTCGATAGCATTAACACGAGTTAACGCTATCGACGTGGCTCGATTGTATTTAGTTGGGATACAGGTGAAAGGCAATCTACCTGTCTCTTTTACGCGTATTGGAAGTGAAGTTGCGTTCGAAATAGGAAGTGAAACTCCAACCTGCAATCCATACTAAAATTATAATTGCGAAAGTAACTCTGTCTGTCTGTTACGCTTTCCACCTCTCAACCGATTTTGATGAAATTTGGCACAGACCATCTTTTGACCCCGAGAAAGGACATGGCTACATTTTATTGAAAATTTCATATTCCCGAGGGAAATCTAAAAAGCGCGATAAAACCGAATTCCACACGGGCGAAGCCGCGGGCGGAAAGCTAGTTAATAATATTAAGCACTCTATTAATAATATATAAGTATATAATATATATTATAAGTATTTAAAACTAATAGGGATAAAATAAACTAATGACTTAATTAAATTTCTAGTCCGTGTCCCGTGACAGTTTTGACAGGATCGTTCTAAGTGTTTGTTTCGGGAACTGGAAGAGCATTTCGCTAGGCTACCAAAGTGTTTCTCCGCAATGTATGTAATTCAACAGCTGTAGCTTTCAGGCCCTTTTTTTTTTAGTGCACGTACCTAAGAATCTTGGTGGGGCATGAGATCAGCCTTGAGGTGGCGATGAACACCAACTCAAGGCTGCTCTTATGTGAAATGGCATCATGCCATTTGCGCATAGATGCTGCGTCGTTGTTCTAATTCGCGTAGTAGCGAAATGTCGTCATTCGACGACACATATCAGTCTCAAACTGAGTGCCTTGTTCTGTCTTTATTACTGACGGTAAACCGAAACGAGCAACCCATCAAGCAAGCGTGAAAGTTTGTGCTACCTCCTCCGCATTGATATTATGCATTGGCCAGACCTCAGGCCATCTCGAGATTCTATCAATCGCTGTTAAACAATATCGGTAGCTACTGCAAACTGGCCTGTGATGTCAGTATGGATATGTTTGAAGCGACCGAGACCTCGCAAGTTTTGGACCACTCTTTGCAGTCCTTGTTGACAGAGGGCCAGACGTAGCGTTCGGTCACTAAGCGGGTGCTAGCTCGTGGACCAGGGTAACTAACGTTGTGGACCTTGTTGAAAGCTTCTCTTTGGGAGGAAGAGATAAGATAGGGACGTGGCTTGCCCATGGAAACGTTGGAGGTGATAGAGATCTTCATTCCTGGAATATTGACATCAGTCAATTGTATGTTTGACCCTTGAGTGCGCAGAAAAGATAACTCTGAGCCTGACTTCTGTGATTCGATAAGCGCTTATTAGTGTTGGTTAAATGCTTTTGTGAGTGTCATTATGTGATATATGAAAAAACGGCGACTGAGAGGATCTGAGCTGTCGCAGATAGTTCTCCCCGCTACTGACTGCTTGGCGTGGCGTGTTTTGGACTTCTGCCGGCAGCCGATGTTATGGTCTACCACCGAGAACGTTAGTTTTATTAGTTGTGCTGTGATTTTAAGTTGTTCTGAGAACACGATCGCCCAAAATGAGATGTCAATGGCTTTATTTTCCAGTTCAGCCTCAATTCGTTTCACCTTTTGGACGAGCAACGGTATGGCCGCTGTTACGCACAAGTTTGCGGGTCCTGGCTGGCGTCTCATTAATTTTGTCAAAGATTGTGTTCACAAATGGATACCTAATATGTGATACCATACTAATTACACTACAGGGGACAGGGGCCAGCTAGATTTTGTAGTGTGTGTTGTAGGTACTCATATCGTGGATTTTCGTGATTATCAAATCAAATCAAATGAAATGAAAGCATTTATTTCAATTAAACCTGTTACAGGCACTTTTGAATTGTCAGAAGGTCGGTCAGTCAGTAAGATGAAGCTAGTCGCCCATTCCAAAGAGTAGGTACCTATGGAGAAGAATGGGCAAGAAACTCCATGGACACTCTTTTAAATTATCAAGCTATTGATACAAATATTTGATTACATCATTTATGTTGCAATGAATCATGTGATAACGATGCAGAAATATATTGTACGCTAAGAGCGTCCATTATAAAACACAAAAAAACAACAATTCAGAAATTAAAATAACCTAACAAATAGATGCTTTACAGCAAGTACATTGTGCTCACACGTGTGCCTTGCAATTATTATTATTATTAAGAAATTGAATGTACACAATGCAAAAATAGTTTTGTCCAAGGTTCAGCAGCTCCAACAGTGTTCCCGAATACTAAGTTTAGCTCCGTTTAGCTGTACCAGTGCCGAACACCCCTGTCAGCTATGCAATGCCGTAACGTAGGTACAATATGCTTAAACACTTAAACATAAACAATTACAAATTAAAACTAAAATATCATATATAGGTAGGTACTTTAATTAAAAAGAAATAAGTAATGTTGATTGCTCACATATAAATAGTGTCTACATAAAGTCTACTATTTCTATACCAATCAGTGATCGAGTTGGAATAATCTCGCTCAAAGGTGGGTTCTAGGTAGGTATCTAAGTATTGTGGTTCTAAAGGAAGGTGTCGGCGACTGAAAAGCTTTCAAGCAAAATCCGTATCCCCGCCTTTTTAACTTGTGTTCTTCAGTAATGCATAAAATGAGTAGGAACTCCGTAAAACCTGTAAAATATCGTTGAAACCTGTTAAATCAAGCAGAAAAAATATTGGGTTACACACTAATGAGAGGTACGTCTACAGAGTCAAACAACTCTGACCTTAGTCTGAGCCTGTACGAATAATGTAGGTAAGTTGGCCCGTAGCTTTCGTAAGTAACATAAGACAATAGTAAGGTATAGGATATAGGACGCTATTAAGAAGTACCTACTGACTTACCGAAATAAAAGTAGCATTTGAAAGTGGTACCAGACTTCCTGAAACAAGGTTTATGGTTCGTTTGATTCTTTCCATAAAAATTATAATCACTCGTTTATATTTTATTGGTATTTCTAGCCACTCCATAGCATAAGCAGACTCTATGAGTTTTTCACTCTGCAAATAAATAAATACTGTACAAGGATCTATTAGCGTGTGGCGAAAACGGAACTGACGGTGGCGTCACTGCCGAATTTTTCCCGTGGATCAATGAATGGCATAGGCCTCTCTACTCTCCTTTCTCTTTTTCTATTTACAGCTATTGAGAAACCGTTAAGCGCCCTACACACCAAAGCCCGGGCGGCCCGGCCGGCCCGGCTTTGTCAGCAACATTTTGCCGGCGAGCTAGGTTGGCGGCTTCAGTCATTGCAAGTCGTAAAACTTTGCCGGCGGCATGTCGGCGGCTCGACATCAGAAACTTATGTGTCATTTAAAATACTAGCACGTCACTACAGCTGAATTTTCGCCGGGCAACTGAGCGCTTGCGTACGCCAGCCGCCGGCAAGCCGCCAATGTGTCGGCAGGCAACACGCGCGGGCGAAGGTTGCCGACATGCATCTTTTGTTCAGTATATAATAATAATAATAATAAAGTATTTATTTCACAAAAAATACATAGCACTTCACACTGTTACATAAAAGGAAAGTTTATAATTACTATGCAATAGTCGCCTCTATCTTTTAAACTAGGACTTGCCTGTATCTTAAAAGATAGGGTTCAGCCAAATGGATTCTGTAAACAATTTCCATAAGGACATGAGAAAACAGTGTCAGTGAATTGAACTAACAGATGTACAAAAGAAGGGAGAAAAAAAAGGAATAACAACAGAAATGAAATTGAAATTAAAATTATCCTAAGTAACGCAAAACTGAGAGACAGCAGTCATGCATTTAATATGTGTATGTGGGTGTTGCGGTGTGTGGAAGTGTGTGTGTGTGTGAGTGTGTGTATGTAAGTATGTGTGTGGGTGTGTGTATGTATTCGTGTGTGTAGTGATTCTGTGAATATAGTAAGTCTATAATATTTGGATATAAGTGTGAGACGTGATCTTAGAGTATGTGTATGATCTTATATTAAGAGATGTAGGTTAACAGATTCTCCGTCGCTACATAGTCCTGATGCAATAGCCAATGACTTATTTCTTTCTTTAAATTATATCTATTTAAGTCCAGTATATTTAACTGTTTATGTAGCTTTTTATATAAAAGTTTACTTAAAACGTAAAAATGTTGTTCGGCAAAAGAAGTTTTATGCTTAACGCCACATGGGATATTAGTGCGCTTTTTAGGGTTTGATTTGGGCATGGTTCTATGAGTCCTGAGGGCCGATTGCAGAATGAACAGTTGTCTAACTGTTAGGACCCCACAGTCTTCATAGAGTTGCTTGGTTGGATATCTGTATGGCTTTTTGCACATAACCTTTAGTACGGCTCTTTGAGCTCTCTCAGCTCTCAGCAAGTACGTTTTAGATGCACCACCCCACACAGTAATGCAATATCCTATTATAGACTGGCACAGTGCAAAATACACCATCTTCAGCGTGCTCATATCAGCAGGTTCTCTTAGTAATTTGAAGACGTAGATGAGTCGCAGTATTCTCGAAGTTATCATATCGAGCTGTTTGTCCCATCTAAGGCATTCGTCAATTTGCAAACCTAGATATTTGACACTATTGCATCTGTCCAATGTAGGGCAAATACATGTTTCACATGCACCAGATGATTTCCGGCACAAGTGAGCCGTTATTGTAAAATCCCTAGGAGGCAAAGATTTTCGTCTGATAGCAAAAGGAACATAGCACGTTTTGCCTAAGTTGAGGGTTAGTAGGCTATCCTGAAACCAGCTCATGATCTTGCTTAGAGCGTTTTCAGCCATTGCTTTAACCATGTCCCAAGTAGGTCCATAAATGACGATTGCAGTGTCATCAGCATAAGCGTATATTTTGCAGTTCGGGAGAATCATTTTGCAAAGGTCATTGATATAAATCAGGAACATGGTGGGCCCCAATATGCTTCCCTGAGGCACGCCATAGGTCACAATTTCCTCATCACTAAGATGATCACCTATCCTGACTATCTGAGAGCGATTTTCAAGATAATCACTAAATATTCGCAGTGCGGAGCCTCTCACACCTAAACGCTCCATCCTCGCTATGAGTTTGGGAACAGAAACTGTGTCGAAGGCCTTAGAGAGGTCTAGAAATATACCTAAGCATTTAGACCCATTATCAAGTTCCTTTGCCACAAATTGTGTAAGGTCCAGAACAGCATCCTCAGACGATACCCCAGCTTTAAAACCATACTGGTTAGTCGCTATGATGCGATGTTTATTCAAAAAGCCTTTGAGTTGCTTGTTGAGGATCTTCTCGAATATTTTAGAGATCGATGGTAGGATTGAGATCGGTCGGTAGTTATTGACACAGTCTCTGTTCCCCTGTTTCTGTATATTGGAAGGATGATAGCCTTTTTTAGTGCGTCAGGAAAAGTACCAGTCTGAATGCAGCGGTTGAAAATATGGGTTAAAGGAGGCACCATTTCATGGCGACATTTTCTCAATAGAGATGATGATATTCCATCCCAACCCGCTGCACAGTTACTACGTAATTGTAAAATGATTGAATCGACCTCAGTTTCATTCGCTTCTAGCAAAACAAGGGATTCAATCGAGCTCAAACTTTCCCATGAGTCGTTGTAGCCAGGAGTCGTAGGTTGCCTACTAGTTTTAATTATATCATCCGCTAAATGTTTGCCAATGTTACAAAAAAATTAGCATACCTGATTTACCGAGGCTTGGGGACTATCGGTGATCCTCAACAAGTTGTCGGGACTGCTGCGCTCCTTACGCGTATTTGTTATATCTTGTATAGTTTTCCATAGTTCTCTAGGATTGCTTCAAGCTTTTTGAAGTTCACATTTTTCATACTTTAATTTGAGCTTTCGAAGCAAGTCATTACAGAAATTTCTATAACGCTTGTAAGTTGTTTTCAGGGTTGTATTATTAGGTGATTTATTTGATCTGACATGCATTTTGTCCCTATTTTGAATGCACTTTAACAAGCCGGGAGTAATCCATGGTTTTAAGATTCTTTGTCTCCGAGGAATTATGCTTTCATTTGTGTTGTTTACTATTACGGTATTTATTAGCGATATAAAAGTGTTTAGTGACTCCTTTGTGTCTTTCATGCCATAAATATCCGCGAAGTCAATATTTTCCAGTTCCGCCTTTATCGCGTCTAAATTAGAATGAGACTTAAAGAATTTTGATTTTTGGTGTTTTTTGGCATTTGTTAGCATCAATATAATAGGTTTATGATCTGTAATGTATGATTCAAGAACCAATGTGACGGATGGTAATTTTGACTTTAATAAAACGTGGTCTAGACAATTTTCGAGTCTGGTGGGCAAGAAAAGAGTAGGTATAAGGCCATGTGAAGCGTTTACAATCAGATATTCCAAGCTATGTGGGTTACTATTTCCTGACTTTATATCGATGTTCAGATCTCCAATTAATGCTATGTTTGGATTTGAAGAGAGGCCCTCTATAATATTATATGTATGCATGAGAAGTATGCGCAGGTCAATGAGTCTTCTTTCAAGGGACAAAGGAAAAGTACCGTTCATTTGGCATTCCCACTGCGTCTTGCAAGTAGCAATACCTTCATTTTATCTTGCCTAGAAAGAGACTATATGATCAAGATCTCATCAACGTATTCAACCTCTCCACCCGCCACAGTGATCTTGCGATTCAATTTTGAGAGCAGTGGGTTAGCAATATCCGTCAAAATGATACACAATATGATTATGTTACGCAATTAGGGTGCTGGCTTTGTGATACACGTGTTACAGTTATCAGTAGCAATGGCTTTCATTTTGATAGTTCAACAACATCCATTGCATTATTTACGTCGATGAGCAGACATGTTTTCGAACATATGGAGTAATGGATCAACAATATTCTTCAAAATGATTCCAACTGATAGCGATGGTATGTTACGCAATAGGGTATTTGACTAAACTAAAAAAAAACTAATTAGTCCGTCAGTCAGATTTCCAAAAAATACTATACACGTATTTTTTCTTTTTGCATATAAACAAAAAATTAAGACGACACAGTGCGTTGAAAACTCGTGTGACGTCACTGCACGCTACACTTTTCAGCGAGGAGTGACGTCACCAGCCACCACCCCTGATCTTTGATACCTTTTATATTTGTCATTTTTTATTGTTTTGATAAAAAAAAAAATACGTGTCTAGGATTTTTTGGAAAACTGACTGACGGACTAGTTAGTTTTTTTTTTAGTCAAATACCCTGTTAGAGTGCCGGTTTTATCTTTATGGCGGCTCTGAAGTGCGCTGCTACTCGCTGCGTAGTCACGCCGCTGACAGGTGAATTTGTTATGTGCAGTGACTCGCCTCATATTCCGAGCCGGGATAAACTTTAAATCAGTTGTAATTATGATAGGTACGCTTAAAGCCTGTTCTCATTACCACAAGAAAAGTTTTTCTTTAGATATAATACTTATGAAGATTTTGCAAAATAAATTTCCTACGAAAACATTCATTGGTTTCTTACTAAACTTCAACTATATGTATCTCACGACCATGGTTAGTGACTGTACTTAAGTTACCGTTACCTCGTGAGTGATCTCGCTGCCATAATAACAATACATGAACACTTGAATGAGACAACAGAATATGTATAACACCATTGACGCGAAATCCAGTGACATTGGATCAATCTGCAACAGAAAATGTTAAACATTACCAAAACATAAAATGAAAACCTGTTTTATTTGAGGAATTGATAATTTGATTTAATTAATATATTTCTGCAACGTTGCGTTTCTTTTTGTACTATACGAATTGAACCCAGCCGTACACATAGTACGGTATAGTTACGATCAGTGTTTTGCATTACTAAACCCCTCTTAAAAACAAGAACAGAGGAAGAGAGGTCGGGTTATGCGGTCACTGTTTGGTCATATGGTTACGGTCTCTTTCTGGAGGTCAGATTAATGTAATGATTGTTCCATCTCAGTATATTTATGAACTTTCCTGCTGGGATGCCTGGGCTGCGGACCACACCTACGCCGGGGGTTGCGGGAACGAACGTTACTTCCGTAACCCTCGACTGGTGCCCGCCGCTGTGAGCCTCCTCATGTCATGGGGAGAGTGAGGTGTTTCACTCCCCCTGAGATGGCTAATAGAACCATGCATGGAACACCGGGCCTCCACCTTGGGTCCTGATGTTTGGAGGCCAACAGACGTTTCTGAATCTATCGCCCCTGGACCCATTTAGTGGGGCTGGAAGACACCGTTATCCACCTTCTGCTGACGTCCGGAGCGCCCGGGTGAGAGGACGAGATCTCCCTCTCCGTAGCCTTTCTACTGCGACACGCCTGTTTGTGATTCTGTTGTCGAAGACGAATTCCCGGCTATCATAGGCGCGAGGTCCACGCGCACCTTAAAGAAATGTCAGCGCGCTGTTACTGAAAGGCACTAAGACCACGAGAGCCACGAGTTGTAGTAATAGATACGGTGGCCTCAGGCACAGTCAAATGAAGGAACATGGGTGGATTTTAGTTAGTAATTTTTGGCATGCCCTTTCACTCCGCTCAGACCGGAAAGAAAATTACCTTTTCATTTCATAATTTCCCATCCAAAAAATGTGTACTTAACTGGCAATATTTGTGTGGGGCACAGGATTCACAGGAGGCAAATGCCATTTAACTTTTAGAATCGGAAGGGCTCTTCTTGACGAATTTGTCGAAAAGATCATCGGTCGGAACGTTAGGCGATGTGTCTCGCAGACGTGTCCCATCGCAGCAATAAAGGAAGGTGGTCAAACTTTCCTCGGAGACTCTCGTACTGAAGAGACTA
Source organism: Sesamia inferens (assembly GCA_037179545.1). Lineage (NCBI taxonomy): Eukaryota > Metazoa > Arthropoda > Insecta > Lepidoptera > Noctuidae > Sesamia > Sesamia inferens. The sequence continues at coordinate 18,047,088 of CM073930.1, forward strand.
AACAAATATTTCTCATAGATTTTCCTGTAATCTATCACGCGAGAGAGTTCTCTTTTGTTCATTCGGACATACGAAACCCTAATAATAAATAAATGAATATAATTTCTTCTGAGTTGAATTTCATAGGATTATATAGACCTACCTCACTATCGTTAATTGGATTCACTTAAAAAGATTATGATATTTTCATGGTTTCCACAAAAAAAAGTTGAATGACTGAAATGGTAACTTTTATGTATATGCGAATTAACTTACGCTAACAGTTTTGTAAGCTGTAGTACATATTATCCAACCGCTCACTAAAAACTGGCAAAAGACTGCACCGCCAAATATTTCCTGAATGCCACGTGAAAACCTTAAAATAGTAATTTTAACTATGTTACAGCTCTTGCTTTTAAATATTTATAATTCCGCTCATTAGAATGACTCTTACTTGATAATCTCCTCATAATGCAATAAAATGTTTTTTAATCGTCTATCCAAAATTTTAGCAAAATCCTGCGAGGTGTTTGCCTGTTCCTCCTTGCACTTTTGCACAATATTTTCTAGATCCAGTCTGGAAAGTACACATCCGTTGTTAACATTTATTTGCAGCTATTGCCTATAAAACAAGTCTTGCAAAATCGTTCACCTGAGAATAGAGAGCTGTGTCTTGCTCTGTAGGAGAAAAAAAACTATAAAAACATCCATTGAAGTGTTACTCATGGCAAGCCAAGAAGTTTGCACCCACACGTAAAATGCTGCGAAGTAAAATCTGTGGGAAAAATGCGCTAATTAAGAATATATTTAAAACAACTAACTTGAACAATTGTGACAGATATTTTTCCTTAGCGTGTTGTTATAAGAGATCGTGGTGAAAGGGTTAGCCAACCAGTAAGGATATCTTGCTGATTGACACGTATACTGGCTGTGTAGACACGTCGTGATCTTAAAATATGTTTGCATAACAATGTAAATGATGCAATAGATGTTGTCGAACTATCATAATAAAACCTATTGCTACCGATAGTACCCCACGGATGTATGAATTACACCAAGAAAAAGGAGAATGTAACGATCGGAACAGGTAGCATTTTATGGTTTTTGCTTTAATGCAGGTTTGGTTAAGTAGGTACGAAGGCTATAGAAGTTGAGTGAACTTTCAACTACCCACAACCGATGGAAGGGCTATTAGCCGATGCATGTTCTAAACAGTACATTATACTCCGTAGAACTCATCAATGAACGGACATAACGCTGTAGATACCTTCACTGAAGAGCACTTTACTGATCACGTTACGACGATAAGGCCGAATACAGCACCTTGCTAAAATCATTATTAGCTCGTACTCAGGCGTAATAATAAGTACCTATTATGGTTTGTTAGTACTAACGTTACGGTAGAAAGATTTAAATCTAGTTACGCATCTTTCGAAAAAGTATGGTAATCGTTACGCAAATTAGTATCCTATGTCAATATCCCGTTTATTTATTTATTTACACTGTCGCACATGAACTGGACAGAGGCGGATATAATGCCTTATACTAGTCAACCACGGGTGGTAAATAGAAAATATGGCAGGTGATTTAGTTGAAAAATTATAAGGACAAAAACTGCTAACACTATTTAAACAAAAACTTAAATAAGCTATATGCATATACTTCCTATTACCAAAATATTTACTTATAATATATACAAAACTAAAACTTGGGAGAGAGGTGTTCAGATGACTCTACCCTAATTGTTATGAAAATAACTCTACAATTTCCGCTTAAATGCAAACCGACTGGCAAGCGCGAATGCGCTTGCCAGTCGGTCAAATCTGTGGAATCACAGAAGAATGGATTGAATATGAAATGAACAAAGTCAGAGGTATGTGAAGGACAAAGTAAGAGAAGATTGTTACAAGAACGCAGATTCTTAGTGTGTGAAGAACATAAACATTGGAAGTGAGTCACAAGATAAGAAGGAGTGGGTGAGTTAAGATGGGAGAAAGGCGTGGTCAAGGCACACAAATTTCTTCGCTGGCGAATAGGATGATCATATTTCCTGAGATTTCATATAACTGAACAAAGAATGGCAGGTAAGATTTAGGTATACGGACAATTTCAGTTGCAGGCGTGTCTTTTCACCGCCAAAAGGAGCCCGTTCACCTTGGCTCCTACTTTTCGGAATGTATCCTTGGAGTGTGGCGAGCGCCTTCAGCTTTTGGGTATTGAGATTTCCTCGAACCTAAACTTTGGGCGGTTCATTGGGTCCAAGGCCAAGGTGGCTGCCAGAAAACTTGGTGTAATCGCAAAGGTCCGGCAGTACTTCACACCAGGGCAGCTTCTAATGTTGTACAAAGCACAGGTCCGTTCGTGTGTGGAGTACTGCAGCCACATTTGGGCTGGTGCTGCTAAGTGTCACCTGGCCACTTTGGATTCAGTAAAGAGGCGTGCGAAGAGGCTGATTGGTGACCCTGATTTAACTCGAGTTGGTCTCCAAAGCCTAGAGCACAGGCGTAGAGTAGCCAGCCTTTCGGTGTTCTATAGGATACATTCTGGGGAGTGTGCGAGGGAATTGCACGATTTAATTCCCCCATCTCCGTTCCACCATCGGACGACCCATCGTACGGCGAGTTTCCACCCTTATGTTGTTAACACCTCTACGATCCGGACGAAGCGTTTCGCCTCCTCCTTTATACCGCGTACATCGAGGGACTGGAACAATCTTCCGGCGGCGGTGTTTCCGTCGGACTACAATTTGAGTGTCTTCAAGGCTAGAGTGAATAGGCTCTTAATAAACTAGTGCGCTTTACCATCAACGATTGCGTCACTGCTTACCATCAGGCAGGATTGCGGTCAAGCGCTGGTTTATACTTTAATAATAAAAAAAAAAAAAATAATTTCAGTTATGTTAGTCAATGAATTTCCCTGATCTTACATAATATCAAGGTCCCTGAAATAGCAATCTTTTGTAATAGTTCCAATTATGTAGGTATGTAAAATACCAGCCCATGTTATTATGCTAGTGGACAAAATTATGATAATCTCAACCTGTCCATGTACTTTTGGCCGGTATTACATAATGAGTAGGTATAATATGTACGTTTTACGTGGAAATTCGAACTCACTGCGGACTTAGGTTAGCGTCAAAGGGTAGCCATATTGCAAATTCAACGGGTTTTCTCTGCACGTATAGTATGACCGGGTACAGGGACCACAGCAAGCAGGTGAATAGTGCCGCTATATTGAATCCACGTAGCAGTAATCTTGCTTGTCGACCAGCCGCTAACAGAAATTCTCGATGCTCTGGCCTTTTTTGATTAAATACTGGACCTGGAGGCAAAATTTTGTAGGCTTATATGTAAATGAAATTTGTATCTCGTCTGTATCATTGTCAAACGGGTCTATACATTTATCGGTTCAGGTATAGTTATAATTCGTTAATAATATTGCTAAATTGAAAAATAAAACTGTATCGTAGCATAATAAGTAGTCGGTTAACTAAGTCACATGGTTTTTTTGTTTACCTTTAGTCAACTACCTAAACCAATGGAGTATAGATACTGATGATTGAAGTTTTATGTACCTAAATAATAGCTAAGTAAGTAAATATTTATTACTATAAATATTAGGTGTACAAATAAGTTTCCCCCGTTTTTTGGTCATGTAGATGAGCATTATCATGTAGAAGAATCATTTTATAATATCTAGAGTAGTAATGGGCGCGTTTTTCCTCTTCAGTCTATCTTTCTGCAATAATGCTTCCAATTCCGTGTCTTCGTACGATTTCGGTCTTCCACTACGTTCTTTGTCATTACAGTTTATAAACTTTTGAAACAACTCACGACAACTTCTCTCTCTTAAAGCAGTTTCACCATTAACTTCTGCAACCAATCGATGGGCCTCAGCTGCAGATTAATTCAAATTAAAAAAGTAACAAAATTCTCGCAAATGACGCTTATTCGCCCCAAATTTGTAATTTTTGCACAAAAATAAATATGTGATACTGATACAGAGTCACTAATACTCTAAGTGTATCTATGTAGTAGTTATTACCAGATGTCCAAACTTACGATATCACATTTTACATCTGACAATTTCAACGACACCTCTTAGTGAGGAAATGTTTTGTTAAACGGCGGTAACTCATTTGTACACCTAATAGATTAGCCGACTTGTGGATAACAGTCAATAAGGTCACATCATCTAACTAGTCTTTTCAAATGTTGGGGTCAGCTTCCAGTCTAATCGGCCTCCTAATCGGCGAACACATTTTTGTCAAATGATTAAGACTAGTTGGGATCGTTTGGATCGAACGGACCAATGGGCGGTCTAAACGATCTCAACTCATCATCAACAACCTTTTTATCGTCCCACTGCTGGTCACAGGTCTCCTCTCATACAGAGAAGGATTGAGCGTAATCACCACGCTTGCTCAATGCCGGTTGACGATTTCATAATTATGAAGTCCAGGTTTCCTCAAGATGTTTTCCTTCACCTTCAGTCAACGATTTCAACTGATCCCAACTAATCGCAATCATTTGACAAAAATGTGTGCGCCGATTAGGGGGCGGGTGTAGCTGAATACCAGAATTTTACACAACGCAGCTACTCGGTAATACGAGCCCTTGGTATGATTGGTTGTCCCTTTCGGTCTTCTGACAACTTAAAACGACTGTCAAGAATCCACCAAAGGCTGCCCGGGGTCTATCGGTAACGCGTTTATTGAGATACGAGGTCTCGGAATGTAAAGATGGTCTACCACCACTGACCAACCACGACAAATGCAGAACAAAAACCAAATTAACAAAATTTTTGCTATATGCAGGACATTTATCCCGTTGTGTTTTGATCAAAATATGAATTGTTAGTCTCACAAATATATAAAAGCAATTATCACTAATAACTATAAAGTTTTTAAGTTAGTGTTTACTACTAATGTTAAAATTTCGTGAAATAAAAATTCAGTAGAGTTGATTTAAATGACTATGATTACGAATCATATCATGATCACAGCATACAACCTAATAGGACAACCAAATTGTAAAATTCGTAAGGTAATTTGAATTACGTTGGCTACCAAGGCGATAGTCATCTGAATCTAAACAAACATTAATGACACAGTCTACACAAAAACATCAAAAATCAAAAGCGTAATGACTTTGTGTAGGCTTGTCTATAATTAAAAACAAGCTTCCTTAATATCCGGAACAACTTAAGATCTAAGATTTAATAAAAAATGAAGGAGTTACCTCTCATTGTATTTAGAAGCTCTTCTATGCGATTAGATTTCCTCCAAAGGACAATTTGTTTGTAAAGAGAATCACAATTAGTGAGAAGCAGGAGCATCGTAGCCATCACTTTGTTTAGATTATTTCGATCCTGAAAAAAAAAATATTCTAAAAAACATGAAGTCTTCATCATCAATCACATCTAAACAGTTCATTTCTAGAAATAGACTTCTCCTATGGCACGCCCTTCAACTCGAGATTTGGCAACTCTTATATAGCTCCTACACACGCGTAACAGCTGTCAGCAGCTGACTGTTGAGGTCGTCCCGTGTCCGTGTTCGTCCATGTTTACCGATTAGCGGTCTCCACTCAAAACAAATCTACTTCAAAATACGAAACATTAAAAACAGGTACTTACTATAGTGAGATAATTACTTCCTAATTACCTCACAATAGTAAGTAAGTATTTTTAATGTGTTAAACAACAAACTTTAATAATTTATCTAACACTACTATCGACATTTTGTGATTCCACTACGAAATCCAAACTTGGAGTTACAAAACTGAAAGATATGTCATCATCATCATCTCAGCGTTTATCCGGTTGCATCCGCGGCTTTCGGGTTGGAGTTCTCTCGGTGGTAGGCCACAACATTGACCGCCGGCATAAGTAACCACCCACTAGACAAAATCATGCCGCCAAGCGATTAGTCGTGTTCCGGCATGATGTCTGGTGAAGCCGTTCGGAGGATGGATCTGAGCAGTTGTGTTGCAATGTGTGCTGGGTACGGTGCGCCAAATGATGTTGTGTCAGGAGTTTGGCCGTGGAGGGTAGCGGGATCCGAAGCACGGTGCTCCGCTAGCCGACCGCAGGTAGTGTGCCAGCCACATATGAAAGGCTGCCCCGCCAATTGCGAAAAATCCCATAGTGACCCAATCGTGCCGGTTGGCGACCGGGCAAGAGGAACCGATGGCGTTCCCTGGGCGGGTTTAGGCGTCTCTGCAGACTCCAGATCTATTTCCCTCTGGCCCAGCATCATTGGTCGCATCGTGGGGTCACCAAGATACAGATTGCGCCTAGTTTGGGACCCGCTGTTAATTCTAACTAAACGAAAAGCTGTTCTGCTGTTGTAACTGCATGCTATTAATTCTTGTAATTTTAACCAAGTGTAAGCCTAACAAATATATATATTTTTTGTTGGGCTTAACTTTGCATCACCTCACTCAACTGCCATCTTCCTTCCTATTCACTCAATTTTTAACCATGAAAAGTTCCAAAAAGAAAAGTAGGTGTGCACAGCGGACGCATGTCCTCTCTTTCAAAGCGCGACTCTCTAATATTCGAGGTCTGCACTCCAATCTCACTGCAGTACATCACCACCTTGAGACTGAGAAGCCCTAACGACTTTTCTTGACGGAGACCCAAATCAGATGTCCGACCGATGCGGCATACCTCAGCTACCCGCGATAAACATTGGATTGAATTGATTGCATCAATTCCTGCAGCGTGCCGGGGTCTGTGTGTATGTCCGAAATGACATATGTTGCCGGCGCCTCCGTCACCTCGAAGAACCTCACTTCTCGTCCCTATGGCTGTTGGTTGACACTGGTGCGGACAAAATTGTTTACACTTGTGTCTACCAATCGCACAGCGGTGATCAGGAGACAACTCGATTATTTGACCACCTCAGTGAGGCTGCTGACAATGTGCTGCACCGGCACCCTGATGCACAGTTCGTCGCTCTGGGGGATTTCAACGCCTGCCACCAGCACAGGGTTTTCCCGTACCAGAAAACCGACCACGCTGGGAGAGAGGCGCGAAACTTCGTGCTTTCAATGGGCCTTTCCCAGCTGGTAGTGCAAGCGACTAGGGTGCCTGATGTAGTTGGTCATACTGCCAATTGTCTGGATCTTCTGCTGACCACTGATCCGGACAGATGTGTTGTAACAGTTTCCTCACCGTTGGGAACTTCAGACCACTGTCTGGTGAAGTCTGTATCGTCTTTCTCCCCACCAGATCACGACTCTCGTGGTGAACGGCGAATGTAGCGATACAGGTCAGCAGATTGGGATGAGATGCACCACTTCTGTGCATCTGCAGGTCTGCTTCTCTTCTGACAATCCGTCGAGCTGTGCGGACGCTGTAACCGATGCGGTGCGTCAAGTTATGGAGTATTTTATTCTCTTCAATGACGTGCCCGTCAGTGGCTCGGCTCACACATGGTTCAATGCCGATTGTGTCCACGCTGAACACACGGCATTTCTCACCTGGGTTGACGCTCGTGACCGTGGAGTTCCGGATCTAAGCTCAAAGAAGAGAGCCTTTAACCGTGCTGCCAAGTCCTACAAAAAGGCGCTTAAGAAAGTTCGCTTCGATCGCATTACCAATATTGCCAACAAGTAATCTGCGAAGCCATCCGGTAGTAGATCTTTTTGGTCCCTTGCCAAATCGGTCGAGGCGAACTTCTGTCGCACTCTGCCTCCGCTGGTTAAACCTGATGGAGCATTAGCTCATACGGCGAGAGAGAAAGCAGGTCTCTTTGCATCTCTCTTTGCCCATAATTCGCGCCTTGATACTGGCAGTGCTACTCCACCTAATTTACCTTATTGCGGAACTTCAATGCCTTCGCATTAGGAACAAGGAGGTTCTGAGCGTACTGTGTCGTCTGGGCGTGAATAAGGCTAGTGGTCCGGATAGTATACCAGCGATTGTTTTTATAGCATGTGCGCCCGAGTTGTCTCCTGTATTGACGCGCTTGCATCGCCTCTCATTTAGGACTGGTATAGTGCCCAAGTCCTGGAAGCTTGCCAAAGTGCAGCCCGTGCCCAAAAAGGGTAGCCGTGCCGATCCTACCAACTATCGACCGATTTCGATCACTTCCATACTTTGCAAAATTATGGAGCGTGTGGTGAACTCGCGCCTCTTGGCATACCTGGAAGGTAACGATCTCCTCAGTGACCGACAGTACGCGTTTCGCCGCAATCGGTCAACTGGGGACCTACTAGCGTATGCCACTCACTTGTGGGGCGAGGCCCTCGAGAGAAATGGGGAAGCGATTGCTTGTCTCCCTTGATGTCTCGAAGGCCTTCGACCGGGTATAGCACGCTGGCCTTTTGAGTAAGCTTCCAGCGTACGGCATTTCCCCTTTTTTTTTTTTTTTTGCCGGTGTGGAAATCCTCATAGGATGCCCGACGGCATTTCCCCTAGCCTGACTGGCTGGGTAAAAGACTTCCTGACTGAACGGTCCCTCCGAGTTGTTGTCGACAGATGCTCATCTGAGCCCATGTCGACCAATGCCGGTGTTCCTCAGGGGTCTGTTCTCTCTGCAACTCTGTTCCTGCTGCATATTAATGATCTGCTGATGCCCGGTATCTATGGGTATGCAGATGACAGCACAGTTGTGGAGAGATACCTGCCGGAAGCTCGGGCTAGTAAGGAAACAATCCGGTCCGAAAGAGAGGCCATGGTAGAGCGTGTGAGTGCTGCACTGCAGGCAGTCTCCGAATGGGGCAATGCCAATCTTGTAGCATTCAAGACACAGGCGTGTCTTTTCACCGCCAAAAGGAGCCCGTTCACCTTGCCTTCTACTTTTCAAAATGTATCCTTGGAGTGTACCGACTGCCTTCAGCTTTTGGGAGTTGAGATTTCCTCGAATCTTGGGCAAATTTTGGGCAGTTCGTTGAGTCCAAGGCCAAGGTGGCTACCAGGAAACTTGGCGTATGGTCAGGCAGTACTTTACACCAGGGCAGCTTCTAATGTTGTACAAAGCACAAGTCCGTTCGTGTGTGGAGTACTGCAGCCACATTTGGGCTGGTGCTGCTAAGTGTCACCTGGCCACTTTAGATTCAGTGGCTAGGCGTGCGAAGAGGCTGATTGGTGACCCTGATTTAACTCGAGTCGATCTCCAAAGCCTAGAGCACAGGCGTAGAGTAGCCAGCCTTTCGGTCTTCTATAGGATGCATTTTGGGGAGTGTGCGAAGGAATTGCATGATTTAATTCCCCCATCTCCGTTCCATCATCGGACGACCTGTCGTACGGCGAGTTTCCACCCTTAGGTTGTTAACACCACTACGATCCGGATGAAGCGTTTCGCCTCCTCCTTTATACCGCGTATATCGAGGGACTGGAACAATTTGCCAGCGGCGGTGTTTCCGTCGGACTACAATTTGAGTGTCTTCAAGGCTACAGTGAATAGGCTCTTAATAAACTAGTGCGCTTTACCATCAACGATTGCGTAACTGCTTACCATCAGGCGGGATTGCTCCTTCACCGCGAGGTCCTCGCATAGCAGGTCGCCATTAGGGTCTTTTACACAACGGCACTTGGATATATCCTGTGCCGCTTTGACTCTGGATCGTTCCAACTTGTAAATGAGCTTTTTGCCCCTCAGACGATTCCAACTTCTCGTAGAGAGGTTGCAAGTGGTCTCGTCTGACTCTGGCTATAGCTCTTTTAGTGGCACGTTTGGCGACCTTATATGCGTCGTGATTTTCAGGAGATCCGGTCGCCTGCCACGTTTTGAAGAGGGCTTTCTTCACAATAGTCTCCCTCTGGTTTGTGTCGTCCCACCGCCAAGTCTCCTTGTCACTTTTGCGACCGCCCTTAGAGACGCCGAGAACCACCCGCGCCGCCCCAGCAATAGCTGTCTGTCCCAGTAGACTTGGACAATTTCGCCATCGGTGGCAGCGCACATGTCGCCGATAGCCAACGCAAACTCCTGGGACTTATTTTCGTCAAACAGCCACCACCGGATCTGGCGCCGGCATTTCTCTACATGTATACGATGGGCCTTTACGCAGAGATCCATGAGAAGGAGACAGTGTTGTGTAGTGAGGCTCTCGCCGGGTATGACTTTGCAGTTACGGCTACTTTGCCGATGTGGTGACTCCTAGTTAGTAGGAAGTCAATCTGGGTAGCGCTTCGCCCGCCCCGATAGATAACAAGGTGCTCCGGTTTCTTTTTGAAATAGGTGTTCACAATTACCAGATCAGCGGCCGCACCCGTACGGAGAATGTTGTACCCTTCCACGTTGCTGCTACCGCATCCAAAGCCACCGTGGATACGCTCAAACCCATCACACTTCTCATCCACATGACCGTTCAAATTACCACCCAGAACGATTCCCTGGGATAACGGGATCCCGCGAAGCAGTCCTTCGAGCTGTCTCCAGAACAACGTCTTATCGGCGTCACCGCACCCGGCCTGTGGAGCGTAGGCACTTATCAATTGACATCAGCCGATCACTAATGCGATTCACCTTCAAGACGTCATCCTGGAGCTCGTCAGACAACACCACGGTCACCCCATTTCTCCCACTAGGTGCATCCGTGTAATTCAGCTTGTAGCCATTCCCAATAAGCCGGGATCTACTGCTTTTCCACCGAGTCTCCTGCAGGAACGCCACGGCCACCCTCCGCCTGTGGAGAGTGTCGGCCAGCTCTCTCGCGCGTCCAGTTAGCGTGCCAACGTTACACGAAGCGAGACGGAGTTTTCTGGTTTGGGCTCGCTACTTCAGCCGTGTCCGCCCCTGACACGGTAGCCCTACTCCACAGGTCACAGGAGTCGGGCAAGGCTCCTGCGCGCCATTTTGCGGCAGCGCCCTAACTGTGACTCGTGCATTTTTTCCTTTTCCTTTCATGTTGGTTTGGCGTGTTTAACAAAACTGAAAAATATATCTAGAGGAATATTCCATCCAATCTGTACCTACTTGGTAAACTTTTAGAATTTGCTGGAAAGTATACAGCAAAACAAGAGATAAAAAACATCGCATGTAGACTGTGTGTAGGATTCTTCTCCTCTTCGGCGAATTGGGATCTATTTGATAGGAGCCACAACAACGTAAATTCCTCAGATGTGGTTTTACGCCCAAATAGGATAAATTTTCTGCCATTTTTTTTTTTTGTAATTAAATAAATTATATAGAAAGAAGTTCACCGTTGACTGCTCTTTGTGAAACACCTCTGTAGGTCGGCTTTTATCTATCTGTTCATTATAGGCATCGAAACCTTGGTACGGCCGCAAAGAAAGCGGATCGGTTATAAAAAAATGTGATAAATTTTAAAATACTTAAGCAATCTTTAAAAAAAATTAATTACTTATTCTAATAAATTTTAATTAAAAACATGCTACTAACTTCTGAACAGTGTCCCAGAAGTCTGACGATGGTTCAAGAAGTCAGCGTTGTACAGCGATGGAATTTGTGTGAAAGGTGTGTCGTTACCATTCAAAGAAAACTCTATCAATCATTCGAAAACACAAAAATACGGGAGGTTCCATTTATGATGTCAATAATGTTGAAAAATTTATTAAAGACGACTGTTGCATAGGGACACAGTATCGTATATAAAGTATCGATTCTGCACTTATGAGTGCTATCGATAAAAAGTATCGTAATCTTAAAAGAATCAACAGAAAAGTATCGATACGTCGAAGTATCGAGCCCTTAACTTTGTGCTTTTTCATGATATCTTTTTGAAATTGTGCACAGATTCTTTACTTATAAACACTGGAAACTTGTTTCGGCTTTCACATCATCAAAAAATAATGTTGTATACCTGCCAAAAGTACTTTTTAAGTAAAAGTATCGAATACCTACAAAGTATCGGTATTGAAAAGAACCCTATTCGATACCAAAAAATATCGATACTTATTTTGTGTCTCTACTGTTGCAGTCAAAAATCAATTTCTACGTGCTGGAGAAAGCAATCCATTTCTTTGGTCTACCCCTGAACAAGCGGGGTAGACCAAAGAAGTGCTGGCTTGACGTTGTAAGAGATGACATGCGTGCCAATAATCTCACACCACAGGCTGCTAAAGATCGCGGGAAATGGAGGAAATTAAGCAAGAAAGCGGACCCCGGGCTCCAACGCGAAAGCCGTAGATGCAACCGGGATAAACACTAAGATGACGCGTACTGTGAGACGGCGTTTTGCTTAAGAAACCGCTTAAAAAACTTAAAGCCATTTAGACATACAAATGGTTTAAAATTCGAATACAAGCTTGGAAATAAAAGGCTAAGTTACGCTAGAGAACAAAGATTCTGAGGACTAGGAGAGCGCTATAACCAAGCTTACATTGGAAAGAAAATGCCATACAGTGTAGGTTACATGTAGGCTGGAATTTCTTCGTAAATCCGCACTGTGCTAGTGATAATGGGAAATGGCATTTTATTGCAGAAAGATATGTTAATAAAATCTGAAGGGTGCAATTTAAATACTCACCAAAATAATTTTTAGACCCTAGGACTTAATACTAAGTACAATATGATAGCTTCAAGTAAGTTTTACCGATTCCATATAGAAGTGCCTGAAAACAACGTTTTAAGTTCCAAAATTAAGTTACACTTATAAGATAGGTATTGTATTTATATTCTCCGTATAAAATAGATGAATGCTCAAAATCTTCGAATGTAATTGATGGAATAACATATTAACTAGTAAATAAATAAATTTATAAGACCGAATTAGGTAAAATGGTTGGGTAAAATTTGTGACCTACCACGCATTAATCGATCGATCGAAGCGACCGCTATTTCGCCAGCAGCCGGCGAATGCTATATCCAAGTTGTCAAACAACTTCATTTCATATTTTTATGCCATAGAGAAAAAAAAATGTGCCCAACTGGCATACTTGATGTCGGAACACATTTTTCTTCATTTAGTGAAAACGTCATTTTTACTCAACTTCTTTTATTAATAGTATTAGTAAACTTCATAATTTTCAATTTTTATTCCTTAAGTTAGGAAATATACAATTATCTATATAATACAGTCTTTATTTCATTAAGCTAGCTCCAATATTTTAGAATCACCGAGCCGCTGTCTTTGTGGCCCAGTGTATTAGTTTCTATTTGACTGTTTTCATTTGCAAGCTATACTTACACAAATAACATATTATTTCAAACACATGGCGTTCCGGCGACAAAGGTGTTGTCCCCAGGTATGATTAATTTTACTTAAACATTAGGTAAAAACACAGGTACAAAATAAGTCGTGGTGGCCTAGTGGTTAAAACACCAGCTTCTCAGGTATGAGTGCGCGGGTTCGATTCCAGGTCAGGCAAGTACCAATTTAACTTTCCTAAAGTTATATATACTTTTTAAGTACACCTTGGACACCAATGACTGAAGGTGAAGGAAAACATCTTGAGGAAACCTGGTATTTAAGTCTGAAATCGCCAACCCGCATTGAGCAAGCGTGGCGATTACGCTCAATCCTTCTCTGTATGAGAGGAGACCTGTGCCCAGCAGTGGGACGATAAAAGGTGGATAATGAAACATTAGGTCTTCCAAGACTAAATTCTGACTTGTTCGTATACAGGCGAGTGTCAAACTTGCGCGAGTTGACACCTACCGATTTCACAATTTTTTTTTTGTCTTAAACTTGCTCTGATAGTCAGCTTCATCTAGGTAGACTGAAAGCCGACCCCAACATAAAGGAAAAGGCGGCAAATGATGATGAGTTACACGCTGACGGAGACGCGGGCATAGCTATTAATAATAATAGTCTGCGTTTTCTTATTGCGATATTTTTTGACAGTAGTAGATTGACATTATTAAATTTCCCTATTAAAATACGAAAGTTAATCAGTCAGTTACATCAAAACCACTGAATCGTGAGGAAGGACATATGCTACATTTTTACGAAAAACGACGGAAACGCGGACGAAGTTGCGAGCAAAAGCTAGTCTATAATAAAGTAGCTATTACCTGCGGCTTCACTCGCGCTGGTTGATTCGGTTAAGCACAGACTATCTATTTACATTTCGGGGTACGGTAAAGCCTATGTTAATGTTTAACGTTGTTGATATTTTTGTAACATTTTACGTTACGTTACTTTTGACCTTCGCATGTCAAAGTTCTATTTTGAGTCATGTATCATGGGCGCATATTACAAGACTTAAAATGTTACTTTTAGGACTTTTTTTACAATTTTTTTAAAATTTTCTGTTAAACAAAACAAAAACGTGAAACTGAACACATCTATGAAAGTTTCCATTCGTCGTGTTGTGAGAGTATGTCGTAATTTTATGACTTGTTCGTTATTTTGACTATGTGACGTAATATTTAGGGAATCTTTAATGTGCAAAATCAGTACATTGTTGACGTTTTTGTTGCTGACTGATAAATACAGCAAATTTCACAATCGAGCGAGTTGTCGACAAAAAAGAAGTCAGGTAAAACAAGCGCGCACGCGAGTTTGACACTCGAATTTTTTTTGGATAAGCGGTGTTATTTACTTCCTGTTTTTGTGCTTTCAGATTCAAGCAGGTACTTATAATTGAGATTCTTATTAAAAAAGTAAATAAACTTGAGAGCTAAGTATTGGAATCCCATCATAAACTTTTTAATACAGTTACATACATTTTTAATTTTTCTTCTCCGAGGTAGCCATAGATTTGCATTATGCAAAGATCTTTCATTAACGCGCCAGATAATATCGCCGCAGTTTGAAAGCCGTAAAAGCTTTGTGAAATTCATGAAATGAAAAGGAAAAATGATAATAAAAGAGTTGAAAATATCTATAGATACTTATTATACAAAATATCTTAGGGGATACCTTTATAAAGAAGACGAAGAAGAAGGGTGGGCGTTTTGAGGAACTGTCTTATGTAATATTGACGTTCAAAAAGTGCTGATTCTCAGCCTAATTTGAATTTGAATAAATAACTTTTGATTTTGATTTATATTTTTACATAAGAAAAAGGATATCTGCAGCCTTAAATTTCACCGGACATCAGTCAATCACAATTTTCCTATGGATTATATTTTACAATTCTTTAAAAAAAATGTATTCGTTCTCTAGAAAATTGTTCGGTTAGTATTTCATGTTCAGTATTGTTTTACCTTACATATTGGATCCATAAATTATAATTATAAGTAAACAATCCGCCAACTGGTCAGTGTGGATTATATATTAATTTTTAATTAGATTGGTAATGTGTGGGTGTGTTTGTGTTTCAGTATGAAAATAATGTTATATTACATTTTAGTATCGTCAAACAGCACGTGTAACGTACCTGCTGTTTGTTCCTAAAAATATGAACTAATTAGATAGCACTGAAAATAGCATGATGAAAAGGAAATACACTATTTCTGGGAAGTCTCTCATCAATCTATTTTTTTGGGACGTCCTTTTTACTCGGGGTGGAAGACTACGTCATAGCTCCTCCCAAGCGGCACACTCCGCCAGCGTATGCTACCCCGTGTCCTCCCGGCAGTCGACGCAGTGGTGACGTAATCGAGTCGATGGTCGGCAGCGAAGAGTCCTGGGATATAATTATTTAGAAAATCAGTCACAAAATTCATTTATTTTTTCGGCATGCATTTCCTACTCTTAATTAAACAATTTATTTAAACTAGTCAAATGGTACATTGTTGATAAAATGGAACAACTATTAATTTGTGTTCTGAGCTAGCGCGGTTGCCCCAAACTTGGCGTAAGAACTTGAAAGTCCTAAGACCCGCCTCAAGCTGTGTTTGTAAATAAATATTAGGTAAGTAAGTACTGCGAAAGTTTTAAATGCTTAATGTTATTTATATAATTTAATACTCGTACTAGTATTATTTGTACAACAATCTTGGAATCGTTGCCGTGAATTTGTATGACAATTAGAAATTACTTCGGAAAACAATGCTTGACTGTGATCCCGTCTGATGCTAAGCAGTGATGCAATCGTTGATGGTAAATTGTGTTATGAGCTTACTGACTCTAGTTTTGAAGACTCTTAGATGTTTCAGTTTTTGTCGGAGCAAAGAATCGACTCAATTTCTCTGGTTTACGGAACTGGCTTATAGTGAAATATAACTGAGCTTAATGTATTATGTATCTACTAGTTACTATATTTTGAAATTCAATATCCATTTTATTTTATTCCGAAGATGACAACTTCTGTGTCTCTTATTAACATGGATAAAAGTATAGCTAATATTGTACAGAAAGATAGCCATTTCATACAATTTGTAGTTCAACAATGTGGCGGAGAACAAAGTTATGCGTTTCATTAGCGACACAGTAGATAAGAGGAAGTGGGTATAAGCATTTTCTTCTGCAGGTAAATTTTGGACAATACCTAACAGCGTAATGTAACAAAACAGTTGGCCAAAACATCTTCATTCTCCATTCCCCTTATTACATACATAACTTAGCAAGCATACATCAACTTTATACCAACTAAATAGTTATTGAATTATGCAACTAACCATTATAGAAATGCAGTTCTTTATATAAAAATTACAGCTTAGCTCGGCACTAAATTTTCACTTTTGTATTAAGAACTTAGACTTCACCCCAATAAAGTTCGAAATACAAATACTGACTCAAATGTTAAGTCTGGAACTAAAGTTAGATCTTGTTTGTATTAAGGGGACATATGTGTGTGATTGTCCATGTTTTCAGTGATATTGGTAACTTACTCACGTAGATCCATAAACAAAAGCATGTACACGGTAACCGAGTCGTAGAGCTTAGGACTAGACTACATAGTTTAAGCGTTTGTCATTTTAAGCTAAGTAGGTAAATTTTTCAACTCTATTTACGTTTAGCGCAGCAGCCTTTTTAGGATTCCATAGTCAACAAAGAGCCCATATAGTTTCGCCAAATACATCTGTCTGTCCGTGGCTTAGCTTAGAGGTTTATAAGTACTAGAAAACTATAATTTCGTATGGGTGCACGTACTCGTATTTATAAAGCCGACAAATAAGAAAAGGAGGAGAAACTACAATCTTATAAGAAACATTTTTTTTCTATCGGAATCTCTCTGAAAAATTTCATCGCTTGGTGTGGAGGCCGTTCAAGAATACGTGAGTGTTCACGCTATTTCTCAATTTAGGGATGCGTTTGCGAGAACTTAGCTTTAAAATGACAAAGCTAGAATCAAGTTAGTATTGTAAGAAAAATAGCAATATTATTTTTTACTATACGCATAAGTTTCGATTATATTATCGTGATAGAAAGAATCCTATATTTTAACCCTATGTTAAGCTGTGTGCCAAATTAAAGTGAAAGTGTTACAAATCATAATTCCTCACAAACTTTCGCATTTATGATATTAGTAAGATAATTAAGTGTAAAGGAATACCTTTCACAACTAAGTCGCCTTTACAAGTTTACAAGTAATAGTCAACCAACTTACGTTTGCCGGTTTCCAATTATTGTTAAAATCGTTCTTTAGTTAAATTCATTCTTACTGAACCAGAAAATTTGTATTTGCACGACTGACTTCCGGTTATACTTGCCAGGTTCATATTAATTATGTTGGCATGCTTTATATAACTTTAAGTTTTTATTATTAAAAAAAAAAAAAACAATAAAATAATTTAAAACAGTTTCTTATCATACAACAGGGGTACGTGGAATAACAAATGCTCGTAAGCGCTCACAGTTAAGAGGCAGCGCGGCCCTTTGTCACGTCTAGTCCGTACTCTTTTGAGTACCTTTGAGCATTGTTAGCAATGTGTTATTGCTCACTTAATTCCTACAAGTACTTAACGAGTACTATAATTTGCGACGAGCATGTGTTCTTCAGATGCGAAAAAACAAAGTAGAAGTGGTTTTGTGCTTTTCGTTCTCCATATTTAAGTTGGATATTTTGGGGTATTAATTTTATAAAGGAAGTACATCCGTTTATAATGGTAGCCACATACGTCACGATATAGGTAATTGCACAAGTTTAGATTTGGACATGTCTGCGTGTTATCTTATGATAGCTAAACACGTCACGATATACTTGCGCAAGGTTAAACTTGCACAAGTCTGTGTGACAGCTTATTGTTCGGATACTTGTGTTAAATCGTCCCACACATATTATTGTATTCTAGTGCAAGTCCAATTTTCAGCAAGTATAACATAAAGTGCGAGACCAGCATTAAATTACATAGGTTTTTTTCAGCTGACACCTAAGTCTAAGCAGAGATTTAAATGGTATCTACTCAGAAAATAATTGAAGAAATAGTTAGGCTAACTTGGTAAGTATATTATAAAAAAACTTTTTTAACAAAAAAAATAACCGACTTTACAAAAGTTTTTATTTTACACTTTTTAATTGTGAAAAGTACTGTTCAGCTGCATCCGGTTAGACTGGATTCTGACGCTAAAATACTTAATGAAAAAACTTACAAACGCACTGGTTGCCCCTACGATTTTTGAAAGTTCCCCTTGATTTCTCTGGTCTTCCACCATCAAACCCTGATGTCCTTATCATGAAACCACCTTGGGACTGTCTTCTTTCAGAAAAAGAATTATCAAAATCGGTTCATAAACGACGAAGTTATCCGCGAACAAACATAAAAAAGCATATATACGGTCGAATTGAGTAACCTCCTCCTTTTTGAAGTCGGTTAAAAACTTAATATACTATATACCCAGAATTTATTTCTGGTTCAATTTATCAAATATATATAATATAAAAGTAAACCTAAATCCATACCTGTATGGCACATATGATAAAGGCTAACGATAAAAATATCAACTAAGAGCAAAGACAAGTTCTCAAACAGCTAAATTATGTTCCAAGTTTGCTCCACTTATGTCATTTTATGGAGACCCGATTCTCCGTAGCCCGTATTTTTTCCATATTATTGCTCCCGACTTTCAGATTAGCATAAATAAGCGAAAATATAAAAAAGCTTTTAAAGAAACATTAAGACGTAAATGCGATAATCGCTATTCGTATTTCCTGCTATCTATGTAAAGCAATCTTATTTTTAGAAATATAATTTAATAGACATTTTTTTTTTCGCAAAAAAATATAATCGACTTTTAACGCTGATTTACTTCTTCTGTTACGCTCATTGTCATTCATTACTTGTTTGATAACTTTGATATAAATATATACGATTTACCCGACCTTTATTTTTATGGCAAATGGATTGAAAATATTTTCAGAGTCCCTTGTTTTAGTATTCATAACTATGCTAGTGTATATGCATGTTAAACTCGTGGATCCCTTCATGTTTCATGAAAGAAGGGTACAATATAAATATACATAAGGAAAAACGACCCATTAGCACACATCTGTGAACACCCTAGAATTTTCCCAATGGCTGCTAAAAGCCAATTTGTAAAGTGGTATTTAGTTTTTATTACATTCACTAGCATCTAGAAAACTTTCCGTCAATGTTTTAAACAAAACTATTAACTACTCGCTACTCATAGCGTTACTTTGATTCAACGATAGAGATTGAAACCTTTCAAACAGAAACTTCATTTTATTTAAAGATAAATTATTTCCAGGAAAAACAAAACTGAAGAGCGTTCATTGTCGTGACATTCGGTGTCTTCGAGGTAGAGCTTCAAGACCCACGTCTTTGTTATCATTTCGTGAATTACGCAGGTAATGGGCCGCATTTACAACGTACGTGCCTCGACATTCATTAAAACGGCTAATTAAACCAGCCGTCGAGATTCCACCGACGAATTTGCCTTTTGAGACGACAGAACTCGACATATTTCTTTGGGGAAAATTTTAAGTGGGGCTCCCTGGCTTTTATTGTTTCTTCAGGCGAAGTTTTAAAAGTCTTTTGAAGTTATTAGGAGTGTAAATTATTTCAGAGCAGATATTTAACCGCGTATTTATGTGGCGTATGTGCTAGGATATGCAGTTTCACGGATGTTGTGTCCAAATTTATTAGCTATTATGCAAAGTTTAGTAGCGTAATTACTGGGGAGAGTTGATTAGTTTTGCGTGCTATTTATCGTATAATTGTGAAGTTAGGCGCGTTTACTGACGTAGGATTGAATATTTTACTTAGTATTGGCCTAAATTCAGATAGTATGTTTGATTTCTACCTAAACATTTGGTTTTGTTTATAGATTTTACTGTTGATTAATTTAAATAGGTATATGTTTTATGTATTTATAGTTTATAAATGTGTAAATATGTATTTTCTACCCTAATCCATCTAAAAGTTGTTTTTAAAAGATAAGGTAAGACCTCCCATTATGTCATTGTTAAGGCTCAGATTTTAAATTAAAGTCAAGCAGACTATACTATATATTTAAATAATCTTTAACAAGCAATTAAAGTTTAAAGGGATGACTGCGCGCGGTCGTGTCGGATGATGCTTGTGTGCCGGTCCCGTAGTCGACGCCGCCACGCTGTCCGCGTCATCGAAGTGTGTGCGAACAGTCATCCCTTGTATAATTTCTACATTTATTTTATTAGGTATGGTGTACATATTAAAAAGTATTATGTTCTGTTCTGTTTAGAAGATACCTCAGTTTACTAATAATATTTTTTTTTGTATTATTAGTAAATAGAGGTACCTGTACTGTTTCACTGTACAAAAATTTCAAAACAATGTCAAAAAAATATACGACGTTAATACATAAAAAATCAAAATGAAATAAGCATATACATATATGAACACAAATCCATACTAATATTATAAATGCGAAAGTACCTCTGTCTGTTACGCTTTCCCGCTTAAACCTTTCAACCGATTTTAATGAAATTTGGCACAGACAATTTGTAGACCCTGAGAAAAGACTACCTTTTAATGAAAAAAAAATTGATATTCCCGAGGGAGATCTAAAAAGCGCGATATAACCTTATATACACACACATCAAAAGTGTCTAGGGATCAACATATATTTTTGCAATAACTTTTCTCCTGATTGATATTAATTAAAATTTTCTTTAAGGATTCATCAAATAAAGTGTTTTCGTTTGTCACAGTAACGATAAACCAAGTCACCTTTGCATTAATAAAGAAATTTGCCATTTTCCTAATAAAGGGATATTTGACATTTGAACCACTAACACAAAAGTTCGAAAAAAAGACTGAAATAACAGTTTTCTCTAAAATTTTATTGGGTAACTTAAACAATTAATAATCCGTGTTTCTACCGCGAACACTAACAACACAAGAACATCGGTTTGGCATACTCAAAATGAGTTCATCCAAATCACGCTGTGGAATGGCCGCCCATGTTCGTTGCAACAACAAAAAAAGGTCTTCTTGCGACTGGATACCCTCTATATTCGGCAGAGCTCTTCTCTGTAGCATATCCCATGCATGCTCAATCGGGTTCAAGTCTGGCGACTGAGCAGGCCAGGGCAGGACATAGATGTTAGCTGCGGCGAGAGTCTGTCTTACAACTCTTGCGGTGTGCGGTCGTGCATTATCATGCATTAACTGAAATAAGGGACCGATTTGCACATGTAGAGGAACGATGACGTCTGATACAATCGTCTCAGCATAAATTTGAGCCTTGAGGTTGCCTCTGATCCAAATCAACTCAGTTCTTCCGCCGATCCAAATACCCGCCCATACCATGATGGTTCCACCACTATAAGGATGGACTTCCTGGCAGGATTTTAATCGCTGTTGGCGTCCAGGGGTTCTCCAGTGTCGTATACGTCTTGTATCCGGTCTTATACCAAAACGAGACTCATCAGAAAAGCACACGAAACGCCATTGTTCTTCTGCCCAATTTCTGTGTTTAAGAGCCCATTGATATCGAATCCTACGATTGTGCATTGCTATAGGTGGTACCCGTAGCGGTCTTCGGGAATGAAGGTTCACTTCATGCAAGCGGTTTCTGACTGTTTGGTCGCTAATTAAGTTCCCTGAAGAGTGATGAAGCCTCACGGCTAACATCATGGCGGTTATTGTTGAAGCTCTTCGAGTTAAGATTTGAATGTATCGGTCTTGTCTCCGTGTGGTGCAGCGATACCGTCCTCCATGGCGCTCAGCCACGGTACCAGTGCTTCGGTAACGTGTCCAAAGTCGACTGATAACACTCTGACTTGTATTCAGAGCTAAAGCCACAGTACGTTGCCGGGAACCAGCTTCTATCATTCCCACGGCTCTGAGCATTTCTTCCCTGCTTAAATGACGTCGCCGCTCCATAATAACGTTGGTTTTAATCAGTAGTAGGGAAACAGTAGCACTAATAATGTCTTCAATGCGTTGTATGTTTTTATAGGGAAAATATTGACAGCTGATTTTCATCAACGATCGCATCACTGCTTACCATCAGGCAGGATTGCCGTCAAGTGCTAGTTTATAATTATTAAAAAAAAAAAACGAATTCCACGCGGGCGAAGCCGCGGGCGAAAAGCTAGTGCTAAAATAAATAAATATAATTAGAAAAGTCTTTCATATTTCAAATAAAATCAAATAATCACATTCCTTCCTTCCCCAAACATGATTGCTTTAATTCCGAACACACAACTCCCGAAGATGTTTCAAGTAACGTGTTCCGTATGTAATGCTGAAGCCGTGTCGGTTTTACCCAAGCTTGGCCGTATAGTGCCTAGTAATTAACAAAACTGGCAATTCTCAAAGGGATCGGATATCCCTACATCGAAAACCAAACCATTGCCTTTCATTTGGCTCCCAAATTAACACTAGTCGGAATCAGAGTTGCGTAGCGACTTGTATTCGGTTACATCACGACTGCTATCCTGTTAAATCTGAACACGAAATAGGGAATATACTTTTTATACAACGAAACATACCGCTAGTATTCTCTGAAAGATAGACCGGTCTAATGTATTTATAATTAAGTCTAAAATACTTTTAATAAATGTTTTAATTTTGATTGACATTTTGTGGCTCTTTTGCTATTTGAATTTTTAATAAATTAGATTTAATATTGGTCCTAATTTTTTTCAAATTTAGAAACGAGATTAAGACTTTTTAGCCATTAAATTATGCGAGTAATATTTATTTCATAATATTTTGATAACAAGGCACAAATGCACGATTACCCAACTTCAACAGATAGAGATTTCTTCAACCACTCAATTGGTGAAACCGCGCATGACACAGTATGTTTTTTAATCTTTCCTGTAATAGGGATGTTTCCTGGCTAAAAAAAATTAATTCTATTTAGGCCGTCATTCAGATTATAGAAAAATATTGGATAAGTAAATTTTGTTTTATCAAATCAATAAAAATTGACAAATATAAAAGGCATCAAAGATCAGTAGTGGTGGCTGGTGACGTCACTTCGCGCTAAAAAGTGTAGCGTGCAGTGACGTCACACAAGTTTTCAACGCACTGTGTCGTCTTCATATTTTAAGGTGATAGATACCCGTGAGCGTTCAAAATCGCTCAACTTTGGAAGTTTATTCCTCAAGAATGCCTTGTTCAAAAATTTTGAAAAAAATATGTTATGATCATAGATTCAAGCACAACATATTTATTGTTTATTATTTTCTATACGGGCCTATATTTACATTGCTATGTTTAGGGAAAAATCAAAATCAAAATTGTTTATTTCAAATTAACCACCCGTTGGTGCTTTTGAATAGTCAATGTCGGTCAGTCCAAGAAAAGTGAAGCTAAATTGCACGTTCCAAAGAGTAGATCTCTATGGAGAAGAACGTGCAAGAAACTCCATGGACTCCATGAAAAGTTTGGATGTTACTGGTAGTATTGAACATTTACTAAAATATCATTGTAAATAACATGATTTTAAACAAAAATAACTGTCTTAGTGGAAGAAAATTGATTTAATAAAATAAATCTCTCTTAAACAATTTTTTTTTTATAAATATATACAGTATGTTAAGAAAACCCTGTCCGACCCGTGAAGGTGTTGTTAGGTATCGATAACTTATTCTACTAATGCATACAAAACCGGGCTAAACTTAAAAAAAAAAATCCCCCTAAAAAAAATAAATATTATTTCGCAAAAAGGGGTAACTTAATAAACGTGCATTATGCTCACTTACGCGCACGGTGGCGGAGGCGGCGGAGGCGGCGGGCGGCAGGGCACGCGGCACATGGTCGCATCGCTATTCGCTCATAATAATACCGGTGTTGTCACTTTTTAAAAATTACCAAATTTCGGGGAAGTTGGAATTAATTCGCGGGAAAAAAAGATTATTTCAAAATTCGTTTGTATTGGTACTATGATGATTACGTAAAATTTTATATTATATTTGGTCATGTGTTTACCTAACCTTTATTATCCTTATGGGTCGGACAGGGTTTTCTTAACATACTGTATAACATAATAATTCAGATATCCTATTGCTTGCGGTGGTACTCCAAAAACGGTTTCTATTCTTCACATAACAAAGATGAACCTTCCATTTGTGCACATCGTACTTGCCTGGCCAGCTTTGCAGTACTTGCACCTCTGATATCCAGTTATTTGTGGCCAATGATCATATTTTTCTTCCCTTTCTACGGTACAACAATTTCGTCGATACTAAAAGCATTCTCTTCTGCTACGAATAAACACTGTGTTGGAATACGATCAATTACAGGACGTAGTTTCTAATACTTATCTGATGTATCGGCTTCAGAATTGTTGGTAAAATGTAAAAATCGCCTGATTTTATCAAATCTCTTTAGGAGCATTATGTATGCTAATGTTTTGCATAACGAAAATACTTTTACCAGTAATATTTGTAGGATGGTATAACTACATTACCCATGATGACATTTATTGCCAAAAATCTAGTATTTCTTCCCTTGAAACTCTTCTGGATCTTCCTGTTCTATGTACGCTGTATAAATTTGTGTGACTGGTGATAATATTTACTAAGCCTTCAGTGAAAAATCTATAAAAATAATCTAATCATGACCAATCGGAAGGCACATTTTCCAAAAATGTAGTTATTGCTATTTCAGCCTTGTGTTGAAATTTCGGGGAAATTGGAATTAATTCGTGGGAAAAAAAGATTATTTCAAAATTCATTTGTATTGGTACTATGATGATTACGTAAAATTTTATATTATATTTGGTCATGTGTTTACCTAACCTTTATTATCCTTCTGGGTCGGACAGAGTTTTCTTAACATACTGTATAAGACAACACACATGCAATTAAAAATTTATACTATAAATATAACGGAAGGTAAATTACTGCAACTCTGGTGATGTCTAGTATAATTCTCACAGCAACAACAGCAAATATATCAAAATGTGTAGGAACAAACATTCAGGCATACGTATTAGTTAATAAACATACACATACACATATAAAAGTCGTGGTGGCCTAGTGGTTAAAACACCAGTCTCTCAAGTATGAGTGCGCGGGTTCGATTCCAGGTCAGGCAAGTACCAATACAACTTTTCTAAAGTCATATGTACTATGCCCAGCAGTGGGACGATAAAAAGGTTGATGATGATACACATTTAGGGGTATAAACAAAAATAAAATAAAACTTACCTTAGATAAAACTGAGAGTCGCATCTAGACAGTTACTTTTCACAGCTAATTTAAAACTATGACAGATAACCCACTATTTTTATTTTTAAGTCCAAAACATTTTTTTTCCTTCCTTAAAAATATATATAAATGGTACTTGTATTTTTTTTTTTTTTAGTAAACCAAAACAAATTCTTTTTTTTTTCATTCTATAAGTTCATAAGTCTCAGGTGTTCATTACCTAAAATTTGGTCAGCTAAATTTTTAAACAATAATAATATATATAAGTTTCCAATGTTTCAATGGGAATTATACCAAAAACGCTAAATGCTAAATAATAACTTTAAATAAAAGAATAAACCGGTTCCCGATTTGCATTAATCATTTTTATAAATAAATATTTGTTTTCCCTTTTTTAAATAAAAAATCCCTGCAATGCGGTATCGAAAACAACATAATAAAAGTAATTACACAATATGTTTCACTTTAGGGCATGAGTTTAGATACCACGTAATTTTATATTAGGTACTTTTTAGACAGAATACTATGAATTATAAGTTTGTTGCGAGACTACTGCGCGTGCAGATGAGAATACTTTTTAGACATGTTATGGCATTATAGGTACGTTTGTTGCGAGACGTCCGCGCTCGAAGCAAGGGAGTAGGAAATGTGCACGTAAATATGTTGCGGGGTGCGCGGGGGTTTCTGCCTAGCCCCGTCCAGATGCGCAAGGTCATCGTCGTAACTAATCGCCTTAAAAAAGAAAAAATACGTGTCTAGTATTTTTTGGAAATCTGACTGACGGACTAATTAGTTTTTTTTTAGTCAAATACCCTATTATGACATTTCAACAGTTATTTTCCTACCAGTTCCTACTGTTAAAAAGTTCCTTGAAGATGTAAAACTCCTGGCTGGATATATAACCCGATATACAACCTATAACAAAAATTAAAGACAGCATGTAATGTATGAACACAAAAAAGGAATTCAGATTAACTCTGACAAATTAGTGAACAAAATTGTCATCGGAATGGGACACTTCCATAAATTGATAGGTAGTTAAACAAAATTAGTTGCCAAGAATTCATCTAAACCTTACCTGTTATAAAAACTGTAATTATAACATAATATAACAACTGAATTTCCGGGAACACTTTAGATGCAATAGAATGTGTTACATATATTCAACGTTTGTTCGGAATATATTCGCGTCAGTGACGCTTTTATCAGCATAGGATAAGCCTAGCTGCAAGCCATATCGATATATCTCTTGAATGGCAAACAGGTAACTACTATGTTATGCATAGTCAGTGATGCGGGCAGTTCGGGTGCTCAAGTCAGCGTTTGTGGTAGATAACTAAGTTTATCTATTTTTTCTTGGGTGGGAAACCATCAAATGATTTCTCTCGCACAGAGCGTTTTTTTCTTTAATAATTATAAACTAGAGCTTGACCGCAATCCCGCCTGATGGTAAGCAGTGATGCGATCGTTAATGGTAAAGGGCGCTAGTTTATTAAGAGCCTATTCACTCGGAAAAACTGAGCGAATAGGAAGGAAGACGGCAGTTGAGCGAGGTGATGCAATGTTAAACCCAACAACACGACCAACGATACTACGCCAAAGGGAGATTGGACCCTCCACGACCAAACTCCCAACACAACCACATTTGGCGCATCGTACCCGGCACACATCGCAGCACAACTTCTCAGACCCGTCCTCCGCACGGCTTCACCAGACATCATGACGGAACACGACGAATCGCTTGGCGACAAGGCTTTGTCTGGTGGGTGGAAACTTCTGCCGGCGGCCGATATTATGGCTTACCACCGCCAGTTTTTTAATGACTAAAAGCCACCCGTATTCCATATTGCTTGTGCCAGGGCTACACAGTATCTCTTTCGAACAAACCGCAGCCCTGTTAAGTTTCTTCATCGTTTCGTTCTTGACAGAACGGTCCTGGTCACTATGGCTGTTTGGAGACGTTGATGTAGTTTGCCGCACGATCTCTCTCCATATCTCTGTTGGACGATAGTTTGGCAAGTTTGCCTTCATTTATAGATACATAATTTTTTATAGTTGGGTTTATGAATGCAAGCGTAGCTTTTGAGTGTGATATCTATGTAGTCTTATCATCATCATTATCATTTCAGCCGAAAGACGTCCAATGCTGGACATAGGCCTCCCCCAAGGTTCCCCACGACGACCGGTCCTGCCCCTCCCGCATCCAGAGGTTTCCCGCAACCTTCACCAGATCGTCGGACCACCTTGTCAGGGGCCTACCCACGCTACGTCTTCCGGTGCGTGATCGCCACTCGAGAACCCGTCGGCCCCATCGAGCATCGGTCCTACGGGCAATGTGTCCAGCCCACTGCCACTTTAGTATTGCAATTCTTCGGGCTATGTCGGTTACTCTCGTTCTTCTGCGGATCTCCTCATTCCTGATTCGATCGCGCAGTGAAACCCCAAGCATAGCCCTCTCCATTGCCCTTTGAGTGACTTTGAGCCTTCTTATAAGACCCATTGTTAGCGACCACTTCTCAATCCCATAAGTCATCACTGGCAACACACACTGGTCGAAGACTTTTGTCTTGAGACACTGCGGTATTTCGAACGAGAAGAATTTTAAGTAGCTTCCCGAAAGGACCCCAGCCGAGTTGGATTCGACAATTGACCTCTTTCTCGAAGTTGGACCATCCTAGCTGGATAGTTTGTCCCAGGTACACGTAGCTGTCAAGAACTTCGAGTCGAACAGTCTCCAATCTTTATAGGAGTCGGTACAACATGGGCATTAGACATGACTTTCGTCTTGTCCATGTTCATTTTAAGACCGACTCGCTCGGAGGCTCTACTGAGGTCTTTGAGCATTGTACTCAGGTCCTCTGCGGTCTCAGCCATGAATACGATATCATCAGCAAACCGAAGGTGTGTCATGTATTCGCCATTGATGTTGATGCCCAGTCCTTTCCAGTCCAGAACCTTGAAAACATCCTCCAATGCAGCGGTGAACAGTTTCGGGGAGATAACATCTCCCTGTCTGTCACCACGCTGCAGAGGTATTAGTTTCGAGGTCTGGCCCTGTATTCGGACTGACATGGTGGCGTTTTCGTACAAACCCTTCAGCGATTCAATATACCGATAGTCTACTTGGCACCGCTGGAGAGACTGCAGTACAGCCCAGGTCTCGATCGAATCAAAGGCTTTTTCGTAGTCCACAAACGCGTCATAATGAAGTCTATCTCGTTCTTAGTGACCCCGTCGGGACCGATCCAAGTCCACTTCCGCTGTTCATGCTTTTTGAAGAAGGAGTTCATCATAAAGAGTCCCTCCTTCTCCATGAAGCCAGCTAACATGTGGCCTCGGTGGTTCCGACGCCCCAATCCAAAATTTCCCAGTCCGAGCTCTTCACCGCTCCGTTTTCCAAGTTTAGCGTTAAAATCCCCCATGATAACGCTGTAGTAAGATTTAGAGCTATGTATGGCTTTAGAGATGTTCTCATACATAGTCTCTACTTCATCGTCGGAGTGTGTCGAGGTCGGGGCGTATACCTGAATGACCTTCAGCGAATACCGTTTGGTTATTCTTATTCTGTTGCCATAATCCCGACGCTTGGCAAGCGGGTTGGGGATCGCAGGATTTGATATTCCACAGAAGAAGCGCTGCTGCCCGTTTCCCTGGTAAGAGTTCCCTTAGTCGCCTCTTACGACACCCACGGGAGGATATGGGATGGTACTTTTCTAAGCCCAGTACCACACGGGGTAGCCTTATATCTTCTGGTATATTCTAGAATCGGATGGAAGTTTCTCGCACATTCTGAACTTGGCCGGAACCTTCGAGAATCGCATGGAACATTCTAGACTTAGGCAGTTTTATAGGAAACCATTCTAGATCGAACATATATAAAAAGAGACTTTAGCCAAGACAATCAGTCGGTTCTAATTAATCGATCGAAAAGAATAAAACTGTAAACCAAAAGTAGCAAATAAATCTCACTTAATATTTACTGTAGTGTTACTATCCCTCCATAAAACACATGTTATTGGGTTTTTCACTAGAAATTAAAAATCTGAGGATTTAATACTCCCTTGCCTAGGCAAGCAATTAAATCCATTATTCATACACCTGATATCTCCTCGGTTGTGTAGAATTACTGTTCCATTGGAGTATGAGAGCGAAGGAACAGAGAGTGTGTCTGTGTTTGAGCATTCTATTACCAAAAAAAAAAAAAAAATAGTGTTCGTGGGTAGTCTGACCAAGAGAACAGAAGTGGAAACTGAAATAATTGAAAAACACAAAAAGTAAAAACAAAAATCGATCACGGTATTGGATCGGCCACGCTCATCTGCAGGGTAATCGCGTAACATAGGGTTCGTAGCAATGGGTTTCACTTTGACAGTTCAACAACATTCATTGCGTTATTTACGTCATCGGACAGACACTTTTATGAACATTTGGAGCAATGGATAAGCAATACGCTTCAAAATGATACCAATTTCTTGTAATAGTGTGTTACGCAAGGGTGCTGAACCCAATGCTTTTTTCCCATTAAACAAAAGTGTTCAATTTGGTTAAAAAAGTTTTGACGTCAGAAAAAAAAATATCTAATGCGTACCTAACTTTTAAACTATAGTTGATATTGGCCACCATGGCCGTAATCGATCTGAAGGCTTATTATATTTATGCCTAAAAATGTTCTAATGTAAGTTTTGTAAAAAAATACAAAGCAACGTTTGAGTTTGTGAACTTAATATGTTCAATCATAGTGTTTTTTTTTTATAATTATCGTGTGTTATTAGTGAGCTCAATACAGCCATGTTTAAATCGAATTATTTCTTTAGAAACAAAGAAATATCTATTTGTATTGAAGTGGTTTATAACATAGCTACGTGTTATCCTTTATTAACACAAATACACGGCAATCAAACTGATTCTATTCCCCTAACCGCGTAACTATTTGAATACAATCTGATTGCTATGTAGGTTTTAATGATACGGTTTCCTATATCTACATTTGAAATTGTAACTGGAACATTTAAATAAATATGCGTATTTTTGTATAGTCTGACGGTAGTTCCAATGGTCCAAACCCAAAATAAAATAGAGCTGTAAGGCATACAAACACATAGGATACTCAAACCCGTTCTTTGTTTTCGAAACAGTTAAAAATAACACTTCATTCAAAGCCAACACGCGCAGCGGGAAGATAAAACTCCCGAGGTTGTGGCAAGCCAGCTCCCAGTTTCAGTGAGTTCGTTATTTTATTCTAGTTGGGTTTCTACAGCTTTTGAGTTGGATTTCAATCCTATGAGTTATGTGTCAAGAGAATTCAAAACAAACAGTCTTTGGGCTAAATTACTAATTCGGCTTGAAAATGGCTTCGTTGATTCTGAAGTTTACCATAAATTTAAGATACATCCGACGTTTTAGAAAAAATACTATTTTTTTTACTAATAATATTAATGTTTATTTATTTATCCTACTAAAACGCCATATAGCAATGACACCAGTGGAACAAAAAATCACTACATGGGCTGCTTTCCACCTATCCTATGAGCGGTGGAAACCGAGCGAGTGGCAATGGATCACGCACGCTTATGCAGCAGCGAGTGCATCTTTTCTCCATAGGCTTCAAGCCTTGTTTCATATTGCGCAAATTCATTGCTAATTTATGGAAAGTAATAGATTTTTCAAAATAATTGCATTAAAAAACCAAAAATTTTGAGGTGTCATCCTGCCTTTGTTGTAAGTTTTATTATTTTCATCGAAATGTAGGTACTCGAACTAGTTGTATGAACATAAACGAAACACAAGGGGTGTGTAAGTAATATGTCATGTATCCGTCTGTTGTCTCTGCCTGCCCCCAAGAGTTTAAGGCGTGAATTTCTAATATACATGTATTTTGATGTGTGTATGGTGGCCCTTTTATGTAGGTAATCATTTATTCCATTACGAAACTTCCATTTTTCCAACATTATCTTCAATTACTAGTAGTTAGGCTTAAAAGCAAATTATTCTTTAGGCCCGTGACACGTGTAGGCACCAACTGATGTTTTAATGTAGTTAACTAAAACGTAGATCATTTATTTGTCTATTTTTGACAAAACACTTGACATAAAAAGTTTTACAAAAAATTATGAAAACGTACAGTTGTTTTCATAATTTTTTGTTAAACTTATAAAATCCTGCCGTTGAAAAGTTAGACCAGTAAGGGTTAATGAACAGAAAGGATAGGAGTTAGAAAAGATTTGACCATTTGTATCAATGTTTCTTTGTAACGCTAAAATGTCTGAATGAGTTTGGATGAAATTGGCACATGGTCTGGATTAGGACATCCCGCATACGTCTCTAATGCGGGAAAATGCACGGGGCGCAGCAAGTCTACCCAGTTTTAAATGGCCTTACTAGAAAATATTTTAAAGGAAATTTATATACTTATTATAATGCCCACATAAAAAAAAATAGTTACTAATTAAGCACGAGACAATTCGTAATACGTAAAAATAAATGAACAAGTCAGTACAATAATCTAACAGTTTCACGGATATGCCTCTGAAACTAGTTCTTTTAACTAGTTTCAGAGGAGACTTACAATTTTCATAGTAATTCTGTTCCTTTAAAGAACTCGTACCCTCCTAACAATGACTATTGCGGTCCCCATCCTAGTTAGAAATCTGCATATTTCCTGAGAGCTCTAGGATTTCTTAGTGAAGATTTGTTGCAGTTCATCTGGGTAACATAAGTGCTTCCCCAGATGCACATTCAGTTTATGCATTGGTGGGTCGCATTCACAGAAGATATGTATGGTTTGTGCTTCTCACGTGTGTACCTACTTACACTCAATTACCTATATAAGTAACGTAGTAAAGACATTTTACAATATCAAAAGTGGCATGATACTAGACGTGATTATTTGTAATACATGTGGTTTACATGAATATAAACAGTGCCTTTGATATAATTTACAGCTGTGCCCTCGTTCACGTGCATATTGGATTTCATGGAATTTTTCGCGGGCACCTAATTCCATAAAACTTAGGTACTTACTCTTTATAAAAGCAATGTAACAATACAAAATTTGAAAAAAAAAAAATAAGAAGCTGTATTTTGACATTAAACAGACACTTCACTTTTATTTATTTGTATTGTCGAAATGTATAGATTGGAAGATTAACCCTAATTGATGACTGAACTGGATAGGTACAGTATAAAGGGAGAATGGTCCCTCCCTCACTATGGGCCTCATAAGAAAGCTCAAAGTCGCACAGAGAACTATGGAGAGGGCTATGCTAGGTGTTTATCTACGTGGTCGAATCAGGAATGAGGAGATTCGTAGAAGAACTAAAGTCGCTGACATAGCCCAGCGGATTAGCTCTCTGAAGTGGCAGTGGGCGGGGCACATAGCTCGTAGAACCGATGGCCGAGGGGCAGAAAGGATCTTGAAAGGCGATCACGTACCGGCAAGCGCAGCGTCGGACGCCCACCGACTAGGTGGTCGGATGATCTGACCAAAATCGCAGGGAAGTGCTGGATGCAGGCCGCGTCCAACCGTTCTTTTTGGAAATCCTTGGGAGAGGCCTATATCCAGCAGTGGACTTCATGTGGCTGAGATGATGATGATGATGATGATGAAAGGGACAATTAGCATTGATCTCTATAGACATGCCGAGAAGCTAGCTAATATCGTTATTGCGGTAATGTTAATTAAGTAAAGCGTTACGCATTTACTGAACCGAAACGTCAACAACAGTATATTAAAGATGGCCAACAACCAAACGATGATTCAACCTATAATATACTTGGCAATCAAGAACTAAAAGTAACATATAGAGTTCAACAATTATTAAACTTTACTAGAATAATAATATTCATTCACAGTTTTCAGTCCGAAAAGTTGAGTATAAAATTAGAATCAGAAAAGTTAGGAGATCAAAGAAACAAGTTTGAGGTCATGCGTTGTTAATGAAAATGAAGCTCAAATAAATTGGCTGGTGTAAAATTAAACGCGACCAGCCAAACGTGTTATTCAGTGGTGGTGACATCAGTACACACTCGGTTAGTTCGTCCATATGTAAACCTCTCTTTATTTATGTAGGCTTGTTGGAAAAGCTGCGGTTCGAGTGGGAATAATACCTAATTAAATGCAATTTTCTGTGGCTGACAGAAATTGTATGTGATTAATTTATTTGCAGGTATTCATTTTACATCTTCAACTAAGCGGAAAGCTGACTTAATTAACATTTGATGTAATTAAGCTTCGTTTTATGACGAAAGTAAATATCTGTATTAATTTTATACTAAATCTAAGTCAAAGCTCGTATCGGCTATTACTTTAACTTAAAGTTTTAAAGATAATCGGGCGCGTTATTGAAAAAATGTCGGGTGTGAGGATTTAACGGAAAGATTAAAGTGTGACATTCATTAGCAGCAATCAGTCAAGCGAACTAAGCAGGGCGGCCTTCCGACAGCTGACTGCTACTTATCTAAATAAGATCGGCGTCGTGCGTGATGGATTTTAAGACCCTCGTCCCACTTGGCTGCCACCGTTCAGTAATTTAAAATCAGCTTTCGCTTTCAGATCGTTCACAGGGCTTTAAACATTTTAACGCAATTTAAATACAGACACGCTTCACGCTTGCAACATTCTACATGTAAAACAATGAACGCGATACCAGGCAAATCGCGGACTGTACCGTCATACCTATTCCGGCCGTCTGGTTTAAAATTTCCGTTATAATATGACAGTCGATGCAATTGAAATCATAAAATGTATGCATTTATATGGTGCAGGCATGTCTTTTAGGTAAAGCAGTCAAATAAGCACGACTTTTACATTACTACTGCCCGAAATGTTTTGAATTTATTAAAGTAATTTAATTCTGCATATGTAAGCCTCTTTAAAGCATCCCGTGGAATCTCGCATGTAGAACACAAAGTAGCTATAGTATAAGGAAAATTCAGATTAAACGTGACTGCCAGAGTCCCGGGCGCCGAGTCTTAGGGGTAATTCGCAATAACATAGCGCTAATGACCCAGCATTCACAAGGGAGAATTCTCAGCTAACTGCGACATTAAGACCTTCTTATTTGGCTGTTTCACTTCGTTATGGGACCTTTGTGGAAGCTTGCGGAAAAATATCAAATTTACAGTTCTGAAATGATTATAGATATGACCAGCACGTTCGAGCATTTCAATTGAAAATCAATCGTTTATTATTTTCGTGTAGCCTTCGAACGCCTGATGCAGTTATAATGCGAACTCATGTGTTGCTTTATTTTTGAAATCTAATGAAAGAATGTTAAAGCCCAAGGTTAATAAATTTACCTTAGACGAATAAATATTTATTTTAAAATCTTTATATGTCGTTGAAATTTTTTGAACTTTTACTCTGAAACAATACCCACTCTCTTCACATTTTCCCAGATAAGATTACAAGAATATTTTTCTGCGAGCAGTAATTCTATCAGTTCATCCAACTGCTCTTTTTTAGCTTCAAGCTTTTTAATTCCCAGGGAAAAAGAGCAGATTCAATCAAAATGCATTTAATATAAAGGAAAGATTTACTTACATACAATAACCCACTACATTACAGTTTAATTCATTGTAGCCTTGATCAGCATTGGTTAAATACAGAGAAGTATTTAGACGAATGATAAATATTCGAACGTCGGTTACTTTGAACGTGAGTAATGAAGTTGATACTGTAGATTAGACCGTTTAATCAATATCGATAATGTATTCATCGGCTGTTTCAATGCTCACCTCGGGAACCTTCTCATTGCTGCTGGCAATGGAATAAAAGCCACCCATTACGAGATGAACAGAAAATTCAATTCACTGAATGTGGTTGAGAACATTTTGATTACATAGCGACTCGCAAACAAACTGTGTTTTCATACAGGTAAATAAATGGATATGCAGAGATTTGATTGCGTCATCTTCTTTTGCGCCGATATTCTCTGTTTCTATGGAGCTAAATCTGAAACATTATGATGTATTTACCCATTAATTTTTTATTGACTGATGGCACTATAATGTT
This sequence comes from Sesamia inferens, assembly GCA_037179545.1. Lineage (NCBI taxonomy): Eukaryota > Metazoa > Arthropoda > Insecta > Lepidoptera > Noctuidae > Sesamia > Sesamia inferens. The sequence continues at coordinate 18,082,432 of CM073930.1, forward strand.
CCTTTATATATTTTTTTGTTATAAATAGAGTAAACTCTTAGGTCTGCTCCTGCAAATTGCAACTATATATACAGTTGCAACTTGCAGGAACAGACCTAAGAGTTATGTAACCATTTAAAAAAAGTCTGCCATTATTTTTCCACAGAGAAAGAAAATATACAAATAGTTTACGCAAAGATGAAATAGAGGGATGCAAAGTTCGAATTCTGTTTTTAGAAATTTTCAACACAATGGATCGCTTTAAAACTTCGAACAGTAACTGACGTGGCTGCTTTATTTTCTGAAATTCTATACTTGAATGCCAATTTTCGTATATCTCTTTCACGTTTATAATATTAGCAACTTAAATATCAAAATTGTTTGATTAAATATAATTTTTTTTAATTATTATAAACTAGTGCTTGACTGCAATCCCACCTGATGGTAAGCAGTGATGCAATCGTTGATGGTAAAACGCGCTAGTTTATTAAAAGTCTCATTCACTCGGAAAGACTGAGCGAATAGGAAGGAAAACGGCAGTTGAGCGAGGTGATGCAATGTTAAACCTAACAACACGACCCAACGATGCTGCGCCAGAGGGAGATTGATCTGAAGACCCTCCACGACCAAACTCCCAACACAACAATATTTGGGGAATCGTACCCGGCACACATGCTCAGACCCGTCCACGGTACGGCTTCACCAGACACCATGCCGGAACACGACGAATCGCTTGGCTGCAAGACTTTGTCTGGTGGGTGGTAACTTCTGCCGGTGGCCAATGTTATGGGCTACCACCAAAACCAGTTATTTACAATATTTCTTTCTATTCACATTATTCGCCAAGAATGAACTCTAAATTAGTATGTCTGGTTATAGGAGATTTATTACGAAATAATCACTCGTTTATGAAATTAGGTTGTTAGAATAAAAATAATACCTAAATTGTGGTGTAAACTATAAAATTAAGCACCCAATTTCATATAAGACAATGAGGCCTATTGGAGTTTAAAAAATAAAATTTGAACATCCCGTCTCCTTTCTCCATATCTGCAGAGCAGGCAGATATCGTAGAACTCATACTTTACCCTGATTGGTCGTCGGCACGTGCTTGACTTTGATGAACATATGTATGTTGGGACTTACTGGGATAGTAAAGGAATCGTCAGTTTTATCAGTAGTGTTTTCAGTAACATAGCTTAGTTTGCAAAAAAAAAAAAACATTTAATGAATTTTAAAATTTCAGGTCACATTTACAGTTCAATGTCGGTTACGACGTAACTAACCTAACTTTATATTTAAACACACAATTACAGGTTATTCATACATACCGAGCAATTGTAGGTCAAAACAGAATTTGCCTGATCCCCATATGGGTGCACTTATGAGTACGGATTATCAGTGGTTGCTTTAAACGGACCCCAGTACGAATGAAGCATCCGCTGACTGGCATTGCGCCTTCAAGCATCCGCATGACTATAGCCAGGCGTATCGAGAGAGAAAGCTGTACATAAGCAAGATTTAATCTATAGCGGTAGCGCTGCGAAACAATGGCCCACCTTCTATCCTGCATGTCTTGTCATCTTTACACTTGATAATCTTATGACAGTGTCAGTAAGCAGTTCGCGCAAATGAATTTTGAGCCAAAAATAATATAGTTTCAATAAATTTTGCCGTCGTTACGGTAAGATGAACAATGCACACTGGACAGCTTGCTCACCGAAATCTTTTTCACATGAGGGCATTGAAAGTAAAGTTCAAAACTCAACTATTGTGCGGGTCGAACGGTGTACCTATTGAAGAAAGTATTGAACAATACGACAGCTATATTTTATCAAATGAGTTTTTAACAAATTTAAAAAAATATATATTATTTTTATTATTTAGTAAGAAGAGAACAGGGATCGAGAAGTCAAGATAACTAGGCTGCCGCAGCGGGCGACGAGTTACCCTTTGGGAAGGACCAGGGCCAAGTAGATGGCGCGTTGAGTTCCACGCGCGCCTCAAAGAGATCAGTCAGCATATCGTCACGGGGTCCACGAGGACTGATGCCTGCCAAAGGCGCGGGTTGTTCGATAGAGATAAGAATTGATTTAGCCTATCTACGGGTTAATGAATAGATTTAGATTAAAACAATGTTTTAATTTATTGATGGACATTGTCCACTGCACAGCTTGGTAAAATAAATATATACGGACAAATCACACAGATTGAGCTAGCCCCAAAGTAAGTTCGAGACTTGTGTTATGGGATACTAACTCAACGATACTATATTTTATAATAGATACATATACAATATGCAACAAAAACCCTGTTGTTCCTTCAACCTACGTTTTCAGAATCGGTATACATACAAAATAAATGTTTAATTATTAATATTTATAATCTGTAACTGATTTTTTAGCTCTGCAATTCTGCATGAAGAAACTAAACATAAGTAGAACGTCCCCGCCAATTTATTTAACTTATAAAATCAGATATTTAAAAAAAAAACGAATTTATCGGTTTTAATAGGTATTTGATTGTGACCCCTCGACTAGACAATGATTACTGTTTTCTAATTATGATTTCATTAATGATGTGCTTGTAGGTAAAATTATATGTCCCTGAAAGGAACAACAGGGTTTTTGTTACATAGTGTATAGATAAATATCCAAGACCCAGGCCATTCAGGAGAAGATCGTTTTCCATCATGACCTGGCCGGGGATCGAACCCGGGGCCTCCACGTCGCAGGCAGGCGTGTTGACCGCTGCTCCACGGAGGACCGAAACCGAAACAGAAATAGTTCACTAAAAAGTATTTTTAAAGACTTTGTTGTTATGCGGATAGAATAGAAGAATAGAATACTATTGAAGTATACCATAGCTATACTTTTTATCACGGTGCTCAGTGGAAGGTGATCTTTCACCGTCCTCATGAGAGGTCAGGCTAACTAACTCACACAAGAGACAGGGAGTGGGTGAAGGTTGCACGGCACCACATCGCAATAGACACGGATTCAATTACCGCGGAGGTGTGTGCAGCATGTAACACGCTACGGTACATGATGTCATGCCGAAGCGCCTGCGGCTTCCTGTGCCCGCAACACTTAGGACGCGTCGATGTAAGGTACAGGCAGAGGCGATTAATTTAAGCTACTGTAAAAAAGTAGGTTCATGTGAAAGTACACAGTTATTTAGCGGTTATACTCTAGTTTGTCTGAGTTAATTTTATTTAATAAATACTATTAACATTATACATGCGAAAGTTACTGAAGTTGTATGTATGAATGTATAGATGTTCACTCTTTCATGTAGAAATTACTGAACGGAATTGAACGGAAAAGAAGTAGTATAACCAAGAATAACACATAGGATAATTTTTATTACGATATTCCCACGGGATAGAAACTCACACGGGTAAAACAAGTTTTTCACACTGGGTATGTCGCAAACCTTTCCTTTAATTCTTATTGAATTTTAATGTTAAATAACTGAGTTTGCGATAGGATCTTTTACTCCTCATTAATCTAAAAATAATGTACACATGAACTGCCTTTATGCATACTAATAAGGGTACATAAAAATCCGTAGATAAACAGCAAAGAGGCTCTTACAAAATAACAATGTAATAATGTAAATCACTTTTCACTTAAAATTCGGATTCATCCTGAAAATTGTATCTACATATTTACCCGATTTACTTTGAATCCAGTACAATAATTTATTTCGCATAAGCAGATAAGGACTGGAACAGATAAATACGATATTCATCCACCTATGTCACATTAATTACGGGATCATCATAATCATCAACCTTTTTTGTCGTCCCACTGCTGGGCACAAATCTCCTCTCATACAGAAAAGGATTGAGCATAATCACCACGCTTGCTCAGTGCGGGTTTGCGATTTCAGACTTAAAGTCCAGGTTTCCTTAAGATGTTTTCTATCATCGTCATTGGTGCCCAAGATATACTTAGAAAGTACATTTAACTTTAGAAAAGTAACATTGGTACTTTTGCCTGACCTGGAATCGAACCCGCGCTCTCATACTTGAGAGGCTGGTGTTTTAACCACAAGGCCACCACGACTTATAATTACGTAAGTATTTGTAAGTATTCTATCGTAAAAAGTTTATTAAAATCATGACAATCATTTTCATGATTTGCTTTTTGGAATTTGAGAGGAATTATCATTTTATTTACAATTCCGTAGTATTCAACATAACTAAAACATGATTGAATTGATGAAAGAGCAAGGTCAACAGACTTTATTTACGTAGACATAACTGTCCGTCCATTCCCAAAATTATATAAAATAAAACTAATTAACGACAAACAATTTTGTTTAATACAAAAGTTAGAACAGATTCTCAGACTATGCGAGTGATTATCTTAATCTATTTTCCATTTACTTGCATAAGTTAGTCAATTCTAACCTACTAGCGTATAGTTATGGCAGAAAATATCATGGTAAATCTCAAAGGTCTGAGCAGTTGTGTTGCAATGTATGCCGGGAACGATGCGCCAAATGTTGTTGTGTCGGGAGTTTGGTCGTGGAGGGTCTCCAGATCAATCTCCTTCTGGCGCAGCATTGTTGATCGTATTGTTAGGTTTAACATTGTATCACCTCGCTCAATTGCCGTCTTCCTTTTTATCCACAGTTTTTTTAGTGAATAGGCCCTTAATAAACTAGCGCGCTTTACCATCAGGTGGGATTATGGTCAAGCACTACTTTATAATTATCCTCCCTTTTCTATGGAGGATGAGTGAGCTTTACTCCCTGTTCCTCATGCCTCCACACTGGTGACCCCGACGTGATCACAGGTTCCGCATTTCAGCATGGCCTCAAATTCGGCCTGAGCAATTTTAAGTTTGTCCGGAGCCAATCTACGAGGTGTACAGGATACTGGCGGCCCTGGTGTAGTACGGATGTGGTGTGCTGTATTGTGTTTGGGAGTGCGGTGTATACCATGTGGGCGAGTGATGTCGGGAAATTCCCGTAGTATGTGTGTATACGCGGAATCACCCAAACTTACCCTCACCGAGGAAACGTAATCAGAACGACGGACAGTATGACGCGTCGTTCATTTTGTGGCGTTTGTAGGTACCGCTACAATTATATATACCTAATAAAAGAACTTACCTAAGCGCCAGGGACCACAGCATCTCTTTCAATTAACCTGCGGCCCTGGCAGATTTTTCGATTCTTTGGGGATATCGAAATAAAAAGTAGCTATTTTCTTCAGTCTATAGAGGTCCACTGCTGGACAAAGGTCTCCCCAAGGCTGTCATTGCTTTGAGGGGGTTTGCCATAATCCCCACGCTTCTCAGGTGGGTTGGTGATCGCAGTAATTTGATATTGTACAGGAGAAGCGCTGCTGCCTGCTTCTGGTGAGAGTTCACTGAGTCATCTCTTACTACCCCCACCACGGGAGGATACGGGATGGTCCTCTTCAAAGCCCGGTACCACCAAAAAGTAGCTATGCTAAGTATTATTATAGAGTAACTATGTGTCAAGTCTGATTAAAATCCGTTCAGTAATTTTTGAATGAAAGAGGAACAAACATCCATCGATCCATATATACATAATTATATTCATACAACCTCATATACACTTTCGCATTTATAATATTTGTAGAATAGTATGGAGTAGGATATGGCATGTTTAATATGTGAGTAATAGCATAAAAATAATTAAACGGTAGGTGCTAATGCATCAAAATACTCCTATTTATACTAAATCGTCGAAATATTCGTATTCAGCAGTAGATTCGCCGATCAAATCAAATTAAACGACCAGTGTTGCCAAAAATTGTATACTAGTTTAACTAGAATATTTTATTAAGTATTTTTTTATTTTTGTTTAGAATCTCTACCACACACTAGGAATTACTCCTGTATCGTAAATGCGTTTACAAATATTAAACTCACATACACAAACAGCTAGACCTAGATCACACGGCTTGACGACACGATTGGAGCTGTGGTTGAGCGATCGACTGCTGCACTGCGTGTCGCAGGTTCGATTCCTGCACGGAACAAATATTTGTATACAAGTAGTCCCCGCCCCCGTATGCCCTGGTTTATAAACAATAATTTAAGTAGAAAATTGGTTGTTACGGCTCATAGACTTAGATCTACTATATTCCATGTAATAAGTTTGCGTTCATAATGAAAAAAATGATGTCGCCTAAATGTGTGGAATGCGGAGTTGTCGAAGGCTTACACCACTTATTGATGGATTGTGTCCGGTACGAGTCTGGTAGAAATGACTTGTTCAGGGTCTTGAGGCTGAACAGACTTGAAATAGGCACATTCGATAAAATCCTGGCCCAACCAAATGGCGATGATGCGAAGAGTCTGTTTAGGTTCATAGCTAAAATATGATAAATGTGTATTCAGGGTACGATGGGACTGACATACGCATTGCGATTATAAATGTCCCTAAACAACAACCTATACCATTATATTAAAATAAAATTATATTAAATTACATTTAATTTCAGATAACTTCATACAGTCTAATTTAAATAAAAAAAAAAACAACCACGCTGTTGGATTTACAAACTCTGGGCGATAAACGTTGAAAATTCAACACCAACCATTAACATTTAACACTGCATGCACGTTGGTGTTAGGTACCTTTTTTGTCTTCGGGGTGAAACCTTCAAAAGGCATCTGACCTCCGGGGAATGAGATCTTGAGGTCGTGACGCCTGTAAGGCACATCTCTGGGGAGACCCTAACAGGGCCTCTCCTAAGCCTACATATGCACGGTAACACGTGACCGCTGACCGTCCGACCGTCCGACCATCTTCCCTGGTTTCACTTAGTGGGCGGGCAGTACCCGCTTTGTGCGCCCGCGACCCCAAAGATCCTACTACGATAGGTAGGCGAGTGACGGCGTAATAAGCGCCGAGGCGGTTGCCTCCCCAACGCCTCCTTCTCCGAGCAGGATCAGCCCTCTCTCAATCCCACTCGGCGGCTTCCTTCTTGGCCATCACGATCTCACATAAGGAAGCTACTGGTGCTAGGTACCTAAATGTCTTTTAATAGCTAGAACCGCTTCACTCGTACCATACGTACAATCGGAGCCGCCTCCAAATTACCTGACTGGCGTTCCTCTTCTTCCATTCTAATACTAGTTAGTATACTTGCCACCAGCATTAGGATGACGTTTTATGTATCACTTAACATTTAATCTTATTATTTACTAATGTACCTTACCTTTACACCTTTGTAAGATGGTCTGCTTAGTTGAAGTTAATGGGGATTCTTACTTAAATTATGTATGTTCTGTTGGCATTGAAGCTAATTTGGGTTTGGCCTTTAACTAGGTCAAATAATATGCATATAGAATAATCATAATCAGGCCATAACTTCCCATCCAATCTTCCTCAATCTCTTTATCTCTTTGGTAAGAGAGACTCTCTACGCGGGTCCAGTGCGCAGTGATAGATGGTACATGTCTTCAAATTTTTGGTTCTAGAACATTGCAGTTGCCACTTTGTTTTCTTTGCCGTTTTTTGTGAGCAATAATGATGAAATTTTGCACTCAGTAAAATGTCTGGTAGGTTCAAACGTCCCTGTTTAGTATTGCCATACTACGTTTCTTACGAGCTCTCTGTCTCTCTCTCTCTCTGGTACAGCCATACAACATACACGCGCTCTGCACAATAATTAATAGAATAGTGGAAATAATCGACGTATAATAACATTGTGAAGTGTCATTAGTAAGCCATATAAATAGTGTGCTTGTGTACTAAAAGTGTTTTACTTAAATAACCCAATATCGTCAGCAATCTCAAACAGTCCCATCAATAACTCTTAAGTCAGAGTCTGCGGAGTCACCACTACTCTTCCACCAGATGAATATTATGACAGCAGTTTAATCTATTTATAGAACTAGCGGTCGTTCGCGACTTAGTTCTTGTGTAGTTAGTTATTATGCTCCGCTCCTATTGGTTGCAGCGTGATGTTATATAGCCCAAAGCCTTTCTGGGTTAATGGGCTATCAAACGCAAAAATTAACTTTTCAAATCGGACCAGTGGTTCCTGAGATTAGCGCGTTCAAACAAACAAGCTCTTCAGCTTTATTGTATTAGTATAAATGAACACCACTTCCTTAAGATATTGCTTTCGACTTTCGTTTACCTTACAGGAAAAGTAAGTTATCTAAGGTACATTATAAGAGAGTACTAATAATAATATATAGAGTACTAATAATAATACTAATAGTACTACTAATACTGATACCGATTCTGTTGTTCAGAAACTAAACTAATTTTAAGTTATGTGCATCTTTTTTTTTCCATTTCATTAAGAAAAGGACAGAAGATAAAATGTCAGTTTAAACCTGTCAAATTAGTGCGCTCCTGACATAAACTGGCGTATTTTTAGTCGCAATGTTTTTAATCGCGTCTAAACTGTCTAACTGTATATCTTAATTTGACAGGAATAAGCTGACATTTTATCTTCCGTCCTTTTCTTAACGAAATGCAATACCTACTTTTTAAATGAAAATATTAAATAAATAATTTCCCCACAATCTTCTTATTATGGATATGGAACAAGTTTTACTGTGATTGGTTAATCACAGTAGAACTTGTTCCATTAGAATACGGCAGACTTTTTTTCTATGAATCATTTGAAAAGTTTGATCGAGACTTCTAAAGGCTTCACTGGGAGGTACTGCCAATATTTTAAAATACACTTATTGGAAGGTAGACCGAAGTTCGCTTCGCAATTTATGAACTCCAAAAGAAATCAAATTACATTACATAAAATTAATTTTCCATGGCTTCCTACTAATAGAACGTAATTCACCAATTTCTGATAGCAAGCAATTTAAATTGTATTGCAGTGTTAACCGTTAATATTTGTCGATACACTTATCGACAAATATTAACGGTTCGGGCCCATTGCTCGCTAAGTAGATACTAAAATACGTATTCAAAATTCGCTGTGAAACTGTAATATCCATGCTGTGGTTCATTTACCGCTTTCAATTATTATAATACAGAATAAAAATGTGGTTTTGTCACATTAAGTATTTGTGGCTTTGAAATTCTGATCATAAGACAATTCTGAAGAATTATGCACACTTGGTAAATCGTAAGAACCCTGTCGGACGCCGAAGGCATACGGCGGCTTGGTAGTGATTCAATAATCAGTACCTAGTCAACCAGTGCCGTTCCGGATCGTTCGGATGTCCGCTGCCCTGAGGTGGGCGACGGGGTCTGTCAGACTCCTACTGACTATAAGCCACCCCGGTGTCTCTCCTCTCAAGAGCGCGCAGGACCGCGGGAAGCCAGATTCTTCCGCGGCCCCACACTCTCGTGCTGGCCCGGTCTGGTGTTTAACTACTCATGCATCACCTCTGAGGCGCGAGCCAACATTCGCACGCGTCTCCGCCTCGGATCCATCGAGTAGGAGGCGGAGACTCCCCAAGTCCCTCGCTCCTAGACCCTAGATCGAGGACTGTAAAAACGGTCCGTGGTCTACCTCCTATTCTACTCCCTATTCATGCACTCTGCAGCTGCAGAGCGCAGATAGAGAGCCCTCGGGAGTGACTCTTCCGCTCCGGCAGAAATTCACCGCGGACAACAATTCCCTCTTGCCGGATTGTTGCCCGCGCCCAGGGTGCACCGGTCCAGCGTCTGCTCGTCCCCAAGCAAACAAGAGGACCAGCAGCCACCGAGCACTCGGGGAGGTTTTCTGCCACGCACCCCTAGTTAATCAGTGCCTAGTCCATCTTACGGTTCGATTTTTTGGAACATTAACGTATTTGATTTATATGTGAGCTAGGTAATAATAGATTGTTCCAAAATTTATATTGGATTATTTTTCTGGATAGTCTATTAAACAATCAACGTTGAGAGATTCAACAACAACTGATTACGCGACCCATTCGAAGCAAAACCCTGAAAACTCCAAACTTGAACAATATTCATTAACTTTTTCATAAAACATAGGATTTAATATCAGGTATACCTGTTATTAAATACTTCATTAGTTCGATAAAAGTTATATTTTTTCAAAGTTGGAAATAAAAAACTTGAATTTTTTGAATATTTTGTTATGTCCTGTAGGTATCTTACAAATCCCATCACGACATAAGATATTATGGGTGTGTAAACCCACTCAATTCAACTCATCAAACATGCCATACATAGGTGACGTCGATATCCCAACATTCATAAAAGATCAAAAGCTTTTCCAACATATTTATACGACTTTGCTGACAGAGCATAAATATTTATTTACTTTTAGTATGACAATATTTGGCTACAGTAACAAATATAACTGCAATTGACTTTGATATAAAAAGATCGCATTTACATAAAAGACTATACTTTAGACTTTTATATACTTACTTAATGATTTATATTAAATCAGAATCATGTATTCATCAACTTAATTAGTGGGTATCGGTTGATCTAACAATCTTTGACAATCGGAAGATCGTACGGCGCGCGGCGCCAAGCTACCCCCTACGGTTTACTACGGTCGTTGCTAAGTCATAGGTTAATGCTAAACCGATTAATTATAACCGATCTAGCGTAAAATAAATGAAATAATAATTTTTTTTGGTAATAGGTATTGGTACTTATACGATTGCCGCAGTGGCTGAACAATCGACTGGTGCGCTACGTGCCGCGTGTTCGATTCCCGCACGGTTCAATTATTTGTATTGCCAACAATTAGTTGTTCGGTATATGGCTGTTTGTGTGTGCGACTTTATATCTTTGTAAACGCACCCACGATAGATCCTAGTGCAGGGCAACGTTTTTTTAAAAGAAAAATAAAATAAATAAATGGAGCTATCTGTTTAAATGCGAAATGCATATAGGTGGTATACGAATCTTGCATGATACCAGTCAATTCCTTCGATCCAAATAGTTTCAAACTAAAACTCATATAGTTTATGTGAGAGTAGACACCACCTGACGTTACCCGTTTATTTTATGTAGATCAAAAATATCTAAGGCTAACTACAAAAATTTACAGCATATATGTATGTTTTACAAAACTTTTTTTCTTAAAAGGGGGAGAAAAATTCAAAGCACCCCATCACGTTTATCAGAGAGTGCCAAGTTAAAGTTCAACGTTAAAAAGAAAAGTAGCGACTAATGGATTACATGAAGTACACTGCTTACTACGTCATATTACCAAGAAAACAAAGAATGAGGAAGATTGTACTTTTTAATCCCCGATAATTTGTGAGTACGGTGATTAGACACTGCTTACAGGACGGATAAAATGATAAGGCTGTGCTTTATAACGTGAATGTTGAGTTTTCATAAGACAGTATTTTCTTTAAAGCAAAATTACTCCGATGCGAAAGAAAATAATCTTATAGGGTTCTCTCGGTAACTATATTTTCTCACGACTATATTTGATATGTTTTTATGTAAATGGTTTGATAAGACAAAACTCGTATTCAGAAATAAATGGAATGAGGATAACAGTTTATGAAGTAAAATTGAATTCAATTATTCTACTGTCTACTAGAAAATAAAACTAGTCTCCTTCATTTGCCTCAATTTTACTTACTGTAACAACACGATAAGCAACAAGCAATTACAGATGTAGCGCATAGCAATTCCATTAACGAGTCATCCTTCGCCTGTATTCTTAAAACAAGTAAGCTGTATTCCCCCTAAGAATGTTTGCTACATACATTAGATCCTGGAATCGAATTTTCTGGCTCCTCAGCCGTGTGGCAGGCGTATTCAATTAACTGGAAGTGGGAGAGAGTAACAGAATTACATGACGCTTCGGCTCCCACCGTCGGGTTCAATACACAGCTTGAGAATGACGAATGACTCCAACAATTTCTCCTACCTCATAGATTAATTACTTGAAACTAAACTTGGGTATGCACTTGATTCCCAAGTTTAGAAGCAATTACTCTATTCTGTTCGAGAAGTTGCAGGATATGGATTCGGGGCTGAAATATCTACGTTTGAGTTACCAACTAAATCCTAAGTGATGTTTACTACACTATGTGTGGTTACTCCGAAGTTCACTGCATTTAAGGAATCTGACTTGTATGTTAGTTCGATATGCATGTGGAATAAACAACTGATGAGATACATGTAGGTATTTTATTTTACAATTTATTTGGGGCAACCATGTAACCAATCTAATGAGATTTTTTGCAGTACAGGAACACATGGTGGTAAGTGTGGATACTCGCCGTACTACGGGTTGTCCAATGATAGAATGGCGGTGGAGAAATCAAATTATTCGATATCCGCGCATAGTCTCCAAAACGCATCCTATGGAACACCGAAAAGCTGACTACCCTTCGCCTGTGCTCCAGCTTTGAAGTTGGATCTTAACCAAAACAGTTATCCGCGTCTCCCTATCAAACTATTTCGGTCCCTTTCCGCTAAGCTGTTTCAGGAGCCCATTCGCTCATCCCCAGAATTTGCAGGCTCTTTATATAATTCTAATAAATTAATTGATATCTTTACCACAATACTTAAAAAAAATAATAAAAATAATAATAATAAATAATAACATTGCTGAAATTATTTTTTTATTTTTTATTTGCACTTTTCTAAATTTACATTGGTTACTGTAAAGTTATTTCTGCACTTTTTGTAAATTTTATTTGTGTGCATGCTGTGTCTATCGCATCATATTGTGCACTATGTTTGTATCTGGCTTGTATTATTGTTAAGTTATTGGGTAACAATTGTAGATAGGACAATAAATAAAATTAAAAAAAAATCTGGAACACCAATTAGCCTCTTCATATGCCTTTCCACTTAGTCCAAAGCTGATAGATGGTATGTTATAGCACTAGCTCATATACGTATATGTGTAACATCTATCTAGACTTTTCCCAACCATGTCAGAATGGGCTTTCAGGTACAACCGCATCTAGGGAGACTGGAGGCCGACTAGCATCGTTGAAAATTAAATGAAATGAAAATGGTTTACCTACTATTAATCCCTGTTACATGAAAGTAGAAGATAAACGATCAATGATATTTCTCTGTAAGAAATGAAATAGTACCCAAAGGGTTTGCCCATACATAATACTGCAGACTTCTATAAATAAAAGCTAAAGCTATTTGACTTTATAAGTAAATTCACTCAATTCTTTATTTACTCAATTTAAGTTTAATATTTCTAATTGTTTGCTTAAAAAGATTGGAATCGTTATGCCTAATTAATACACTCAAGTTTTGTCAACTCTTTAAGTTGAGTTTACTGTAATTTTTTCAGAAACAATATTTGAATGAGTAAGACATACCTTTTTATTATTTTTATTTATAAGTGGAGAAACCCTCGTGGATACCTTCCGCCTGGAAATAACGGAAGATTATGTCGGACTCCTACCGACTAAAACCCCACTATTCCTTCGAGTATCATGAGACGGGAGCCCGGGAGATACTACTACATTCGCCGCACCCCCATCTGGTATCAGCCTGCCATCCATAGCGGGCGCCATTACCATGTGCACCCGATACCACGACCGCACAGCCCACCACTAAGAAGCACATACTGCATGTCCCATCTTTGAGCCTTAGCGCTCGAGCTACGACACGGCCCCAATTTCGTCGTCCGCATGGTCTTTCCTATGGTAGCCGGAGATCGTTATGCGCCCTTCCCAGTGGAGTGAGAAGCATGCTCTGTCTCCCTCTATGCAGCCTCCTTTGCACGTATCACCTCCTCGCAAAAAGAGGCACAGTATCCCACGCTTCTTCGTTTCCGACCATGGACTGTACCACGGCTGAAAGCGAGAGATCACCCGCGCCAAGTTTCGCGACGAGAGCACAGAGCTGTTGGGCCAAAGCTGAGCACTGCTTCAGCGTATGTTGCGCCGTGTCCTCGTGGCAATTCGTGCAGTGATGTCATACAGGTGTCCGCTCCCGACCTATGCGACGCAGGTATTTACCGAAACATCCGTGGCCAGTAAGCACCTGCGTCAGTCGGAAACTGAGGCCACCATGCAGCCTCTCTAGCCATTCCTCCATAACAGGCCTTAATGCCACTATTGTGGCGAGGCCCCACCTGGGTTGCGCACTTCGGTCCCTCTATTCAGCCACTTGAATCCAAATGCCCGGGGAACCGGGAGTTGACCTCTCGTGAGCTCTGCCTTCCACCAACGATATAGGGATGTAAGGATTTTTGCATCCAGATCCCAGGGCGTTGATCTAGCTAGAAGAGTTCTGCCTCTCGTACGGTATCCTCTGATCACCCTGACAGCCATCGCTCTCTGTGGCCTTCGCAATATTGCAACGTTACTGGCCGTCAGCGTTTCCGCCCATACTGGCGCACCATATAGAGCCATGCACCGCACATTCCCCATATAAAATCTCCGGCAGGAGGCATTGGGTCCCCCTAAATTAGGTAGAAGACGCGCAAGGGCAGCTGCAACGCTTATTAACCTAGAGGCTAGCATTGCAGTGTAGGGACCTGAATGTGCGGCCCGAAGTTCCATCGGCTCTCGAGAACAAGTCCTAGATATTTCATCGTCAAGTCGACACCGATGCGGTCTCCTCCTATCATTATGTGTGAATCCCGTGGTGGCTTGTTCCGAGGGCTATGGAAACAAAGAGCCTCAGATTTGTGCAAAACCACCTCGTGACCCAAACGCCGAATCCTTTCAACAATCTGCGCAACACCTGCCGTGGCCAGCATGACTGATTGTCGATGCGTGTGCCCCCGGGCTATCACCAGAGTGTCATCGGCGTAGCATGTGATGCTGTCATAACCAATGTTCCACAGAAACGGCCCCAAGACCGAATACTGCGGAACACCGCACGACGTTTCTCAAGGGTTCCATCCTTCCTGACCCAGATAGACCACGGCTCCACCCGCTAACTAGTCCTCGATAATGTGACAAAGGTAGGCAGGTACACGATGGTATACGAGCGCTTCCCTTATGCAGCTCCACGGCTAGGTGTTAAAAGCGATGGCGATATCCAGAGATACCACCAAAACGACCACGCCCTGCTTAACTGCTTTTTCTGCAGCAGCCTTTACACGCATAATGGCATCCACAGTGTAAAAATTAAACTGGTTATCCGACAAATCTAGTCCTACACCGCTCAGGTGCCGAATGAGGCGGTCAGCGATTATTTTCTCCAATAGCTTGCTCGTCTCATCCAAGAGCACAGAGCACTATGGGCCTGTGTGCTGACGGAGATTCTGCAGGGCGCCCTTGTTTTTGTTGATAGTAAAGCGTGCTAGTTTATTAAGAACCTATTCACTCAGATTGAGCGAATAGGAAGGAAGACGGCAGTTGAGCGAGGTGATGCAATGTTAAACCCAACAACACGACCAACGATGCTGCGCCAAAGGGAGATTGATCTGAAGACCCTTCACAACCAAACTCCCAACACAACAACATTTGGCGCATCGTACCCGGCACACATCGCAACACAGTTGTGTTGCGATGTGTGTCTGGTGAAGCCGTACGGAGGACGGGTCTGAGCAGTTGCTAAGACCCGTCCTCCGTACGGCTTCACCAGACATCATGCCGAAACACGACAAATCGCTTGGCGGCAAGGCTTTGTCTGGTGGGTGGTAACTTCTGCCGGCGGCCGGTGTTGTCGCCTACCATCCTGTTTCCTTAACAGGACTGCCAACTTTCCACCGCCGTGGAAACTGACCCCGTTCGAGGCATGCGAATCGAGGCCAAAGAGCAAGCATAATCAAAATCAAATCAAAAGTCATTTATTCAAATTAGGCTGAGAATCAGCACTTTTTGAACGTCAATATTACATAAGACAGTCCCCCAAAAACGCCCACCCATCGACACTTCCTAGTGCTTTCGCTGGGAAGAAGAAGTGGCGGAACAAACTCCCCAGCAGCACAGCTGTCTGTTCATTTTTAAATAATAATAGATAATGCTAGTGTACGGCCTGGTACGCCATCTGGACCTGCGGCGGTGTTTTTGCCTTGTAGCCGCAGCACTCCGACTTTTAGTTCTGTTTGGGTCACTTCAGCTACAGCGTCATCTTCGTTAGCATCAGATTCTACGGTATCCTCACTGAGCTCTGCGGGGGGCGGAGTCATCGGTGGTGGTATGTGCTCTGCCCTTGAAGGGAAAAGAGCGCAGACAACCCGATAAAAGAGTTGTGGTTGGAGACTCAGGGTAACTGGTAGAGCCCACTGGCGAAGTTTATTTCTAACCATAAGGTAAAGTCGCCCCCAAGGATCTTGATCCAGAGTCGCCAGCAACTACTCGCAGGTTTGAGTTTTAGCCTTCCCAGTTGCCATCTTCGTAGCTTTTTTTGCAGCTCTGTAACCCTCATACAAGTCTGTCTCTGTGGATTCTCCATTCGGGATGGGAATTCGCCTCCTGCGGTGTCTGGCATATCGACGCCGTGCCGCCACGAAATAAGACATTACTCAATCAATAACAAGTTATACCTTTAGCACTGATCTACCTAAATGTTCCCAATGCTGTGGCACTAGTGTGTGTGTCTCCGAGAAGGAGCAAATAAATACAACACTGAACACACGCTCAGTACGGGTTGGTAAATGTTTTCGGTTTATTTTATTTATTTTTTTTTTGTTTTTGGACATTGTTTCCTGACAATTTTTTCCTTCACTGTTTTCATAACAATGGTGATGAAATTATTTACGTAAAGTAAGGCTGTTAGGGTTCAATTGTAGGTTAGGAAACAACAAACCGTGTATAATTTGTTTTTAGTTGTGTTTTTTTAAGTTTTTCTTTTATGTTATAAACTTTGCTTGACTTGATGGTAAAGAGTGATGCAATCTTTGATGGTAAAAGCCACTAGTTTATTAAAAGTCTATTCATACCAGTTACTCACTCTACGAAGTCCCGTTCGGTACTCTGGTGATTTAGTTTTGTGTTATGATCTTCTTATGCAAGTCACAATAAATAAATACATTTTTTTTAGTTCTGTCGAAGTCGATGCCAACATCACTGGCCTACAACTGCTCCTTACTACTCAGTAATCAATCAATGTTGACATTAGCTACTTTCTTTATACCTTACTGTTAGCAAAAACTAAATAAATAAAATAAAAAATTAAAGTTTGCAAGTTTTCTAAAATCATTCATTCCAAACCCTTGTTCAAAGCAAAACAAGACTTAAAGCAAATCCTATCGCCTCGTACAATGTACACATATTTCAGTGCGTATTACAAGCACGATTATAATTGGAGCCATCGACATCGTTGCGTCGTAAGCCTATAGGCTCGGCCAACCGCGCCGGCCGCCGTGTAAACGCGCCAAAGCTTTCAACGAGTTAAGCGCTTTGTGTTTTATAACAATCGCGAAGATAAAGGCGGATCTAGTTTTAGTTACAACGTCCATTGTTCACTAATGTAACGTCAAAACACACCACCTTCCTCAAAGGTCATTAAACGTTCTAAACCCAGGGAGCCGCCCTTCTCATTTCGTTTGTACGCGTGATATCCATTTGTTTAGCTTTTCCCTGATGATATAAATTGATGTGCCAGTTTCTTTTGTTTTACAAAGTATTGTTGTCACAACAATTGGTGTTATAAGTACAAAAGCATGTTGTGTCGTTGTGTAATAAGAAAGTTGAAAGTCATCTTTTACTTGAAAAACAAAGACGGAAACTTCGCTTGTCTTTATTTCTATTGTCTAGTTTCAAATTGCGACAGTGAAATAGATTCGATTCTTATGTTTTCTAAGATGGATTTCGCTCAGCGAAAAGACAACCCGATTCTAAGTTTGATCACAAAACGGGTCCTAACATAGTAATCTCCTTGTTTGAGTTACATCTAATTGAATGTGTTACGTAAGTAGGTCCCTGATTTTATCTGAGTAATGAATGAAATATTCCAAGTCAGTGTGGGGCACACGAGTGCTGCTAATTGTTTTCTGTGTTGGCCTACAATTAACAAGGGCCTAGTCTAGTGGGCGGTGCGGTCGGAGCGAGCCAAGTCTCCCTCCGCCGAGCGACGAGACCGACCGACGGCAATTTCCGCTGCAACACCGCCTGTTAACGCCACCTGGTGCCTACTTAAAATAACGAACAAAGTTACATACAAAAAAGAAATACTCTTACACAAAATTATTTCATAAACGATGTTTTTCGAGTCTGCAGAGGCAGGTGTAACTAGGACGAGGCAGAATGCTGGCTTTAAAGGAATTACACTGAGCCGTCTGCGGTACAGACTTATAACTGCTTCAGTCAAGTCTGGATTATGAGCAAAAAACTAGTATATTAAGTTTGGCCTAGTCTTTTTCACTTTTAAGTATTAAAGAATTTCATTTCTCTATCTTAACTGGATCTCTAAACAGATCATAACACAAAACGTATCAATCAACTATAGAGCGATGTAAACGTATATTTTGTGGTCTTACATAAACTGAGCGTACCCGTTGGCATCGTGTTAACATTCACACCGAGACAAATCTGTGCAACAGCTGGCGTGCATTAACAAGAAAACAGTAACTCTAGGCAACCGCCAGCCTGACTATAAGTCAAAACAAACAGGAACACAATCTTACTAAAGCTGCCTTATTTAAATATACCACTAACTACTAAGACATTTCTTATGAAGTCTTCTAGATTATAAATTCTACTACAGTAATAACGGGTAATTACCATCGAATAAAGCACGGTAGTACTTCAGTTAATAGAATTACTTGGCGCCACAACCGAACTGATCGTATCAGACCATAGTATAGTTGTAAATTTCTATGAATTCTGGAACAAAACGAATTACAATAAAACCTAACTAAAAGTCAAGGAAAATCATACATTACTTAGAAAATAACACAGTGGTTCAAGAAACATATTCTTGGTACAAAATACATGGATACTTGGTACATGCTGGCGAATTATTATTTATGTTCAGTGCCTTATACAACAACATTATTGAGACTCTAGGGTAGAACGAAGACACGTATCTCAGTAAGTTATAAATCATGTAGCCGTGACACAAAAAATCCTAAGAATGAGGTAAAAGGGAGCTATTGGACGTGGATTCAAACGAAATGTAAACAACGGAAACAAAATTATACCAAACTCTTGCAGGCAATGTTTGGACGAGAAATACAGTGCCTTCATATTTCATGAAAATTTTAAGAAGCCTCAACCTAGTTAAAAATGCATAATGGCATTTCCATTTTTCATCAACTAAACAAAATTTCAATTCAGTGCTTCTTTTTCACGAACAGAAGATAAAATATTATTTAAGTCATGTCAAATTAAGATATTCCATAGACAGTACATGGTGCACAGGACGTCTAAAAACCTCAATTTATGTCTACCATAGTATTTACGATACTAGCTGACCCAGCAAACGTTATATCATATACATTATTGGGAATTATTTTATTAGATTTCCATTAAATAACAATGGTTGATCGTAGGACTAAAATTTACCAAAAAATTAAATAAAAGGTGGACAACCTTTATCACTTAGGAGTATGAAAAATAGATAGTAGCCGATTCTTGTCTGAAAAATTACGAATTTATGGTTATACTAGCTTTCCGCCCGCGGCTTCGCTCGCGTGGAGATCGGTTATATCGCGCTATGTACATTTCCCTCGGGAACATATTTTTTTTCGGGATAAAAAGTACCCTATTATTTAATCCGGACTTCTAACTTTACGTTTGAAAAATTTCAAAGCAATCGGTTCAGTAGTTACGGCGTGAAAGTAAAAGAAACAAACTCACTTTCTGATTTATAATATTAGTAAGGATAGTGGGGATAAAAGACAACATTCTACAACATATGTTGGCATCAATCTAGGCGGTTCAATGTGACCCTTGTAACCCTCAAGGAAGCTAGGCTTTCACGAGGCGATGTTATCAGTGTACCTACAGGTGGAAACGTCCCATTCACTTGCCTAATCCCTTAATCGCCTGCTGCGACACTCAAGAAACACGTAAGCATATTCTAAGCGGGACCACACCTCATGACATATCATTTCTATTTTAACAAGAAGGCGTTAAACAACAAAGTTACGTTAACCTTAGACTTTGATCAAAGTAAAAAGGCAAATGCAAAAAAGTACAAAATAAACACATGAATTCAAAGTAACGGTAGTGTGTGAAAATGAGACGGTGTTCCCAAGTACCAGCTTAAAATTCAGTTTACTCGAGTAAAAGCTTCTAACTTGCGCATCAGCAAACCGTGAAACATTACAATGTATGGTGTGTAGATGCATCCGTGTCTCGAGTTGTCGTAGTGTCGACAATTTCCACTACACTGCCGATAGTTAGCGCCACCTGCGTTGTGCGAGATACATGGCTCACTTTATGCTATCATAACAATAACATCGTACCGCTTTACCGCCTTCCGCTCATAATACAACGAGCAGGCCACGGCTAATAGGATTACCGAATATGAACATCTCTTCATTTCTCTGAACATTCTACATAATTAAAACTTTAACTCACGATTTCCTCAATGAAACATTGTAAGGCTTCAGAAATGGCGATGGCCTGATTTTTTCCAACACATTAAATCGATATAAAATGGCAGAAGTACGTCAGGAGGGAAAATTTATTCAATAATACAGAAGACAGGATTAACTGGGCTTGATAACGCTTCGCTTGAGCCGAACTCATCTGCGGCGCTATACCATTTTTTGAGCCTCTAAATTTCATATACACACAGACTTACCACGTCGATTGGCTTCTAAATCTGTTTTATATAAAATGTTCTGTTTGTTTTATAGATAAAGATGTTAATTTTGACCCTGAACATAGTGTCAAAGAACTCACATAAAATACGAAATCTTTGTACCTAAGTCTTATGTAAGTCGTAGTACGAGAAAGTATAGGAACAAGTGATAGTAAGATACAAATGAGTAAGTTAAAGCGACTACGCAGAGTTTGTTGCAGTCGAGGTAAACCCAGTTGCGAGGTTTGTTTGTTCTTTAAATTACGTAGGGCTCTACGTCGGCAGACCGCTGTATGTACTGTTGTTCCCGTTAGATTGCTTCCCGTACAAGTTTCAATCCTGTTTAGGATTCGACGTTGCGGACGGCATACGATTTGTTTTGACTTTGATGTTTCCGGATGCTCTATCTAGTTTAGCACTTAGATAGTGCCTACTCATACCGAAATCTGTTTGAAGTGAACTTCATTACTGTTCAGATTCGCTTACATTACATGCTTAACATAACAACCTTTGTGAAATTAAAACTCTGTGAGCACGTTTCGGGCGTGCATGTACGTTCAATTGAATTGAACCGTTCATCGAGCACGATCCGTTAAATAAACAACGAGCAAGCGCAGTACCTACACGTATACCTTATACCTATATATGTATGTACAAAGTAAAGAAATAAAGTGCCCAGTGATGGCGTCGAAAGTATAAAATGCAGATAGCCGCTCCACTGAACGATAGTTGTTGCAATGAACAGAATTTTATTGGCCTCTATATTTTGTGAACAGTAACGGAACGTCGCGCGGTCCTCTGCTCACTTTGTTTACTCACTCCTCTCTATAATGATAGCGGTTAGAACAATGTTTGGTTTCAACCCTCGTTCTAGGAACTTTATTTGATACCGATGTATTCCTTGCTTAGACTAAGAATGAGCAAATGTTGCACAACAAAAAGATTTTTAAAATTATAACGGTGGTGGCAGGCCATACCATCGACTGCCGACAGAAGTTACTACCCACCAGACAAAGTCTTGCCGTCAAGCGGTACGTCATGTTCCGGCATGATGTCTGGTGAAGCCGTACGGAAGACGGGTCTGAGCAGTTGTGTTGAGGTGTGTTCCGGGTACGATGCGCCAGATGTTGTTTGTCGGGAGTTTGGTCGTGGTAGGTCTCCAGATCAATCTCCCTGTGGCGAGCATCATAGGTTGTGTTGTTGGGTTTAACATTGCATCACCTCGCGCATCTGCCGTTTTTGTTCCTATTCACAAAAGTTTATTTAAGTGAATAGGCTTAATAAACTAGCGCGCTTTACCAACAACGATTGCATCACTGCGTACCATCAGGTGAATTTGCAGTCAAGCACTAGTTTATAACTATTAAAAAAAATTACCTAAACAATTATTTTAAATAATATAGTGAGCCAAAACAATTAGACATGCATATAAAAGCAATACAGCAGAACAAGGTTTTGATAGCAGATTTGTTTCATGAAACAGTCACTTATGTGACCAATTGAACTGTACTTGCAGCGAAACAAAGAACACTGACCTGTTCAAGTTTGAAAACTATTACCATAATAACACGTTGCCGGCAACGCCGGCTAGCCTGGGGTTAGCTGCATGCAATTATATTTCAATATTAATTCACCCTCGCATTATTTACAAGAAAGCAGGCAATTAGAAAAAGTAAAAAGCACTATGCACCTTATTTTGCAGAAATATTATTTTGCTATCTTCCCTGAAGGAGTAGCTGGTCACATTTACATAAAATGATAGTAAAAGAATGCATATTGCGAGTGACTATAAATAACAGGTGCGGACAGGATATGGTGTAGTTACCTTTTCTCACGTTCCCACAATATTCAAGAGAGTTTTATTTTGTACATACCTACTCGCACGATTTTCATTACGTGCGTGTTTGTACCATATTGTTTCAATTTTGAATTTTGTTTCAATCAATTGCCAAATGATACAATACAATTATATTTTTAAATTTTTATGTACATTAATAATGCATTACAATTAGCATAGCATTATTTATTTGTGATAGATCTCCTTTTCAGCTACTATTGAGAATGACGTCGCGTCCTGCCAATACCATTGTTATTTTACAATCAATAATATAATTATGACTGAAAAATGTACAACCAAACCACTTATACGGAAAAATAAAACGGGAAAAGTAAAACACTAAAGTCATTATTCTTATCTTTATTATCCCTTTCATCATATTGTGTCTATAGCCCGTCCATGGGTTACGTACCATGGAAATGAAAGGAAAATAATATTGGTTTCTTCGTACCGCGAATACTTACCCGCAGATGTTTTGTTAAGGGCGGGCCACGGCTCTCTATTTGGCTAATGGATATATCAACGAGATTGGTTCCTAACACAAACGAAACGGTCGTCTAGTTAAAAATACCGTGTGTATTTCCACGGTCTCTAAATTCAAAGCGGTATCCGAAGTTAAATATTTGTGTCGTGTTTGGAAACAAGATAGGTATCGGTCCCATACCTGAAACTAAATGGAGAATTTCAAGCAGGCTCAAAGTTCTGTAACTAAAATATTTATTGAACGTTAATTATTATTATTTCTAAATTAATTAACCTCTTGAGTGTCACATGAACCCCATAGGTACATGAGAAAAATGGCCAGGATTGTCAACCGTACCTCATAGGTACACAACTACTGTCATGGCTACGGTCCCCATTGGACGATGGTATTTGAGGGTTTACTTGCACTTGCAACGGTCTGACTGTATCATTCGAATAATCGATTCATACTTGACCGATTTTAGTAACATTTTAAAGGAAACACCACGAAACCGAACGAAAATATCTATACAACGAGATTTTTCAATGTATAGATAAATCGTTATAATGGTGTATTTATTATTTCAAAGTGGAATAAAAGTATGTAATCATTGCCTGCACATATTGTGTTATCATAATAAAGTGTTTTTTGATGAATCTGTGAGTTAATTCGATTTCTTTGTGATAAAGTTAAAGTTAAATGAGTGAAAATTATAAAAATGAAAACATATCTCATCACTGTGAGATGAGGTCAGTTTTATTTGCTTATTAAATGATATGACTAGTTAGGTAAACTCATGACGAAGCGAGGAAGGTATCATTTATATCGTGTTAATGGCTGTATAATGACGAATTCTCCGTTTTTCTGATGGCCTACCCAAAAATGAAAAGTGCTTGAGATAACGCTGACATTTCGGGCGTTTTAGATACACAGAGGCTGACACTCGAGGGGTTAATTTGTTGATACTGAATAGTTTTGTCAAAATATAAACTCTGAAAATCACTTTTAGAATGATAAATCAACAATGTATTTAGGGTATTTAATTGAATAAAGGTTAGAAACGCTTCGAAAATTAGCAATTATTTGTCTTAAAAGTAAATGACAAAAAATGTTATTTTGGGATATCAATAACAGATAGACATATACCATCGCGGAGTTTTCTATAGACCTTTTCAATGTGTACAATACTTATCTAGTACATTATTTTGATAAATCTCATAGGGTTCAGCCTGCGTTTACAATGTAAGCGGCAAACATGTAATTATTTTCGACATCACATTATAAACCTTAAAAATAGCAGTATATTGCCTCTATTTAATGGATGTTTGAGCTGAAGAGTTTGTTTGTTTGATTGTTTTTCTGTTTGAACGCGCTAATCTCAGGAACTGCTGGTCCGTTTTGCAAAATTATTTTTACGTTAGATAGCAATAATCTAAGAAGGCTTTAGACTATATAACATCAAGCTGCGACCAATAGGACCGGAGCATAACTAACTCCACGCGAACGAAGTCGCTGGCGGGCGCTAGTTATATCTATTATAAACCTCCCTCTTCAATCACTATTAAAAAAACGCATATAAATCCGTTGCGTAATTTTAAAGATTTAAGAATATAGGGACAGAGAAATCGACTTTATTTTATACTAAGTATGTATGTTAAAATAATTATTTCATCTTTACTCCATGCAGATGCAGATTAACTATTGCAAAATGTAAATCTACTTGCGTATTCAAATCCTACTATGCTTATTAAAATTTACTTCGAAATCTGTACCTGTAAAAGCGTAATAGCGAAAAGGCTGAACGATCATATATTTCAGCGCAGTATTCGACAAAAAACTCCTTAATTTGAACAGACTTTGAGAGAGAGATCAAAATAGCATTTATAGAAAGGAAAAGCATAATATACTTAGTTTTGTTGCACAAACTCATTAATGTCAAAACAAATAAAGAGTTTAATATCCGCACAAACGATGCTTGACAAACATTCCACAACAACGTTTTTATTACTCAAGTAAATAATATCCCAAGTTGCTACGAGGAATTAACGCTTATATTAAAATATCATGTTTAAAGTTCCATATTTCCAACTATAGGCATTTTATTGACCTCAAACTTCTGTTTGTGTGGATGCAAACCAGTTTGTAAACTGTAATGGCACAGCTCGCACAAAATTTTGTGGCTCACTCACGTCAATGGAAAGCACACGTTTTCTTATGAAAACAGTACAATAACATAATATAAAAAAATATTAAGAGGTGGAGACATGGTGTAGACATAAGTCTACAATGACAATTCAAAAGTGCCTGTAACTGGTTTATTTGAAATAAATGCTTTGATTTTGATTTTTGATTTTGAAGTCGTGGTGGCCTAGTGGTTAAAACACCAGCCGCTCAAGTATGAGTGCGCGGGCTCGATTCCAGGTCAGGCAAGTACCAATGTAACTTTTCTAAAGTTATATGTACTTTCTGAGTATATCTTGGACACCAATGACTGAAGGTGAAGGAAAACATCTTGAGGAAACCTGGACTTGTATAAGTCTGAAATCGCCAACCAACCACACGACAACCAAAATTTGATTTCTTTTTTTGATACCTATACACCAATAATAACACTAATAGAATAAATTAATCTAATCGGTCAACGTTTAAACCGTTGCTAAAGCCGGCCAGGGAGTAAATCCCTAACATAAAATAATAAACGCTTCACACTATTAGTGTAACATTTAGGAACCCCATGTTGTTAGATGGTCGCGCTCACGCTAAAATTACATACCTATTAAAATATTGTACATACCTGCCTACATGCGATCTTTGCAATTTGATCCAAAATCACAATTTAACCTGTGATGTTTCAGACATAAAATATCGAATAAATCTAGAATCATAAGCCGTTCTTCATATTAATAATACGAAACAAAGAGAGTAAGACAAATATTGATACAGAATATTCGTAGATGTAACATCGGGCGCTCGATTTAGAAAACGTTTATTAGTAGGAGGCTAAACTGCGATAGGGATGTGAACGGGTGAACGTGACGAATTCAGCTGAAAACGCACGTAGACAATTAACCCAGGGCTGACGTCTGCAGTGATACATGAAGCGAGCCCCAAAGGA
Organism: Sesamia inferens; assembly: GCA_037179545.1. Classification (NCBI taxonomy): domain Eukaryota; kingdom Metazoa; phylum Arthropoda; class Insecta; order Lepidoptera; family Noctuidae; genus Sesamia; species Sesamia inferens. Next base: position 18,108,412 of record CM073930.1, read on the forward strand.
CGATGGAAATAAAGCGGACCCGAATAAACACGGAGTTCATACATTTTCTTACCTTTTTCCCCTCGCTTAACGAAATTGGACGGAGATAATGTTCGTATTTGTATCAGAAGTTGTCTTAAGTAAGTTGTCATTGGTCTAGAAGCTTAAGCGCCCGGTTTAAACACAGATGTTCGGGAACTACGCTGAAGATATGCGGGGTTCGTTATACAAGTTTAACCATAATTGCTACCTTCTTTATACATGCCAGGTTAAAAACATGTATCGGTTAACTAATAGGTATAACACACATTGTAATTAAATTATAATTAATACTGATAGTAAAAGTTGTATTATGTGTTAAACACGCAGTCTTGACGTGCCACGCACATTCATTTATTAGTACGATGTTCCTACTTATGTATACTCTTATAAGTATGTGGAGGCATGAGGAACAGGGAGTAAAGCTCACTTATCCTCCATAGAAAAGGGGAGGATCCTCCAACCAGACGGGTGTTATGTCTGGCGGGCACTTGCCCAATGGTTGAAATTGGCAAGTTGTATGTATGCTAATTGCACGGTAAACTCTGATTGCGAGATGTAGAATTCGTGTGACGTCAGTATGACGCGTCGTTCTTTTTGTGGCGTTTGTAGGTACCGCTACAAGTATAAATAGCGACCCGCCCCAGCTTCGCACGGATGCAATCATCATCAACCTTTTTATCGCCCCACTGCTGGACACAGGTCTCCTCTCATACAGAGAAGGATTGAGCGTGCAATGCAATGCTGATACTAAATACATTACAGAAAAACTGTGAACATTGTTGTATAATAAACCGCTGCGAACGCCTCGTCGTGTACCGCCGCAAGCGCGGCACCCCGCAATTTTTAATTCTGTAATATCATCGAAAATATTCATTTAAATAATATGCTATAAAGGGCGATATAGATCTATATTAAATAAAAAAAAAAGACGTGTGGCACTCGGGGACTGCCACGGTAAAGCTATTGCATAGCATTTTGTATTTTTTTTCTTCATTTTTTTATATTTTTTTATTTTTTTTTATTTATTATTATTATTTTATTTTAATGTTTTAATTATTTATTATTTTTTTTTCTTCATAGTTATTTCTTTTCTTTTTGTTTTTATTATTATTTCTTCATTATTTTTTTTTTATTTATTTCATTTTCTTTTTATTTTCAGCTATTCGATGTTGTACATAAATACCTATACACCTATATACTTTCTCATAAACAGCTGCTTATGTATTCGTCCGGTTTCGGAGCAGCTCGTCTCGATTCGTGCGAGTTTCGTACTGCCGAACTGAAACGACGTTAGACGATGTACGGCCTTCAAGCCACACCTCCGTGCCCGTCGGAGTGGGGAGCGTGAGGTTTTTTCGTTACGGAATTTCTGGATTCGGTCCCCGCGCTCAAGGCCCGCGATAGAAGTTATGCAATAGCTTAAAAATGTATTTAAGGTATTAAATTGGACAAGGATTAATGCTGTATTAGTTAAAATTGCTTCGAAAATTAGCCGGTATTTGTCGTAAAAAGTTAATGACAAAAAATGTTATTGTGGTACATAAGAGATAGACAAAGACATATATCCTCGCGGACTTTTTTGTAGACCTTTTCCATGTATACAGTATTTAGTACATTATTTTGATAAATCTCGTAGGGTTCAGCGTGCGTTTCACTGCAAACGCAGAAAAAATTTAATTATATAATATAATGTACTTACGACATCACATTAGAAACCTCAAAAATAATAGTATTTCTCCATAATTTAGTGGATGTTATTATACATATAAACCATCCTCTTTAATCACTCTATCTATTAAAAAAACCTAATCAACCTCAGTTACGTAGATTTAAAGATTTAACACTGATTTACATGGTGCAATTTAATTGCCTATGGCTTCAATTAAGTTGAAGCAACAATAAAAATTGCTTTGTTTAAACACCATTTAGACGATGCAAGTCATTTGTAGCATCAATTTTATTGTATGTCATATGCAATTAAATTGCACCGTGTAAATCAGCCTTTAATCATAGAAAGCATGGAGCAAATCTCCATGTTACAAAGGGACAAAGGGAAAGAGATAGTGACGTTGTTTTATAATATGTAGTGATACTCGAGACAATGAGCTAGTGTCATTATTGTCAACATTACGTTACGTTTTTGTTGTAAAAGATAAAAAAAATTACAGAATTTTTTAAGCGGGTAGTAATTGTGGAAAATTATAGGGATGCCATGACGACAGCATGTATTCAGTACCTATTTAAGTTAATACTGATATTAAAAGACTTACTTTATAATGTAAGGCACAAAAAAGACGTGGCCTCTCGTACGCGATAATTCTGATGTGTAGACGTGTCAATTGATATAAGAAAATGCATGTGGTTTGTGGTTTTAGTAATCTATTTTTTATTAACCTACACCTAAAGTCGTATGAGGAACAGAGGTTCTAGTGAGTCGTTAAATTGCCACATAGTTAATAGTGAATCGAAATTGTCTTCGGAGATATCCCCAGTGATCCGGAGTGGTGCTACCTTTTACTCCAGTGCATCGGATATCGTATAGCACCAGTTTGAGGCTGACTACTGCGTAAACCGGTAGAGGAATTAAGCGCTTTTCTTATAGACCGGCCGAAAGTGCATTGTGCTGTGCCAAGTTTGTTAATGAGGTTGAAAGTGATGAATCGTGGTCACCAGTATAGATAAATGTATAAAGTTCAATCATCCACAACAGAAAAGTGAGGATCCGTCGACCAGACGGGTGTTGTGTATAGCGGGCACTTACTCAATGGTTGATGTTATTAAGTTCTATATATGTAAAAAGTCGTGGGGCCTAGTGGTTAAAACACCAGCCTCTCAAGTATGAGTGTGCGGGGTGATTACAGGTCAGGAAAGTACCAATGTAACTTTTCTTTTATTAATTTATTAATTTATAAACCAGCGCTTGACCGCAATCCCGCCTGATGGTAAGCAGTGACGCAATCGTTGATGGTAAAGCGCACTAGTTTATTAAGAGCCTATTCACTCTAGCCTTGAAGACACTCAAATTGTAGTCCGACGGAAACACCGCCGCCGGCAGATTGTTCCAGTCCCTCGATGTACGCGGTATAAAGGAGGAGGCGAAACGCTTCGTCCGGATCGTAGAGGTGTTAACAACATAAGGGTGGAAACTCGCCGTACGACGGGTCGTCCGATGGTGGAACGGAGATGGGGGAATTAAATCGTGCAATTCTCTCGCACACTCCCCAAAATGTATCCTATAGAACACCGAAAGGCTGGCTACTCTACGCCTGTGCTCTAGGCTTTGGAGACCAACTCGAGTTAAATCAGGGTCACCAGCCTCTTCGCACGCCTCTCCACTGAATCCAAAGTGGCCAGGTGACACTTAGCAGCACCAGCCCAAATGTGACTGCAGTACTCCACACACGAACGGACCTGTGCTTTGTACAACACTAGAAGCTGCCCTGGTGTGACGTACTGCCGGACCTTTGTGATAACGCCAAGTTTTCTGACAGCCACCTTGGCCTTGGACTCAATGAACCGCCCAAAGTTTAGGTTCGAGGAAATCTCAACACCCAAAAGCTGAAGGCGGTCGGTACACTCCAAGGATACATTCCGAAAAGTAGGAACCAAGGTGAACGGGCTCCTTTTGGCGGTGAGTATATCTTGGACACCAATGACTGATTAAAAGGTGAAGGAAAACATCATCAACAGCCAACCCGCATTGAGCAAGCGTGATGATTACGCTCAATCCTTCTCTGTATGAGAGGCGACCTGTGTCCAGCAGTAGGACGATAAAAAGGGTAATGAATTAGGTAAACTCTGCTTGCAAGATACAGGATTCATATGACGTCAGTATGACGCGTAGTTTGCATGTGGCGTTGTGATACCGCTACCTTATAAAACGTGATTTCCATTTTAAAAACGTCCTAATTCATAATTCTACTTAATTGAAACACTCAACAACATGTAAAAGACATTTAACTGTAAAATATCTGCTACTTAAACTTATTAAAGCAATAAGTTTTTGCCGAGGAAAAGTGTTTTGAGAAGAAGCACGTGTCGCAGCCAAAATTTTAAAAGAATTTGGGAATTTCCGTAACATAAATCTTCGTAGCGTCTAATTACATGGATCCAGCTCTCTCCGCTCTTTTCTGGGCAAACTTATGGCGGCCATGCGTCATGACGTTTTTATGAAAAAATAGCGGCGCATCCCTAAAAGCCTCTATTAGAATTATGAAATAAGTTACTCGAAAATCTTATACGTATTAGATTAATATTCCAAGAGACGTGAGCTTATACGAATAGAGCGTTGAAGTGAAAAGATGTTGGTTCAATTTAATGTTTTGTCCAGTCTAAATCCTTTTACATTGAGCAAAGCTGTGCAGTTATTGCTAGCGGTGTGGTCGAAAGAATACAGTCCGTCACATACAGATTATGTTGGCTTTGTTGTGCTGGATCTACGCAGCGAAGCGGCTCACTTGAACACAGACTGTGTGTTCAACTCCAGGGCTCTCATACTTGGAGAAAAATAAACTGCGCAAATAATACCCGCCAACTTCAACGTGGAAAAATTATTTCGAGTGCAAAGTTGCGAATAGAATTTCAGTTAACAAAAATTAATAGATGCAGCTCTATAGGATAAACTTTGCTCTCTGCACGGCTGAAACAAAGCTTTTCAGTCAGTGTTATAATGAAGTTAACAGAAAATTTTGAATTTTATGAGGGTTGTGGTAACCTCTGAAAGTTGACTGAATGAATTTTTGGGTTTTATCAAAAGAAATTAACATAAATATATAATCCAATTTACATTAATTTATTGGTAAGTTTCACATTATTACAAAAAAAAAACGCATCGGGATATTGTATTACTCAATAACTTGGTTTTGGAGGTCAAGTACCTACTTGACAGAACCGGACCGAACCTTGAACCGGATACAGACGTGATTAGATAGTCACACTATGCAATTGGTATTCACCTGAATCCGTGTCTAGTATTGACATCTCATTGGAAATCTGACTGACGGACTAATTAGACCTGTGCCCAGCAGTGGGGCGGTAAAAAGAGTGATTAGGCTCTTAATAAACTACCCCACTTCACGGCTTCTAGCGATTGCGGTCTAGCTATAATTTATAAAAAAAAAACCATTGTAGGTAGATTTCTGCGACTTCGATCACTGCGTAGTACATATGGTCAAAGGCTTTAACCGTTCTCATGTATATGCTGTCTTCAGGATTAATAATAATAATAATAATAACGATTGACGTGTGTCGGGCATGTCACCAGCCGGGTGAGTACATCAGACACATTATCTCTGGTTGCTCTCGTTTAGCTAACGGCGAGTATTTGCACAGGCATAACCAAGTAGCTAGGATTATCCACCAGCAACTTGCTTTGAAATATAAACTTGTGGATTCTGAGGTACCGTATTATAAGTATGTGCCCGACCCAGTTCTTGAAAATGGCCATGTCACGTTATACTGGGATCGATCTATCATTACTGACAGGACTATTGTTGCCAATAAGCCTGATATAGTGGTGATAGATCGATTAGCGCGCCTCGCAATGATTGTCGATGTTACGATTCCACATGACGGGAATCTCGTGAAAGCTGAGAAAGAGAAACAAATTAAATATCTCGACTTGGCGCACGAGGTTGTCGACATGTGGAATGTGAACTCGGCAGTCATTGTACCGATTGTCGTATCGGCCAATGGTTTGATAGCCAAGAGCCTCGACCAACATCTATTGAGGCTCTCGTTAGGCAGTTGGATCAAAGGCCAGATTCAAAAGGCAGTACTCCTCGATACGGCCCGCATCGTTAGGAGGTTTCTGTCTCTGGAGCTCTAACCACCGGTAGCTTGGACCCCGCTCCCGCCATCGGTGGAACACTATTTTTTATATTTTTAAATGTTTTTATGTTTTTTTATAAATATTTAAAAATGTAAATGAATATGTATATGTATAAAAATAAACGAAGTAATAATAATTATGGTCAAAAAACTATTATCCTCATTTAGTATTTCTGGTATCCACTGTTGTCTGTAACCACAGTCGATATTGAAACCGAAACATTAATGCGGGATCCTACTTTACGTTTCTCAAAATACTTGAATTTTATTTAAATAGAGGCCGTACAGTCAGCAACAAAAATGGCTTCAGTTTTTCGAATTAAATTTCTATTTTAAATCATCACTCATTCCGTTCTGAGTAGTAATACTTAAAGATTTAATTTTCACGACTACTTGAGGCTGAGTTCTCGGTAACTTGTTATTATTAATTGCTTGCTCCATTAAGTCCATTTAATATCATAGACAGAAGCATTTAAACTGCGCACTAGCTTGATTGGTTCGAAAGTCACTCGAATATTAAATTGGCTTTATGTAGAGCTAGTTGTTACTTACAACCTAACATGAACGTTCTGACATTACATAACAAACTGCTATGTTACCGAAATATGTAATGTGTGTGTATGTATAGCCTTTTAGTCCAAATGTGCGAAAATGCCAGCAGATTCATTCACTTACGATTACAGATTCAGAAATAGAAACAAAAGTTTTAAAACACTGGCTAGAAGCCATTTTTAAGCGCGGGTTCGGTGCGATAGTCAGCGAATGGCACCAACACGCCACGCGATCTGACGTCATACGGGGCGCAAAACGACTCGCGTCTTTGACTGAGCTCCCTTTTGTCACGTTACCGTATGAAGAGTTTCCAATTCTGAATTCAAGAGTATGAACATGCAACGAAACGAATGGAATCAAAGGAGTGTTATATTGTGTAAACAGAAATGCGAGTAATCTTGCACAACTCCAATAACATTCATTACAACCATTACAGTTTTTTTTAATAATTATAAACTTGCGCTTGACCGCAATCCCACCCGATGGTAAGCAGTGATGCGATCGTTGATGGTAAAGCGCGCTAGTTTATTAAGAGCCTATTCACTCGGAAAAACTGAGCTAATAGATGCAATGTTAAACCCAACATGATAAACCCAACAACACGACGAACAATGCTGCGCCAGAGGGGGATTGATCTGAAGATCCGTCACGACCAAACTCCCAACACAACAACATTTGGCGCATCGTACCCGGCACACATTGCAACACAGCTGCTCAGACCCGTCATCCGTACGGCTTTCACCAGACATCATGCCGGAACACGACAAATCGCTTCGCGGCAAGACTTTGTCTGGTGGGTGGTAACCTCTGCCGGCGGCCGATGTTATGGCCTACCACCGAGGAGTTACTTAGTTAAGTTTACTTTCGTGCAATTTCTTTTGGGTTAAGTAAAGTTTGATACTGCACTTTTGTGCCCTAATCAATTTTGTTGTAATCGTGATCGCGTGGAGGTATAAGCATGATTTAAGAACATAAAATAAATGCATTTGTTTTCCATTAAATTTCACACAGATACTTAATCAAAATACTTTAAGTATTATTTTAACGTCCCACTTGACTCACTACTTACATAACTCATTTCATCAATTACCTAAATTTATGTTTTTTTTTTAAATAACACGTCACAATAATATTTTACTCACTATACAAGTAATAAAAGATTCGCTCATAAAATGTCCATTCATGCAAAGCGTCCTATTAATTCTTTAGTGAATAGAATTCGTTAGCATCGAATGCAAGGTAACGTTGCGATTGGCCTGTGCAAGTACGGTGGGGCACTTGGCCTCCCACAACTGGCTCTACATGCACTACAGTACGTGATTGGCTCTGTTAGCAGTATAAGTTCACGAGAGCTTTAAAGCACTCTTTTGTCACAAGGATGTAAATATATAGAGAATATAATTATTTTTAGTAAACTTTGAATATGGAACCGCAGTTTTCAGATTTCCTTTACATCTTTTGCTGTTCGAAGCATAACAAATGTTCGAAAACATTTTTCTTACTTGTATTGTGGTGTTCCTGCATTGTAGGAAATATTGACGGCGGATTTAAAAACAATTTTCATTAAATAAGTATTGGAATATGGTGGCTATGAGTGCCTTATTTCTTTATAATGTTTATACTTATATGTCGTAAAAAGAAACCCACGTAATTATATTAATAATACACTGCGTAAAATTATCTGTGACACAACATAAAACCTTTCTTTTCTTGAGCTTCCAAGCCCAAAAACCAGTCAAACATCCAATATGAAAGGAATAAATTTATCTCTCGAGAAAACGGTTGAATAAGAAACCCGAAAGCGTTCGAAGCGTCAGTTACAATAACTATTGTCACATTCAATCAAACCATTCAAACAATGTGTGCCCTCGACAAAATAAAACGCGGGGAAGTTGGTACGTAACAATTCCCGGGATCCATACAGTAAAAACAGTGGGATCTCATCCAATTTTGCATTCAATCTACGACCACGAGAATTGCTTCCTCCGAGATGACCCGCCACTTCCACTCGCCGTAAAGCGATGACCTAATCCGGTTTATTTGATTTGGGTTTCTGACTTCAGCCTTCTTTACCAATTTGTAAGAATAACGTCAGATATGGAAACTCACAGCCACTTTGTATTAACTCAACCGATTACGCAAACCGAGCTCTGAGTACTCGCAGGCATGCTATTTTGCATCCACGTCAGCCATAGAGTTCCTAACTCCTAGAGAGACTTTAAAACAATTACACTTTTCACCAACGTCTGTCGTCTATTTGTCGTAGTCTTTCTTCTTACTTTTTTATTTTGTTTTGTGATCATTTACAGTGATTTAGCATCCCGACGACAAACTTGAATGATATACGTGACTTTAGAATTGCTGACAAAATATCAAAGAGAAATTTCGCAAGTCAAAGTTTAAAGTCTCAATCTGATCCATAATGCTACTGAAACGCTGTGTGTCTGACACGAGTTGCTTTGATTCGACAAATTTTACGTCTCGCCGAATTAACTGTGAGATTCAGCTACAAAGAACAATGAAATCTTCAATTTGAGAATCTTCATTAGCACGTTTAAATTGCTTTGGATGAGGCGACGGAAATTTCATAACTAGATAGACATGCTCAAGGATTCTAGTTTTAAAACTGCGAGCGACAGCCATTAATTCGCAAGTGAAATAAAGAAGTTATCAAGAGTCGCGGTGGTAGGAGTAAACAAGGCCTGTTGTGGGTCATGTGATTAATTTCAGCGAACACTTTCCGGCCACAAATGGCTTGTCAGAAAGTTTATTGCAGTAAAAAGCTTGAGTTTGTACGCGGAGAATGACGCGAGGCTTTACACTAATGGCCCTTGAAGTTTCACCCATTAAAACCGAGTTTTTTAACCGAACATTTGGGTATCTATGAAATGTGATGTTATGCCGCAGATGTTATAAATTTTACTCATAAACTTCTTACATAATGTTTTATGTTGTATGTTGTAGCTCGCACGATATCTTCCGTTTACGCTATCGTAATCGCAAAGATGACTTGCGTTATCTTTGCGAATGATCTAGCTTTTGAATTCATCCGAATCCAAAATTGTCTTAATGAGGAAGCGTTTTCAGGTCACTTTATAGAGGGGACTAATTTGCATATTATCGGGGTGTGGACAGAAGGTCGCGTGTCAGTGAGGTCGAATTACCATAAGAATGGGCCAACGAGGTGAACGTTTTGTTAAGGCTTCAACCAATGTCCCATTGTAACACAAGTTTTCTTAACAATTACCCGAAGAAAAAGTCCGCTCTAATTGGGACGATTCTCTTAGCACGGAATTGGAGCAAACCTTCAGAGGCTAATGTTTACAAAGTATGTATCTAGAGTTACATTAACCTGGTTTAAAGTTTCCCTGATATAAAATAAAATGATCATATAAATAATTATCGTTATGTTTATATAACGTACCTACACTACACAACATGACAATGTTGGTTCATTGAACACAAAACCCGGTTGCATGTTTTCTTAATGAAATAGAACGAACCAATTATCAAATGAACAAAAGAAAACAAATGAACAGACGTTTCGCTTGTATTTTTCTTCATTTATTTCTATTAGGTGTGTAGCTATCAGTATTGTCCTTCATTGTCGCGGTGTCACCAGACAGCCAGGTTTATAGTCGCATGCCCCGAGGCAGTTTCCTACTACCAGAAATTTAGGGTCCATAAAATTGATGAACAGTTTCTTAATAGCGTCGAGTGACTTCTTACGATTTTTAATTCCCGATTTCTTGAAATATATATGAGTACCTACATAAACAATGAATGAGGTCACACTGGCGTTATTTGCTTTCACAAAATCAATTTAGTCAAAAACCGTTTTTGCTTGGGTCGTCTAAGTGTGGTACGAACAATATTTGCAGTCGAGACGCTATATTCGGAGCTACGAGTGGTGCTGTCGGCATTATTGGAATTTGCGGTACCACCTAAAGGCGGAAGAAACGAATAGATTGTTACGTCGACACTAAAATAATAATATCTTTTGAGAGGCCACTATTTCTATTAGTGTCGCTACAAACTTAATTAAACTGTCGCTGATTCTGATGGAATTAGGTGTAAAAGCTCTTACGCCTTTATAGGCTTAAGGCAAGATATTTCATCGATACACAGAACTAACTCATCGGTAATGATTCGTCAAAAATAGATAATTTTATCAACAAAACAACAATTTTAGTTTAGACTAATTAAGCTCGGAAACAGAGCTTATGCCCAATTCAGGCATTTTCCCATTTCGCGTCGTTTTTGTTTACGCTTTCGTCCTACTTCTGAAGCTTACCCTATATTTCATCAACAGTTTACGAGTACCTATCAATGACTTATGAATACTGATAATTCCGCGTCCTTGTCTTCGCGTGACGCTTTCCGTCGCGTTATCGCCGCTCTTAGATCGCTTAACGGGTAAATTTACTGGAGTAGACTTCGTAACGGAGGTGTTTTATCATCGCAGTGCTTGAATATGCAAGCGAGGAACTAATATAGTACGCTAATAGCAATAATTTTAGCCGATATGGAGAGTTCTTGTCTTTGTGGCCGGTCGAGGAGACCTAGGGGGAGATTGCGGATGCGTTATTGCTGAGGTCTTTGGGTCAATCCAGACGATCATAACATTTTATTTCCTTTGTAGCCTATGGTGTGTCCTATTATTGGGCAAGTTTTCTCACAAAATTATAAAATAATCCCACAAACCACAGCCCAATCTAATGCTACTAGAATGATTGTTGCGCCACTTTTCCTTCCGAACTAAACTACTGAAGTCACTGGTGAAGGGCGGCCATTTTAAGAGACTGCCTCATGTAATTTCGACATTTAAAACGTGCTGATTCTCAAACTTTTTTATTAAATAAAATGTTATATTACTTCTATTTTTGGCTACAAATTCAAATTTAACTCCTATTGAATTAGATATCTTTCTTCAGTCATCGGTTATTAACACAATTCCAATAAATCTAGCTGATATACTTACTTATCTTCAGATTCTAAGTACTAAACTTCCTCGTCTTAAACGACGGCATTCGCAGAAAGATTTTCCGAAACATCCGTGGCACGTGAAATTTATAATATTCGGTCATTCTATTTTTTATTTACATAAATATAATCTACACTTCTAAATCATATTCATAATTAAACAGTTAAAAGCGAAGTTACGCGTGTAAATAATAGTACCATTATTAAGCCATTAATTCATCAATCAGTTCTTTAGTCATTAAACCACAAAAGATACAAAGTAAAACTGTTTTATTTATCATTGTTTCGTAATGAAGGCGAGACTTAATCGAGGAAAACTCAACTACTATAGTAGATAGATACAAAGTAAGTCACGCGATGCGTTAAGGTACCTATATTATGCAGATAGGCATCATTGTCTCCTATTTAGCTCAATATCCATGATATCAAACCTGAAAGTTCCAGTGTTTAATGATGACCTAAACAATCAGTAATGAGTACCCACAGGAGATTTTACTTCAGCACCGCTTAAAGACTTTGTGACTGTAATGTTTAGTATACAGAAGAATATTCTCGAAATCTCGATCTCGGTGGTAGGCCATAACATCGGCCGCCGGCAGAAGTTACCACCCACCAGACGAAGCCTTGCCGCCAAGCGATTTGTCGTGTTCCGGCATGATGTCTGGTGAAGCCGTACGGAGGACGGGTCTGAGCAGTTGTGTTGCGATGTGTGCCGGGTACGATGCGCCTAATGTTGTTGTGTTGGGAGTTTGGTCGTGGAGGGTCTTCAGATCAGTCTCCCTTTGGCGCAGCATCGTCGTGTTGTTGGGTTTAACATTGCATCACCTCGCTCAACTGCCATCTTCCTTCCTATTCGCTCAGTTTTTCTGAATGAATAGGCTCTTAATAAACTAGCGCGCTTTACCATCAACGATCGCATCACTGCTTACCATCAGGCGGGATTGCAGTCAAGCGCTAGTTTATAATTATTAAAAAAAAAGAACATTCTTCTGATTTCCGCTTGTCACTCTTGTAAATTTTGCCGTGCTAAATGTACTACCGTAACCATGTTTGTTTTACGCAAACTCTTTTAAGGTTGCGTCATACCGAAATATTGTACCAAAACGGCAGTAGAACTATTTCGGTGAGTCGTGAGCAATGTTTACGTTCCCCGGTTTTGGTCTCGTGGTGACAAGGGTGACTGTTGAGTGCAGCTGATTCCCAGATTGGACAAAATAATATTGGACTTCTCCATCAGAAAATCATAGTATAGCCTAGAGCTTGGAAGCCACAATAGTGATATCCCCGTATCTTAAAAAGCACGTTAAGCCGTTGGTCCTACAATTGCTCTGTCTCCGTTGGTGTTGGATTTCAATTCATCGAATGATCTATGAGCGTAAGTGGAGAAAGAATGCACCTGTGTCTGCGTACACACTTATGCACTATAATATCTCATGAGCCGTTAGTACCGCGCCAACGCATTTTGCGCCAAATAAAGCTTCATTATGCAAGTTTACACTGGAATTAACTCACTTTAAAGACACGTTTGAGACCAGCGGTTTGTACCGTAGCAGTGCAATAGGTCGGTCTGGTTCGAACCTTGACAGGCGCTTTATTTTGTGTAAATTATTTCATCACCACTGCTCTCAAAACGGTGAAGAAAAACTTCTTGAGAAAACTGTCATTTTTTTTTGGACAAAACCCGCCACCCTTTTTCCCACCCACTGCAACTCCTGAAAGCCAGAATCAACAGTGGAGACCGCCAGAAAAACAGCGAGCAATGAAGCTCGACGAATCCCGGAGAAACGATTCAACTGTCTTGGATCCCGCAACGAAATTAATCAGAAAAGAATAGCGGAGGAGTAAGAAAAAAGATATTTTTTCCACTTCCCTCCATAACAAGCAGGAAACAGAACAGAACTAGGCCAATCGGCACAAAGGGACATTATTGCAACTGGGAGAAGCCCAGATTGCCAAGCACCACGGAATAAAATTTGATTAAGTTAAAGGGTCCTAAGTAGGTATGTGCTGTTACAATTTGGCTTGTATCCAAAAAAATAATTTAATGCCCATCAGACAGATTTCTAAAAAATATTGAACACGTATTTTTTATTTTTTCTTTTATTCAAATACTTAGGAAGATATATTGTTTTGAAATATCGCATGACGTCACGCCGTCGTAAAAAATATACCATGGCGTGACGTAATTAGCCCCCACTCCGTAACTTTAATACGCTATATTTCAGTAATTTTTGGTAATTTCGACAAAATAAAAAATACGGGTCTTAATTTTTTTTATTATCTATAAGACGGACTAATTATTTTTTTGATTTTAATACCTTGGATACATCCCTATTGATTCCAATAATAGGTAACTGGCATGTCTTATAAGCAAAACTTCGAAGACATGTGACATGTACCAACCCACACTGAGCCCACGTAGTAGATTACGGCCAGTTCCCTTTCATTGAGAGGAGGCCTGTCTCTCAAGAGTGGCAACATTATAGGCTGATTATGTAAAATCATACTTTACGTCACGATGGTATAATACAGTTCACGAACAAAGTCCTTTAAATATTAGCTTCTAAAATACCGAAGCAAAGTTAGTGTTAAATCAAAAACGTGCAATGTGAACCAGAAAAGCATTTTACGTAGTGTCGTTGTCACGCACAAACTTGTCGAACTAGATATCTGTGTACAAAATTATTCAATAGAAATCTGTAGCATATCTCTCACACATTGTTCTGTATACATTGAAAGACTTAGGTATATTAAACTGATGACTGATATACAGTATGTTAAGAAAACCCTGTCCGACCCGTGAAGGTGTTGTAAGGTATAGATAACTGATTCTGCTAATGGATACAAAACCGGACTAAATTAAAAAAAAAAATCCCCAAAAAAAAAAATATTTCGCAAAAAGTGGTAACTTAATAAATGTGCGTTCACACTTCCGCGGGCGGCGGGCGGCAGGGCACGCGGCAAAATACCGGTGTTGTCACTTTTTTAAAAATTACCAAATTTCGGGGAAGTGCGAATTAATTCCCGGGAAAAAAAGATTATTTCAAAATTCGTTTGTATCGGTACTATGATGATAACGTAAAATTTTATATTATATTTGGTCATGTGTTTACCTAACCTTTATTATCCTTATGGGTCGGACAGGGTTTTCTTAACATACTGTATATCTAAATATTTGACGTATTGGAAATTGGAGATTTAGACAGAACGATAATAATCTCGTTGATAGGGTCGAGAAAGGTACGAAGTCATTAACTGGGTTTACGAACAAAGTCGTAAGTTCACATTAGTACCTACCGCATATTTGAAATGAAAATGTTTCAAATCCTAAAATACAATTTGTCTAAGCGATGAGAAGCTTGAGAGAAATTCTCATTTATTTTTCTATTTTATGAAAATATTTCAATCATAGTGAAATTTAAGCAAATAGATAAAGTGGAGTACTTTTGGAACTTTAATCAAGATAATATTTAAGAATCTAAAGAGATGTTTAGTCAACCAATTCAAATACATGATAACTTCAATTTATATTCAGCACTCAAAACCCTAGATCTAATTCAGTTCTTTTGTTAAGAACAATCTGATTTACTAAGCACACCTGGTTCACAGTTTCCTAAATCCAATTTGTAGGTATATTTGCTATTTATTTAGAGATCATTATTAACAACATCTTAACTTTATCGATCCCACGCAGCAAGAAGAAAATAACATAGATAATTATCGTGCAAAAACAGACCCAAATATAAATACAATCGTAATCATAGTACTTAATTATATTCAAAAGAAAATCGCACCAGAACACATAGACCCCCTCACTTCTATTGGGGGTAAAAAGTGCTCAAGGATTCAATGGTGCGAAATAGCGGGCGGCGCGGTTGGCGCAGTAAGCGTTATTAAAATTTGCCTACAGTAGCACAACGAGTGCCAACCGACGAATGAGAAAGAAAGACGAAATTAGCCAATTTTATGAGGTTGCAGACTCGTCAACTTGTGCCTTTGAACATTTTCAAACTTAATTTTTGTTTAAGCCGAACGATTTACCCGATCCGAATCCAATGTTCTGTACATGACTGCAATGTTAATTAAAACGCTTTGTATATTGAGCTTCACTCTTTAATGAGAAGCTTAATGTTCAATTAGTATGCATATTTTCGCGGTAAACATCGTAGCCTAAGCGAAAATATAAGAATATTATTGTATATATCCAGTCCATCCTATAGTATACGTTAGCTTGCCATATCCTCGTGGGGGCAAAGAAAGGGTTAATGCGTTTTGGTGGACCGCGTTGTTAACCCGTATGACCGCCATTCCGCCCAAGGCTGCGTCCGAAGGAAAATAAAAAGGTTATCGAAATAATTTTTGATGCCCGCCAATTGTCATTTACTACTGCGGGCAACACTGAAAATGATAGGGTGGCCCAGAACACTCGCTAAGCGGCCAACTTCAATTATATTTCGTTTAGAGTTTGTGTAATAAAGCTAACCAACCAACTGTTTTACGACCCTATACATATTGTAACGTTAGCATCTTTCTAACTAGGTATAAATAAAATTGAAAAATTTGTTTTGGAAGGATCCGAATTTATTTTTCAATGTCCTATTTGGTAGGTAATGGTTTAAGTTAGGTAAGGTTATTATAGTTTAATTTCGATTATAAGGTTTAGATATCCAGTATATATATTTTAATAAAAACACAATAAAAGATTACCTTTTAGAATAAACTGATTTAGGTAACATAATATTGAGAATGCCCACGTTCCCGTATATTTTTATTTAATTAAGACGCCCGTCAGAAAACATTTCATGTTTTATTTTTCTAGTTACCTGAAAGCATAATTTTATTTTTCCATTACCGCTGCCTTCTTAATTGCCGTTACTAAAAGATATCGAGTCAAAATGATATTAAAGCTTTATTTAAAGCATGAATATTACTAATGGATCACTAATTACAGGAAAATGCTTTTTATTTTTACGTTATATCTTTAATTATATTGTTCTATAACTATCACTTATTATTTAGGTACATATATTAATTTAAAACTGGCATGATGGATAGAACGAGTTTAAAAAAGAATATATTATTTAAATTCTTAAGTTTGTCCGTATTTTAGAAAATGTTAACCCTTATAATAACGCAGCTTTCAGGCTACTGAATGTCTTTTTGAAAATTTAACGTCCACAGTTGGGACTTCTGTTTTCAAAATTAACATAAGAAAAATTTCATTTAAAAATTGTGGTAGCGAGTTGGAAATGTGGCTTTATCTTGTATTTTTGTAATACGTACTTTGTTCCCTAAATAGACAGGAAAATTTAAGAAAAAGTTTTGTTTATTGTCTGTAAAACTTATTTGACTAACAATCATATAATGGCTAAAACAACAAATCTTGTTTGTATTGTTCACAAAGTTGACTAAACAGATAAACTGCTTACAAGAAACAGGCAGTGTTGTAGTAATAGACGCGATATGAGAAACGAGTATTGTACGTGTTTCGGTGAATAGGTGAAGGCATACAATCGGTAGCGAGTTAGCAACCCCTCATGGAACAATCTCGACGTGAACGACTATATCGCGGGGTGGCCGTCGCAGTGATTTGTACACTGCTTCCTATTTATTCATGCAGGTTCTAGAGACGATTACCTACTCCCGCGGCTCATGAATAAATTTGAATAATTTCCCGCTGAGGTGTAAATGATGCAAGTTTTTGCATTTAAAACTGTTATTAATCACTTTGCTTATTCCGTTGACAATATGCGCAGTCGTTGTTCCTATTAGTATTAACATTTTTAAAATTCTTAAGAAATTTTATTTTTGTAACAAATGATTGTAGCTAAAGCTGTTGATAAATGTTTGCTTCCACGATCTCCATAATAAACGTGACAGTACAATGTATTACTTACTTGTAGTGTAACGACACGCCATTCGTAAAATGCAAATGTGAAACCGCATACAAAATGCAACAATTCGAAATGCTCTAATAAAATTATGAACGATTGGCTAGCTTTGTAACATATTTTTGTGCAAGATATTTTTGTGGCTATGGATATTATAACTACCTTTTTAAATTTTCAGTTTGTAATCCTGTACATAAAATAATTAATCTTAAAATGAGGCCATCATGTCGTTCTTTAGTTCTTGAACTTGTTTATTTTCTCAAGCTTTGCAAAAGTATTAATAAAACTCATTAGGTAAGTGCTCGTTTCACAATTTTGCCAATTCATTACAAATAGAAGAAAATTACACAGATTTTTTTATTTGTCACGTAGCTCATAAAGCCTTTACAAATAAACTTATTTGACGGTCTAGTGCCATTTCAACTAAACAACAGAACAATGGATGACGAATTGACGATGAACCTTGAACAAAAAAAGCTTGCGTCAAAAGGGACACAGCCCACTTCTAATCCCAACTACATAAGTACTTCCCTGGAGACAGAACATTTTGTTTTCCCTTGCCAATCACATTTCAACAGCATCGAAATACGTGAAATCTATCCGAATGAACCAACCAATAAAATACTGTTAATTGCTTTTTTAAAAGATTGGGTATTCATTCGAATTTCAAAAGTCAGTTTCAGTGAAATTGGGAAGTACCTACCGAATCTCGCATTAATAGTTCTAAATTGGAATTCCTACACATTGGGCTTGTCATCGTTATGGGTTTGCCTTTACCTACACTTCTACTTACCTTCTTTATTAATATGTGTTTTTAGGGTTCCGAAGCCAAATGGCAAAAAATGGAACCCTTATAGATTCGTCATGTCTGTCTGTCCGTCCGTATGTCACAGCCATTTTTTTCCGAAACTATAAGAGCTATACTGTTGAAACTTGGTAGGTAGATGTATTCTGTAAACCGCATTAAGATTTTGATGCAAAAATAAAATAATGATAATAAATATTGGGGGCTCCCCATACTTAGCACTGAAACTCATTTTTTTTTTCATCAAGCACATACGTTTAGGGTATTTATGGATAGGTCTTCAAAATAATATCGAGGTTTCTAAAATATTTTTTTAAACCGAATAGTTTGCGTCACAGACGCTCCTAAAGTAGAAAAAAGTTGGTCGCCCCTCTAACTTCTAAAATAACAAAATGAAAATTCTAAAAAAAACATATGATCTACATTACTATAAAAATTATCAACGAAAATTGTTTTGAACGAGATCTAGTAAGTATTATTTTAATACCATTTAAATCGCAAACCGCTTATTACCGCGTAATTTTTCATACAAATAACTTAACTCCTTTAATTTCATAAATCAATGGTACGGAACCCTTTTTGCGTGAGTCCGACACGCACTTGGCCGGTTTTTTATTTTTGGGAAATAAAGTTTTAGCCTATTTAGGGATGTCAGTCGGTCGATTCAATATAAAATCGTGAAAAATATGCGTGTCAATAATGTACATCCTTTACAATTAGTTGGAATGCCAGCTTACTCCACGCTCACCTCACCTAAGCTTTCACGGCGATTATGTAACCCTTAACAGAATCGTATTCCAGAACGATTTTTTTAAACTAATCGTTCTTTTTTATAAGACGGTACATTCAAAATAACCTAGAACATGGAATTAGCATGTACTAATGATATGAAGCCACCAGGTTATGAAGTCGTAAACAATAAAAAAAACATATTTAAGTAATATTAATTGTACCAGAGTTCCCAATTTTAGCCTTGTTTCCTATTTAATTTTTATTTTGTAGAAAAACAATTATCATTTCAGTGCACCATACAACAGTTGATTGGTAAGCGTGTTGCAAGATTGATCGGTACTCTGTGACGTTAACCAAGCTAATATCCCAACCCTTGACAACCACATGAAATAATTGTAACCAGAAATAATTTTACGTACAGGTGTACGTACAATAACTACCTAATTACGGATATTCATCATAAAGCGACATTAGCGCCTACGCCCTTGCTTACAAACTAAACAAATTTGAAAACAGTGCTTCTTTTTCTTTTTATTTAATTATGAAAAGGACGGAAGATAAATAATAGTGTAGTTCTGTCAAAATTAAATTAGTCAGCGCCTGACGTAGTTCGACGTATTTTTAGTCACAATGTTTATAATCGCGTCTAAACTGTCTATCGAAGTATCTTAATTTAACAAGATAAAACTAATATGTAATCTTCTATGCTTTTGTTATTATAATGAAATAGAAAGAAAAAGACGCACTTGACTTAAAATCAGTTTAGTTTTTGAAAAAGAGAATCGGTGCCATTGTCGTGTTTCGGCATTATAACACATCTCAAAAACCTCGTGTACCAGGTCAAGATACTTGTTTAATATAATCTACCACCAAATGTACGATCCGCGTACTGTTTTCCAAAAAAAAAAAAAATCTCTGCTACCATATAATGCTTGCAAAGCCCCGGCGTTTCACACGAAAAATAAAATCAAACGTGCCACACCCGACTACCTTCATAAAATTAAAGATTAATAGATTTTCACTAACCACGATGTCGCTGACTCGATGCCAGAAGTATGTTTCGTGTTGTGTAATGTGTACCCAATGTCCTATCGTTTAATATAACTAAATAAATATATACGGACAAATCACACAGATTGAGCTAGCCCCAAAGTAAGTTCGAGACTTGTGTTATGGGATACTAACTCAATGATACTATATTTATAATACATACATATATAGATAAAATCCAATACCCAGGCCAATCAGGAAAAGGTCGTTTTCCATCATGACCTGGCCGGGGATCGAATCCGGGGCCTCCACGTCGCAGGCAAGCGTGTTGACCGCTGCGCCACGGAGGACGACTAGATTTATAATACACATAAGTAACACATGAATGTGTATGTGTTCCCCGAAAGGTCTGTAGACATCCTTCTCCACGAAGAAAGTTCAGCCTCCAAACACAGCGACTACAATGGCGTCCGAGTGCGCCATCCCTCTTTATATGCATCGCCCCAATGCGAACGCACGCGACCAGTCGTGTTCACAGGTTGGTCCGGTCTTTTCAACTCAATTACTATGTACTGTACCGATTACAGGGCGTCCGAACGCCAAAAAGACAGATCAGCCATTCTTTATATATATAAAGAATGGCTGATCTGTCTTTTGGCAGTATATATATACTGTCTCGCCCCAGCGAACCGCGGGTGCCGTATGCCACGAAAACTCGTTTCCGACTGACAGCCGACGATCAACGTGTCGCCAGGCTCCCGTCAACGTCAGTGTTGCTAGGGAGGCCAGCCAATTTAACCAAACTGGACTTTTATTCTAAATAATAGTTGATGAGTTTTTCTTCCTCAACTTTCAGTAGGTTTTTAGATTATTTACTTCTGAATACACATTTGCATTAAGTGAGCATACTGCAAAGATACAATAAACAAATGCTTTGAAAAACGAGCGATACTAATAGCTTAAGACATGTTTCTTCTCTAAACCACTCGACAGAGCTACAATGAGATGTTTCATTCGAACAGCACGCAGCTTTTATCAACCAAGTTAAATTAACACATTAAGACGCTAAAGGCAATTGCCTCCGTTTTAGTTCTATCTAGCATTTGTCCGTGACTTCTCCCGTTTACATGTGAAAACAAATCCTACGAGAATATACATACTATACGGATTAAAAGTATCCAACATGTTAATTTTCTTTCTCTTCAACCTATAAAGTTCCACTGCTGGACAAAGGCCTCCCTCAAGGTTTCCCATTACATTTGGGGGGAGTTTACCATAACCAAAAGTAATAAGGGAGCTTGACAGAGGGATTGGGGATCGAAGTAATTTGATATTCCATAGAAGAAGCGCTGCCCTGGTGAAAGTTTCCTTTCATCTCGACTCCTTCAGCCGGTTTTGCGCTAGTTCGCTATACCTACAGACAAACGAAAAAAATCCTCTTAACTAATTTATTGTATGTACTACCTGTGTTTGCTTTCGTGTGCAATAAAAATGCAGTATGTGTAAATAAAAGTAGCGTAAGTTACTCATTTAAACATTAGCTACCTAGCTTGTCAAAATCGCCGTCAAGGCCATTTTGGAAATTAGTTGAACAAAGAAAAACAAAAAACAATGAAAAAATGCTATACAGTACAAGTTCATATGAATTCAGCAAAAGTTGTTATTTTGACAATACAAAAACAAACGCTTCAATTTCATTTATTTATATATATTCTAATTCTATTATAATCTTTGCTTACTACATATACACCGACACTCTAGTTCATTGTAATCCCAATGTATGTAGATGGCAAATCAATAATTTATACACAATCGCTTCGCTCTTGTAGTTAAAAGCAATCATAATACGATTTAAACGTGTTTTCGTATGCGTAAAGCGTACCGTGATGTGGATATTCGATATTTCGCTGATAGCGGTAGTTGACAATGAGAGATGAATTTATAGTGGCAGGTAATGCTTGTTCAACGTCATCCTTTCACAAGCCTGACTTTGTTGGTGAATTTCGTTGATTGCCCCATTTAATCGCGCTGATTCACTTCGTTTATCAAATTTTATTCTAAGTTCAAATATATTTTGTTTTTGACCCAATCAAAGGTGACTTTTCTGTACCCTCTGCCTTAAGGTTGGAGCCATTAATTTTTGTTTGTACCTTGATCATTTATTTGGTCATGCCCCCACAATTACACGCGAAACATTCATAAAAATAAAGGAGGTTTCATTTTAGTAAATAAAACATTATGTACTACATTAAAACTATGCTCCATGCATTAAACACACATCGATCAAGTTTCAGTCATAGAGAATACAGTGATTCCGCCACCTCATTAATAATAAATTAAACATATAACAGCAGTTTGCTCGTGCGTAAAGCAGCAACATGCATACAGTGAATGGACACGCGACACTTCACCGGACAGAACATGTCACGACTGGATTTATGGACATCACTTAGTTGCACGTCATATGCTACTGCACCACTATTCAAAAAGTGATTTCAAACATTTCTACGGCAATTATTATCAACCTCAGTCCTGTAACTGTTAGACTGGCACGACACGCACGTACGACAAACGTTCCTTGTCTTTTTAATGAAAGTTCAGTCGCTAGTGTCCCTCAGGATTAGTTCATTTGGACATGGAGTAAATTTACTCAGGCCAATCTAATATGGGTACACGCACGAGATAGCTGTGATCTTATTTAATCTATGGCTTTAATTTCGACCTGGGACCTACGATAATATCTGATAGTACAAGAAAAATAACTAATATAACGCCTGGAATGGGTTCATTGTTTTCCTTCAAGAATTAATTTAGCGATGTTGAGTTTTCGACCCTTATCAATAGTGGATATTATAAGTAATTGCACTATTGCCGGAACGTTTATAGGGTTTTAGTATCGGTTAATGTCGACAGTATATCTATGTGTGTTGTTAGAAACATCTGCTACGAAAGTTCCCAATAAGGACGTCCATGTTGTTTATACAACAACATTTAGTTTCACATAGCAAAATATAATCTTCAAAGGCATCTACATTTTTTTCATTACCTCAAACAGAATAAAAAGAAATACCTACGTAAAATGATTCCAAGATTCTAATAAAATCACATAAATCTTTTCAAAGAAAACGTATTTGAGAAAAAAACATAACATGTACTTTGGTTTCGTTTAATCCACATTTCTATTGAGCTGTCCATTATAGCAATTGAAACAAGAGAAGTCTTTCAACGAGAAAATTATAAAACTTTCAGAACAACATATTTAGGTAAACCTTTTTTTAAAACGATATTTCAAAATATGTGATAGCATTTTCCCGAGTTTTTATTTCATACAAAAGCAGTTAATCCTCAGTAAAATGTGACTTTTAATATCAATGACTTGTCTTGTTTTTGTATATCAAAAAGTAAGACTGAATATCGAGATAAAGCCGTAACATTTGTGCTATCATGGCATTGGATCACAAAGCAAGTAATTTTTGACAGAGTATGAACAAAATGGGATATCGTGTGCCCCAGAGGCCGGCTGAGCGGAGATATTGAACTGGTCAAGCAAAACGAATAGGTTCGGGGGACGGACCAAGTACCGCTATCGACAAAATCCGCATTCCGCTGAATTGAACCTTTCAAGTGTTTAATACATTATCATTTATTGAGTTACGCTCCTATATAGGTAAGTAAATCGAGTATTATGATATTGAATTGCTGAAAATCATTCGGAAATGGAATAGGCTATAATGATAGCGAACATTTCAGTGGTTGGTCATTGCAATAAAATCCTCTACCGAGCATTTCTGATATTTGTTGGAATCGGGAAAACAATACAAATGATTTAAACAATTACTCCATAAAAAATAAAGGTTCATTCAGTGAGGTTTTGAAATACGTGTACCCAGATTATTTCGGATAAAAGCAATGAATAATATAAAAATGATGGCAGAAAAACGAGCCATGAATATATTTTCATACTGTTTTCATATTTAGAGTTACACGCTAGTAATGATTCTTGATCTCATGAAACAAGACGAAAAAAATAATGGCCATCGGTTTTTCTATTATTACAGCCATTTTATGTACTTACATTAATGGAATTACAACTTTTCAATTTAATTGTTGTTTGTGGAAAAAAGCCGTATTAAAATTAACTATAAACTGTAAAAGAGGATATACAAATTAAAATAAGTAGATACTTAACTGCATATTTTGATCTCTCTGCATACTGAGGTCCTGAATTCGATCTCCAGCTCACACAAGATTATTGAGGTTTTCAATCAGCTGCCCGGAGTTTTGGTATGCTGCCTGATAAAAGGCTAGGCTCAGCTAAAAGAGATGAGGTTTGCTGCTTTTTACATGGGGTTGTATACTGTGGCCTACAGGTAAATAAGTAATCTTAAGCCTATGGAGTATAATATGTCACGATATCTTATCTAAATGTTATTTTAAGTAATAAATGAATTTGATTCAGATATGCAGGATTGAAACCGATTCGATTACCTACATAATGTAACTCTTTATCTGCTAATAGGTAACGTACTCCTATATTTTATCGGTTATATTTAAGGTGCATTTAAAAAGAGAACGAATATTATTACTACTGTAATCAATCAGGTACAAGTCCTAAATCCAGAGTCATTTATTTGAATTCGTTGGTTTATTGAATATCTACAAAATCTCAGTTACACAGTTACAGAAAAAATGCTGGAGGGATTAAAATAAAATGACTAGTGTAGTAAGTTATATACTTAATAAATAAGAAGAGGTAATGTATTATTTAAGTTTTTAAGACAGTTTTTCATTGCTTAGTCTTAAATACTTTTGTCATATGTTTATTATTATTATATTATAGCCATCAAATATCCTTGTTGATGATAGCCTGAAACACAGGTTTAAATAAACCTAGTTCAGGTGGTCCCAACATTAGTTTTAGATCGTAACTTTATAGATTTATATTAAATATTAGACTACAGTAAGTTAGCTTTTACGATGGTTATAATTAAGATTTTTATTACTATACAAACAGGCTTTTTGTACATTCATTGTTGTACTATTTTTTTTTTAATAACGGGCACGCCACAATAGCGGTGGTAAGTCCCCTCTTTGAGGAGTGGCTTGTGAGGCGTCACGGTGTCCTCGCCTTCCGCCTGATGCAGGTCCTCACCGGACACGGTTGTTTCGAGAAGTTCCTATTCCGGATAAGGCGGAAGGAAATGCTAGGGTGTCACCATTGTGTGGATTGCCCTGAGGACTTGGTGGAGCATACGGTGGAGGTCTGCCCGGCTTGGGTAGAGCACCGCCGTGTCCTCGTAGCGGCGATCGGCGGTGATCTCTCCCGTCCGACCCTAGTCCAGGCCATGGTCAATGGCCAAGTAGGCACCGCCTTCTGCGAAGCAGTGATGCTGGCAAAGGAGGAGGTGGAGCGCGTGAGGCAGCGGAAATCCCAGCGCCCTCACGCCACTAGCCGCCGCAGGAGACGCCCTGATCAACACCGAACTTTCGGCTACCATAGGCGCGGGCCTGCGTGCGGTGAGTAGGTCGCCGCCGGTAAAGACCAGACCCGAGTCAACGGCGCGTCGTGTTTCACGCACGCCTGAAAGAGATTTCAGCACATCATGACGAGGTCCACGAAGACCGATGCCTCTTGAGTCAGGGTTGCGGGTTGTTTAAAAAAGAAACCATGGCCCTGGCGCACAGGCAAGTGAAGAAAGACGGATGAGTTTTAGTCAGTAAAAGTCTGACACGTCCTTCCACTCCGCCCATGGCAGGAGAGGTCATTTGATGATTTCCCATCCCAAAAAAAGGGCCTCATGATCTCATCGCCATTAACCGAGATCCGATTTAAAATAAACATTCACAGAGATAAAATAGTTTCTTGGAATAATGTATCGGTTTACAGTGGAATTCTAAGCGCAATCCTTAAAGCTAGTGTGAGATTATTATCAAGCGTATTAGACACTTAGTAATGCTACTAGGGCGCGGATAGAACATGTTAAAGACTTGGCTCTATGAGAATTGTAACTAACGGAATAAAATGGCAGTTTGGAAGTAGTTTTAGAAAGTTTTTTTTTTTTCTTTACTAAAAACTGCCCTATACTAGGAATTATTCCGGTGTCAACATTTAAATTCAAATACACAAATACCCAAACCCGGAACCTGTAGACCATTATTTGTTCTGTGTGGGGATACCCGAAGTACATAGCAGCCGCTCGCTAATACTAGAGGCGTTATTAGCTTACATGTCCCCACTGCTAAGATGAAGGAATCCTCATCCTCAGTAGATCAAAATCTGCGTCGTCGATGCGTGGTCTTAGAGATGTTGTTTTAAATGTTCTTCCTTTTTTTTTTTTTTTTTTCGATTCTAAATCATCAAATGATCGCTCCCGCTCTGGACGAACCGGAAGGGTGTGTCAGACTTTTACTGCCTTACGCACTCCGCCTCCTCCTTTGCAAGCATCACTGCTTCGCAAAAGGAGGTGACGGCCTGTCATGTACTTATGCTCCGGACCATGGTTTGGACAAGGGCGGCACGCGAGAGATCACCTCCGATTGCCGCCACGAGGACACGGCGGCACTCCGCCCAAGCCGGGCAGAGAATCCTCACAGTGGTCTCTGACATTTCCTGCCATCTTGTCCGGAACAGGAACCTCTCAAAACAGCAATATCCGGTGAGGACCTGTGTCAGACGGAAAGTAAGATTGCCGTGACGCCTCTCTAATCACTCCTCAACGAGTGAACTTACCCTCGCTATTGCGGCGTGCTCAGCACTGCGTTGCAATGATCGCACTCTCCATGTCGCCACGAGATCGTATCGCGATTTCACGCAGTAGCGGGGTTATTCCCGGCGTTTTGCCTCCTTGCACCACTCCCACATCTTGGCGAGGACTTTGGTCTCCAGATCCCATGGCGGCAATCCGGCAAGAAGGCTTGCCACCTCAGCGGTACCATACGGTATCCCCGGACTAGCCGGACGGCCTCTGAATATATTCTTCCTTGAGAGTTAATTTGTTCCAATCTATATGCATTAGAGCAGCGGTGGCCTGGTGATATCGGTTGCGACTTATATGTTGTTAATAGGTTCAAACCCCGTCAGACGCTTTGCTTTATGTAAATTATTCAATCACCAATGCTTTTAAAAAGGTTATGGAAAACATAGTGCGGAAACCTGCATATCCAGAGCAAAACCTTAAAAGACGTGTGACGTCTACCAACCCGCACTGAGCCCGAGTGGTGGATTATGGCCCACTTCCTCTCACTGAGAGGAGGCCTGTGTCCCTGAAGTGGGAACGTTGTAAGCTGATTAAGTGATGTATTATGATGTATAGGTCTTTGTATGGTGAGACATGAGAAGATGCTAATTAATCATTCATTATTAATTAATCATCAATTAAATATGTTATTTTTTTTTATAATTGTAAGATAGTTTTTGGCCGCCATCCCACCTGATGGTAAGCAGTGATGCAATCGTTGATGGTAAAACGTGCTAGTTTTTTTAGAGCCTATTCACTCAAAAAACACTGAGTTAATAAGAAAGAAGAAGGCAGTTGAGCGAGGTGATGTAATGTTAAACTCAACGACACGACCAACGATGCTGCGCCAGAGGGATATTGATCTGAAGTCGCTCCACGACCAAACTCCCGACACAACAATACTTGGCGCATCGTACCCGGCACACATCGCAACACAACTGCTCAGATCCGTCCTCCGTACGGCTTCACCAGACACCATGCCGGAACACGACGAATCGCTTGGTGGTATGACTTTGTCTGGTGGGTGGTAACTTCTGCCGGCAGCCGATGTCATGGCCTACCGCCGAGAAAACCGGTAATGACCAATCTCTATAGTTTTGAGCATAGGAGTAGGATAGCCAGCCTTTCAATGTTCTATAGGATGCATTTGCCTAGTGTGAGCAGGATTTACATGATTTGATTAGTACGTCAACCATTCTTATATTGTAGAAACCGCCACGATTAGTTCACTTTTCAGGATCGCTGTGAAACACTAATTTATAAAATTAAAAAATTCAGGAGATCAAAATCACTTGTTGTAGTTGTAAAAATAACAAAAAAATAATTAAAAAATTTATAACAGCAGAGAAT
Source organism: Sesamia inferens (assembly GCA_037179545.1). NCBI lineage: Eukaryota > Metazoa > Arthropoda > Insecta > Lepidoptera > Noctuidae > Sesamia > Sesamia inferens. The sequence goes on from CM073930.1 coordinate 18,136,302, forward strand.
GGAAAAATATATTTTCCCTTATTGTTTATTCATCGACGTGTCACGACATCGTCAGTAAAGTTAATTGAAATGCCAGGTGTGATTGTGACAACATCCTTCACTGTACATTGTTCACTTATGTATGGTTAGTGTAAATATAATTATGCAGCTCAATCCTGGACAGCTGGAATATATCAGGGTATAGGGACGGAGTTGGGTTGGTCCGGAGTTCCCATCACGTAGAATAATTAAACGCAAACAAACTGCCGTGTTCACGGGCAATCCAGATAGTTAAGTTTATTTTCGATATCTGCTGTGACCCAAAATCGATTACATTTATTAGATTTTTGTAAGCGAATAATGGAATCATTGTATTACGAATCAAATGTCGATTTGCAGAGAGATTACCTCAAACAAATTGTGCCTCCAGAGGTTTCAGTCAGAATAATATTGGGTTTACTGATAAAGTGGCCGTTTTAAAAAAAATCTTATTCATTGAGGATTTATGACTTATATTTAAAATCAGATGCTAACAAAATTTAATATGGTTAATACTCAATGCATACAAACACATTGAGTTACTTCTATAGTATAACAGAATTAAAAATAAACTTGAATTGTTTACAACAATGTTTAATATATCAATTACATATGATTTTGTATAATTTTTTGTTCTTTTTATTACAGTTTAGTATTTAGTATATATATTTTAGTGGATTACTTTTTATTTTTGTAACTTATGACTACTGGTAAAATATGACTGAATCTGTTTTATTAACTGTATCCATATTTTCAAAATCAATAATTATCTTCTACACAAACCTTTATAAGTTTGAAAAGTGCAGATGGGTTCACCAGCATTATTCTGAGTTGACACACAAGCGACTAGTTATCCATATATGACCTAGTCTAAAGTGCATCTCCGTTGGCACCATGTCACTTAATTAAATGAGCATTTGGCACTCAAGCTGCGATAGACGTGTTACCGTTATGGCTAACAGCACATTGTCACCACTTGCCGCCGACCTCACCACTTATTAGATTTCACACGGGACCTGACATTAACTCTGTATGAGCCTGACTGTACCACTTTATGTATAAACTAATAAGCAAGTTTAGTTTTACGTTAAAAACGTAAACTTTTGTGTTAACGCTTCTCGAAGTATGCATTGACTTTTACGTTAAAAGCTTTAATTTAAAAATACGTATATGTAGGAGGTGGCAGAGATATTAACCGCAGTCTGTTGTCATGCATTCAGTACATAATTCTGGACTCCTACATTGAAACTATACCTACTCTGAGAAAAAAACTGCTGTGTAATAGAAATGTGCAATACTTACGCAGTCAAAATATATAGAATAGTTTTGTATTTAATAACCGACGCAAAATTTCAGCACTATGGCATAACATAGGCGCCGGCAGAAATTACCACCCATCAGACAAAGTCTTGCCGCCAAGCGATTTGTCGTGTTCCAGCATTATGTCTGGTGAAGACGTACGGAGGACGGGTCTGAGTAGTTGTGTTGCGATTTGTGCCGGGTACGATGCGCCAAATGTTGTTGTGTTGGGAGTTTGGTAGTGGAGGGTCTTCAGATCAATCTCCCTTTGGCCCAGCATCGTTGGTCGTGTTGTTGGCTTTAACATTGCATCACCTCGCACAACTGTCGTCTTCCTTCCTAATCGCTCAGTTTTTCTGTGTGAATAGGCTCTTAATAAACTAGCGCGCTTTACCATCAACGATCGCATTACTGCTTACCATCAGGCGGGATTGCGGTCAAGCGTTAGTTTATAATTATTAAAAAAAAAATTAGAACATACAAAATTAAATAGTTCTTTTAATAATACAAATATAAGTAGCTCAATGTTCTGTGTACAATAATGTATACAACATGGAAAGAAAACTCCGTCCGGCCCATAAGGATAATAAAGGTTAGGTAAACCCGTGACCAAATAAAATATGAAATTTTACATAATCATTATAGTAACACTACTGTGATAAGTAATTTTGAAATTAGTATTCTTTTTGCCAAAATTTGGTATTTTTTTAGTAAATGACAACACCATTTTGACGGTATTATTATGAGCGAATAGCGATGCGGCCCCGTGCCGCGTGCACTGTCCCCTTTCGCCCGCACATGTATCAATTTACCTCCCTTTGCGAATTTTTTTTTTTTTTTTTGCGGATTTTTTTTGAGTTTAGCCCGGCTTTGTAAGCATTAGTAGAATCAGTTATCGATACCTAACAATACCGTCACGGATCGGACAGGGCTTTCTTTACATATTGTATGTACAAATTGGAGTTAAATTTTAATTTTAAAAGCATTGTTCGCAGAAAATCAATTTAAGATTAATACATAAGGTGATAGTGTCATGCTGTTAAAAATGATAATATATTATTTCAATATCACAGCCTTTTTAACTTTATGTTAATGCTATTTGAATATGAGTCTTGGAACATATATTTTAAATATTTATGAAGATATTATATCGTCTGAGAAATAATATTTATAGCTTGCCATGGGGATCAGGCTAGGAGACCGACCGGAATAACTCTCATTATCGTATATCTCTTTCTGATTAAAGTCGTTACATAAAATATTTTATCTACTCTCATATCAAAAAATTAAAAATATAAAACTAAAAAGGATTTCATATTGACGTACTTTACCCATAGTATATCGAAAGGAAATTAAAAAATTAAATTATAACATTATTTCTCTAACAAAATAATGTTATAATAAATTTTTTTTTCATTACCGTACAGATTACAAACCATAGATAGCACTATTTTATTTTTTTTATCTGTGGCTACGCGCACTTTGGCGCGTGCGCTTTCATGCAGGGTGCAGAATTTTGGCGCCAAATACGTTTCTTTGCATTGCGAGTCGTTGTTGTGATTCGCTGGACCCATAATTGATTATTATTGTTTCTTAAAATGTATGAGAATAGATAAAGTAGTGTATGAAACTGTACATAATTAGGTATTACACACTCGTGTGACACTATTAAAAAACTCGCTTCGCTCGTTTTTTAAACTCACACTCGTGCATAATATCCCTCATTATGTAACAGTTTCATAAACAACTATTGTTTCAAGATTATTTATATAGGTAGGATCGTCTCAATGCTGCGCGGACGTGTAGACGCATGTCCTATTGTTATGACATTCTTATGCAGTTAGTTAGATAGTTATTTCAATTAGTGCCTACATACTACATAAACCAGAGATTTTAAAAACATATAAATAAAAATAAATAAATAAGCCATTTATTTCTTGCTCTTACATATTACAAGTGCAAATGCGATATGAAAGTATCTATAACAATATAAGAAAAAGAATAATATATGTATTTGGTTAGTAACTATAATTGTAGCAAATACTTAAATGTTAGTTTTATTAGTTTTTAATTTAACTTTTTACAAAAACAAAACATGTTATTTCTCTAGCAATAGAATTATTCAGCAAAAACCCCGTTTTGGGTAAAGGCCTCCTCCAAAGATGTCCATACATCTCTATCTCTTGATAAGACAGTCCAGTTTGGGCCGGCTGTACGTCTGAGATCATCTTCACATCTCGTTAGTGGTCTACCTCGGCTTCTCTTGCCCGTCGGGGCCTTCCACGATGTCACTCTCGCAGTCCATCTATCACTTTTATATCTCGCGATATTTAAAAACATAAATCTAGGTCTAAAACACCTCAAAAGATATGGATATTGTTAATAGTTGTGTTTTCAAGTAGCTATAGATATGCTTTGACTAGAATATTTCATAAATACATATCACAGCTCTATTTCTGTTTTACTAGCTACTCATTATATTTTAAACAAGCCTGTTATTCTGCGCGGGAAATATTTAGCCTCAATTTGCAAGAACAGTCAAATGAAGCCTCCCAGCAAATACTAGAACTTAAATGAAAGTAACATAGGTATGAAATGGTGCTCACTTACAATTGCAGGTACTTCATTATGTTACAATCTTAGAGTCGGAATGTTTTTCTGCTTCTCAATTATTTATGTGTACGCAGTTATTACGACATAAAAAGCACAACCTTCCCCAGATCATTAGGGGCAGGGAAAAACAGAAAATGAGAGAAACCTTTTGGGTGTTACGTTACGGCATACAACACTTAATTCGTGATTGAGGTACATCTTTCTATGGACCTTTCTGACTTTTGTAAAAACTTCCCTTGCAATCATTATAGATAAGAACTGCTTTTTACAAAAAAAAAAATACCTTCCCGACACACATCTCAAGTTCAAACACCACGATGCGATATTAAAATGGCTAAGCACTCATTTAGAAACAGGTTCACCACGAGAATATTCAGAATCTAACCGAGTTTAAAAGCTACGCTATGAATTTTAAACGGAAAACTACATTGGATATGAGCAGAAAGGCGAGCGTTGTGTAAACAGTACGATGTTTCAGCGAGTAATATTTGAAAAAAGTGCCTCTGAAAGGATGCTGCACCGACAGTGGAAATAAAATATTCGTGTATAAGGGCGATGCTGAAAGTTTTAAGACTATTTCATGAAATTGAGAATCCGAATGTACCTAATCATTGCGATGAGAGAAGTTGAACAGTCGACTATATGCTCGTATATGTCTATCTCCAGGGCCGCGCCGCCGATAAGAAAACCGCCGTAGGCCCGTAGGACCTCTCAGACAAAGGACTTAGTTTGTTTTCGACAAAACACAAAAGAGAACCCTAAGCAAGCACAAACAACATGTAACGTTACAAATTACGTAGAGCAATTCCAATTTATCTTTGCAACTGAATCCATTACCTTAATTTCTCTTACATTGATACAATAAAAATAACAGAGATTTTCTTACAAATAAAAAATGGCGGTTCTTATACTGAGTAATAATGTAAGGAAAATATTTGGATAGGTTTCCAATTGTAAAAATTCAGGTTCATACATAAATGTATTGAAACGGATGTAATAATTTGCGGTCAGAATTTGTAAACACGGTTAAATATTCGCAACGATAATCATAACAATGGTCACTTGTAGTTTAAAATAGCGACCATTGGCTTGGAAGTGGGGGGACCGTTCTGGCCGCTGTATCCTGACTAAACTGTAACTCGAAACAAGCCAGCTGACGGTCCATGTCTTTGCTAACAAACGGTCGGTACTTACTGAGACTAAAGTACCTACTGAACTAAATCAAAAGCGGATTGCTACAAATGTCTGTTGAGAAATAACCGCTATTCGGGCATGGAAATTTTGGCTAACCTATTATTTACTATCGATTGGTTCCGTAATTATATCTTTAGATTTTCGCAGAATAACTAGAAAATATATATGCATCTAGAACATAGAAAAGTACTAAACTGTAATCTGTTAACGAATTCAGTGTATAGGGAACTGCAGTACTTTAAAAGTTTGAATAATTACGTGGAGAATAAGTTTATTTGAGAGTAATTCTAGAAACACGCAACCGACCTGCCGATGGGGTTACAGAGAAACAATGTTTCTCTCACTGATTAATCAGATGCCGAGGTTGAGGTACTCAAGTTCCTCGCGGTTCCCTCAGAATTCGCGGCAGCTAGGCAATGTTAGGAATGCGTGATCGGTATATCGATACAAAGTTTTGTTACCAGCTTTGTTACAGTTCATTATTGTAAAAGGTTTCGGGAGAAAAGAGTTCTATTTTTGATACCCATTATATCAGAATACATTTTTCATGTGATTGGCATTGTAACGTCATTATTGGTGTGTAGGTAAATAAATTAAATCAACAAGCAACTGACATAAAAAATATAATATAACGTTTCATCATCATCAACCTTTTTATCGTCCCACTGCTGGGCACAGGTCTCCTTTCATACAGAGGAGGATTGAGCGTAATCACCACGCTTGCTCAATGCGGGTTGGCGATTTCAGACTTATAAAGTCCAGGTTTCCTCAAGATGTTTTCCTTCACCTTCAGTCATTGGTGTCCAAGATATACTTAGCAAGTACATATAACTTTAGAAAAGTTACATTGGTACTTGCCTGACCTGGAATCAAACCCGCGCACTCATACTTGAGAGGCTAGTGTTTTAACCACTAGGCCACCACGACTTCCATACCACACGACGTTATATAACGTTTAATAAATAATATTTTATAAACATTTTTATACAAAGTGCCCGCTTTTAAATACTGCTTTTATATTTTTACTTCGAAAAGTTTCTGGATTAACATTTTACCGTTTAAAAATAAAACTGCTTAACATTCACATATGAATTACGGTTAAATAAGTTCTCCGAGTAATAACAGAGGCTACCTCATTGCATACTACATTCCGGCTGCATGATGAAAAGTACTTATATTGCGTAATAAATATAACACAATTATGCTTTTTGTGCTTTTAAAAACGGCGGTGGTAGGCCATAACATCGGCCACCGGCAGAAGTTACCACCCACCAGACAAAGCCTTGCCGCCAAGCGATTTGTCGTGTTCCGGCATTATGTCTGGTGAAGACGTACGGAGGACGGTCTGAGCGGTTGTGTTGCGGTGTGTGCCGGGTACGATGCGCCTAATGTTGTTGTGTTAGGAGTTTGGTCGTGGAGGGTCTTCAGATCAATCTCTCTTTGGCGCAGCATCGCTGGTCGTGTTGTTGGGTTTAACATTGCATCACCTCGCTCAACTGCCGTCTTCCTTCCTATTCGCTCAGTTTTTCTGAGTGAATAGGCTCTTAATAAACTAGCGCGCTTTACCATCAACGATCGCATCACTGCTTACCATCAGGCGGGATTGCGGTCAAGCGCTAGTCTATAATTATTAAAAAAAAGAGCCTTATTAGCCATATCGGCTTACATAAGCAATTTTTGAATTTCCGGTAAGTACGTAATGTAATAATAGAGAGAAAGCGTGCGTAACAAAATTTCAGCAAAATAAAAGTGACAATTTACGCAGCCTTGGTTCAAGGAAGAGCCGTATTTTTTGCAAAGTAAATAACGTTTGATTGATTTTTATGAAGAATCTCGCTGTCAAATCAAAAAGAATGAAAAAGACATAGAAATATGTAATATTAAAACTTTATTGTTCAGAAAAAACAAAGTTAAAATAATGTTTGTTAATCTATTATTCTTCTTGATACTTTATTTATTTTTTCAGATTTTGTATTTTATATTTTGCGAATAAATAATATAGGTCACATAATCATAATTTTACAGAGCTATACGTTTATCCAAAAAAATCCACCATTTCGCAAAAAGACACGGAATTCTATACACGGAAATCAAATCCAAGTCTCTCCCAGACGACTGATAAGTGAACTGGAAAGGAAGGAATTATTATTAAGTTTGATTCAGCTCGTGTGGAATGCGTTCGGTAGCGCATGTGCACCATAGCGAAGAACTTCACTTAGCGAGCAAAGTCGCGCGTAGCAAGCCTACAGTCGCGCCTCGACTAGCTACGCGGACGCACGTAGCACGCCTACGCCGCTACGAGCTACGAACTTCTACATCGTCGATCTCGCGTAGTATGCCGCGCAAATAGTGAAGTTTTTTTCGCTAACATACAATGTGTTTTGAATGATGTTGTTGGGAAAACTCTTGTTCTATATACACTTCGGACTTGTCTTCCATGTTGTGATTTGTTTTAAGGATTCCGTCGGTAAGTTAAAAAATCATAATGTTAAAAAATTAATGTTAAAGTGGGACCTCAAAATGGGTGCAGATACTTCAATACTGCTTGGTTCTAACAACAAAATATAAAAGAAATGGGCAGTAAAAACAAAACAATAAAACCTATTTCAGTATGCATAAAATTACATCCACATAATGTGGGTTTCATTACGGTTAGCAAAGGTCTACGTTGGTTATATGAAAAACACTTTGTACCGTTATTAAAAGTACTTCGTCGTTAAATAACAAACACAACATGAACATTACGATAGTTACAGGTTAGTGTCAATAAAATGTCTGGCGACAAAGTGATCTTTACTTGTCGTGACTACAAGGTATAAAAATAGTTTCTTTTTTTTTAATATTCAGACCTTGTACGAAATCTATAACGGATATTCCGTTATTCAAATTAATGTGATTAAGTGCCGTAGAGACTTGTTATTAATTTAAATAAAAAAGTAATAAATGTTGGAAATAATTGAAAATATCGTCGTTAAGCAAAAAATACGTTGTTGTTATTTAGGCAGGGTGCAGATGTTATATATACTGTTATGCCTAACTAAATCAACTGTTATTGTCTAATGAACCTCCAGAGCCGGAATGTGTGATTTTATAATAATCCGTAATACCTAATAATAATTAAGTTCTGATTTAATGTATCCATCATCGAACTATAAAACACATATTTCTATACAAATAATCTAAATATTTACTTGTCTTTTTAGTCAAGCTAAGTTCCAGTTGCTAAAAAACTAAATAATATATAAACTATACTTATTATAATATGGTACACATATCCGTATACCTTCCTAAAGAAAACCTCAGAAAAACCTTGTAGGAATTTGTATATAGAAAGTGCTGCATCGGTATTAAGAAACTGCATCCACCAATCCTACCCACCAAGGTGATTTTGTCCATGTCTCCCTTTAGGCCCTTTCTTTGTAGCGGAACGGTCAAAGTGAACGTGTTCGGTGTCATATAAATGAAAGGCGTGGGTGTTATAAAGGCAAAGAAGACAATAAATATAATATTAGGTATTTCATTATTTATCACCATTCGCTTACCCCCACACACTTTTATTTGGATTCAACGTAACATGTTCTTCTTCTATTAGTCATCATCTTTACCAAATACTAGATATATGCAATTAATATTATGTAAATAGAATACTTTGGTCTTCTGTCCACGGAAACGATCTCCAAAGCCTGGAGCACAGGCGTAGAGTAGCCAGCCTTTCGGTCTTCTATAGGATGCATTCTGGTGAGTGTTCAAGGGAATTGCATGATTTAATTCCCCCATCTCCGTTCCATCATCGGACGACCCGTCGTACGGCGAGTTTCCACCCTTACGTTGTTGACACCACTGCGATCCGGACGAAGCGTTTTGCTTCCTCCTTTATACCGCGTACATCGAGGGACTGGAACAATTTGCCGGCGTCGGTGTTTCCGTCACATTACAATTTGAGTGTCTTCAAGGCTAGAGTGAATAGGCTCTTAATAAACTAGCGCGCTTTACCATCAACGATCGCGTCACTGCTTACCATCAGGCGGGATTGCGGTCAAGCGCTGGTTTATAATTTATAATAAAAAAAAGAAAAAAAAAATCATACACACACAGGGGACCAAAGTCACCGACATAGCTGAGAGGATTAGCAAGCTGTAGTGGCAATGGACTGGTCACATATGCCGTAGAACCGACAACCGTTGGGCTAAACGAGTCCTCAAGTGGAGACCGCGTCCGGCAAACGTAGCGTAGGGAGTCTTTGGGCGAGATGGAGCGACGACAACAAAAAGGTGGCTGGTAGTGACTGGCGGAGAACTGCTCAGAATCGAGCTTGTTCGCATGCCATGGAAGAGGCCTATGTCCAGCAGTGGACGAGTAGAGGCTGATAATAATGAAATAGAACACAATAAATGACAAACCAAAATTAAATAAAACAACAATTATGTTATTGATATAAACAATGAATTACATTCTACACTGAATTTTGAAATCAAATTAATTTCGCTCAAATTTATCTAAATATTAATCAAATTCTCGTTCTCCAATACGAACAATTAACATTCAGCTAAAAGATATCAGAGACGCTCAGTTTGCGTCTCACCAAATATAAGTTGTATTATTACTTTTTGATCAATAAACTTTGTTTTTTTTTTTTTAAGGAATAGTGACATATGTATCTTTGAGCCCACAGTTTTCGTTTTCATGGAGGCCAGTTTGACGCTTTTAGGAAATGAGGCATCAGTCTTTATTTTACGTCAGACGCTTCACGAAAAATATCGAACTCTAGCCAAAATCAGTAGTTGGACTGGTAAAACGGACCCCGGACTCCAAAGCCGAAAAAAGCTGCGGATACGACTGGGATTAACGCTGAGATGATGATGATGATGATTTATAATATCTAATTATTATTATTAAATCCAAGAACAATGAGACTGGATTTTAATGATGGACACACATTTCAGTTTAGACATAATACAATAGATGTTCTACAAGATGTCTCAGTGATAAATAACGATAGTATTAAGGCAGCTTTTTGATTAAAAGGTTGTCTTTTATTAAGGACTTCGTGGAACAATTAATTAATTTATTTATTTATTTATTTATTCTTTATTGTACACCAATAAAACATCGAACAAAAAACATGGAACATAAAACATACAATGGGCGGCCTTATCGCTAATGCGATTTCTTCCAGGCAACCAAAGAATGGACAGATTCTCCTGAACCACATATGGGACTGTCGTTGGTGCCAAATATTTACTAAAATAGATACACAAATACATACATAAATACATAGATACTTTAATAGTGTAAATAGCCATTCATAACGACAAGTAGTGTTCCCTCACAAGTCTCTTGAATTCCAGTAATTTTCCATTTCTCGGCATTCTTACCGGTTTTCTCTGTGATCAAAATGAGTTTTATCAGTATTGTGCGTAGATTTACATTTGTTCTACAAAATAGATATTAGAAGTTTACAAAAACACACTATTTTCTGTCAATTCAAGAACTGATATTCAATTTAATTAAAAAAGCTCAATAGATACTCTATTTGTCTTCCCTGTTTTTTTCTCCTTTCTATAAAGCGGAAGCACGATCATCTGAATTATACGGGTTACCTATCTCTTTTAGTAAAAACTCCGTAAATGCTCCCCAGTAAAGTTCTATTTTATCTCTTGCTATAGTGTACTTAAGATTCGTTGACTTGATCTTAGACGTACACCAAAAATTCCAAGCTCTGAAGCTCAAGATTTGCCACTGACCCATTAAGTGCAGTACGCTACATTTGAAACTAACTAATAGAGTTAGCAACTCTACACTGTGCTCCAAAATGAAGTCTACCGACCCAATTTAAATGGCAGAGGTTGTCTCTGCCGCATGCCGACGACCTATTGGCCAAAATAGCCGTAGAATGAGATTTTAAAACAATTGATGATACCAGTCGATAAAGACATAACCCCAACAGTTCACAAGCGGAAATCTAGATTTCTAAAGAACAAGGAAAGATGTTGCGGCGACTACTTTATGGGGGCCATATTCCAATAAAGATAACTGTTTATTTAACATCATTCTGGCTATGTAAAGCCACTGACTGCCTCCGTGGCGTAGCGGTAACGAACGCGGCCGCTGCGCAAGGAGGCGCGGGTCCGATCCCCGCACAGTGCAAATATTTGTATGCATGAATATGAATATTTGCACTGGTCTGGTCGTGCCTCGGAAAGCACGTTAAGCCGTTGGTCCCGGTTGCCATACGGACATCTAATGGCAGTCGTTACGGGTTGTTGGAGCCCTCAAAAGTCTAACAATTGTTTTAACTGCAATACTTAGATATCGCCTTCGGGTTGTGGAGACGGCAGTCGCTTCACGGAAAATATCGAAGTTTAGCCAAAATCAGCAGTTAGACTGGTAAAGCGGACCCCAGACTCCAAAGCTGAAAAGCTACGGATGCGACTGGTATTAAAGCTGAGATGATGATGATGATTCTGGCTATGTAAAGCATATGATAAATACAGTGGCATTCGTAGCTTGCCGTGTTAAGAGAAGAATGCTCAGTACAGTAATGTGTGATCTCTAGACTGAGGGTTATTTACCAGATTGATGTTTTCCTAGTGTCAATTAACTGATCAAATCGTATCAAAATCTCCGAAAACTATAACAACTTTAACAAAATTACTGGAAAAAATATAACGTAAGTCATTTAATTTATCCGGGTGATTACTTTACTTGAACAGACTCTTATTAGATGGAAACTTATTTTTATTTTTGAAATGGTAATAGATATTTAATAACTTTTAATGAGAAAATTACTTATATACCTACCGGTAAATTTTCGTATTTCTGCGTGGGTGCCTAGAAATAAGTTATGTTCACGGCAAATACAAATAGGCAAAGCAAATTGGCTAAACAGAGTTCACAAATAATATGTATGTTATGTAATGTCCTCCGCCTCCGATATTACTAGGTAACTGGGTTTCCCTTAGTGGAAACTTGCTCAAAACGACTAGCAGATGTTGCAGCCCGCTTTTTAAATTTAATCAGTTTTTTGTATGAAAAAAAGGGACGGTTGAGTGAAATCTTTGCGTTCATTTCTATTTCTTATGCGAACGGATAGTATGCAAGCCATTGTTTAAATAATTTAATTTTAAGCATTTTTATGCCGCCAAGTCGGATTGCAAAACCGACCTCATTGTCATATGTATTAGCCCATGTCGTGACAGTGCATTAAAGGCATTCAGCTCGTACTGACGTATATTATTGACAAACATTCTCCCTAGCTACTCTCCTTGACATTCTGACATTATCTTGTGTGGGCTACGTGAGGCTCGCACAGATAGTACAAAGGTATGCGAAACAAGGTGGAAAAAAGGGAGGATCCTTCAGCCAATCGAGTGTTGTATCTGGCGGACAATTGCCTGACGGTTACTGTTGGTACTGGTTGCCACATGGTTCATGGTCTATGGAGATGTCCCTAGTGAGTCGGGGCAGCGCTGCATTAAACTTCACTGCATCAGATGTCATACTCACACCAGCCTCAACCCAGTACGTTGGCTGTCATGAAAAGTTGGCAAAAAGGCTGGCTACTGCAGCGACTAGGAGAAGAAACAAGGAAGAGAGAAAGCCTTTCTTTTTGACTGGCCGAAACTGCAATATACTGTACCGATGATGACCAGGTATGCACTGTCGCTGTATGCTAGTGGTCAGGATACCTGTTGAAGCCGCTAAAGCTTGCGGATATGATGATGATAATGTCACTCTGAGGTGTTTGCTCGAAGGCTGCGGTGATGTTCATGCTCGAGGTCTCCAATATAGAGGAATGCGGAAAAAGGAGCAAAGATCATTCATCCTCCACAGAAAATGAAGGAACCTCTGACCAGACGGGGATTTTGTCTTATTATTACTACTTAATTGAATCAATTATAAGATATTGTTCACGTTAACCAGGACTTCATTAATATGCTTAATTGACACTAATTACTTACACTACACAATGGCACTTGATAACACTTTCACGAACGTATAACAATAAAAGAAATACGGCGATCATCTTTTCTTTAAATGATCACGCAGGTGATTTTTTTTCAGACAGGGAAAACATTTTTTCATTCATTTTTTAATAAGTTCCATAGAACATCAAAATATATTTAGTTCATGAATAACTTAAATTTCATCAGACCAATAACATTCTGGCTAGAGGGAGAGTCCGCTGAGATGTTGTAACAGCAAGGCTCCGGACGAAAGCCGGCTTAGCTGCATGAGGCGCGACGCATCACAACCCACGGCATGTACAGGAGTCAGGAATAAAGGATAAATGCCCCTGGGGCTTACCAACTGTCGTGTGAACATAATCAGGGGCCGCACACATTTATTATTCAGTTAATTTTCCTAGTTTCTACCTTTTTAACATATACCCACGATGGGGTTGAATTTACGCCTGAAGTTTCCTCCGGGGTAATTGATAGACATGTGTTCCTGAATTATTAAAATGACGATTAAGCAGTAAAATCCCCTGAGCTATAACAAGGTTTCGTTCAGGCTAATAAGAATGTATTTTTTATCAAAATGTGTGGTTGGATAATGATTATGTCCTTCAAATAACGTTGGTATCATAACCATGGGTCCTGAGAGGGTTAACATAGACGTGAAATCGAATTATAAATAGTAACTTCCAGTAAATACATATTTAGAACCAGCTTATCGTCAATAATGAATTAGTCAGTATTTCATTATTATAGAAATACGGCCCAATTGAAAAGGTTTTTTACTCGACCTGGATGTATAGAAGGTCAACATAACAAAACATTATTAATACTTTGTGCCTCTATCCCACCTATATTAGTTACTACTCATTGTTGCTTTCAATTTGTCTATATCTGGAAAACGTATCTATTCCAATCTTCCGGCACAGCTTCAAAATGACACACTCATCAATAATTAATCGCATCACGAGTCTCAGATTTCATCAATCTATCTCTAACAATGCATGCAAATTAAGACGGCAAACTGAAGCTCTGACACTGAATCTGTGGGCTAAAATTGATATCTATATTTAGTTTATAACTGCATTAGGTATATTTAAACGATTTGAGGAAAAGTGAATCAGAATCAGAATGTCAGTTTGAAAACAAGAGTCAAGTTACAACAGAGTTTGAGGTATTGCAGATAAGTAGATTCTTTATGTTTTGCTCAGAGACAATACAATTTTAACATACGTTTAACTTTTTTGATTATATAAACGTTCACATCATTAGTAGAACCAATATTAATTGATGCAGGTATGATATTACAAATATAAAATAAAATAGGCACATGCAAATGCATGTGCCTATTTGATGATTTAAATGAAATGGATTTCATTTTAATATTGTAATAAAATTATTACAATATTAAAATGAAATCCATTTCAATAAATGTCAAAAACATTCAGTTACTTGTCATTTCATCACCTCATTACGCCTTTATATATATTATACGTTTTAAAGTTTTATTTCAGAAGTATATAAAAGTAGTACCTTCGGGAACAAGGTCCAAGTTACCAATAGATATGACTCCAGAGTCGATCGAGAGTAAACTCGTGGTGGTCTAGAGGTTAAAACACCAGCCTCTCAAGTACGAATGTGCGGGTTCGAATCTAGGTCAGGCAAGTTAAGTATATCTCGGACACCAATGACTGATTATGAGATGAAGCAAAACATCTTGAGGTAACCTGGACTTTAAGTCTGAAATCGCCAACCCGCATTGAGCAAGCGTGGTGATTACGCTCAATCCTTCTCTGTATGAGGAAGACTTATGCCCAGTAGTGGGGTGATAAAAGGTTGATGATGATGACTCCAGAGAGACACTTCTTGCATCTCACTATCTGCCTACCCTTTTCCCAAATATCTTGGGTTGGCTTCCAGTATAACTGGATGCAGCTGGCTGTTACTACTTTGTACGGAGAGACTGCCTATCAAATGTTCACAAACCAGGAACTTCTCACTGAGCATACCGTATCGTACCCAAGAGCACTGCTTTCTGCATCAAGATCTTTGATTTAACTTTCCCGAAACGTTGATCAAGAGTCTATCAAGCTTTGGATTCTTATAAAAATACAATACCAACTGACCATACAGTTGTTTTTTTTGTGACCATTAACCGCTTGATAAACTTGATATTAAGGAATCACAAAACACGCTGTGTATGGATACAGTGCGTTTTGTGATCACTTAACGTCAATACTGATAAATAATTTCATGACAATATATGTAGGTCAAAGTCAAATGATTAAATTTACACTTTTTCTGGCCAAGAAGCTGGTTGCCTGCTAAAGCAGATTAGGTATCTATGGAAAAGATCAGGCAAGAAACACGTACATGCCAAATTTTATTGTTCCGAAAATATTTGTTCCATAATTTATCATGAATTTATAATGATATTTGAGAATGATATGAAATACAGACGTACACGTTAATATCGCTCAGAGACTGACAGACATGGGGAGAGAACGTTCCAAAAGTAACAAAAAATAACCAACCAAGAGTATGTCGAGCCACGCTCAGTGGGTGTCCGTAATTTTCCGTCCATCACAATAAGTGTTCCCATTTAAGAGTTAAAATGGGCTCCTTGATACACTGAGTTGACAGTGATAACTAAAGAAAGAATTATAGATTTGAACTACTCATGGAAAGTTCAAAATGTTTTTTTTTTTTTATTAATTTATAAACCAGCGCTTGACCGCAATCCCGCCTGATGGTAAGCAGTGACGCAATCGTTGATGGTAAAGCGCACTAGTTTATTAAGAGCCTATTCATTCTAGCCTTGAAGACACTCAAATTGTAGTCGATGTACGCGGTATAAAGGAGGAGGCGAAACGCTTCGTCCTGATCGTAGAGGTGTTAACAACATAAGGGTGGAAACTCGCCGTACGACGGGTCGTCCGATGGTGGAACGGAGATGGGGGAATTAAATCGTGTAATTCCCTCGCACACTCCCCAAAATGTATCCTATAGAACACCGAAAGGCTGGGTAAAAAAAAAAAAAAAAAATATAAAAATAAAAATCCTTAAACACCAAATGTTGTCATTTCAGTCCCACCACGAGTAGTGAGAAGGGGTTGTAACATGGAGTGATAACCAGGAAAAACAAAAATAGAAGTTTCTACTGCTAAATAAATGTCGCATACGCGCAATGTCTGCTCTGCAGATAAGTTACTATCTACATCTTGCAAGTGTTTACGTAGATATTGTACGTTATGGACAATGAACAAATTTCAATAACAACGAGAGACGAACCGAACAATTCAACAATTTAATAGCTTATACTCGTCCCGTGGGGTCGGGTATACAAAGTAGATGGAACATAAAACATGTTGGATTTTCGATGGTAATTTTGGGTTTCGAGAACCGAATTTAATAATTCTTTTTTATTTGAAAGATTATACATTCATCATAGTCATCATTATCAACCTTTTTTTTTATCGTCCCACTGCTGCGCACAGGTCTCCTTTCATACAGAGAAGGATTGAGCATAATCACCACGCTTGCTCAATGCGGGTTGGCGATTTCAGACTTAAAGTCCAGGTTTCATCAAGATGTTTTCCAAGATATACTTAGAAAGTACATATAACTTTAGAAAAGTCACATAGGTACTTGCCTGACCTGGAATCGAACCCGCGCACTCAGTTCATACTTGAAAGGCTGGTGTTTTAACCACTAGGCCACCACGACTTTCATCATAGTGAAATATTTAAACTATGCCTACATATAGGAAATTATTTTTTAAAAACAATTTAATCTATCAAGTTCAAAATAAGTTTCCTAGAAAATCTTTATAAAGTTCTACTTAAGTGACTTCTTTCATAGTTTTTAAATACATGGTTCAAAAGCTAAAGGAGAGGGCGGCGTTTCTTTTTACTTTTAGAGCTATTATTTTCGAAAATATTAACAATATCAAAAATTATTTTAGTAAATATGTAATCATTTATAAATATTTATCCAACAATATATCCGACCGAAGCGAGGTGCCTGTTTATTGAACAGTTTTGAACACTGTAGCGGTCCGATGGGACTGCTCCCTGAGTGCGATGCAGCCTCCACTGTGACCGACGTACCCTGCGACACGGGACACAAGGCGGCTCCGAACGTCAACAGTAGCGTATTAGGAAAAAATAAATCAATGGACGATGTTGTACGCGTTGGCGAGTGGAAGGTATCCAAAGAATGCGACACGGGACACACGCCCTCTCCGAACGTTAATAGTGACGTATTTGGAAAAAAGAAATCGATGGCCGATGTTGTACGTGTTGGCGAGTGGAAGAAAGGCAAAGAAGACCCAGAATGGAACGTAGTGCAGAGGAAGCGTCTACGAAACCGCTTTGCTGCAAACAGAGGGAAGGCTATTTCGAGTCCGAATTCAGTCTTCAAAGCTGCGGATATAAAAATCCCCATTTATATTTATAATGTTGCGAAGGACGTGCCCGTGTGTGACATTCTAAGTTATATTGCGAGTAAATCTAAGGTGGCGGTACACGTAGTAAAATGATTATGAAATTACCAAAACAATATGATGCGTACAAAATACTGGTACCAAAGGAATATGTGGAAATGTTTCTCAATGATGACTTTTGGCCAGAAGGCGTCGCGTATCGACGTTTTGTGAATTTCAAGACAAAACCAAATGAAACAAGTGGGTAGTACGCCAATGAAACTTGTTAGTTTTAATTGTAAAAATGTTAATAGATCGGTGGATTGCATACGGAGGTTGTGCAGGACAACTGACATAATTGTTCTTCAAGAAACGTGGTTGTTGCCGCATGACGTACCTTTTCTTGGTACTATTGACGACGGGTTTGCTTTCACGGGCACCTCCGCAGTTGATACGACAGCTGGAGTATTAAGGGGCAGGCCATACGGTGGCGTGGCTCTGCTCTGGAGGAAGTCTACGTTCCCGTGCGTTACAGTGATACCGTGTGACAATGTACGTATTGCGGCCATTAAAATAGTGCTCAGTGATAGATCGATTATGGTAGTATCAGTGTTCATGCCAACCGCGGGTGCCGATAATTTAATTGAATTCACTGATTGCCTTAGTGAAGTAAATGCGTTGATTGAAAATAATGCCGTGGAGTCTGTTTTTATACTGGGAGACTTTAATGCACACCCAGGTGAGTTGTTTTCTAGTGAACTAATTAACTTTTGTACCGAGCGATCATGGTCGTGCGTAGATATGGACTTGCTACCTATAGACACATATACATTTGTGAGTGAGGCGCACGGCTGTCTGCGATGGCTCGATCACTGTGTGGTGACCAGTGCAGCGAGACGCTCAATACGTAAAGTGTCCGTATTATATGATGCTTACTGGTCTGATCATTGTCCCTTGTTAGTTGAG
This sequence comes from Sesamia inferens, assembly GCA_037179545.1. NCBI lineage: Eukaryota > Metazoa > Arthropoda > Insecta > Lepidoptera > Noctuidae > Sesamia > Sesamia inferens. Next base: position 18,154,773 of record CM073930.1, read on the forward strand.
TGTGATTTAAAGTTAATAAGGCCGAAAATTGTTGCGACTGATAACGTTTTTAATAAAGTGATCTGGGGGGAAAGAAACAGTGAACAGACCGGAAAGTATTATGAAAGTTGTCACTCGCAACTGAGAAAGATTCATTTTCCTGTAGAGTTTATGTACTGCGCCGATCACTGTTGTTATAGTAAGGATCACAAGCGTATTTTGAAGGAAATGTATAATGATATTGTACAAATAATTAGTAAGGCGGCGGTAGACAGCTATGCTGGTCCTGTGTTCAAGAAACACAAGTATATACCGGGGTGGAACAGGCACGTTAGCTCTGCTCACAAAGAGGCTCGATTATGTTATCAACACTGGTTATTGAATGGGAAACAAAGAAGTGGAGATATCTATGATAAAATGTGCCAAACGAGGAGAATTTTTAAATCTCGGGTTAAATTTTGTCAAGATAATGAGAAACAAATCAAGTTAGATATAATTGCACAGCATCATTCAGATAAACAATTTAGTAAATTCTGGAAAAAGACAAATAAATTGAACCCAAAATCGAGTCTTCCTGTGAGCGTTGCGGGCGTGCATGAGCCTCGTGACATAGCTAACCTGTTTCGGAGTCATTTCAAAGTGGAACCTTCTACTGTGGTCTCTCTCGACTTGATACAAGGTGCTGAAATCGTGGCAGGGGACGTTAATGTTCGATTTAGTGCCAAGGAAGTTGCCTCCGTAATTTGTAAAATGGTGCGAGGTAGGTCCCCTGGTCACGATGGTCTTAGCATTGAGCATCTGAAGCATGCTGGTTTCCATTTGTCTCGAGTGCTTGCTACATTTTTCAGCTTATGTGTGAGTCATTGTTACCTACCGGATGAACTTATACGGACCGTGGTTGTTCCGGTTATAAAAAACAAAACGGGGGATGTCTCAGACCTGGCTAACTATAGACCAATCTCGCTGGCTACTGTAATAGCAAAAGTGCTGGACAGTCTGCTTGATAAACACATGGATAGGCACATAAAGCTTCATGATGCTCAGTTTGGTTTTAGACCTGGTCTCTCGACTGAAAGTGCCATTCTGTGCCTCAAGCAGACTGTACAGTATTATACAGACAGGAGTACGCCGGTCTATGTCTGTTACCTGGACTTGTCCAGGGCATTTGATTTGGTGTCATATGACATGTTGTGGCAAAAATTGAAAGATGAAACGGACGTGTCAGGTAATGTTATCGCTATTTTGAGGTATTGGTACTCGAGCCAAAGGAATACTGTGCGATGGGCAGGCACACACTCGGACATGTATGGGTTGGAGTGCGGGGTGAGACAAGGGGGGTTAACCTCTCCTCGTCTCTTTAACTTGTACATGAATGAGCTGATCGGCGAGCTCAGCAGAGCGGGCATAGGGTGCCATATAGATGGACAGTGCGTCAATAATATAAGCTACGCGGATGACATGGTGCTGCTGAGCCCGTCGATTAGTGCCATGCGTAAACTGCTGGAAGTTTGTGAAAGATTTGCACGAGCCCATGGACTCAGATATAATGTAAAGAAGAGTGAAGTGATGGTGTTTAAGGCTGGTAACAAATCATTCGCTAGTGTGCCTCCTCTGTATCTTTGCGGTGCCACCTTAAACAGAGTATCTAGCTTCAAATATCTGGGTCACTGGGTCTCTGAGGATCTGAGTGATGATTGTGATTTGGAGAGGGAACGCAGGGCGCTGTCTGTGCGCTGTAACATGCTGGCCCGCAGGTTTGCACGGTGTACCGAGCAAGTCAAGGTGACTTTATTTAAGGCCTTCTGCCAGTCCTTTTACACTTGCAGCCTGTGGACTAAGTACACGCAGCGTACACGCACCGCTCTGCGAGTCCAATATAATAATGCGTTCAGAATACTGTTCGGACTACGGCGCTGCTGCAGCGCTTCAGCAATGTTTGCTGAGAAAAGAGTGGATGGTTTCCATGCCATCATGCGAAAGCGCTGTGCATCTCTCATGAAGCGAATGCGAGCCAGCCCGAACAGCCTTCTGAGTGTTTTCGTGGACCGCTGGGACTCGCCGATGTGGCGGCACTGGATGCGACTACACACTGCGGGTGGTCACGTCCTGGGCTTGGCATAACTTGGCACTTCTGTGCGGCTCCATTTTATTGTGTTGTATTTCTGTTTTTGTGTACTAACAATAGATTTATAAGGTTTTATTTGTATTTTAATTTTTGTATGACTAACATTATATGGACTACGTCTGAAATAAATTATTATTATTATATCACACGTTAGGGTGGAAATGAAAAAATCACTACCCACTATTTAGGTACGTGTATGGGTGGTACCCTAATCAAACATTTAATCCACTTTTTATTTTTGCCCTTCGATTTCTACTGCTAACATTCACTGAGATTATCTGTGGACGGACAGACAGATTTGGCGAAACTATAATAGTTCCTAGTTGAGTACGAAACCCTAAAACTCTACTAGCTGCCGCGTTTTATGTTTCTTTTTGTTTTTTTTTTTTTGGATATAGTGAGGACTACACCCAAAAATAATAAAAAATTAACTGAAAACTGGACGCGAAACTGACGTATAGGTCCACGCCATACAGCTCAACCGTTTTGAAGGGAGCTAAATGATCCAACACACTTACTACCGCCAGCGAGACATTTAAGTAAGCTTGGCATCAGCCGACACACATTCAAGTCAATGAAAGAGATATTGCCCTGTAACTGTTAGGTCTAGTATAAATATAACAATAACAGTATTTTCAAGTGTGCGACTGCCTCCGTAGCGTAGTGGTAGCGAACGCGGCCGCTGTGCAAGGAGGCGCGGGTTCAATCCACGCACAGTACAAATATTTGTATGCATAAATATGAATATTTGCACTGGTCTGGTCTTGCCTCGGAAAGCACGTTAAGCCGTTGGTCCCGGTTGTCATACGAACATCTAATGGCAGTCGTTACGGGTTGTTGGAGCCCTCAAAAGTCCAATAATTGGTCTAACTGCAATGCTTCAATATCGCCTTCGGATTGTGGAAGTCAGACTGCAGTCGCTTCACAGAAAATATCGTAGTTAGCGAAAATCGGCAGTTAGACTGGGAAAACGGACCCCAGAATCCAAACCTGAAAAAGCTTCGGATTCGGCTGGGATTAACGCTGAGATGATGAGTATTTTCAAGTGTAGCTAAATTAATTACCTAGTTATAATTGTGGTCCAGGACCAAATTTGAGCCAGGCATTATCAGTCATTCGCCGTAACGACTATCGGTACAATCACCGAGTTTAAATTTTATTATGATTGTTAGCTTTGATAAAACTATTAAATACAAACTGTGAATAGTGACGTTGATTTCATATTGGAATTCACGTCAGAATCCACATCAATGCTAAATTCGAACACGCATTATCGGTCAGTTTTGCTATGAATTTTAACGTAAATCTTACTAAATTGTGAATCGAATAATGAAAATTCTAACGAGAAAAATGAATGATAAAAATTTTCGTTATACTTTCTAAATGAATATTAGCACAATGTTTTACATAAATAACTAGTGGCCGCCAGCGACTTCGTTCATTTGGTTAGGTATGCTCCGCTTCAATTAGTTGCAGCGTGATGTTATATAGCTTAAAGCCTTCCTGGATAAATGGGCTATCCATTACAAAAAGAAATTTTTCAAATCGGATCAGTAGTTCCCGAGATTAGCGCGTTCAAACAAACAAACAAACTCTTCAGCTTTATATATTGGTATAGATTACATCTGATATTTTATTGAGTCAATAAGAGAAGTTCCGTCCTAAAGAAAACAACTAGTAACATTTATTATATAACATTTACATCGGTAGCTTATTTAGTGTAAATATTCCACCGGGATACATTACTATCAATTGGAATCATTTTGAAGCATATTGCTAATACATTGCTTCTTACGTTCGATAATATTGTCTGCTCAATAACGTAAAAAGCGCAGCGAATGTTATTGAATTGTCAAAATGAGACCCATTTCTACGGATACTGTGTTACGTAATTTACTGCTGACTGATGTCACATGTCCGCGCGGTTCTAGGACATATTGCAGTCACCCTCATTGTTTTGGGAGAAGTGGCGATGGAATTATTTACACAAAGTTTGCTTCACACGCTGCACATTGCTTCGCTTACATCTAGGTATAACCCGAGTCTCTTTTGGGGGTTTTAGCGGGAAAGTCAAGCTGAGTGTCACGCTAATTTTTCATTGGACTTTTAAAATTATTTTTAGTGTTGTTTACTAAATAAAAGTGCGTGATTTATGTAAATAATTCATAAAGAACAGTGAAATATCGCAGCATAGTGGCCACATCATGACTTTGTCTCAAACCTCCATCGTAAGACGGGTCACGCGGCCGTCTTTTTTGACATTGAACAATTCATAACGTGACGTTGGCTAAATGCACAAACCGTGCAAAGCCATAAAAGAAAGAAAGAAAAAGAACCCGAATCTCGAGCGTACGAATTATTACTGGGAGCACACACAAGTGCTCAAATATACAGGTACTATAAAGTGTTCAAATACTAATTGAATCACAACCTACATTAACACAAGTGTCTTTTGACAGTAAAACAAACCCCAGACTACGTCGAATCATTTCCTCGTAAAAAAGGCAATAATGTTTAATTTATAACTGATTAACGAATCAGGGGCTTAACTGTAGCAGTGATTCTGTTACAATTTGTCCCTCAATAAATCTTAGTACCCGCTTTAGCCCGTCGTACCCCGGTAGGACTTTGTCTCCTCGATTCCTCTGTTCCTCTTGTTCTTGTGTCATCTTCGATAAATCCTTTAAGAAAGCGTTTAAATCGTTCGCCATTTGCTCAGTTGCAGTGATCGAGGGACTTTGAAGAAATTTACTGTAGTTACTTCGACACGCAACTCTTTCGGTATGCCTTAATTGTGTGCAACAACTTCTTGTTTTTTTAAGTAAATAATGACGTTGTTTATTTTGATATTGTTTTGATGCGATAAGTCACTCCTAATTTGTTCCAACCGAATTGATTTAGGTAATTTGCTAAATTAACTTTAGGAGTGTTATGAAGGGTGCTAACAATCCTATCAATACAATGTCTTATTAATTAACCGAATAATTGGTAGGAAAGAGGCTTCCCTTCTACCCGGTCACGTCGTCCAAACTTCCGGCCAGCCATTAAATTAAGAGCAACTAAACTTCATTTATCTCGGCTTGTTACTTCCACAGACGATAAGGTTCAGAAACACGGCTGGAAACTTTCAGAAACTTACAGCTAACTTCGGCGAAAAGTTATCGAATCACGCCGATCGTACGAAAATTTGTTACTTACTCAATATTTTAAATAATCTTCTTTGCAACACTTCTTATCTGCAAAGTTTTCACTCCCTCTAACTCGATTCGATTATGTAGTGATATTAATTTACCTGCGTAGACTAAACTTGCTTAATTTTGTTAATTAATTCTTGTGAGAACATTTATTAAGTACGTTCGTAATTTCGTTACGAATACTCCTAATGAAGTTAAGTAATACTAAGGCTGTGTATTCCTGTAATTACCCACTAATTTAACTGTAGTATAAAGTTTATTTTCGCATAAAATCTTTACGTTAAAGCAACAAATGTTTGTTTTAAAATCTCACACGTACTTCTTCAATATTACAGGACCATGATAATTCGTGAAAATTCCTCCTTTGAGTGATACGAACAAGTCTATACGTGTTCTTTTAGCAAGAGTTCTGGATAGAACAGTGTTAAGGCGTAATTTGTAGACCATATCGATTCTCGTAGGATATTTAAAGTGGAATAAACTTCTTACATTGAGGCAGCGGCTGTTGCGTGACGAGTCACGTTTGGAGCAGCAGCCAGAGGGCGCGGGTGCGGGGAAGCACGCCAGCCGCCAGCCGCCAGGCGGCGATGCGATACGCAAATATTTATATCGCTCCCCACGGCACAAGTCATTGCCTGAAAGCGTTGTCTTGTACCAACCTCGTTGTAAAGAGAAAATATAGCCTGTCGATGCTATTCAGAACTAAGTCACGGCACAAATAAGTCGCGTTGCATAACGCCCATACAAAGGCAAGGCCCCAAATTAAGATTAAGTGAGGTTTTACGCAATATTGTGATTTATCGGCAATTTCTTTTTTATGGTCGCACTTTTAAAGGGCCTGCTCTGGTTTATTATTCAGTGTCCATAATATGAAACTGGACAAACATTGACATTAAAGTAATAAGTTTTACAGTTTCCTTTAATAAAAATGCGATCACGGTAAAATAAGGCCAGACATTTTATTTTTTTGCATTTATGTCTGAGTTTAATGAGGCCTTATTAATAAAACTTAGATATAGTTTCTATTATACAAACGGAAAAGTCTTGTAAAATAATCATGTAAGTACGTAGCAAATGTTTTTATTAATTAGTTGGTTTGAAGTATGATAATTGAAAGTATCAAGACTTTTGCTGTTTTGCGCAACATAAGTCGCGATTATAAAGAAAACGGCAAATTGCAAGTATGCGTGATCACAATTCACGCATTAAGAGTGAATAGAGTTCCTTTAAATACCTTTCAAGTATCGTTTAGATTACGTAATATCGAGTAGTAATAAGTCGTGGTGGCCTAGTGGTTGAAACACCAGCCTCTCAAGTATGAGTGCGCGGGTTCGATTCCAGGTCAGACAAGTACCAATGTAACTTTTCTAAAGTTATTGCACTTTCAAAGTATATCTTGGACTTCAATGACTGAAGGTGAAGGAAAACATCTTGATGAAAACTGGACTTTAAGTCTGAAATCCCCACCTGCATTGAGCAAGCGTGGTGATTACACTCAATCCTTCTCTGTATGAGTGAAGACCTGGGTCCAGCAGTGGGACGATAAAAAGGTTGATAATCAATATCGAGTAGGACCTAATAGCATGCTAGAATATGATTTCTAGAAGCTACCAAACCAATAGCCATCGCAGAACGTACCTAAATGTCTAATAAATATTTTCCACGTTTGTCTCTTTAACAAAGAAATCTGCATAAAAGGTTTTCCTGGCAAGCACTATCAGCAATTCTTACAAATAGACGTAAAGCGAATAAATATCCGCAAGCCTGGAATAGGAAGTTCTTGGCTATAGGATACCGAGGTACAGTTAGCAGCTGAAACTGAGGTAGAATATATATTTTTGTATTAGTCTGTAAAACACAGCCATCAAATGACCCCGTGGGAATATCGGGATAAAAGTATTAATCCTGACAATACACTATCTATGTGCCAAATTTCACCCAAATCCATTCAGTAGTTTTGACGTGAAAGAGTGACAAACATCCATACAATCATTAATTCATACAAACTTTCGCAGTTATATTATTACTAGCTGAGCCCTGCGGGTTCACCCGCATTAGCTTCGATCCCGCGGGAATATGTTGATAAAAAGCATCTTATGTGGTTCCTGGTTATAAACTATTTTCGTGCCAAATTCCATCTAAATCCATGTAGTAGTTAAGCGTGAAAACCGAACAAACAAACAAACTCACTTTCAGATTTATAAATTAAAAAAGTAGGATATGTTGGCCCTCGAATGACGAAGTAGGTATGCAATTCATCATCATCTCAGCGTTAATCCCAGTCGCATCCGTAGCTTTTCAGCTTTGGAGTCTGGGTTCCGCTTTACCAGTCTAACTGCTGATTTTGGCTAAATTTCGATATTTTCCGTGAAGCGACGGCCGTCTGACCTCCACAACCCGAAGGCGATATCCAAACATTACAGTTAGACCAATTGTTAGATTTTTGACGGCTCCAACAACCCGTGACGACTGCCACTAGATGCTCGTATGGCAACCGGGACCAACGGCTTAATATGCTTTCCGAGGCACGACCAGACTAGTGCAAATATTCATATCCATGCGTACAAATATTTGCACTATGCGGAAATCGAACCCGCGCCTCCTTGCGCAACGGCCGCGTTCGCTACCGCTACGCCACGGAGGCCGTCAAAAAAGTAGGATATGTTGGCGCTCGAGTGACGAAGTAGATATGCAATTGTTTTGTGAAATGTCACTTAAAAAGTATTCAGAAAACAAAATGGCGGAGTTCCATTTGATTTTGGCGTCGCGTCAAAAGAACCTGTAGTGCTATACAACAAAGTAATTTTTGACAGCTGTTTAAACTATTCTATTCTATATTATTTTTGTTATAAGAAATAAACAATAAAATAAATAAAAAAAAACAATAAGGATGTTTCCTGGGTAAAAAATTGTCTCTATTTAGTCCGTCATTCAGATTATAGAAAAATATTGGATACGTATATTTTGTTTTATCAAATCAATAAAAATTGACAAATATAAAAGGCATCAAAGATCAGGAATGCTGGTGACGTCACTGGTCGTTAAAAAGTGTAGCGTGCAGTGACACACGAGTTTTCGACGCACTGTGTCGTCTTCATTTTTTGTTTGTATGAAAAAAGAAAAGCCGGATTTTGTGGAGGAATACTGGGGAACAACAATGGCCTATACGGATGCGAGAAATACAAGATATTCCCTCTTTGAGGTTTTTTTAAATGGGTAAAACTAAGATTTGGGTATAACATTAGGCTGTATTGCGTGATAAAAACACCTTTCCGCTAACTTGTATTTTGCCTTTTGCACCTGCCATGTGGATAGCAAGTTCTTTTTTGGAAGGCTCAGCAAATCATTACCCTGGTATTTAAAATACTTAAGATCAGCGTCTTGGGACGTGACAGCGTCCTTAGCAAGAGAATCGACACACTCGTTTCCTCTTATGCCACAGTGGCTTGGAATCCAAACCAAGTGGACTCTTTTAAGGTTCTTGGCCCAGGACAAAAGGGACGTTTCTATTTGGAGCAAGATTGAACAGTTCAGCGAGGACTTTACTCCAAAGCTTGCAGGCAACTAAGAGAGACCGTGAAGATGACACCAAAATATATGTTATGGGCTTCTATAAATAAACAAGCTTCCAGTATGGCTACGCACTCTCCCGTAAACACTGATGACTGTTTAGGACATCTAAATTTTAATACGATTTTTGAGTTTTGGTAGTATACAGCAGCACCAGTGCAGCTTGAATCTGAGAATTTAGAGGTGTCCGTGAAGAATATCTCAAAATTTCGCCAGCGCTCACCAACCGCTGCATTGAAAATAGAATTAGCCGAAGGGGATTTTTTGGCCGACTGGCCAATATTATAGAAAATGTCAGGTTTGAAACATATGGTTTCATAGTCAGAATTGTAAGCAGGATGGTTCGGAAACTGAGTGATAGGAGGTCAACACAACTCTTATGCTGTCCGGGAAAAGACCTACGGGTTGGGCAACCATTGTTTAATATGAGCATTGATTAAGTTAAGGTCATCTAGGATTTCCACTAAACCTTTTCCAAAATAGTCGCAACGTTCAGAACCCCACCTGAAGTGATGGCAATTGAAGTCCCCCATAACAAGTACAGGGCCCTCTATGTATTCCAGGGTACGCTTCAGGACTGGGAGTAAACTTTGGTTAGGATGAGAAATATTGACTGATAGGAGGCTTATACCCTCCACCCTGCCGACCACAATGCTAATATCATCCCCTACAAAAGGCAATAAATAATACAACCACTAGTGGAACGCGATTGTTCATGCAGAGAGCCGACCCGCCATAGCCATCAGATCCACGCATCTGAGAATATTGAAGGAAGGCAAACAGAAACTAAGACTTGGAACAAGCCAAGTCTCAGCGAGAGAACAAGCTAGGGGTTTGAATTTGTTTAAAAGGAATGTGAGCGCGTGCTTCTTATGCAGCACGGTCCTCACATTCCATTGAAGAAACACTAGTTGAGGCATTGTTGTAAAATTGAAGAAAGTTGATAAATGTTGTGGCAACGTTGGATGGTAATTGAGTTTTATTAGAAAAAGAAATTAAAGTTAAAAGGAGTTTACTGAGAAGTTTAATTATTGAGGACAAGTTTTCGGGGGATTGTGTAGGTTGAGTATTGAGCCATTAGGCCGAGAAGATAAAGAAGTGCTGCTGATGCACAGATTTATTATAGGGGGGGAAAGAGAAGCTTGGGTCTTTGCTTAAGAGACACAGCTTTGCGGTATGACTGGGTTTGTGACTTCTTAATGTCAGCATAGCTATAAGCAGAATGAATTTTTACTTGCTTCAGCGTACAAAATCTTTCTCAGCCATAATGGTTTTAATAGTCCTCTGCCTGCTGTACTCCGGACAGGACTTGCTATTAACAAAGTGACCCCCAGAGCACAACACGTAGAAGGCGTCACTCTCAGCAATGCTGCAACCAAACCAGGGTGATCATTGCCGCACTTGCTGCAGCGGGGTTTGGAGTGACACAGGGATTCTACATGCTTAAATCGGCAACAATTGCGGTATTGGATATTAGGGTATATATATTGCTCTACGGTAAGGGATGTGTAGAAGCAGAAAATGCGGTTAGGTAGAACTTGGCCATCAAATGTGATGACGAAAGTTTCTGTGGGCCTGTATTCTATTAAACTGTCTTTATTAACTCTTAGATTTATCCTCCTAACTTTAATTATAGGTCCACAGCCAGCTGGTACTTTTTAAAAGTAGCCAGAACTTCATCTACCGAGAAGTCTGTAGGGATACCACTGATAACGCCCATGTGGGTTATGTTAAAAGATGGAATGGTTGCTTCTTAGTGATTTGAGCCCAAAACATTATTAGACAAGAAGGCGTTGGCGTCCTGAGGCGATTTAAATTCCACGGATACGCGGTTTCGGCCAACACGCTTGACGGCAACAATATTGGTTAAGTTCAAATTTGCTAAAAAGCGACCAAATGTTACCGGATGTAAAATAGATCCAGAGTTAGTAGTCCAGGGAAACGTGGACAATGAAAGGTCCTTTATCAGTGACCGAGTATCTAGCTCCACCTATATGGGATCTAGGTCGTTTTGTAGGACGATTAGGAACATCCTCATCATTTCCGGGACTTTTTCGGATGTTATTCATCATCATCATCTCAGCGTTTATTCCAGTCGCATCCGAAACTTAGGCTTTGGAGTCTGGGATCCGCTTTAACAGTTTAACTGCTGATTTTTGGCTAAACATCGATATTTCCCGTGAAGCGACTGTCTTCTGACCTCCACAACCCGAAAGCGATATCGAAGCATTGCAGCGAGACCAATTGTTGGACTTTTGAGGGCTCCAACAACCCGTAACGACTGCCATTAGATGTTCGTATGGCAACCGGGACCAACGGCTTAACGTGCTTTCCGAGGCACGACTAGACCAGTGCAAATATTCGTGTTCATGCATACACAAATATTTGCACTGCGCGGGGATCGAACCCGCGCCACTTTGCGCAGCGCCCGCGTTCGCTACCGCTACGCCACGGAGGCTGTCGTTTTCGGATGTTAGTCTGAGAAGTAAATATATCTTCTAAGTAAGTATATCATCCGGAGGGTCCGGAAGTTTAGTTTTATCCATATTCCTGGATAAACGAGTTTAAGGTTATAATTAAAAAAATAAAATGAAAAGGGTTAAATTAACTAAAAATAGATACACAACAAACCTGACACCTAGTAACAACACAAAAACAAAACATAAGTCACAACAAACACAATATAACCGAAAAACAACCAAAATTCTACCGCATGTGTTGTCAAAAACACACCTACGGCGAGAATCGTTTAGACTATTGTCCAACCGACATGTCGAGAAAAAGAGTTCTTGACACCTGTCATTTCATAAAAACGTATTCGGGTTTTGCGAATTTGATCTTTATTAGCTACTCGAATTGGGTTGTGTCCAAAAAAATAATTTAATGTCCATCAGATAGATTTATAAAAAATATTGAACAGATATTTTTTATTTCATTCAAATACTTTGGAAGATATATTGATTTGAAATGTCGCATGACGTCACGCCACGGTACAAAATATACCACGGCGTGACGTAATTAGCCCCCACTTCCTAACTTCAATACGCTATATCTCAGTAGTTTTTGGTAATTTCGACAAAATCAAAAATACGGGTCTTAATTTATTTTATTGTCTATGAGACGGAATAATATTTTTTTGATTTTCATACCTTGGACACATCGCTATTGCCGCTCTGTTAGGTGTCAGGAACGCATTCCCTTGACGGTCGGACTGTAAGCACCATTGAAAGCAACTTATAATTATAACATTTAACAGTCGTCTATGTTGAATGAATTTAAAACAACAACAAAAAACATGCACTTCATGATTTTTCAGAAACCAACAACAGCTGAACTTGTCAGATTTTACAGCGAAAACGGGTATGAAGAACCATTTCGTCAAATCATTGAAACGTACCGAATGATTTAAAAAGCCAAAAACAACTTCTATAGTTTATATTATGAACGATGTTATTACTTCAATTAATAAACCTGAAGATTTATATGTTTAAATATAATTGTGAGAAATAATTATGAATTCATAAATCTTCAAGATACTTTTTTACAACAATAGAATAGAGAGAATAGAGTGAATAGGCTCTTAATAAACTAGTGCGCTTTACCATCAACGATTGCGTCACTGCTTACCATCGGGCAGGATTACGGTCAAGCGCTGGTTTATACTTTAATAAAAAAAAAAAAAATAAAAAAAAAAAAACCTTCTGTAGGGTAAAGACACGACTTCGTTCTCGTCCATTTGCTAAAAATACGAAAGTCCAAAATCCACGAAGCCGAAGGCGTGGGCGAAGTAATATGCATAAAAATGAAATATAGGACAGAATACTAGTGGTAATTTTTAACAAGGGTGCCTATCTATACAAATAAATAAAATTGAACATTGACAATGAAAACTAATTATAAGAATATAAGTAAATATTGTGGCCGCGTAGTTTGATTCGGCCTTTTCTCTCAGAGTAGACATAAGAAACGGCGACCTCTAATAGTTTTAAAACTTATATGATTGACGTCTAAAAGTATTCATAACAGCAACGTTATTATTCAGTGAAACTGATTCAAAGTTATGCATAATGAATGCAAACCGAATGAAATGGTGAACGAATAAAAATAATATGTATTTATAAAACTAATAATTTCAAGATATTTTTGATAAGTTTTAATGGAAATTCAGTATTCCGAGTGTAAATTGAATATTCTATTAACACTTTGAATTTTTCCAATGCCATTTTATTACAAAGAAGCACGCTACCGTTACAACAGCATCGGCTTTTTGTAAGTGTTTCTTGAGAATGACGTTTTATTAATAATAGTAAAGTAAAGCAGTAATTTATTAGTGTCTATTGTTGTTGTATTAATTAGACAATTAACGCCTTAAAGGTACAACAACAGTAAATATTTTTCTCTATATAAAAGGGTGCTTGGAAAATAAATAATATAAGCAATGAATACTAATTTCTATTTAGCCAGTCTATCTACTGATCACTATAGAGAACAAAATAATTAATTGGACCTGCCGAAGAAATATTAATTCTATTATGCGATGAATGTAATCAAACATTTATCATTTAAGCGTGCTTGGAATAATATTTCAGAATTAGCTAAGAGTTTACTGACAAGTTATAGGAGTTCATTAATTGTCACTTTTTTATGCAATGCAATATGTGAGCTGTGACATCATTAATGCCCAGATGCTTTTATTTAGGTAATAAGTTTTTCACTTACTTACATTTCCATTATTAGTGTTTTTTTTTTTGCTTCATTCCTGCGAAAGCACTAGGAGGTGGCGACGGACGGGCTAACGTCTTATGTAATATTGACATTCAAAAGGTCCTTATTCTCGACCTAATCATATATTATTTCTGAAGGGCTTTTTTGTCGGTACGTCGTAATTTCCTCCAATATACATAAGTGAGGCATAATTTTAAAACTTTTCTGGACCGCTACACCGGAAAAATATACAAATTACTCACATTTCAGTGGTTTTTGACTTATTTTACTAACGACACGGTTGGCGCAGTGGCTGAGTGATCGACTGCTGTACTGCGTGTCGCGGGATCGATTCCCACACGGAACAAATATTTGTATAACCTACAGACAATTGTTCTTGGTGTGGCTGTATATGTGAGTTGAAATATTGAAATGTTTGTAACCGCGCCCACGATACAGGAGTAATTCCTACTGTGGGACGTTTTTTTTTTTTTAATGAAACAAAGTTAAGAAGCGGTAAAAAGCGCAAACGTAAGAGTACCTACCTACTCGCAGTGCACTAATTTTTAGCATAGTGATACCTATAAAATAATAAATAAATATAAATATATACGGACAAATCACACAGATTGAGCTAGCCCCAAAGTGAGTTCGAGACTTGTGTTATGGGATACTAACTCAACGATACTATTATTTATAATAGATCCATATATAGATAAACATCCAAGACCCAGGCCAATCAGGAAAAGATCGTTTTCCACCATGACCTGGCCGGGGATCGAACCCGGGGCCTCCACGTCGCAGGCAGGCATGTTGGCCGCTACGCCACGGAGGACGGGAAAAGAGTTCATCTAGCAGTAAGTATTGGCTTGTGCTGTGGCTAATAATAATCAGTGCACGAGTTGCACACACTTCTTCTTCTTCAGCCTATAGATGTCCACTGCTGGACAAAGGCCTCCCCTAAGGCTTTCCTCGATGACCGATCTTGTGCTGCTCGCATGCATCGGCTTGCCGCGATTTTCATCAGGTCCAGTTTGTTGGGGGCCTCCCTACGCTGCGTCTTCAGGTACGTGGCCGTTACTCCAGAACCTTACTGCCCCATTGGCCATCGGTTCTACGGGCAATGTGCCCCACCCACTGCCACTTAATTTTAGCGACTCGAAGAGCTATGTCGGTGAGTTTGGTTCTTCTACGGATCTCCTCATTTCTGATTCAATCACGCAGAGAAAGTCCGAGCTGGACTTAATAAGACACCTCTGTCTCCAAATTGGAAGACATTTAGGTTTTGTATAATATATGGTTGATGGTCACCTTCCTCATCATCATCATCAGCCTCTACTCGTCCACTGCTGGACATAGGCCTCCTCCATGTCCAATAAGCTCAATCCTGAGCAGTTCTCCGCTAGGCACTACCAGCCACCTTCTTGATGTTGTCGTTTCATCTCGCTCAAAGGCCTCCTACGCTACGTTTGCCGAGACGCGGTCTCCACTCGAGGACTCGTTTACCCCAATGGTTGTCGGTCCTGCAGCATATGTGACCAGCCCATTGCCACTTCAGCTTGCTAATCCTCTCATCATCATCATTCATCCGTTCATCCGGAGACCGATGCATTGGAAGGACTCAGCTAAGGTGGCCAGCATTTATTCCAGCTCTTGCTGCGTCTCCGCCATGATGACGATATCGTTCGCAAATCGCAAGTGTGAGATGTACTCGCCATTGATGTTAATGCCCCGACCCTGCCAACCCAGCTTTTTAAACATATCCTCGAGGGCAATGGAGAACAATTTGGAGGAAATAACGTCCCCTTGTCTAACTCCTCGCTTAAGAGGGATATGTTTAGTCTGCTGGTTCTGGACTTGGATGGACATTGTGACGGCATCATAAAGACATCTCATCACTTGGATATATCGCCAATCGACTTGGCACCGCTGCAAAGAAAAGACCAGGTCTCGATAGAGTCAAAGTGGCTGATTATACTCTCGGTCTTCTGTATAATCGGCCTCACTATGTGTATATGGTCTATGGTAGTAAATCCTCCTCGAAACCCGACCTGCTCAGGCGGCTGGAATTCGTCGAGTCCGCGCGCTAGTCGGTTCGTAATCACTCTCGATAACAGCTTGTAGATGTTTTCCTACGGATGGTCAATAGGTGGATTAGGTGATCATCCTTACATACAAGTCCAATACGACTATCGTTTACGGATCGTTGATAGTCGGTACGGCTTATCAGAAGCTCATAAGCCTGACAATCAAAGGGTATCGTGTTGTCCAGTAACTGGAATGGGTGGCCAGATGGACAGCCACTATATGTAAAATACATGTTAAACTGAATACCGATACCACCATAAATGGGAAAACACTAAGCAGGTGAGAATGTAAGAGTACCTATTAGTCAAAAAAATTTAAACAATCAAGGGGCTACCTGAAGCTACACACTTACTGAAGTTACACTTCTAAAATAAAGTAAATTATGTACAGACGACAGCAGATCAAGCTACTACTATCTGTCAAATTTCTTTATTAGATTTTCAACTTCATCGTTAAAGCATTAAGGTTCAAGGTTGAATCGGAAGATTTGACAGCCTATGCATCATATGTATTGCTATTGCATGGCTATTATCGGAATTAACACCATCGATTAACTGATTACCTTGATAGTTAACTTTATAAATTGTCATCGATCCGTAAATTGTTAACTTAACCAAACTAATTACGTAGGTACTTAATTAAGAAAATAAGATTGGGAGGATAACGTAGAGAAATAAAAGCAAGAGAGTGGGAGTAGAAACCTTTGCCAAGAGGTAAGATATTTATAGATAAATATTTTTTTAAAATACCACAATCTATTATTAACGGTATGACGCAGTCCGCACTGTGTTTTTGGCAAATACTTGGGCTATAGGTTCGGATACCTATGGTAAATTAATTATAAGTCTCATTGCTGGGTAAAGGTAAGTCTTTACCCAGCAGTGAGACTTATAATTAATTTACTGTACTCCCACACTCTTCCTTTTATTTTTTTGACAATCGTATAATAATTAAAAATTAATACAAACGTAAGTCGTGGTGGCCTAGTGGTTCAAACACCAGCCTCTCAAGTATGAGTGCGCGGGTTCTATTTCAGCTCAGGCGAGTACAAATGTAACTTTTCTAAAGTTGTATGTACTTTCTAAGTATATTTTGGACACTAATGACTGAAGGTGAAGGAAAACATTTTGAGGAAACCTAGACTTTAAGTGTGAAATCGCCAACCCGCAAAGAGCAAGCGTGGTGATTACGCTCAATCCTTCTCTATGTGAGAGGAGACCTGTGCCCAGCAGAGGGACGATAATAGAAAAAAGGTTGATAATGATGATGATGAATACAAACTGTAATTCTTTTCAAATATTTAAATCCCCAACACAACAACATACGTATGCATTTGCTATTACGAGTTAATGATCCACGTTAACTTGTGCTAGATCTTTCGAAAAGTACTTAATGCTTTAACGTTAACGAAGTTAACTTTTTAGGAATGGATTAGCAATTTACTAAGTTATTTACTTGTTTAACGCTGCTCAGTAATGGATATTTTTAAGAATTTACCCTGGAGGTAACTTATAGGTACAGCAAAAGCTCAAAACTCTGGTGGCATGCTAAGGACTACATTATTATAAACAGTGCGCCTGGGCAGCCAGTACGTGTGTATGTATGAGTGATGTCTCAACATTTCATAGATAACACACTCCAATGACCTTACGTCGCATACTCAAAATATGTATTTCGCACTTAAAGCCAACCTATTCATACTATTGTATTGCTAAAATTCGCGTAAATTTATTATCTTCTGTTAGCTATTTGGGCTAAGCAATGGGTTCTCGATGTTGATGGAAATTAAACAGTCTTGGAGAATGTTATATAACAAAAATGTTTAATAGTATTACTTGTTAATTAAATAAAATTAACAATATTTTATGAGAAACCTGCCAAGATAATAGAAGTCCCCTTATAACCAACGAGTCATATTTCTATTGTATTACCCACAATAAGGTAACAATAAAAGGGTATTCTAATAACACAATTATAATTTTGGACAACGTTCATTTCGATCAAGTCCGTAAGTAACTGTTCTTAACTCATGTGTACCTTATAGTAATCTGAATTCTTTATTTGGTGTTCTATGACCTACCTTTCTAACTTTACAAAATGTCTGAACAAAGCGAACAACACAAAGAATATTATTTTTGTCCCATTACTTCTAGTCGAGTATAAACGTACAAAAGTCTATTGTAGGTATTGCGTAAGATTTGAACTCACAACGCCCTTATTCATGCTTCTATCTGCATGCGCCAAGCCGCTAGGTCATTTTGACTCATATCAAAATGTTGAAATTATGTAGTATAGTCAGTTATTGACAACAATCATACACGTGTGTATTTCCTCGAAACTAGAAGGACAAAAGTCAAATTGAACGTTAATCTATTGCTTATTAAAATCGCCTACGGACTTTTGGTCTACAACTCTACACTGTAAGTGACGCCTTCACATAGCACACGCTTCTTAAAAGTGAAAAGAAAACACCGTACCCACAATAGGAAAAAATTTAATTTATACGTAATACTTTTGGAGGATTTATTCTTATAATTTTATTCTCTTTTATTTTTTCACGACTTAAACAGAATTTGGAAAATAGAATCTAATGAGTTCTGGTCCGTAAAGCATGTCCACACAATGTCGAAAAAGCTTCGTGTTATAAAGATCCCGTCTTTACTACTACAGTCTGTTGAATAATATAATTCTAAAGGCATTAACACTAAAGGTGTAAGGAACCATAACTACAATACCTACGTGTACCTATGTATATATACACCGACTTTACTTTGAGTCGTCTCAGCGAGACGGACGTGCTGATATGAATACATGGAATGAAGTTTTAAAGAGTACAATCCGAGCAAAAGTGATAAAATATTATTTCCTTTGCTTCATTACAATGGATTGTATTCATAATTATTCGGGACATTTGCTTTAAAAAGCATGTTCAAAGCAACGAACTGGTAATGAATAAAAGACCGGCAATGATTCGAGAAAATTTATACAGCAAAATTCAACATTTTCTGCGTGATATTTCTTGTTCATCATCTTTTTTGTATCATATATAATAAACACAGAAGAATTCAGTAAACAAAACATAATGGTCATTATTCTATACATAATTATTTCTTGACGATTATTTTGCCTAGTCCGACTGGCAGGAAGGTCACGGACTCTAATTCCGAATTCCGCGTGGGTCGTAAATATTTTCTGTGCGTGCTCTCAGATTCTGTACTGGTTACATTAATTTGTGCTGAATAAATGTAGCCGACATCCTAGAAAAATATTCCATTAAAACATTATACTCTGCTATCTAATGCAACCTGAATATCATTTATAAGACTTGTCTAGGTATTTACTGTGGCCAGCTCGAAAGGACCAATTAGAACAAATGTCAGTAGTAGTCCACAAAGAGTATGCACTATGCTATCAGTATTAATTCAACAAGCGGTACAAGTGATATCCAACTGCAGCACTGGGATACTTTTTTTTTCCGGGGTAGAAATCCTCATAGGATGTCCGCCGCCCTGGGGCGAGCGACGGGGTCTGTCAGACTTTTACTGACTAAAACCACCCCGGTGTCTCTTCTATCAAGAGTGCGCGTGGGGCCGCGGGAGTCTAAATTCTTCCACGGCCCCACACCCTCGTGCTGGCCCGGTCTGTCCGGGCCTCGTCGCCTGCACGGGGTAGTGGGGTGTTAAACTACCCCGTACATCGCCTCAGAGGCGCGCGCCTCCGCCTCGGGATCCATCGATAGGGGGCGGGAACTTCCCCATGTCCTTGTCCTTGGACCTATTCATGGGGGGCGGAAGAGGGCGTCATCCGCCCTTCTTCGGCACCCGGTGCGTCTTCTGAGCCCGGGAAGGGAGCTGAGATCTCCCTCTCCCGGTCCGCAGCTTCATTCCGCGACATCACGTCCTCAGGACTGGGATACTAAGCTAATCTAACGCGCTTATATGTATTAAATACTGTATGTAGCTAGCCACTAGGACCACATTAAGCGATAATCGTCACGCATAAACACAATCTGTGACAAGGCTCGGCAAATTGTATACGTACTACGGGGGAAAAAGCCAATTGCCGTCCGATAAAAAAAACAATAGGCAGTGCTTGCCTTTCTGTCATGCGGAATACAATGGTATTCTTCCTGAGCGATAAACCAGTCGCCCGCAGACATCGGCAAACGTGAATGACAGTTTACGATGTAAAAATACATACTACATTACAGAATTTAACGTTCGCAACATCGTATGTGCAAGTACCGACATAAAGCATTTAAAACTTTCTTTTTAGAGTCTCTAAGGAGGGGTAATATTCTGACATAAATTCTCCCTAGGGGTTCACCCCATTTCTTGAACCCATAAAACGATAAAGATCATCTTTTGTAGCTTCTGGAGGGAACAGCTACGTACCTCCTAGTGTCTTAAACAATTCGTTCATTCCGAAGAAATACATCGAGACAAATCCGCTCATTAATATGCGGAGTTTAAACTTTGTTTCGAGTTTGTTATCTGGAAATTGTCTGAAATGTACAGAGGTATTTGAAAGAGCTCCATCTCATAAGTTATAAACAGGTACCTTTTCCGATAATAGGTCGCTGCAAGGAATTTTATGAATTATCTGCGAAAGGTACAGGACAATAATCAGAATTCCTTAGATGAGTTTGTCATCTAAGATATTTAAAAGGTATATTACATTTCGTGTGGACCATGAAATAAGGAAAATGTAGGAGAGTTCTGTTTGATTTAATATTCATTAGAAAATATCACAAACGCGATGTAATCTAAACATAATAACATTGATTTCTAAACATTTCTTTACATTTGTACAGAAAGCTAGCCAGTTGTTAGGGCCCGCTTCTGATTTTTCAGGGAGCACAAAGCCCAATTAGGTACCTACGTAGGTTCTAACATGATGTTATCCGCGTATAGTGCTGCCAATTTGTTGATAAAATCTTCACATAGGTATATAATCTCAGGAACTATTTCATCTACTAACATTCTACAAAACAAACGATAAGAAACTGGCCACAAAATGGAGAAGCTATAAAACTATGCCCTTTTTATTGCCGATCAAATATAAGTTGGTATCTATTGTTTTTATTTGCCTAATCTTCTAGAATACTAAATCATTCTGAACCTTAAATTAATGGTATTAAAGCCTATTTTAAACTTTGTATACCATTCCTAACATCTAAAATTTTATTATATTATACGACACTAAAATTTCAGTGGCAAAAGGAAGGAGACGACTACTAATATATTACCCTTTATTACACCTTTAGTATATTGAATGCTGAGAATAGATACTGGGAAAAAACGTTCATTATCGGCTCTGGTGCGCAAATAAAACAAGATAGCACCCCAGGGCCAGCTCACTTGGATATTGCGACCCGCAAGCAAATTTGCTCTAGGCACAATAAATGCTTAGGACTGTACGTGAGAGAACACACTGCCGGCAACAATAACATTTATATGTATATACATACTGATACATTAGTGGGGAGATAAAGCTCAGTGATATATGGACGACTATAAACATGTCGCCTTCATACCAACGACTACTTGTTCAAATTGATCACTTTATCTGTCAAAGATACAAACGGCTCAAAGCAAAAGACTGGATTCAACGTTACTCATTATCAAAGAAAAATATAAAAGATAATATTTAATTGATCGTTATTCCAATCTAAGTACGAAAATTGAATTTAATGAAATGCTCTGTAAAGAGATAATATAAGATTTTGACGAAATAATTATGATAACTTTGTAAGTAGGTACATCAATAGAGTCTTAATAGATCTGCGCAGGTTATGTTTTAGATTGGAATTTTGACAAGAATATGACCGTTTTAGAATAATTTAAAACATAAAATGGAATTTCTAAGTAGCGCGTCTAAGCATTTTATAAACAATTTAGGATATTTGAAGATCTTGTCTAATTTATAAACGCCCACAACCCAACGGTTAAAAGCGACAAGAATAATTTTAAAGGACCTCACCCTTTGCAAACATTATCATTTTTATTACCAAGTTGCCATCACGGAACCATAATAATTATTTATTTATGCAGCCTGCATGCGGTCCATTGTGTTAGTAACAAACTTACTTAGCCTAAGTTAGTACTTAATAAGTAAAATAAATTTTGTCCGGTCCCCTTACGCCCATACAAACGGACTATCTGCGAAGCAACGTAAGCAGACTTTTTTCGCCATACTGCGTAAAAGTTATCAGCGTGCGCGTCAGCAAAGATTGGTAGACGCACTGCTGCAGAAACGTGGTAGTTGTAACAGCCCGCCCTGAAAGCATTAAGCAGAGCGTTGTAAGCCCTTTGGGTATATCTGAACCGCAGGGCCCCCGAGTACAATGATGTACCATACTTACAGATACTAGGGAATTACTACTGCCCAGATAGAAGGGAATGGATACAAATGTAACAAAATCATAGACAATTGGACATTTCAGTTTTTTCTCTCGGGTGACAAGCTATCTACGATCCCTCATAAATTGCAGATGTTCACAGACCGCGATGACCACAGTCACCAGATGGACCGTCGGCTTGTTTGCTAGCCAATAATAAAAAGTGGCCAAGAGGTCCCGTTGGCACCCTTTGCGTACCGAACCCTAAAAAGGTGGTTCATTAAAATACATTGCTGAGGTCAGCCGACCTATCGATACTTGCTGGAGATAAACAAAAGTAAATATTTCTAAAATTTGTAATTAGTTTACAAGCCAGCTATTTACCGTTTAACATTTTTTTTTATGAGTGCTAGGTAACTTTTACCATTTTTTTTTAGATTTTCATAGATAGACTATAACTCATTATGTCATATGTCAACGCACTTTCTCAGGATTTAGTATTCTTATTTGCCTTTCATCTAAAGGCAAAATAAAATTTTCCATGACTAAACTATTGAAACATTATATTCTGCTAGGTCCACCTGCTGGACTGTCTGTGTAAATTTCCCTACTACAAGAGGAGGCATGTATCCTAACAGTGGAAATTTTATAGACTGATTATAATACTTGAATCAGACCACGTATGGGTCCCAATTCTCACGGATTGCCCGGGAGACTCTAGTAATACTCGTAAAGGTAACCTACCGACGGCTACAACACCGCGCGTTTTTCATGTACAAACTTTTTGATAATGATTTTCATCTCATCGAAAAATTTCTTAACCATATAATTCTCCAAGGTTGGCCTTTATGAGATTTGGAAACCCTAGTAACACAATATACGTTTTATTTCATAATAGCCGCTCAGGTCGATCGATTTTGCCGCAGTTAGTCGGTGGAAGTGTGATCATCCTTATATTAACAAGTTTCTCCGTGCTTCGGAAAGTACGTTAAGCCTTTGGTCCCTGCCGTCACTCATGGATCTTTGACAGTCATAATGGGTCGTCAGAAGTCCGAAATTCTGACAAGCAGTCTTACCAAAGGGTATCGTATTACCTGGTAGGTAATAACTGGATTTCGGTCGTCAGTTAGGCAGGAACTCTCTGTAAAACACTGGTATGCCAGTCTTATAGACAGCATTGTATCGAATAAGCCTAATATAAAGGCTAAAAACCAATTCATTATTTTCATTGTCAAAAGTGCTGTTAAGATTTTAGACCAAACAGTTTTTGACCGTCTTGAATGTACTCTGCTAAGTCACACAATAGACCAACAATTTAACAATTGATCTCATTAATACATAATTAGTCGAATACAAAAGGCGACGGTTTATATAACCAATTGAAACCAATACACTTCATTAGCAGAACAATTAGATGCTCTACTGACAACAAAGCAGCTGAAGCTCTTAATTTGCTATTGATGTTCAATTAGATAACACTTGCCTTCGGGTAGTGTATGTACATTGCTAGTACTGTTAAGAAAAGCCTATCGTGTATGAAATTACACAAGGGAAATGGAGTATATCTACGTGTTAGGTACTCGTCGTTATAGTAAGATTGTAACAATAATTATCTACGGCTAATAACTACATATAGGTAGGGATTTCTGTACCGATTCTATTTTTTGTTAATGAAATTGTAACTGGGTAGATTATTGAAATATAGTATCCACAACTTGATGTATTTTAGTTTCTTTGTCTGCTTAGTAAATCAAAAACTTTTAACATTTTTCTTTCTTATAGCGATTTGACAAATAATTTTCCATACAATTACTAACTTTAAATTGAGTTCTGACCCTCAAATTCTGTGCTTGGGCTTTGGCTCAAATTCTGGGCTTCGAAAATCTGTGCTTGGTGTAAATTCCCCGATCCCTAGACTGTGCAAAATTCTTAAGGCGAGGTTATACTACTTTTTACTTTTTTAAACATCTGTAAATCCAAGAAAACTTGAAATTTCGCGTAAAAGGAAAATATTTCAGGAAAGTTGAACATATTGCCTAGAGTTCTGTGAAGATAGAAACGTGAATTTAAATAATTTGTTCGATAAAAAAAAAAACACAACAATGACACTAAATGGCTATTTAAAATGAAATTACCTTGAAAAAATTAAATGCTTAAACCATGTAAAAATTATACCAAAAGATAGGTAATATTTTATTTTAGCGTTCTGTGGAAATACATTTCTTAATTTCCTTTTATTTTTTCCTAAGGAACAATTATATTCAAAATCTAGCATTCTGAAGCTCGCAACGGCTGGCCAGTGCTCGCCGAGCCGTCACCGAGGTCGGACGCATGTCGCCTTTTCCGAAAAAAATACCCCCCCCCCCCCCCTATTTGCGTTATCTATTAGGACAACTTTATAAAAACTTGTGTTGGTTTTATTACAAAAAATTGTTAATAAAACACTATATAGAAAATTGATACCTTTGCAATATCGACAATATTGGCACTCGAATTTCAAATCATTTACTGCAAATAAATAATTAGCTAATTATTTACCGTAAATTATTTCGTTTATGACGTAAAGTTCCAAACATTATTTACTTCAATATTTTTTTAGGCGCGCCACAATACAAACTAGTTTGTAAGCACGACAGCAGGTCAACCTACCCGAAACTGTGAAATGTTTTCAATCAACCTTGAGCATTAAAGCTTTAGCAATGAAGTTGAAAATTTAATAAAGTAATCTGTGAGATTGTAGTAGCTTTATGTACTGTCGTCGGTTTGAACAAAACAGATTCAACTTGATCAAACGATTATTTTGTTTGTTCAATAATTTTGACGTATCGGATTACAAAATATTCTGTGAATTCAAGATAAAATTTTAACAACGTAAAATGTAACAAACTAGATATATTTTGTATTGCAGAGCTTCGATGAGAACAAAAAAGAAAAGCCAAAATCATACTATCTTCTATATCCGAATAATCAGTCGTTTGCGATTTACATACATTATTATTTAAGGTTTATGTATTGATGTGTTATAATTACGGAATGAAATTGTGTAATTACAATACCATTAACTGTTCATTTAGAGGAAAAAAAAGAGAAATAAATTATGAATGATGAAAACAGATTTAGGAGAAATAAAAAATAATTGACATGTCAAAGATGTTTCATAATTATTACAACAGTTTAAAAAGGATAAAAATAAACACTGAGAAAATAAATAATTATTTTCAGGGAAAAAATTACACTACTGTCAAACTGAACAAACGTATTACATACAATTGATTAGAATAATATTCATTTTACAATTAATTGGAGAAAAGTGAAAAGAATTTAAGGTGGTTAAATTCTTTTCGTATTTTGAATCGAAATGTAAAACAAAAGGCAATTTTATTTTCTTTTCCGACATACCTTACCTACTGCATTTTCGCTGCTTTGTGGCATGTTCAACGGCTAGCTTGGCGGCCGGCGTGTGCGCTTGCTCGCTGCGTCTATACGTTCGATACATTACTATTTAGCGGGGGGTGAGGCAGCGTGTTCTTACCTACACACCGCACCATAAGAGGGCCTTAATGGCCACTGTGACTTAGTGGATGTACACCACGACACCATAAAGAAATTCTTGTGAGCTTTTCATCATCAATAGCATCAATAGTTGAATGGAGAGTTAATTTTATACTATTTTTTTTAATGTTGATAATTAATATTATTGTTAATTAATTAATTCCTTGATTGATTGATTCCTTCCTTCTCTGTATGAGAGGAGACCTGTGCCCAGCAGTGGGACGATAAAGGTTGTTGATGATGATGAATTAATATTTAATCAGAATTTATATACAAATGATTTTTTTTATGTTACCTAATGTTGAACTTTCCGCCTATTGTTATTTAATTATATTATTTTTGTATGTATGTTTGTATATCATTTAAGTTTTAATTAAGTATCTAATGTAAACCGTTTTTTGTGCATGTGGAGTTAACCTATAATTAATTGTTGCATTTGTAAGTGTTACCCTAGTCATCAAATCATAACAATGTAGTGTAAACAATTAGGTTATATCCTAAAAATAATTTAATGTCCATCAGATAGATTTATAAAAAATATTAAACACGTATTTTTTATTTTTACTTTCATTCAAATACTTAGGTGGATATACTGATTTGAAATGTCGCATGACGTCACGCCGTGGTACAAAATATACCATTGCGTGACGTAATTAACCCCCACTCTGTTACTTTAATACGTTATATTTCAGTAGTTTTTGGTAATTTCGACAAAATAAAAAATACGGGTCTTAATTTTTTTTTATTATCTATAAGACCGACTAATTATTATTACGATTTTCATTCCTTGGATACATCCCTATTGTTGGATAACCAAAATAAATAAAATAAATAAATGACAATGGAGAGGGCTATGCTTGGGGTTTCACTGCGTGATCAAATCATAATGAGCCCGAAAAAATGCAACACTTAAGTGGCATTGCCCGTAGGCATTGTCGTCCGATGAGGTCGACAGGTTCTCAAGTGGCGACCACTCATCGGAAGACGCAGCGTGGGTTGCGGGAGGCGCAGGACCGGTCGACGTGGAGATCCTTGAGGGAGGCCTATGTCCAGTAGTGGACGTTTTTGGCTGAAATGATGATGATGATCAAGCTCCATCCCACTGCCGGGCAAAAGCCTGTCCCAATAGCTGGCAACTATTTTGATCCAGAGTCAAAGTAGACGCAATAATAAGTATAAAAATGGTGCGCCATATAAAAATAATGTCTCAGCTCCGCCCTCAATAATTCTTCGTCTTCCTTTTTAGCCAAAAATTAGGCCAACTTGAATGGGATGTAAATATTTGTTCATGGTTGCCTGGATGAATTTGCAGAAAGCGATAAGGCCGCCAATTGTATATTTTGTAGTGTTCAATCTATTTTGGTATGTATTTTTGTGGTGTACAATAAAGTCTATATATAAAAATTCTGACACATTCATTGGTCCTTTGTCATTGATGCGTGGGGTGTGAGGCAACATCAACAGTACTCTCTAATTACTCTCTAAAGTACTCTCTAATCTCTAATTTCGGGCATTCTGAACTGTATATACGTGAATCACTGCTACATCATTTTCGGTAGAAGCGTCGGACCGTGCTGCCGGTGTTCATATTGTACAGGAATGTATTATTTGTACGATGTAGATAAAATTATCGTAATAACTGACATAGTATTTTTTTTTTATACTAATAAACTAGTGCTTGACCACAATCCCGCCTGGTGGTAAGCAGTGATGCTATCCTTGAAGGCAAAACGCGCTAGTTTATTAAGAGCACTCAAATAAACTGATAGGAGAAGTTTTTACTAACATATGAGTCATGATTACTTGAAATAAAAATTGAATTAGATCAGTGTAAATACAGGCAAAGACTGAAAAATTCTCCTAAGGTTCCCAGTTGAAAGAAGTTTGTATTATAAACAAAGCTAGTCCCACGTGGAAACACAATATATTTTAATTTATACAATTTAATTGCCCAACGAAAATATTTAAACACAAAACTGACTCCCACAATTAACGCGAGGCAGTTAGCTTTTAAAATGAATTACGAGAATTGATAACGATGAAACAATAACAGCTTAATGAAATAATATTTTTGTTGTTCTAGAAGTGCCACGATTTGAAGATAGCCTTAACAATTTGACTGTATCTTTGGGACGAGAGGCTGTTTTCACGTGCGTTGTCAATGACCTGGGCTCATACAGGGTAAGTATCTACTTCTAAACTAGGCTAAGTTTGTTAAGTGTTAAGTGACTTTATTTATTTTTTAATAATTATAAACTAGCGCTTGACAAGCAGTAAGCAGTGATGCGATCGTTGATGGTAAAGCGCGCTAGTTTATTAAGAACCTATTCACTCAGAAAAACTGAGCGAATAGGAAGGAAGACGGCAGTTGAGCGAGGTGATGCAATGTTAAACCCAACAACACGACCAACGATGCTGCGCCAAAGGGAGATTGATCTGAAGAGCCTCCACGACCAAACTCCCAACCCAACAACATTAGGCGCATGTTACCCGGCACACGTCGCAACACAACTGCTCAGACCCGTCCTCCGTACGGCTTCACCAGACATCATGCCGGAACACGACAAATCGCTTGGCGGCAAGGCTTTGTCTGGTGGGTAGTAACTTCTGCCGGCGGCCGATGTAATGGCCAACTAAAATAAATAACAAACGGCACTCCTATAGTTTTCGTGATTGGTAGGTATAATTAAGACTGACAATAAAACATTCCAGTTTATTCATCAACATCGCGGTCACTCACACACAGTTTAGGAACAGAAATCGAAGGGGATAGTGGCACCGATTCTGTTCACAATCTAAACTAATATTAAGTTAAGTGCATATTTTCTTTCCATTTCGTTAAGAAAAGGATACAAGTTAATATTTAATTTAGTCCTGTCAAATTAAGATACTCCCTAGACATTTTAGATACGATTATAAACATGGCTACTAAAAATCGTTCAATTTACCTACGTCAAACGTTGGCTAATTTGACAGGACTAAACTTATATGTATCTACGATTCTTTTCTTAATGAAATGAAAAGAAAAAAGATGCACTGATGCACTTAGTTTAGTTTGCGAATAAGAGTATCGGAGCCTTTATTTATTCAATAAAATCTTGAATTCAGTTTTTCAATGGCTCTGAATGAAACTTCGCATACATATTTTGAAGGTGAACACTAAAGTAAGATTCTCCTCCTTAAGGGGTTAAGTGGGGATGATAGTGTATATACAGGTTCGTTTTTCTATCATCCTTTATTTTCTTTATATAGGAGTATATATTTTTGGATGAAGATAAAGACATCTTGCCTTATAAATCAATAGCACTTCTACGCTGTCAAGCACTGTTCTTAGAAAACTTCCCTTAGATTAAAAAGGATCTAACACAATACAAAGGGGATTAAAAATAATATTTTAAAGTCGGACTTCGTTTTGGGATTTCATCAAAGAAATTTGGAAACTCAACCCAACAGGATAGGACTGTCGTCAAGCGGCTGCCGGCTGTGAATTTAATAAAATTTTGCCCATCGACGAAAATGATAAAAAGCGGCAATGGTTAAAATGATCAATGTGTAAAGAATAAATTAAGGACAAGTTTTTATTAAAAATAATTAAATAACTTTTCTGTATTAAATATTGTTTAGCATTATTTTTAAATTGTCATTTTCAAAAGTATTTAATTAATGAAAATTACATTAAAATAAAGCTGCATAGTTTTGCCTTAATAAAATGATATTTGCATTTTCGAGTAGTATGACGTTTTTAAAAGACAATAAAAGTGAATAATGTCAACACCACATTCAAATATCATATTTAAGACGATATTTTCAACAATAATTAAAATATTACAAAATAAAAAATTGTGGCTAATTAAAAAAAGAAGGCCATTAGAGAAGGGTAGTCCGTTGCCCTTCATTGGGAACAAAATAGGGTAGCCAAAACAAGCAAGTAAATTAAAACCTTTCTCTGAGAGTATTCACGTTTTAAGAAAACATTTGTGTTCTTATAAATAGATGTTTTTAGCTGTTTAATTTGTATAATTAGTATTAGATTAGTGCGAATACGGCACGATTGGCGAAGTAGTTAAAAGATTGGCTGCTGCGCTGCATGCCGCGGATTCGATTCCCGCACGGAACAAATATTTGTATGATCTACAATTAGTATATGAGTTTGAATGTTTGTAAACGCGTCCACGATACGGGAGAAATACACTTCTGGACACATCTATTGGCCCACCTTAGAGTTTAGGTTTCCATGGCCCCTACCGAAATATGATTGCTAGATTGAACAAAAACTATTGATGCAGTTTTCAGTTACCATCTTTTTCGATCGTATTGTTTTAAATTTGAATTCAGAATACCATACGACATGGAGCTATACCTAACAAGTCGGATATGCGCAATGTTAAAGGCAATTGATTTTTCAATAAAAACATGTTTTATCAAATAAAGGTTTAATTTCATAACGCGTGTTGCCTCCATGGGCATCTACCACAGCTCTCATACGATTAGGTATAGAGTTTATCAACCGCTCTTTGAAATTTTGAGGGATCATCTCCCATTCCTCTTTTATGGCAGTTTACAACTCCTGCATCGTCTGGGCAACTGGCTGAGGAGCCCTAACACGTCTTTTTAACTCGTCCCATATGTGCTCAATGGGGTTCATGTCTGAGTTTCTGGCTGGCCAGTCCATAACTGTGATGTTCACATCCCGAAGATATTCCCTGATGATGCTGGCCGTATGGGCTCTTGTATTATTATGCATAAAAAGAAAATTTGGGCCCACATAGTCCGCGTATGGTATCATATGAGGTTCTAACCACTTACGAATGTACCTTTCAGCATTTAATGTTGGCAGCCGTGGTCCTGTAACAACCTCAAGTTGAATTTTGCCGCTGCGGATATACCGCCCCAGACAGTCCATGAGCCACCGCCATAAGCAACCCTCTCTTCAAAGCAGCATTGTGCGAAATGCTCTCCCTTACGTCGGTAGACCTTCTTCCTTCCATCATTGCCATGTAACACAATTTTAGACTCATCAGAAAAGAGTACACGGCTCCAATCTTGCTGTGTTCAATTTAAATGAGTGCGTGCGAAATGAAGGCGCACTGTTCGGTGAGCTCGTGTTAGTTTGGGCCCATTAGCTGGCTTGTGTGACGTGGCTTGACGCGATATGGTATATATCGCGTTCTTTTAACCTTCTCCGAACAGTTCGAGCGCTCACAGATACTCCGTGGAAATCGCCAAGTTGGTTTTGTATCTCAATCGAGGTAAGGTGACGATTTCTCAAGCTGGTCGTCACGATGAATCGATCCTACCTTCCAGTTGTGACCCAAGATCGTGGCCTTTCTTGGCGACGAACAAAGCCGCCAGTCTCTAGGTACCTCCAATAAACATTTCGGACCGAAGATCGACTTAAATTAAGTTGAGCACTCACATTTCTTTGGCTGTGTCCGGCCTGAATAAGTACCACAGCTTGGGCGGCGGCTTCAGGTGAAGTATCCATAGATCATTGATAGAACCTCACCTTAATGTTAAGAATAAGTAATGTTTGTTACAAAACCAAAGATATCAATCACTTTTTCAAGAATTAAATCCAAGTAAACCAATAAAATCAAGTTTTCTTAGTATTTGATTGTTTGATATCAACAAACAGGCTCCAAATTGTCTTTTGTTTCTTTAAATTCTGTGTTCGAAATTCAAAAAAGGACTATTGAATAAAATTGTGAATGTGCCATGTTCAATACTGCATAAAAACTTTTTGCTCGACCTAATATAAAATTTTAGCGAGGACCAAACAAAACTGAAAATGCAAGGTGGGCCAATAGATGTGTCCAGACGTGTATAACGTTAAAAAGGCTGTTCAAAGAAAAACTCACTTTACATTCTCTTGGACGCAATCACGACTTATATACACTGCTTGGATTGTATCCCGAAAAATAAAAAGTCATTTATTCAAACAGGCTTACCATCGGCATTTTTCGACCGTCAGAATTACATAAAATAGTCCTACCAACTACTAATTATTGGGTTTCTATCAAAAGGATTTTTTCTACAGAGCCGTTTCTGAGAATCTTGTCATATGTCTAAATTTGCGCCCGTTTGTTCGCAATTACATTATCGGCTCGCCTTATTCAATGATTATTAAACATAAATGACGAAAATTGAAAATGAAATGTAAGTTACGTTTAATTTATTAACACACTTACTACCATGACAGGTTGCTTAACCTAAGGCACTTAACACACGGCACCACGCACCGCCACGGTAGCCGGTAAAGCGGATCTCATGTTGCATTGACCTCTACTAAATCCGTAGATCCTAACACACATACACCGCCCCTCCTCGCTGCCGCGGTGGAGCGGTGCCTCACACCCGGAGCGCCGCATAGCCTTGTGGATCATCGCGGATGCAAGACAAAGATTAGAAGATTGTTGCCAGTGTCTGAGAACAAACTGGTGAAAACCATGACAGACGCGTAAACCGCCTTACCGCGTGGAGCACCGCTACGAAAACCGCTTTACCGTCACCGCCCTCCGCGGTGGTACGCGGTGCCTGTGTGATTAAAACAGGCGCCGCATACCGCTGCGGAGGCCTAATGATATATTTAACGAAATACATTTTCATCATTTGACATATATTTATCATTGAATAGGGCGTACTTATTGTTTTATATCTCTGCTCACCTTCTAGGGTAAAGAGAAATAATTAATATTGGTACGTTTATGAAGGTGGCGTGGCTACGCGTGGACACGCAGACGATCCTGACGATCGCCACCCACGTGATCACCAAGAACCACCGCATCGCCGTGAACCACAGTGACCGCCGGGTGTGGTTCCTTCACATACACGACGTGCGGCAGTCGGACCGAGGGTGGTATATGTGCCAGCTCAACACCGACCCCATGAAGAGCCAGACGGCTTATTTAGATGTAGTAGGTAAGTACATATTTTGTATGTGCACGTAATAGTAAAACGCCTTAGGTACGACCGAGTGAAGGAGGCCTGGTTTGCACACATCCTATTTCAGTCAAATTAAACAAATATCAGCTTTATTACAATGACGTTAATTTCAAACTGACTAGCACTAATAAAAATGTTTTGAACCGAACTTTATTATGTAGGAATTAAAGTTATTTTTCCATTATTTTTTATTTGTTTACATTTTTGGCCAATGTGGCGCAATTTTTGTGTAGATGTTTATATTCTAAAACTGTTGCTTTGACAGTACAGCCAGAGAAGTTATATGTTGGTTGCTTCTACGATTTTAGACGCTCAAATGACGTTTACAGAGGGCGCTGTTTGTTTAGAGCTGTAGTGACCAACTAGGTACGATACTTTGTCTAAATAATTTCATTACCACCGCTTTCAATAAAATGAAAGAACATAATATCAGGATGTAACCAGCATGTACTAGAACTAAAGATCGAAGACATGTGACATCTAACAAAGCTGAGTCCGCGTGGTAGATTATAGGTATAGTCCACTCTTACTGCTGATTATGCTGTTGGTAAACATTTGTGCAATAGGGTAGTTGACTAAAAAAACTAATTAGTCCGTCAGTCAGATTTCCAAAAAATAATAGACACGTATTTTTTCTTTTTTTATATAAACAAAAAAATAAGGCGACACAGTCTGTTCAAAACTCGTGTGACGACACTGCACGCTACACTTTTTAGCCAGCAGTGACGTCACCAGCCACCACTCCTAATCTTTGATACCTTTTATATTTGCCAATTTTTATTGATTTGATATAACAAAATATACGTATCCAATATTTTTCTATAATCTGAATGACGGACTAAATAGAATCATTTTTTTTTACCCAGGAAACATCCCTATTGTTTTGTTAAATGGTACTTGAAATGTATAAAAAAAAACAAGATGGCGGCGAAGGTCCGATTTCAAAATAACCATAACGCGCTATAAACCATATCATGCGACTGATGAAAAATGACAGTTGTGATATACTTAGTCAGACCATTTATCTACTTAAAAACCACCAAAGAAATGATTGAGTTACAAATAAGTAATCGCCTGAAATATATTTGATTTCGAACTAGTGCTTCCAACTAGCGAAACGCTAGACGAAATGAAATTTTTATTTGAAGTTAATTTGTTAGTTTACACAGCCAGCCAAGCGTGTAATATAACCAGAATATTAAATTGTGTACCTCCTCATGTAAAAAGTGTTCATAATACATTAAAATCGGTTAAGGTAAATTTCAAATTAAGTCTATACAACGTCTACTTACAAATTCAGAAATTATTCTTATTTTAGATCCTTGTTCCTCAAAAAGATTTTAGAACAATTACAATTTCGTTCAGTATTTGGCTTGTAATGTTGATTCAATTCGAATCTGGTCTTACGAATCACATTTTCAACCATTTTGGTCGAAGACTCAGTTCGTGACCAAGATGGAAATAAAGCGGTAATTCATTATGATCTAAAGCATTCGTAGCACTAGATTCTATCTATTAAAATATTCGCGTAGATATCAAAAACCGCTACGGATTTGCGCAGTTCCTCCGGACATTCTGGACTACCCGACGAGTAGTGACCAGGTGGCCAGGGAAGGGGCCAACGTGACCCTGAGGTGTGCGGCCCACGGTGTCCCCACTCCGACTGTGGTGTGGAGGAAGGAGGCCGGCGACTTGTTGCCAACCACCAACTTCACCGACACACATAGTAAGCACAGTAAGACATAACTGCTTTAATTAATTTATGTTATCTAACTACTATTAAGGAACAGTCAAGTAAAATCGATCTCGTCGTTATTGCTTTGCAACCTATGGTTGAATATCACTTGCACTTCATAAAACGACAAGGCTTATTTTTCAATGTCATAGTAAGATAGTTCCAACCTTCATGAAGTTTCAATTGATTGGTAATTTAAAAAAAAATTGCATATAAGACTTCAGTTTCTTTTGTACCCAGATGTTCTAAAATCATAGGTATTTGTTGGGGTCCTAGTTCCTGTAGAAAAACAAATAGTTCACTCAAACTAAAAGCTCCCAGTGAGTTGTAAGCTTAACTTAGAAGTTTGCAGCACATAAAGACTTCCAAATCCGATTCTTGTGAAAGGACAATGAATAGTTACTTGTCACTAACTTAGTGTAACAGATAGTACGGTCAGCATTAATAGTCGATTTAAATGACATGATTTAATAATTTACTTTTGGTATTTTATAATAGAAGCAAGGAGTTAAAGATGCATCACTTTGAATTTGATTTTAGTAAAATATTTTACGCGGTATGCGTAAATGCCGTGGGCATTTGCTGACTGTAATTACTGACTGACAGCAAAATGCCATGTTGTATAAACCAAGCTTATAATATACTTGAGTGCATAATATCAATTTGTCGTATGCCATTTTATAAAAATGACAGTGGTGATATGAATATAGTGAAATCAATGGGCCATCTACTACGACTAACAGATTTCTATGTCGTAACAAATTGTCTTTCCACGATTTCAAAGCACAGAAAAAGAGGAAAACCTCAAACCACATCGATGATGAAGGACATGAGAGTAATGCGACTTATGAAAGATGATGCACAAGACCGGAATAAATGGCGATGGATGATTGGGAAGTCGACTCGGCGTAAAAGGAAAAGGCAAGGCCAAAAAATAAGAAGTTCAATATGCTTAACAATTAATTTTCGTGACTTAACATAAATGTCAGCTGCCACGCGCCTCTTGCGGTCATAGAAATTTACCACAGGAAATGTTTCTTTGATCAAATCTTCGCCTCCCTGGGGTTAGAAATTTTCACAGTAAACTCTTACTAACTATGGATAAATAATGATTAGTTGGAAAAACTTTTACATGGCTTCTAAAACAAATAATGAAGCATGATGGTGTCGGTAATCGATATGAATAGTCTCTTAACGGTATTATTTTTTTGGATTTGACAGAAATTTAGCAGTAGGTATGCTGAAAGCTCTTTCAGTTCAATTTATTTAAACCTCCGAAGAAAACATTACAAATGCGTTATTAAAGAGACACAACAGAACAAGTCTAACAAAAATAAATGACTTCAGTTCGTTCCTTTAATTTCGTCATTTTCTAAATAATCCAAACCATTATTTGTCTCCTTTGTTTTGTTTTAATAAATTGCTCGTTCTTGTTGATTAATCTTTTTAATTATTTAGATTCGTCAGTGAATGGCGCAGTGCTACAGCTGGTCAAAGTGTCAAGACTACACATGGGTGCATACTTGTGTATCGCCAGCAATGGAGTGCCACCGTCTGTCAGCAAACGGGTCATGCTCGTCGTGCATTGTGAGTCGTCTTTGTTTGTTATGTAGTCAATATTTATCACTGCAATGCAATTTGCAATTTTCAACGATGCCTGTAGAAGCAAAAGTTGAAAATATAACAGCCCGCTTTTATATGGGCAATTATTTAAGTGTCAGGTTATAACACTATTATATCGCCCTAATTGGCTCAATGACGTCTCAACACCCGAAGTTTATTTTTCAATGGTTTCGTATATCGTCTCGGAACCAATATTTTTTTTTGTTTTGATGAGTGAATTCACTGTTGTAAGAAGCAGTATTATGATTGCGATGAATTGTCCCAATTAGCACCGGCACTGACTTACAAAATGTCCTGTTTATAGAAAATTCATTGACATAGATAGCTTAGGACCACTGCCCATATCGCCGCGGGCTAGCTTTTATCTGTCCGCGCTATAAGCCAACTTCAGTCGCTTTATAAAATGCCTCTGAGATTGGAAAACTTGATATTGTGACCGCAACCAAAATCTACATCATTTCAGAGAGTACATCCGACTTTAGAGATTAAATGCTCAATGTAGATAAATCTTTAAGCTATGTACACATATGCGGTTGCCTCGCAAAGAGCGGAAACGTGTGTCGCCAGCATTAGAGTTGAATCCTAAACCGCGACTAAGCTAATTTGAACTAAATTATGTCAACCGACTTACGCGAGCCTCTCACATTAACTAGCTCGCTCCATACCTACAGATGTGGCGGGACTTAAGACTCTCCATTTGATGAGTTAAAGAAATTATTTTCTTTGTGTTACAGTTCCGCCGATAATGACTATACAAAACCAATTAGTGGGAGCAAAAGAAGGCGATACTGTACATTTGGACTGCCATTCAGAAGCTTTCCCTAGATCAATTAATTATTGGACGATAAATGATCAAATCATATCACAGTGTAAGTATCATACATAATTCAAGCTCGATGCGGAACTATTAATAACGTGTATTATAATATACTCATTGTCACTTTGTAGCAGACAAGAGGTTTGAAATCACAGCCATAGAGAGAGGTTACGAAGTGGATATGAGGCTGAAGATTAAAAAAGTTGGTAGAAACACTTTTGGCACATACAGTTGCATATCAAAGAATTCCCTCGGAGACACGGACGGGACAATAAAATTGTATTGTAAGTATCGAAGTACGGAGTTTTGTTTTGTTGTTGTAATAGATAAGAAAAGCGTTTAGAGGCAAAAGTTAATGGTCATGTCGAGTAACTTGATATTTTGGAAAATGGCGTCCGTTTTGGCCCCGAGGGATTTCGGGAGTGTTTCTGAGCGAGTGTTTTGTTTCAGCTTTGTCCGGCAAATTCGAGGAGATGCAGTACAACGAGGTGGGCGACTCCGATGAGAGCCCTGACGTCAGCGAGCTCGAGGCGCTCAAACGCAGCGCCGGGCTCTGCTCGTACCCCACACTGACTGGGCTCTTCGTAGTTATTTACGTTGTATTATAAAGCTACTTTGTATAAAAAATATATTGTTACAATAATATTTTATCCGTCGTTTCATTCCCCATGCATTGGTATAATTTATCGATTTCACATTTGGTTGATAAAACCATTTGCTTCGGATTGTTTGCGCTATTTAAACATGCATCAATCAAGCAGTGTTTATTTACATAGGCGTAT
Organism: Sesamia inferens; assembly: GCA_037179545.1. Taxonomy (NCBI): domain Eukaryota; kingdom Metazoa; phylum Arthropoda; class Insecta; order Lepidoptera; family Noctuidae; genus Sesamia; species Sesamia inferens. Next base: position 18,192,224 of record CM073930.1, read on the forward strand.
TACAATAAAGCATTACAATTCTAGGTTAAAGTATCAAATAAATAAAAAACATTAAAAGAATACTAAAGCATGTTTAGGTATTGTTAGAACGTAGCCGTCACTAGTGTCATATATCATGCACGAGGTGTCCTGGAAGTTCTATATTTCATGTTTGTCGTCGGTCCGAGCCCAGGGAGGGACGCGACACCTGCGCTCCGGGGCGAGGCGCCGAGGCGAAGCGGCGCGGCGGAGTCAAGCCCCTCTCTAGAAGCGTCGACATTTCACTACTACAGCAGTTTTCTTGGCACTTCGCGACAAGAATGTAAATTTGTCACCCGAGACGTCCGAAGGTGTCATACAGCGACTGTTATCTGACGAACGAACAATTTTCTCAAGCTCGAAATTGTACCCTTCCAACACCGCTATCATTCATTAGAATTCATTTCGCATACACGATACTTATCACTGTTGTGTGTACCTACTTAGTTTATGTAACTACGTGGATTTATGAATCGCAGTTACGTTTTGATCAATATCACGGATATTAGAGTGTTATTTATTAAAATTCCATCACTTTTATACTTGAATTTATTTATCTTTGCTGAAGAACTGGGCAACTTTTGGGTGTTTCAAGACGTTCATAAAATAAGTTGCTACTAACATATTCCGAGGTTAGCCAATTCCCCTGTAAGGGATTTTAATGATAGCTCTCGTAACCGTATTTTTTTATTTCGTCTTTCCTTTTGGTTGGTCATTAACCTTATAAGGGCCGTTCTAGTGAAGTGCGGCACTGTTAATATGAATTGTTAACAAGTGAAAGAGGTCTACGTGGCTAATGCTTACTTATTACATATTCAAACATGTTATTAGGAACAAAAGTTTTGTCACTTAATGAATAATACAAACTGACATTATTAACAAAAAGCTTTAATGAAGATTTACAAGGTAAAACTAAAATATAAAAGAAGAATAAAAATACTTTTTCTTCACAAACAAACCGCGCATAAAACATAAAAAAGACAAAATATAAAAACACATACGAGTTATTCAAAACCCTCGTATTTCGTGATTGTTGATGTCAGGGCCAGGCAACAAAGACAACACATATATAAATTTGATAATATTATATACAAAGTATATAATAAAAAACCTCTCATTTATTTACTTTTGAAGTATAAAACGTTTATGGTTTCTTTGTTCAAACAGCTTTAATAGAACTTTCCATTCAGTTTATTTTGACGGGAAGACTAATTGTAAGTTGTATTTCATAGTAAGTACCTACAAAAATGTATAGCTCGTTCTTAATAGCTTTCAATAATTTTAATGTCACCTTCGCTATTTCTCGTGGCTCATTAAAACTGAAACGATGCATGCACGCGATCTACTAGGTACATTTTAAAAGTATTGGACTAAAAACCGCTATTGTACCTAAAACACGTGTTTAGCCTTCTTTTTCTACGTTTTATTGGTGTAACCCCTTTTTTTTCTGGATGGGAACGCTTCAAACAACCTCTCCCACTCTGGCCGGAGCAGAAGAGCGTGACTAACTAAAACTCACCAGTGTTTCTTTACTTGCCTGTGCGCCAGGGTCACGGATTCTTTTTTAAGCAACCCGCAACCCTGATTCCTTACCGGGCGGCGAGCTACCCACTGCTCACCGCCCGCAGGCCCGCATTTTATTGTCCGGGAGTTCGGTGTTGTCTCCCGAATTAAATTGACGTATGTGTCTATGGAAATATTGTCTGTTCTATCCTTTTCTTAATGAAATAGAAAGAAAAAGATGGACTTAAAATTACTTTAGTTTGTGGACAAGAGAATCGAAGAGAGTGTGTAATTCAAACGCCGTATTAATATGTTCTATGAACAAACCTCCATGCAAAATAAGCCTATAATATTTCCTCTACTGGAACACAAACCTCCTCACGGTGAAAAAAGGAGGGCCAGTGCGGATTAGTAGATGTCACTTTTCTTCAATATTTTGTTCCTCGACATGCCGGTTTCCTCGCGAGGTTTTCCTTCACCCGTTTCAAAGTAGTAGCGATGAAATATTTCAAGCAAAATAAAACTCCTGTCCAGTTCGAACCTATGACCTACAATTCGTAGCTGTTACCACTGAGCTACTACTGCTCAAACCTTTTACTACCAAAGTCTTTGTTATTTAAAAGCACGTCTCTACGGCATCCAGTCACCATACAAGGTATAAAAGTTTGTTATTACTTAAAATTACATTAGGAAGTAACTGCAAATAATCTTTAATCTTTTTTTTGGAACCTGCAACATAAAAATATTAAAGTAATATAGGTACGTAATGCTTGAACGACAAATTTGATTTATACAAACCAATATAGCATATCGAGTTCTAACATCTCGAATAAATATTTGTAGGTACATTACGTAATTTAGAATAGATTAAGATTATTTTCTTTCTTATTCACTCTTTTTCGCTTCCTGGCATGAGGAAAGGATAATCAAGCAATTTATGTATTGCTGCGTTCCTTGATAGTTGATGAAATGTACTTTATTTGAATCCAAAACCCAAAAAGAAAGCATATTTCATTAGATGACGGTTTTTTCGTAGAGGATTTTGAAATAACCTAATTTTTGCCTATAAAAAACTTCCCACTGTTAGGATTTTTTTAAATCATAATGTTGTTTTTTCTTCCTCTCGCACCCTTCTGGCAGTTTCCATTACTACTGAAATAACTGCGAGCAATTCTGTGAATTAATTAGCGCGTACATTATACAGCAATAACATTGCGCGCAAAGATTAGTCGCTAAGCTTCGTTTTGTTGCAAAGTCTATCCGCCAAAATAGTGGCAGAATTCCAAACCCAAACGCCGTGCAATGTAATGTAGTACCTAATAAAATATTTAATGAGAGCAATATAAACCTCTCACTTGAACGTGCAATAATAAAAACTGCAATATTTCGTCGGTTTTTATTTTTATGTCCGTCGGTGGCTACATTTGCGACAATACAGACTTCGAAATAATTTTCAAAGGGCTTTACTATTTATATGGATGGACTTTAGTCTGTGACAACCCTTTCTTAACGCACACAGTCATACCCATAAAGACTTAGAAAAAAGAAAACCTTTATTTGAATTCGTTTAAGGTTTTCCATCACGTCGTCACCAATCCCAAATTGGAAGCTCAAGTAATACAGCTCCAATGGCGATAGTCACGATTCCGAAGGGTCCGGATGCATTCAGGAGGGCACAAATGGAGCTATTCACTTTGAATCAGATACAGGACTATGTCGTTCGTGATCTGAAACTTTCACTAGACACAACTGTTAAATAGAGCTATAAAACTTTAATATACCTACCAACCTTTGATTACGTTTGTGTTGGCCATTGAAAATGGGATACTCGATCTAATTTTCAGCATGATCAACATTTGATAAAGAAAGAGATTTCCGAAGAGAATCTTAAAAGATAATTCCGTGTGGTAATAAACTGATTGAGAATAAAATTACCAACCGTCTAGATTTATGTCGGCATAAGTTATAAGTTCAGTGCTTCAAAGAACTAAGTTGTTTAACCTATCTACTAACTTTCAACGTCCCTGAACTACTCCCTAATAACTTTAGAAACTTACGCGGCATGATATTTTATCCTGCGTTTAACAACAGTTTCAAATTGGAGTTCCATAGAAAAACTTGCGCAAGTTTTGCTTAGCAATGGCAGCATTTATGGTTACCAAAGTGGTATATAAATAAATTAGCTAATTCCATGTAGAAGGATGTACTGCGTAAAAGTATGCAATACTTGCTTCATTATTCGTAAAGATATAAGAGTCTTAATGTTAACCAATTACGATCCATAAATTCTAGGAATCGGTCATAAAGTAGCTCTACCAACTCGGTCGTTCCAATAATCACGTGAAATCATTACAGAAGAATTCGAACATGTTCCAAATCACTCAACTACTTCAAAATACTACCAACGTCAATGTTGATTAAATAAGATTACTAAATCAAGCGTAGAGAAATAATAAAACCTCTACTCGCAGTTAAGATTACATCACAGCCCCACACGATATTTTTGTAACTCGTTAACAACACGATTTCAATTTGATACAACCACAAGCAGTGTGAAAATGAAGGCAACACGTTGGTTAATTTCACTAAATCGTTACAATTTGTGGGCGAAATGAACCCCTGAACACTTTACGGAATTATATTGGACACGCACTTACGGCGCCGACGGAACATTGAAAAATGAGAATGTTCATACTTCTTTAGGTAATATGAGTAAATTAAAACGTTGAAGTCGGTTTAGTAAAATCCATCAGGCTATAATTAGTAGAATTAAGGAACATAATTACAAAATTGGGTAGTTTAAAACTTCGTAAACAAGTATAGCAATATGACTTTTGAACCATTGCAAAATAAAAAGATTCATACCATCTTTATATACATTACTAGCTGACCCGGCGAACTTTGTTCCGCCTTAAAGGCAATAAATATCACATGATCACATTTTTTACTTTTTAAATTAGGAACACTGTAAATAAAAAAAAAAGTATTCCATGATTTTTTTATTTGTCATTTATTTAGTGTAGCACCTTGGGAAAGAAATGAATTTCTACTTGTGCTTCGTAAATTATCTAGCTATTGATCTCTGAGATGTCGTGGTGGCCTAGTGGTTAAAACACCAGCCTCTCTTGTATGATTGCGCGGGTTCGATTCCAGGTCAGGCAAGTATCGATGTAACTTTTCTAAAGTGATATGTACTCTCTAAGTACAATATCTAGGACACCAATGACTGAACGTGAAAGAAAAAATCTTGAGGAAACCTGGACTTTATAAGTCTGAAATCGCCACCCCGCATTGAGCAAGCGTGGTGATTACACTCAATCCTTCTCTGCATGAGAGGAGACCTGTCTACAGCAGTGGGACGATAAAAAGATTGATGATGATGATGATGATCTCTGAGGTTTGTTCGCCAATTTCGCATTGTCAACGGAACAGTTTCACGGACTACCCCCTCCCTTTGCTCTTGTGAGTGAGAAGCACGAAGTCGAGTCATAGTAAGGCGGCGCTCTGGACGTGCAATTTCTTGCTCTTCTTCAGTGCTTTCATTCAGAATGTTTCGATTTACTATTGCATTACCGCTTTGTCGAGAAAGATTTGATGGTCTTGGTCACGGCATGATATTTTTATTGATGATAAATGGCACAGCAATACAATATTAGAAAATTTTGAAGTTGAAGTTGGCTTTGTGGTTTTTTATTAGAAACTTTAAACCAGCAGAGAGTATTTATATTCTTTGCTTTACACGATTGCTTCAACCGGTTAGACTTTTTTTTAAATATGCTCAGCTGTCATTTGCTTTTTGTTATACCATTTTTGGTATATGAATTGCTGACTTACATTTTGAATGAGTTGGACCATGTCTTATGTCACGTCACACGGGAACGACGGGGACGGGTTCTTAACTACCTCCCACCAATATTCAGCTAAATCGGTTCAGCCGTTCTTGAGTTATATATAAATAGTGAATAAGCAACTGAATCGATTCCAATAATTTTTACACCATGTTATATTTTGTCCCAAATACATTTAGAAATTGTTACAGTGTAGTTACCGAGTGCGTCACACCGCTTACGATACATCATCATAGTATTGTGCGCGCGCAACAGCTGACGCTAGAGGTCAATGCACCGCACTTGCTCGCCCGCGGATCTTTGACCATATTTATGTTGGGACGACAACCAAGTAGAATACTCGTAGCAAGCTTATTATAACTTTGTGGTTTTTCATTATACCTTTTTGAAATTTTGTACATAATATTATTAACTTAAAAATACTGGACACGTGTTTCCTACTTTGTGGAGGTGCAAGATACCAGGGTAGCATAAAAGTGTGGGAGAAGTCGAAACAAAGAAGCTCATTTATTCCCACAGGAACGACGGGGAGCGGCATAGAAAGTATCCTATGTCCTTCTCCCAGTTCTTAGCTACCTCCTTACCAATTTTCAACCAAATTGGTATAGCCGTTCTTCAGTTATAAATGATGTAACTAACACGACTTTCTTTTATATATATAGATGTGTAAATTTGAACTTTAGTGAAGTTAGTAACAAAGTCCATCAAACTCGGAATTATGTATTGATAATAATGACTATTTTGTTAAATAGTAGCATATACATATTACAAAGGTTTATCTTTTACACTACTTAAAGTGAAGGAAAACTTCGTGAAGAAACCGGGACTTTGTCTGAAATCGCCAACACACACGTAGAAAGCGAGGTGATTTATCGTCATTTCTTAACTAACAAGAGGCTTTATATATAAAAGTATTTACCGCACACAGAGTTTATACTCGTACATACAAAATTAATATTAAATTATGTATAAGTTGGTGAGGTAGAAGATGTAACAATGTTGACCCAATCAACTCTCTCTGTGCAGATTTGCGTTTTGTTCTCAAAGTCTATTTTACTCTGGCAGCCGGAGAGTTACAACTAATATTTTTAAATTAATTGACGGACAGTGTTCCTAGAGAATATTCATTATTTGAGAAGTGAAATGATGACTGCTTCATTTGTCTAATGGTCAAACGCTTTTAGTAAGCATGAGGTCGTGGATTAGATTTTCATATTATCAAAATACTAAGTGGTAGCCTAGCGATAGGTCGTTAGTTCGAACCCTTATTTCTTCACCACTGCACTGGAAACGGTGAAGGAAAACGTCGTGAGGAAACCGACCATGTATTAGAGCAAAACTTCGAAGATGTGTGTCATCTACCCGCACTGGACCCGCGTGGTAGATTATGGCCCACTCCCTGTCACCGAGAGGAGAGACCTGCGTCCCACGGGTAGAAACATTATAGTCTGATTATGTTATATGTAATTAGGCAAAGTTTTATTAGGGTTTCCATCTGAAATGTCTCAGTTAGCAACTCAGAGTCTGGATTTCTGCACGGTTGAAAGCAATAGGCTTCCAATTTCAAACTTTAATACTACTGCAACATTTCTGCCTAATCCTTCGGAAATTACTGGGATGATGTTATATTACACCCTCGGTGATGATAACATCACCGATTAAACTAGTAGCAGCCATAAAAAGCAACTAACACGACACATTATTTTGTCCAGAGAGTCCAGAAGTTAAAATATTCCCGTAATTGCTTCGGATTGGATTGGTATTGCACATTTGCTGCAAAAAAGCGGGTGCCCCCACTATAGCTGTAGCTATCTTATAAAGCAACTGAAACTTTATTTTGTCCAGGGGTTGAAATGTTCTAGCGATTGCTTTGGATTGGATTGACAATTGCCGATTGCAATCACAAATCTATCTGCCAAATGAAATATTACCTCTACAATCTTTGACTGAACTTTGGGTAAACTATGTGCAGTACTAAATCCATACTAATATTATAAATGCGAAAGTAACTCTGTCTGTCTGTCTGTTACGCTTTCCCGCCTAAACCTCTCCATCGATTTTGATGAAATTTGGCACAGACAATTTTTAGACCCTGAGAAAGGACATAGGCTACCTTTTATTAAAAATAAATCGATATTCCCGAGGGAAATCTAAAAAGCGCGATATATTTTTGAAGTGAAACTTCTTTACGCCCGCTTGACTTGGGGAGTAAGCTGGCGAGCGCGTGACGTAAGCGTTACGAAAAGTGATCGGGCAAGGCGAACGGAAGTTAAGTGGGGGATATAAGCACAGAGGCGCCCGTGGCGCGAGCTTGGTACTACAAGGTCTACAACGAGGTTTTTTTTTTTCAATAATACAGATGGAGCGAAAGAAGTTTCACTTCAGTCGTGTGGTCATAAGCACACTCGTTTTTTCCCGCGAATATCACGTGGGCGTAGCCGCGGGCGGAAAGTTAGTCTCCTATAAACATACACGTTTACAAGGAATTCATACAGATACACGAAGAAACTTTGAAAGAGGGGAGGGTAATAAAATTTTCTGTAAAATAATGAGTCCAGCGCTATATTTTTCATGGAACATGGACTGTGCTAGGACGATATCGTCTTTCATGTTCTGCCTAGTTATTAAATGTAATAAGAAGCAGTATCATGCTATCACAGATGCACGCCTTCCTCCATGTTAGATGGTTCCATGAAAATGAATAGAGTTAGTTTCCATGAAATGTAGGCGAGTACTTTAGGTAAATTGACACTATGTCAATATACCGTATGTTATAGCTGTTCTGAAAACTTTCAATCAACGACTGTTGTGATTTTAATCACAGTCAGTATAAGCAGTGGCGTGTATAGGGGTTAAAAATAGGGCAAGTCAACATACCTACTTACAAAAATAAAACACCAACTACAAATAAACAACGCGTCATACTGACGTCACACGAATTCTACATCTCGCAAGCTGAGTTTACCGTGCGCCAACATATAACATACCATACACACAACTTCCCAACTTCGACCATTAGACAAGTGCCAGCCAGACTCAACATCACTGTAGTCGAAGGATTCTCCCTTTTCTATGGAGGTTGAGTGAACGTTACTCCCTGTACCCCATGCCTCCACACCCACACACGTATCGTCTGGAGTGTTTTAGTTCTTCTTATTCCTAAAATTTGGAGTTTAGAAGGAAGTGAATATAAATATTAAAATTACTTGTTGTCACATTGTTGTTTTTATTGAAGTAACAAAACACCATAGTTACAGAACAGTTTATAAATAAATTTAGATTAAAAATAAATATAAACATATAGTTTATATTTCAACATGCCCCCTTAATCTAAATTCTATCTAAATAAGAAAAATAAAACATAAATTAAGTAAACTATAAATTATTAGGAAATGCCCATATTTTTTACACATGTTGTAAACTTAATACAGCCTAAAGGCTTAGTCAAAGCATCAGCCGGTAGCTCCTCACTGGGCATGTACCTCAAATTGATCACTTTATTGTCCAATTTTTCTCTTATAAAATGGAATCGCACATCTATATGTTTTGTTCGATTATAGTGGACTGGATTCTGTGCCAATTGACGTGCACTTTGACTATCAGTATAAATTACCACAGTTTTGCACTCACCTGTCAATTCAGCAATAACATGTCGCAGTAAAATTACGTCTTTCGTAGCAGCCGCAAGAGACAAATATTCAGCTTCAGTGGAAGACAACGCAACTGTTTGTTGCATCTTACTCTCCCACGCTATGATGATATTGGGTCATCACCAAACTTCACATAGAATCCAGTATATGAGCGTCGATCAAAATTATTTGCGAAGTCGGCATCAGCAAAACACTCCAAATACTTACCAGTTTTGCTGTATGTAATACTGTAATCGAACCTTTTAAATAATTTAGCACTCTCTTTGCAGCATTCCAATGCCTTTTATCATAACATGTTAAGAATTGACTAAGAAAACTCACCGTGTATGCTATATCAGGCCGTGTGTTTACAGTTAAAAACATAAGGCAGCCTACCAATTGCTGATAAAGAATATTCTTATCAACATTCTCAGAACCTCTATCAAGCTTCAGTTTCTAAATTGAACTGCTTCAACACTTTATTTATGTAAATTCTTTGATTTAAAACAATTTTTCCTTCTTCTTGAGATATATTTAAACCTAAATAAAAGTTTAATGTCATCCACGTATATTGCCCAGATGACGGTCTCTGACCCAAAAAGTTTCTTATAAATACATGGTTAAGATGGAGTTTTATGAAAACCTATTTTAATCAAAGTTTCGTCGAGTTTTAAATTTTAAGCTCGAGGTGCTTGTTTAAGTCCATAAATGACTTATTCAACAAGCACACTTAATCTTCTTGGTTTTTAACTACAAAACCTTCAGGTTGGTACACATAAACTTCTTCCTCCAGGTCCCAATTAAGAAATACTGTATCCACATCAATGTGGCGCACCATGAGACCATTCTCTGCAGCCAATGCAAACAAAGTGCGTTAAGATGAATTTCTTATCACTGGAGCAAAGGTTTCACAATAGTCTACACCAGCTATCTGATTGAAACCCTTTGCAACAAGTCGCGCTTTGTACTTGACAACATTATTCAAAGCGTCAGTCTTAAGTTTGCAAACCCATTTACAAGGTATTATTTTTCGATTTGGCTTCTCCACGAGTTGCCAAGTTTTCAATTTCATAAGTGAGTCATACTCACGTTGTATAGCCGATCTCCATTTATCAGCATCAGGTCCATTTACTGCTTCAGAATACGTGATAGGTTTTAATAAATTATCCCCAGCAAGGTATGTAAGAAAATCAGGTGGTCTTCTGTTTCTAAGAGGATATCTCCGCTCATCATTAACAATATTAATTCTGCTGTGATGTTCTACAGGATCATCTGAAGGATCTGGAAGATCATTTACAGTATCACTTACAGAATCATGTTCCAAGGTATCTGTTTGAACCCCACCATCTTCATTGTCATTATCACTAAAACCTGTTTCTACAATACCTTGACTTTCGCGTTGAATTGGCTCGAAAGAAAATAACAATTGGGTTTTAAAACAGTTGCAGTGGCAGTTTGACAACCAATACTTGAAGATTTGTTTATTTTCAACTCAGTGAAATAATCTTCATAAAATACAACGACTCTAGATTTTATCATCTTCCTTGGATTGAATGCATTACGGAGAATATAAGCATTTGGATCATCTGAATATCCTACAAATAGGTGTTCATTAGCCTTACTATCTAACTAACTTCTATGACAGGATGGAATATTTACAAGTGCTCTACAACCAAAAACTTTTAAATTCCTTAAGTCAGGTTTATTTCAAAACCATTTTTCAAAAGGTGTTTGACAACTCAAAGCTCTATGTGTCATTTATTTTTAAGATACACTGCAACAGAAAAAGCATCTTTCCAGTATGCTTTGGGGAGAGAACTCTCAGCTACCATCGAACGTGTCTTTTCTACAATAGACCTATTTGTACGTTCGGCAACACCATTCTGTTGTGGACTAAAGGGTACTGTATACGCGCCAGTAAAGCACGTACATCTACCGCGCATTTGTCACGGCTTATCCAACAAACAAGGTCGGCCTACACCACAAGTAAATTAATCTCCGACCACACTCTGGTAAATCTACGGGACTTACCTGGGACTCAGTGTGCTTCGTCTAGAAGTGAAGTCCGGAGAATCGACGCGCGCGCGTCGATTACGATGACGTCCGATGTCTTCAAATTCGCTGACTGTCCCATACCAGTCGACACTCCAAAGTTCCCTTATTAGGGCACCAAAGCTCACCAACGTAAGAAGTTATTTAGCAGTGTCAATCACGCCCGACAAAGATCGCCAATGAAACCACGTTTCCGATTCAACTTCAACTCAATTTACAGACGCACTGTTACGTTTTATAGTTCAAGTAAATACTTCAAAACACGGGCAACAATCGCGACAAACTATACAAAACGCGGCCGGTGGTATATATAATTTCCCGAAAATCATTCGAACCGAACATGCCACGCACGCGATGATTATTCGTCAAGAGTTCAAGCAACGGCCGCCGCCCGCGGCGGGGTCCCAACACGTTGTGTGTCATAAGCGCGTCACCGATCACCACAGATTATACCAATTACGCTAGCCCGTACCGGTCGTGCTTCTATCAACTCGACTAACTAACAATCGGACTTGACCGATAAAACGAGCGCGAACAGGTACAATTGTCTGATGAAGTATACCTTGTGCAGTTAAATAATCAGACAAATTATTATTTACATATTCTGTACCGTTATCTGTCCTCAAAACTTTGATATGAGCACCAGTTTGTCTTTCCCCTAATTATTGAAAAGTACGAAATTTTTCCAAAAAACAAAATGTGTAAAATTATCAATAAATAATAAAACGAATTTTAATTTACCTTGGAATGACGATACTGACATCGGTCCACATAGGTTCGAATGTATCAACTCCAAAATCTTCAAAAGCCTTTTCATACTTAACTTTCTTAAAAGGTTTCCGGGCTTGCTTGCCTTCAACACAAGCTATGTATCTTCCTTTGTCTACGACCATATAATCTACGCCAACATTTCTATTTTTCAATTGGTCCATTCCGATGCGACACAAATGACCCAATCTTTTGTGCCAGAGTAAATATCTAGAACATGAGTCAGATTGCACATCAAAAGCATTAACTTGGTGATTATTAATAGTACAGTCTAGCTCATACAGACCACCATGTGGAAAACCATGTAAATTAGAATTTCCGCTATAAGAAAAAGTTTTAGTCTTAAAGAAATTACAGCCACTTTTATCAAATAATACAGAAAAACCCTTATCAACTACCCTTTTTACAGAAAGTAAATTTGTATTAAGATTTGGCACGAGCAAATCAGATATTATTAACATTGCCCTCAGTATTAATACTTACATCGCCAATACCCTGACAAACAAATTCGTCACCATTGGCAACTGTTACCTTACCAGCAACAACAGGCTTAAAATTGGATAACCACTCCAACCTAAAAGTTAAATGTTTTGTTGCTCCGCAATCTATATACCACACGTCCTGCTTATTGACCTCAGTGACAACTAGTGCCGTTAAAGCTGTAGCTTCCTTTGTCCTTGGTTTCCTCTTTCTAAGAGGACAGTCAGGTCTTTTATGTCCGGGCTCCTTACAATCATACCATACAACAAGTTTCTCTTTACTCCTTAATTTTCCAGATCGATTAAAAGAGTCGTTGTGATTCTTAGCCATTTCATTCAACAGTTTTGTTTTAACCATTTCTGTAGTGATATTAACGTTGATATATTATGTTGCTATATTTATTATATAATATACAAATTATATATCCCACTTCCTAGTAATCCTATCCTATAGTATTAATATTATTAAAGCGAAATTTTATGGGGATGTACAATATGTAAAGAAAACCCCGTCCGACCCATAAGGATAACGTAATCATCATATAATCGCATGATGTCTGGTGAAGCCGTACGGAGGACGGGTCTGAGCAGTTGTGTTGCGATGTGTGCCGGGTACGATGCGCCTAATGTTGTTGTGTTGGGAGTTTGGTCGTGGAGGGTCTTCAGATCAATCTCCCTTTGGCGCAGCATCGTTGGTCGTGTTGTTGGGTTTAACATTGCATCACCTCGCTCAACTGCCGTCTTCCCTCCTATTCGCTCAGTTTTTCTAAGTAAATAGGCTCTTAATAAACTAGCGCGCTTTACCATCAACGATCGCATCGCTGTTTACCATCAGGCGGGATTGGGGCCAAGCGCTAGTTTAGAATTATTAAAAAAAAAAAGTAACTATAGTAATGAATTTTGCTCCGCGAATTAATTCCAACTTCCTCAAAATTTGGTAATTTTTAAAAAAGTGACAACACCATTTCGTCAGAATTATTATGAGCGATGCAACCGCGTGCCGCGTGCCTTCCCCCCTTCGCCCGCACATTTATTGCCTACCGCACATGTATTAAGTTACTATAATAAATAATAATAATTATATATGGACAAATCACACGGATTGAGCTAGCCCCAAAGTAAGTTCGAGACTTGTGTTATAGGATACTAAGTCAACGATACTATATTTATAATAGATACATATATATATAAACATCCAAGACCCAGGCCAATCAGGAAAAGATCGTTTTCCATCATGACCTGGCCGGGGGTCGAACCCGGGGCCTCCGCGTCGCAGGCAGGCGTGTTGACCGCTGCACCACGGAGGCCGAATATATTAATATTAATTATATTAAGTTTTGCATAAGGATTTTTCTTTAAGTTTAGCCTGGCATTGTAGGCGTTAGTAGAATCAGTTATCGATACCTAACAAATATCTTTACGGATCGGACAGGGTTTTCTTTACATATTGTATATGTAGAGTAACAAACATCTGTTACTCTATCACGTAAAAACTACTGAATGGATTTGGATAAAATTTAGCAAACAGATGAGTTTATAACCAGGATTAAAAAATACTTTTTTCCGGATATTCCCACGGGACCGAAATTTATGCGTGGAGCGCAGCTAGATAAAGCTACCAAACCGCACTGGGCCCGCGAAGTGGATTACATCCCACTCTCACAGAAAGGAGGCCTGTGTTCCCAGCAATGGGAATATGTTAGCTTGATTATGTAATATTATTTATACAGGAATAAGTTTAAAACTGGAAAAAAATGTGGGTGTAAGTACTGTAGCTAGGTAGGTATATTTCTGCCTTTACCTAACAATAACTTAGCCTAACCAACTTAATAACTTTACCTAAAAATATTTTATTGTGATGATCGACCGATAACCTGGTGAAGGTCGCGGGAAACCGATGGATACCGGCAGCACAAGACCGGTCATTGTGAGACCTTTTCTAGCAGTGGACCTCTACAAACTAAAGAAGAAGAATAAGATGATCTACAATATCACTATCGATGCCCATGCCAAGAAAACAAGAAACCTGGGAATCCTACTATATTATTATTATTTATTATCCTGATATTCCTAAGGGATAGAAACGCGTATGAAAGTAGCGGAGCTTGTGAATAATATAATAACATATACAGTATGTTAAGAAAACCCTGTCCGACCCGTGAAGATGTTGTTAGGTATTGATAACTGATTCTACTAATGCATACAATACCAGGCTAAACTTAAAAAAAAATCCCCCTAAAAAACTAAATATTATTTCGCAAAAAGAGGTAACTTAATAAATGCGTGTTAACCACCCTTCGCCTGCCACCCGCGGGAGGCGGGCGGCAGGGCACGCGGCACGTGGTCGCATCGCTATTCGCTCATAATAATACCGGTGTTGTCACTTTTTTAAAATTACCAAATTTCGGGGAAATTGGAATTAATTCGCGGGAAAAAAAGATGATTTCAAAATTCATTTGTATTGGTACTATGATGATTACGTAAAATTTTATATTATATTTGGTCATGTGTTTACCTAACCTTTATTATCCTTATGGGTCGGACAGAGTTTTCTTAACATACTGTATATGTATCATCATCATCTCAGCGTTAATCCCAGTCGCATCCAAAGCTTTTTCAGCTTTGGAGTCTGGGGTCCGCTTTACCAGTCTAACTGCTGGTTTTGGGTAAACTTCGATATTTTTCCGTGAAGCCACTGCCATCTGAACTCCACAACCCGAAAGCGATATCGAAGCATTGCAGTTAGACCAATTGTAGGACTTTTGAGGGCTCCAACAACCCGTAACGACTGCCATTAGATGTTCGTATGGCAACCGGCTTAACGTGCTTTCCGAGGCATGACCAGACAACAATAACATAACAACAACATATATATATAAAGTACCAACATATACGATACATGTTCACCAAATGATATAATACAGTAGGTATTCCATCATCTAATTAGCCTTTTCCCCAGTATGTTGGAGTCAGCTTGCATTACAACCGAATGCGGCTGAAAGTCCGTACTTTTCACGGAGCGACTGCCTATCTGAACTCCACAACCCAATTTTTGGTTAATATTAACTAAGGACTAAGTCTCTCTTTACTCGTAGAACCGATGGCCGATAGGGCAGTAAGGTTAAGGAGTGGCGGCCACGTACCGGAAGATGCCCCCAACAAGGTGCATCGATGACCTGATGAAGGTCACGGAAGCCGATGGATGCGGGCAGCAGAAGACAGGTAATTGTAGAAAGCCTTAGGGGAGGCCTTTTTGCAGCAGTGGACCTTTATAGGCTAAACAAGAAGTTTCTCTTAGTTATCAGATACTAACATAGTTTTTAAGTTCACGGTAACAATATAAATGAAAATATAATGAATCTATATCTAAATTAAATATATTAAAATAACAAAAAACAGTATAAAATTAACCTTAAAACAATCTTGTCGTAATCGGCTAAGAGTTAAAGCTAACAGCTCTAAGCGCCATAAAGTACCGGAAACTTTCTGTTTACTTCCAAATTGTTAAGGCTCTTTAAATCCTTTTATATTTTTGGGAGAACGCAACACAACACGGTTATTAGGTTATTTGTTGTTTGAAACTTAACATTGCCAAATTAGGTAGGTAAGTATAACATTCAATCGATTCTATACAAATATCCCCGTTAAATGTTCGCTAAAATGAGCTTAGAGTGAACCGTCAAATGTGTCAACCCCTTAGCATTCGATAAAATTACAGGTCACGTACTGCTGTCTGCCATAAAAAGATTTGTCTATACATCGACAAGAATTTATTTGATTGTTTGCAATTTGTATTCTATATACCATATCGATGAGTAGCTACAATCATGTAAATATCTAATCGAAACTATAAAAGGTTTAATGTTTAGTATTTTTCTATGTTACGTTTTCACGCTGAAACAGCTGAGCTGACAGGATCAGGTTTATGAGGGCTAAAACAGATATGGCGCAGCTAACGTATTAAAGTCTACCCAACATGGCAGTATTCTATACTTGCTTGAATACTTGATCACCCTAACAGGAACTGGTACTTTAAAATTTTAGCCTGTAACCATGTGCAAATAAATAAGTATGAATTTATATAGAGTGGCAGGAATCTCTTCGCCTTAAAGGCGCTAGCCGCACGAGACACCCTGCACGTCGAGAGTCAAAAGCCGACTCCCGGCCACATGTTCCATGCGCCTCAGAGATAGATGTTAGATCCAAGTGACGGGATCCACAAGGGCCGATTCCTGCCAGGATTTTTCAATGTAGATACTGTCGCTCCCGACACAGGTAACTGAAGGAGCACAAGTAGTTCTTAGTCAGTAAAGGTCTGCCACGCCCTCCAGCTCCGCCCAGAGTAAGAGAAGTCATTTGATAATACAAAAGAAAATAAGGCATTGCATGCATTGAATGCATTGTTTATAATTTCATGTACTCGGATTTTTTAAGTTATTATAACTGCATTTATTTTAGAAATAGATACGCATCTCTGAAGACCCGTGTTCGCGGAAGCACCAACAGTATTCTCAGTGTATTCTCGGATCATTGGGATTTGCCGATGTTACTAAGGTGGATACAGCTCTTTTTTTTTTGTTCTGGGGTGGAAAATGC
Source organism: Sesamia inferens (assembly GCA_037179545.1). Taxonomy (NCBI): domain Eukaryota; kingdom Metazoa; phylum Arthropoda; class Insecta; order Lepidoptera; family Noctuidae; genus Sesamia; species Sesamia inferens. The sequence goes on from CM073930.1 coordinate 18,209,117, forward strand.
TCATTCATGTCCACCCCCCTGGGGTGGGCGACGGGGTCTGTCAGACTCCTACTGACTAAAAACCACCCCGGTGTCTCTTCTGTCACGTGCGCGCGGGACCGCGGGAGTCCATGATTCTGCCGCGACCCCACACTCTCGTGCTAGCCCGGGGTGGATGTCTTGTGTCTGTAACTTACGAACACTAGAAATTAAGTAAAATTGTTACTAATAAAATTCTGTTTGAAATAAAAATGTTCTATTATTGGGATTTTGGGCTAACCTGTAACAGTACATGACATACGAGTATACGAGTATAATGAGTGAGAGGCAGTGGGCCGTCATCTACCACGCGGACCTAGTGCTGGTTGGTGGATATCACATGTCTTCGAAGTTTTGCCTCTAGGACATGCCGGTTTCCTCACGATGTTTTTCTTCACGGTTTTGAGAGTAGTCCTATACCCATTTACACAAAGTAAAGCGCCTGAACCTACAACCTACGACAATTTGGTTTTTTTTTTTTAATAATTATAAACTAGCACTTGACCGCAATCCCGCCTGATGGTAAGCAGTGATGCGATCGTTGATGGTAAAGCGCGCTAGTTTATTAAGAGCCTATTCGCTCAGAAAAACTGAGCGAATAGGAAGGAAGACGGCAGTTGAGCGAGGTGATGCAATGTTAAACCCAACAACACGACCAACGATGCTGCGCCAAAGGGAGATTGATCTGAAGACCCTCCACGACCAAACTCCCAACACAACAACATTTGGCGCATCGTACCCGGCTCACATCGCAACACAACTGCTCAGACCCGTCCTCCGTACGGCTTCACCAGACATCATGCCGGAACACGACAAATCGCTTGGCGGCAAGACTTTGTCTCCACTAGGCCACCACTACTCCACTAGGACACCACTACTCCATTAGGCCAACACTGCCCCAATAGACCACCACTGTTCCACTGTAAATGGAAATATAAGAAAGAAATTAAATAAATAAAACATTTTGCACGCAAAAAAAAATCTCATATTTTGTGGCTACACATAGACATGATATTATGGAACAAAGATTATAGATAATTTAAATAATTTCTTATCTATCATATTTTGAGGCTCAATGTTCATTTACGGGATCAAAGTTGGTACGTTTCGTTGACCTGTACGTTAAAAAAAATACAATGATGCAAATATTGCTGTGATCCAATTAGTAAAATTTGACAGACGCCGAAATTACACACAAGAAATCCTAACGAGTTGCAGCTAGCAAACAAAATTAGCTAGCAAAACAATGATGATGAACCATGAAGAACCATGAAGATTTTCCATTTTCGCTTCTTTATAGGTTTGTAATTGATAACTTTTCGATCATCTGAAATGACGATAGAAGCATCAATGAATATTATTGAACTTCTAGATGCGATGTGTATGCAGAACTGAACACTATGGGTGATTCGACGATGATAATTAGAATTAAGCTCTAATGAGTAACTATCATGATTGAAAATTGTTCTAACAGCGCTGCCTGCACCCTAACATAACACAAGCGTGAAGATTCTAACAATTAGCATAAGTGCCAGTTTGCATAAGTAGCCCTCCCTCCTGGAGCGGGAGTATAATCGCATGCGACTCTTTAATTTATAGCTACTGAAAAGTTTCTAGATTAAACTGGAATTACTAATTCCAAAGTACAAAGAAATACCCAAAAATATATATAATTTTCGGTATGGAAGTGTGAAATATAGATAGCCTTTTAACTGTCTATATTATTATGTTTGACCTTTCAATGAATATTAGGTCCTTAAATATGGAATTGGCGTTTGTATGGGAGAAATAAAAGTCATTTATTTTTTTAATATAATATATTTATTTAATTAAAGTATGATCCATTGGAAGACGCAGCGTAGGGAGGCCCCCAACAAGGTTGACCGATGACCTGGTGAAGGTCGCGGGAAGCCGATGGATGCGGGCAGCGCAAGACCGGTCAGCGTGGAAACCCTTGGGGGAGGCCTTTGTCCAGCAGTAGACATCCATAGGCTGAAGAAGAATGATCCATTGCTATCTATGCACTTCTGCTATCTCATAGGTAATTCGTTTATGCTTTTTCTAAAAAAACATTAGGACGGGAATCAATAAAATATTTGAAAGCGGTTTGGACTGCCTCATCGGAGTTGAATTTTTTCCCCTGCAAAAAGTTATGCAAATTTCTAATAAAACTAGTCTGTTCGGTAGTCTATTGGAGCAAGGTCCGGGGAGAACGATGGATGTCTTAAACATTCCAATTGAAGCTCCTCTAATTTGGAAGCAGTCTGTTGTGCAATGTGTGGTCTCGCGTTGTCCTGAAGCAGCAGTGGTCTTGTGCGATTAACCAGTCTCGGTAGTTTAGCGTCTAGTTTATCCATCATTATTTATTTATTTATAATTAATTACAACGGCTTGCGCCAATGACAGTAATCAAGGTATACACACATAAAAATAAACTTAAAACTAATAAGGACAAAATTAAACATATTACATGAGCAAACATTATTCGAGAAAAAATAACAAATTAGAGATCAAAATATTTGACTTAGGAAATTAAAATAAAATACCCAAAATAAAATAGAAAAAGTTATTACAACATATAAATTATTTACAAACAAACAAAACTTTCGCAGAACATTACACAATCAGACATGATCGCACTGAGTGTGTCATTAAAAATATCACACTCCGGGATTGTGTCCATTAAGGAGTTTAGGGTACCAAGCATGCGACACAACGGAGATTGCGCGCGCGACATAGTGCGGCAATGGGATATGGCAAATAGTCGATGTCGTCGAGAAGGCCTGTGACGCAGGTAGTTGTCAGGCACATAAAGTGTACACAAAGAGTTATGTAGCTCTGGAGAATCCACTTTGCCCCTCAAGACTTTGATTGCTATTCGGATCTGGTCCCTAGCTCTACGCACTGAAAGGGAATTATACCCTAATATGCCCAACAGGAAATGAGTAGGATACATGAGTGGATAATATCCGTATATCTTCTTATATAAAAAACGCAGGAAAGCTTTCTGAACCTTCTCAATCAACAATTCATATGTGGATTCCAGACGGCTTCAGCAAATTCTAATTTACTTCTAACCAGACAGTTAAACAATAATTTGATGACTATTGGATTGTTGAACTCACGGGCATTGCGCAGGGCAAAACTTAGGCGTCAGTAAAATTCAGAAGATAGGGCAGACATATGTGCATGGAATGTCAAACCGCAGTCAAAGGTCACGCCCAGATCTCTAATGGTTGACACTAGTTTTATTTCAACGTCTGCCAAGGTATACACGGCATGTGTAGGTTATAACTTGCGGCTAAAGGTCATGACGTAACATTTATTGGCAGTAAACGTCATTTTGTTGTCTTTACTCCACTTATGGATTCGGTCTATGTGTTTTTGTTTTGTATTATGTGGAGCTGGTCACAGTAGAGATCTGCAGTAATCGTCTAGCCAGATATAAGGAAGCTGTAGTGCACCACACAGGCACTAGTCCACACAACGCTGACCAATAACTGTTTTCTAGTCAATTTGCTCTTGGGGCAGAATTTGGATGGCTCACCGGAGTTCAGCCATTGCGATGTGCGCTTCCTATTGTTGTAGAGTATCCACTTTTCATCACAGGTAATGATTCGATTTAAAATCCTTTCATTATTGTGTCAATTCAGTAATGTAACGCAGCAGTCGACGCGCGCTTGTCGGTTTGCTTCATTCAATTCATGAGGTACCCACCTTTCAAGCTTTTTTATCTTCCCAATTTGTTTCAAGTGGATTAAAACAGTTTTATCACTAACACCGCAACCTGCAGCTAACTCGGACGTAGTATTCGATGTATCTGCTTCCACAATAGCCTTCAATTCTTCATTGTCGACTTTGGCCTCCAGCTGTCCACCGGGATTGTTCTGTAGGTTGAAATTTCCAGAACGAAAACGTTGGAACCAAAAACGCACTGTGCTTTCTCTAGCGACAAAAACGAAAAAAAAAAAAACAAAAAGAATACGGTTTTCGAGTCATAAATATGGATGTTTCCTAGGTAAAAAAAATTATTCTATTTAGTCCGTCATTCAGATTATAGAAAAACATTGGATACGTATATTTTGTTTCATCAAATCAATAAAAATTAACAAATATAAAAGGCATCAAAGATCAGGAGTGTTGGCTTGTGCCGTCACTCCTCGCTAAAAAGTGTAGCGTGCAGTGACGGCACACGAGTTTTCAACGCACTGTGTCGTCTTCATTTTTTGTTTAAATGAAAAAAGAATAAATACGTGTCTAGTATTTTTTGTAAATCTGACTGACTAATTAGTTTTTTTTTTAGTCCATTACCCTATTGATGAGTAAATAGCTGTATAAATTTTAATTCGGAATTCTAAACCAAATAAGAGATATTTGAGATCAAAGTGGTCAGTACGACAAAACGCCAGTTTCATGTGTAAGGACCTAATATAAGTAAGTTCGAAATGACGACCTAACGCCATTTGGAATAAATTTTCGAATTATTATTGTTTTTTTTTTTTGTTGTATTGTTTTATTTATGTCTCGATATTTTGAGTATGCATACTCTAAACACTAAAAAACACTACCCTAAACACTAAATTCTTAAGGACATAGGATTAATACAAGTTTTACATGAAAAATATAAGTTTTAACTCGCATATGGGGCATGCCGTCTGTTTCATAACACATTTCCGACTGTAATAAGATAAACGTTTAATTGCCTCCTCACGCCCAGATATTGTGCGAGTCAGCGAATAAGTCGTTAGTACGTATTTAGCTAATAAACTCAATTTTCAATTAGTTGAAATCGCTTTTTCACGACTTTTCCAATGATCAGCCTTTATGAAAGCTCCGTTAAAAGCGATCGTAGAAATTGTCCGATTCCACCTTACTAAGTACCCACGCAATCTTTATTGGAAATAAATTAAAGCCGGCGGAAAAGAATTCAGGCCTTTTGTTTATTTGGATAAAGGGGTAGGTATTAAAAAAATGGAAAGCTGTGAATCATCACAGAATTCTTCATAAAACTTCATAAACTCGCAATACCATCTATTGCGAGTAGGAAACGCATACGTTTTATTTGGTTATATTTGATACAATGCCCTTTTTTATTCACCTTATATTGTTGTGCTTTCACGTAGAAAAAGTTTTGCCATTCTGCCTCTATTTTCGTTTTTCAGTCGCTGAGCAACCAGCGCCGCTTACTGACAAAAGCTTTTATTTTTACGGGATATACGATATGGAACCAAGTGGAACTGGTTCTGATGACATATATAGAGTGGTGCTGACAATACGACAATAAATTAAACATCATGTACCTCAACATATTCTCAGTCTACCCATAAAAAATAATATAAATATGTCCTTTAGTTTAGTCACAGGAAACTATTTTTCATTTTTCACATTTTCTACATGATGTACATGTTGATAAGAAAGCGCTTACAGGTTAATGACCGCCTCATCCTGCGGTACCAAACTTTAATAATAATGGCGCGAAAAAAACAAGTTGATACAGGATCGCGCTGTCACCAATCGGAGGTCAGTGGACCAATATTTTTAAAGCATGTTCTATTCCGTTTGCAATTTTATGCGATTTAGTTTGTTTGAAATGTACATTTTTTTTTTTGATGCTAGGTTTTTTTTTATGGTTTAGAATTATTCCTATGAACCAGCATTGTTCATGTTTTCATTTATTGTGGTATAGCCAGCACCACTCTGTATAAATGAAAAATTAAATGCACCGGATAAGTTACGCCATTAATGCTTCCTTCGAGGCGCTGCAGTAATAATGTATAGGATTATAATTTCCTGTTAGCTCTCATACCTACATACCTCTCTTTTTTTCTTTGCCAGTAGTTTTAATGAAACTTTGTTCATGAACCCTACATTATATATGGTGCTTCATTTTCTGCAACTGAAGACAAAGTATGAGCTATATAGTAAAACTGAAGCAAAATAATAACTGCAACAAAGTTCTAACATTCATCGTAGATGAAATCCACTTCACACTTTATACCAAGACTGGCCGTGTATCCGTGTAATGAACAACGCTATAGGAAATGAAACTTTCTTATACAGCCATAGAAATACTTACGAAGAAACAACAATAAACAAGTAATTAAAACTTATTTACCTATACGGCCAGTTCGCGTGCAGTACGAACTAAATGAGGCTCCGCGTTTAGCAAACATAAATATGTACCCGTATCTAGCGGGAACATAGGCGCCTTAAGGCTTAATCTTTATGAATGCTATTCTACCATTCCATTTTAATAGTCAGCTGTTTAGCTACAAATTTTACTTTGTAACTTCTTTATTTAATAGTGTTTTTCAGGATTTGTAGTTAATCATTAACAATTGTGCATTAGTTGGAAATGATCCGCCCCCGCATCGCTCTTTTTTAAGACTTAAGAAAACATCGAGATTACTTTGGTTAATTTAATATTGATATATTAAAAGCCACCCCACACTGTGCCAGGGTGGTAGCGAGAGGAGGCCGCGCCGGGGCATAATTTCTTTGCCGCGAGAAATCACGGTACGATGAACAGAGCTCCGGCGAGATCTCGTGGCGACGTGGAGACTGCGATTGTCGCAACCTAGTGCTAGGTACGCCACAATAACGGCGGAAAGTCCCCTCTTTGAGAAGTGGCCAAAGAGGCGCCACGGCGGCGTCCTCATCTTCCACCTGACGCAGGTCCTCACCGGACACGGCTGATTGAAATGAAATGAAATCGTTTATTATGCAATTAGAATCACTGATCACTTTTACATGTCTTATTTTTTTAAACTAGATGGAGCCGGCATTTCCTAACTGACTACCTCTGAGAAGAAAAACCGAATCAAACTCCGTCTTTTTTCAAGTTTAGACATTACAAATAAAAATATTTACAATAATTTACGTGATTTAACAAAAACAGTGATTAAAATGTCTAAATTGTAGCATAATTACGCATATTGCTAATGACAGTGCTTAGCAGAGCGAGCAGCTCAATCCCAAGCTATCACGCTATAAAACCACAGATTATTTAGAAGACATTAAGTCTTCTAAATAATCTGTGATTTTATAATAGGTACAAGGGGTATTTTGCAAAGTTTAGTCTTCATATAGGTTTTAAATCGTTTAATGGGTAAGTTTCGAATGTCCATGGGAAGCTTGTTGTAAAAATGTATACATTGACCTATGAACGAGTTGCCTACTCTGTGGAGAGGAATGTGATGTCTGTACATCACATTCCTCTCCACAGAGTAGGCAGCTAGTTGCTGTCAAGATTGTGTTTGTTCCTGGTATTTATATTATGAAAATCGAAAACAAAGATAGTATTGATGTCCGCACTAGTTCCCCAGAGAAGAATCTGGAGAATTCTAGTTGTATCTATATCAGTTATCTATCTAATTTTCTTAACAGCGAAGGCGGCAGAACTGAGTCTACTAGTCCTGACAGTTTCTCAATGTGAGGACCCCATTGTAATTTGGCGTCAATAGTTAATCCAAGAAAAACTGTCGAATCGACAGGGATCAACTCTACACCATTAGTTGAACATTGGTACTTAGCTGCCAGACATTTGGTGTAGAAAAGGAGATGTTTCATTTTGGGCCACCATTATGTACGCTATGTAGACAAAAAGGAAAAAAATAGAAGATTTTCATAAAAATACTACTAAATTAATTTTAATAGAAATACAAGTATATATACCTAATTAATTATTTGAAACGTTTTTTAGTGACATAACCCTTTATTAAGGTTGCCATGACACTTTTTTATGGCGTTTGAATGGCGACTTAGACAGTTCTATTTTCCCGTCGTGTCGAGTATTGATTTGAGTTGATTGTGTTTATTTAATGGTCGTATCATCATCATCATCTTAGCATTTATCCCGGTTGCATCCGCGGCCTTCGCGTTGGAGCGCGTTGGAGCGCGGGGTTCGCTTTCCTGCTTAATTTCCTCCATTTCGCGCGATCTTTAAGAATTAATGTTTTGTTTATTTCACAGTCATATGGTAGATAATATAGACACGATAGCCTTTAATACATGACAAGTCAATCAAATGTCACTGTCGAAATCTTATTTGGCTTATTGCTGACCACCAAATTTATCAGTAGTTGTGTTGCACTCCTTGGCAGAGTTTAATTGAATCTGTATAAAAACTAAGCCAAAATATAGGAAATTCACATTTAAAACAGTTAACTGTAGCGTAACTATACCTATCAATAAGTGTACAATATGCTGGCCCAGTAGTCGTGGTGGCCTAGTGGTTAAAAGACTAGCCTCTCAAGTATGAGTGCGCAGGTTCGATTCCAGGTCAGGCAAGTACCAATGTAACTTTTCTAAAGTTATATGTACTTTCTAAGTATATCTTGGACAACAATGACTGAAGGTGAAGGAAAACATCTTGAGGAAACCTGGACTTTAAGTCTGAAATCGCCAACCCGCATTGAGCAAGCGTGGTGATTACGCTCAATCCTTCTCTGTATGAGAGGAGACCTGTGCCCAGCAGTGGGACGATAAAAAGGTTGGTAATGATGATGATGATGATGATGCTGGCCCAGGCTCCATACATTTCTGAAACATCTCCTTTAATGAGTTTCGTTTTTTTTTTTTTTCATTTAAAAGAAGGTTATTTACATTAAACCAATGGACAACTTTAGAAAGTGCATTGTTAACTTCTTCACAATTAGTTAGCTGACGCTTGACTTTAAAAAAAAGAGAAGTGTCATCCGCGAACAATACTATATATGTTGTGATTATCTCTCACGTGATGAGGTAGAAAGAAAGAAAGAAAGAAAGAAAGAAAGAAATATTTTTTATTCCGCACAAACAAAACGCACATTACAATTAAATACCATAAAATAGTAATAACAAACAAAATACATGAAAAATAATAATAATATCACTAAAAGTCTCATACTCTAACATGCAAAACTATAAACAAAGTTGATTTAATATTAAAGCCAGGGTAGACCATGGAAGCTTATTACTTCCATAGACCATGGAAGTAATAAGCTAATAACTTATTACCTCGATGCCATAGAGTCTATGGCATAGACATTAGACAGCACACATGATTTGACAATTCGATCCATATAAATTAAAAACAAGAAAGAACCTAGAATTGAGCCCTGCGGAACGCCTATGGTGACCGCAGATCCTGCAGATCTCCTGCTATCAACTCAACCCTCTGAATTCGATTATTCAGATAAGAATTCAGAAGTCGAGAGCTCAATCCCTCAAACCATAATGGTTCAATTTCCTAATAGTAGTCCTAATAGTAGTCATGATGCACGCAATCAAAGGCCTTGGACAAATCACAAGAAATACCAAGAGCATCTTGCGATTCCTCCCAGGCCCCAAATATGTTCTTTAGCAACGCCACGCCCGCATCTGTAGTTGAACGACCCTTTGTAAAACCAAATTGTTTGAGTGCAATAAATTATATCGAAATTATTATCGAAATTGGCCGAAAATTCGTGGGATCAGTTGTACTACCAGATTTTAACAGTGGAATTACTTTGCTAAGTTTCATCAAATCAGGAAATATACCAAATGTGACACAAGAATTTTTTTTTTTTTTTTTATAAATTATAAACCAGCGCTTGACCGCAATCCCGCCTGATGGTAAGCAGTGACGCGATCGTTGATGGTAAGGCGCGCTAGTTTATTAAGAGCCTATTCACTCTAGCCTTGAAGACACTCAAATCGTAATGTGACGGAAACACCGACGCCGGCAAATTGTTCCAATCCCTCGATGTACGCGGTATAAAGGAGGAAGCAAAACGCTTCGTCCGGATCGCAGTGGTGTCAACAACGTAAGGGTGGAAACTCGCCGTACGACGGCGACGGCGTTTAATTAAAAACAGTTGCTAAGAAAGGGTCGATAACATCTATTATTGAAGCTACAGTATATATTCTAAGAATCCCCGATGATCGGCAGTTTTTTTTACATCAAAATCCTTAAAAGATTCTATAATGTCTTTAGTAGTCACAAATGTAAATTCAAAGTGTTTGTCACGTTCTTTGGTTTCGGGAGGTTCCTATTCCAGATAAGGTGGAAGGAAACGTCAGGGTGTCACCACTACGGGGATCGCCCTGAAAACATTGTAGTGGTCAGCCCAGCTTTAGGGGAAGCACCGCCCTGTCCTTCCATGGTTGCGATCGGCGGCGATCTCTCACGTCCGACCCTCTTCCAGGCCATGGTCCGGAACGAGAGTGCATGGTAGCCTATCACATCCATCTGCGAAGCGGTGATTCTGACAAAGGAAGAAGCGGAGCGTATGAGGGAGCGGGAATCTCAGTGCCTTCACGCCTCTAGCCGCCGCAGGAGTCACCTTGGTTGGTAGACAATATCGAACTCCCGGCCACCGTAGGCGTGGGCTTGCGGACGGCGAGCAGTGAGCAGCTTGCCGCCCGGTAAGAACCAGGCCCGGTTCGATGGCGCGTTTAATAGATTTCAGCACATCGTGACGGTCTCCACGAAGATCAATGCCTGGGTCAGGGTTGCGGGTTGGTTGAAAGAGAAATCGTGGCCCTGACGTACAGGCAAGTGAAGGAACACGAGTGGGCTTTAGTCAGTAAAAGTCTGCATGATATGGCCTTCATTGACATGGTCGTCATTTGATGATTTCGCAGCCACACCAAACTAAAGGGACAATTCTTGCTTCTAAATCTAAGAACCTTCACCGTCTGATCTCCTTCCCAATCTGTCAATACTCTTATTTTCCAAACATTTTTGACAGGTTTTTGATGTTAATTGTCATTGAGATGAGATTGCAAATAGATTTAGAAAAATTTTAAGTATAGACATTGGCTTTCTGGTAGCAGCATGAAATCAAAATCAAGTCATTTATTCAAATTAGGCTGAGAATCAGCACTTTTTAAACGTCAACATTACATAAGACAGTCCACCCAAAACGCCCGCTCTTCGTCACTTCGTAGTGCTTTCGCTGGGAAGAAGTGGCGGAACAAACTCCCCAGCGGCACAGCTGACTGTTTATTAAAAAAAAATCACATGACTGTATACAATATTATGTATAGTAATGAACACAGGAAAACACTACAACAATGAAATTATTTACCATAAGCCAGCTAGCACGCCAAAATACCAGCAAACCAACAAAATTAAAATTAAAATCAAATATCATTAAAATGGAAATGTAAATAAGTAAAAACTTATTACCTAAATAAAAACCCCAGGTATAGCAATATTTATGCATTGTAGAAAAAGACAATTATATGAACTCATAAAACGTGTCAGTAAGCTAATTCTGGAAAAAGAACACAAACATTGTCTTGATTTACTCAGAGCGACCAGCAAATCTTATCATTTAAATAATCGTTTACGGAATAATATGCCTTTGAATAAAGTTTGGATTTGATTTTTGCTTTAAATGCATTGTAAGGCAAATCTAGCAAAGCGCTTTGCCCAATAAGAGTTTTTAACCTTTTAAAGTCGATGAAAAGGGGCTCGTAGTGTGTCCTTATGTCTGGTGTTAACATTATGAATCTCACTGTTTTTGGTGTACATGTGAATATTTTGCCTAACATATCAGATGTTGGCTAAGATAAATCGCGAAGCAACCGTTAGGATACCAATATGTTTAAAGACATGCAGTGTGCTAATAACAACACAATGTTTCAATCACGTCGTTTCCTATTTAAGCACGATTACTGCGATTTCTCTTTTGGCTGTTATACTAGTTGGATTGATTTAGCAGTGAACGTCAAAATTTCGCAAAACAAAACTTCAAAATCATCAAAATTTGCTGGCATTTACGTCTATACAACGTTATTTTTTGTTTATGCGAAACCTGAATATAGTTTGTTCAGAATAAGCAACTGAATCGATTCCAATCATTTTTACACCATGTTATATTTTTTCCCAAATACATTTAAAAATTGTTGCAGTGTGGTTACCGAGCGCGCACGGTAGATAGTACTCCTAGGGCCAGACATAGTACCCCGCGCTAAATATTCTACTAGCAAACATTTAAAAAATAGAAATGTTACTTAAAATTTTCCATAATACAAGTGGTAATATGAATAAATAAAAGCTATTAATATTGTATTATTCGACCAACTAATATTTAATTTGTTCACACGACATATTCGACTAACATCAAAAAAACATATAGGAAAATAAACTTAGATATTTATACAACGAACGAGGACATTTTATGTGAATACCTTTTCCTAATAGTTATCATGTCACTATGACAGATAAATATTTTATTCGAAGAACTTGTACCGTGTGTTATGTGTACTTACACCCAAATTTAATCTAACACTACGAAATGAAATGAAATCGTTTATTAAGCAAGCAGGATCACCGATCACTTTTACACGTCATATGTTTTTTTTAAACTAGATGAAGCCGGCATTTCCTAACTGACTGCCTCTGAGAAGAAATAGCCAAAACAAAATCAGGAATCGTCGTGTTTTTTCAAGTGCAGACATTAAAAATGAAAATGTTTACAATAATTTACGTTATAATTACGCATATTGCTTAATAACAATGCTTAACAGAGCAAGCAGCTCAGTCCCAATCAATGTATATGGCACATAGTGTACTCGTTTATGTACTTCTTGTTTACATACGTTCTGCAGACTAATTCACCAACCATAAGACTGATTAATTAATTATTTCACTGGAGCACAATATTGTAATGTTTGATTGTTCATAAAGTTTCGTAATTATCGTCATCAATTTCCCTTTTAATTGGGTAAGTAAATTCGATACTTTATGGCTGGGACCGCTCGAAAAGGATACGTTAATGATTGATAGTCAGAAGAACATCACGTTTTAGGCAGTAAGAATCTGACACAAACTATCCCCGTTCCCAATGTGGAGAATATCCAAGAGGACAATTAATAAAGCTTCCAGCTATAAATTAATTGATAATATGATTTCCTACAAAGACGTACTCGTTTCGTGAGAGAAGTGCGGGTTGGTTGATGTCAAATGTCTTTCAATATTCTTGTTTTAACTTACCCTCACCGTTTTGAGAAAACTTGTCATGAAATTAGTAACACGGTCAATGAAGCGCCTGTGTTCGAACCTACCTACCTACGACTCACAAGTTGGGACCGCTACCACGGCCGCGCTGCACGGGCCACAATAATTGCTCCCCTTATAACTCATTTGTAGGACTACGCTCAATTTCCAATCCCCCTACATGAAGACTCCTCGGTAAAATCATAACTTCGAAGGCCCATAGCTGTAACGAAAACTAACTCAAAAAGAAAGGTCAACTCTTCATTCTGGTTAATACAACCACCGAAACTTTTTGTTAAGTTCACAGGCATGCCGTTACTAACTCATCGACGCCGGTAAAACCCAGTCTCGCTTCTCCTTGCAAACATGAAACATTTTCAAATATTATGCACCAGTCTGATTTATAGGAGACAGCAGGCTAATCTTGCCCCGCTATCGCAAACACAGCTGTACAACAAAAAACACATTCTGAACGGCGACTTTTATGGTAGACCCTTTATACTGTCTAGCCAAAAGTGAAACCTTATCTGGTAAACTATAAATAAATAAAACTTGACAGTTCAACCTAACATTGATAGCATCACACTTTATTCTTTTATTAAGTGAATATACGTAAGCTTGGTGTTGTATTTCGTATTAAAATTACGGTTTGTCGTGATCATGATTATAATAGGTGATGTTACTCCTTACCTATCTACATATATCAGCAATCTGCCCATGAAAGGCCCATCAAAATTGGTCGAGTCGTTTCGGAGCTTAGTAGGAATTAACAGAAACTTAGTTTTTTATTGTTTAAAGTACTGTACATACAAGACTTTCATATACATTAAGTAAAAAGCTGTTATTTTGTCATAATATACAAGCATTTTAGTTTCATTTATTTCTTTGTCATACACATGTATTGATAAATATCAGTCAGCGAATATGTCCACAAACAAAACAACATTGTATTCTCGAAGATAGATGTAGTCAGTTATTGATCACAATTCAGGTTCACAATATTCAGGATATTTACACTAAGGGGAACTGTGGGAAAACACGAGAGGTCCAAGAATAACATACGGAATAAATTATTATAGTAACGGTAAATATAGCCGCCATCTCTTCCCGACGGTATTAATTGTAAATTGAGCCCCGTGTATAATGTGCAAAGTTACATGACTCTAAGTTATTGCCGTACAGGTGGGAGAATAAAGGTTCCCGTAGATATGCGCGACGCGACAACGCAAAGCTACTTTACAGAACAATTCCAATGAAAACTATACAGAAATTGTTCTACCAGAATTACGTCACACCGTCGTCGCTTCGCACCTGTCTCCGGGAAACTTTACAAAATACCCGGAATAGGAACAATAATTACAACACAAAATATAACAAAAGTACGCCATACCACATTAACATAACATGAACCCCTTAAGTTCCCTAACGAGATAGAAGATACAAACAGACAAGTAAGCTGATTTCAGAATCTTTAATTACAAGATCTCGGTATCGTTACTGCAAAAAAGAAGATTTTATCGAAAACGATCCCCTTAAGAGGATTTACGCAATTAAAACGAAGAAGGGAAGCCCGATAAAGGAAAAAAATATTTATTCTAGCCTTTTGAGTAAACTTTCAGAAATAATATCTTCTATATTATGCGGTTATGTAAATATTTTCTGTTCATCTGAGTAAACTTTATTGTTGTTTATTATGATAATATATGTATGTCTTCATCCTAGTAACATATTTATGGATTTAGATTTGCTCAAGATTTTATTTGTCATAGTAATGGTTAAAAAATAATTCAATTCAGACAGACTTCGAGTCTTTTACTGGATTACACGATAAACAGACGATGTAAATCCAATATAATGATGGTAAAGTAGGTACAATAGCACTGTGTATTCGTAGCTAGTTAATGAACCGTCAAGGAAATAAATCCACACGAATTGCTGTTCACTTTCCGACACATTCTAATTACTACGGAAATAATGATGTTGTTTCAGAAATGAATATAGGTTGTGACTAAAATTGATATATATCGGCGTCATACATAATAGTTTGTGTACTACAAACTATTGATACAAATGTCAAAATGTTACCTTACATAATAAAATAAGTTCAATTAGGTAAATTGGAGAGGCTTATGTCCTGCATTAAATTGCGTCGAACAAAGCTGAAAGTCACTTATATCTTCTACCCTATACCCTCCTTTTTGTTTTTTGTAATGACTAACTACACGGTTAGCGCAGTGGTTAAGCTATTGACTGCTGCGCTGTTTGTCGCGAATTCGATTCTCGCCCGGAACCAATATTTGTATGACCTACAAGTAGTTGTTCCGTGTCTGGATGTTTGTGTGTGTGAGTTATATGTTTGTAAACACACCCACAATACAGGAGAAATTTCTAGTGTGGGGCAAAGTTTTTCTTATTTTTTGAAAAATAAAAGAAATGGATCTGAAAACCTTCTGGTTATAAAGACTTTAAAGGTCTTAGTTGCGCAGCGGTCAACACGCCTGCCTGCGACGTGGAGGCCCCGGGTTCGATCCCCGGCCAGGTCGTGATGGAAAACAATCTTTTCCTGATTGGCGTGGGTCTTGGTTGTTTATCTATATATGTATCTATTGTAAAAATATAGTATCGTTGAATTAGTATCCCATAACACAAGTCTCGAACTTACTTTGGGGCTAGCTCAATCTGTGTGATTTGTCAGTATATATTTATTTTATTTATTTATTTAAAGATGACTTTTTGGCACTTTTTTACGAACATTACACCCACCCACTTGTTTTCTGTTTAGAGTAAGGTGATAAAACAAATGTTAATTGTTTTGAATTAACACAATTGGTTGTATGCGTTACATTGGTCAATCACCGTAAAATGTGATTTTTTAGACCAAAATTTAGCTATAATTTTTTACCGTTTATTACCTATAATTTTTTCTCATTGTTACTTAGCTTGGCTATGTAATTGGTCTTTATACATCCTGTATTTGTTTATACTTCGATTAAATAAAACGAACGGATCACTCTTGGGGTGAATAATAACATAAGCCACTTTATTCATCTTCAATCAGCCGCCTGTTGGGGTAAACTGTGCGACTTGGGAACGTGATACGCATTCAGATATAAAGGGGTATCGGACCATTGAAACATGAGGAGCCGATTCATGCCGAAGGTCTGAGAATGGACAAAATTTACTCGAGCTAAAAGTTATTTAGATACCTAATTAGCAGGGTTGACTGCAAAGGCAATTTGCAAATTTATTTTGCTACAACTTAACTTCTTTATAAATAAATAAATTATAAATATATACGGACAAATCACACAGATTGGGCTAGCCCCAAATTAAGTTCGAGACTTGTGTTATGGGATACTAACTCAACGATAATACATTTATAATAGATATATATATATAAAAACAAGATAAACATAAAAAAATAATAAATAAAAAAAAAACATAAATATCCAAGACCCAGGCTAATCAGGAAATGATTGTTTTCCATCATGACCTGGCCGGGGCCGAACCCGGGGTCTCCACGTCGCAGGTAGGCGTGTTGATCGCTACGCCACGGAGGACGTCTACGTTGTTAATATTAATAACTTCAATGATTAATTAATTTAGATAATAAAAATAGTAGTTAGAGATAATTCGTCCAGAATGAGACCGCAATTGGCTTTTTGTGACATCACCAAGTGAAGAGTCGAGTTCTTCAAAGGGCTGAAATATTTTTAGCCTAATAATCATCATCGTCATATAACGTGGAATTGCTCTCAGCCTCTTGGGAACCATTTCTGTTGTCAGCAACGCAGACGAATTTTTGGATGCCTTATGATTCTATCCCTTCTTTTTAGAGCTCCGTAGCCAAATTGCAAAAAAACAGAACCCTTGCCATGCCATGAGCCATGTGTAACAGACACTTTCAAAGTAGTAAATTGAGTGTCCTCCCCCCTCCCCCCGCCCCCCACGTAACTCCTAAAATAAGGGAATGATGAAACTAAAATTGGTCTGAATGATCTAGTTAGCAGTTTTTTTTTTTAATACGTCATAAGTCGTAAACCACAAATAACCTTTCATTCAATCTACTCAAATATATAAAAAGACAATTGTACACCGTCATTCATGCAGAACGCTGGACACAGGACGTTAATACCGCCTTGTTCAACTACGCGAGGCACACAAATCGATAATATTTTTGGATATATTTCTTGTGTAAGTAGAAAATACAATATTAGCTTGTTTAGCTATCACTAGCTTACATGGTCTCGCATATAGGTATAAGCCCATTATTTAGGTCCCTATTATAAAATTACTTATCAATAAATTAGTTTTAAAAAATACTATTTTTTTTATATTTATAAACTAGTGCTTGACCTCAATTTCGCCTCACGGTAAGCAGTGATGCAATCGTTGATGGTAGTTTATTAAGTGCCTATTTACTCTAGCCTGGAAGACACTTAAATTGTAGTCAGACGGAAACATCGTCGCTGGCAAATTATCCCAGTCCCTCGATGTACGCGATATAAAAGAAGAGGCGAAACCCTTCGTTCGGATCGTTATGATGTTAACAACATAAGGGTGGAAACTTGCCTTACGACGGGTCGTCAGATGATGCAACGGAGATGGGGGAATTAAGTCATGCAATTCCCTCGCACACTCTCCAAAATGCATCCTATAGAACACCGATTCGGAAAAGGAGCCAAGGTCAACGGGCTTCTTTTTGCAGTGAAAATAGTTGCTTAAGTTTTGACGGTGTTGAATGCTACAAGATTATCTTCGCCCCATACAGTGACTGCCTGTAGTGCAACATTCGCTCTACCAAAGCCAAACTTTCGGACCGGATTGATTCCTTACTAGCTCGAGCACCCGACAGATATCTCTTCACAACTGTGCTGTCATCTGCATACCCACAGATACTGGGCAGCAGATCGCTAATATGCAGCAAGAACGCATTCGCGGAGAGAACGGACCCCTGAGGAACAGCTGCATTAGCCGATATGGCCTCCGATGAGCATCCGTCGACAACAACTCGGAGGGACTGTTCTTCAGGACAGGAGAAATGACGTACGCTGGAAACTTACTCAAAAGGCCAGCATACCATACCCGGTCGAAGGCCTTCAGTACATCTAAGGAGACGGCAATCGCTTCTTCATTTCTCTCGAGGGCTTTGCCCCACAAGTGAGTGGCATACACAAGCTAGGAGGTCCGCAGTTGATCGATAGCGGCGAAAGCTGTACTATCGGTCACTGAGGAGATTATTACCTTCCAAGTATGCCAGGAGGCGCTAGTTCAATACACGCTCCATAATCTTGCAAAGTATGGAGGTTATTGAATTCGACCTATAATTGGTAGGATCGCCACGACTACCCTTTCTGGGCACGGGCTGGGCGTTGCCAAGCTTCCAGTACTTGGGTACTATACCAGTCCTAAGAAAAAGGCGATACAAGCGCGTCAATACAGAAATTTGGACGCATAAGCCTTGACAACAATCTTTGATATACCATCTAGAAGAGCAGCCTTTTTTTTAGTTCTGGATAGGAAATCATCAAATGACTTCTCCCGCTCTGAGCGTAGCGGAAGGGCCTGTGCTTCACTTGCCTGTGCGCCAGGACTACGGTTTCTTTTTTAACCAACCCGCAACTCTGACCCAGAAGGCATCAATCTTCGTAGACCACCTCACGATGTGCTGACATCTCTTTCAGGCACGCATGAAACACAACGCACCGTCGACCCTAGCCGACGGCGAGCTGCCCACTGCTCGCCGCCCGCAAGCCCATGCAGCCCACGGTGTGACCAGATAGCTCTGTTAAAAAAATGTTTGTGCTCTTTCTCCAGAATTAGTTTGCTGCCACGTTTTATGACTTCATATTATTGTCTTTTTCTACAATGCATAAATACGTGAGCTGTCACGCCCTTTATACCAGTGGCTTTTATTTAGTTAATAAGTTTTTACTTATTTAAATTTCCGCAAGCCCACGCCTACGGTGGACCTGTCAAATTAGTGCGCTTCTGACGTAAACTGGCGTATTTTTAGTCGTCATGTTTATAATCGCGTCTAAACTGTCTATGGAATATCTGAATTTGACAGGTTTAAATTAAAATGTTATCTTCTATCCTTTTCTTAACGAAATGGAAAGAAAAAGATGCACTTAACTTAAAATTAGTTTAGTTTCTGAACAACAGAATCGGCGCCAATGTCTCCCGACCAAAGCGTCTCCCGCGGCGGCTAGAAGCGTGACGAGGAGGCCTGCCATGCACTCTCGCTGCGTACCTTGGAATGGACCAGGGCTGGACGCGAAAGATCGCCGCCGATCGCCGCTACGAGGACACGGCGGTGCTCTACCCAAGCCGGGCAGACTTCCACCGTATCCTCGGGCGAACCCCACAGTGGTGACGCCCTGGCGTTTCCTTCAGCCGTATCCGGAACAGCAACCTCCTGAAATAGTCGTGTACGGTGAGGACCTGCGTCAGGTGGATGGTGAGGGCGCCGTGGCGCCTCTCTAGCCACTCAAAGAGGGTACTTACCACCACTCTTGTGGCGTGCCCAGCACTGAGTTGCGACAATCACACTCTCCATTTCGCCCTGGACCACTAGGCTTACACTATTATTTAAATATCGATCAAAACAAAGAACTACAAGAAATTTTATATTATATTAATTACTGCTACGGAACCCTTCATAGGCGGCCCCGACTCGCACTTGACCGCTTTTTATATACACATACAAATGTGATATTATTATTGTTGTCAGCCTGTTAGCATATGCAAATATTAGGTTCCTACATGAAATTGCGAATTTTTTGTATTGTGAATATAGATATTTTCCATTCTATTTATAATTCTAAATTTAAAATCATTTTATAATATTATGTTTTTCAAAATAACTTGTTATTTGCTATCATGCGTTTCGATTTTTTTTTTATCTCGCTTTTTGTGTAGTCTGTAAACATGAAGAAATGTGAATGAAAATGTCCACGCTATTTTCAAAAACGAGGCGAGGCAACAACGTAGCACAGACAGCACGAGCTCATTTATGTGATGCTTACCGCAAGTTAGTAATCCTACGGTCCGTTTTCGGTGTGCTTACTTCCGTTCTGGTAACTTAGATCTCAACATTGAGAGCCATAGTACACGCAGATTTATCTCAAACGGTGTTGGAACTTGCAACAACCTTAAAAGTAAGTGATTAATAGATGCTGATTCATTTCCTTCAAATTAGAATGATAAAAAAAACTTGGAAAGTGGCTACCGTATACCGTTGTTATATTATATACCTACTTATTGTTTTTAAGAGTACGGATTATTAATAATCATTTTAAAATAGCAACAATTCTGAATTTAATTCTACCTGTGTTCCTTTAAACCCATTAAAAACTATATATGTGTGTTTATCAAAGTTCACCTCCATGTGAATTACGGTGGACAACCAAATTTCATCAACGGCATCGTCCAATTAATTTGTTACGTCAGATTAATACACAACAGACGTGGATAAATATGAGCAAGAATTCAATTACTACATATCCATTTAATTGTCGTCATCATTATCAACATCATCATCAGCCTCTACTCGTCCACTGCTGGACATAGGCCTCCTCCATGGCACGCCAACAAGCTCGAACCTGAGCAGTTCTCTGCCAGTCACAACCAGCCACATTTTTGATGTCGTCGCTCCATCTCGCCCAAGGGCGTCCTACGCTACATTTGCCGAGACGCGGTCTCCACTCGAGGACTTGTTTACCCCAACGGTTGTCGGTCCTGCGGCATATGTGACCAGCCCATTGCCACTTCAGCTTACTAATCCTCTCAGCTATGTCAGTGACTCTGGTCCTCTGTCGGTTCACCTCATTACTGATGCGGTCCTTCAGAGAGACGCCCAACGTAGCCCGCTCCATAGCTCGCTGAGCGGCTTTAAACTTATGGACTAGTCTGAGCGTTAGTGTCTACGTCTCGGCTCCGTAAGTCATGACGGGTAGGACGCACTGGTTGAAGATTTTAGTCTTCAAACATTGGGGTATGTGTGACGTTAATACCCGACGAAGTTTACCAAATGCGGCCCATTCCAGTTGGATCCTTCTATTTGCCTCCTTCACGAAGTTGTTTTTCCCTAATTGAAACATTTGCCCGAGGTATACGTATTCTGAAACAACCTCGAGCCCGAATTCCGTTTACGGCAACCGGTCCCGGAGTGACCCGTTCATTGAACATAATTTTGGTCTTTCCTAGATTCATCCGGAGACCGATGCGTTGGGAGGAGTCAGCTAAGTTGGGCAGCATTTGTTCCAGCTCTTTCTGCGTTTCCGCCATGATAAAGATTTCGTTCGCAAATCGCAAGTGTGAGATGTAATCACCATTGATGTTAATGCCCCGACTCTGCCAATCCAGCATCTTAAACACATCCTCGAGGACATTGGAGAACAATTTGGGGGAAATAACGTCCCCTTGTCTCACTCCTCACTTAAGAGGGATATGTTTAGTCTGCTGGTTCTGAACTTGGACGGACATTGTGGCGGCATCGTGAAGACATCTCATCACTTGGCATCGCTGCAAAGATTCCAGAACAGACCAGGTCTCGATGGAGTCAAAGGCCTTCCCATAGTCCACAAATGCTAAACACAGGAACTGATTATACTCTTCGGTTCTATGTATAATCTTCCTCACTGTGTGTGCGGTCTATGGTACTAAATCCTCCTCGAAAGCCGACCTGCTCATGCGGCTGGAATTCGTAGAGTCTGCGGGCTAGTCGGTTCGTGATCACTCTGGAAAACAGCTTGTAGACATGGCTCAAAAGCGAAATGGGTCAATAGTTCATTAGTAACATTTTACCATCTTTCTTGAAAAACAGAACTACCACGCTTTTGCTTCATGCTATAGGGGTTCTCCCCGAAAAAAGAGCAGAATTAAATATTCGCTGAAGCTCTTTTAGCACAGGCGTGTCTGCAGCTTTCAAGAGCTCTGACACACTCCCGTCTTCTCCCGGGGCCTTCTCATTTTTAAGCTGTGAAAGAGCCACCACGATCTCGGCTAGGCTGATGTCAGGTTCGGTGTAGTGCCGTGTGAGAGTGGCTCTGGAATCTTCGGTGCAGGGAACTGGTTTAAGCGCTTGCGAGGTAGCTGAATATAGAAGGTTTCAACTTCCGCTAGTACTTCCAGCTTCAAAGTAACGACTCTCCCATCCGATGTCGTCAGCTTCGTCAGACAGCTCCTCCCAAGCTTTTGTACGAAGACTTTCGACCCCCGATTTAGCTCTATCGCTTCCTCTATGGAGCGTGTGTTGAAGCTCCGGAGGTCTCGCCTTACCGCTTTTGAGATGTTCTTATTGAGGGCCCTGAGTTCTGACGAAGTAGATGGTGGGTTTTCTTGTCGATCCTTCATAAGCCGGAAAGTCTCTTGCGAAAGTTTAGACCCACTGCCAATTTGTTTCATCCCGCTCAAATTGGCGCCTTCTTCTCGCAAGATTCCAATTACCCGATCGTGGTGCTGGTCAATGTCAACGTCGACTGTGGTTTCCAAGACTGCGGATCGGTACTCCAGTTTTACCTGGAACGCTTCAGATCGAGCAATGGTTCGGTTCAGGTTGGGTCGGAGCGTGTACCTCATCAGATGGAGACGTTCAAGTTTGTAGTTGATATTCAGAGTGCCTCGAACTAATCGTTGATTACTTCTGGTTTTAAACCTGTTGATCACAGAGACATCTCTGAATATCCGCCTTTTGTCCGTCATGGTGAAGTCGATCTCAGTTTTCGTCATAGCGTCGGGGCTCTGCCACGTCCACTTTCGCTGGGGCCGTTTCTTGAAGAACGAATTTATCAAGAAAAGACCTTCTTTTTTAAGAAGGTCGACGAGCATTTGCCCCCTATGATTTCTGATACCGAAACCATGTGATCCTACTACCGATTCGCCGCAAGTCTATCCCACTTTAGCGTTGAAACCTACCATGACGTTGAAGTGGGCCTTTGTGGTGTTATGTAAGGCCTTGGATATGTCCTCATACTTCTACTTCCTCATCCGAGTGTGTCGACGTTGGTGCGTACACTTGTATTTCCTTCAGGGTATACCTTTTGGTTAACTTCAGCACAAAGTACGCTACCCTTTTCGACACACTTGAGATATCGAGAACATTGCCATATATAGATGTGTTGACCAGAAGTCCTATACCTGTGATGGCTGGTCTCCCTCCTTGAATTACATAAGATGGCTTGAGTCCAATGTGACCGTATCCTCCCCCTCTCTTCGGATTCCGGACAATCCCAGGATATGCCATCTTATGTACTTCAGTTCCTCCTCTAACTGCTCGAGGCGGGCATCGAGCCACAGCGTGCGTCCGTTAAATGTTGCCAGGGTCAGTTGGTCTTGGGATTGGCGGCCTGCCGTAACCCGGGGATTCCTAGCACCCCCTGCCCTAACGTTACCATGGCCGCCGCCTTGGCCAGGGATATCAAGGCCGCCGGAAACTCGGGGCCATCGATTTGTTGTGCCTGTCATGAAATGTAATGACTTACTACTTGTAAATTGTCGTTGTACCGACGTTTTTTTTTATTTATATGCGGAAAAATCGTTCACACGTTTTCATTGGTATCTCCCAATTAAAAAAAGAATGTGGAGTGCAATGGTATGATGCAGCGGCATTCGCGAGGACTCTAGCCGGCAATAAAGTAGGCATCAACCGAGCTACGTGCCTTACGATAAGACGAGTGTACGTGCTTACTCCTTATTTGTGCATGAAGCTCAGCCACCGAGCAAACTGGGACGTTAAAAAAACGGAAAGAAAATTTACATTATCACATTCCTCTAGAGAGGTTTTTTACTATTCTCCATTTAAATATTTCATTGTAGAAAACTTGCTTCGTGGAAGTTCATCTGAAAAAACATTTCATAACAAAAATACCTACGTAGATGCTGCAATGCAATAATTTAAAGAGGATTGAATCAGTCTCTAATCTCGCGCTCTTTGCAATTCTTTATAAGTACATTTTTTTTTAACTAAAAATTTCATGAATATTGAAGTCGATCTAAACAATGAAGGTAGGACTGCAGTGGAACACACATTAAATTATAAAATAACAAGGACTTCCTCAAATTTACAGTTATTTTGTTAAACACACATTATTTAGCCCAGTACAAAAGAAAATACAATGATGTAAATAAAAATCGTATAATATCCTGCGGCATTAAATAATGTTTCTCGCGATGTACATACATATATCCTAGCCCAGTCGTGCGTTACATAGGCAGTTACCACGAGTGGCAAACGCGCTTCGAAGTCGCACCGCACGTAGGATATAAAAATACAGGGTCTCTTTAAAGTGAAAAGTAAAGCGAGTTTGGCTTTTATAGTAGTTACCCTGAGTTATCCAATCAGTCGGTGCCGGGGAAGCAATAAACTGGGCGTCACGTCCGAACGTGTGCTCCCAGTGACAAACTACTACGCCTCGCGCCAACCAGCGCACTGAATGCTTGCCTGCACTCACTGATGGACGAATTTAGATTTATTACTCACCCCACGTGTTTACTTTTCTCACATGGTGAGAACTGCGACGAGATTCATTAGTTAGGGGTTAGTTTCCGATGTAGCCGTGTTTAGACTCCGTAAGAGACCGCCCTATATAAAACTAATACGGCGACTAGAACAACAATTTGAGTTATCAGCAGTATTCGATTGGTTGTCTTCTATTAAAAAAAAAAAAAACAATCAATGGGGATAAAGATATTTCACATTAAATCCTATATCTAGATCCTGAGCGATGAGACAAATACTTATACTATCAGACTGGTTTAAGGAAGAAAAGTTCATATTTACAGAAAAGTAGGTAGTTATGCAGGTACCTCTCTACGAGATAAGAAGACTACAGTTTATTGTATCCATTTATCATGCAGCATCTCAATGCAAAAGCTTTTAAAAAACCATAATCTAAAAGTTACGAACGTGTTTGTATCGAAGAATTTCCTGAGAGGAATGATGCAGGAAAGTTTTGTTTTCGATCATCAAATATTACTGAGTGCTTCCCGCACCATTGTTCTTATAAATGAATACAATTAATCATATTTCTTTTTGTATTAAGACAAGGCAACCTTACAATGTTTATCATACTCTGTCTGTGCACACAAACACGCCTGGCATTATTAAGATACACAAAGAGCTAGACATTTCTCTGTCAACTGTTCCACATTTGATATGCCAAGATAATACAGTAGCATCAACATTCTGAATAGGCGTTTATTTGATAATGTTGCTTCTATTGAAGATAGGGCCATTGAAGACAGGCTTCTCCACACCTAATTGCAAATTATCCGTCATATTTATCGATATAATCAATCACGATTCAATCACATTCGAAACATAATCTCCCGTATTATCAGCCAATCTGTTAATCCCCTAAAGTACCTAGACAATAGCACGGTAACAAAGTAATATTCGTTTTCTCAAGTAAATTGTTTCGATAATTATCTGACAAATGGGACTATTTACGAGGGATTTCACAAAATAAGTATTACTTTTTACAAGTAAAGTAAATAGTAGAGTATTAACAAAACTCGTTAAAAATATTGTTGGTCCATTCGGTCGTAATTTCGAACCCCGACAGGCGCTTTAGGTCCAGTGCTCATTATTGATATCGTCAAGGAAAAGGATCCGTCGGCATCCCTACATGTAAACGCACACTGTCCTAAACTATGCATTAGTATGCTGCAACGTTCTTAGAGATGACCAGCTACCCCCGAGTGTTGCTTCGGTGCCAGCGGCGCAGCGGGCGACAACATATTGACGGATCCCTAAGTATCCCGAAACACCTACGGAGGACGGGTCTGAGCAGTTGTATTGTGATGTGTGCCGTGTACTAATTAATTAATATATACGGACAAATCACACAGATTGAACTAGCTCCAAAGTAAGTTCGAGACTTGTCTTATGGGATACTAACTAAACGATACTATATTTTATAATAGATACATATATAGATAAACATCCAAGACTCAGGCCAATCAGGAAAAGATCATTTTCCATCATGACCTGGCCGGGGATCGAACCCGGGGCCTCCACGTCGCAGGCAGGCGTGTTGACCGCTGCGCCACGGAGGCCGATAGGAAGTGTACGATGCGCCAAATGTTGATGTGTTGGGAGTTTGTTCGTGGAGAGTGCACCCATTGTGGACAATGTAAAACTCTTTGTAAAATCTTTATATTTATGTTCTGTAATCTATATGGTGTACATAATAAAGAGTATTCTATTTTATTCTCCCTCTGGTGCAACATCGTTAATCGTGATATTCTGCCGTCTTCCTTCCTATTCACTCGGTTTTTTTTTTATTGAGTGAATAAACTAGCGCGCTTTACCATCAACGATTGCATATCTGCTTACCATCAGGCGGGATTGCGGTAAAGCACTAGTTTATGATAATTAAAAAAAAACGAAACAAGCTCAAAGCTGCCGATGCAGCAGCCTCAAACATAAGCGGTATTTTTGTATCTACGATCATGGAAATTTCTGCTTTATGCCATGCCATGAAGTTAATGTGTAATGCTTTTTATCGCCTAAAATCCTCAGCCGTAACAATTCCGATAATGGGCGCCGGGCCTTACTTTGTTTAAATTTCATCACCCCTCTCAAAACGGGTCAAAGAAATTGTTAGATAAACATGTCCTAGAACCAACGATTTGAGGACATGTGACATCTGCCAAGGCTTTTTGGAAATACGTGGTGGATTATAGTCCAATCCCTCTTATAGAGCGGAGGCCTGTTCCCACGCTGGCAAGCAATATAGGTTGATTTAAGTAAAATAAATGTACAGCTTAAGCATTACTCTTTTATTCGCAAATATCGTAAAAAATAACAAGTGTTAAAAACGCTAAACTAAAACTTAAGCAAATAGTATTAACAACACGTCAGGACGAGCCACTAAGAGAATATACGTTCATACACTAGACATCAGACACTGGGTCGCCAAAACAAATGATCACAATTTAAATATACCAACGCAAAATGGGTGAGTTAATCCCCGATGTTTTAATGAACAAATAGGTAATTTGAACATTAAAATGTGTTGTTCGTACACTTGTTCACAATTACAGGATTAATAATAATTATGATACAGATCGCTTATTACTAGGAATGATTGTTGTCCCGCGGCGTCCGTTGATGTGACTTTCATTAACCTACACTATACTATAATATATAAAGCTGAAGAGTTTGTTTGTTTGTATGAACGAGCTAATCTCAGGAATTGCTGTTCCGATTTGAAAAATTCTTGTTGCGTTGGATAGCCCATTAATCCTGGAATGTTTTAGTATATATAATATCACGCTGCGCTCAATAAGAACGAAGCATATAAAAAAACACATCGAAATCTACGCTGGTGAAACCGCGTGGCGCAACTAGTTATAAATATCTCTTTAATCCTTTCAGCGCTATTTTAAAAATCTAGAATCAAATTATATTAAAGCTGACTCATTGGGCTCTTAGATTCAGCTGCTGATGTAAGATACAGGCTTTCCAGGTAGCTGAAACTGTAAATTGGATGGCACTGTCATTGGCATGGACATTCTCAATTACAGTTCTAGGGTAGGAATTGTGACTGGCAAAAGATGATAAGTTTATTTGGGACGTCTTTCTATCAGTGCGAACTTTTCCACCGATGTGAAAACTCCTTAAATTTCATCTTCATGATTATTTGCGACATTTCCTGTCATACCCGTCAGACACTACAAAATACGTTTTTTTTTTTGCTATTGGGGAAACCTTCAAATATCGTCTGATCTTTGATAGAACCAAGGAATGTAGGATTTTACCTCCCTAAAACCACTTCGATGATCACCATCTGCATATGGAATTTACCTCTCAAAAGACCGATCCAGAGCCGCCTCTGTACAACGCCTGTTAGGGCGTTATCTCTGAGGAGACTACAAAATACAAACTGCTAGGATAATTACATAATCTCTTTTACTAAAGACAGTACCTAGATATTTCACAAAAAAATCAAACAGTTACAATAACAAAAATAGAGATAACAAAGTCAGTTTAAATAACTGCAAATTGCTTGACCTTTTCCTTACAGTAGTGGGTAAAGCATTTTATTTCTTGACTAATATAAAAATATATTGAAGACTGCCGAAGCGTTTATTGGGGATACCGAACCCTTCCGAGGCCGTTTCTTAAAGCAGGATTTGACTAAATGGCTGATTCAAAATATAATAAATACTGTTAACAGTTAAGGTATTGTATTATTTAGGAATAAGTAGCGCCATGGCCCACGCTCAAAGGTCCATTTGAAGGATTAAGTGCACAAACAAACAACATAGGTAACCCGTAGCTTACAACATAGGTATTGTGTATTCGGGAAATTTTTTGGTATTTCTCACATTATTATTTTTTTATATATAACTAGCGGCCGCCAGCGACTTCGTTCGCGTGGAGTTAGTTATGCTCTGCTCCTATTAGTCGCATCGTTTTATAGCATAAACTCTTCCTGGATTAATGGGCTATCCAACGCAAAAAGAATTTTTCAAATCGGACCAGTATTTCCTGAGATTAGCGCGTTCAAACAAACAAACTCTTCAGCTTTATATATTAGTACCTATAGATAAACTAAGACTTCGACCGAGGGACTGCAAAAATTTTCCAGCGGCGCTGTTTCCTTCTGTGTCTTCAAGGCTAGAGTGAATAGGCTCTTAATAAGCTAGAGCGCTTTACCATCAACGATTGCATCACTGCTTACCATCATGCGGGTTTGCGGTCAAGCACTGGATTATATCTATACATATCTATACAAATAAATAAAATTGGAGTGTCTGTTTGTAATATTAAAATAACTGCTTCCTACTACATGCATATGAATGTATATACGGTACACATACTAAAATATATTTTTTTACAATTTTTGTCTGTCTGTCTGTCTGTCTGTCTGTCTGTCTGTTTGTTCCGGCTAATCTCTGGAACGCCTGGACCGATTTGGACGGGACTTCCACTGGCAGATAGCTTATGTAATAAGGAGTAACTTAGGCTACTTTTATTTTAGAAAAAATCTTTTATTCTATACATTCTATACAAATAAATAAAATTGGAGTGTCTGTTTGTAATATTAAAATAACTGCTTCCTACTACATGCATATGAATGTATATACGGTACACATACTAAAATATATTTTTTTACAATTTTTGTCTGTCTCTCTGTCTGTCTGTCTGTCTGTCTGTTTGTTCCGGCTAATCTCTGGAACGCCTGGACCGATTTGGACGGGACTTCCACTGGCAGATAGCTTATGTAATAAGGAGTAACTTAGGCTACTTTTATTTTAGAAAAAAATCTTTTATTTTAGAAAAATAAAGCTACTACCTCTATTTGTACATTTCGCAAAGAGTTCTTAAATTTTTCAATAGATGGCGCTGTGCGTTGACGTCACGTTTCTGAATCACGGTGTCAAGATTCTCCGTGAGCGAATGACCCTCCAGATTTGTAATACATACATCTATACAAATAAATAAAATTGGAGTGTCTGTTTGTAATATTAAAATAACTGCTTCCTACTAAAGATTGTGTATTTGTAGTTTGGGACGAATGCACTATGGCAAACAAAATTTTTCGCTGGAGATTTTAGACAAATATTACCGGTTATAAGTAAGGGTACGCGAGCCGATGAAATAAACGCCTGTTTAAAACGTTCAGTACTTTGGAGACAGTGTAAAAACTTAATTTAAAACAAAATATGAGAGCACATTCAGCTGATTCAGAATTTAGTAGGACTTAGTAGTACTTTAGGACACTGAAACTTTAATATATAGTATTTATGATGATATTCACAATCTCAATATCAAAGAAGATTCGTGGTTGTGTGACAGATCAATTTTAGCGCCTACGAACGACCAGGTTACTGCGCTTAATCAGTGCATTTTAGATAAGCTAACAGGTGAATCACAAACATACCTTTCCATCAATACAGTTTGCAATCCAGATGAAGTGGTTAATTACCCAACAGAATTTTTAAACAGTATAATTGTGCCTGGTCTACCCTCCCACAAACTAGAACTTAAAGTTGGCGTGCCCATCATGCTATTGCGTAATTTAAATCCGCCGAAACTTTGCAATGGTACTAGGTTGCGAGTAGTGTCGTTGCAAAGAAACGTTATAGAAGGTCGTATAATATCCGGATGCGGCAGAGATGAAATAGTATTTATACCACGGATTCCTATAATACCATCAAATTTGCCATTTGAATTCAAAAGATTGCAATTCCCGATCAATGTCAGTTTTGCTATGACAATCAACAAGTCCCAAGGACAAACGTTAAGTAAAAGCTGGTATAGATTTAACAAAAGGTTGCTTTACCCATGGGCAACTATACGTGGCATGTTCACGTGCGAGGAATGCCAGTAGCGTTGTTTTAGCCCAAGAAAATCGTACACCAAATATTGTATGTAAAGAAATTTTTCAATAAAGCTAATACAAAAAACTGAAAATAAATGATAACTAAAATAAAAAATAAACGAATTAATTTTTTTGTTAAATTCCACGCGGACGAAGTCGCGGGCACAGCTAGTATAATTATAAAAAAATAATCTAGCTTTGGTGTAGAAATGAAAATACATCAAAATTTTCAATTACATTTCACCCTTTTAAGTGTTTTTTTTTTTAATTCATTGCGTTTATCTTCTTTTTTTTTAAATTTCATTATGTTTTTTTTTTAACTTTTAGCAAATCTGGATCAAAGAATAAAGAGCTCAACGTTCAAGCACTTTCTTACCTATGTTTTAACAAGTTCTGAATAGAATGCACATTATAAAAAGTAGATTATTTAAGACCGAGCAGGACAGAACCGGCACTCATATTGTTGTTAATTTATTAAGGAATCCTCCGCCCGGTCAAACAGACAACAACCTCTTGGTTGAACTGCGAGATCAAAAAAATTATATGAAAGGAGCCATTATTTCTACTTTGCACTTAATAATGGATTCTTATATTTGCTTCGCTGTTGGGCAAGGAGAAAATGAATAATCACCAGCTGTATGAGTACTACACCCACTGCTACCCTACAGGCACTGCATCGTGCAGTGGAGGCGACCCCCCCCCCCCCCCTTCTTCAGGCTTTAGTATCCGGAACGCGAACTAAGACTCCAGAGTCAAGCATATAAAGGATTCGATCAAACGGCAGTCAATAATGCCATCACTTTGTGACAAAGCCTTAAAACGCCCGCGGCCTAGGCCTAGCAAAACATGAGAGAAGTGATGGGTTTCTCTATATAAACAAGTTAAAACAAAGGAAACAGATTCTTAAATAATTTTATTATCGTGTTTAAATATCACGATGTCCATCATGTTTGCAGAGGTACGCGAGCATGTTTAATTATACACTGCATATCCCTATTACATAATAATTATTTTAATTAGATAAATAATTATTTTTGACAGCACATTTCTCAATCTATATCAAAAACCAACCCATGCTTACATCAACAAAATCCTCTTAACATAATCCAACCGAACAACATGGACATATAATTAAATAGACTTAGCGAATCGCTCCCTAAGTACCAAAGTAATTTCCAGAAGTAGGCAATATAATTCCCTGTTCTGAGTGTAGCAGGCAGTTAATAATCGACATTAGTAAAGTGGCTGGGTAAGGGGAGCCTCCCCTAAGGTATCAGTACTCAGTAGCCGGCGTGCGGTGGTAGAAACCGTAAGAACCGTACTGCGATACCATCTACCACTTCAGAAATTGCAAGGACGTTATTCCTCAATTTACTGCAATTTGCTTTTAGAAAATCGAAATATCAAAGTACCACTATCGCTAGGTTTTGCAAACACACTGCATTTTAAGTGACTTCGTATATTCACTATGTCAATTCCATTTTCAAATTGGAAAAAGAAAGTGCCAACAAAAAGTTCAATATAAAAGGTTTGGAATTTTTAGAGCATCGTTTTTTTTTTCTAATAATTATAAACTAGCGCTTGACCGCAATGCCGCCTGATGGTAAGCAGTGATGCGATCGTTGATGGTAAAGCGCGCTAGTTTATTAAGAGCCTATTCACTCAGAAAAACTGAGCGAATAGGAAGGAAGACGGCAGTTGAGCGAGGTGATGCAATGTTAAACCCAACAACTCGACCAACGATGCTGCGTCAAAGGGAGATTGATCTGAAGGCCCTCCACGACCAAACTCCCAACACAACAACATTACCCGGCACACATCGCAACACAACTGCTCAGACCCGTCCTCCGTACGGCTTCACCAGACATCATCACGACGAATCGCTTGGCGGCAAGGCTTTGTCTGGTGGGTGGTAACTTCTGCCGGCGGCCGATGTTATGGCCTACCACCGAGACGACGATCACGATGGTTGGTCCAAACTTATAATTTGCAGGTCGGGGTACTTTGTGTAAATAATTTTTATCAACACTGCTCTAAACATGTGACAACTCTAGCAATTTGAAATAAACCCATTCCCACTCGAAGAGGAGTTCTGTGTGACAACAATGAAAAGACTTTAAGTTAATTATTCCTAGATACGTTAATGTCACAATTCGTCAATGTGCCCTGCCCACTGCTACTTAATTGCTCGTAGAACCGATTACCGATTGGGCAGTAAGGTTCTGAAGTAGCAGCCATGTACCGGAAGACGCAGCGTAGGGAGGCCCCCAACAAGGTGGACCGATTACCTGGTGAAGGTCGCGGGAAGCCGATGGATGCGGGTTGAAAAATAAATTTGTCAAACAGCAAATCAGTCCGTTTTATAACCGAAAAACTGTATTATATTGTTTTACTTATAAATAACCTCGTAAACGTCATGTAAAAATTAAGCCTTCTAAAAATACACAAGAAGTAACACCCAAGGCGGTCGTATTTCATATTGATAAGACGATAAGCTAACAACATGCAGGCCTTTTTATAGGCAATAAATAATGGTTTAAACATATATGCATAACTCTAAATTAAGCGAATATACATATACCTATGGGTTAAATAAGACATGTAACGTTGAAGTAATGGCAACACTAGCCCGGAAGCGGAAAAACGAAACGGACTAGTATTTACGACCAGTACATCCGCTCAGTGGGCTTCATTAGCACCCGCTCTGGACAAAAAATATATTGTTTTACATACATTCATTGAACTTTAGTACTTTGTAACTCCATTATAAATGAATTATTCTGATTGAAAACAGTTTCATTTAAACAAGTACATTTTAATGAGAACGTCATCAAACGTTAACATCCGTTTAACTTATTGCATGATTAAAAGCACAATAGGTTTATAATTAATCTCAGTTTTTGTTTTATACAGTATGTTTAGAAAACCCTGTCCGACCCGTGAAGGTGTTGTTAGGTATCGATAACTGATTCTACTAATGGATACAAAACCGGGCTAAGCTTAAAAAAAAAATCCCCCTGAAAAAATAAATATTATTTCGCAAAAAGTGATAACTTAATAAATGTGCGTTCACCCTTCCGCGGGCGGCGGGCGGCAGGACACGCGGCACGTGGTCGCATCGCTATTCGCTCATAATAATACCGGTGTTGTCACTTTTTTTAAAATTACCAAATTTCGGGAAGTTGGAATTAATTCGCGGGAAAAAAAGATTATTTCAAAATTCATTTGTATTGGTACTATAATGATTACGTAAAATTTTATGTTATATTTGGTCATGTGTTTACCTACCTTTATTATCCTTATGGGTCGGACAGAGTTTTCTTAACATACTGTATAACAAAAAAATAAAATGTACTAAAATATTCGTACAGTTGGCTTATCAGTTGTGTGAAGTAGCCCATTGTGGTTAGACTCAGTTCAGTGGCTCACTGCTAATTAGCCAGCCACAAGATAAATGTCAGCAATCACGAACCCCCGCGAGGCGCCACCACACGCTACCCGCCGCCCGCGATCAACAGATTACTTACAAACTAGCATCTCTCCTTACTGACGACCAATCCTCCTTATTATACCGTTTTTGTACATTACTGCCCGATGGAACCCCTGCTACTGATTTATATTAATAGATCACAATCAATCATCCATAATCTTGACATCCAAGCTGATAGCTCAATAATAAGCTTGCATTGCCTCCATAATAGTGTCTTCGTCGCAAATGTCAATTGTTGAACTTTTAAAGGGCTGTTGGTAATAATAGGGGTGCTCTTGTTGAACCATGTCGTTGTAAATCAGCGGTTCACTTTATATTGAAGGTAAATCACTTTGTTGAAAGTTCAAGCGTTCGTCGGGATATGTTAGTCATGTCATTGAATACATGCTGTCTTTCTGTGTGTGCCATCTTTGTTCCTCGTACGTTTATGAATAAACTTGTCGAAACTTCCAACTATTTGTTACCAAGTTCTGCGTTTTACTCGTGCCTGTAATTGTCAACAGATTTCCAACTGAAAGCGTCTGTTTTAATAATGGATCTGGATTTTTGGCTATATATTTTAATATCCATAAAGAAGTTTTGGATACGGAGCATGTGCAAGTTCTAAATATCTTAATTACCCGCTACTGAGTTCCCTGCGCGAACTTTCTGCGTTATACTCGTGCCGTTTTGAATACAGTTCCTGTACGTGACGTCACTCCTCACAACATTGTAGTTACGGGAATATTTCAGCAAAGCCATTGGAACTTCAATAGGAAAATATGTTTAAATTCGGACTTAGTACAGCTATTTATTTGAATATATAATCTTCTTGAAGAAAACTAGAAACTCATTTTATTTGTAGTGCCAAAATACTACTCAAAAATAATAATTGTATCTATAGGTGGATTCCGGAACCGACGTCCTGATCCCAATCCCATGAAATAGTTTTTTTTTTATCTTTATTTTTTTATGGAGGTTTTTCTGTAAAGAATATGTTACCCCGATGTTTTATACAAGTACTTATAAATTACTTTATAAATAACTAACCTACCTGCAACTTAATTCACATAACTCACCTATAAGTGACGGGTGTAACCATCTTAGTTACTCAGTCAACTTTTAAAATTGCATGTTACATAATGTACTTAGGTACTTACAATACCCAGTGTAAACAATTGTTGGTGGACCAATATAAATAAATAACTATAATATTATATAGTGCTCTAGCCTCATCTGACAATATTCACATTGCTAGCAAAAGCTTGGCGTCTTTGGATTCCCAAACGAGCACACTCTGCAAGGATATGATTCACATCAATAACTCCACAGGCAGCCCAATTTGGTGAATTGCCTTTGTGCATCAAAAATCCGAAGCTATTGAGCGGTATGTGTCCGGATCGGAGTCTCAATGCCGTCACTACCTCTTGCCTACTCATTTAGCCCTCATAGGATAGTTGAAACCTTTTTGTAATACCTACTGCACCTAAATGCGAGGGAATTGCATGATTTAATTTCCCCATTTCGATTCCATAATCGTACTATACTTCGTATGGCGAGTTTCCAACCTTACGTTGTTGACACCGCAAAGATGCGAACGAAGCGTTTCGCCTCGACTTTTATATCTCGTACACCGAGGGACTGGAACAATTTGCCAGCGGTGGTGTTTCCGTCGGACTATAATTTAAGTGTCTTCAACGGATCACCGATCACTTTTACACGTCATGTTTTTTTTTTAAACTAGATGAAGCCGGCTTTTCCTAACTGACTACCTCTGAGAAGAAATAGCCGAAACAAACTCAGGGATCATCGTCTTTTTTCAAGTCCAGACATTAAAAGTGAGAATGTTTATAATAATTTACCTTACAATTACGCATATTGCTTAATAACAATGCTTAACATTGCATCACTGCTTAGCATCAGGCGGAATTGCGGTGAAGCGCTAGTTTATAATTATAAAAAAAAAAAATGGAGAAAGACTTATTCCTAGCTGTGGAATGATGCTGTAATGTAATGAACATACTCCCACTTAATTGCATTAATTCCCTGCGGTCAGAATAAGCATTCTATTTCTGTTAGAGCTGTTCTGATTATCTTGCACGACACCAGAACTCATGACTAAGTTTCGACGATTTAGTTACATCTCATCGTTGGGAAACAACACCTTTTATTATTTATTATGACAGTTTTTGACAGCGCTGTTTATAACGTCACCATACATCACAACCCTTTTTTAAAATTATTGATAGATTATATTTTTAGTTAGCGTTTTACTAAACGTTCAAAATGATTCAAAAATATGCCATACTAGCTGCACCCCGTGATTTTGTTCACGTGGAGTTAATTATTTGAACAATTTATTATTATGTATGCTCCACTACTGTTGTTCGCAGCGTGATGTTAAATATTCTAAAACCTTCCTCTGGATTAATGGGCTATAAAAATGTTTATAATCGGACCAGTAGTTCCTGAGATTAACGCGTTCAAACAAACAATCAAATAAATTGTTTAGCTTTATATTTATTAAGAATAGAGTATAGATATAGATTACTTGGCCACTATAGTTTTCTAATTAACTAGCATCTTTTATAACATCGTCTCATATTTTTTCGTCTGTATGTTGCATATCGCGTAACGGTCGGCCGCGGAGTAGGGGTAAAGTGAAAGGCAGCCAAGGCCAATATGGGAGTGCCTATAGTTCGCACCAGCTGACATATATGATGAATGTAGCGGTACCTACAAACACCACAAATAAACAACGCGTCATGGACATCACCCTCAGCCCCACCAGCAACCTCGGCACAGCATACTGCACTTTCGGCTGGTCAACAGCAAGAGCCCTCTCGACGCAGCAGCCAGCCTTAACCCGGCGCTGTACGACATCCAGCATAGTGGAGCATATCGCAGCACCACCACCCTGACTCACTGGGGAATCTCCGAAGACAGTTCCGACTCACCGTGTACTATATCGTAACCGGTTCCGACTCGCTGGAACCTCAGCTGGCCTAGCTGGCTGGCAAGCATCGCAAGAAAGAATACTCAGCCCACTATCGACCTCCGGTCCCCGAAAGGGAGTGATGTAGCGGTACCTACAAACGCCACAATTATATTTATTGCATCATGCGTTGTTACGCGTCATACTGACGTCACACGAATGCTACATGTCGCAGGTTCAATCGTGAGGCAAGTGCCTGTCAGACATAACACCCTTCTGGTCGAAGGATCCTCGCTTTTCTATGGAGGATGAGTGAACTTTACTCCCTGTTCCTAATGCCTCCACAATGAATGAAATTTTAGTTAAATGTTCATAATGTGAAAAAAAGTTTCACTTTTACCTTTTACATTATAAATCCCCACAGAGCTGTGGTTAGTTCAGATATAGCTCTGGTCCAAAAAGGAACATTTAAGCTAATAAATAGAATTGTCATCAAAAGTAACTTACGATAACCAAAATAACAACAAGGAGTTAAAATACAGTGATGGCTTCCATACTACTGAGACATTAATTCGGGCATGGAATCGATATTCAACTCGACTAAACTTCTCTATCGAGAAATTGGAGATAGCTATTGATACAAGCAAATATTTGTTCGTTTGTTAGGTTAGGCATTCGATTCGATTATACACATGAGGATATATTATAGTAAATCGTTTGTATTAGTATAATTGGTTTACAACTACTTTATAGAAATAGATTATTTTGTTTTTCATTGTTCGCCTCAACCAAAACACGTGCCATCTAATCTTTTTACCACCCTTGCTTGGCCGGTAAAGCTTGTTACAACAACCTTTGTTATTGTCCCACTGCTGGGTACAGGTCTCCTCTCATACAGAGAAGGACTGAGAATAATCACCGCGCTTGCTGAATGCGTGTTAGCGATTTCAGACCTAAAGACCAGGTTTCCTTAAGATGTTTTCTTTCACTTTGTAATCAGTCATTGGTGTCCAAAATTTTTTTTTTATAGAATTATAAACTAGCGCTTGACCGCAATCCCGCCAGATAACTTGTTGCCAATATGGGTAATGCGGTCGAAACGAGCCTTCTTAAGCGCCTTTTTGTAGGACTTGGCAGCACGGTTAAAGGCTCTTCTTTGAACTTAGATCCGGAGCTCTGCGGTCACGAGCGTCAACCCAGGTGAGAAATGCCGCGTGCTTACGCTGTTCAGCTTGGGCACAATTGGCATTGAACCATGGGCGAGCCGAGCCACCGACGGGCACGTCATTATAGGGGATAAAATACTCCATAGCTTGACGCACCACATCGGTTATAGCGTCTGCACAGCTCGACGGATTGTCAGAAGAGAAGCAGACCTGCTGCCAAGGATAAGACGCAAAGAAGTGGCGCATCTCATCCCAATCTGCTGACCTGTACCGCCACATTCGTCGTTCACCGCGAGAGTCGTGATCTGGTGGGGAGAAGGACGATACAGACTTCACCAGACAGTGGTCTGAAGTTCCCAATGGAGAGGAAACTGTTACAACACACCTGTCCGGATCAGTGGTCAGCAGAAGGTCCAGACAATTGGCAGTATGACCAACTACATCAGGCACCCTAGTCGCTTGCTCTACCAACTGGGAACGGCCCATTGAAAGCGCGAAGTTTCGCGCCTCTCTCCCAGCGTGGTCGGTCCTCTGGTACGGGAAAAGCCAGTCCTGGTGGCAGGCGTTGAAGCCCCCCAGAGCGACGAACTGTGCGAGAGGGTGCCGGTACAGCGCATTGTCAGCAGCCTCACTGAGGTGGTCAAATAATCGAGTTGTCTCCTGATCACCGCTGTGCGATCGGTAGACACAAGTGTTAACAATTTTGTCCACACCAGTGTCAACCAACAGCCATAGGGACGAGAAGTGAGGGTCTTCGAGGTGACGGAGGCGCCGCCGGCAACAGATGTCATTGCGGACATACTTAGAAAGTAGATATAACTTAGAAAAGTTACATTGGTACTTACCTGTATAAACTAGTGCTTAGCTGCAATCTCGCCTGATGGCATGCAGTGATGCAATCGTTGATGGTAAAGTGTGCTAGTTTATTAAGAGCCTATTCATTCTAGCTTTGAAGACTCTTAAATTGTAGTCAGACGGAAACACCGCCGTTCTCAAATTGTTCCAGTCCCTCGATGTACTTGGTATAAAAGATAAGGCGAAACGCTTCGTCCGGATCGTAGTGGTGTCAACTACGTAAGGGTGGATACTCGCCGCACAACGCATCGTCCGATGATGGAATGGACATGGGGGATTAAGTCATGCGATTCTCGCGCAAACTTTCCAAAAAGCGTCTTATAGAACATCAACGGCCTGGCTACTCTTCGCCTGTGCTCCAGGCTTTGAAGACCTTGTAGCGGTGCCTCCAACGCAACATGCGAACAACGCGTCATACTGACGTCACGCGAATCCTGCATCTCGCAATCAGAGTTTTCTGTGCAACTAACACGCATACAAGTTCACCAGATAAACCGGCGCGCAAAGTGGCCGCCAGACAACCAGTCTGGTCGGAGGATGTTTCCTTATATATGGAGGATGAGTGAGCTTTACATGCTTCTCCTCATACCTCCACAACCTTTTTGAATCATATTTGGGTCACCAATTGACCTCTTCACACGCCTCTCCACCGAATCCAAAGTTGCCAGGTGGCAACAATCCAAATATAAAAAATATAATAGAAACTAATTGAAAACAAAAAAAAAATGGGATTTCAAAATTAGATGGGATTCGTAAATTTATTTTATGTCTTTTTTGTGTTGAATGTTTTTGCTCAATGTTTGATTGGTGTACAATAAAGAATATATAAATAATTAAATATACACAGGTAACGCACTCTACTATGTACTATGATTTAAATTATACATTTTAATAACTTTGACAATTGTAAATGCTTTCTTCTAAGAAGGCAATATTTTAAATTATTTTAGTCTATTCCGGAAAGAGTCTGCGCTATTATATAATATGAAAATACTCGGTCCGATGACTGTATAAAAAAAATATGTAATCTTATTTATTTATATGAAAGATGTAACTAATTTCTTTCCGTCCGGTACACATCGAAGTTATTTAGTTTATATCCAATTACTCGTGATATTTATAGGCTCGCTTAATCAACAACTGTCCCAATGCCGTTAAAAACATTTTTATACCTATAAATAATTTAAATTCATTAAAGACGACGAAGGTGGAAGAAATATTTTTACAAAGTATTCATGAAAATATGATTTACCAATGAAATAGCAAAAGAATTAGAACGGTCAAACACTGTAGATAGAGGACAGGACACAGACAGTTGACATTATATTAAGTGGGTACCAGAATAGAATGAACTTGGTATCCCAACGGGTTACATGGGTCGACGGCACTTCACCTAAAACTAGCCGTACTTTAGATAATCGTGTATTTAACAGCTCGTATATTTTCTTCGTGGTGGCCTAGTGGTTAAAACACCAGCCTCTCAAGTATGAGTGCACGGGTTCGATTCCAGGTCAGGCAAGTACCAATGTAACTTTTCTAAAGTTACATGTACTTTCTAAGTATATCTTGGACACCAATGTCTGAAGGTGAAGGAAAACATCTTGAGGAAACCTGGACTTTAAGTCTGAAATCGCCAACCCGCATTGAGCAAGCGTGGTGATTACGCTCAATCCTTCTCTGTATGAGAGGAGACCTATGCCCAGCAGTGGGACGATAAAAATGGTTGATAATGATGATGATGATATTTTTTTACAAAACGACTGCTCTGTGAATAGGACCAAACCAGCGTTAGGTCTAGTTTATTTACCCACAGAATCGTTAAGGCATAGGCAGTAAAAATGTAGTAAGCACGAACTTATGGACATAACGTAAAATATTGCCAGTTTGATTGGTTTTTGTGCAGCGTATGACTGTGAAACTTTATTTCGATTTGCAGAGCAACAAAAACGAACTGTAATTTAGACTCACGCAGTTTACTTTCAAACGAAACCAAATTAAAAAGGCTCATACTTCTATGCCTCCATAATTTGGTAAACCAGCAACATTTAACAATTATTTATTTATGATAACTACTGAAATTACCTTTGATAATAACCCTTTCACCCGTGTTCTTCGAAAATAAAGAAGGTTTGTATAAAAATAGAACTGAACACTTTATTTGAACAGCTGACACCCATTGTTACCCGAACATAATACAGAGAACATCGATTAAACCTCAAGAGTTACTAACTATCAACAACTAACAAGTAATCATTAAATTACTGTGAGAATTCAGCAAAATCGAATGTAAATAAAAAATTACAGTGTAATAAAATGTTTGACATTTTCAAATGAAACAGCTTAATAGCTAAGGATAGATTTGTAGACCATATCGATTCCATCGAAATCCCGCTAATTTTAATTAACCAATACGTAACAGTTCACAATTTTGCTTTTAGGCACAAAATGGAAAATAAAAATATTCGTAAAACACAACTCTTGCATGCACAGGACACTGTTTCTTTGCCGCACTGTAGAAAGAACGTGTCCGTCAACATTTTTTGATAGTGATCCATACATCACTGACGACCGTATCCATACAATGAATAAAAAAAACGCAATGTTTCAGGGGAAAAATCGTGTATGTATTAAGAGCCTGTGGACCGTCAAACTCCCACATTTTAAAAGGGTTTTAATTTTTGTATACGTTAATTTTGTTAGAATAATATGACTTTTATGCTGGAGAAGAGTCAAAGAGTTAGACAGGTTTAGGCGTTTATTTGTAACGAAATATTATTTTACTTTGGCACAGTGTTTATCTAGTTTTTAATTAAATTGCTTTTAAAACCTTCATTAAGTGACCTTTATAATACGATTGACTGTTCATTTAATTCATAAATTCTGTTTAAAAAGTACGTAAGTCGTAGACTTAGGTTGAAAAAAATAATTACTCTTAAAATGGTTCATCTATAATTCTCTGTTATAACAAAGGAAACCTTCGTAAAACGAGAAACTCAACTG
Organism: Sesamia inferens; assembly: GCA_037179545.1. Lineage (NCBI taxonomy): Eukaryota > Metazoa > Arthropoda > Insecta > Lepidoptera > Noctuidae > Sesamia > Sesamia inferens. The sequence goes on from CM073930.1 coordinate 18,250,863, forward strand.
CACGAAGACTTAAAAGAAATCTGATCCATAATTTATGCATTTAAAAGTTGAGGAGTTTTCATAGCTCGGGGATATTACTGTGCATATTAGTGCAATAGCACCGTACAAACTTGGAGGGCGGATATGTACCGAGTTCTGCAACAATTTCTCGTGGCTGGCTTAAAAACTTTGTAGCTTCATTAATACACTCTTACCACTGTGCATTTAAATTCCTTTTACAAAATTACGACACTCGTAAGCTCAATCGAGCCACTCTGCTAGTTCCGCAGCTCTAAAGGAAAAAAACGTAGCCCTTATAAGATCAATTGCTATCCGTCTGTCTCTCTGGCAGTCTGTCAGAACCCTTTTTCACACGTGTGGAGGTATCAAGTTTCAATTGTTATCAAAAACGTAGGGCTAAGGTTCCTTGGAGCTCGAAAAATAAAGCCTCTAAGTAAACGTAATAAAACGGCAAATTAAAACCATACAGAATACAAACTTCCCATTGATATGGAATTATGTTTGGCATCAAGCAAATTCACATAACACAAATACAGGAAAAAGATAGAAAAATCGTTTATTTGTAATTTTGTCGTTTTTTATTATTATTAATTAATAAAATAAAATATTTCTATGCATATGGTACGTACATTTTATGTAAATAAGATGATTGAGGAACTTGGCAATACTCTCGTTTGATGCACGATAGATGGTGAGACGATCGCGTAACACACTATCAGTAGCAATGGGTTTCATTCTGACAATTCAACAACATTCATTGCGTTCTTTGCGTTGTTGAGCAGACACAAATTCCCAACATGTGGAGCCATGGTTTAGCAATAAGCTGCAGAATGATTCCAATTGATAGTATTAGCACAGTCTAAAGATCATACAGTCGTCCAACGAAGACGTCTAGACAGAGCAATCGTGCGGGGTGTGAGGGACGAGACGCGGGTAAGCGGCACCCGAACTACGAACAAAACGATGTTCGTAGCTCGGTATCTATCATAAAGGGCTGACGCGTGTTTATTTTTTTAATTGTTTATTAAAAATGCTGCCTACGAAGTGTGATGTGAGTGATTGCAAGTCTTCATCTTATATAAATAAAGAACTGCGGTTTCATCAGCTTCCACACACAGAAGAAAGGTAAATAAATCTGTTCTGTTATTGTAGAGTGCATAAATAATTTTATTTGTAATGTCGTGCCACGTTGATACCGCCAATATAATGGCCGACCGGCGGCGCACGGTAAAAAAAAAATAATAGGTTATAGCACAGGGCATGTGTTTGAAAACCTACTACTTAATATTATAAATGTGAAAGTGTTTGTTAGTATGTTCCGTATCAAGATGGTGGACTTTTATCTATTATGGGTGACTTTTTTTTTAATTATTATAAACTAACGCTTGACCGCAATCCCGCCTGATGGTAAGCAGTGATGCGATCCTATTCACTCTGAAAAACTGAGCGAATAGGAAGGAAGACGGCAGTTGAGCGAGGTGATGCAATGTTAAACCCAACAACACGACCAACGATGCTGCGCCAAAGGGAGATTGATCTGAAGACCCTCCACGACCAAACCCCCAACACAACAACATTAGGCGCATCGCACCCGGCACACATCGCAACACAACTGCTCAGACCCGTCCTCCGTACGGCTTCACCAGACATCATGCCGGAACACGACAAATCGCTTGGCGGCAAGGCTTTGTCTGGTGGGTGGTAATTTCTGCCGACGGCCGATGTTTATGGCCTACCACCGAGACACCGACTTTCGAGTTGGTGGACGTATTTTTTTTTATTATTTAATGTTATGGATCTCAATTTTGAGTTTAATTGTTAGCACTCTAATTACATATTATAATCTGATATGGGTGTCAATTTTGAGTATAATTGAGGTGCTGTTACGAAAAAGCCATCCTTATTGAAATCCAAGTAGGCAGTCGTCATTTTTTTTATAATTTAATATGGGTTTCAATTTTGAGTATAATTGGGGTGAATAAAAATACAGCCTAGTGATAATGATGTCATGAATCTGACGCCAAATTGCCCATATTGTACTGGTGAGATGAAATATGGCATCGATTTATTGACACTACTTACCGTTATATTTTCTGAAATATTTCTTTTTCATTGACTACACTTATCTAAGCTAATTAAAACGATGATAATTTAAAAGATTTAAAAGCTACTGTCACGGATACAATTCAAGCCGTGAACTTTTCCGAACCGTGATGTTGAACTGACAACTGAACTATTTATTCATTTAAACTTCACTTAAACATTATTACAGTATAGTAAGTGTCACTGTAACTAGTTATCACGTCTGTATCGTGTCGTGATTTAGAAATCCGGTGGTGTATTTTAAGCTTTAAATGTTCTTTTAAGGGTGACTAGCGTGTACTGTTCGAAGTAGCTATAAAGGGTGTATCTGACTTCAACGCACAAACTAGTACCATGGATCCAGTACATGATTCTGAACCCCCCCAGTAGTGGAATTTTTCGTCGGTTGTTTCATGATAAAAAAAAATACATGCAGTGTTTTTTACTTTGGACCGTTCGTAATTGCTATACTTTTATAACCCAATAAGATTTTCAAGTAAAAATTAATTAATTCGCTAATTACACAAAAAAACGCAATGTGAAGAAAATTCGAAAAACTGTCTTATCAGCTGATTTAATAGAATTCACATCAGGGATCAACGTCATACCTACAAATCCGTACGGCGGCACGCTTGCAACGTTCAAAAGCTGAGCAGACACTTTTTTTTTAAACACTGTGAATTCTGTAACCGTTCATGAACGACATAAATGACTATCATAATTTTATTAGAGGCATGTGGTCTAGCCTTTTCGCGAATTTTGCGTTACGATGTCAGATACAGCCTGTAGAACAATGATATAATGTTGGTATGATTACATCGGGAACGATGTATTGATTAAGCCAAAGCTAAGTCTGTTCGTCGGCGGTTCTGTTTATTATTAGGTCCTCCTGACCTAATATTCTTGTACATAGTTCAGTGACTATCAGATAAAGCACTTAAGATAGGAACCGACAATGATCTTTTTAGATATATTGCAAGAGGTGTAGAGCTTAACAGAGACAGGTTTTGAATTTAATTCACATCCTGCGGGATAATTGAGTAACACATACATAATTTTGATAATTCAAGTACACTTATTGCGTTGTTTACATTATTGAGCAGACTTTTCTGAACATATGAAGCGACGGATTAGCCTCCTGTTATACTATAAGATTAATATCCTATTTGATAGTACGTTGTTCAGTTAATACTGCATTGGTCAATACGAGGTTTGATTTTTATGCAATAAAAGTCATCTAATTAAATTTAGGTCTTCATAACCTTTTTATTCCAAATAAAAACATAAGCTATTCTCTAGTATTATTAAGGTAGCAATTCGGTGAAAAGACTGTTTCACAACATAACAACACGCCTGTAATCCCCAAAAGATTAGGCAGAAATGTGCTGAACCCATACTACACCTTCATTTCGCCAGGTATATCCCATGTAAAGGAAGGCAAGCCTTTTCTGATTAATCGGACACAAATCCAGATGCTACTATAAAAAATCTGATGAAAAACCTAATTACTTTTTACTTAATCTGGCCATCGTACTCCCGCATTCAGCAATTTCCCTTGACCTTCACCAGGTCGTCGGTCCACCATATCGGAGGCCTACCCACGCTGCGTCTTACGGTGCGTGGTCGCCACTCGAGAACCCGTCGGCCCCATCGGGCATAGTTCCTACGGGCAATGTGCTCGTCCCACTGCCACTTTACAGTTGCAATTCTTCGGGCTATGTCGGTTCCTCTCGTTCTTTTGCGGATCTCCTCATTTCTGATTCGATCGCCCTCTTCATTGCCCTTTGAGTGACCTTGAGCCTTCTTATAAGGCCCATTGTTAGCGACCACGTCTCAATTCCATAAGTCATCACTGGTAACACACACTGGTCGAAGACTTTTGTCTTGAGACACTGCGGTATTTCTGGCGAGAAGATTCTAGATCCTTATGCTGTTCAGCAATAATGCTTGCAATCACATGATCAACGAAGCAGTTCACATTTATCATAATAGTATGATTTCGTAAACACTTGACACCTACGTTCATATATAATCAGTTTATAATGTTACCACTCTTGGGACATAGGCCTCTCTCGCTGAGAGGGAGTGGCCTATGTTCATACGTAACTCTTTAAAGGGTTGCCGCCGAACCCAGAGGTCAGAGTTTCTCCCACCAGTAAGGCTCACTCAAAGTTGCTTCAAGGATTACGTTGATTCGACCTCGCCCAAGATCCCATCGGCAAAATTTCGGGGGAAAGGTGACGGTAGGAGGACGTGGGAGTCCTGTCACAACAATCTATAATGATTACGTGAATAAAAAAAGTTCGCTAATGACTAAGGTATCCATCCGGACTAAGATAATATTAATAGTAACTTTAGGAGAAAATCTTATTTGAACTATGTGTAGGTGTGAAGTATTTATGCTCGTGAGTGCTCATTAGAAGCAGGAGAGCAATGGTGGCCTAATGGTAACAGCCGCGACTTAACATTTGTTGGTCGTAGATTTGAGCCAAGATAAGCGCTTTAGTTCGTGCAAGTTCCTTCTTTCTTGTATGGCTTCGCACGGTTTGTGTATTTAGCCAATGCCACGTAATGAATTGTTCATGTCGAAAAAGACGACATGATCCGTCTTACGATGGAGGTTTGAGACAAAGTCATGATGTGACCACTATGCTGCGATATTTCACTGTTCTTTATGAATTATTTACTGAATGCATTTTTTACTACATAAATCACGCACTTTTATTTAGTGAACAACACTATAAATAATTTTATCTACTCTCATATCAAAAAATTAAAAATATAAAACTAAAAAGGAGTTTACATTGACGTACTTTACCCATAGTATATCGAAAGGAAATTAAAAAATTAAATTATAACATTATTTCTCTAACAAAATAATGTTATAATAAAATTTTTTTTTCATTACCGTACAGATTACAAACCATAGAAAGCACTATTTCATTTTTTTATCTGTGGCTGCGCGCGCTTTGGCGCGTGCGCTTTGATGCAGGGTGCAGAATTTTGGCGCCAAATACGTTTCTTTGCATTGCGAGTCGTTGTTGTGTTTCGCTGGACACATAATTGATTATTATTGTTTCTTAAAATGTATGAGATTAGATAAAGTAGTGTATGAAACTGTACATCGGTGGTTTGCTCTCGTGAGGAAACTGGCATAACCTAAAACCAAAAATTCGAAGATATGTGATATATATGACGAGACGATTGGTGCAGTGACGATCGACTGCTACGCCGCGTGTCGCCGGTTCGATCTCCGCACGGAACAAATATTTGTATGGGCTACAATTAGTTTTTCCGAGTCTGGCTGTTTGTGTATGTGAGTATATATATTTGTAAACGCACCCACGATACAGGAGAAATTCCTTGTGAGAGGCAACGTATAAAAAAAAACAAATTTCTTAACACCTAAAAGAGATATATGTCGCAGCAATGCAATAGAATTCCGATATAATTATTAGGAGTGCCACAAATATATGTCGGAGACAGCGACGGCAGAGCGGTAGGGTCGACAGCATCTTGGTGTGGTGGTACAGATTCCGTTTCGTAGGTGAGTATTGAGTTGAAGCACGACGTGTAGATATACCCTCCAATCTTCATAATAACAATTTGAATAGGCAAACCGACAGTTTCGGTTCGGAGATGATCCTTGGTCCGAGTCTCGATGCAAAGTGACCGTTCGACGAACCCCACTTTCCAAAGCGACTCTGTCCATGTGCCGCCAACACAAAATAACGTCACAAGCGTTTGCCCCTCTACTACGTAAATCAAATCAACAACTTCTATTAAGGTGATTAGTAACGACGATGACCTTGCGCATCTGGGCGGGGCTAGGCAGAAACCCCCGCGCACCCCGCAACATATTTACGTGCACATTTCCTACTCGCTTGCTTCGAGCGCGGATGTCTCGCAACAAACGTAGAATGCCATAACATATCTAAAAAGTATACTATTCATAGTATTCTGTCTAAAAAGTAGCTAATATAAAATTACGTGGTATCTAAACTCATGCCCTAAAGTGAAACATATTAGGTAATTGCTTTTATTTTGTTGTTTTCGATACCGCGTTGCAGGGATTTTTTATTTAAAAAAGGGAAAACAAATATTTATTTATAAAAATGATTAATGCAAAACGGGAATCGGTTTATTCTTTTATTTAAAGTTATTATTTAGCATTTAGCGTTAATGGTATAATTCCCATTGAAACATTGGAAACTTATATATATTATTATTGTTTAAAAATTTAGCTGACCAAATTTTAGATAATGAACACCTGAGACTTATGAACTTATAGAATGAAAAAAAGAATTTGTTTTGGTTTACTAGAAAAAATAATAATTGGGGAATGTTAATCAAATTTCATGGATTAAATTACAAGTAACATTTATATATATTTTCAAGGAAGGAAAAAAAATGTTTTGGACTTAGAAAAAATTTGACGATTTTTTTTTTGAGATGTCCTTTATCTTGATTTTGTATAGTATACCATACATACAACTTTATAAAAATATACGATCACTATAAAATAATTTTTCACTTTTATTAAACACTTGACATTTCTCGTCAAAAATAAAAATAGTGGGTTATCTGTCATAGTTTTAAATCAGCTGTGAAAAGTAACTATCTATATGCGACTCTCAGTTTTATCTAAGGTAAGTTTTATTTTATTTTTGTTTATACCCCTAAATGTGTATCATCAACAACCTTTTTATCGTCCCACTGCTGGGCATAGTACATATGACTTTAGAAAAGTTGTATTGGTACTTGCCTGACCTGGAATCGAACCTGCGCACTCATACTTGAGAGACTGGTGTTTTAACCACTAGGCCACCACGATTTTTATATGTGTATGTGTATGTTTATTACAAAATACGTATGCCTGAATGTTTGTTCCTACACATTTTGATATATTTGCTGTTGTTGCCGTGAGAATTACACTAGACATCGCCAGAGTTGCAGTAATTTACCTTCCGTTATATTTATAGTATAAAATTTTAATTGCATGTGTGTTGTCTTATACTAAATACTATAACTTATACTAAACCATGCAAATTAAATAAAATAAATTGTAATAAAATTTAATACAATTTAATAGACAGGTTTATTGATGTTTGACTGCCTCGTTGAAATAATGGTTGTAGAAAGTGACACACAAAGTTATGGGTTTGATTCCCACAATAAATACTAGATAATATTATTATTACTGCATGACTACCTACTAAAGGTAATGGACAAATAACGTTACACATATTATCTGCCTAGCTATATTACAATATGGTTTGGTTTTGCTATGGTTATGGTTTTTTGCATGTTTCTTTTGCCTTGGCTTTAGACTGCTATGAGCTAGGTGTCTGAAAAGAATGCAGACTCTGACACAAGACGGAGCTAGTAGCGGTGACGAAGTAAAATCTTTGGATCAGCAGAAAGTTTTCCAGCACCATCGATAAATTCCAGCCTCAAGTGTTAAACCTCCCACAATCTGATCATGAAATAGGAACGCGTGCACATGATATTTATGCCGATACAACCGAAGTGCCTCTTACACCTATTCTTACTTAGGTATTTCCTAATATATCAGAAAGTAATTATGACGCTCTACCTTAAATTTCATCTTTGCCTTCTAATCAACCACTTGCTTCCACGCCTGTCGGTACAACTTTGTCACGCACACAAAAAATGAAACCCAAAGCTTCTGCCATCGTTGCACGAAAAATAAAAAGATAATGTAACAGAAGACTAAACGTATCTTTTCTTGAGCAATAAGCACAATTTCAACAAAAGGCTGAAATAGCAATAACTACTTTTTTTGGAAAATGTGCCTTCCGATTGGTCATGATAAGATTATTTTTATAGATTTTTCACTGAAGGCTTAGTAAATATTATCACCAGTCACAAAAATTTATACAGCGTACATAGAACAGGAAGATCCAGAATAGTTTCAAGGGAAGAAATACTAGATTTTTTGGCAATAAATGTCATCATGGGTAATGTAGTTATGCCATCCTACAAAGATTACTGGTAAAAGTATTTTCGTTATGCAAAGCATTAGCATACATAATGCTCCTAAAGAGATTTGATAAAATCAGGCGATTTTCACATTTTACCAATAATTCTGAAGCCGATACATCAGATAGGTATTAGAAACTACGTCCTGTAGTTGATCGTATTCCAACACAGTGTTTATCCGTAGCAGAAGAGAATGCTTTTAGTATCGACGAAATGGTTGAACCGTGCAAAGGAAAGAAAAATATGATCATGGGCCACAAATAACTGGATATCAGAGGTGCAAGTACTGCAAAGCTGGCCAGGCAAGTACGATGTGCACAAATGGAAGGTTCATCTTTGTTATGTGAAGAATAGAAACCGTTTTTGGAGTACCACCGCAAGCAATAGGATATCTGAATTATTATGTTACATATAAAGTATGTTAAGAAAACCCTGTCCGACCCATAAGGATAATAAAGGTTAGGTAAACAAATGACCAAATATAATATAAAATTTTACGTAATCATCATAGTACCAATACAAATGAATTTCGAAATAATCTTTTTTTCCCGCGAATTAATTCCAACTTCCCCGAAATTTGGTAATTTTTTAAAAAAGTGACAACACCGGTATTATTATGAGCGAATAGCGATGCGACCACGTGCCGCGTGCCCTGCCGCCCGCCCCCCGCGGGCTGCAGGAGAAGGGTGGTTAACGTATATTTATTAAGTTACCTCTTTTTACGAAATAATATTTTTATATTTTAGGGGGATTTTTTTTATGTTTAGCCCGGTTTTGTATCCATTAGTAGAATCAGTTATCGATATCTAACAACACCTTCACAGGTCGGACAGGGTTTTCTTAACATACTGTATTTGTAAAAAAAAAAAAATGTTTAAGAAAGATTTATTTTATTAAACCAATTTTCTTCCACTAAGACAGTTATTTTTGTTCAAAATCATATTATTTACAATGATATTTTAGTAAATGTTCAAAACCATGTTCTACCAGTAACATTCAAACTTTCCATGGAGTCCATGGAGTTTCTTGTACGTTCTTCTCCATAGAGATCTACGCTTTTGAACGTGCAATTTAGCTTCACTTTTCTTGGACTGACCGACATTGACTATTCAAAAGCACCAACGAATGGTTAATTTGAAATAAATAATTTTGAATTTGATATTTCCCTAAAAATAGCAATGTATAGCATAATATACATCACTAAAATTGCAATATTCACTGTACGTGTAGCAATGTATAGAATAATATACTTACGTCTTGTATTTTTTTTTTAATTTTCATATTAAGATTTTTTTCCTTATTTTTTATACGTTCTTTATAGCCCAAAAAAGCGACTATATATATATATCCCTTTGATATATATATATTTTGCTTTTCTTCGAACAAAGAATCTTGCCACGATAAGGGTCAATTTTTATTGGCGGATTGAACAAGGTGTGGGGGTCCGACCCCCCACGTCGTTGGCCGTTTTATCTCGAAAACGGTACGTCGCAGCGAAAAAGTGCTAGGGTACAAAGTTCTTTCTTAGACCTTCCCTTATTTATTCCGCCAAAAAAAATGGAGAAATTTCGAGTCTGGTTTTTAACCACTCGATATAAATGACCCGAAATTAAAAAATGACCTGAATAAAAAGTTACCCTCTTGACGCCCGATGCAATTATTTTTTTCGAAAATTAACTAACTCAAAAAAAAATTGTTTCCAAAAATTGTTTTATTCTTTTTCTTTACGTTTCATAGAAGGAGCGTATACCCCAACTCCAACAACCCGCCCTGAAATCGAACCTCTGACCGATTACGCGCGCGGTTGATTTTTTTTGACAGCTTCATGCGCCAAGTTAGAATAATCGTGTTATAAGTAATCGAAACGAAACGGGAAAATTAAGTGGATGAGACTACAGGCAAAAATATAGGTACAGTCAACGGCACATCTAGTTATACACCCGCAGTAACAAAATTATTTACACTGATCAGAATATCGAAATAAAACGTCATATAAAATCACGTAAAGCGTCCAAGCGCAGCAGTAAATGCAAAAATTCAATAATCATACATTTTTAGTGATTTTCACTAAAAATACTTCGTTACACTCGAAGTCGGTATCCAAGGGTGCGCGGAGCAAAAAGTGACACAGTCTCCTCTCACGAGCGCTGGCGCGCGACTGCCGGCCACCCGCGCCCGCGTCCCGCATAGAGCCCCTCTGAACTTCGTAAGGCGGAAACTCGTGCAGAACCTCATTTTTATTACTTTTCTTATTAAATATTTCATTAATTTTAAAATAAAACTATGATTCTATAGTTCTTACAGGTACACGTTACTGTGAGTAAGAATATTTAAAAAAGTCTAAGCGCTTTAAGAGAAATATCGATTTAAAGGTTAAAAACGTCGTGTAGAAATGATTTTTTTTTGACGTAAATATAGGCCCTATAGAAAATAATAAACAATAAATATGTTGTGCTTGAATCTATGATCATAACATATTTTTTTCAAAATTTTTGATCAAGGCATTCTTGAGGAATAAACTTCCAAAGGTGAGCGGTTTTGGACGCTCACGGGTATCTATCACCTTAAAATTATATCGACGATCTCCGACATATAAATAGAAATACATGTATCAGGTCACCTTTATCTTGACTTTGGACTTACAACGTAGACTGTTAAAGGTCATCAATCACCGTCGATGAATGCAGTAGCAACAACAACATTAGTGTACACAGGGGTTAAAAGTTATCAATGAAGTCATAACTCACTGATGTGTATTTTATCTCGCTATATACGATATTCCTGTCTGCGTTGTTTATGTAAGAGTCCTGTTAAATAGTGTTACAAAACTACACTATCGAGCAACAAAAAATCCACTTGCAAAGTGCCTTAAGGAATCTAAATGTATCCTAATACACGCAAGTAAGCTTAAAACTGTAAAGTTAAGTTAAAAACAACAAATGAATAAAACATTTTTTCTCGGTGGTAGGCCATAATATCGGCCGCCGGCAGAAGTTACCACCCACCAAACAAAGCCTTGCCGTCAAGCGATTTGTCGTGTTCCGGCATGATGTCGTGCAGGGTATTCAGATCAATCTCCCTTTGGCGCAGCATCGTTGGCCGTGTTTTTGGGTTTAACATTGCATCACCTCGCTCAACTGCCGTCTTCCTTCCTATTCGCTCAGTTTTTCTGAGTGAATAGGCTCTTAATAAACTAGCGCGCTTTAACATCAACGATCGCATCACTGCTTACCATCAGGCGGGATTGCGGTCAAGCGCTAGTTTATAATTATTAAAAAAAAAAACAAAAAGCCTCTTCCAATAAGGATTAGTACGATAGGATTTTGTTTGGTTTTATCCTACTTCCTACTAATATTATAAATGCAAAAGGTTATGAGGATGTATACAACGTTATTTTTTGTTTTTCCAAACCTGAATATAGTTTGTTCCGAATAAGCAACTGAATCGATTGTAATCATTATTACACCATGTTATATTTTTTTCCAAGTACATTTAGGAATTGTTGCAGTATGGTTACTAAGCGGTCACAGCTGACGCCAGAGGTCGATGCACCCCGCTCGCTCGCCCAAGCGGATCTTTGACCATATTTTTGTTGGGAGAATCAAGTAGAATAGCAAGCTCGTAACTTTGTGGTTTTTCATTACATGTTTTTGAAATTTTGTACGTAGTTTTTTTTACTTAAAAATACTGGACACGAGATTCGGATTTCACATAAATAAAAAATAATGCTATAGATAGATGGATGTTTGTTACGCTTTGACGGAAAAACTGCTAAGTGGGTTTAGATAAAATTTGGCACCCAGATAGTTTAAAACCAGAAATAAAACATAGAATACTTTTTATCCCGATATTCCCACGAATTCGAAACTTACGTGGCTGAAACTGCGAGGAGCAGGTAGTACTTCATAAAACTTACTTATGTAGGAGATATTTAGATGTGTTTCGGTTATTCAAAAGCGACTTTTTTTATAGTGCTTGTAAGTGCATTTTTGCTTTAAATCTGGATTTCTCATTAAACCCCATTAAGCAGGTATCAAAGTATAGATAGTGCAGCAATCTACGAAGACGTGCCCCACTATTTCTCCTAACTGTTATTAATATTAAATGTGCAAGCTTTTGTTAATGTTTGAGTGTTATTGGTAAACATTAATTACCTAGGAGTGCACACGCACACTACAATAAATAGACTAATCAGGATAGAGTGACGTGGTCAAAGTGAACCCTCAACCAAAAGTTGGAGGGGCGCGTCTTCGTGGACTGCACTATCTGTAAGTAAGGTATCCAAGTATTGACTTGATTTATCCAAACACTTACTCACGTACGTGTATGCCTCACATTTTCTAGTATTAATACCGCAAGAGAATCATAATTTCAAGCTGATTTATCCATGAGAGAGCATGTTCTTTGTTCGTAGTAACATCGATATCACATGTCGCCTGCGCCTGATATTTATTACCGCTTTGCATCGCACCAATTTCATCCAACAACAAAAACAGCACACTTTACGACCGACCTCGCAAATAGATGCAGAATTTTATCCCAACCATCCCTAATTTTCGTTGCCGTTACAATCTCAAGTCGCTTGCTTACACTCGGTATCTGACATTAACTCGTTCAAAATGATAAAGCTCTTCGCTTTCACAATGACTTCAATCTAACAGTGCTTGAACAAATCACGCGAGCTCTAGAAATAATAACTTGCTCCATACGAGACTGAAAGCGACTGCACAAATGGTCTCGAGATACCCGTCTCGAGATACTCATCTCAAGTCTATAGGCTTGTATTCCCATACCATATCTATCAGTTGCTATGATACACGTATCCGTAATAATACATATGCGTACGCCTTTTGCTTTCTTACGAGATATCCTCCTGTGGTATGAAACCCCTATTAATATCTTTCTCTATGTTGTATTGTTGGATAAGAGGAAAATCTATCTTCAAACATTTCATTCAATTTTCTAATGTTATACAGGCGTTGAATAAAAAAAATCGAACGTTTGGTGATTAATCAGTGGTTTTGTGATAAATCGACGCGTCAAAAAAGCTTTTACTTACATTGCCGAATGTGGATGTCGTAATTGTCGATGAAAATAGAAACGTTTTAGTCATAAATCGTATTTAAATGAAGTATTAGGAATTATGTACATTGTCTGAAAACATGGATCTGATATCAGTATTTTATCTTTAATTGTCAATTTGGGCAATTACTTCCTCTTGGCTGAATTTTCAATAGTTGTTATCTGATCGTTTACCTATATGACGGGGCGATAAATAAACCAATACTGCTTATGTACAATTTTTATATACCGCATAGGTGAAACACGAGACTTAATTTCACCAAAACCCAGACTAAACATCCTCCGTCATTCATCAACAGAGTTGACCCGAACATTGGAACCAGAAAGAGCAAGATTAAATTTTAAGTACAATAATAAATTTATGGAAGGTTTGCGGAACGTCGCCGTCGCAGCTTAGCTTGGTGCATAATGGCAAAGATAATGATGTCAAGAGGCGGAAGAAGCAATTACGACCTCGAGCCGTTTGCAATCACGTTGAGATATTTCTGAGAAAACAACACTGCTTCCAGACAATTCCAAGATTATATTTCTTCTGAATATTATTGCGGTAAGTATCTCCCGTCTCCAAGAGAGGAAATCTGTTATCTTATACTTTTTTGTGAACAAGCGATAAATGCCCGGGCAAAGGAGGGCAAAGGAGATAGGCACAAATCAAAGCTATTATTAGCTGTACGCAATCTTAGACTTCAATCACGTTGGTATTATAGAGCTTCTGTTATACCTCCTACTGGTCGCTTTAATATTGAGCTTCAAAGAAATATTCCGTGAGTACTACTTACTTTATGGTTAGCTAGAAGAACAATTTTGGGTTTCCGCGAAATAGAGGGACTCAATTCCATTTAGTAACAAATAAAAGACAGTACAGTTACAATGTGAAGGAAAACATCTTGAGGAAACCTGGTCTTTAAGTCCGAAATCGCCAACCCGCATTGAGCAAACGTGATGATTACGCTCAATACTTCCTCCTACCTGTCGCTAAGTGTAATCTCGTACCTGTGAACAGCAGTGGGACGATAATGATGATGAAAAGACAGCCAGTAGCCCCGCACGCGTAGAATTATTGCTTAAAAACTTTTAGAATGGTTCTAAGTATCGATAAAAATCGCAGCAAAACACGCACGAGATTTTTGAAAATTGCTGACTTTTGTGCTATTTCTTTTACTTCCCTTTACCAAACTTACGTAAAGCTGCTACTGCTCCAACGATGCTGTTGGTAGTTATTATAAATGAGAAAAAATTATGAAGAAACTACCAAAAGGTATATGTATTTATTGAAGCACACTAAATATTTTTTTACAAACATAAAACATTCTTTTCCTACAAAATTATTTAATATGTTTTTTTTTTTTTTTATAGAACTATAAGTGATGGACAAAATACTTTAGAAGCCACTTCCATACAAGTTTTACTACGCGCTCTAGCTAACGATAGCCAAATGTTGCAGGCACTTGACCCATCCTCTAACTACGCGAAGGCAAACGCTACGGTTCTACAGGCTTGAATAATCATTCCGCTGCCATCATAGTTGCATAAGAGAAATGACTTCAAAAATTTTTAATGAAATAAAAAAACCAAAAACCACTTTTAAGAGTTTTCATAAAAAAAGATACATGTCAAAATTATGTAAGACAGAATCTACAAAAACTACTAAACATTAACAATAATTACCCGTCTTTGCTAACCGCATTGTTTTTATTTACCAGCACATTCCAGAACAATTTTAATTCGGCCATCAAATTCACAATAAACTTTTCAATCAAACCTGTATTACATTCGTTGCGCCGCATATGCAATCATTCAAACTGTGTCAAAATTCCCAGAACCTCCATGTTCATAACTGCAAAATTTTACACTCGCGCGCGAAGCAACAAAATACAGCCCAAGTATTAATTTACGCCTGAGTAATAGTATGTCAAGATTGTCAAGTAATCCGCTTACAGTAGATAATGTATTCTCGCAAAATAAAGTCGAGTTAAGTCTCGAAGTAATTTGTATTATTTCGCTTCATGTTTTGCTTAATTATTCGCTACATCTAGACAGGCAGGTGCGACGAATCTGTATTTATTTGCATTAAAAATAAATTTACCGAGCGACTTGCGTAATTCAGGATTATCATCCGACAGCTGTGTCAGACAAATTCGAATTTGCGGATTAAGTCTTAATTTTGCTATCAACATGATTAATAGCTTTAAGCGGTGGCATGTGTGGGCGATGAAAAATCCTGAAGGAGGTACGGACTTGTTTATATTAACTTTGTGAAGTCCCTATATATAGTCCATGTTGTAATTAAGAAGAGACCCATGTCTTTCTGTGTGAGTATTAGGTAAGGGGTAGGTAACTAATGAGTTATTACACGTAGTACGGCAAAATGCAATTTGTATGTTTACACGTGTCAAAATATACTTAGATGGTTAAGTGTGTGATAAGAAATAAGTGCTCTTTCCTATAGAGTATGAAAGGATACTAAGGTTGACTTCCGCAGAAGGTACATAAGCAGAAAAGGGTCAAAATATGTAGACTGAATTCAACCAACTAACCCAAGACGAAAGGAAAAACGAAATTCAGTAGCCATGGTTTTGATGAACCGTAGCTGATCCGAGCCATTTTATACAAGCTTTGTTTAAAAGTGGCTTAAAAACTTCAAAGTAGGCATTTATAAGAGATGTGGAAGAGAAATATCTTTGCGGAACAACTTAATTTCATGTAATAAAAAAATATTACTTGTGAAATAGATAGGTACAGTTATAAAAGTATGTAGCCAGAAGGTAAGTCGGTCGTCTTCTAAAGCGTCTTCTACGTATCGCAGTTTTCAGAGCATTAGCGACACGCGGGCGGAGTTCATTATGAACGTAGGTACGTGGTGTAAAGTAAAATACTACCCACTTTTTAATTTTGCCATTTATTTTTCTGGAAATTGTGATTACTTTATTTTCATGAATACCTTGGAAGACTTTAGTTTCATATTTTCTGGAAAATGATCAAAACTGTCAATAACATTTTTGATAAAACTGAACACATATTTATACTAAATTTATGTAGGAGTACATAATAATGAATATTCTATAAATGTATCTTCATTCTTCATCTACGCAGAATACGCGCTTGGAGTAGAGTTGTGGATATATACGCTGTACAACACAATATATCTTTTATCTAAATAATAACAGCCTGTGGGTCTGTGGACGTGACTTCCGAAATAAGGAGCTCCCCATAGACCACTCTAATAGCTTTGAGGGGAGCACTATTCACCTCAACCTCATACCATATAACAAACGAGACAAATAAATGTAATCGCCAAACGCCACAAAACACATCGTGCAAAGTAAAATGTACAAATTTCATTCACACTGACACCATTTCGGCTTCTCCGTAGTCGTTTTAAAGTAAAATACCACCTAATTTCCTCGGAAAATAGAACAATGCTCCTTACATTCTTCAAATTTACGCTACATGGATTGTGTAATCATATCAACATGACCATAGAACACTCTTTACCATCCTCCATTGATATTAACAGTGTCATTACGTGGTGATATGTAATAATGTTCTTCCATACAATTTAAATGAAGCCCACATAACCGTATGTGTATGTGAAATAATAGACAAATATCTACATAGACGCCGCTCCGGCTATTTCTCGTCCAAAACAAAGGACTGCCACCGACAAACAAAAACGTGATTTACGGGAGTGTGAAATGAAGGTACCCTTACGAACCTCTAAATTATTATGATAGGGCGATAATAAAGTACTATTTTTAGCTTTGAGAACAAACAACTCAATAATAAATTCTGTCAGTCTCTCATTCACTATTAACTTTACTAATTTACTCTACTTTATGTTGTTTAAGTTTGTTCTAGTAAATGATTAATGATTTTGTACAAACCCGTCAATTATATTTTAAAACTAGATATGGTCCGCGTTTTCTCTTTGACCAGTTAGAGAAGAAGTAAATAGGATTATCCAATCGAAACGCCTTTTAAAACTAAACAAACGAATTAATCAATACCTACAATAACCTTAGCAGGCTGTTCACGTACGTTCCACCTTCCACATCATTTACCTGTGAGCCCACATCTGCTGACAGATAAACAAACGGATTCGATAACTGATTTTATTTTGTTTGAGAAAATATTACGATTTATATGCCAATAAAATACATTTGGCATCGCGTTCTGCTAGTTGTATAGCATTTTCATTAGAGCACATTAATCAACCTGACAATGGAAAAATGTTTTGTAGTTTCAATAGTTTTTACTTTTTCAGTAGGTAGTTTGAAGAAATAAAAGCCTGCTAATAACAATCACTTAATTATAATGGAATTTCCTTTTTCCAAGGATATCTCGTTATACTTCCTCGCTAATTGTCTTAAAAGGGTTCTAGGAAAGTAATGTTGCGCTCGAAATACATTCAGTCAGAGCAGCGTCCGTGAGAAAGTAACAAGGTGCACACGACGATGCTCGTAGGATAGCACACGTAATGACCCATTACCTTTAACTTTTATTTCTTTATTATCCGGATCTAACTGCTGTTATCAACATTTATGTCACCCGCAGGCGTCCAAAACAGTAAATATTTGCGCATCGCTCACCAGTTTAACGTGTGCCAGTCAAAAGACAATATCTATAATATTTTTACTCTCCATATATTAAGCTGTGAACGTTATTGATGTACCTGCGATAAAGTTTTATGAGTGGAGTAAGTTGCTATTTTTTTAACAGAATCATATTTTCTGTTTGCTATCTGCAAAACTCAGCTCAGCTCACCGCTCGCCTTTCATTAAATTGAACGTATAATTGATACAGAATGAGTTGCTCCTAATGTAAGAGTTTTAGCTTGATCCTTTCCTGGAGGGTGAATTACTTTGGAGAAGAGGACGCCTAGACAAGTCAATGACAACAATTGCGGTCTTCACTCAGATAAACGCCACAATGACTGCTAAAGTAGACTTTGGAAATTGGTTCGGCTCTTTCGCTTTTATTTTTCGCTTACCTTTGTATACAATTTCGTCGACCCATCGCTTTGAATTAATTTCACGCCAGGGCGGTCGTTTGTATTTCTTTTGTTTCGAAGGTGGGGACGCTTTTGGTCCCAGTTAAAGATATATTTGGCCCGTTAGCACATTGCGCCAACTTTGAAGCCGGCTATTTATTTACTTGTCTCAATAGATGCCGCCGCGGCCGTATTTCAGATTTAATCAAGTCTGACAGCATGATTAACGTCACCTTTCCCATTGGTTGAGCTATCAATGAAAATGCCGGGGGCCCCGATTTTTGCTTTTTACTTAGTTAAGTAACTGTTTTAACGATAGCCTATTTTGTTGCTTTTATATTGTCCAGAAAACTAACACGTGGATTATTGTAGTAAATTGGAATAGTTAGTTGCAAACTATGTTTAAACACAGTAATAATAAGAAGCATCTGGTTTAATTGCGCACTTGTGTGAATAATTACGTGGTTCGTTCATCTCGATCGCGGCTGACTTATGGGGTAAAGTTGTTCAGGCATTGCGGCTTGCCTCTGACACCTGGCAGTAATTAGGTTCAAATTTATTGCTTTTCCTTGCACCTTCCGTCGTCACACAATATAAATCATTTTCGTTAGTTCTCTGACAGTGGAGTGGCAACGTGTATTTAATGAAAATTTAATTTCACCCGGTTTGAAATAAACCTTTACGAGCAGACATACACACTTCGTACACAAGTTCTGGAATTTACTTTAGAATAACTATGCTTTCTAAATTTTATTAAAATCGCTAACCAACATACCACATACAGGTCAAAAAGTTTGTGACTAAAATGTAACTGAAAAGTAACTCCATTACTGTAATGGAAAACAGTGGGCTCTCACGTTGCTAGATTTTTTTTTTTTTGCTTCAGACCGATGCCGCAGTGCAGTTACAGGAATACATGTATCAAACCTCTCTTTCATTTGGATACGCGCTACTCCCAGCTGCTGCATCCCAGGAAATATCGGCTTTTATTAACATTACACCGTACCACAAATTATGAATTGAAACCGACTGCTCGCTAGCTTTTACTTTACTCACGCTAAAATAATATAATTATGAGATGGCTACTTTGATACCGGTACACCGATCACTGAGAAGGTAATATTGTTTTTGTATAAGTACATAATAATTAAACTTATATGAAGTCCTGTGCTGCCTGCCCTGTGCCCTGTGAAGACAGGGTAGGCAATTTAGCAATTTATTTTAAATAGAATGCCCAACTAATGCACTTTTCCGTGTTACCCGCGCAATAAAAACCTTTCTTTTATTACGTGTTTACAAACATATGAAGTGTTCCGACACGACCGCGTGAAAATTAAGTTTTACCCGGGAAACGAGCTGGCATTGTACTATATGGGTACATAAACTACATATGTGTTTCCACTTCACAGTTTGATATGGAAATATTAAGTGAAAAAATTAATTTACATACATCGAATCGAGTAGGACGTTTAATTTTTCACTGATTTTGTTTTTCTCTGCATAAATAAAAAGTGATACCACTTCCAAAACACTATCACCATAGTACCGTTTTTATCGAACGTAGATATTTATATTAAAAGACGTTGCCGTGTGTTCAATACATGTTATTACGTTTTACAAAGGCACAATAATAATCCACGTCGCCGTAATTTGATTTGTGTATAATCAATAAGTGATTCATAGGATTAGGTACGACTTGTCCTTCTATGCGTAATTAATAATAACTCTGTTTTCTTGGAATCCAATCAATGAAACATTATAAGCCGGTATTAGATATGAATGAGATTAATTTAATCCTAATAGTATTGTCAACGCGAAAGTTTGTAAGTCAGGATGGATGGATGGACAGCTGTTTGTTAGGTATTCTTTCACGCAAAAATAAAAAATATATATTTAAGGGGGCTCCCATACAACAAACGTGATTTTTTTGCCGTTTTTTTGCTCCTGCTTTTTTTTTCGTTTTTAAAAATAATGGTCGGAACCCTTTGTGCGAGAGTTTGGCCGGTTTTTATCCCAATCCCACGAAGTCGAAACACATGACTGCGTTGGTAGTATACTTACATAGGAAGCCGCGCTTTATTCATCGTAGAGTGATTGGAAATGCTTCGTCGTCGAAACTTCACTTATTGCATTGACTCTGAGTGTTTCTAATATCCGGGCAATCTCTTTTGTTATCCTTTTTCCAGATAACCTATATGCTGTAAATAGTTACACATACTAGCCGACAAACGTTGGTGAGCGTTGTTTTTTTTTTATATACACTATGTTAAGAAAACCCTGTCCGACCCGTGAAGGTGTTGTTAGGTATCGATAACTGATTCTACTAATGCATACAAAACCGGGCTAAACTTAAAAAAAAAATCCCCCTAAAAAAAATAAATATTATTTCGCAAAAAGAGGTAACTTAATAAATGTGCGCTATGCACACCTATGCCCCATTCCGCGGGCGGCGGGCGGCAGGGCACGCGGCACGTGGTCGCATCGCTATTCGCCCATAATAATACCGGTGTTGCCACTTTTTAAAAATTACCAAATTTCGGGGAAGTTGAAATTAATTCGCGGGAAAAAAAGATTATTTCAAAATTCATTTGTATTGGTACTATGATGATTACGTAAAATTTTATATTATATTTGGTCATGTGTTTACCTAACCTTTATTATCCTTATGGGTCGGACAGGCTTTTCTTAACATACTGTATACAATATGTACTTAAAGAAAACCCTGTCCGATCCGTGAAGGTATTGCTAGGTATCGATAACTGATTCTACTAATGAATACAAAGTCGGGCTAAATTTAAAAAAAAACATCCCCCTAAAAAATAAATATTATTTCGCAAAAAGGGGTAACTTAATACATGTGCGGTAAGCAACCCTTCCGCGGGCGGCGGGGGGCAGGGCACGCGGCACGTGATCGCATCGCTATTCGCTCATAATAATACCGGTGTTGTCACTTTTTAAAAAAATAACAAATTTCGGGGAAGTTGGAATTAATTAATTAATTCACGGGAAAAAAAGATTATTTCAAAATGCATTAGTATTGTTTCTATGATGATAACGTAAAATTTTATATTATATTTGGTCAAGTGTTTACCTAACCTTTATTATCCTTATGGGTCGGACAGGGTTTTCTTTACATATTCTATATATTCAGGAACATGCCTAGTCGTACTCTTCAAATTAGCAAAGTTTTTAACTATATTGCTACATAACGTTACTAATTTACAGAGTACAATTGTGACGTATCATGACAATCGAATACAACTGGTATTACGTTTAACTAGGTAACTAAGATACGTGATATTTTTTCTTCATCTACCTTTAGTTAACTACCTAAACCAATGAAGTATAGTTAGTATTCGTTTTTCAGAAACCACAGGAATGTCTGGTCACTTGAATACACGATAGTGATGTAACGAAATGCCTCAGGCAAACCTCTAGCTGGATGATACAATAAAACCAAAAAGGTTGTAACCGAGAGTGGATATTGTTCATCTATATAAGTAAACGCCCACTACTGAGCCTATAGTAACATCAAAAGGCTACGCAATTTTCCTTTAATCTGAGAATAATCTTTTGGGATTATTTCAGGATTTAGTTGGAATTTTGACACCTACATGAGTGGGGAGGTCCATTTTTCCCAAGGATCAAACAGAAAGGTAAGTTTACACCAGAGTATTTCCATTTTATTTGACGCTCTTATGAAAGGTAAAATACAAGCAAAAGATTAATTTAAAAAAGCGTTTCCATGTTATGTAAAATTCTTGCGAATGGTCAACATGATATCCCAAGTAATGCTTACGGTGAGTGACCACTTGCCTGTAACATTCCTTTCTATTTTTACACCTGCCCTGGTGTGTATAATACTAAGCCTACATGATAATTTTTTATGATTTCCCGGGTTCCAATTTAGTTGAAATTTTGAACATATAAATGAAATGACACTGCAATATTATTGTGAACTGAAGCGGGTCTGATGATGGAGCTGTAAGGTCGCCATGGGAACTCTGCAATAAAACAACGCAACTTTGTCGATTTGGACTCGTTTGATTCGCCTTTTTAAGGTTTCTGGTTCCAAATAATACGGATGTTTCCTGGGTTAAAAAAAATTATTCAATTTAGTCCGTCATTCAGATTATAGAAAAATATTGGATACGTATATTTTGTTTTATCAAATCAATAAAAATTTAAAAAATATAAAAGGCATCAAAGATCAGGAGTGGTGGCTGGTGACGTCACTGCTCGCTAAAAGTATAACGTGCAGTGACGTCACACGAGTTTGCAACGCGCTGTGTCGTCTTAATTTTTTGTTTATAGGAAAAAAGAAAAATTACGTGTCTAGTATTTTTTTTAGTCAAATACCCTATTATTTAATAATTTTTTTTTTTTATATTTGGCAGGAGTGGGAAATCCTCATGGACGCCCAGACTGCCTCACTAATGGACCAGTCTGGGCAGTGCCGGACTCCTACCGGCTAAAACCCACTCCTGCCTTTGCTTAGTGTTCCTCTGACGTGATCAGAGCCCTTGTCATTCGGTCTGTTCTGTCCGCGATCGCACTTTGTGTTTTTAGTGTCTGACAACCGTCTTGCAATGGTAAAGAATTTCCATTATAAGTCGCCACAATTTAACTAACTGCTGTATAATTAATATTAGACATGAAATACTAAACTGGATGATGATTACATGATTAGACAGAGTAACAGTAAAAAAAATTAAACAATGATTATTTTTTGTTGAAATGTCGAAGCTGTAAATTTCTGCTCTCTTCTCTTTTGCTTCTTCTTTTCTCTTCTCTTTTCCTTCTTCTTCTTCTCAGCCAGCCTATAGAGGTCCACTGCTGGACAAAGACCTGCCCGCATCCATCGTCTTCCCGCGATCTTCACCAGGTTATCGGTCCACCTTGTTGGGGCCTCACTAGGCTGCATCTTCCGGTAGATGCGACGCCACAATTTTTTAACCCTCTCTAAGCTGAGCTGAAGACTGTGTCAGACTTTTACTCACTGAATTCCACCTGTGTTCCTTCATTTGCCTGTGCACCAGGGTCACGGTTTCTTTGTTAACCGACCCGCAACCCTGACCCAGTCTCTTACCACCCTTTGGTGAAGTTACCGGTGGTTCCATACCACTTGTTAAGGACCTAACTAAGGTTGTTAATAATAGTCAGGTGAACTGTAAAACTTAATATAATGGTTCAAGACAGTAAAATGTTGGAAACTATGATATTGACAAGTGCGCGCGAGCGTCGACGACCAAGTCATTAGCAGAGTGAAGAGCCGGCCGCCATCCGCCGCTTGCCGCTGTCGTCCCGCGCCGCACCGCCCTCTCCGCGCGTCCCCTGGCGCGGACTCTTCACGCCTTGGTAGTCGTGAACACCACTCACACGCCATCTTTCCACCATTCTATCTCTTACCACCCTTTTTTTTTTTGTTGGGATGGGAAATCATCAATTGACTTCTACCGCTCTGGACGGAGCGGAAGGGTGTGTCAGTACTAAATAAAACCCACCCGAGTTTCTTCACTTGCAAGTGCACGCCAGGGTCACGGTTTCTTTTTTAACCAACCCGCAACCCTGACCCAGTCTCACCCTTTGGTGAAGTTACCGGTGGTTCCATACCACTCACAAAGCAACGTCAATAAACAAATTCCCGATTTAAGTATTGTAGAATTTCAACAAGCTAATTTACATTGCAAAAATAACAATATTTATTACATCTACCTGTAAACTGGAAAAAATGACGAACGCTGGTACGCCGTTCTTCATAATTCATATAATTGGAATTTCAGGTGAGAAAATTAAAAATATGAGGAAATTACTTTAAAATATTTATAAACGCGAGAAGCGAGCGTGGTTAAAATTATGCTTAACTTTTGAATGAAATCAACTACTTTAGTAGTCGACCTGCTTCATTTTTTATATTCTTGTAAGTATTTCATTGGGTTTGCCATAATCCCCACGCTTGGCAGGCGAGTTGGGGAACGCAGTAATTTGATATTCCACAGGAGAAGCGCTTCTGTACTCAACCTAACTGCTGTTTGACCTAAGTGCTGCTGTAATGTTACTTATTAGTAACACTTGAGTACAAACGCACAACATTGAGACCAAATATTCAAAAGATTCATTATCAGCACGAAGATATCCAGAGTCTAAAGCAATATTAGAGTCTAAAGCAAAATGTTTAAGCTTTCCATTGAAAAATTTTTAAGGTATTAAATACGCTACCTAGGAACACGGAGGAATATCTTATCGGTGGCGTGTCTAGAATATTCGGCATCTGTTTCAGCCTTTAATCCGACTACTGAGTGAGAGCTTCATGGATATTGATCAAAGCTTTTCGCTATTAAGCCGTTTACTGGCGAAGCTATCAATACAATGACTGTTGAAAAAGCTTTCTTTGGGGAAATTCTTATATGGAATAAACAGCGGAGATTAATAGGGTAGGTTTATGTGTTTCTCAGTATCCGAAATTTAGTTTTATATCGACCTTTTTTGTCTTTCTACGAATAGTCGTCTAACATGGATAAGAGTTCTATTTAAATAGAATATAAAGAGAAAATAGGAATAAACTCGTCCTAAACAAAGCGATCGATCACACGACTCTGCATCGTCACTTTCATTTTTATGTCACTAATTTGTTTAGAAAACCGGAAGATGCCCTCGGTAGGTGCAACGATGCGTTCGAGTTCACCGAACAAACGGACGTGACGCGACTCGCAACGTCCGTGTATCTGGGCGACGATTGCTTTACTTAGAACGCTTCCTAGCTATAACTACGAATTCAAAAGTCAGTGTACTCTAGTATTTCAGTTGATTATTTTTAAATCCCTAATAACAGTATCCGGTATATAATTAGAGCTCGAACATTAACACAAAATGATTTAAAAGTCATTAATTGCCCTTTTTTCCATTAAAATAATAGTAAACATATTATAGCTTAGTACTTACAAAGTAACCTTAATTTTTTATTCAACAGTACTAATTTACCAGTTACAAAAATTCTTTCGTTTATTTATTGAATACATATTTGTATTTAGGTGGCTGCCTGGAAACTTGGCGGTATTGCAAAGGTCCGGTATTTCACACCAAGACAGCTTCCAATGTTATACAAAGCACAGGTCCGTTCGTGTGTGGAGTACTGCGGCCACAATTAGGCTGATGCTGCTAAATGCAACCTACCAACTTAGGATTCGGTGGAGAGGCGTGCGAAGAGGCAAATTGGCGACCTAGACTTGGTTCAAAAGGGTCTGCAAAGCCTGGAGCACAGGCGAATAGTAGCCAGCCTGTCGGTGTTCTATAGGTTGCACTTTGGAGAGTGTGCGAGGGAATTGCATGACTTAATTCCTCCAGCTCCGTTCGGTTACGTTTCGTCTTATGGGGAGTACCCACCCTCACGTTCTTGACACCACTACGACACAGACGAAGTATTTCGCCTCGTCTTTTATACCGCATACATCGAGGGACTGGAACAATTTGCCAGCGGCAGTGTTTCCGTCTGACTATAATTTAAGTGTCTTCAAGGCTAGAGTGAATAAATAGGCTCTTAATAAACTAGCGCGCTTTACCATTAACGATTGCATCACTGCTTACCATCAGGCTGGATCGCGGTCAAGCACTAGTACATAATTATAAAAAAATACGCCTTTAATGTTTTCCAACTATGTTAGTGTTGACTTCCAATTTATTTAGGTACGACTGAATGCCAGAATTTTACGCGGAGCGCCTGTGTATCTGCCGTCCAGTACCCAGTTCGTGTGTAACCAGTTGGCGCGTCTGACTACCTGCAACGACTGTCGAAAAATGGAAGAAGTGATCCATTCAGTTCAATTCTTGTTTTGTCTTTTGTAATGTTGGCGTTACAAAACTGGCGATTCTCAGCCTAATTAGAATAAAAGACTTTAGATTTTGATATTAAATGGCCGCGGCTTCTCGTCGTCCATGATACCACACGTGGTGACTTACGGAACTGAAACGTGATCGCTCATAATGGGCCTCATACGAAGGCTCAGAGTCACACAAAGGGTGATAGAAAGAGCTACACTCGGAGTTTCTCTGCGTAATCGAATCAGGAATGAGGAGATCCGCAGAAGAACCAAACTCACCGACATAGCTCTTCGAGTCGCTTAAATAGGGATGTATCCAAGGTATAAAAATCAAAAAAATTATTAGTCCGTCTTATACGAGTAGATAATAAAAACAATTAAGACCCGTATTTTATATTACTACTGAGATATAGCGTATTAAAGTTACGCGTTAGTGCGTGACGTAATTAGCCCCCACTCCGTAACTTTAATACGTAATTTTTTAGGATACAACCCAATTAAATGGCAGTGAGCGGGGCACTTTGCTCATAGAACCGATGGCTGATGGGGCAGTAAGGTTCTGGAATGGCGGCCACGTACCGAAAGTCGCAGTGTAGGGAGGCCCCCAACAAGGTGGACTGATGACCTGGTGAAGGTCACGTGAAGCCGATGGAT
Organism: Sesamia inferens; assembly: GCA_037179545.1. NCBI lineage: Eukaryota > Metazoa > Arthropoda > Insecta > Lepidoptera > Noctuidae > Sesamia > Sesamia inferens. The sequence goes on from CM073930.1 coordinate 18,277,491, forward strand.
GCGGGCAGCACAAGACCGGTCATCGTGGAAAGCCTTGGGGAGGCCTTTGTTGAGCAGTGGACCTCTATGCGCTGAAGAAGAAGAAGCTGCCGCTGGAATCAACGTTTATGAGGACGGTTTAATGTATGTGATGGATGGTCACCCACCTGTGCATTGACCTAGGCAAGCGTAAGTTAATCTTCCATCGACCTTATTATTTAGCCACAACCTCCTCTTTTTCTTTCGAATCTATGGAAACAATTAACCAAAATCATATCTACCTCTTGCTTTAGGTAATGCAATAATTTTCCAGTTACAATTTATATATATTCTGAGAAAATCTTATTAGTTATTAATCAGAGACTATTGTGAGATATGAGAGACGGTACGGAACAAGAAGAAAGTATTTCATTTTATAAAATGACTTGAGGGAATCTTTTCAACAATTTCCAGTTTGAATCCTTAATTTATTTTACTACAATTTTGTTTATATTAAAGTTCAGTGAATTATTTGAATTAAAACAACCCTTCGTTTTTGATCTAAATATAATATATCTATAGAATAGAGTTAATATTTGGAAGTCGTTTACTATATGTATAATTATGGGAATATTTTTATATCAATACACCTTCACTTAGTACGCAGTTGCTACCAGAGCATGAGGAACCTAGACTCCTGCTCAACTTCACCAAACTATTATATCAAAATTGATTAAATGTTTTACAAAAACAAATGGTACATACGTAGTATAAAAAGCCCTAGAAGAATAAATTCATCATCATCATCATCAATCTTTTTAACGTCCCACTGCTGAGCACAGGTTTCCTCTCATGCAGAGAAGGATTGAATGTAATCACCACGCTTGCTCAATGCGGGTTGGCGATTGAAGAATAATGCATTATAATGTAATAAGAATTTCTTTATCTAATTTTATTAGATGTATATTTTTTTCAAATTTCTCAATACTTCCGTGAACCGTAATGTTTCTTTTAAAAAAAAAAAATATTTCTTTAAACCGCATTTAACCTGTTTAGTTTCATTCAGCAACACCAAATGATAATACGAGAAATCAATTGGAAACCCATACTGGAACGTTCCATTACCTACAGCAGGCAACAAGGGTCCTTTTACATTTTCAATCAGCGCTCGTGTATGCACTACATGAAATCGGGTGCTAATAGGTTGGTTGTCTCGGAATTACGGCACGCCAGAGATTTACTGGGGAATTTTACGCGGCTATTTGCATAGTTGTAAATAACATAGTGTCGGCCCTCGCCGCTTATTTAGACGTTATAAACTGATTATTTAGTAGATAACGCCATGCCACATGTAAATGTATGACTGTAACGTCTATAGCCCTGACATAAATGGGCAATAATTTATTATTAGACGTTTATTTGGAATATGCTTTAATTGTGACTGAATCGTTTTATTTTTTGAAGTAAGGTCACCAAATGTTCTGTTTCCTGGATGTGATTTGTATTGCATTGGGTTTTATAATGTTCAATGGGGTGATAGCACTGTTCTGGTTATGGTTCTGGAATATGTTTTTTAATAACTTCTTTTAGGCATCATTTTACTAACATAGCTACAACTATACACACATGCATAGCCCCGCCGAGTGTGCAAATATTTCATATTGTAGCAAACATACTATGTTTACTGTTATATAAAACACATATTTCAATACGTTCACCTGAAAATATTGGAATATGTATCCTTCAATGATACATACCGTCTTAGACAAATATGAAATTGCTTGCTTTATACCATATTATTACGGATATGTATGGTAATATTCCGCAAAACACTAGTACTTTTGGAAAATGATTACGTTGTATTTTCACTAACGGGAGAATTTTTATTTTTTTATTTGTGTACACGGCAGTTGTTTACTCTGCCTCTCGACCTATAAAATGAAGAGAATCGAGTGAATGTGCAATTTTCCATGATTGAGAATTTAAATTTGTTATGGCATGCTGATGAATTGGTTTCACAATGATTGTGTGCAGACCGGTCACCGCTTTGTTTTCGTCTGCAATTTCATCACTGGAGCTGATGACTGTGCGGCCTTTTAACCTAGTCAATAGTGTGTGATTTGAAAATTAATCAATCTTGAATAGTAGTTGGGTTCTAGATACAAAAGCTTTAATGATAAAACATTAGTGCACATACATTACTTAGCTACTGAATTGATCATAGTTTATGCTTGTAAATTTGTGTCCGTGGCGCAGCGATCAACACGCCTGTCTGCGACGTGGAGGCCCCGGGTTTGATCCCTGGCCAGGTCATGATGGAAAACGATCTTTTCCTGATTGTTCTGGGTCTTGGATGTTTATCTATATATGTATCTATTATAAAATATATTTAGTATCGTTGAGTTAGTATTCCATAACACAAGTCTCAAACTTACTTTAGGGCTAGCTCAATCTGTGTGATTTGTCCCTATATATTTATATTAAATTGTGACAAAAAAATAGACATTTTGTGACGTTTTTAAGCCTACCTAATAAATAAGTTAGTAATGTTTTGCATTTTTCTTATTTTTTTATTAACTGTCTTTTAATCAGAGCGTACAGGAAACTGTATCTGAAATGGACCTTAGATTACCATAACATTTTACTGATGTCATCCCGATAAAATATTGTGTAAACATCCTGATACTATTTCAGCAAAAACCAAACACCGTGATCAAATGATTATAGAGAGTGCCCACTGAAATAGTTAATGTTATTCCGTTTTGATACGGAATAACATTAACTATTTCTGTGACAATCGGAAAGAGATCGATATTACTATCTAGGTAAGCCGGTGTTCGTGGACTCATGAATTAGGGTGTATTCACGTTGAAAGCTGGTTACCGGCGGCGATATGGCGTTTGTCAAGGCCAATAATGGTCGCTCGTCGATGCATGCAGGTTGCATACTTTTTGCCATCAAACCGATAACGGTAAGTAAGGGCCGATAAGATCCTATCTGAATTAGTAGATGTCGCCGGTTCGCACTAACTGACCAGCGTTAACCACCGGCGATTATCAGCGCCGACTAACGCTGGCAGATCTGTTTCGGTAACCAGCTTTTTACGTAAATACACGCTTAGTCTGACAAGCCAACGGGCGGGGGTCGCCAAGTCGACGAGATCTCATCAATAAATCACAGGAACCCTTAAACTGAGAGACTTTGGCTGCATTTTATCTGTCACTTGTCACAGGCGACTAACTCGACAAATTGATGATAACGGATTCGCTGGCGCTTCGTTAGAGAGTTGAAAATGTTCGGAATACTACACTTTGTAAAGGTTACTAGCTTAAACTTTTTCAGTAATATGTGTACGACATACGCTTTTCGAATTGAACACCAATACTGTCGTCTCGGCCAAAGGGAAATTGACAAAGGGTGTCCTGAAAGGCAATAGGTACATGGCCCTCGGTATAAAACCTAACTTGTCCGCAGATTCAAATCACAACCATCATACTTTGCCTATTATGTCACTCTTTGTAAAATGTTCATTTTTTTTTTAATAATTATAAACTAGCGCTTGATCGCAATCCCGCCTGATGGTAAGCAGTGATACGATCGTTGATGGTAAAGCGCACTAGTTTATTAAGAGCCTATTCACTCAGAAAAACTGAGCGAATAGGAAGGAAGACGGCAGTTGAGCGAGGTGATGCAATGTTAAACCCAACAACACGACCAACGATGCTGCGCCAAAGGGAGATTAATCTGAAGACCCTCCACGACCAAACTCCCAACACAACAACATTAGGCGCATCGTACCTGGCACACATCGCAACACAACTGCTCAGACCCGTCCTCCGCACGGCTTCACCAGACATCATGCCGGAACACGACAAATCGCTTGGCGGCAAGGTAATGTTGTATATAATGTTCTATGTTCTATAATTTAGATATATACGTATGGTGTACATAATAAAGAATATTTTATTCTTATAAGCTGTATGATATATCATCATGAACCTTTTTGTCCTCCCACTGCTAGACACAGGTCCCCTCTCATACGGAGAAGTATTGAGCGTAATCAATACGCTTGCTCGATGCGGGTTGGCGATTTCAGACTTAAAGTCCAGGTTTCCTCAAGTTTTTTTCAGTCACCTTGTTATCTCTATCTTTGTAATATGAATATCTATATCTTTATAGTATGTATGTATGTCTGGTGAAGCCGTACGGAGGACGGGTCTGAGCAGTTGTGTTGCGATGTGTGCCGGGTACGATGCGCCTAATGTTGTTGTGTTGGGAGTTTGGTCGTGGAGGGTCTTCAGATCAATCTCCCTTTGGCGCAGCATCGTTGGTCGTGTTGTTGGGTTTAACATTGCATCACCTCGCTCAACTGCCGTCTTCCTTCCTATGCGCTCAGTTTTTCTGTGTGAATAGACTCTTAATAAACTAGCGCGCGTTACCATCAACGATCGCATCACTGCTTACCATCAGGCGGGATTGCGGTCAAGCGCTAGTTTATAATTGTTAAAAAAAATATGAAATATGTAGATGTGTAGTGTGAAATGTGTATGTATGACCTATATATAACACGGCAAGTTGTTGTACTGTGTCAATTTAATTACAATGTTTCTGGTCTTATTTATACCTAAGAAGATTCTGTGAAATCACCCATCTTTTTGCCCAGTAATAAAAACAACTTATAAAACACGATCAAAGTTTAATGAAAAAGTTAAAGATAACGCTTAATCGTGGGCGATGTAATGAGTAATAATCTTGTAACACTACAGAAACACCCACATCAAATGTTTGCGTTGAAGAGTGTGAAAGGAAACTCGAGTAGCAACGAGTATCTTCCTCCCAAGTTATGTAGTGTTTATGTCAGTTCCTACATTTATCCTGCAACTTTAAAATATTTCAACACTCAAGAACACTGCTAGATATATTTCAGTTTAGACAATGTTAAGACCTTTTTAGTGAGTCTTCGTCCTAATGAATAAATAAATAAATATATACGGACAAATCACACAGATTGAGCTAGCCCCAAAGTAAGTTCGAAACTTGTGTTATGGGGTACTTACTCAACGATACTATATTTATAATAGATAAATATATAGATAAACATCCAAGACCCAGGCCAATCAGGAAAAGATCGTTTTCCATCATGACCTGGCCGGGGATCGAACCCGGGGCCTCCACGTCGCAGGCAGGCGTGGCGCGAGGACGACAGAAATGAAATGTTACTAGTACTACTCTGATTACTTTACCTTGAAATACTTTATTTATTTATTGACTCGATTTAATGAAATAAAAATTATTGACCGCATGACATTCTACGTCAAGATTGCTTTCATTTTATAACATGATTATCATTCTGATAATTATGAAACGGCTGTTCATTATCCTGTAGCACTCGACAGCTGGACACTCCAATTGCAAGGCATTTAGTTCGATTTTTGGCAACTCTCATTGATCTGCTACCAGCCAGCTTGTGTAGAGCGGCGATCCACCTAACCAAAGAACTTCCTACCTTACGTTTGCCGATCCGCTTCATTGGTCTACAAGATTTTTGTACAAATAAAAAACTTCCCTACACATAAAAAAATATTTTCTTAGAAATTTTATCCTAACTGATTTCAGATTAAAATTCAATTTGATAAAAAATCGCTCGATCATACATAAATGAAAGTTTTAAGATTAATCACGCTGTCTCCTTTGAATAGTCGTGTATCAACTTTTGAAACATGATCTGATTTTGGAGGTTATTTCTTTATTTCTTGTCTTCGTTTCGAGACTTCTAGACTTAGTTGTCAAAACTTTGGAGGAAAAAAACTAAAACTTATAATAATATACGAGTTTGAGTTTCTTAAAACAGCCAAGGAAAACATCTCGAAGAAACCGACCTAAAACTAGACGTGTGCCATCTACCCACTCCCGCCCACTCCCTCTCTAAGGGAGAAGGCCAATGTGCCAGCAGTGGGAAGATGGGATTATTATGTAAGTACCTTGCTAAAATTTGTCAGAGAACAGTGATAATGGAATTATTTAAAAATATCTACTTCACTGCTTAACTATACCGTTTTAGCTAATTGTCTATGTTAATTTTTCATGCAATGCAAACTTTCTAAATATAAGCTCAAGTAGATTCATTGACAGGTATGTTAGATATTATACTGAGAAATACTTACTATGGAAGAATGAAATACTGGTGATAGCAATCATGGAGGCTTGTAAAACGCCTTCGCAATATTGTTTCCACGGCACTCCTTAACTGACATCTGTATGAACTTTCTTTGCTTTGAGCAAATATACGACGATAGTCTAAAAAGTTTCTTTGCCGTATCCTTGCAACTAGATACGTCATGCGCATCATAACGTACTATCTGGTTGAAAGGATACGACTATTGAATCACTCATCTAAAGAGTCGAAGCGTCATTTCTCACCGTCTTTTATATTTTTGAAGTGGAAACTTTTGAAGTAAAATCTTCTTTGCGACGCTTGCACTTTTTGGGATGTGGTAAAAACATGAACTTCGCGTGAGTCTGACCGACCCGATACGACGGCACGACGAGATATAATACATATGAATACTGTGTATGTATAGTGTATATAATGGTGTAGATTGCGTAACCGCTATTTTTTTTTTTTATATATATATATTTTTTTAATTAATTTATAAACCAGCGCTTGACCGCAATCCCGCCTGATGGTAAGCAGTGACGCAATCGTTGATGGTAAAGCGCACTAGTTTATTAAGAGCCTATTCACTCTAGCCTTGAAGACACTCAAATTGTAGTCCGACGGAAACACCGCCGCCGGCAGATTGTTCCAGTCCCTCGATGTACGTGGTATAAAGGAGGAGGCGAAACGCTTCGTCCGGATCGTAGAGGTGTTAACAACATAAGGGTGGAAACTCGCCGTACGACGGGTCGTCCGATGGTGGAACGGAGATGGGGGAACTAAATCGTGCAATTCCCTCGCACACTCCCCAAAATGTATCCTATAGAACACCGAAAGGCTGGCTACTCTACGCCTGTGCTCTAGGCTTTAGGCTTAATAAATTAAAAACTAGTGCTTGACCGCAATCCCGCCTGACGGTAAGCAGTGATGCAATCGTTGATGGTAAAGCGTGCTAGTTTATTAAAAACCTATTCCCTCTAGCCTTGAAGACACTCAAATTGTAGTCCGTCAGAAACAGTGCTTTTGGCAAATTATAATCGTTTTTTTTTTTTTGTTAACTCAACATTTATTTAAATTTTCACTTCTGTCGGTCAATCCCACGATTGTCTTTTTTTTGTGAAGTGTAAACTTTTTGAACGATTTTGAGCACTTTTGTTAGATGGGGAAAAAGCATGGAATTCGCATGAGCGTGACTAACCCGACACCGTGATCGCTACAGTGAGATACACATATGTATACTGCCTATGTATAGTATATTTGTAGTGGTATACATAGATTGCATCACAGCTATAACTTTTTGTTTTTTTTTTTCTTTTGTTAACATAACAATGATTTCAGTTTTCAACACTGCCAGTCAGTCCCACGATTGTCTTTTTTGGCGCCCTATAGCTACAATAGGGTATTTGACTAAAAAACTAATTAGTTCGTCAGTCAGATTTCCAAAAAATACTAGACACGTATTTTTTCTTTTTTCATATAAACAAAAAATGAAGACGACACAGTGCGTTAAAAAATCATGTGACGTCACTGCACGCTGCACTTTTTAGCGACCAGTGACTCACCAGCTACCACTCCTGATCTTTGATGCCATTTATATTTGTCAATTTTTATTGTTTTGATAGACGGACTAATTAGTTTCTTTTTTAATAAAATACCCTATTACGCATCAGGATGCTGATCGGGTTGGCCCGTTACTGCATAGATCTATAGGGTACCGGGCAGCGTCAACAGCATCCTAGCTAGCAGGATGGACTGTCGACTCATTGTGAACGACGAGTTTGTGAACGACTGCTACAAAGCTTCGGCTGGGTCTGTTGCTTTGCAGCAATGATATCACAATCTGTTTCTTTTTATTTTGTTTGCAAATGTATTACTAACACAGTTTTTTACATTGTTACTAACTCTATAAGCCTTGTTGCTACCCAACAGCTGCGAACCAGTAAGGGAAATCGGGCCAAACAAACTTGATAACGCTTGTATTCTTCACATATAAGGTACCGGCAACTATCCATACCTCCCTAAGAAAATGGCCGACTTGATAGCCTGAGACACTCCTCGATACTGCGGTGAAGTGTACTCGGTAACGATAATGACCACAGTAATGGTGCTAGTGAACAGCATGCCCTGCATTATTTAGCTAATTAACATCTGAATTGTATTAGTGCTACAGGAACACAGTATGGAACCGACTGTGTTGAAGCATAGATACAATAAAGAACGATGTTTTTCTTTCCACAAGTCGCGATACTACTGCTATAGTAAGGACCCAAGTAAAGCGGTAAACGGGTACGGAAAAAAGGAAATAAGTTTATTCAAATTTATTTTAATTTTAATCGCCAACCCGTATTGAGCAAGCGTGGTGATTGCGCTAAATCCTTTTCTGTATGAGAGGAGACCTGTGCTCACCAGTCGTATGATAAAAAGGTTGATGATGAAATACGATTTGCATTTTATTTAAGTCTAACTCAAACTGTTAAGTGAAAAGATTAGAAAATGCACTAGAATGTCTTCATACCTATTATTTTGCTTAATCTGTCTCCTTAAGAGGCAATGTGGCAAATGACTGGGAACAGCTGTTGTTTCAAATCACCCCATTTCACTATACTGTTATAATTTAATGACACAATGGCATTTACAACCAGCTCATCATAGTGGTTTAGACTACTTCGGCATATAGATAGAAATCCTATAATTAAATAGTTTCAGTGTAGCTGACATGAGAATGTGTTCTTGACACCTGTCAGGTTCATACAAAGGAAGACGTGTGTTTCGATTGTGATCATTATTAGCTACTAGGATTGTCACACTAAAAGGTGTCAGTGAAGCATACTCTCGACGACCGGACTGTAAACGAATTGTTGCTGGTAGCTATAATATACACACAAAGAGATTTTTTTCATCATTTCAGCCGAAAGACATCCACTGTTGGACATAGGCCTCGCCCTAAACTGGCTGCCAAAACTAAACAAAGCAGGCTATTCATGTATGAGAGTTTAAATGTTTAGAAATTCACTCACGATACAGGAGTAATTCCTGGTGGAGGGCAACGTTTATTTAAAAAAAGGGATATTCAGTATCACTATTATTATCTATTGCAATTACGGAGACATGAGAAACAAGGAATAAAGATCACTAATCCTTCATAGAAAAGGGAGGATCCTCCGACCAGACGTTTGTTATGTCTGGCGGGCACTTGGCCAACGGTTGAAATTGGGAAGTTGTATATATGCTAGTTGCACGGTAAACTCTGATTGCGAGATGTAGAATTCGTGTGACGTCAGTATGACGCGTTGTTCCATGTGGCGTTTTGTAGGTACCGCTTCATCACTCCCCTCCGGAGACCGGACTTCGATAGTAGGCTGAATTTTGTATCTTGCGATGCTTGCCAGACCAGCTGAAGTTCCAGTGAGTCGGAACCGGTTGCCGCGTAGTTCACGGTGAGTCGGAACTGTTTTCGGAGATTCCCCAGTGAGTTGGGGTGGTGGCGCTGCGTTATACTCCAGTGCGTCGGATGTCGTACAGCGCCGGGTTGAGGTTGGCTGCTGCGTCGACCAGGAGAGAGGACTCTGCTTGTTGACCGGCCGAAAGTGCAGTGTGCTGTGCCGAGGTTGCTGATGAGACTGAGGGTGATGACCAGGTTTGCGCGGTAGCTGCATGCTTGTGGTCAGGATACCCGTTGTAGCCGTAGGTGCTGGCTGACTGGGTGACACGTCGCCAAAGCTTGCGAGAGTGATGATGATGACGTCACGCTGAAGTTGTTGTACGAAGGCTGCGCTGACGTTCATGCTCGGGGTCACCAGTGTGGGGACATGACGAACAAGGAGTAAAGTTCACTCATCCTCCATAGAAAAGGGAGGATCCTCCGACCAGACGGGTGTTATGTCTGGCGGGCACTTGCCCAACGGTTGAAATTGGGAAGTTGTATAAATGCTAGTTGCACGGTAAACTCTGATTGCGAGATATAGAATTCGTGTGACGTCAGTATATAATAATAATAATAATATTTTTATTCAAAAAACTTTTCAGGATAAATTACATACAGTCTTAAATATAAGCTTAAATCCAAGTCTTACGTGCCTGAACCAAATGTGTAAACGATCTGTAAACGTGGGCAAGTTGTCTTATACCTACTATACTAATGTTACCAAAGCTTAACTTCTATTTTCTTAATTTACAAGATAGTTATTCTAAAAATTGTATAAAAACTCAAAATATAATTATAATAATCAAAAATTGTAAAAATACGAAATATAAACAAAATCACTTTAGCACAATCAATAAATTCTCTGTATCATCGTAGGACATTTTTTGCAGTCTCCTTAACATGACGCGTTGACGCGACGTATGACGCGTACTACACAATAATAAAAAGATCTCCACGACGACCAGTCCTGTTTTTTTTATTTATTATAAACTAGTGCTTGACAGAGATCCCGCGATCAGATGGTAAGCAGTGATGCAATCGTTGATGGTAAGGTGCGCTATTTTATTAAGAGCCTATTCACTCTAGCCTTGTAGACACTTAAATTGTAGTCAGATGGAAACATCGCCGCTGGCAAATTGTTCCAGTCCCTCGATATAAGCGGCATAAAATTCGAAGCGATACCCTCCGTCCTGATCGTAGTGGTCTCAACAACCTAAGGGTATACTCACCGTACGACGGGTCGCCCCATAAAGGTCGGAGATCTCTATATGAATAGAACCATTCTCTTTTCTAATTTTTATTATAGTAGTGTTAAGGCTACGAAGTCTTTTCTACTAATATAAAAAAAAAACTTTCTAGTACCCGTACCTATATCACAGGCTTAAGTGCTACAAAGAGGTAAGCAGTGATGCAATCGTTGATGGTAATCAACGATTGCATCACTGCTTACCTCACTAGCGCTCATTTATTGTGTTAACCTCGTCAGTACTTTGTAGCACTTAAGCCTGTGATATAGGTACCTAATAATAACAAACAGAAATATACTTATACTTAATTAAGATGTCAAACATCACTGAGATCAACCGTAACATTCGTACTTTCCTCTTAATTTGCGGAACGAAATATGTTGAGCAGAGGCAACAGCACACAAATGGCTGAATCGCAAACATAAATAACACCATAATTATGACGTCGCATGTGGTTTACGAAAGGAATACAGCTTTAAAATGTTAAGTCACAACAACAAAAGATACTTTAGACATAAAAGAAAATATTGATAAACCACTTTACTAGAATAATTATTTGAGGCTTCTAATATTCAAAGCAGAAACGCTGTTCACTTGCCAGTCAAAAGGATTTTAGATCCAATTATTACTTATTGGCGAAATATAAGCGTTCAATAATCTTCAAAATCAAAAATATATTTCTTGTATTGAACCGCTAAGCTGTCTCCTTGAGTTGGTATAACGTGATTGAGCCATACCAAATATTCGCTCACATGTGGGAGTGGCAAGAGGAGGCAAAACGCCGGGGCTTAAGTCTGCTGCTGCGAGAAATCGCAGAGCTCTGAAGCTCCGGCGGGATCTCATGGCGAGTTGGGGAGTGCGATTGTCGCGACCCAGTGAAGAATGGGACCGAATTCCTCAAGGAAGCATCACCATTTTAATAACGTCAATGAAACGGCGAATGCAGGCAGTGATTAGAGCAAGAGCCCCCTCTTGCTCTAATCACTGCCAAACACCAAATATTGACGGGATTTTTTTTTTTTAAACGGCCTCCGTGACGCAGCGGTCAACACGCCTGCCTGTGACGTGCGGCCCCGGGTTCGATCCCCGGCCAGGTCATGATGGAAAACGATCTTTTCCTGATTGGCCTGGGTCTTGGATGTTTATCTATATATGTATCTATTATAAATATAGTAAGTATAGTATCGTTGAGTTAGTATCCCATAACACAAGTCTCGATCTTACTTAGGGGCTAGCTCAATCAATAAACAATTTATTAATTAATTCGTAAAAAAAACTGGCGTAATTAAGAGTAAAAAAAACAATAATTATACAATTTGTTTCATTCAAAATATAATCATGAGTTTTCGTATAAAATATAGGAACCAGGAGAAGAATTTATCCCATAATGGCGACAAAAAGTGAACGCTAGTTTCTAGGTAAGTTTGTCAGTATTGGCAACGGTAATTCATCAAGAATAAATCTTTCAAATGATGAAAAAATCCCTCGGTTTTCATTATTTTTCCTCCATTACAACAATTTATGACCATGCCATTGTTATTATTCAATCCGCTACTGCTATGTTACCGCTGACCGCGGCGCAGTGCGGTTTCGTTCTAAAGGGTTACTGATACATTTGAATTGCGATTTATGGGGAGATTCAATACATTCAATGTATATATTCATAACTATTTCCTGAAAACAAAAACTCTAAGGATTTGGTAGCAGTCCACTCATATGATTATGTAATGTATGTGAAAATGTGAGTAGCCAGCCTGACGGTGTTCTATAGGATGCATTTTGGAGAGTGTCGCGGGCATTGCATGACTTAATTACACCATCTCCATTCCATTACATCCTCAGTTAACGTACAAAAAATGTTTAGAAAAAGCAATAATTACGGAAGCCAGTCAGAAATATCGTTATTGGTAGTACACAACTAGTTTTGGGTAAGTATTTTAGGATGACTGTTTGAAAATTACACGTTTTAAAACTTTGGGATACTAGTTTAGATAAACTCAGGGTTATTTATAAGTTTATAACAGTCTCACAGCTTGATTGGTGAAGAAGAATAAACTGTTATTACAAAAAAAAAAAACGAAAAAGTGTAACATAAAAACTTTTTTTACATTAAAATTTAAAATTAGTTATTTTTCACTTTGTAGTGTTTTTTGGAAGTCGGCTGTTTTTTTTTTTTTTTAAACGTTTTTATTTTACACTTTTTAGTTTTGAAAAGTGCTGTTCAGCTGCATCCGGTTTGACTAGACGCTGACGTTAAAATACTTAATGAAAAAAATTACAAACGCACTGGTTGCCGCTACGATTTTTGAAAGTTTTCCTTGATTTCTCCGGTCTTCCATCATCAAACCCTGATGTCCTGTCTGAATCATGGAACCACCTTGGGAATGTCTTCTTTTCAACAGAATTTTTTTTATCAAAATCGGTTCATAAACGACGAAGTTATCCGCGAACAAACATAAAAAAAAAACATATATACCGATCGGATTGAGTAACCTCCTCCTTTTTGAAGTCGGTTAAAAAGAATACCTACATGATAAAATTTATTATATCTTTACTTAAATTTCACGATAAGATGTTCACAGAATGGATCGGCAGGTGGAAGCTACGTTATCATGGTGAGATTTAATTATTATAATAAAACTATAACACAAAATAAAAAACAAAATTCATTAAGGTTCACAGTTACTAGCGGAAATTTCCATTTACAAAAACCTATAAAAAATTCAGTTCAGAAAATAATTTTAACTTGGAGCATTAAAAACTAAGCCGTATAACAACACAAAAGGAAATTTAGTAAGTCCTTTACTTTTAAAACTAAGTTTAGGGATCTGTGCGTAGACAGAGAAAGATATAGACGCCTGCAAAGCATGTCGCAGAAAGAGACAAAAAATACGTCACATATTTAGGGTTACCGTGTGAAGGAAAATTAACCCTACAATTTTTCAAAGTGGACGACTAGAGGAAGCCTCAAAGTAACACTTGCCTAACTTTTTTGGTTATAATTTAGCAATTCTTAATTTTTTATTCAGTCAATTCCTTCTCTGAATGAGAGGAGAGTTGTGCCCAGCAGTGAGACGATAAAAAGGTTGATAATGATAGTGACAGCATCCGTGGCGTAGCGGTAGCGAACGCGGCCGCTGCGCAAGGAGGCGCGGGTTCGATCCCCGCCCAGTGCAAATATTTGTATGCATGGATATGAATAATTGAATTGGTCTGATCGTTACGGGTTGTTGGAGCCCTCAATTGGTCTAGTTGCAATGCTTCGATATCGCCTTGAGGTTGTGGAGGTCAGACGGCAGTCGCTTCACGGAAAATGTCGAAGTTTCGCCAAAATCAGCAGTTAGACTGGTAAAGCGGACCCCAGACTCCAGAGCTGGAAAAAGACTTCGGATGCGACTAACCCAGTCGCATCCGAAGCCTTTTTCCAGCTCTAACGCTGTGATGATGATGATGACGATGAATGATAATGATGATGAATTGTTAATTTTGTGTTTTCGTCATTTTCCGGGTACATCTGCGCGTAGTGAAAAATTCTTTCTCTGTCTACAGAAAACTAGCTTATGGCTCTCTGTGGAAACTGACTTAGCCCCGGGGGCGAAAAATGAACAGAAATTAGTGAAGTTAGAATAGAATAGAATATCAAGTCTTTATTATGTACAACAGACAAATTACAGTACCTAATTATGAAGATTTTACAATTTTATTTTTATGAAGATAGAATAGAACAGAATAGAATGGAATAGAATGGAATTTAATGGAACAGAATGGAAAAGAATGAAACCGAATGGAATAGAATGGATCATAATGGAATAGAATGGAACAGAATGGAACCGAATGGAATAGAATGGAAAAGAAGGGAACAGAATGGAATAGAATGGCACAGAATGGAGCGGAATAGAATAGAATGGAAAAGAATAGAATGGAATGGAACAGAATGGATTACACAGGAATAGATTGGAATAGAGTGGAATAGAATGGAACAGAGTGGAGTAGAATGAAATAGAATGGAATAGAATAGAACAGAATAGAACAGAATAGATCCGAACAGAACATAACAGAATAGAATAGAATACTCTTTATTATGTACACCATATAGATTACAGAATATAAATATAAAGATTTTACAAAGGGTGACACAATGCGCGGTCTTATCGCTAAGAGCGATTTATTACAGACAACCTTTGGATGGAATACTAAGGGGAACGAGAGGAAATAGTGTAGGTAGTCTACAGTGTAGGTACTATTTATATAGAATATACAATAGATATGTACGTTAAGTGTATCATACTAGTTTAAATATATATATTATGTTCATCTAATAAATAAACATCATACAAGAGTAAAATAAAAAAAATATATAATATGTTTAAGGAGAGAGGAAGTGCTTTTACAGAGAACGTTTAGGTTTGACGGAAAATGAACAGAAATTATTGAAATTAGAATAGAATAGCGACTCTACGTACACCATAGTTATTACAGAACATAATTATGAAGATTTTACAATTTTAAAATTCTTCATAATTTTAAAATAGTATAATTTTCATAATTATATTTTACAGATAACCTTTTAGTTAGCCTTTCTAGTTAATTCCAAGAAGTACGAATGATGGAACATTTTAAATTGGTCCCATTTCCCCTCTTCACAAACTAAACCAGATTTAAATTCAGTGCATCTTATTCTTTCTATTTCATTAAGAAAAGGACAGAAAATGAATATTAGTTTAATTAAAAATTTAGTTTAAAAAGTATACCAATTTATTAGTCCGCACCTGACGTCAATTAATTTTGTTTTTTTCGTAATTTTTTTTCAATACGAATTTGAAAACTAATTATATTTCTTCAAAAAATAATAATAAAAGAAACTCAATGTTAAAGCTAACTTGAGCAGGCGGTGAGCAGTGGGCAGCTCGCCGCCCGCTAAGGACCCGGCCCGAGTCGATGGCGCGTTGTTTCATTCGCACCTCAAAGAGATGTCAGCATATCGGGACGGGGTCCACGAAGACCGATGCCTCCTGGGTCAGGGTTGCGGGTTAGTTAAAAAAGAAACCGTGGCCCTGGTCGTTGTACAGGCAAGTTAAAAAACACGGGTGGGTTTTAGTCAGTAAAAATCTGACACGCCCTTCCCTTCCGCCCAGAGCGGGAGAAGTCATTTGATGAATTCCCATCCCAACAAAATGATTTTCTTTTACTTTCTACTGAACACAGGAGTTTATGACCCGGGGGGTTTTTGAAATACTTAATTTGACTTTATATTTTATACCAGGTACCAACATAATTATTATAGTATATATTTATACACATACATAGATTTTGTTAAGTTGTAAATAGAAGGCTTCTTATCGATTTTTTTTAAATTTCATTTAATTTATTTATCAAAAGTCTAAGAACATTCGCACACAAGTCATGCCACAGACAGACAGACACGTCAAACTTATAACACCTCTATAGAGTTGTTGTTTATGATGTTACTAACATAGTCCCTTGAGGTTGTAACTTGTATAGACAGTTATACTCCATTCGCCAAAGCAATGTGAATATGTGCACTCTTCTGGTCGTGCCTCGAAAAGCACGTTAAGCCGTTGGTCCTGGTTACCATACGACATCTAATGGCAGTCGTTACGGTTTATTTGGGCCCTCAAAAGTCCAACAATTGGTCTAACTGTGATGTTTCGATATCGCCAGATGGCAGTCGCTTCACGGAAAATATCGAAATTTAGTCAAAATCAGCATTTAGACTGATAAAGCGGACCCCAGACAAAGCTGAAAAAGGATGTGACTGAGGTTAACGCTGAAATGAGGATGATGATGACTCCATTCGCGATAGCAAAAAGTTTGTTTAGAGGGTACACTTTGTAATAAAAGTACAGTATTTAGATATACTGTGCTCTGTTACACATAAGATTGATGCTGAATTTTTTTTTAAACTTTGCCCCACATTAGGAGTTTCTCTTGTGTCGTGGATGCGTTTTGAAACATATAAATTCACATACAGAAACATCCAGACCCGGAACAACTACTTGTAGGTCATACAAATATTTCATCACTCGGGAATGGCAGCACAGCAGTCAATAGCTTAACCATTGCGCTAACCGTGCAGTTATACCTATACCATCTGTTACTGTTGTATCTGTTACCATCTGTATCTGTTAATCAACTCTTTTGAAAAATCTCTCCTTTGAAATTATGAGAGTAGTTTTTACATAATCTACTAGTGTCGATGTTAAAAACCTAAAAGAATCAGAGGTCAACCTCGCTCAACTGCCGTCTTCCTTCCTATTCGCTCAGTTTTTGTGAGTGTGAGTGAATAGGCTCTTAATAAACTAGCGCGCTTTATCATCAACGATCGCATCGCTGCTTACCATCACGCGGGAATTCGGTCAAGTGCTAGTATATAACTATAAAAAAAAAAAAGTCTAAAATCAAATCTGAAATGTTTCGTAATAAGATTTCGTTCTGGCAGCAGAATCTTTTTTTAATTTTGCTGGGTTATAATACCTTTCGCCAAAATACGTAAGCTGTGTTTGAATGTCATTCAATTGTGGACTTGTGAATGCTATCTTACTTACTTGCAGCCTAATCGGCGAACACATTTTTGTCAAATGATTGCGACTAGTTGGGATCGATTAGACCGCAGTTGATATTATTTTACTCTAAAATTATATCAACTCAACCAAACGATCCCAACTAATCACAATCATTTATTATTTGCTATTTTCAGTTTCATATTCATTAAAAAAATTGAATTCAGTATGAAAATTAGATGTTCCACATCCCTGCTTCTATGAACCTCTCTTGTCAAAATCTGACGCGGACGGAGTATAGGTATGTACATTGGGCTGCATTAATTGAATACCCCAGTTGTATTAAAATTAACTTGCTACAACTCTGCGATTCTCTTATAGGTGTATCATCCTTTAGAATAATACATACAAAGAGTAATCATATGCTCGGACGAGATCCGAATCATTGGTTATCTTTTGAATAAGTACCTCAAATTCTTAAGAATGTGTTTATTACGTTGTTAAGCAGACACATTTTTCAAACATATGGAATTAGCAATACGCTTCAAAATGATTCAAGCTGCACCCTAATTGCGTAACACTCTATTACTATCAATAGGAGTCATTCTGAAGCCAATTGCTAAACCATTGCTCCATATGTTCGGAAAGTGTGTCTGCTCAACTTCGTAAATAACGCAATGAATGTCGTTGAACTGTCAAGGTGAAACCCATTGCTACTGATAGTGTGTTATGAAATTACCATGCAGGTAGTAACAGTGTGTTACGCAATCACGGTGCTAGTCTAAAATATTTTTGTTCATTGTTATTTATCTATAAACTATCTGAGAAAATTTTATGTTTGAAGGGTATGTTTCAAATCTATTTACGAGCAAAAACATACATAATTTAAAAATCAAGATGTGTTTAAAAAATGTTCAAAATAAGCAGCTATCGCAGGTTCGAAAGTAATTTAATTTAATTTAATTTAATTTAATTTTAATTTTTTATTTTACAAATCACACAGATTGAGCTAGCTAAAGTAAGTTCGAGACTTGTGTTATGGGATACTAACTCAACGATACTATATTTTATAATAGATACATATATAGATAAACATCCAAGACCCAGGCCAATCAGGAAAAGATTGTTTCCCATCATGACCTGGACGGGGATCGAACCCGGGGCCTCCACGTCGCAGTCAGGCGTGTTGACCGCTGCGCCACGGAGACCGACAAACTATATATGAAAGTAAGTGCTTATAAGGGGGTACCCACATCACGGTGGAGCATACGGTGGTGGGCTGCCCAGCTTAGGCGGAGCGCCGCGTCGCCGTGTTCTCGTAGCGGCGATCGCCGGTGATCTCGCGTCCGGCCCTGGTGCAGGTCATGGTCCGGGGCGAAAGTGCACAGAAGGCCGTCAACTTCTTTTTCGACGCCTAGTAATGGTGGCAAAAAAAGGAGGCGAAGCGCGTGAGGGAGCGGGAATCTCAACGCCTTCACACGTCTAGCCGTCGCGGGATATACCCTGGTGGGGGGCCAACATCGTACTCCTGCCCACCGTAGACACAGGCTTGCGGGCGGTGAGCAGCGGGCAGCTCGCCGCGGGGTACGAACCAGGCGGATCGACGGCGCGTTGTCAGCACATCGCGACGGGGTCCACGAACATCGAAACCTGGGCCAGGGGGCGAATTAGATGAAAGAGAAACCGTGGACCTAGCGCACAGGTCAGTGAAGGAACACGGTAGGTTTACACTCATACTCGTCAAAATGAACCACTTTTACGATGGAACCATGCTTTTTTTTAGGTCTGGACGAAAAAACATCAAATAATCTCTCCCGTGGGTGGAGCGGAAGTTCGTACTGACTAAAAGTCAGTAAAAGTATAACACGCCCTTGCGCTCCGCCCAGAGCGGGAGAAGTCATTTGATGATTTCCCATCCAGAACAAAAAAGGGGTACCCACATCGTGACACTGACTGTATATGTATAACGAAAGGTACATTTTTGTACACGCAACAACGATGGACATTATAAGCACACGTAAGTATACATTATTTTGGCAAATAACGTGTTATCAATAACAACTAACAACAAATTTAAGTGGTTAACCGCTTTATAAATATGGTTTATATCATCATCATCATCTCAGCGTTAATCCCAGTCGCATCCGTAGCTTTTTCGGCTTTGGAGTCTGGGGTCCTCTTTAGCATTCTAACCTGCTGATTTTGGCTAAACTTCGATATTTTCCGTGAAACGACTGCCGTCTGACCTCCACAACCCGAAGGCGATATCTAAGCATTGCAGTTAGACCAATCGTTGAGGGCTCCAACGACCCGTATGGCATTCGTACGGTAACCGGGACCAACGGCGTAACGTGCTTTCCGAGGCACGACCAGACCAGTGCAAATATTCATATTCATGCATACAAATATTTGCGCTGTGTGGGGATCGAACCCGCGCCTCCTTGCGCAACGGCCGCGTTTGCTACCGCTACGCCACGAAGGCTGTCGTCGAAATATGGTTTATATCACTACATATTATATAACAAAGATTTGAACGTCGAACGTCCATTAATTAAAATCTCTGAAATCTAAATAATTGAAGTCAGTGGGGCAATTCTCATATAGACAAAAACGTTCATAGTCTGACCTCAGTAAACATGCCGCGATGCTCCATGCAATTTTAACATTGATAGTTGATGA
Source organism: Sesamia inferens (assembly GCA_037179545.1). Classification (NCBI taxonomy): domain Eukaryota; kingdom Metazoa; phylum Arthropoda; class Insecta; order Lepidoptera; family Noctuidae; genus Sesamia; species Sesamia inferens. The sequence goes on from CM073930.1 coordinate 18,297,477, forward strand.
GGTGAGATTACGACTACATTTTAATTAATACAAGAAGCTACACAAGTCCACCAATTCACCAAGTAACCACCAACACCAAAACCAACACACCACCACTAATTAGGTAACTACATGGGTACCTTATTGTAATTGTTAAATTATGCTTTCCTAACAAGAAGCACGATCTATGTACACACAACATGGGAGAAGTAATAAAATATTTAAATACACAAAAATTTAATATACTCAATATACTTAGGCATCATCCATAGCTTTATATTAAAATTAGACTCTCCCACAAAATACCAGGGAGTGTTTTAAAAAATCCGCTGAATTCGTCTTTTCCGTCAATTTAAGTCGGCGCGCTGATTGAACGAGATAAGAAACTTTTTTAGCTGAAAGTGAAGCTAATCATTCAAGATTAGCTATGTAGCTGCAATGTGGCGAGGATAGCCGGTTTTACCTACTTAACTGTGGAACTATTACGTTGATATTACTCACACCATTAATGTGATTATCGAGACCTTATTTCAATAAAGTCCAAGGGACTCTTGGAAGGGGATTCGTGGCTAAGTACTGAATGGGTGGATCCATCGGGTTAAGCTGTGCTTACCGGGATTGATCCGTGGATGGATGGCCTTCTTTACATAGCGAGACTCCTCCGTGTTTCAGAAGGCGATGGTCCTGGCTGGATTAATAATTTTTACAGGCATTACGAGTCGTCAGAAGTCCGAAGGTCTGTCAATTCTTAGCCTTACTGAGAGGTATCGTATAACTATCCAGTAATAATAAAGGTCGGATAGACTTTAACCCCATGTAAAATATTTACTGGTATTTAGGTGCATCCAGTTTCTCTGGAAGCCGTTACCTTTATAGTAGGGAAAAGGTTAGACAGTACTTGATTTCAATAAAATGCGAGGTATAATTTAAATAATGTGTTGGTCCCGAAAAGGACCACACACATACTCATCAAAATGAACCACTTTATGATGGGACCATGTTTTTTTAGTCCTGGATGGGAAATCATTAAATGACCTCTCCCGTGGGCGGAGCAGAAGGGAGTGTCAGACTTTTACTGACTAAAACACACTCGTGTTTCTTCACTTGCCTGTGCGTCAAGGCTACGGTTTCTTTTTTAACCAGCCCGCAACCCTGACTCAGGAGACATCGGACTTCGTGGACTCCTCCACGATGTGCTGCTATCTCTTTGAGGTGCGCGTAAAACACAATGCGGCGTCGTTCCGGGCCCAGGTCCTTATCTGGTGGCGAGCTGCACACTGCTCGCCGCTAGCAAGCCCGCGCCTGCGGTGGCCGGTAGTTCAATATTGTCTACCTATCAGGGGGTCTCCTGCGAATGGGATCATGCCGGATATCATCATCATCATCATCATCAACAACCTTTTTATCGTCCCACTGCTGGGCACAGGCCTCCTCTCATACAGAGAAGGATTGAGCGTAATCACCACGCTTGCTCAATGCGGGTTGGCGATTTCAGACTTATAAAGTCCAGGTTTCCTCAAGATGTTTTTCTTCGCCTTCAGTCATTGGTGTCCAGGATATACTTAGAAAGTTACATTGGTACTTGCCTGACCTGGAATCGAACCTGCGCACTCATACTTGAGAGGCTGGTGTTTTGACCACTAGGCCACCACGACTTCATGCCTGGTATACTCGTAAGTAAAAAATCTATTGCCTACATTTTGTCCAGTTATGCAAACTATATAAGTTGAGTACGTTTCTACTCAAGATAAGTACACAGCTGTTCAGTTACATTTACTCAGTTCTATTCAAATGTTAATATCTAAATATCAATCTTGTACTTTTGCAAATACAGTTGAAATTAATTTAATTATGCATCGTTATACTGAATCGGTTCAGATTAAAATACTGATAGGATTGCACGCTATGTGCAATTTTGATAACAAAGTCACGCCAATCTGTAAGTAGCATGAAATTTTATTTATTTATGCCTTTTTGTGATCGTTACCACCTCTGACAAGGAGCAGCGGGGTAATTGCGTACTAGGAACATAATAACAGTAACAATGACATTCATTTTGACAGTTACACAACGTTAATTGCATTATTTGCGTGAATGAGCAAACAATTGTTTTGAAAATATGAAGCAATATCCTTCAAAATTATTCCGGCGGGATTGCGGTGAACTCTAGGTTATAATTTAAAAAAAAAATCAGCTTATAATCCAAAGCGTGTTACGCACTTAGGGTGCTGGGTAACATTTAGTTTAGGCGACTGTATGGACTCGCACCTAGATTTCTTTTCTTTGCATGAAAATGTTAGTTAGTGGTAGATAGCGTTTAAGGGCAATAAATAGCCTGGCTTATTAAATCAAATTTGCTAAATACTATTAGTAGGAACTCCCCTCAATCTGTCATGCAGATTTCGTCAGCAAATACAGCGGATGAGATCTTTTTAAAAATCTGATTGCTAGTTGTGTCTTTTTTTAAATTCTTTTGTAAAAGCATGTATATACGTAACTAACGACCCGCCCCGGCTGCACGGGTGCAATGCTGATACTAAATACACTACAGAAAAACTGTGAATGTTGTATAAGAAACATAACGGCCCGCCGCGCTGGCCGGTCGAAACCAACGTCCCGCAATTTTTTAATCTGTGATATGTTCGAAAATATTCATTTAAATCATATGCTGTAAAGAACGATATAGATCTATATTAAATCACCAAGTTTTAAGGGGTTAAATTGAATAAGAATTAATGCTGTATTAGTTAAAATCGCTTCGAAAAATTAACCAATATTTGTCGTAAAAAGTAAATGACAAAAAATTTTATTGTGGGATATCCATAAAACTTAAACTTTTCTGTAGACCTTTTCAATGTGTACAATGTTTAGTAGTATCAATATTTTGATAAATCTCGTGGGTTTCAGCCTGCGTTCCACTGCAAACGCGAAACAAAAAATTTACAACATCACATTAGAAACCTCAAACATAATAGTATTTTTCCACCTATCTATTAAAAAAATTAAAGAACCCCATCAAAATCCGTAGTGTAATTTTAAAGATTTTATCATACATAGGGACATAGGGAAAGAGAAAGCGACTTTGCTTTATACTATGAAGTAGTAATACACGTACACTACTCACCGCAGCTGTACGAATAAAAGACAAACAACATTCCGGGCAAAGAAGACAGCCGACAGACTTACGGAACTGTCACTTACTATTTATAACTGTCTCCATTTTACATCGTATACTGTTTAGTTATGCAACTATTAAGTACTTTGTAGAGATGCACTTCCTCGGTTCATTGCGGTACTAAGCTGTTTGGGATTCCAGAACAAAATATGATCGCTGCAAAAAACAACTATTATTCTAAAAATTAGCTTGAAGTTTTGATTTGTCATCCATTTTTGATGTTTAAATGTCGTATTTTATCGTGTTCATCACTATACATAGTATTGTATAAAGACATGTGTTTTTTTTAAAAATGAACAGACAGCTGTGCTGCTGGGGAGTTTGTTCCGCCACTTCTTCTTCCCAGCGAAAGCACTAGGAAGTGTCGATGGATGGGCGTTTTGGGGGACTGTCTTATGTAATATTGACGTTCAAAAAGTGCTGATTCTCAGCCTAATTTGAATAAATGACTTTTGATTTTGATTGATTTTGATTTATATAAATAAACTCCGTAACACGCTCAGTGTCGGGAGTCCTCCCGGAGGTTCCCTGAAACCATATAGGTACCAATATGAGATGTCGGAAGCCCTCCCGAAAGGCTCATAATAAATTTTCTTGTAGGATTTTCTTAGCGAATACAGCACAAACTTTCGCATTTATAATATTGTTAGGAAGTGGTAGGCCATAAAATCTGTCACTTCAGCACGATTTCATTGTTATTTCATTGTCATTGTGCGTAAAAGTTCGTAATCTACTAAATACCATAATGATCGATCAATTATCGTCTCGTAATTTAATGGTGATAGAATGACATTGCGGGTCTGGTTGTTTGTATATGTGAGTTTATATGTTTCTAAACGCACCCACGATACAGGAGTAGGTAATTCCTAGTATGGTGTAAAGTTTTAATAAAAAAAAACTCATCGACCATTCTGATACTATGGTAATAGCAAACTAGGGCCCCAGGAATAACTACGAAAAATAAATACGAGTAGGTAAACGTTTAAAAAATACATGTTGTTTGAAATAACGTTTATACCAAAAATACAGTTATGACGAGTTTTGTCAATTTGTGTATTTTTTTATTACATCACGTCTCTAGCCCACTAAAACACGTAGGAAATATTCTTAAGTATACTTCGAACCTAATGACGATGACCTTCCTCGGTGATTCACTTTAGCTCAAAAGTAGGTAATGCAAGTGACAAACCACGTACAATACCTTTGTGTGACGGTATGGAGCATGAACTCTATGAAAAGTGGTCAGAGTCGAAAGTATTAATGCGCCCAAAGTAAAGTCAGCCTCAAAACAATTAATGTATACTATTTTTGATACAATATTCTTCTTCATCTCAGCGTTAATCCTAGTCGTATCCGAAACATTTCAGCTTTGGAGTCTAGGGTCCGCTTTACCAGTCTAACTGCTCATTTTTGGCAAAACTTCGATATTTTTCTTGAAACTACTGCTGTCTGACCTCTACAACCCGAAGGCGATATCGAAGCATTGCAGTTAGACCAATTGTTGGACTTTTGAGGGCTCCAACAAACCATAACAACTGCCATTAGATGTTCGTATGGCAACCGGGACCAACGGCTTATCCTGCTTTCCGAGGCACGACCAGACCATTGCAAATATTCATATTCATACATACAAATATTTGCACTGCGCGGGGATCGAACCCGCGCCTCCTTGCGCAGCGGCCGCGATCGCTACCGCTTCGCCACGGAGGCTGTGTTTTGATACAATATTATGGAACAAATATTGCATAAACAATTTAATGAATTCTTGCTGTCGTTTTGAGGTTGACTGTACGTATGATGATGCTGTTTTGTTTTCCCTTTCATAAATATTGGATCAAAAGTGAAACAAGTGAAGTGTACAAACACGCGATTCGGATCAAAGAATCTCTACAGGTAAACATGCAATTGAGAATTCAGCGTCAGTGAATCTCGGAATTTCGGTCATTGCCAGACCCGTGCGGTCGACAAGGGGCTGTGCGGCAAAAGGTACTTAATTGTGGCTTTGGTGAATCAGTTATCTTCACTATGCTCCAACTTAAAACTCTGGCTCAGTCCCAGCTTGACCTATTTAAGTCAAGATACAGAACTTTACGAGAGTTTATTAAACAATTCAAAATTGTAGAAACATTATTACTCTAGATTATTTATAGATATCCAGACAAAAAATATCAGATAAGAATACAGAAACATGTAAAATAATTAATATTGTAGACAAGAAGATATTATACAAACAAAAATATTTAACAAGCTCGCTACTCAAAGAACATCAAAGAAATTGTCTAATTGTATTAAAGTCTAAACATAGGAAATAATCAAAATATTGTAAACACTTTAATATACTTAAATTACGTTCTATTATTTACACAGTAAATGCCATTAAATATAATTACAAAAACATAAAAATCTTCTAACATTTCTGAGTGTCATAATTATCCGGCTTCTCATTAATAAACGCTTTAGCGGCATCCTCTTCCATTTCATGGGACTCTTTGAAATAATTCTCTATTTCTTGTAAGGTTTTATCTTTGGTTTCAGGTAAATATTTGAACAAAATAAATGCAAAAATGGAAGCTGATACACCATAGAACAAGAACGCGCCTGGCAATGTGAGTGCTTTAAATATATGCGGCGACAGTTTTAGTACAGTTGCCATTAACAATTCAGAAAACAATGTAAGTATAAGTAGCGATGAACTTTTGTACCTCAAAAATATTAATTCACCGAAGATGGTGGATGGCATTATCATCGGCCCACATGTTATTGCAACTGAGAAGGAAGTCAGTAAAACAATTGAAATTATCTTATTTTCTAATATGACTCGCAAATGAATTAGATACAGATATAAAGATATTATGAACAAAAACGTGATTCCTAGAGCTGACGACGATAACAATAGAGTTCTTCTGTTTATTAACTTTGATAAAACACAGCCGATCTGCATACCAGCTATAGTAACAGCGTCTAAGATAAGCATACCGGTATAAGCAGCTGACTCGCTAGCAGTTATTTGACTGATCAAATCTACAGCATACATAGAACAGACCAACTTGCCAGAGAAATGATATAATGCCATGACAGCCATAGAGAGCAATAGGGGTTGATAGAAGCCTTTAGCAGCAATAGTTTCTTTGACTATTCGAAGTTTATACCACGAAGTAGATTTTACTCGCGCCGCGCACTTTCGGAGATATTCTTTCTGAGATTTTATTAAGCTCTCGAGTTCCTGTTCTGAATCTTTGTCATACCCTTTCAACCAATGATGCGCAATGGCACATTCTTCGAAGCGTCCATTCATTGCTAGCCATGACGGTGATTCAGGCATGATGACGGCAGTTAAGGAATAAAGGCAGCACACAAACGCGATGATAGCAATGTTCTTCCAATGGCTAAAGGTTCCTGTCACATTTGCAATCCACACGCCCCAGAAAAAAATTGAGGACTCAATCATCATGAACACGCCTCGGTATCGCGGCGATGAGTATTCCACAATGATGACGATGAGAACTGTCATGTTACTGGCAAGAGTTACACCTTGAAGTATTTCACTGATGAGGATGTGTAGCGCACTGGTACTACAGTAGAAAACAATGAAGCTTACTATCGTCAATACTGTTACTATTAGGAACGGAATTTTCCTTCCTACGTATTGTGTCAGAATTGGAAGAATGATGACCCAGGGCATGGAGCTGTACCCAAGAACAGAAGCTGAAAAAAAAATAAAATATGCGTTAGATGATTGAAATTGTGATACAAATCTTCATTGAAATTGGATTCTCACAAATTGACAGTAAATAAATCAATTGTTTTGATTTCAAATTCCAATGTTTTGTTTGTCTTTCCTACTAATGATTATTGTTTTTATCAATAAACAATTAAGTTGTTTAGAGTAGTTAATTTAGTAAATATAAACATGAATATTATTACACAACCAAGACGCCATGTCGTCAGTCAGTGGTTCAGTTGCATTTGCTTCTTTCCTCAGTTGTGGTATGAGGACTGTAGGTGCTCCGAAACATAGCCCAAGCACGAAATATATCGACGTGCATACTGTGCATACGTAAAACTGGAAACACAAACATTTTATGATTACTACAATTCATATGCATTACTTAGGGTATTATAATAAAATGCATAATTCAAGCAAGTCAATGACTTTACATAAGATTTGAAATAATATAAATATAGACCAAAACAAATTGTTTTCCACTCAGCAATGTTTCGGTGGACTAGTATAATTTGAAACTAATGAAGTTTGAAAAACATTTTGCATGGACATTTTTCTGTATATTTGCGTAAGCAGACTGAATTCATCAATATCAACGTTTCCTTTTTTTTCTGTATTCGAAATGCAGAATACACAATTCAAAGTCAAGTACAAAGTTCATCAAAGTAAGCAGTACACTAGGTTATCAATCATAACAATTTATATTCTTTTTACTCTATCCTAGAAATTTTAACTAAAAAACATATGATATTTACTAACTTGTCTTAAAAATGGCTGCCACAAAAACTTCGCCCGCGTCAGACTTTCTTCATTGTCATCATTCTCAGTACCCTCTCTGGTACCGTTTTCCATCTTTGATAGAAAAAACGCAATCTACAGGTTTTACTTTTTAAATAATAGTTCAACAATCGCGAAGTGACTTCTGAAACAAATAATTTCCTTATAACAATTTGTTATTCAAGAGGTACCCTACCTATATTTCATTTACATGTTACCTACATTCGTCAATATTTCAATAAAAGGTTCAATCAAACATTCAAAGAATTGCTATTGTTACGAAACTGTACAAATACAGATGTTATTGTGTACACATTTTTGTTGTTTTTACGATAAATACAAATAAATATGTCCCACGTCAAATCTTGTTAGTACAGAACAAATTAAAGGTTTTGTGTAAAACAATGACTAGCCGGATACGATATTTATCATTGAAATATCACCATTATATGTTTTGAGTCAATGCTAATTTATAGTAGGACAGTGGGGCAGTCGCTGGAAGCCGATCCCAATATAATTTGGAAAAGATTAGGTATGAAGTTGATGTTGGAGCCAAGTAACTATCTCCATTAATGTTTATTATTTCCACTGTATTCCACCTAAATTTTCAACGTTACACTCGTAAGGGAATAGTTTAAATAAATTGCAAGATTTTTATAACATCCGAAAACCACAACACACGAATAAATCCTCACCATGTTTTCCTTTAAAGCCAAGAACCAGAAAATTATTTCGATATAACACACATTTTAAAAGTCATGCTTATAAATTTTATGAAAACCACTGATCACAGGTAGACGCAGGCAGAAACAATCGATGTCTTTAGTGCACTCACACTGAATCGGATAACTTCACTAATAAGGGGAACACATTGACGCGAAGATACGGTGTGTATGTATGTTTGACCAAGTGCGCGTTTCAGTATGAGCAAGATCGACCAACGTAGCACAAATAAATAGCTTTATCACTGTGTTACTTATGATTATTTATTGCATATACAAAATTATTTATTATATTTATACTGCAACTACCTCGGTTTTTGCAATTTGCTTAGCAAATGTATTTACCTATACATTTCGCGCCTATCAGCCAATTACCCACTAAAATTACATTTCTTATGCAATTCGGCATAATATTAATTAAGTCAATTAATACAATACATGTTGTAAATATTTATAAATTTAATTGGTTGGCACAATTTTGTTACATTAGGTAGGTACTTCTTTAAAAGTAAATAGTTTCTTATTTGATAATATACCTACATAATTATCCACAATAAAATAAATATGGAACTACGCATCTGTGCCAGTAACTTTTTTTTTTGTGAGTAACAAAGTTTTATAGATTAAACAACTATATAGGAGACATTGGAATAACACTTGAATGAAATTACACCATTATACTCACACGCATTTAAGTCGGACTCCGCAAATGGTTGTTATGGAAAGATTCGTCAGAACAGTGTAAACAATAACACGAAAGTACATACCACCATCTAAACGCAACTGGATATAGGTAGGTAGCATTAACACTGCTCGCAATTAGACAGATAAAAATGCCAGCAACATTGTGACAGCGAAATATTTCATGATAAGTAGGTACATGCACCCGCATTTAACTAACGACTTTTATTCAAATCAAATCAAAGCATTTATTTCAAATAAACCAGTTACAGGCACTTTTGAATTGTCAGAAGTTCGGTCAGTCAGTAAGGTGAAGCTAGTCGCCCATTCCAAAAAGTAGGTACCTATGGAGAAGAACGGGCAAGAAACTCCATGGACACTCTTTTAAAATATCAAGCTATTAATACAAATATTTGATTACATCATTCATTTTGAAATAAATCGTGTGAGAACGATGCAGAAATATATTGTACGCTGAGAGCGTCCATTATGGAAAAAAAAACAACAATTCAGAAATTAAAATACGCCGTAGCAGCTAAGAGATGACCAGTCCCCTCTGACGGCGTCCGTTCACGAACATGACGTATGGATCAGCATCATTCAGCTCAACCATATTGAAGGGAACCTAATGACCCAACACACACGCCACCACCAGCGAGACATTTGAGTGAGCATGACATACTCTCAACAGCCATAGCACTATCAAGTCAATAAACGACTAACCCAACAAATAGATGCTTTACAGCAAATAGATCGTGCTCACACGTGTTCCATGCAATTATACAATACTAAGTAATTGAATCTACACAATGCAAAGACAGTTTTGTCCAAGGTTCAGCAGCTCCAACGGTGTTCCCGAATGCTAAGTTTAGCTCCTGTGCAGCTGCACCAGTGCCGAATACCCCTGTCAGCGATGCAATTCCGTAACGTACAATATGCCTGGCTACATAGTGTGTACTGGCTTTGAGTTAAGAAAAAACAAACAATTGCAAATTTAAACTACGAGAGGAAAAATCAAAGAACATTCAGTGTAAGCATAGAAATCGGACGCAGCTCAAGCCCAAGCCTTTTTGTCGTCAATATAATCTTTAACACTATAAAATGCTTTCTGACACAACTTACGTTTAATGAAGCATTTGAATTTATTCAGGCTCAGATCTTGAACCACCTCTGGAAGTCTATTGTAAAAATGTATACATTGGCATCTAAAAGAGCCACCTATTTTCTTGAGCCTTGTTGTAGGTACAATAAATTTGTGCTTGTTTCTAGTATTTATACTATGGACATCACTGTATTTTTTATACAATTTTATATTTTTATGAGCATACAAAAGATTTTCATAAATATATTTATTTTAATCCCAATTAATGATTAATTAGTATCATATAAAATACGGTATAAAACCAAATTACGGGGAAAAAATCAAGTAATCGATTTTTTTTTCAGGCTTTTCACAGCTAATCCTCTATCCTAATCCTTTTCCATACTAGATTGGAATCAGAGTCCAGTCTGACCGGATGCAGCAGGATTTACACGAAACGGCTACTTTCAACAACTAAAAAGTGAAAAATTAAAAACCTTTTTTTCCAAACCACACTACAAAGTATAGAAAAAAATAATCTCGGAAGTCGGTGGCAGACACGGAAATGCAAATACCAAAGACACCGACTTTGTAGTACTTATTGTTTAATAATAATACAAAAATTCTCACCTGATATTTGCCATCATTTCCTTCAAACTGCAAGTGAACTGGAAACACACATTTACATATTCCCTGGATATTATAAGCGTGAGAGTTTTAACTGGCAGTAAATCGAAATATAGATGTTATATTACACACACGATTGGCTGAATCACTGGCTTCCGCGACTTTGACAAAATCTTCGTTTTTAAAAACAGATCAGATGGTTAGGTTATAAGTAAACACGAGATAAGAGCAAAAGATTAAAATAAACCATTTTAATAAAAATTGTGAAAGAACGTTTGTCTTATTGAATCGCAGGCTGATTGAACCATTCCAGATTTTCCAGAATCGTTAATTAAAGAAGTCAAAGGTTATTTATAACGTGAACTTCATCTCTTGCATCTCAAAGCTGTCTGATAATGTCTAGAATGGGCTTAAACACACAATATCTATATTTAGTGGTAACAAGAAGATCGGAATGGACACTAACGAGTGCCCGATGAGATAACAACTGACTCTGTCTTGATTCGCTTCAGTGTTCGAGTTGAAAATAACATATATATGTATGTATACTTAGCTGTGCTAAAAGCGCGTCTGTAGATGTTCACAGAATAGATGCGTATTTTTAATGCGTCCACATTCCGTGGTAACACATCAACGGAATCTAGGGATACCTTAATTTTAAAATATGTGAGTATAGTTTTAATATCATTTTAATTTCCATTAAAAGTTTCTATACCTACAGATAGAAACTTCATTTATTCTATTTTCAAAATTTAAAAATGTAAATGAAAAAACAAAATACAATCTAAATACAGCAGCAAAATTTAAACTATTTTATTGATATTATGAAAATGGAATTAGATTGTTTTTCTTTTTCAATTTACCGTGCCGCGTAAGTTTTAAAAATCATGTCACGTCGTCATTTCAGTCGAGATGAAATGTTACGAGCCGTGAGCATGTTAGAAAATGGTACTATTTAACGCGTCGTTGCTAAGGCCCTACACACCAGCCAAAATGTGTTATGAAGTTTTTGGTCACGTTAGCGCAGTACAGCAAAGGTAATATAAGCACAGGTAATAGGAATACGCAGAATAGGTTTACATTATAATATAATATCGCCTACATTTAGGGAAAAAAAGTCTGCTTATTCTCATCTGCCATCAGAATTGGCTTGTATCCCAAAAAATAATTTAATGTCTATCAGATAGATTTATAAAAAAATATTGAACACGTATTTTTTATTTTTTATTTCATTCAAATACTTAGGAAGATATATTGATTTGAAATGTCGCATGACGTCACGCCGTGGTTCAAAGTATACCACGGCGTAACGTAATCAGCCCCCACTCCGTAACTTTAATACGCTATATCTTATTAGTTTTTGATAATTTCGACAAAATAAAAAATACGGGTCTTAATTTTTACTATTATCTATAAGACATTTCTAATTATTTTTTTAATTTCATACCTTGGATACAGCCCTATTCTATTTTTAAATTTTCAATGTATTTATTTTGAAAAACACATTGATTTAAAAGTTTGCAAAAAATGTGCGTAATGGAGTATTAAAACTATGGAGTTCACGCTGTGTGAGCGTGCATCTCGTTCGATGTTCACTGCACAGGATAGATGGCAAGCAGCACATGAGGTATTTATTTGCTTTATATTAGTTGCAGTGGAAGGATAACTAATAAGAATCATCATCAACATCATTTCTGCCGAAACACGTCCACTGCTGGTCATAGGCCCCCTCCAAAGATTTCCACGACGACAGGTCCTGCGCCTTCCAATTCCAACGGTTTCTCGCGACCTTCATTAGGTCGTCGGTCCACCTTGTCGGGGGCCTACCCATACTGCGTCTTCCGGTGCGTAGCTCAATATCACTCCAATCGATTTTGGTTAATTTCTTATGTGATAGGATATACTTTCAGTTTCGTCCTATAGAAATTTTATCAATACCGGTTCAGTAGTTTGGTTTATAAACCAAAATTACCGGTAATAATTCAAGTAAACGGATTTTATCACAGCTACAGCTATATGCCTAGCCTTTTCTAAACTATATTGGAGTCAGCGTCCAGTCCAGCTGCTACCAAAACTAAAAAAGTGAAAAAGAACTTTTCCAAAAAACAATACTACCGACTTCTCAAAAAACAATACAGAAAGTAGGTATAGAAATAAGTAATTTCGGAAGTCGATGGCAGAAACGGAAATACAAATACCGAAGACACCGACTTTTTAGTAGTTAGTATTTAATGAGAATAAATAACAAGAATATATAACTATAATTAAAAATGATACTTAATAACTTCTGCTCGCTAAACTTAGTTTTTCTTGACAATATCACGAGTAAATATAATAATTGTCTGTATAAATGAAAACGTCAATAAATAACTAAGTTCACGGCACTAGTTTCGTAATGTAAATTCGGCTTTTTATAAAAGAAAAATTAGTTTCGCGACTCGTACATTAAAACTTCGGTATCTGGGCTACCCTCACATTTTTCTCCACATCAAAAACTGACGGTTCCGAGTTTGTGTGGCAACCCTCTTAAGCAACCCCCTTTCACATATCATTGAAAGTCATCATTTTCACATGTATCATTTATAAAGGCACAGAATTAAACATTATACATGTATTTATTTATTTTTTATTTATTAGAACAAAACGCATTGCACATTAGTAATGTCCTTTATTACAACGTATGGATATCAGACTCTGAAGTGCTCAGCACCAAATGTGCTGAAAGTGGCCCCTAGTAGGATTTTAATATATATATAACTTAATTTTTACCGGAAACAAAAATACTTATATCCACAAAGCAAAGAGATAGCAACCTAAAATCATTAAACATTTATAGCTATCCTATGACTAGTGACTAGACTCAACAAAACACAAATGTTTTAATGTAACAAAACAACAAACAACTAAGATCTTTGAAAACATCGGTCATTCTAAAACAACGACTATCATTTGTCTTGCATAGTTTAAGATATATACCTTACTATAGGAACACAGCTTTACAATTATCATCAATAACTTAGCCTAAAGAAATAAACCTATGCTGGACATAGGCCTCCACAAGCATTGTCTACAGTAGCAATGGGTTCCATTTTGACAGTACAACATCATTAATTGCGTTATTTACGTTGTTGAGCAGACACACTTTCCGAACATATGGAGCAATGGACTAGCAATTGGGTTCAGAATGATTCCAACTTATAGTAATAGAGTGTTACGCAAATAGGGTGCTGTTTTGTTCTTCTCATATCCAATGGATTGCTGCGGTCTTAGTCCTGTCAAATTAGCTAACGCTATTTCTTAGTTATCGTTTTAATCTAAACACTCTATAGAGTATGTTTATTTGCCAAGACTAAACTATTATGTATGTTTTGTCCTTTTCATAATAAAATAGAAAGAACGGCTCAAAAACAAATGTTTTGTACTAATTGCATTCCAAGAATAGCAACCTAGTCTGATATTCGAATTTGCTCTGATAAACACTATAAGCAGCTTATATACGAGTACGTGCTGCACTCAGTTTCACAGAATAAGAGGAAATCGTCGCCGCAAGACGTCGAAAGTTGCCTAGTAAAATCCACTAATTTATATAATTTACTATCTCTGTGAAAATTAAATTGACTTCTACAATTTATTCTTGTATTTTATAGTTATTTTCTAACTATGTATACAATATCTTGCACTTCCCATATTTCGTCTTAGCATCACCATAAAGTTGACTGATAGAAAATATCTCCTAAAATACGTCCACAAGTTTTAAGAATATGAAAAAAAAAATTACATGCATATTTTTCAATATGTTCGGTCTTCATATCTGTAATACGTTTTACCAAAACAATCAAGCTTGCATTCATAGACATAGGTATACCACAGATCACACATAGAACTCCCCACCACATTCCCCCTTATTCATAAACACTGCTTAGAGTTAACTACTGATTAGCGATTTTTTAAACATACATTTTAGACGCTTGCATGTCACTTAACTTTAAAAATCGATTATGAATAAACCCCTTAAACACTGTGGTGTTTATTCATAAAGGATGATTTAAGTTAAGTGACGTTAAAAGGTCAAAAACGTATGGTTAAAGAATCGCTAATCACTCGTTAACTTGAAGCAGTTTTTATGAATAATGGGGATTAATTCCCATATACAGACAACGGGCTGCCACTGAGAAATTCTAAATTAGAAAAAAGCCAATAGCACTTTTCCTGACATAGGAATTGGAATCAGCACCACAAGCTCAACAGCAGCGTTAGGCCCACCCGGTGGTCCTCAAAAAAGCTAGCTTATACCTTGAATTTCTCTTCTCTAGACGAATATTCAGTAACAATTTATTACTAAGTGTTATGCTAGTTGCCATGCAACATTCCCAACATTATTCTCCTAATTAATAGCAGGATTGCGTTAATGCTGCAATAGAAAACAATAAACCCGACCAATGTATTTATGCAAATGATTATGAAGGGTATTGTTGTACATAAAAACTTGTTACCGTGGGTATTGCGAACACCCGTTGTAATGCAGTGTAGCCGTGAACTATGTATACTGGAAAGAATAAGATCTTAAATTGTATTTTAAAAGCAAATATTTACATGCAACATGGTTTGCTAAGTTCTTTTTTATACTGGCCTACGCTGTCCCACCTCTGGGCAAAAGCCTCCCTTTATGAAGTGAAAATAGGCGAGAACACTTCTGATCTTTTCCTTTTGTTTTCTTTGGAGTTAATGTCAAAAATTCTTTGTTTTCTTATGGCTTTGACCCGCAACATATCGGGTCGGACAAAATTACCCGACATGGTCATACTCGAAATACGGTCATACTTCCGGGTACTTCCTTGATGACTATATTATTAATGGCATGTTGTTATCAAAATCAGGAAAGAAATAGTGTTAGTTATAGAGAATTTCAATAATTCGTATTTTAAAAACTAGATGAGGTCAGCGTTATGCAACGTCGGTTGTTATAGCTAAGTCAAGACAAGGACGATCAATGGTTCTTTAAAAATTAAGTATTTAAAAATATTAAAATAACAGATGAGCATTATATAGTCTAATAAACATAATTAATAAGCAAATTGGCACCCTACCACCGCATAGATCCTACGTAAATTTCTATCTCACAGGTACTTCTAATAACTGTAAGTAAGTTGTTTTTGAATTGAAAAAATTGGTAGTAACTTCGCTTAACAATTATTGTCATGATTGGTGCAATGATTAAGCGATTGAATGCTGGGCTGCATGTCGCGGATTTTATTCCCGCACAGAACAAATATTTGTATGACAACTCATACAAATAGGTGTTCCGAATCTGGCTGTTTGTGTATGTGAGTTATATGTTTGTAAACGCACCCACAATACAGGACAAATTCCGAGTGTGGTGCAACGATTAAAAAAATCTGCCTAAACAAATATGTAGAAGTGTAAAGAATTTGCATCATAATTTTCAAGTTCTATCAAGGAAATTTCGCTTTTCCCCTGAATCAGGAGACTCAGAACAGAGGTTCAAGCCAAATTTCTCTAAAAGTACTGAGCAAATTTTGAGTGGCTCTAAATTTCCTAGAAAGGGCTTATACCGGCCAATTGAATAATATCACGGTGAAAAGTATTGAATTGATTGGAATAACTCCACGCTCATTTCAGTCAAGTTTTCACGGTCAGATGGTTACAGAATCACAGTGCAGCTATTTCCAATTACACCACCAAGATACTGGCAGCCTACTAGGTGGTAGGCCATAACATCGCCACCGGCAGATGTTACCACCCACCAGACAAATTCTTGCTGCCAAGCGATTTGTTGTGTTCCGGCGTGATGTCTGGAGAAGCCGTACGGAGGACGGGTCTGAGCAATTGTGTTGCGATGTGTGCCTTGTCCATCAAATGTTGTTGTGTTGAGAATTTGATCGTGGAGGGTCTTCAGATCAATCTCACTCTGGCGCAGCATCGTTGGTGGTGTTGATGGGTACATTGCATTTACCTCGCTTAAATGGCATCTTCCTGCCTATTCAATCAGTTGTTTTTTTTTTTTTTGAGTGAATAGGCTTCTATTAAAGTGGCGCGCTCTACCATCGGCGATTGCATCATTGCTTGCCATCGGGCGCTAGTTTATAACGATAATTAAAAAAAAACTATTTGATTCCTAAAATTTGCTATCCCGGTTTTAGGTTAAAATCTGTAAATACTCCGAAATAAGGTCCTCACAGGAAATTTGCCTACATAGCAATTAACAATCATTCAACAGGCTGTCTAGTCAGAAATTACACGATATTAATTACCTGTTTTGCCTTGTCTCTGACAACAAAGAGCTGTCGTAAAAAACTGACAACGTTTTCGATTTTCGGAATTGTGAATAGAGTTTATTGGGCTTCTGAGATAACATTGATTATTATTCGATTCGGGGTACAGCTATACAGAAAAGCCCCCAAAAATACATAACAAGATATAGGACATAGATATAACAGATTTCGATTATAGACAACATAGTTGTTTTTCTTGAATTTGTTTGGACCAAACTTCAGAAATGCTGCCATTAAGACTTCACTTGTGCCGGTGATAAATGTTATGCAAGATGTGAGGTGATGTTTCTACTGAGAGACACAGCATACACACCTATATAATGATCAAGCACTAATAAAACACATACACACTAAATTACTTTATCATTTATTTTAATATTATTCGCATAAAAGTTACATATACCTACTATGTTAAGTAGTGACGAACTGAACTATATTTATCTACGGAGTTTCTTTTATTACTATATTATTCTTTTCTCTTTGTGTTCTAACAAGTCTTGTGAAACCTCTTCAGACTCCAGTGAATCCTTAAAATAGTTCTCTATTTCTTGTAAAGTTTTGTCTTTGCTCTCGGGTAAATATTTATACAATAAAAATGCAAAAATAGACGCTGAGAGGCCATAAAAAAGGAAAGCGCCGTGTAGATGAAACCATTTAAAAATGTACAGCGACGCTTTCAAAACAGAGGCCATTAATATTTCAGAAAATATAGCAAGTGTTGGTAATGATGAGCTTCGATATCTTAATGGCGTTAATTCTCCATACACAGAACACGCTAGTATCATAGGTCCACAACTTATAGTCATCGAAAATAAAGTTAGTAACAACAAAGATATAACCTTATTTTCTGCTATCACAGACAATCTAATCAAGTACAAATAAAGTGATATTAAAAACAAAAACATAATACCAATCGAAGATGATGACAGTAACAATGTTCTTCTATTGAGATATTTTGATAAAACGCAACCAATTTGCATACTGAATATTGTGACAGCTTCTAATATAAGCATGCCTGTATACGCTGTAGACTCACTGTTAGTGATTTTCTTAATTAACTCAATGGAATACATACTACAAACAAACTTTCCTGAAAAATTATAAAGGGACATGACTGTCATTGACAACAAAAGAGGTTTGTAGAATGGCTTTGTAGTAATCGTTTCCAGGATATGTTTGTGTCGACCCCGCGTTGCTTCTCTCTGTTTAGAACGTGCCAGATATTCCTTTTGCGACTGTAGTAAATTTTCTAGTTCGTTTTCAGCATCTTTACCGTATCCTTTCAGCCAGCGGTGAGACACCGCACATTCCTCGAAACATCCATTCATTGCCAACCAAGACGGGGACTCAGGCCATAGAAAAGCAGTTAGAGATAATATAGAACACATAAAAGCTAGAAAAGTAATATTCTTCCAGTGGCTGAATGAATTGGAAATCGATATTCCCCAAAAAAATATAGTTGATTTTACTGTCATAAATAGCGCGGAGAGGTGTATTCGGTGACAATTACAATCAAAAGTGTCATATTGCTGCCGACGAGCATGCCTTGCATTATTTCACAAATTAGAAGAACAGTAGTTGAAGTACTGTAATAAAATACGATGTATCCAATTAGTGTATTGACACACAATATAACGAACGGTACTTTTCTTCCGAACCGTCGCGAGAGTGTTGGTAGTAGCAGTATCCATGGCAACGCGCTGTAACCGTGAATTGATGCTGAAAATTAAAAAGTTAGGTATTTGTAAAGTTAACGATTTCTTTAATATACGGGGACATAAAAAATAAATAATTAATCGTTGGTAAGAGCATCACTTGAGAACGGCTAGGCAGATTTTACTATTTTTGGCTTTTTTGAAGTGAAACTTCTTTAGGCACGCTTGACTTGGGGAGTAAACTGGCGAAAGCGTTACGAAAAATGTTATGAAAAATGATCGGGCAAGGCGAACGGAAGCAAAGTATAGTCCTATTTCGTCTGTACTACAACCAAGGAGTTGGCTCATGTAAATATTGCATGACATGCCGAGCATGAAGTTGTGAGTTCGCATCTCGCCGAAGGCAATATATATTTTTTGGATCTTTTTAAGATTTGTTAACAATTGAGTCGAGTATGAAGTTGTGAGTTCGCATCTCGCCGAAGGCAATATATATTTTTTGGATCTTTTTAAGATTTGTTAACAATTGATTACCTAAGAGCACAAATAATTTATGAATTTCGTTCGTTTCTGGCTTTTATATTGTTTTATATATTTTTGCTGAACATTTCTGATATAATTGAAAGTATAGAAGAAGATATCGTCACAATACGATAATTGGACACAAAGTACAAATTGCTTTCGAGCCTCATAACGCACGCACGCACGCACGCACGCACGCACGCACGCACGCACGCACGCACGCACGCACACACACACAAAGGTACATAGATACATAATTTTTAGCACACCACTAGTTTAAAATATTATGATGACGTACTATGCTTGTCCCGCAACTACTACTAATGATGTACAATGATTAGGTGAAGACGCTGGCACCCTAAACACAAGTTAAATCTTACATGGGGTGCCAGAGCTCGACAATAACTGTTGTTTCACTAGTTGCATTTACATATTTGTGATTTCTTTCTGTACAATTTATTGTGGCAATAATTTTTTTTTTTAATTTTTTATTTTTATTTATTTATTATAAGCTCAATTATTAAGCTAAGTACCTTGATTGATTAAGAACTATGAATTTCTTCGAGAACATGACGCTGCGAACACCCCCCGACCCCCCTCATTGATTACCTCACCCCCCCGAGGATTATCTCGGGAACCAGAGGTCGTGGACTACCCGAGTTTGGGGTCCCCTGAATCAGGAGGAGGAGCCCGACCTTTTGGCCCCGAGGGAATCCACTCCACCCTCTCCCCTTCTCCCCTCTCCCCCTCCCCCCTACCCCCCGCAACCCCAAGAAATCTACCCCCCCCCCCCCCCTTTAGTTACCTCACCCCCCGTGGATTATCTCGGGAACCAGAGGTCGTGGACTACCCGAGTTTGGGGTCCCCTGAATCAGGAGGAGGAGCCCGACCTTTTGGCTCTGAGGGAATCCACTGCCCCCTCTCCCCCTCCCTCCACCGCAACCCCACGAAACCTATCCCCCCCCCGACCCCCTTTAGTTACCTCACCCCCCCGTGGAATATCTCGGGAACCAGAGGTCGTGGGCTACCCGAGTTTGGGGTCCCCTGGTTCAGGAGGAAGATCCCGACCTTTTGGCCCCGAGGGAATCCACTTTTTTTTTTTTAAATTGGAGGTCTATGCAAAAATATTAATTTATAAATGAAAGCATGAAATAAATTTAAATATTTATAGAAAATTAATATATGTATATGTGTATACATGTATATATTGTACACACATATATATATATATATATATATATATATACATACAGATGGTGCGAAAGAAGTTTCTCTTCAGTCGTGTGGTCATAAGCACACTCGTTTTTTTCAAGTGTTCGTAACACTTAGGCTTCTGCCTCAAATCTTGCCGAATTGGGGAAAAATTTCGCAATGTTTTCAAATCCTAGAATAAACGAAAGTCCTTTTTATGGTATTTTTGGAAGAACTGTTATTTGAATAGGACGTTTTGCAGCAAGTTTTTTATTTTCAGCAGCACAAAAATGTGTAAAAAGTATAGCTTTCAATACTGATATATGAACAATGTTAAATATATCAGTCCACGAGCTCAAATTAAATTATCAAGTGAAATTCCGCACATACGACGGTTATATGCAAACAAACAAAAATGATTCATATTTTGTTTTTATTTGGGTCACAGTGCTCGTTAGTACTATAACTGCGGTCGTTTATAATCAAATTTTAAACCAATTCTTTTGATATTGATACGCATTGGAACACATGTAGAGTTTCGCTAGCTTATTTAATTTGACTCGTATTGAATAGTCCTTTTATGGGCATGTCACAGTGCTAATTTACTCATTTACATACACAACCACGATGCCATATCTTCGCTGACCGCTTCCGTAGAGTTAGCATCCCTCCTTATTTGCGGTATGAACACATTGGGGGCTCCGTAACATAACCCGAGCACAAAATATATCGTCCAAACTCCTCCCACCACGAACAGCTGAAAGATGGACAACAATTATTAATACTACCTACAAGCCTGTATTCCCGATATTGGCAGAGGTTGTTACGCCCTAATACGTTTCGCTTGTTAAAGTGTATAGTAATTAACTGGGAACAAATCCAGACTCTGTTACTGACACTGCACGATCTGCAGAACGAATTCAGGACCTGCTACACAGCAGTCGCGCGTGAGACCATATTACCGATGAATAGATCTAGACATAACAATGTCCACAAATATTGGTACTGCAACTTCCGTATACGGACGTGGGAAAAAACGTAAAACCTTATGTTAGTTGTTAAGGCTCTCGCACATATAGGGTGACCCGGCGCATCGCAACGCATTGCATAAATCCTCAAACATCACTTTATTACACGCGACGACGAATCAAGATAATTATAATGCTTTCAGACAAAGAGTCAACGTATACCTACTGAATGTTGATGTTGTGTTTTTTGTTTGACCTTAATATATACGGACAAATCACACAGATTGAGCTGGCCCCAAAGTGGGTTCGAGGCTTGTGTTATGGGATAGTAACTCAACGATAGTATGTTTGTAATGGATGCATATATAGATGGACATCCGGGACCCAGGCCAATCAGGAAAGGGTCGTTTTCCATCATGACCTGGCCGGGGATCGAACCCGGGGCCTCCACGTCGTAGGCAGGCGTGTTGACCGCTGCGCCACGGACGACATCATTGTTTCACTTATAAATATTGTTTTCTTTTTCTAATTAATTCTCCGAATTAATTGTATTTTTGTGGTATTGCTAGGAGCAATGTATAAATTGCTATATACAATTACTTTGTTTGCTATGTATAAATACTGCACTTTGAGATTGCTTATATTCTAATATTAATGTTGCTTTTTCTAGTATTCCTAATGTAAACATTTCAACACAAATGTATTTTTGTTATGAAATAAAGAACTTGAACTTGTAAACCTTGATATGTCGGTGCGCACATTTTGCATGAATCATCATAAACTTTGGTCTTCGGACTGCACCGAGCCAGCATAACGCACTACTCTGTACATTGCTGTGCGATCCAAAGCCAGACTTATTAGCAGTGGAGAGTAAATAGTTTTTTGAATTCAAAATTATGAGTTGACGCTTTTTAGCAATGCGGTGCGCTGCGGGCCGCTCTGTGATAATGTGCACGCTTTACACATCAAGCTACTACAATCTGTCAGATTTCTTTATTAGACTTTCAACTTTATGCCTAAAGCATTAAGGCTCAAGATTGAGTGGGAATATTTGGCAGTTTGGGGTAGCTTGACATCCTGTTGTCCATACAGTAACACGTGCACACGCGTTTTGTTTTGACGTGTTCCCTATATTGGACAATCGTATTTTACCTGTGTGATAGGGGTTTAACAACACAATAATTAAATCTCGAGTTCTGATTACGCAACATGGAATCAATTTTGTTTTTTTTTTGTGTGTGAATGTGTGACATTATTTATAGTCTCATGTTCAGCAGTCATCATCATCATCATCGACCTTTTTATCGTCCCACTGCTGGGCACAGGTCTCCTCTCATTCCGAGAAGGATTGAGCGTAATCACCACGCTTGCTCAATGCGGGTTGGCGATTTCAGACTTAAAGCCCAGGTTTCCTCAAGATGTTTTCCTTCACCTTCAGTCATTGGTGTCCAAGATATACTTAGAAAGTACATATAACTTCAGAAAAGTTACATTGGTACTTGCCTGACCTGGAATCGAACCCGCGGACTCATATTTGAGAGGCCGGTCTTTTAACCACTAGGCCACCACGACATTCAGCAGTATACGAATCTTAATACAAATCCTTACTAATATTATAAATGGGAAAGTGAGTTTGTTTGTTCCGCTTTAACACAGTACCTACTGAACCGATTGCTTTGAAATTTCGCAGATGTAAAGATAGAAGTCTGGATTAAATAATAGGGTACTTTAAAGTGCGATATAACCTAATTCCACGCAGGCGAAGCTGTGGGCTATAAGCTAGTAGGTTAATAAATTATTAAAATTTTAACATGAATTGGCTTAATTAAAAAAATACAACTCAAATTATACAATATGAAAAAATATTTTTATATGACTGTAAAGTTTCGAAGAACTTATTTACTTTAAGCTGACGATAAATCATTATTTTGCACTTCTTTTACAATTTGCAATCCTATCAATTCTAACAGTTCTTTCATATACAATATGGTAAAGAAAACTCTGTCCGACCCATAAGGATACGAAAGGTTAGGTAAACACATGACCAAATATAATATAAAATTTTACATAATCATCATAGTAACAACACTAATGAATTTTGAAATAATCTTTTTTCCATCGAATTAATCCCTTCCCCGAAATTGGTAATTTTTGAAAAAGTGACAACGCCATTTTGCGGTAGGTATTACAATAAGCGATGCGACCACGTGCCGCGTGCCCTGCCCCCCGTCGCCCACTCATAGACAGATTACCGCACATGTATTAAGTTTTTTAGGGCGATTTTTTACCCCGGCTTTGTGGGCTTTAATAGAATCTGTTATCGATACCTAACAATACCTTCACGGATCGGACAGGGTTTTCTTTACATATTGTAGAGTCTATCAGACCCCAATTCTATTCTAAGAATAAAAATAATCTGTCGAATGATATGTGAGACCTTATTTCGAAATACAATAGGGAGAATTACGTAAAACTCAACGCAGAGGGTGCCACAATCACTTACGGTAAACAAACCGCCATATTGCACAATCTCGTATCCTTGTCATACTGAGTTATTTAAATGACAGCCTCCGTGGCGTAGTGGTAGCGAACGCGGCCGCTGCACAAAGAGGCACTGGTTCGATCCCCGCGCAGTGCAAATGTTTGTATGCATGAATATGAATATTTGCACTGGTCTGGTCGTGCTTCGGAAAGCACGTTACGCCGTTGGTCCCGGTTACAATACGAATGCCATACGGGTCGTTGGAGCCCTCAACAATATGTGTAACTGCAATGCTTCGATGTCGCCTTTAGGTATTGGAGGTCAGACGGCAGTCGCTTCACGGAGAATATAAAAGTTTAGCCAAAACTATAATCGGGTGCGATTGGGATTAACGCTAAGATGATGATGATGACCGAGTTATTTAAATGTAACTGAGTATTCACTCTTCTAGAAGACAAATAAAAGTTTTCATTATTTTTGTATTTTAACTACACAACGTTATTTTTTGTAAATGCGAAACCCGAAATACGGGTCCAGTGTTTTTAAATAAATAATCTATGTACAGAATTTCAAAACTATATCATGTAAAAATCATAAAGTTAATGAGCATGGTTACCTTACCAGGTTGTCCCAACAAAAATATGGTCAACGCACGCAAAAATCTATTTTTTCTTTTGTTTGTAATTAACTAGTGATAACATTTTCTATCAAATATTAGTGGATATTTTTATGTACTTTACTCATAAATTCAGCCGTACGTAATAAAATAAAATGTAGTATAATTTACTTCTTTCTTCTTATTCATTTCGGCTTTCCACGATGATCGGTCTTGTTCTGCCCGCATCCATCGGCTTCCCGCGACTTTCACTAAGTCGTCGGTCCACCTTGTTAGGGACCTTCCTACGCTGCGTCTTTCGGTACGCGGCCGCCATTCCAGAACCTTACTGTCCCATCGGAAATCGGTTCTACGAGCAATGTGCCCCTCCCACTGAATTTTAGCGACTCGAAGAGCTATGTCGGTGACTTTGGTTTTTCTGCGGACAAAGACACATTTCTGATTCGATGATCGCACAGAGAAATTCCGAGAATAGCTCTTTCCATCGTCCTTTGTGTGGCTTTGAGCCTTTGTATAAGGTCCATTATGAGCGACCACGTTTGCTTGACCGCAATCCCGCCTGATGGCAAGCAGTGATGCAATCGTTGATGGTAAAGCGCACGAGTTTATTACGAGCCTATTCACTCAAAATACCGAATGAAACCGCCATATTGCACAATCTCGTATCCTTGTCATACTGAGTTATTTAAATGACAGCCTCCGTGGCGTAGTGGTAGCGAACGCGGCCGCTGCACAAAGAGGCACTGGTTCGATCCCCGCGCAGTGCAAATGTTTGTATGCATGAATATGAATATTTGCACTGGTCTGGTCATGCTTCGGAAAGCACGTTACGCCGTTGGTCCCGGTTACAATACGAATGCCATACGGGTCGTTGGAGCCCTCAACAATATGTGTAACTGCAATGCTTCGATGTCGCCTTTAGGTATTGGAGGTCAGACGGCAGTCGCTTCACGGAGAATATAAAAGTTTAGCCAAAACTATAATCGGGTGCGATTGGGATTAACGCTAAGATGATGATGATGACCGAGTTATTTAAATGTAACTGAGTATTCACTCTTCTAGAAGACAAATAAAAGTTTTCATTATTTTTGTATTTTAACTACACAACGTTATTTTTTGTAAATGCGAAACCCGAAATACGGGTCCAGTGTTTTTAAATAAATAATCTATGTACAGAATTTCAAAACTATATCATGTAAAAATCATAAAGTTAATGAGCATGGTTACCTTACCAGGTTGTCCCAACAAAAATATGGTCAACGCACGCAAAAATCTATTTTTTCTTTTGTTTGTAATTAACTAGTGATAACATTTTCTATCAAATATTAGTGGATATTTTATGTACTTTACTCATAAATTCAGCCGTACGTAATAAAATAAAATGTAGTATAATTTACTTCTTTCTTCTTATTCATTTCGGCTTTCCACGATGATCGGTCTTGTTCTGCCCGCATCCATCGGCTTCCCGCGACTTTCACTAAGTCGTCGGTCCACCTTGTTAGGGACCTTTCTACGCTGCGTCTTTCGGTACGCGGCCGCCACTCCAGAACCTTACTGTCCCATCGGAAATCGGTTCTACGAGCAATGTGCCCCTCCCACTGAATTTTAGCGACTCGAAGAGCTATGTCGGTGACTTTGGTTTTTCTGCGGACAAAGACACATTTCTGATTCGATGATCGCACAGAGAAATTCCGAGCATAGCTCTTTCCATCGTCCTTTGTGTGGCTTTGAGCCTTTGTATAAGGTCCATTATGAGCGACCACGTTTGCTTGACCGCAATCCCGCCTGATGGCAAGCAGTGATGCAATCGTTGATGGTAAAGCGCACAAGTTTATTACGAGCCTATTCACTCAAAATACCGAATGAATAGGAAGGAAGACGTTTCATTTCCGTAAGTAATCACTGGCACATTTATTTAAAATAGGTTTTTTTTTTATTAAACTATAAACTAGCGCTTGACCGCAATCCCGCCTGATGGTAAGCAGTGATGCAATCGTTGATGGTAAAGCGCACTAGTTTATTAAGAGAAACACCGCCGCTGGCAAATTGTTCCAGTCCCTCGATGTACGCGGTATAAAGGAGGAGGCGAAACAACATAAGGGTGGAAACTCGCCGTACGACGGGTCGTCCGATGGTGGAACAGAGATGGGGGAATTAAATCATGCAATTCGCTCGCACGCAAAATGTATCCTGTAGAACACCGAAAGGCTGGCCACTCTACGCCTGTGCTCTAGGCTTTGGAGACCATCTCGAGTTAAATCAGGGTCACCAATCAGCCTCTTTGCACGCCTCTCCACTGAATCCAAAGTAGAGAGAGGCTGCTGTCCATCTGTGAGTACACGCCTAGTACCACTGATCTGCCGTGAATTGTGTTGTGCGCTCGCTAACCACACTGCAACATTTTCTAAATGTATTTGGGAAAAAAATAACATGATGTAAAAATGATTGGAATCGATTCAGTTCCTTATTATTATATTATAATAAAATCTTTTATTTGAAAATATTCACATTAATTTAGTGGCTAATATTTACATAATTTAAAAATTGTAGGAGGAGGGGCATGAAAAATCTTTCCGAGATATCGCCAAACGTCTAATCGACTCTTCACGTGACCAGAGGGCTGGGCTATTTTTTGGCCAAAGAATCAGCATCGCCATACAACGTCACCTTTTGGGCACGCTTCCTATTGACAGCGATGCGGATGAATTTTTTGATGCCCTCTAGTTATTTCCATTCCTCTTTTATATACTTGTACATAATTTTATTAGTTAACTTTTTAAATTATGTAAATATTAGCCACTAAAATAAAATCTTTTCAATTAAATTGTGCTGAACATATTTTCGAGTACGTCTTATGGGGATATTTTCCGACATCCACGCGGGCGACGACGTCACGGACAAAAGCTATTTTAAGTATATTATTATGAAATATCCCTCTAAAGTACACGAAAATCATATTCATTAAAAATTCAAAGCAATTTATTCCTTAATGGGATTAAGGGAAATCAATCAGCAGATCAGTGTTTAATTTAACAAAATACAAGCCAAGTGCCCGAAGGCATTTCCCAGCGGCTAAAATGATGAAGTTCCATACAAACTTTCATCCCCCTCCTACTACAATATTTAACCCCATTTAAGTGATGAATTTTCAATAATCCTACCTTAGTTTTCACTTTTGTTATAATGGATGTAAAAAGATATTTATTGTAAAGAAGCAAAGCATCAGTTTCACTCCCAGTCCCTTTGTTTTTTGCATTTTGTACAAAAACATAATATCTAGCACCACAGGATGCTAAAGATCCCGCGAAATGGAGAAGAACGAGCAAGAGAGCGGACCAACGCGAAAGCCTCGATGCAACCGGGACTAAACGCTGGGATGATGATGATGATAACAAGACCATATCTTGAAGAACATCTCTTGAGAATCTTCTGGTTACAGAGATATTGAGGATCTAAATTCCTACTTTCGTAGGGTCGTCGTACTTCCTAATTGGCGTGTTTTGCTAAAATCACGACCCCACGAACCCACGATCCCACGACCCCTGTGCCGTTAAGCTATGTTTACCGCGGTTGGATGGGTATCCATCTTTACATACCCGAGACCCCTCCGTGCTTCGGAAAGCACATTAAGCTGTTGGTTCCATCATACTTGAGAATATATTAGGCAAATTAAAACTCTTCTAAAAAAAATTAATGTTTTGGATCTAATTGTTGGAGCTATTTAGACTGTTTCTCTATATCAGTCCGTTTCAATCTCTGCTCCTGTTAGTTAGTGAATAGAGGTTAAAAATATAAAAATACCTGTTTAAAAAATGGTGTCGACGAAATCTTCACATCACTAGAGGTGTCCTCGATATCTTCTGTTTTAATGCCACTATAGTTGCTCGCTGCCATCGTATTACATTTAGTTGTTCACAGATAAGTTTGCTAAAATGTTAGAAATTGTAACGATTAAAAGTAATATCGTTTAAATTATTTATGTTCTGCTAGCTGCTACCATTGGCAACGTTTGGCTTACAACATCATAACGGTATAGATAGAAGTGAATTGCCTGGACTTGTTTACAAGTATGTCTTAAATAAATTACGGCTTCCTTTTTCAATAAAATTGAATGAAAACAACAATGCTTTTCTGATATGTTTTTAACATACGCCATACATTCGATTTATTCCGATCGGATCCGCTGATCTGCACCCTAATTGCGTAACATACTATTACTATCAGTTGGAATCATTTTGAAACTTATTGCTAGTCCATTGGTCCATATGTTCGAAAAATGTTTCCGCTCACTGTCTAGTCGGTAATGTAAATAACGCAATGAATGTTGTTCAACTGTCAAAATGAAACCCATTGCTACTGATAGTGTGTTACGTAATTACCCTACTGATCCCTTCCTGGTTATTATTATGTTTTTATTTCTATCTTATCGAGTATAAACTTGTCATTCCATTTATAGTTCAATTTATTCAATATTTAACTTGCAACTACACATAATTTTAGGCATAGATAAATAATATACGTATTCCATTATTCGTTTATAAATAAAGGTAAATTTTATACAACATATAGCGGAATTAACGCCCACCACCAAAAACCACAATTATAATATCATGTTGTTGTAATTATAATTCAACCGCCGAATTTTTCCTATTATGTATGAAACGTTGTTTATTTATTAAATTGCTTGTACTGTATATGGGAGACAATAATTGTAGTCATATTAAAAAATTAGGCACGCACACATAAGGATCATAGTAGGTCATAAGTATGTACTTCGTTCATTATACGGCATTATATATGAATACAGCTCCACGCTGTTAAATAGCGACTGATAGGGTCATCGGGGAGTCCTTCTATTCCAAATAATAACACCTTAATTTTATTATATTTAATTTACTACTTAATACTAATTTATTAAGTTCGCAAATGTACCTATGTACTACAAAATTATATGGATGAAGAATTTGAAATAAATAATAATAACTATTATTATTATGATCGGCTTTGACTGAACAGCGGAAGTGTGACTGTGATTTATGTAGTTTAAATTATTTGTAGAATAAAAAATTACTCGTATCCATAATAATAGAAATCGATTCGGTAAACGATTCTGAATAAACTACTTTCACAATTGTACATACCTACAATAACACAGTTACACATCGATATACAGTTTATTCTTAGTGTGTCCCTTTAAATTAGTCTAATCTTTTTATTATAATTATAAACTAGTGCCTGCGCCTGATGGTAAGCAGTCAACAATCGTTGATGATAAACCACGCTGGCTTATTAAGAACCTATTCAATCAAAAAAAAACTGACTGAATAGGAAGGAAGACCGCAGTTGAGCGAGGTGATGCAATGTTAAACCCAACAACATGACCAACGATGCTGCGCCAGAGGGGAGATTGGTCTGGAGACCCTCCACGACCAAACTCCCGACAGTCGACATAACAACATTTGGCGCATCGTACCCGGTAGACATCACAATACAACTGTTCTGGCTTCACCAAACATCATACCGGAACACGACGAATCGCTTGGCGGCTAGATTTTGTCTGGTGGGTGATAACTTCTGCCGGCAGCCGGTGTTATGACCTACCACCGACAAAATTCATTAATTCTAAGTTCATTAATTCTCTATTCTAAATGCTATAATATTAATAATTATTTAAACACAAATTAAGACCACTCGAAAGAACAAATAGGAATGCACCTTTTTTCGACAAAACTATAGCATGACTAACAATATATAATGAATATTTTTAGTCACACTTCCAAGGACATTTATAATACGGCTATAGCCATCATAACAATAAAACTTTTATTGGGTATCGTTTACCGTGCCGGAACCTGTTAAGTAGGTTTTATTTGATATTAATGTTGAACCCTTACATGACACATACAGCCTAGAGAATAGTACTCATTGCTGAGACAAAGACCAGCAGTGCAATACATTTCACCGTGAAAACTTACGTGAAATGAGCTGTCATTCCAACTATTGCTAACGGTAACACTGCTTTCTTTAGGTCACTTTTTTCTCTCAGGGTGGAAATCCTCATGGATGTCCGCCGCCCTGGGGTGGGCAGCGTGGTCTGTCAGACTCTTGCTGACTATAAACCACCAGTGTTCCATCTCACACCCACGCCGAAAGATGCGAGAACGAACAGTGCTTCTGCTACCCCCGGCTGACCGGCCCGCCGTTGTGGGCCTCTTTGGGTCAGAGGGGGTGAGGTATTTGACTCCCCCCGCGACATCTAAGAGTGGCACGCGTGGAGCACTTTCTGCCGCCAACTTTGAACCTGGTGTTTGTTTGGGTGGCGACTGATATCCCCGGGTCTGTCGACTGGATTACAGCCAGCAGCGACAAGTCACTGTCTACTTTAGCAATGAGGTCACGGTGCGGCACCTACTAAGCCGCAGACTCAGTCAACATATGTTGCAACGTGTCCTCCCGGCAGTCGACGCAGTGGTGACACCGGGCGTCCGGCTCCCTGTTTATGTGACACTGGTACTTTCCGAAGCAACCATGCCCCGAGAGCATCTGTGTCACCCGAAACGTCAGGGAGCCGTGCCTTCTCCCGAGTCAGTCCGCCAGTACCGGCCGCCTCGATGGAGATGAGGCCGGCGGTAGGCCGTGAAAGTGCTCACGTTTTGTGTGTGGTGATTTAAAGTGACTTTGTTTTTCAAAAAAAGATCATAATACAGTTCACTTACATGAGATTTAACTTCTAATGTAAAAAATATCGTTGTCCAATGTCGAAGCATGCAGATATAACAATAACAAATAAAAAAATAACACATAATGTAAGGGATCAGTAGCAAATAAAATAAACGTACAAGCGTATGTAGTTACATAATGCATTTAGATAAAAACAAGTTTATACAGCTGGCCAATTTGACAATGTGTGTGAATGTGTTTATGTGTGCTACATGTATAGTCACAGAGACCGCTGATCATTTATAATTTTGATTATAATTACACGTGTGTTTTGTCTCGTTTATTTAAATGTAGTTATTATTAATAATGTATCACTTGTATGTAACATTATATCGTCTGTGTAATATGCACCCTGTACTGTATATACTTTCACTTTTTTGCTGTGATGAATATCTATAATAGTAGTTTATGAAACAACAGTTTCATAAACTAAAGTTTTTTAAACTCACACTCGTGCATAATATCCCTCATTATGTAACAACATAATGAGGGATATTATGCACGAGTGTGAGTTTAAAAAACGAGCGAAGCGAGTTTTTTAATAGTATCACACGAGTGTGTAATACCTAATTATGTACAGTTTCATACACTACTTTATCTAATCTCATACATTTTAATAAACAATAATAATCAATTATGTGTCCAGCGAAACAACAACGACTCGCAATGCAAAGAAACGTATTTGGCGCCAAAATTCTGCACCCTGCATCAAAGCGCACGCGCCAAAGCGCGCGCAGCCACAGATAAAAAAATGAAATAGTGCTATCTATGGTTTGTAATCTGTAGGGTAATGAAAAAAAAATTATTATAACATTATTTTGTTAGAGAAATAATGTTATAATTTAATTTTTTAATTTCCTTTCGATATACTATGGGTAAAGTACGTCAATATAAACTCCTTTTTAGTTTTATATTTTTAATTTTTTGATATGAGAGTAGATAAATATTTTTACACAACTGAGCAACATCTAAAACAGGATTTATCACTTGTAAAATAACATTTAACACACACACAAAACACTACCTTTGATCATAAATTAACCACTATTAATGTTAAAATAATACTAACTAATGATAGTTTCTCCAACTAACCTTTCA
This sequence comes from Sesamia inferens, assembly GCA_037179545.1. Lineage (NCBI taxonomy): Eukaryota > Metazoa > Arthropoda > Insecta > Lepidoptera > Noctuidae > Sesamia > Sesamia inferens. Next base: position 18,329,788 of record CM073930.1, read on the forward strand.
TTCTTCCCTAACAGGAAAACACCAATATATATTTATTTCTTTTCACAGCGTTATCTCTCCTATTGCCGTCTCCTAGTGTCGTCTCTGCTACCTGACGCGCCTACTGCTGCTTCCGGCACTTTACCGCCGGACCTGCTCCTGAGCTGCTGCTGCCGGCCCTTTGCCGCCGGACCCGCTCCTCAGCTGCTGCTTCCGGGCCTATGCCGCCGGACCCGCTCCAAAAAATATATATTAGAGTTTTCCTGTTAGGGAAGAATGAAAGGTTCATCATCATCATCATTTCAGCCGAAAGACGTCCACTGCTGGACATAGGCCTCCCCCAAGGTTCTCCATGACGACCGGTCCTGCGCCTCCCGCATCCAGCGGTTTCCCGCGACCTTCACCAGGTCGTCGGTCCACCTTGTCGGGGGCCTACCCACGCTACGTCTTCCGGTGCGTGGTCGCCACTCGAGAACCCGTCGGCCCCATCGGGCATCGGTCCTACGGGCAATGTGTCCAGCCCATTGCCACTTCAGTGTTGCAATCTTCGGGCTATGTCGGTTACTCTCGTTCTTCTGCGGATCTCCTCATTCCTGATTCGATCGCGCAGTGAAACCCCAAGCATAGCCCTCTCCATTGCCCTTTGAGCGACTTTGAGCCTTCTTATAAGGCCCATTGATAGCGACCACGTCTCAATTCCATAAGTCATCACTGGCAACACACACTGGTCGAAGACTTTTGTCTTGAGACACTGCGGTATTTCGGACGAGAAGATTCTACGTAGCTTCCCGAAAGCAGCCCAGCCGAGTTGGATTCGACGATTGATCTCTTTCTCGAGGTTGGACCTACCTAACTGGATAGTTTGTCCCAGGTACACGTAGCTGTCAACAACCTCAAGAACAGAGTCTCCAATCTTTATAGGAGTCGGTACAACATGGGCATTAGGCATGACTTTCGTCTTGCCCATGTTCATTTTAAGACCGACTCGCTTGGAGGCCCTACTGAGGTCTTCGAGCATTGTACTCAGGTCCTCCGCGGTCTCAGCCATGACTACGATATCATCAGCAAACCAAAGGTGTGTCATGTACTCGTCATTGATGTTGATGCCCAGTCCTTTCCAGTCCAGAACCTTGAAGACATCCTCCAATGCAGCGGTGAACAGTTTCGGAGAGATAACATCTCCCTTTCTGACACCACGCTGCAGAGGTATTGGTTTCGAGGTCTGGTCCTGTATTCGGACTGACATGGTGGCCACCACCACTACCCGCCTTCAGTAGCTCTGCCGTTATTCCGTCATCGCCCGGCGCCTTGTTGTTTTTAAGCGGTTTCAGAGCCAATCGAATCTCCTGCAGGCTGACGTCCGGGATATCTTCAGTGTAGTGTCGGGTTAATGAAAGGTTAGTTGGAGAAAACTGTCATAACAATGAAAATATTATTGCAAGAATGTAAATATAAGTAATATTAAATTATAGTTTTGATTTTAGTAGGAAAAATTAATACAGCACAGCATAGGTACAGCTTCTTACGCTAAGATATCACCAAGTCGCCGAGACTTAGGCTTGAAGTTGAGGACCGTGTCCGTAAGCTGAATAATGAGTCTTGATGTAGTAAAATCTTATCAGAACAGCGCCTCATAATACTGGAATGTGTATTATAACCTGCTGAAAGAAATGAGCTTCGGTAAATACATAACACTACAACTTTGACAACTTGCTGCCCGCTTATGATTGTTAGGTACTACTAATTTCAACTCGGAAAGTGTCTCTATGGCTAAGCGGTTTCATCTTGATCAGCATTTAAGGTGGTTTGAGTTCAAATCTAATAAATTCTCAATCTGTCTTAGTACAATTCTTTTTTTAAATTATTATTGGTGAGTTATGAATGCTGACAAAAAAAATATGTAAAAATACCGAACCGCAACTTAACGATGATACTTTCTTTTAAGATTTTTTCTATATTAGAGTCATTATAAAAAGATGAGGGTAGATTTGAAACAAAGTGAATCACAAGTTCACATAAAATATTCCACTACCTTAGCTGCAATTTACTCAAATAATATTACTTAGCTGTTGTTGGTTGGTGAACATATAGTTACGAGTTTGTGTTATTAGTTTTAATTTTTTTATTAATATGCAGGCTAATATTAGTATCGAAGCTAAGGCAAATATTGTGACTTTTGTGTAAGTTGTTTTTTTATTATTATTTGGGTAAGGTGCAAACCAATCGCTTGTTGCAATTTTGTACTAAAATTGTTATTGTTTTAGAGAAATGCTGTAAGAGCTGTTGAGCCGTTGGGTCAAGAGGTTGGAGGACGAAGGTAGCTTAAAGTGTCGGGAGAAGTGGAACGAAATAACAATATTTACGGTTCAATAAACCTTTAAATCCTGCGAAGAATGGAGGTTGCATTTGTGGTTTAAAAATAACACGCATTGGTTTGAAAGCCAATGCGTGTTGTTTTATGTGATTCGAAAAGAAATAAGTTCCTTAACTATTTAACTAAGAAAGTGCTTGAACATTATAATCTCATGCCATCAAACTCCGAAAAAAGTCACTGCAAGATGGCAGCACTAGTAACATGCTACACACAAAAATAGTAAATGTAAAATGTACTGTTTTGTGTTCTATAAATTATTTTATGATTGTAATAATATTCAGGTTAAGCTTCAATCCTCTTTTCTTCAAGAAAAGGAATAATTAAGCTATAACCTCTTTAATGATAACTAGTATTATCATATTCATATCTAAAAATCAAAAATGTTTTTTATATTTTTTACCATAACAATATCATAAGTTTGTCAGGAATTACTTTTATACAAAATATTACAATGCTGCGACATCAACGTTTGTTTCATTTATTAGTATAAATATACCTACATCTAATATTATATAACTTTATAATATATTGCATCATAATATGTTTGTTGTTTATTATTATATTACATCTATAGTAAACTAAAAGATATAATAAAAACCTTTTTTAGTATAAATATTCAATAAATTTTCCTATTCGTTTAAATATTATTTGCAAACATTTTTACATTAAAATACAAATCAACTATCATAATTTTAAATTATATGAAACAACAAAGAGATTTGCCATTATTAAGGATCGAACCCACAATCGCACGCTTTTAAACGTATTGTTAAGTGCAGCCCCTTTATCGACCAAGCTAATTTAACTTCAACTGATGTAACGAAATTTCGCATTACTTTAAAGAAAGACGAATACGGTGATAAGAAAACGATTCACTAATATTGTTTTCCTTGTCTAGCATAGACTACATCTTTAATTCTTCGTAGCAATACTACACAACATGCGGTCGATTGGTTGGAATATGACACACACGGAAATAAAATAATGCGTTAGTGCGACCGTTTCCACTTTCACCTTAAAGACTTTTAAGGTGAAAGTGGAATCTGTCGGTGATAGTACATAAAATCTTTCTAGACCAAGGAACCTGAAAAGGCTTCACAAGCAAAATGTATTATTCTAACTATTAATACATAAATTAATGAAAAAATTATCCTTATCAGGTCACATAGTGAATATATTTCGCGGTGAAATTCCATCTCATCTCATGCATACAGTGTACCTATCTCTGGATTAGTGCGTAACGTGCTATATATCAGTAGATTGCTATACTTAGATAGATTTACATTGAGAGACTTACATTTTGACAATTCAACTTCATTATTCGTATTATTATCATGAATGAGTAGAATAATAATAAACGTTTATTTTTTCCACCACATAATGAAACAGAAGTTCAACATTTAAGTACCTATACAAAGTGTATGATGTAGTGGAAACTAGAGCCTGTACTAGGACTACCTGTGTTACAAGTCTCCAGACCTCTTGACTACACGGTCTTGTCATAACTAATACAAAAGTATACTAACAGATGACAATGATTATGGGATGAAAGAAAAGCAATGGTCACCCAAACACAATATCCTGATAAATGATTTGAATTCAAATCGTAGTTTCGCAGTTATTTATAATCTCCCGCCAAAAAATAACTATCTATGCGGTGGCCTATTTCAGTAAAAAAATGCAATGAAAAACATTTTATAACGGCAAAACATTCACCGTCAGTTCTGGCTTCTGTTGATAGAAATGGTAAAACTTATCGAGGTTTTTATCAATACATGTCCGTCGTTTGTAGTCAGTATTTACATATTTTTGACTAAACCTAAAAACGTGCAGTGCTTTTTGCAATGTACCTAATGGATTTTAACTCTATTCGCGAGGACTGTGCAAACAAGTGACCTGATTTTTTTTTTTTTATGTTTATTCATTTATACTTTATGTACCCAGGAATTTGTGCAGACCACAGACATTTCGTGACACACCTTTTTGTTCATCAAAATGGAAAACTAAAACTAACCTTGGTTAGTTCAATGTTGTTGCACCATTCATTGCATCCTTCAGAAGTCTTCACACACTTCTTGGTTGGTACCGCATCGCATACTCGGACACATTCAATCTTCTAGGAATGGGTTTGAATACATACACAGAATAGAATATCTCTTATTATGTACACTTTTTATTATAATAAGTAATAAGAATTAATTACTGTACTGTGTCAGTGTCATAAAGCGTTGTTTCGTGTCGCGTAACATCTATTACATGAATCAATCACAACATCCACGCATCACCGAGACCGCCACGCCTTTCAACCAAAAATTCATCCTTCTTGAAGGCTACTTGGTATTGACTTTGACTCATACCACACACGACTAGATGTTTATATTATAGCGCCTCTCCAACGTTTCTACCTTCAAGATCTATTTGGTACTTAATTCTGATGTATCCCATGATGACTTCAGTCATCTTGTAGTAACGTAACAAACCGACATAAACATTCTTCTGCAATAAGCCCCCTGGATCTTGGTTCAGCAGAATGGTTCAAGTGGCGGAATACTACATTGCCCAATGACATTTTCCCGCAAAATCTGCACACGTTTATTGGTAATCACTAATCACTCTTTGCAAAATCAGTTAATCAAATCACTTCATTACATCAAACAACTACCTACATTTGGCCTGCATCCTAATTAGAGTACATACACCTCAGTCATAATCTGAATAATTTGGAATGATATTGCTAATACATTTCTTTATATGATTCAACAAAATTGCCCTCTCTACAATGTATATCATACAATGAATTTTTGATATCGAGATGTGCAATTACCCCGATGTGATTATATTGCAAAAAAACAAAATTGTTAAATTTTGCCAACAAAGCTCAAATTAATGATCACGTCAACCTACTATTGAAGAAAAACAACACAAACAACACTCAATTACGCGGTGTGCATCAATGTTATTACAATACCCTGTTGAAATTAAAACCGATTCATTACCGCAAATATATCACAAGTTATGGCCACATATTAATAAACAGTTCCCAGTCTACCCTTACATTATCGGGAATATCACAATGACATTTAATGAAGCTTCACTATTTGTTTCTGCCAGATTCAATATTAGAGATAGGCTTAAAATGGAGCCTAGTTCGAGCAAATAATGTTTGTTTTCAGTTAGTACCTAAATATAATCACCCTTTTGCTGTGCGGTTCCTGCACCATAGATGATTATGGATGATGTGAAACGGCCAGTGTGAGATGGTATGATACTAGTAAAACTACATAAACTTGTTGCATTGAAACCGTATTCAGGTAATGACAATAAGGCGGATAGTCATTCTTTCCTCATACTGACAACCCCGAACATGAACGTCAGCGCAACCTTTGTGCAAATACTTCAGTTTGACGTCACCCAACGAGAGCACCCACAGCTACAATGTCGCATGTGTAGTATCCTCTTAGTAGTCTTTGAACGTCACACATAACTGGTCATCACTCTCAGCCTTATCAACCAACCTGGCAAGCATAACGCGGTACAAGACTCAGCGCACTATCAACTATGTTCGGGGGAAAGTGACGTAGCAGTATCTACAATGACATATGCGAACAACGCGACATACTGGCGTCACAGAAATCCTGCATCTCACAAGTAGTTTGCCGCACATCTAACATATGTATGTACATAAAACTTTCCAACAACAACAGACGGGTCAATTACCCAAACACAATACTCATCTGATACATCGATCAGATGAGAAAAGGGGACGATCCACCGATCGTCCCCTTTTCTTTACAAGATGAGTTAACTTTAAACTCTGTTCCTCATACCCCTATAACAACAAATTTTAAAACGGTAAAAGAAAACATTGTGAGGAAACCGGCATGTTTTAGAAACAAAAACTCAAAGACATGTGACATAGCAATCCACACTAGACGATGGCCCATTTTTTCTCACAGAGAAGAGGCACAGGCCTCTTCTTCATAATCAGCCATTTTCTGCCAGCAGAAGAAACTTAACAGCCTGATTATGCTGTTATGCATAAGCAATTACGCTGCAGGGATGCACATTTAGTACACCCACATTTTACTAATTATTGCTGTAATTTTGTGTTTCCATCAGAAATCAATTCGCGAAAGGCTCATATTGCGATGGCAAAGCTAACATATTCCGTATACCATTTTCAAGTAAGACAAAAACATTTACCTTGAATTCATAAATACACCTTGAATACGCTTGAAATTGAAACTGAACACAAAATTCAAAGAAATGTTCCTTCTATCAAAATGAACCACTGAAATGTTTTGAATTCGGCCCTGGTAGATTGGATTGCCTTTATGCATTTATTTATTTATTAACAAACATTTAACAAGATTTTACTTTACAAGTAAATAAAGATTAAAAAAAGAAATTAAATTAAAATTCAATTATTTTGATTACGCAAAGGTCTTGAGTATACAAGTAGCATGGCATAAAAGTCTCACTAACAGAAAACATACACAGTTTAAGCAACGGGTACCAAACTATATAGCCTTGCATCTTGGTGACGTAGACACTAGGTACATTAAGTTCGTGTGTTCTGCTAGCATAGGATTGCTATTGCATAACTACATTACAAATTTTAGTTTACATTAGATACAATGTGAATACAATAAAGAAAAAAAAAAGACGTGTGGCACTCGGGGACTGCCGCGGTAAAGCTATTGCATAGCATTTTGTATCAATTTATGCAATTATAATTATTTATTTATTTTATTTATGCAGTATTTCTTTTTCTTTGATATTAATTCAAGTTACACTTTTTGAGCGTGGTGACCGATAAGAAAACAAATTTTTCTTTTATTAAATAAATAAAAAGTTAATATTATTTAAAATATTTTTATTATTTTACAATACATGTGGGTTTTATTACCTTACAGTAGCTGTTGGTTATTCAGGAATATTTATCATTGAAACTATAGGTTTATGATAACTGAAATAAGAAACATAAGTTTGCGACTTAATATCCTCTAAATACCTAGAAAATACCGCGTCAATGGTGGTCCCATATTTTGTTGTGGACTCTTGTGGATCATTATTCATTTTCAAATTCAATGTTTTTGATAGAAAAGTTGTCAACCGCTCTGATTTTTTATCTTGAGGAAACCTGGGCTTTATAAGTCTGAAATCGCCAACCCGCATTGAGTAAGCGTGGTGATTACGCTCAATCCTTCTCTGTATGAGAGGAGATCTGTGCCCAGCAGTGGGACGATAAAAAGGTTGTTGATGATGAACGGCGTCGGTGTCGAATTATTTGTTATCAATTGAATATTTTCGAGCTGATCTTTAGTAACATAATCACTTCTAATTGCGTTAACATCTGACCGTAGAATTAATAAATCCTTCATCAACTTCTTTACGTACCTAAGTACGTTCTACGTAGTCAAAGCAAACTGGTGGCAATTTGTGAAGGTCATATGCCACAAAAACTGGGATTGTTCGGGATCCGTGATTTTAAACACCGTAATCGTATATTTTAGGTCTTTCTGCTTTTTGTTCTTACGCCTCGATACATGTTTTTGTCTTGTCTTCGTAGAAACAAACAATAACTTTTTTGCCTCATCAATGTCTTCCTCAGAAAAAGCCGAGGAGCATATTTTTATTAAACTTTCGTTGTTTCGTTTCGGAGATAACAATATTACAACTCGTACACTTAAATGTACTCGTATTAACATTGTTCACCGACATCTTTCTGTAATATTTTATTTAATAAAAACTTCAACTTCAACTCTTGATCTGGTCCCTGTGGATAGATATCACAATTTTGCCAATAACACGTGTAACAAATTATAGAAATTCTTTAAAAAAATATTTCACAATAATGGCGGATATCGCCAATCACAGTTGAAAAAACGGCCGCGTGAGCACTTTTTATTCTATAAAATCACGCGCTTTTATTTAGTAAACAACACTATAAATAATTTAAAAGTCCAATGAAAAATTAGCGTGACATTCATCTTAGCTTTTCCGTTAAAAAAAAAGCTATTTTATAAAAACACTACTAAATTAATTTGAATAAAAGTACTTAATAATTAATTATATGAAAAGTTTTTAAGGTAGCCATGACAACGTCGATGACGTCTATGACATATCTCTATAGAAGACCTATTTCAGAGAGCAACTTAATCGCAAGTTTAGCACATCGCGACTATCAGTAACATGGCAAGTGTGTAGAACTGAGTTCGCGCCCTGCAATATGCATGCTCTTTTTGAAAATCTATAAATTGTTTTCAAAAGATGTAGTCGCGCGCACACAAACATACCGTGCCGAAGACTGCCGAACTGAAACGACGTTAAACGATGTACGGCCTTCAAGCCACACCTCCGTGCCCGTCGGAGTGGGGAGCGTGAGGTTTTTTCGTTACGGAATTTCTGGATTCGGTCCCCGCGCTCAAGGCCCGCGATAGAAGCTATGCAATAGCTTAAAAATGGTTGCCTGTAAAGTCGGTTTTACGGGCGAAGATTTTACGTGACAACGTCTTTTTCTCGGTAGAATATTTATTGATATGAATATAATTAAATTGCACAATAGGAACAAGGAATTGAATGAAAATAAGAATTGCACAAATTTTCGGTGACTCATCGTAACGTTACCGAGCGTTACACTTTTTCATAAGTGACTCCCAGCCGCAACCTAATTTAAGACGTTGTCACGTCAAAAACCGTTTTCCGTCTCACTATCGGTGTCACCATCTTTGAAAAAGCAAATTGCAAATTTTCGGATTATTATCTTTACGTGTGCTGTTAACATTGCTTCTACATCAACTAAAAGTACCCTATAAATTTTGATTCAATCATAAGTGTCAACAAACATACGTGACATAAACATAAAGTACATATCTTTTGATTGCTTTGATCTAGAAGTTTGATTTTTTCACTGCTGTTAGGGATTACAGCCTTGAATATTTGATATTAATTTCAACTTGACAACTCGACGCGTTCTTCAGAAAAAGGTTCTTGACAGGCGGACAACGAAGTGAACTTATCAGGATTCTGTTTTTCCTTTTGAAGTATGGAAAGCTAATAATTGTGCGTACAACACCGTTCACGTGATGTATGAGAACTTAAAATGAAAAATGAACTACTTAAAAAGAGACACTAGATTATCAGAGGTAAAGAGAATTATAAATACATATATAATAGGGTAATTGACTAATAAAAACTAATTAGTCCGTCAGTCAGATTTCCAAAAAATACTAGACACGTATTTTTTCTTTTTTCATATAAACAAAAAATGAAGACGACACAGTGCATTGGCAACTCGTGTGACGTCACTGCACGCTACACTTTTTAGCGAACAGTGACGTCACCAGCCACCACTCCTGATCTTTGATGTCTTTTATATTTGTCAATCTTTATTGATTTGATAAAACAAAATATACATATCCAATATTTTTCTATAATCTGAATGACGGACTAAATAGAAAAATTTTTTATTTACCCAGAAAACATACCTATTATATATACCTACAGTCCTACATACAATATGTAAAGAAAACCCCATCCGACCCATAAGGATAATAAAGGTTAGGTAAACACATGACCAAATAAAATATGAAATTTTACATAGTAATCATAGTAACAATACTAATGAATTTTGAAATAATCTTATTTTTCTGCGAATTAATTCCAACTTCCCCAAAAGATGATAATTTTTAAAAAAGTGACAACACCATTTTTGACGGTCCAGTCCGCCTTCGCCCGCGCATGTATTGCCTACCGCACATGTATTAAGTTTCTCTTTGCAGAAATAATATTAATTTTTTCAAGGGATTTTTTTTTTAAGTTTAACCCGGCTTTGTAGGCATTAGTAGTATCAGTTATCGATACCTAACAATACCTTCATGGATTGGACAGGGTTTTCTTTTCATATTGTATAACTTTTTTCTCTCTCATGTATCGAAATTTCCATTAATATTAGGTTCGCGTGCTTGTTTCACTTCCTACACAGTTATAGAATCGCCGCCTAAGAAGTTATTTTTCAATAATCACTTGTAATATGAAACCCAGTTTCTGTCAATCATCAATAACAGAGGCTTTTGGGATTGTATTTCGCATTGACATGGTCCAACGCTTATATAATATGCCTATAACATCTCAAGCCTCCTGTCGGTAAGAGGGAGTGAGTCGTAATTCACCATGTGGGCGCAGTTGGTAGTTGTCACATGTCTTCAAATGTTTGGTTCTAGATTTGGTGTTTGGGCTTTGTTAAGTGGGAAGCGTCTTTAGTACCTATCGTTATGCACTTATTTAAGGATGGGTAAAAATAAATAAACAAATTAGACAACCTGTCAAATTAGCCAAAGCCTGACGTAAATTGACGTATTTTTGGTTGCCATGTTTTTTAGTTCTAAAATGTTTATGGAGTATCTTATTTTGACAGCACTGAAATAATATTTAATCTTTTGTCCTTTTCTTACCGAATTAAAAAGAGAAAGATGTACTGGACTTACATTCAGTTGAGTTTGTGAACAAGGGAATTGTTAAAAGAGGGCCATTGTTAACTTAATAAGAGTTATTAACACGGAAATGAAGTATGAGGCTTAAAATCTGAAGAGCTCAGACTACAATCAAGGAATTATTAAGTAACAAACTCTGTCTGCAAAAACATCTTTCACTCGCGTGCTTCAGGATAAAGTTTCTGAATTAATTTGCCAAATAACGTCGAAACACGAGATTTAAACTTGCCATCCAACTTCGCTTGTTAAATGTTAATTGTTATCAAACGGAATACCTTATTAGACTTTCTTATGAGCTAAGAATATTGATCACTTATGATTTATATTAACGACTAACGCCTCGCGGTTTGTCCCGTAAGGATTCGATATCGTAAAAATATCTGAATAAAAAATGTGATGTAATTCTATGTGATAAAACAGGGTATAACGTGACTGTCTGCCAAATTTCATAAAAACCCGTACAATTATTTTTGCATAATTGAATGACAAACAACTATACAAACGTAAAAAAATCACGCCAAAGGTCATAGCACACTTAAACGACTCTGCCCCAACACCTCCCTAAGCTAAGGCGTCTGCTCGCAGTCTACGCGGTGACAGCTAGCAGGCGCCCAGCAGTCCACGCGGCGACAGCTAACAGACGGCAGCTATACAACCGTCGACCGCTCTCGCTTTTCGCGATAGACATAGTCCGCGATCGGTTTCCATTAAAGCAACTCGTATTTTTTACTACCTATGCCCCTATTCACAACGTAAGAACTAGCAATTATTGCTATTGCACTTGAGGATGAAGAGAGGAGCGCTAGAAATAACAGACAAAGATTTTGGGTGCATAAAATGCTGAAAGCAACTGACTTAGAGGCGACGGCGGCGCGGCGACTGCTAGTTTTAAGCGCGTGGACACCGCACCGACGGCTCGTCTACAACGTGCGGCCAGCAAGGCTCAACAACCGAGCAGTCTAACGGCGGTAGTAAGCTCACTGACAGCGAGCTGTCTGCTAATTTATAATCATAATGTAAAATATATCTAAAGAGAAATATTTAAAGCCTATATTTAAATGATATTCTTTTTGCCAGGTGGGAGCAGAGTCCCATGTAAGTGGGTTATGGCCTTAATGCTGCTTGTTTGTTACGCTTTAACGCTAAAATGGTACGGTTTTATATGATATTTGGCACATGAGTAGACCATGACCTAGAGAAGTACAAGTGGTATTTTTTGTCCTGAAGGATAAATGCGTAACACACTCTCAGTAGCAATGGGTTTTATTTTGCCAGATTCACAATATTCATTGCATAATTTACGTTGTTGAGCAAACCTTTTTCGGTCATATTACAAAAAAACGTAAGAAAATTTAAGAATTTTATGAAAATTTCGGGGGTTACTTTAGAGGGTCCCCTTTAATTCAATCACTACATGTACAACCTTTATTTAGTACTAACAAAATTCCCTCAGCTAACACTCAGGTATACTGGATAACGTTAAATTCGATTTTTAAAACGGAATCATGAGGTCGCATTACTTACTGCAGGAAATGGAATGTCGCCGATTTATTTAAACCACCTCGACTTGTTCCAAGCCATTAACTTTTTCAATCCAAAGATGAGTGTAAAGTGGTGGTGATAACGTGAGAATTATTTTCTAGATATTGTTCGACCCTTATGCATTAAGGTAATCATAATCATTGATAACATATTTTATTAGATAGCACATATAAATAGTTTTACTGCTTAGATTAAAGCTAACGTTCAAGTAATATTCGATCTTAAACACAGCTTTTTATTAACGTTGCATTTTGTATTTTCCAGAGATAGATACAATAAATGTTTACCTAAACACAAAACGGCTATCATTTAGCAAATGTATAAACGATGCTTATAATTTTAACCATTAAAACAATTATTCCATTCAAAGACGATACAAAAGAGGGTTCTTTTCAATTGATGTGTTTTATTGTCAATAGGTACAAAAGCGTACTCAAGAAAACGAAAATAAATAAAAGGATAAAAATGACCTGAATAAATTACGTCACATAAAACATATAAGTCTCATACCCAATAAACATACCTGCCAATACATTCAAAAGGGCAAGACTCAGACGAATAGTTTCAGCGTATTGAAAAGGGATGTGAAAACAGTTTAAGTAAAAAGGATAAGTGTGTTTTCGTAGCATGTGTAGAGAAATTCGACACCCACTCGGCTATTTACGGGCGATGGTGCGATAAGCATTTTCTCTTTCAATACCATCAAAGAGACTGGCCGCCTATTCAGGGCTTCACCCGACAAAATGTAACACATAAAGGGTATACGAAGATTGCAACGCTGTTTCTGACTCGCCTCGCAAAAAACAGTGTCAAAATCCATTCCTATCGTACATCATTGGAAGTACAAATTGTTTCGAGAACTTTTTCATTTATAGGTCGCGGAATGAAACATTATCCGAGCGTAGTCGAGTGCTGATGAAGCCCATCAAATCATTTGTCGGCATGGCGACGCCAAACTTCAGCTATTATTCCGGTCGGTTTACTAAAACAAAAGTGCTCTTAATTCTTGATCTGGGATTTCATGTGATCATTACTTTCCTCGGTTCGTTTGGCTAGCTCGCGGCTGGATGGAGGACTCGCTTCTTGTGACAAATTAAATTTTATCAACCTACAACAATGGTCCTTGGGCATTATGAAACGTAATCCCTTAAGCGGGGAGACATCTAAATATCTGAAAAGCAAATTAGGCGATCGCGCTTTCAAGGGCTATTTATAAATTATACTTGAGGAAATTTTGTGCTCCGGTTGTTAAATAACTTGTACTAGATAAATGTCTGGAATGAAAGTCAACGGTCTGGCAAACAATAAAAATATTTTGTAAAATGTAAGGTTCACTTTCGCTGACTATTGTCGACGTGTACATTACGACGTGACCGTTTTCCTCTTTCTGTGTGGCTAGTGAAATATAAACTATTTTCACTGCATTCACGTTATTATATCCTCGCATGGTTGGTTTCAGTTTACCTGTAAAATAAGTTTGTAAAGGATGCTAGAAACAAATTGCCTTGGCAGTTTTATCGTCAATATGCATGTTGTTGATGAAAAACATTAAACTATAAACACATAGGGAAAACTCTACAAAATTAAAATGAAAAATTCTAAACGATTGGAAAATTTTAAATAAGTAAAAATTGCCTAACATCACCATTAATTTCAGACACCTCAACATACCATAACCATAATTTAATATAAACTACTTATTTAAATTGTTATATACAAAAATGCCTGTAGTTTCGCGTGAACGTCGAAAGCAGCGGAAGCTTTTTCGCTCGTAAATCCAACGAACGAAGCTCTTCCGTTCCCACGCCCGCTCCCCGATTAAATTCTCCAACATTAGCGCATTCATGGCAACAGATAATATATTCAATTGCCTCGGCTGGATCTCTGTTCAATTCATTGATTTATTCGTTTGACACTTTATTTAGTTGGATTATGAAGTTTTGTCTTTGTATTCAATAATCCTTGAAGCCTATAGTCCAGTACGATTCTGCACCATGAATTTGAAATACAGGCACAATTAGTATTCATTTTCTTTGTCCGAAATCGAGATTTGGGTTAATTTAGGAAACGGGATGAATGTAGGAAGAATATTCATGCATTCATAGCAATAAATATACAGAGTGCTGCTGATAATATGAAATACGACAATAAATGAAAACACGGACATATGAATAATCATAAACCATAGAAAAAACCTAGCATCAAAAATAAAAAAATGAAAAATTCAAACTAAATCGCATAAAATTGGAAATGGAATGTAGAAAATGTGAAAAATGAAAAATAAAATCCTATGACTAAACTAATGGATACATTTCTATGAATTTTTATGGATAGACTGAGAATGTGTTGAGGTATACGATGTTTAATTTATTGTCGTATTGTCATCACCACTTTGTATATTCGATCGCCGTGGCTAGATCTCTGTTTAGTTCATTGATGCTTACACTATTTTTAATTAGATTATGAAGTTTCAGTAGTAGTTTTAAGTATTCAATTACGCCTTGAGGCCTGTCCTCTAAACGGTTCACGAATAAATTTACAACTTGAATTTCGTTTCTAAAATAGATTCGAGTATCAACGTTCAACAATTATTTTCTCAGATTTATGCTTGAACATCGTTCTGGGAAATCTACCTTATGAATTCAAAAAGACAATACTATCAATGTATTCAAAGGCCATGACTAAATTTCCGTTCAATTCGTTTGGCTCTCTAGACGATTTAAATTAGTAATATTATAGAAAACAGTTCATGAATGAGCATGTCAAAGTCGAGTTAAATCGTGTTGCTTTTTTAAAGTTCCGTAGGAAGAAACAACAACTCAATGGTCAACTAGGAACCCTTATAGATTCGTCAGAAGTTGAGCTTTATAAAAACTTCCCACGAAAATTATTTTGAACTGCATTTGGTTGAAAACTTTCTAAAAAATTGTACATAATAATTTCAGAACTAAGTTTTTAATTTAACTGCGTAGGCAAACATTTTTTTAAACTAAGTTTACTCTTTTTTATACTGAACATATTTTCTTTCAAATAAAAAAAGAATTATTAAAATCGGCTCACGCAACTCAACCCATATCCTCCAGTGGGTGTCGTAAGAGGCGACTAAGGGAACTCTCACCAGGGAAGCGGGCAGCAGCGCTTCACCTGTGGATATCAAATTACTGGGATCCCCAACCCGCCTGCCAAGCGTGGGGATTATGGCGAACCCACCCAAAGCAATGAAATCCTTTGTCCTGCAGTGCTGAAGAAGAAGAGAAGAAGATGCAACTGAAAATTCTGATATTCCTGAGTTGATGGGATTGTAATGGGTATGAGCTATTTAATAGTTGGAATTCTATAACTCTTATTTTAGTTCGTCCTTTGTGGGCCGCATCCAGTGGTTTCCCGCGACCTTCATCAGGTCGTCGCTCCACCTTGTCAGGGGCGCTGCGTCGTTCGGTGCGGGGTCGCCACTCGAGAACCCGTCGGCCCCATCCGGCATCGGTCCTACGGGCAATGTGCCCAGCCCACTGCCACTTTAGTGTTGCAATTCTTCGGGCTATGTCGGTTACTCTCGTTCTTCTGCGGACCTCCTCATTCCTGATTCGATCGCGCAGTGAAACCCCAAGCTTAACCCTCTCCATTGAGGCGTAGGACCGGTCGTAGTGGATTCCTTAGGGGAGGCCTATCTCCAGCAGTTGACGTCTTTCGGCTGAAATGATGATGATGTTGATTGTGCGCCAGCAGGATAATTGCGTAACACACTATAAGTAGCAATGGGTTTCATTTCGACAGTTTAACAACATTCATTGTATTATTTAAGTTGTACAGCAGACACACTTTCCGAACACATGGAGCAATGGATTAGCAATTGGCTTCAGAATGATTCCAACTGATACTAATAGAGCGTTATGTAATTAGGGTGCTGTTTTTAGGATTTCGTACTTAGTATGTCAAATCAATGTAACAAGTAGTCCATTTTTGGCTCTTAAGTGAGGTCACTTATTGTGAGGGACAGAACATTACGGAACCCGACACACTCTTGATAATTTTTTTTTTTCTCTTTTTAGCAACTGGCTGTCGACTTTTCTGCCAGGCTCATGTAGAGAACGCGTCATATCAAGATGAGCCGTCGAGCGTTACACATTGTGGTGGTCGTAAGAGTTAATTATTATTACACACTAATCTACACTTTATGTTGTGTTTTTTTTAATCGTACACAAAAACCACTGTGTTATAAAATAATTTTGACATTTAGCTGAATTATCAATTATCCTCATTTAAGACTGACCTCCAGAGTGGCATGTATTAAACTCGGTACATAATGTAAACGTAAAATGAACTATACTGAAAAATTCATAATAAATATTGTTATTGCGTTGTTTTACTTGTAATTCCTATTCCAGAACTACATCCTTAGGTAAATTGACAATAGTATAGACTTGAATCAATTACATTAGCCTTTTATTTTCGGATGAGAAATCATCAAATGCTCTCCTGCTCTGGGCGTAGCGGAAGGTCGTGTCGGATTTTACTTACTAAAACCTGTGTTCCTTCACTAGCCTGTGTGCCACGGGGTATGTTTTTGAACAACCCGCGGCTCTAACAACGAGATCAAACACACCCACAGCTTCTGGACTTACTACTGCCCCAAGAAACGTTACAACTGTCTTGGGCCCAAGGAAATTATATCTAAACTGAAATGTGAACTTGCATTAGTCTCTTATTTAAAAGAAGACTCTATCGCAAGAGCCATAAGGTCGATCGGAAATAAAACTTTATTTGATGAGAACACTGTCCAAGGGAGAAAGCGTCCCTCGGTCTCTTTCTAAGTGTTACTCTATTTATTTTTTGTAATTTTGTTTGAAACCCATAATTTCGATTAGAAAAAAGATGGTGCCATTAATGGCTGCAAATGCGAGTCATACTTTGAATGCGGAATCATTATCATCATTATTTAAGTAAGTTTTTTGCGGTAATCATATACAAATTATTTTGTTTGTATGTAGGGTGACCCCGTGTGGTACCGGGCTTAGAATAGTACCAACCCATATCCTCCCGTGGGTGTCGTAAGAGGCGACTAAGGGAACTCTCTCACCAGGGAAGCGGGCAGCAGCGCTTCTTCTGTGGAATATCAAATCCTGCGATCCCCAACCCGCTTGCCAAGCGTGGGGATTATGGCAAACCCCCCCCCATAATGTTGCACACGACTAAGCCAAGGCCCGTAGTCCCCGGCAGCTCCGCTATTCCTGGTCATTGTGGTAGCGGCCAAGGTAACGGCGGGGCAAGGGGTGCGAAGAATCTCCGGAAGAGATCCGGCTACCACAAACAACGACGGATCGACCTGGCAACACTGAACGTACGCACACTGCGGACCGACGAGAGGGTTATTGAACTGGAGGAAGAATTGAGCAGGTTACGATGGGGTGTCCTGGGATTATCTGAAGTCCGAAGAGAGGGTGAGGACTCGATAATCCTTAAATCCGGTAACTTGCTCTATTTCCGGGAGGGCGATCATCAGTCCCAAGGTGGTGTCGGGTTCCTCGTCCACAGGTCCCTTGTGGACAATGTAGTGAAGATCGAGAGTGTGTCGACCAGGGTGGCGTTCCTGGTACTCAGAATAACCAAACGGTATTCGCTGAAGGTCATTCAGGTATACGCCCCGACCTCGACACACTCCGACGATGATGTAGAGACTATGTATGAGGACATCTCTAAAGCCATACATAGCTCAAAAACTCACTACAGCGTTATCATGGGGGACTTCAACGCTAAACTGGGAAAACGGAGCGGTGAGGAGCTCGGACTGGGAAATTTTGGATTTGGGCGTCGGAACTACCGAGGCCACATGTTGGCTGGCTTCATGGAGAGGGAGGGACTCTTTATGATGAACTCCTTCTTCAGGAAGCGTGAACAG
Source organism: Sesamia inferens (assembly GCA_037179545.1). Lineage (NCBI taxonomy): Eukaryota > Metazoa > Arthropoda > Insecta > Lepidoptera > Noctuidae > Sesamia > Sesamia inferens. Next base: position 18,348,074 of record CM073930.1, read on the forward strand.
CGGAAGTGGACTTGGATCAGTCCCGACGGGGTCACTAAGAACGAGATAGACTTCATTATGACGACAAAAAGGCACATATTCAATGATGTCTCAGTGATCAACTCGCTCAAATGCGGCAGCGATCATCGTATGGTCAGAGGCACATTGAATCTGAACATAGTGTCCGAAAGATCTCGCCTGATGAAGTCTACGCTCCGGCCAGCACCCATCCAGATCCATAACTCCGAAGGTTTCCAGCTCGGGCTCCAAAATCGCTTCGAATGCCTAAGTGGTGACGTGGACGAATACAATGACGGGTTTGTAGAAGCTGTCCGTACGGTCGGGACCAAGTATTTTAAGACCCGCCGTACAAATAGAACTAAAAAGCTCTCGGACTACACTCTCGAGCTCATGGAGGATAGACGTGAGATGGTTTTGCGTTCGTCAAGTGATGCTTACAGATACCGGCAGCTCAATAAGCAGATCTCAAAGTCTCTGAAGCGCGACCTACGTCGGTATAATACCGAGCGTATAACGGAGGCCATAGAGCGAAACAGAGGCTCTAAAGTTTTCGCTAGGGATCTGACTATTGGGCATAGCCGGCTAAGCAAGCTGAAGACTGACGACGGCAGGATCATAACGTCCGGGCCCGAGCTTTTGAGGGAAGTCGAGAATTTCTATGGACAGCTCTACACTTCGACGACAAAACCCGCATTAAATCTTGCTGAAGACCCTAGAGCAAGATTAACCCGACACTACACCGAAGATATCCCGGACGTCAGCCTGCAGGAGATTCGATTGGCTCTGAAACAACTTAAAAACAACAAGGCGCCGGGCGATGACGGAATAACGGCAGAGCTACTGAAGGCGGGTGGTGAACCGATCCTTAGGGCCCTTCAGAAGTTATTTAATTCCGTCATAGTCAAGGGAAAAACGCCACAGGCATGGCACAGAAGTGTGGTGGTACTCTTTTTCAAAAAGGGTGACAACACCCTTTTGAAAAACTACAGACCCATCTCACTTCTGAGTCATGTCTATAAGTTGTTTTCGAGAGTCCTCACGAATCGTCTCGCCTGCAGGTTTGACGACTTCCAGCCACCCGAACAAGCCGGTTTCCGAAAGGGCTTCAGCACAGTAGACCACATACATACGCTACGGCAGGTTATACAGAAGACCGAGGAGTATAACCTACCCCTTTGCTTGGCGTTTGTGGACTACGAAAAAGCCTTTGATTCGATCGAGACCTGGGCTGTACTGCAGTCTCTCCAGCGGTGCCAAGTAGACTATCGGTATATTGAAGCGCTGAAGGGTTTGTACGAAAACGCCACCATGTCAGTCCGAATACAGGACCAGACCTCGAAACCAATACCTCTCCAGCGTGGTGTCAGACAGGGAGATGTTATCTCCCCGAAATTGTTCACCGCTGCATTGGAGGATGTCTTCAAGGTTCTGGACTGGAAAGGACTGGGCATCAACATCAATGGCGAGTACATGACACACCTTCGGTTTGCTGATGATATCGTAGTCATGGCTGAGACCGCGGAGGACCTGAGTACAATGCTCGAAGACCTCAGCAGAGCCTCCGAGCGAGTCGGTCTTAAAATGAACATGGGCAAGACGAAAGTCATGTCTAATGCCCATGTTGTACCGACTCCTATAAAGATTGGAGACTCTGTTCTCGAAGTTGTTGACAGTTACGTGTACCTGGGACAAACTATCCAGTTAGGAAGGTTCAACTTCGAGAAAGAGGTCAATCGTCGAATCCAACTCGGCTGGGCTGCTTTCGGGAAGCTACGAAGAATCTTCTCGTCCGAAATACCGCAGTGTCTCAAGACAAAAGTCTTCGACCAGTGTGTGTTGCCAGTGATGACATATGGAATTGAGACGTGGTCGCTAACAATGGGCCTTATAAGAAGGCTCAAAGTCACTCAAAGGGCAATGGAGAGGGCTATGCTTGGGATTTCACTGCGCGATCGAATCAGGAATGAGGAGATCCGCAGAAGAACGAGAGTAACCGACATAGCCCGAAGAATTGCAACACTAAAGTGGCAGTGGGCTGGACACATTGCCCGTAGGACCGATGCCCGATGGGGCCGACGAGTTCTCGAGTGGCGACCACGCACCGGAAGACGTAGCGTGGGTAGGCCCCCGACAAGGTGGACCGACGACCTGGTGAAGGTCGCAGGAAACCGCTGGATGCGGGAGGCGCAGAACCGGTCGTCGTGGAGAACCTTGGGGGAGGCCTATGTCCAGCAGTGGACGTCTTTCGGCTGAAATGATGATGATGATGATGATGTAGGGTGACCATAAATTCCGGAATAATTAATAAATGTGCACTTAGTCATTGTGTGCATAATAAGTAAGTGACTTTTATTAGATATTTACAACATTTTTTTATAATTATTAAAAAAAAAACAATGACATTAAATTCTGCTTTCTTGCAAAAAATTTATTTATCTACAGGTACAGTTTCGGATAGATGGACCTGCTGTTGTCCGTACATCATCAATGTCAATGTAGGAATCTATTTTTAAAATTCAATAATAAAGTTAAAAAGTTCGCATCCATACCTAAATATTCATTAAAACTCAGGTAATATAAGTGAAAAAAAATATTTTACGCACAATCCTTATAAATTCCATTATAATAGTCACACTACACAACAAGGACAGAGCGCTACTGTGAATCTATCTTCCTCGGACCACGTTTCCCATTCCAGTTCAGAGTATGTTCCTTGGTTGGGCCAGAAACCAGGACTGTTAGTCCTGATTTGCGGATTGTGTGTGGGTTCAAATCTAGTCAGGCACGACATTTAGTGTAATTTTTTCATCATCACTACACTCGATGAAGGAAAACATCGCAATTAAACATGGATCGATGTCACATGTCTTCAAATTTTGGTTCCAGGACAGTCAGACAGTCAAGACAACTACGGCTCGTTTCTTCTCAAAAAACTAGGAGGCCTGAGCCCCGCGCTATAGGAACATTATATATATGCTGATTATATATTCTGTAACTGTCCCTAATTACCTTTATATTTTCTTACTTGTCTTGTTAAATACGCATTACATATAAAACACGTCTCGTGTAAACACAACAGTGGCCTACGTTAATATAAAGCGGAAGTTTGCGCGCGCGTCACAGGCGACCGCAAATCAAAGGTAAATCAGATTCGGCAGCCATTACCAATACATTTGTGATAGCAATCAAAATTCTGGACGTAACCTTATGTGCCCCTTAAACGCTTTTACCTATAGGAATAAAGGACGACGGCTGTAATTTGATTTTTATGGGAAACATATAAAAATGACGTAAAATTTCACCCGTGAATATATATCGGTAAGTTACATATTCACACAATAAAGAGCTAGTCACGAAATAAAAATTAATATTTTAAACTTGGGTTCCGTCCAAAAAGCATAAAACAAAAATCGACTATAAACATGTGGTTGATACAGCAGGCTTCACCCGAACTACACGTAAAGTTGATTCAATGTAAACTATTAACTTAATAATTATTTTATTAAGAAACTAAAAATAGCATTAGCAATAAGTCGCACACTTGCAGGGCTATTCCTGCTCCTTTCTCATACCTCGGCATTTGTGAACAAGTTTTCAATTCCTAAACTTTCAAAATAAGATTGGACCGCGCGTCTACTGGTAATGGCTTTGTTGTGTACCGGCTCTAGTTTGACGGGTAACTCGAATTCTCTGTTAGGATATTCCCGTGGTACTTCTCAAAGCACTACACGTGTCCCACTAGTAATAGAGCGCTAGCAATTTCATCTCCAATAAAAAGAACATCTGTAAGGAATACTCATTCATCGAAATGCAATAAAAGTCTGTTCATAATAATTCCCTCGCCTATTATCATGAGTCGAACAAAGAAAGTTTTGCGCAATAACCAATAATCGTTCCTTAATATCTTTCGCGTAAATGTTTTCCAAGTTCGATCATTATTTTCACCTCAGTTCACAGTTGGACAAAGATTCTTCGATAATTTATTGTCAAAGTGATTTTTTCGTTTTACAAAATGGGACTGTATTATTCATCACAGTCGGGGAACATTTAAGTAGGCGTGTTAAAGTGAAATTTAGGTAAAGTACAATACAAAGTACTCTATGATTTACGAGAAAAGTTATGTCGGTGTGACTCAGAAGTCCTTAAAAGTACATAATATGTACTGCACCGGTATCTATCTCCACCGTCGGAAAATTTAGACATAAATAAGGAGGTTCTCGTCGTAAATGAAGCGGGTTTGACAGTTTGACGAGATTCAACAACCCAACTTCGGCGTGCTCATACCTGTCTATAACACAATCCGGACAAGTGCAAGTAACTGGATCCGACTTGGCAACTGCTACCTTTCCTTTTTATTGTTTACAACATTGAACCTCAATTTGTAGCATTTATAGAAGATTCCATTTTTAAACCTACACCCTTTAATGCGGGGTGTTAGTTATACATTTGAAGACTGATTTTGGTTTCGTAGTCTTTCGAACTGGTGAAACGCGTTTTTAACCGACTTCAAAAAGGAGGAGGTTATTCAATTCGACCGTATATGTATATGCTTTTTTATGTTTGTTCGCGGATAACTACGTCGTTTATGAACCGATTTTGATAATTCTTTTTCAGTTGGAAAGAAGACATTCCCAAGGTGGTCCCATGATAAGGACATCAGGGTTTGATGGTGGAAGACCAGAGAAATCAAGGGGAACTTTCAAAAATCGTAGGGGCAACCAGTGCATTTGTAAGTTTTTTCATTAAGTATTTTAGCGTCAGCATCCAGTCTAACCGGATGCAGCTGAACAGTACTTTTCACAACTAAAAAGTGTAAAATATTATTTTTTATAAAAAAAAAACAACCGACTTCCAAAAAAACACTACAAAGTGAAAAATAACTAATTTCTAAAAAAAACTAATATAGAAAAACCAAAGACACCGACTTTAACTGACACCGAAATTAGTTATTTTTCACTTTGTAGTGTTTTTTGGAAGTCGGTTGTTTTTTTTGTAAAAAAATTTTATGCTGTTTATTTTCTTTAAATGGTCCTAATATTTTCCATTGTGTTTGAAGGTTCGTAAGTCCCTGATGAAACAATTGATTCTAGAGAAATTTAATTTGATTAAATTTGCTAGCGAAACTGAGTAGACAATCATCTGTATTGATTTGTAAGCAATAAAACATAAAACAAGACCGCTCATTCTATGTTTTGTAGTGATACATGTATTATGTTATGTATTTTCTGGTATACAATGAAGTATATATATGTATATATGTATGTCGGAGACAGCGACGGCAGAGCGGTAGGGTCGACAGCATCTTGGTGTGGTGGTACAGGTTCCATTTCGTAGGTGAGTTTTAAATTGAAGCACGATGTGTAGATATACCCTCCAATCTTCTTAATAACAATTTGAATAGGCAAACCGACAGTGTCGGTTCGGAGAAGTGCCTTGGTCCGCGTCTCGATGCAAAGTGACCGTTCGACGAACCCCACTTTCCAAAGCGACTCTGTCCATATGCCGCCATCACAAAATAACGTCACAAGCGTTTGCCCCTCTACTACGTAAATCAAATCAGCTACTTTTATTAAAATTATACCGACGATCTTCGACATGTATATATAAACCATAACTAATTGTAACAAAATTTTAGCATACGACAGTTTGCCCCAACTGACAGTTTAGTCTTGAAATACAGTCGCAAAAAAATCGCAGTTTGCATTTTAAGTCGTCATTAATTTAAACACATAATTTTTAATCAATATTCTTGATTTGACATAACAAAGCAACTAACGAGCCCAGGTTATATGAACGACGAGCATAGAATAAAGTTTGAAAAAAACAAAACCGACCCACACATGACTTTGAAACCCAATATTCTTCTGCTCGTTATTTTATCATCGAAATTCTAACAGAGAATGTGGAAGTCGTTAAATGAGGCCTGACAATTTTCGGGGTTTTAAAGGACAAAATTTGATAATGTATTCAACAATAAAGGATACATCAACGTGAGTGATAAAATCGTTCCGTGACGATATTTCAGGCGCTACGACAGGTGATATGAGTTATATTTGGGATATAACTTGGTTTGCATAGTAGGTACGTAAACGGTAAAAACTTCTGTAGCATAATAAGGACTACATTGCTATGAACTGTCCAAGCGAGCAGCCAGTGCATGTGCGTGTGCGTACATGAGTGATGCCTCAATATTCTGTAGAAATAACATTATATTTCTGTTACATTTAGAGGCGACGTGTTCTTATCTGTTGTTAAACATGATCCAGTGACAGATGGTATTTCTCTAAAACAAAAACCTGATATTAGGCAGCTAAAACAAAATACATATTAACGCGACTTTATTTTATATGCTATTATACTGTGTATTTATTTAATATAATATTAAAACCTTATAAATTATAATCTTAAATAAAATTTAAATTAGACGTTTAAGTTACAATATTCGTAAACACACAACAGTATTTTTTGTTTATGCGAATCCCGAAATTTCAAGAAGATATCATTTAAAATCACAAACTTATGAGCTTGTTATCCTACTTGGCTGTCCCAACAAAAATGTGGGCCACGCTCCGCTCGGACGGGCGAGCGCGGTGCGTTGACCTCTGGCGTCAGCTCTTATCGAGCGCGCAGTACTATGATATACCATGCGCGCTCGGTAACCACACTGCAACAATTTCTAAATGTATTTGGGAAAAAATATAACATGGCGTAAAAATGATTGGAATCGATTCAGTTGCTTATTCTGAACAAACTATATTCAGGTTTCGCATAAACGAAAAATAACATTGTATATGTCATTCCCATTAGGGAATGCAAACCCGATCTTGCAGGATCCCGATCTCGCGAGATCCCATTTAATTTTTCGGGATCAATTTCAAAGCCTAATATGAAGAGATCCTGTTCAAGTTTGACGGGATTGACAATGGTCAACGAAGCTACCCGGGACATCAACACATCGCTCGAGACATCGGATAAAAAAAATATATTTATTTGAGCGTGGACGAAAACGGGGGAGATTTATGCAGTTTGGATATTTGCTTGGTCACGCTGCCAACTAGTATTGTGACGGAAAGAGTATTCTCAACAGCAAGGTGTACTGCAACGAGGATGCCATGTATATTAGCAGATATGTCACTAATACACTTTGTTTTTTAAGAAATTATTCTTAAAATCACCCGTAACTACTTTTTAATATCCTTGAGCTACTATTGTTTTGATTATGTACATGTTAGTAAATCTGTCAATTATTTAATAACATTAAATAATTAGATAGTACTTAATATTGAAGGCCAATGAAGGCTTTTGGTTTCTTTTTAAACAAAATTTTGTTTTTATTAATTCCACTATCACAAACAAGAAGTTTTTATCTTATTCAGTCATGCGATTTTTTTTAACTAGACGAAATAATATAAATTCCGGGATTGATATTTATAATCCTGCGGGATCTCGAATTTACAACGTCGAGTCGTGATTGCATTCCCTAATTCCCTTTCAGTCCGGTTTCGTGTTATCGTCTTGTGTTCTACTAAAACCACTTTTATCCGCCGCTACCTATAAAATCACACATAACTAACCAATAACTACAAGCAAACATCAACGTTCATTCCGATTAAGTTAGTTAGTAATTTAATATTCTTAACTCATTTCTACTTCACAGAAATCTACATAAATTCTTTATTTGGTTTTCTTTGATCTGCCTCCTTCTTTTTAACATTACGAAATTAGTAAACAAAGTGAATAAGATAAAGAATATTATATTTCTATTCTATTACTTCCAATCGAATTAAATCTTACAAGAAGTCTACATAGACTTCTTTTTAATCACAGAGTAAGTCGTGAGTTCAAGTTTCACGCACTCACACACACACATAACTATCTGCACGCACCTAACCGCTAGATCATCTGGACTCATATCTTACATTGTAATTATGAATTACAAACACTTGTTGACGGCAACGATACATGTGCACTTAAAGGACGTAAGTAAGTCAAATTAAACGTCAAACTATTGCTTTGTGAGATTGCCTATGGAATTTTGGTCAACATTGTACTTACATACATAGGTTTATCAGGATAGGCATCGCGTACGGTAGGTACATGTACGCGGCCGCACCTGACCACAAATCAGCGGTAAATCAAATTTCGAACGTCCACGTCCGTGATTGCAGAAACGAATTTGTGTTGTGTTATGCCGACAACCACTAACAATGTAACCGCTCACGTCAATCTGACTGTACGGTTTAAATGTTTGTTAACTGATAGTAACCAACTCTGACTTTTAGTTAATTTTCCGCGTGTAAATGTAGTCTTCCGCAAATCATCCGGAAATAGAAGAAATATCATATTTGGTAATCCTTCGTATGGGAAATAGTAAACTCCCTGCGTTGGCTAAACGTAGAGCTAAGTAATTAATGTATTCACTTCTAATTCCGAATTGACAGTGTACAAAAGAATCACATCAAAGAGCGCACTGTACACGAGCACAACAACTTGTAGCGGATTTGCATCGCAGAATTTACTCAGGGATTGTTTGCGTTTCATTAACACCGGTCAACAAGAAACGTTATTTATCTGCTTGTACTTTCAGACTTTTGTATTAAACTAATTCTTTCTGCGTTTAATACCTACATTAAGGATTGCCCATGTAATTAGAATCTTGGTAGAGTATGCAAACTTGCAGCTCTTGCTAACCCAAATAATTATGTAGGTCATTTGTTTGCGTTGAACTTTATGTAGGTACGGACTTGCAGAGACATTTAATTAAATCATTTGTTAAATCGAGTAGTTTTTCCAACAGTTTGGACCACAAAATGTGATACATGTAATTTAATAATGTACTCTCAGGAAAGTTGTACGAATGTACATAAATCCTTATTACTAAGAGATAAACTAACTAGAGCTAGCTAATTGCTAGTTACGTTAGATAATTCGTGGAAAGTTAGCCAATTAAAGGGGAGCTAATATTTAGTAAATGAGCGACGATCTGTCTCTCAAGTACCGTTAACGTCACGACGACACTTGCATACGTCGGGAATAGTGGAGAGACAGATGGGTTCGAGGCGAGGCAGTAGCGGGCTCGACAGAGCGAATCTGTTCATGGTAATATTTCAAAGCCTAGTTAGTGCCTGTGTGTGTGTGTGTTAGTGTATCTATACAGGAATGCAAAGATGTTACTGTGTTACACGTAATACGTCAGCAGTCCACGCTGATATCGGAAGTTGTTATACGACGCCTTGTGCCTTTAACGAACTGCCACATTTGGGTTGTGTTCGATTGTGTTGGCTTAGAATTTAGATGCTTACACTGCAAAATCTGAAAATTTCATACCTTAAGGTGGAACCATCGATATATTGCTTAATGGAAATGTTACTTCTATTACAATTTCTCAATAGTGTACTCTTTAAGTAAGTTGGTATTGGACTAATATGTTTAGTAACAAAAAAGTAATGCTGGCAGACATCTATGGCAATTACACATACTTCCCCAGCATGCACGAATATTGCACATATGTAGTGCATACAAGGACCTAATGCCTAGCCTAGTCAGATTTCACTGCGACAAAAGTTCTCCCTCATTGCAGTATTTGCGGGAACAATGTACGCGAATGGAATACAAAAAGGTATAAATTGTACTTACAGCTTCAATTTCTTCCCGACGCTGTTTTACCCAAGTGATAGCCACTCAAATAGGCGAACGAGAAAAGTCTCAATAAATTTTGTAAACCAGTCATGTACTTGTTGTATTTGATTCATAATGTTAGCCAGAAAATGTTGCTAATTAACATTAGAGTAACCGCCAATAAAATGCACAGTTTGTGACATAGCAAGTAAGAATATTTGCATTTGTAGTAGAGCTGTCATTAGCCCTAAAACCAAACCACAATATAAAGGGGTTAAAAACTATTTAATTATTTGATGAACGCTAATGAAACACGGATTATTTATATACCAGGTCTACCAATATGAAATTACCGGTAACACAGATTTAGCTGTGTAGCTAATGATTATTGTGAACGAGCCTTTTTTTTTATTTTGTTGGTATGACATCTGTGGAATATATTTAGTATACTACAAGTCATAGTGGAACCAAGATTGTATTTTTTTTTAGTTAAAAATGGAAAATTTTGTACCAGAAAATCATCATATGCGGGAAGTTTTATTGCATTATTTTTTTTAAGGAAAAATGCAGCTGATGCTCACAGAATGCTTATCGAAGCTTATGGTGATCATGCTCTTTCAGAAAAAACATGTAGAAATTGGTTTCAACGATCGCTTCGGAAAGAAGAGAATGCTCTGTGTTTGGTGGGACCAGAAAGGTGTGGTGTATCATGAGCTATTAAAACCTGGTGAAACTGTCAATACTGATCGCTACCGACAACAAATGATCAATTTGAACCATGCATTGACCGAAAAACGACCAGAATGGGCCACAAGACACGGAAAGGTAATTTTGCTTCACGACAATGCTCCATCACATACAGCAAAACAAGTTAAAGAAACGATAAATGCACTTAAGTGGGAAGTGTTACCCCACCCGCCGTATTCACCAGACTTGGCACCTTCCGACTACCATTTGTTTTCATCGATGGGACACGCACTGGCTAAGCAGCACTTCAAAACATCTGAAGAACTGAAAAATTGGGTCTCTGAATGGTTTTTATCAAAACAAGAGCAGTTTTTTTGGCAGGGCATCCACAACTTAATAAAAAGATGGGGAAAATGTGTAGCTAGCAATGGCAAATACTTTGAATAAACTTTTTTGTCTGTTTTCTTTAAAATAAGCGTTTTATTTTCCTTAAAAAACGGTAATTTCATATTGGTACCCCTATGTAAAACAAAATCCGTTTAATGAGAAGACAAAAGCTAGGTAGTAAATAATAAAATTAAATAATGCACAAATAAAGCGACCCATTGTGGCGTACTTCATTTAAAAGTGGCGCGATATTAAGACTTCCGCAAAATGAATGCAATAAGCAAGAAATCTCAACAGAATGATGATTGAAAATGAAAGCAAGGGCGGGTCTTTGTGCCCGTCGGGGCGAGACTACCGGGAGAGGACTAACGTAATTGCACTGCTTCACTTCGTTCAATAGAAGTGTACTTACCAGCTTAAGTTTTTGCCCCCAGTTTTTAGTCGGTCTCCAGCTAAGCGCCCAAGCAAGGCAATAAGTCTATTCAAAAGCCCTATTTAAAGTTTACTCACGACTAATTGTCTCACACAAATTCTAATCTCTAAAATTAACTGCACTTATGTCGGGGTAACTAGGTTAACTCGGTGCTTCACTAAATTAAACCGACTTTGTATACAATCGAGCTGAATGTAAGAGAGGCGCCACAGGTTTGTCTGAATTCAGCTTTAGGTAATTAGATTTGTACATAAGCTTGAGTATCGTAAAATATCGAAGGTAAATGAAAAAGACTTAATAGAAGAGAGGCGTAGAACAATGCTTGCCGGAATACGGCTTTTTTGTCTCGTTTGCTAGATCCTTATTTGCGTTAAAAAACTACTTGAAAATTTGAATAATTTTGTAGTATTATTAATACATTGCTCATAATAATATGTTCGAAAAATGTCTCTGCTCAATAACGTAAATAAGGTTATGAATATTGTTGAACTGTCGAAATAATACCCATTGTTACAGATAGTGCGTTATGCAGTTACCCTATAGGGATGAGAACCCTTCAGTGCGCGTGCCGTATGTAGTACATACGTGAGAGAATATTCGACCAGGATTGATTGCGGTAGAGTAGAGGTTTTTTTTCAGTTTTTCTGGTTTTAACTTAGCTTGCACTTCAGTTTGGAAAGTGCTACCAATATGTTTTTTTACAATAAAAGAACCGACTTCCGAAAACTACACTATAAAGTAAAAATAAATTAAATTTCAAAAAAAATCTTTAATTTAGTATTTTTTATTTTTGTCATCGACTGCTGAAGTTAAAGTTATTTTTCACATTGTATTGTTTTCGTTGAAATTTTCTGTTATTCATTTTTCATTTTTGTTTCATCCACTTTGTGCTAGCTGCTCCCAATCAAACTATTTATACCATTGCTGTATAAATATCAGTGACAGGAAGTTATTACAAAACCATCAATATAAACTTGAAGTTGTCAAGTTTCTAAGATCCAATCTTGCATTATTTGAAAGAAGTGATTTTCATTTTGTTGTATCTTTATGTATTTTATTGTGTGTACATAAATAATAAAATAAATAAATAAATAAATAAAAAAGAAAGAAAGACGAAAATTGTTTATTCCGCACAAACAGAACGCACATTACAATAATAATACACTAAAATAGTAATAAACACATAATAAAGAAAAAAAAATTTACTAAAAGCTGCACTTATCGATATCAAGATACCAGAGGGGCAATTCTTGTAATTTTAAGATCGTTCACAGCCTGATATCAGTCTCATTCTGCAAAAAAAACACTAATTTCCCTACATTTCACCAGTTTTTGACATTTGTTTGCCGCCGAGATGAGACTTAGACCAGATATTGAATTGTCCTTCTGTTCTTATTTTGTAACCCTTCCAAAAAAGTGGTATCTACATGGCTCTCCTAATTTATAACGTTTTGCCGAAGTCAATTACCCAAACATCGTCGCCAAAGTAACAATTCATCGTGTTTGGCATGATGTCTGTTGAAGCTGTACGGAGGCCGGGTCTGAGCAGTTGTATTGCGATGTGTGCCGGGTACGATGCGCCAAATGTTGTCGTGTCGAGATTTTGATCGTCGAGGGTCTCCAGATTTATCTCCCTCTGGGTTTGATCGAAGCGATTTTAACCAATACAGCATTAATCCTTATCCAATTTAAAACCTTAAATACGTTGATGATTTAATATAGATCTATATCGCCCATTACAGCATATGATTTAAATGAATATTTTTGTCGCGTTTGCGGCGATACACGGCGTGGTGTTCGCGGCGGTTTGTATACAACGTTCACAGGTTCTCTGTAGTGTATTTAGTATCAGCATTGTACCTGTCCGAAGCCGGGGCGGGTCGCTAGTTGTATATAAATTGATTTTGCATAACGTTACAATCGTGATACATGTAATATTATGCAATGTTATGAACGCCTATGTAAATACTATGTTTCTGGCAAAGAAATATCCTATTTTACAAATATGCAACTAAGTGCAAAAAATAAAACTACCCAAGTCGAAATACCGGGCGAGCTTCCTTCGCCAACTAAAGAAAAAAATAAATAAACAGTCCAGAATTGAAAACATTAACACAAATAAAAAAAAAACGGCCAAGTTTGAGTCGGACTCACGCACGAAGGGTTCCGTAACATTATCTTTAAAAACGGCAAAAATCACTTCTGTTGTATGGGAACCCCCTTCTATATTTATTTTATTTTATTTTTTATTTTTTTTAATTTTAATATATAACCAAATATTTTGTGAACATTTCAAGCTATTTCCGTTTTCAATATGGAGCAAAAAGCGGCAAAACATCTTGTTTGTTGTATGGGAGCGCCCCTTAAATATTTTATTTTAGTATTTGTTGTTATAGCAGCAACAGAAATACATTAGCTCTGAAAATTTCAAATGTCTAGATTACGGTTCATGAGATACAGCCTGGTGACAGACGGACGGACAGACGGACAGCGAAGTCTCATGAATAGGGTTCCGATTTACCTTTTAGGTACGGAACCATAAAAATGATAACAATAAGAAAACATTTCGATTTCTTAATGATAAAAAACTCGCTATTGTGTGCTAAGTTTAAATAAAATCTATACCTCTTTGAAAAACCCAAAAGCTTTGTTATTTTCACCCTAGTCCCAACAACTACCAATGTTTTTGGAAGTGGAAAAAATATTTTTGGCTGATATCTGAATATTCAATCAATCAAAAGTCATTTATTCAAATTAGGCTGAGAATCAGGTCTTTTTAAACGTCAACATTAAACAGAACCAAAATAATTATAATTAACTAGCAACGGGTATTGCACCCGTGCGATGCCAGGGCGGGTCGCTAGTTGCTGATAATACACTACAGAAAAATTGTGAACTTGTACCGCCGCAAACGCGACAGCCCGCAATGCAGATTTGAAATGCCTTGACTGTATTTTTGATGTTTGATTGAGTGCATATAAATGTGTTAATAAGTGTTTCTTTTTTTTTCTTTCTTTTTTCTTTTTGTTTAGTATTTTTTGTATAAGTATTTATTTAATGAATTTGTGTGCTTGTGAGGCAGATTACAGCAAGAACTCACTTTGTATTTGTAAGACCTATGATATTGTACGTGTGTATCACAAATAAACTATTGGATTTGATTTGATTTGCTGTAAAGGGGGATATAGATCTACATATATTAAATCAACAATGTATTTCAAGTACCTATTAAATTGGATAAGGATTAATGCTGTATTGATGAAAATCGCTGCGAAATTTAGCCGGTATTTGTTGTAAAAAAGTAAATGACAAAAAAAAAATATTTTGGGATATCCATAAGAGATAGACATATACCATCGCGGATTTGTTTGTAGACCATTTCAATGTGTGCAATGTTTAGTACATTATTTTGATAAATCTGGTTTCACTGCAAACGCGGAAAAAAAGAAAGTATTTATGACATCACATTAGAAACCTCAAAAATAATAGTATTTCTCCACAATTTAATGGATGTTATTATACATATAAAGAGGAAGCTTTAATCACTCTATCTATTTAAAAAACCGCATCCGCACAAAGGGACATAGGGAAAGAGAAAGTGACTTTGTTTTATAATATGTAAACTCTAATATAAAGGATATCGAAATGTGATAAGTACGCGCAAAAATGTGATAAGTACGCGCAAAAAATAACATGACATTTATTTTCAATTCATTTCATTTATAGTCAATTATAGTTAGTTAAATGTTACTGGAAATCCAAGATGAATAAATTAAAAGTCGAAAATAAATTTGCAAACACGTTTTACACTAAGAGAGTTACAATTACAGTACCTACAGTACAATATAAACAGGCGATTATGGAAGACCAAAAATCTATTCCGAAACTGTTTTTATTTATATTTTATTTCGGTATTGTTTTATTTTGCTCTTCGCGTCAATCATCGTACCGAACGGTATATTATAACAGACAAATTGCTCAACAATTGTGGCTGACAGTTGTTTACCGTAAAATTAGGGGCAAAGTGTCGATCAATGAGTTTGAAGAGTTAAGCATAAAGTTTTGACCGTCGGGAGTACCCTTGGAATAGTGTCCTGTCAAATTCTCATGAGTAACACATCCTATAAAGTTTATTAGGCAGTCTCCTATACTTAGGTATTTTTGTATGAAAGATAAGGAACTGAACGTAACATCTTAAATACTCTTGGGTAATATCATTTAAGATGAGACGTAAAAATAAATGTTTACTACATAGATCAATTTAAATATGTATGTAGAAGTGTTCATGCCAAGTGGGACGTGTACATATACACAATAAATTTATACTGTTAATAAGCAAATGACGTAGGTAAGTATAATTTTATGTAAATGTGACTAAAATAAAATGTAGGTTTCATTCCTATCTATTCACTCACGCCTGTAAACATTGCTCACATACATCAACTTAATGCGTCTTTCTTTGTACGTTACAGAAAGATCAGACGACCTCATGTTTACACAACACTCGTTGGTGTAATACAAGTAAAAAACAACTTTAATAATTACCGAGCTTGTGTTAAGGATTATATCAGAGCTGTCTCAAGCACCAGTCTCACCACCGGCGATAAACGTGAAGCCCGATAGCAACTAAAAATGAGGTGAACAACGAACAGCGAGCGCGCGATGGCGACAAATGTAGCGATTACTCGCTGTAAGTGTGTGCACCAAGGATGAGTATCTCAGTGAATGTTCTGACCGCCAAGCGAGTGTCGCTGAGCGAGGCTACTTCTTACTATTTTTGTTAGCTCTTTTGCAACCACAAACGAGTACCTACTGTTCAGCAGTGTGAACAGTCGTCTATAAAATATGAATGCAATGTATCTTTTTTACGTACACAGGACTCACAATCTTTTCTACCTAAGTTTCTTGAAAACAACGATTCAAGAAAATAGTTGATAGCTTGTTCCTCGTCGGCGGTTGGACAGGTGCCTCATACAGGAGCCCCTTTCTTACCTGATTAAGGTACACTCGCCTCCGCCGGGCAATTTAACATCATAATACCTTAAATAATTCAATTGTATGCACCCTGCTGGGCCCAAAAGCCGACGGATTTTACTCACAGCATAATGTAATTTTCTTGTATGAAACTTCACACAAACTGGCGTGGATTTCATGGCTTGTAATTAAACTACAGTGTAAAGTAATTGAAAGCATGCAGCATATTAAAGCTCCAGAATCATAAAATTTTTATTTTCGTATTTCTCCTGCTATGTAACAGTACTTATATAATTGAAATTATACATACAAGAATTTCGTTTAGAAATATGAGAAAATTCGATTTATAAAATTTGCTAATTAATGTAAAAGCATAATATAGTTGGCATCAAAGAGTAAAATGCTGTCATAATATGTAGGTACCATATTTCGGAACTAAAATACCACCAATTAAATATTTTTATCTTTTCCACTTCGTCATGTTAAATATTTTATAAAAAATAAGGGTACCCATAGGCCCTCCGACAACCTCTATGTAATTCAAAAGTTAACATTACTCTAAATTAATAATTCCCCCGGCACTTATCATTATAACGATAACCACTTTTATCAAAACATTGACAAAACAAACTCAAAACTCGTTGAAACCTGAACTTTAAATTAATAAACATAGGCTCATTGCAGACAATGGAGACAGCTGTTGTCTTTGTCGCAAAAGTATTTGCTTTTGTTCCTAAGGTGACTATTCAAGCAGGGAAAGATAAAAATTACGAACTCCGAGGTGCTTCGAGGCGTTTTTATCAAAGAAGAAAACAAAGGGTTGTTTAATGATGGTATTAGTGGAAAGTTCACGATAAATTCGGGGTCGTTAAGGGTTCTTTGTCATTGTTGTATTGTGTCCTTGCGACCGTTTTATTGGAAAACCTAATTCAATGAGAATTTTAAAATTTAGATCACCCCTGTTACCTAGATCCAAATGTAATTAAAGTTTTTTTTTTTTTAATTATCGGGTCGCTTTCAATTACTACTTGTCTTTTTAAATAAATGTAATGAAAATTAAAACTCTATACATTTTGTCAATATCCTCTATATTCACTGTATTTAACCGGAGAAAAATCCCAAAGCTTTAAAATGAAAAACTTTAAAATCTTTAGATATCTTTCATAACGGCTATAAACGTCATCATTGTGATATCTCCAAATAAAATTGAATGCACGGAAATGTCTTGAAAAATAGTGGGTCATTGAAATAGATTCTTGTGGAACATCCAAATAAAAAAGTGAAAAATCTACACATTTTCACGTTTATAATAATATACGAATGTGTATAAGACGCCCACACAAGTCGTTAATGGAACATTGACACAAGCGCAGAAGCTTTATAACGCCGAGTATTGTAACAGACTTAATATAGAACAGATTCTATTTACAGAATCGATTTCAAAAGTTATTTACGTTCCAGGCGGCAGAATTTAGTTAAAACAAGTATAGTACGCAGAAACTATTAATGAAAGCCAAAGGCAATAATAATACCAGGAACACAAATTTGAGGCATAATGTGTAATTAAGAGACATACCCTTAACATATTGGACGACAACTAAGAATTGGCATTTAAAAGGTCATATGAACTTAGAGGGTAGTAATAGGACGATTTAAAAGATTATAGTTCTGTAAATACATCCTTTTTACGATTTTAAATGATATTTTGTTCAACAACCCAACACTGTTTGATTTACAATTTGTCGAACTACACAAGCGCTTCCCCCGTAAGAATGTAAATTAAACGTAAATCCTCAAAAAAACAACTTACAAAATTCTTAAAAAAGACCAGGAGCCCAAAACTGTGTGAGAGGCACACGAAGTCATAGATAAAATAAGGTTAATGCCTAAACATGTACGAAGGCACTACCTAAATACCACAATCCATTAGCAGCGTCTGTTATTACTTTGCGGCGGCGGTACGGCCGGCAGACAAGACTGACGTTTGCACCGCCATCCTGCTAACGGCATCCTCGTGAATGTAGTACATATACAGCTGGCCTTTTTTGTGCTTCGTAAATGAAAATAGACTTGAAAATGGACATTATATTTGATTTTCAATTAGCGAGAGTTTCTTGGAAATGTTTTTCGTAAATAGGTAGCAGTAAAAAACCTTTTACAACCTGTAAATATATTTGCTTCTTTTTAAACTGGTAACAATTTGCTAATAGCTACGATACGCTGTTTTAAAAATGCTTCGGTATGTCTTAGTAAATTAATAATACATATATAACAATTTGCCTTTACCTAAGGACAGTTAAATTCAAAATGTAAACATCATCCAAGTAACAATTACTGAAAATTGGCCCAGTTTAGGTTAGAGCAAAGAGTTCAAAATACTTATTAAGGTTATAAGTAGCGATTACGGTACCCGGTGAACATCCTGAGTGTATTAAGCAGAAGAACAAATAGGGACCTTTGTTGTTTTACTTAATTCGCGCTTACTATGTTGAACGGATGGTCCCGAAGTTAATCTATACTATTATAAAGCCCGAAATTTGCCATTTTAATTGTGTTACGAATTAATAAGTGAAATTGAAATTTATTACAATTATGCAATGAACTCTATCATTTTTCGTTGTATTTATTCCCAAGCTAGCTGTTGTCCGCGACTTCGTTTACGATCCAGGTTTAAAAGAAAAGAAACTAGGATGCTAGGCTAGTCATGGTTAATGCATGTGCCAAATTTCATCAATTCTTTTCACCCGTTTCAACGCCTTATAAATATATTCACTTTCGAAATTTCAGTATAATAATAGTCAGGATATACGGACGACAGCAGGCCAAGCTACCCGAATCTGACAAATATTCCCAATGAGTCTTAATGCTATAGTGATAAAGTTGAAAATCTAATAAAGAAATTTGACAGATTGTTGTAGCTTGATATGCTGTCGCGTGTATATGTAGCTCGGCTAATTAGACACCTATGGATTCAGTAGCGAGCAAGACAGACCCTAAGTGACGGCGGGCTAATTTTTTTCTAAGGCTCACTAAATAAAACTTGGCCCTTGTCTTTCTATGTCCTAGCCTTTTGTTTCCGATACCTATGGTCCTAGCAAATTAGTACTTAGGATAAATCTCTCATAATTCAAAGCCATTGCGGAATCTGATATTTCGTATAAAAACGTGTTTATTTTTTATTTACATATAAAAAGACAATATGTGTAAACAGCTTACTTACCACATCTCATCGTCCTCAGTCTTGTAATAGACTAACGTACATGAATTTTAGGGTCCATGAAGCACCGTCTATATGCGAAACCTTAGTAAGTAAACATCAATAAATTGATGAAGGCCACACGAGAAAATGGCCGGGTCAAAAGTTTAGAACGGGCACGATATGCAAATTAATTCTGAATTGTGTGAAATAACCCATTTAGTTTCAAACTATGAAATCCCATCAAAATAGTCTCTTGTAAAATTTTAGTCAACTGTGATATAGTGACAGATTAAAGCCCCCAAACACCTACAATGTTTACATAATTTATATGTTGACTGTAAAGTTGATGTCAGCAAACAATCGTGTTATCCAATTAACTATGCAACCACATTGCTCGAGATTGTCACACCTTGTAGTATTAACTAGGGTTGCTAGACCAAATAATTAGCATGACAACAAGGTTAGCCGATCTATTCTAAAAAACGTCACAGTAAAAACTCAGGTAAAGTAAGCTATCATTTCAACTGCTGATCGATTCTGTAATAATCCAACCGTGAAAAGTTAGGTGAAGTGATCTCATTTTTTTATAATTATAAACTAGTGCTTGCATGTAATCTCACCTGATGGTAATGGTAAAGCGTGCTAGTTTATTAAGAGCCTATTAACTCAAAAAAAAACTAAGTAAATGGAAAGGAAAGCGGCAGTTGAGCAAGGTGATGCAAGGTTAACCCAACAACACGACCAACATGCTGCGCCAGAGGGAGATTGATCTAAAGACTCTCCACGACCAAACTGCCGACACAACAACATTTGGCACATCGTACCCGGCACACGTAGCAACACAACTACGGCTTTACCAGACATCATGCCGTAAGACGACAAATCGCTTGGCAGCAAGACTTTGTCTGGCGGGTTGGCGACAAGACATCTGATGGCAACCGATGTTATGACCAACCACTGAGAAAAGTCAATAAGTCAGTGAACTGTCAATTGTGTCAATCCCTTAGCATTAGTAAGAATCACTCCAGACTCACATCACATGAGTTTTCACGGTAATATGGTTACAGAATCGTTTTGCTGGTTCTAAGAATTGACAAAAGCTCACTTCACCTCAGTTTTGATGCTGAAGTATTATCAGAATCAATCAGCAGATTTTTATTATATAAGTAAGTATTTTCTACGATAATCATACTCATGAAAAGCAAATGTAAGACTATGCTAGGAATCTTAAACGTAAAGCGTTAGAAATTTCCCAGAACTATTTTCCTCTTATTGTAATATTCTATCATTAATAAATTACCAGACAAATATAATATTGTACAAGTACAAGTCTTTACAAAAAGAATATTCTCGATAAATATATAACGTTTAACGTTATTGATACTGCTTGTACTACGAAACCTCTTGAAAAGAACAACTATAAAATATAATAAGAAATATAAACTACAGACAGATAAAAACAAAATCTTGTATCAGTAAATTAACAGCATATTTTCCAAACAACAAAAGAGGTAATGGATCTATTTTCAATGTATCTATTTTCTAAACAAGCATTTTCATTAATATCCCTTTGCAGAGTTAATTCAAGCTGCGCATAATAGGACCAGTATGCAATGTGTAACCAATATTCCCGAAGCTCTGCAGCTCCTGGCAGCCCGCTCGATCCGTGGGCACTTATGGCCTACATTACTAATATATGTAATTAAAAACATACATTTTATCAGAATTAATAACCAATTGATTCAGCCTACGTTTTAAAATAATAACTAGACATGAAATAATATTACATAAGGTTTATAAGCTACATTTACATCTAATTGGAAGTCACCAGATGCATCTCGAATTATTTTTCTAATAATTGTTAGTTAACCGGTCATGATAATGTGAATTGTTTCCGAGAAAAAATTATTTACTTTTCATATATTCTTCTTCTTCTCCAGCCTATAGATGTCCACTACTGGACAAAGGCCTCCCCCAAGGCATTCCACGATGACCGGTCTTGTGCTGCCCGCATCCATCGACTTCCCGCGACCTTCACCAGGTCATCGGTCCACCTTCTGGGGGGCCTCCCTACGCTGCGCCTTCCAGTACATGGCCGCCACTCCAGAACCTTACTGCCTTGCTGTTACTTTTCTTATGCCACATACCAATAACAAATAACTGCCAACCGCTTTCATAAAATTAAATAATTTAGTCAGCATTCACGCCTCTTTACTGTAATTAAAATTGATGAATGCAATTTTGATACACTTAATACAATTATAATGAGAATAATTATATGCCGAGTTGGGAGCCGCTTTCCCCAGCTTTTAATATAATATACCTACACATTGCAGTGTCAGTGAAAATTCAAGAAAGGCCTACTTAGTCGCGGGTGTGACATAATTTCATTGTTTCTATAAACATGATAACTTAATTTTACGGATGACAGCGATGCGGACGAAAAGTGTCCTTTTGATTTGGAAAATGCCTAAAGCGTTACGTCCGCCTCTGTACAATTCATGTGCGAAAGAATAAATAAATAAATATACATAGTTCGCTTAGTCATTTCAATCAGTACCCAATATAAATATTTGGGTATTATTTATTTACCAACCCGCACTAAGCCAGCGTGGTAGATTACACTCCCCGAAAGAAGGCCTGTCCCAACAGTGGGAACACAAACATGTATTTGGTAAACACACAATAAAATTATTTAACTTCATTGTGTTCTATGTATTTTTCGTCAGATTGGATATATTGTGACTAAATGATATTTTTTTTATAAATTATACTAGCTTTCCGCCCGCTGCTTCGCCCGCGTGGAATTTGGTTATATCGCACTTTTCCGATTTCCCTCGAGAATATAATTTTTTCCGGGATAAAAGTATTATTTAATCCGGACTTCAAAATTTATGTCTGCAAAGTTTCAAAGCAATCGGTTCAGTAGTTACGGCGTGAAAGCGGAACAAACAAACTAACAAACTCGCTTTCCGTTTTATAGTATTAGTAAAGATAAACTTGTGCTTGGCCGCAATCCCGCCTGATGATAAGCAGTGCTGTAATCGTTGATGGTAAAGCGCTCTAGTTTATTAGCCTATTCACTATTCACATAGCCTATTCACTCTAGCCTTGAAGACTGTTAAATATGTAAAAAAAAAAAAAATGGTTGCCTGTAAAGTCGGTTTTACGGGCGAAGATTTTACGTGACAACGTCTTTTTCTCGGTAGAATATTTATTGATATGAATATAATTAAATTGCACAATAGGAACAAGGAATTGAATGAAAATAAGAATTGCACAAATTTTAACTATAGAAATATATTTTGTTTACTAAAACATCGGTGACTCATCGTAACGTTACCGAGCGTTACACTTTTTCATAAGTGACTCCCAGCCGCAACCTAATTTAAGACGTTGTCACGTCAAAATGTCAATAACCAACACGTCATTCCTATTTTTCCTTCATTAAATTGAATACACACTAGACACATGTTTGAACGTTAGTACCCACAAAGGTAGTGAAAACGTTAACGAGTACGCAAACGAAAATGAGATAAAGAAAAAATGATGGAATCCGTAAAATTTATTCAATAAAATTAATATGTGCGTGCGTAGGTACATCTTCCTCAATTTTCATAATGACAGTAAAAACCTTTGCAAGCGCTTTAAGTAGATAGAGGCGGGTGTAATGAAAAGCTATTCATTTATTCATAACTCTGAAAGTCGTAACTTGTTTAAACGAGGAACAAAAAGCCGTTTTGTAGGTAAATGAAAACAATGGGAGCTAGTAGTTACTGTTGCAAATCAAATTACAACTTTTACATTACGAAGCTGGTTCCTAGATTCATTCAACACATAAACTTGTGAGGCCTTTTGCACTTAAAACTTCCTCCGGGGAAAACTGTGCGGTCACATTATATCGTTGAACGAATTGTTATTGTTTCTGAAGGGAACTTTAACCGCTGCGGATTAAATTCAGCCGAAGTGGCTCGTCGGCTTTCATTGTCATAAACTGTGCCGACATGTCATCTCAATTTGTCCTATATTTTTTTGTTAGACTATTTCAATTTACGTGTTTTATTCGTACTAAATAAAATTCGCGTTGGGGTCGTGAAGCTTTATTGTAATTTTTATTTGGATTATTAAATAAATAATCCTATAATGTACCTGCCTTAGTCTTCCTATGCTCCTAGTCTATTAATACTTATTTTAATACCACTGTTTATGTGAAAAATGGATATACATGAATGATCAAATGTGTGATATGTATCATCCTCTGTGTGAATATTAAAATTCACTAACACTGATTTATTTATCTGTGTATGCCAAGAGTCGAGTAGTTGCCAACAAAAGTTCTTTGTCTCTCGGAAATCCATTTTCATTCAGTTTCCGTACCCTCTCTTTTATATTACCCGTATATTTCTAAAAATACCAGTTTCATATCTCAAAGTATAACACTTCTTGCGTTAGGTAAATATATATGTAGTTCTTTCATTAAAACCTATTTAATTTTCAGAAACATCGTGTTTTAAGTTATTCATCACATCTATATGAAATGCAAATTTTTAGCAATGCTCGAAGCCAATTTTCAAGATAAGCTCGTGGAAAACATATCCCAGGTTACTATGTTTCTTTTCACATGAGGGAATTCAAAACAACCATTAATGTAACTCAGGATAATCATGAATATTCCATTGGAAACCCTTTTACGAGATAACCTTACACGAACCGCTTTTAAAAAATAATTCTAAATAATTAATGTTTCAGAGGTATTTTATAATGGGTAGTTTATGATCAGAACGGTCGTATTAAAAGTTACAAAGAGGTCTCTTACTTTATAATTTGTTTGATAATCAAGATGGGCACAGTGAAATATCCCGCTGTGATATCGCCTTACAAAACAAAAAGAAAGTCAAAAGTGGAAAATAAAACGTGAGCCTTTATAGAAGTTGTGGAAACGGAAAGTTTTCCAATTGATAATAATTTCCATTGTGTTGCAACACAAAGGGGAACAGGAAAGTATGAAGTTCTGAAATAAATTCTTAATTTAAGAGCTGACTGAATGCTATCTGAAAGGAAAGTCGGGATTAGAAGAACAAAGACTACGGCTCAGCTCACTGTGGAGCTTAATTTTTTGTTGACTTCTGTTTCGTTCTTTGCTGTTTGCATAAATTGGACTCGCGAAGCTCGTTAAAGAACTGTCGACCGATAGGAACCTACTACAAGTGCAAAAAACGACCCCTAAACGCGGAAAAAAGTTATTACCAATATCAGTTCGTGACAATATAGCCCAGAAAAGCGTCGGAAATATGAAGTAAACGAGCAAATGTTCACATCAAATAACTCGTAAAACGTTAACAGTCCATTCATAAACCACAACGAAACGCTTCTACTGTAATTGGACATGAATAAATCAAGAAACACTTAATTACTTTTGCGAACTTAACTATAGAAGGAAGACTTTGAAAACAACATGAATCAGTTAAATCACCGGCCTTCGAGCACTTTACATACAAGGCCCTCCGTTCGACGATACATATGCAAGTAGCGAGCGACGAAGAAAAACCAACACGACTGGACAAATTGGTTGGACGTCCGCAATTCATTCCACTTATCATAAAAAAACTATTCACAGAACAAAAAGGTAAGGGGTGTAGTTTTTGAGTGTTTGGGGGTTCATGGTGCGGAAGCGGCGGTGCTCGTAAATCCTTGCTGTTCCGTTCCACCGCGCCGGTACCCGATTACATTCTAATTCCGACGTACAACTACTTGCAGATCGCGGCCCACCTATAAATATGGCCAATTAATACACATAATAACGCTGTGTGTAGGAGATTTGTATTTAAACCTAGTATGAAGTTAGAATTTTTGCTGTTTATAGTTTCCGTTAGCGTCATTTCATTTTTTCTTGGTGGTAGGCCATAACACCGGCCGCCGGCAGAAGTTACCACCCACCAGACAAAGCCTTGCCGCCAAGCGATTTGTCGTGTTCCGGCATGATGTCTGGTGAAGCCGTACGGAGGACGGGTCTGAGCAGTTGTGTTGCGATGTGTGCCGGGTACGATGCGCCTATGCGTGTTGTTGGGTTTAACATTGCATCACCTCGCTCAACTGCCGTCTTCCTTCCTATTCGCTCAATCTGAGTAAATAGGTTCTTAATAAACTAGCGCGCTTTACCTTCAACGATCGCATCACTGCTTACCATCAGGCGGGATTGCGGTCAAGCGCTAGTTTATGTATAAAAAAAAAAAAAAGTCATAGTCACTCTCTTCTTCCCAAACTATTTTCAACTACCTACTTCACTTAACATAATCACGTGTCCACTAATTCACATTAGTGGACTATCCTCCTTTTAGTGAGAGGGAATTGGCCGTAATTCATCATGTGAGCTGGACCCGGGTCAATAAAAAAGCTTAAGGTAAAGACCTAGAGCAAAATATTCTACAAGCCGTTTTTTAATTGAATTAACATTGAATCATATCTTGCTACAATTTTCTATTCTTTTGAAAAATGTACTGTGCTAGGTTAAAGAAGAACAAGCTTTTCTACTAAAATACTGTTACGAGCTAGGGGTACTAAAACGCCGGTTAAGGGCTGCGAAGTTTATTGGCAACGAAGGTACAGTCGATTGTAGGCAATGACAAGTGGAATGTTGCTGACGTTGCACCGAAGTCTTCACTTACGTCCACGAAGTCCGTATTGTAAACACACAATAACACTACAGAGGTTACTTCACGTAGTACTCAAAGTTCTATTTACAGTTGTCGCAGTAGGTTTCTCAAAGATCGTTAAGACGATATTTTCGTGTGTTTCGTTTGTTTGTCTAATTGTCGCTTGTTTTCGTATCGCTAGTCGAATGCAGACTGACTGCGGACTTTTTTTTTTAACTGTCTGCGGGCTGGCATCACGGCGCTTTATATAGGGCAGCTGATCGAACATTTCAGATTCGTCTAGACGTAATCAGCAAGTATCTACAGGTATTTCCCGGAAACGAGTTTCTAGAAATTTCGATGTCGTTGACAAAATTGATGAAACCTGTACCATTCGATTGGCCACCCTAAGCCTAGCAATGCGTTTTTATATTGCACCTATACAATGGCTAGGTCTCGAGTTATAGGGCTGAAGAATGTTACGCACTGCATGTCACGCGATATTGAACCTTATGTTATTGACATAAGGTGCGATTGTAACAATACTAATATATTAATTCTTTTCGAATAATATAAAATAATATAAGCTACTGTAATATAAAAAATTACAATGCAGAAGAGGTAATTGTACAAAATAATGAAATTTAATCCTTCGAAAAGTATCGTTGGTTATAGTAGAATATAATGCAGCACAAATATTTATTCAAACATAATATTATCTGATGTCTGATTTTATATTCTCCTCGTTAAGTTTTTAATTCTCATTGTGTATTAAAAGTACATTTGAATGTAAATATGAATCATATTTCAGTCCGTTAACATCATCCAGCTATGTAGATTAATGCAATGTCGGGATCGACTGTCAGTACATGTAGAATAGAGAATAAAATTGAATATTGTTTATTATGGACCCCGTAAATATTACAAACGTAAATGTAGAAATATTTTAAAAATTTTCGTTCGTCACAATTGGCAGTCTTATCGGAAAATATGATCTTTTGAAGACCATTGGGTTGATTACGACGCCGACTTTACTCGGTGAAACTAACGTAACCATCAGAATTTGAACAAATCCTCTTATTTTATAACACAGTTGCAAAAAGCAGCTCGCAAAAATTGTAGTACTGTAGAACATATGAATATATTTAATATTTTATGAAAATAATTAAATTATGTAATTCCGATATTTATCCACTTAAACGCTCATATTGGGATAATATACGGTTAAGTGGATAAGTACCTAATTATAATAAAATATTTACATATTTTTTTTTAAACTGTTCTCAACCCTGATCTGATCCTCCCTCTTCAGAGGATCAGCATCTAGTTGGAATCAAGTCTTAATATGTTTATCTGCGGACTACATATTTCAGCTCTTCGTCCTGGATACGTCTGCAGGCAACTGATTAAGCTGACTCAATATGAGTTGCATAGGGAGAGGCCTCTGCCAGCAGAAAATATGACAGGCTGTCGTAGCTAGCGTGTCTCGATAGTCGATAACACAAATACTTTTAAAGAAATCCTGGTATGTAAAACTACAGTATAAGCATACACAGGATCCTGAATTTAGCTTAGGCGCGGTAATGTTATTTAAATTAATACACGAAGAGTATTTGCAGAACAGTATAAGTACGAATATTATTATTGTTACGCCGATTACAAAAACGATGCAGTCTTGAGAAAGAACTTATTTCTTTTCGAATCACACAAAACAACACGCATTGGCTTTTAGACCAATGCGTGTTATTTTTAAACTACACATGCAACCTCCATTCTTCGCACGATTTAATGGTTTATTCAACGGTAAATATTGTCGTTTCGTTTCACTTCTCTCGAAATTTTAAGCTACCTCCGTCCTCCAACCTCTTGACCCAACGGCTTACAGTATTTCTCTAAAACAATAACAATTTTATTACACACTTGCAACAAGCGATTGGTTTGCACCTTACCCAATTAATAATGAAAACAATTTACACAAAAGCCACAATATTTGCCTTAGCTTCGATACTATTATTTGTCTGCATATTGATTGAAAAACTAAAACTAATAACACAAACTCGTAACTAAATGTTCACCAACCAACAACAGCTAGGTAAGTAATATTATTTGTCCCCCCGACTCACCGTCGGGCTACAGGCCGGTCGTGCTCCTGGATGAAAGCGGAAAATGCTTTGAGAGGATCATCGCCTCTCGCATCCAGGAGCACTTAGAAAGCCGTGGGCCGCAGTTGGCGGACTGCCAGTACGGCTTTCGGACCGGCCGGTCCACGATGGACGCGGTGGCTCGCCTCAAGAGGTGGACTGAGGCGGCCACAGCGAGGAGTGAGGGTGTCGTCGTGGTGTCGTTAGACATCGCGAACGCGTTCAACACCCTCCCCCACGAATGCATAGAGGCGGCACTGAAGTTTCATGAAGTGCCCCTCTACCTCTGCGCCCTCGTGCGGGACTACCTCCGTGAGAGGAAGGTTCTGTACGAGGACGCAGAGGGTCGCGTCCAGTCGTGGACCGTAAATGTAGGAGTACCCCAGGGATCAGTGCTCGGTCCCCTGATCTGGAACCTGGGGTACAACTGGGTTCTGCGTGGCGCGCTCTTGCCGCGGATGGACATCGTCTGTTTCGCAGACGACACTCTAGTCGCGGCCAGGGCGCGCGAGTGGGAGGAGGCGGTCCACCTCGCGTCGGTCGGCACCTCCTTGGTCGTCCGACGCATCCGCCTCCTGGGGCTGGAAGTGGCCCTCGAGAAGACGAGGGCCATGACCTTCCACGCCCCGCGACGCAGAACCCCACCGGGGCTCCGTATCCGAGTGGAGGGGGTACAGGTTCCCGTCGAGGTGCACATCAAGTACCTCGGCCTGATCCTGGATCCCCGCTGGAATTTCGAGGAGCATTTTAGGCTCCTCGCTCCGCGGCTGTGCTCTTTTGCATCCGCACTCGGACGGCTCCTCCCCAATTTGGGGGGACCGAATTCGGCGTGCCGTCGGCTGTACCAGGGAGTGGTACGGTCGATGGCGCTCTACGAAGCCCCGGTGTGGGCGGAGTGCCTTTCCCGGCGCACAGTGGCCCTGCTGCGGAGGCCGCAGAGGGTCATCGCGACACGGACCGTGCGGGCATGCCGCACGGTCAGTCATGGGGCGGCCTGCGTGCTCGCAGGTACGCCCCCGTAGGAGGTCGATGCCCTGGTTTTGTCCCAGGTGCATCGACACCGTGTCGCGGCCCGGGAACGTGGGGAACGACCCGCCTTCGAGGAAGTAAGGCGGGTCCGATTAGCGGCTCAGGGGGAGGCCCTGAGCCGGTGGAGGGAGGCGCTCCGCTCCCCAGCTGCCGGCCACCGGACGATTGGAGCGATTCGTCCGGTGTTGGAGGGATGGGTTGGGCGCCGGCATGGCAGCCTTACCTTCCGCCTAGTGCAGGTACTGACCGGACATGGCTGCTTCGGTCACTACCTGCACAGGGTCGCCCGTCGGGAGGAGTCACCGCGGTGTCACCACTGCGACTCCCCCGACGACACGGCCGAGCACACCCTCGTGGAGTGCCCGGCCTGGCGAAACGAGCGCCGCGACCTCGTTGCGGCGCTCGGAGGCGGACGCCTCTCCCTGGCAACCATGGTGCGAGCCATGGTTGAAAGCGAGAGTGCATGGGAGGCTGCCGCCTCCTTCTGCGAGACCGTCCTCTTGCAGAAGGAGGCTGCGGAGAGGGAGCGGGAAGAGGACGTACTTGCCGCTCCCCTCCGGCGTAGACGGGTGGGGCGAAGAAGGCGGGGGACGAACCCCCGTCTTCTTTAGCCCCAGGGTGTGACCAGCGCGTGTGGGTAGCTCCCGCACGCGCATTGCACAACGGTCACCACGTCTGGGGATTACTCCATTACCGGGTAATCCCCCTTTGGCACGGAAACCGGCCTTATCAAGGCCGGTAAGCCCTGAGAGTGGCACGGAGTCTAGGCCTTCGGGCCGGCCCCGTGACACCCTCAACACAGAAACAAATTGCCTGCAACGGTCTTCCCGTCAGATTATTATTCAATTGTCTTCAAGTCTAGAATGAAAAGGCTCATAATAACTCTCGGTGGTAGGCCATAACATCGGCCGCCGGCAGAAGTTACCACCCACCAGACAAAGCCTTGCCGCCAAGTGATTTGTCGTGTTCCGGCATGATGTCTGGTGAAGCCGTACGGAGGACGGCTCTAAGCAGTTGTTTTGCGATGTGTGCCGGGTACGATGCGCCTAATGTTGTTGTGTTGGGAGTTTGGTCGTGGAGGGTCTTCAGATTAATCTCCCTTTGGCGCAGCCTCGTTGTTCGTGTTGTTAGGTTTAACATTGCATCACCTCGCTGAACTGCCGTCTTCCTTCCTATTCGCTCAGTTTTTCTGAGTGAATAGGCTCTTAATAAACTAGCGCGCTTTACCATCAACGATCGCATCACTGCTTACCATCAGGCGGGATTGCAGTCAAGCGCTAGTTTATAATTATTAAAAAAAAACAAATAAGTGTAAACAGACAAATAAGTGGCTAAGCAAAGGTAATCGGCATTACAGTCAAGCACTAGTTTATAACATTTAAAAAAAAAACATAGAAACTGGTGTATGAATGCATCGGCATCTCTATTCTCATCACATAGATACGGAGTTTAGTTCTGAATATGCTACACAATATACACTGTACTCCCAGCCTTATAACATACAAAATAATATAGCAACCTACCTAGTCGCCGTTATCAACAAATTGTGAGAGCGACATGAGAGCATATTTGGAGGTAAACAAGTGTCTGACAAATAAATGTAGGGATTGCTAGCGAGGAACACGTTACTCTGTTTTGTAGATTTTCATGTTCATGTTGGGTATCTCCAGCACTTTACCAAAGCTAAACGATATGACAAACTGTTTCCCATTTGAGAGCCTCTCAACACAGAATATTATGTACCAATATTCTGACTACTAAACTACTCTACCTGTATGGCCTTGGCTTTTATTCAAAATAACGTTAAATTGCTGCAGTTTTAACCATTGTTTTTCCGCTCATGTTGGTTATAATTTATTATTGTGAACTTCAATTAAAGTTTGTCAAAAAATTTAAAAAGCCTCTGTGCTTGAATTTTTAGAAACTTATTTCCATCACAAGTGTAACTAGACATAGTCCAAACATTCAAGAAAATGTCAAAGGCACTATTTTCGTTGGAGTGAAGGGAAATCTAAATACTTACATTTTAAATCTACCGTTAATTCTAAAATACACAATAAACTACCAAAACAAAATTCATTCAACTTAAAATTAAGTGATTGAAATTCAATGCCTGATTCTATAAATATAATATTCGAGTTATAATTGCAACAAATCAAACAGAGGTTATATTAGTGGTAATAATGTGAACTACTTAGGTTATAAGCTAAAAAATGTAAGCAAATAGAAATAGGAACAATAATAAAGAAGTTAAAATTATTAGAAATAAGAAGTAAACTGTCACCTAAACACCAGTAGAATAAGTAGATTATATGAATTTATTAGTATGTAAGATGTAAGAAATATGAAATAAATAAATAAAGATAAATAATAAGACGGGCTAGCCGCGGCAGTAAATAAAAATCCTGGAAATTATATCTGGGGAGATCATGTAAGATAGCTCATAATGCCCTGTGATGGCGGGTATATTTAAAAAATAAATAAATAATAAAATAAAATATTCGAGTTAACATGTTATATTAATTTCAAAATGCAAATACTTCAATTTTCACCAAAATATAATTTATTACAACCTGATAGATATTACAATAATAGTTATAAAGTCAAACTGCCAACCTTACTCAAACCATTAACATTACAACATTGAGGCAGTCAAATTTGCACCTAATTTGTAAACAGGGGAAAGGTCAGCGGACCGTTCGGTCATCTTAATAATTTATAGCCATGCAAATTACATATCCGTCCTGTAGGCCACACAAACGTCCTACATCTCGGTATAACAGAGTGCTAAAGTGCTATATAACCTGCATGTAGGACTATTTTGCTACGGCGTAGCTTCAATGTAGCGGCTACACTAAGGTCCGTATTCGAGAAGGAAACTCAAGCGTTGATCTTTGTTTAAGCATTACTTAAAACTAGTTTCAACCAATCAAATTGCTTGAAACGAGACTTAAATAGAGCTTGAGTTTTGAGTGACGTTCTGTAATACGCACCTAAGCTATGACTACGAACTTCTACCAAAGAATGTCCGTAAACTTGAGATCCCTTACCGAAACCGGGTGTTGTTAAAGGTATTTAGTGTGAATCTTGGTGTGGAATAGTCAGTCTTTTGCAATGCTGTGACGTAATGTGTTCCAATCAATACCTACTAAACAAAAACATTTTGAAATACACGAGTTTTAAAACAAGTACATTTAATCGTTTAAAGTAAGTAGCTAAATGAAGTCCCTAGTCAGAAGGTAATCATGTTTTATTTCTTACATAAATCCTCCAAATTATTGTTTGACGGTACCGCTTACGAGCCACACACGTTATAATGTCACCGCTTAAAACTTTGCTCAACCCGTAGAGAAAGACGATAAAGGAACGCGAATGACACACGTACATACAGAAGTACTTATTACTGGAATTAAGTACATCGGTACCAAAGAGTACCAAAGAGCCTCGTTTATGCGAATTAGAATAAACCTCTCGACAAATCACGAACACATTCAAAGAGTTAAGTAGGTACATGGAACGTACAGAAATGGACGGACTCTAAAAGGGTGTATTCTGGTTTCTGTAATTAACATACCGCTGACGAAAACCCTTTTTCTTTCGATTGACAAGGTGGAGGGATTAAATCTGAGAAGCGTTTTTAATAAAGGTTTTCAAAGGCAGTGTTTATATTTGGAACAATTAAATAGATTCTATTGAATTGCTCTAAATTGTCTTTCACGGATATTTAAGCAATCAAATTAATGAGAAACTTTGATTAATTTCAATGTCACAAGATATTCAATATCGTTGTTTCAAATAAACCAAAGCGTTGCTTTATAATGTTGCCACATAAACGAGCTTACATCTAAGCATCATTTTAATACAATAATTATCATCTGCCTAGTCTTTTCCCTATTTTTTTTTTCATATACAACGTTATTTTTAGTTTATGCGAACCCCGAAGCACGTGTCCAATATGTTTATGTGAAGAATCTATGCACAAAACTCCAAAAAGATATCATGAATGTTATTGGTTAGCCCAATAAAAATATGGCTAACGCAGCGCTCGTCCGCCCGCGCCTACAGCGGCGCGGCACGGGGGGGGGGGGGGAGGGGACTGTCCAGCTATGCGCACGCGCTACGTACTATGATCTACCGTGAGCTGGGACGTGCGCTCAGTAACCACACTGCAACAATTTCTAAATATATTTGGGAAAATATATAACATGGTGTAAAAATGATTGGAGTCGATTCAATTGCTTATTCTGAACAACCTATATTCAGGTTTCGTATATAGTAAAAATAACGTTGTATATGCTGGGGTCGGTCTCCAGTCTAACCAGATGCAGCTGAATACCAATATTTTATATGGGGCAACTGCCCATCTGACCTCCACAGACCAATTGCTGGTTAATAAGCTACCCCTTGGAAAGACTGGTTGGTAGACTTTCGAGCTACTGGCCCCGATTCCTTTGTTCACAAACTACACTATATTTAAGTTCATTGCATCTTTGTCTTTACACTCCGTTAAGAAAAGAACAGAAAATAATAGGTACATTAGTTTAGACCTGTCAAATGTGTCCGCGCTTGGCGTAAATTGGTGTATTTTTGGTCGCCATGTTTATAATCACGTCTAAACTGTCTATGGAATACTTTTTTATCCTAGCTTAACTTAAACTAACCTATCTCCTTTCGTTTCGCCCTTGAGGCCGATTAGGAGGGGTTTGGGGTAAAGTCATGATGTGGCCACAATGCTACAATATTTCAATGTTCTTTATAAAATATTCACTGAATGCACTTTTTACTACATAAATCACGCGCTTTTATTTAGTAAACAACACTGTAAATAATTTTAAAAGTCCAATGAAAAATAAACGGGACACAATCAGCTTGACATTCCCGCCAAAAAAAAAAAAACAAAGTATAACTTAGGATCGCCCAGCGGGCGTGCGGGTCGTACGGTAGGCTTCGCTTCGGCATGCGCTCTGGCGAGCACCCCGCCTTGGGAGCTCGAGGCCTGGGTGCTCGCCAGAGTGTACGAGTGGACGGCGGAGCACAGGGCGCTGGGCGAGCGTCCGGCCCCAGAAGAGAGGGAGGCCGTCCGGCGGGAGGCGAGGGACGCCATCGTCCAATATTGGACACGGGACCTCGCCTCCGCCGTGTTTGGCCGTCGCACCCTCGACGCCACCGAGCCGGTCCTGAAGGACTGGCTCGACAGGCGTCACGGGTTCCTTTCCTTCCGTCTGGTGCAGGTACTCTCCGGTCACGGCTGCTTCGGCAGGTACCTGCACCGGATAGGACGAGAGGAGATGCCGTCGTGCCACGGTTGCGGCGCGGCGGAGGACACGGCGGAACACACCCTCGCGGACTGCGGTCATTCGCCCACAAATGGCACAGAAAAAGGAAGGAGTTGGAGCTTGATGCAGAGCGTGAGGTCAGCTAGGCATAATGCTGATGCGGCTGCAAATTTACTCTGGGACTAGCTGCTCGGGTGCGAAGTCACGTATTGTGTCGTTGAACGTCCCAGTCGGGAGAACTAACACGAGCAGACGGACAAACCACTAGACTGTACAATGGTCCGTATGCCGCAAGGCGGGAAGGACCTGTACAGGACAGTCGGGGTTCCAACACCCTCGCGGTGTGCCCGTCGTGGGCCGTGCCGCGCCGCGATCTTGTCGCGGCGGTAGGAGGGGACCTCTCACTGCCCGCCATCGAGGGACCACTGTGGGCCCGCCTTTTAGGCGGGAATCGCCGGCGGGGGATTAGTAGCGCAGGCTCTGCTATTTCCCAAGACACCGCCATTAAGGCGATATCGATGTGCCGCTCTGGTTTTAGTGGGTAT
The DNA here is from genome assembly GCA_037179545.1 of Sesamia inferens. Classification (NCBI taxonomy): domain Eukaryota; kingdom Metazoa; phylum Arthropoda; class Insecta; order Lepidoptera; family Noctuidae; genus Sesamia; species Sesamia inferens. Next base: position 18,382,995 of record CM073930.1, read on the forward strand.
TCCCGGCTTCGGCTGTGCGAGTGCCACACACGCCTGTTGCCTAGCTAGCGGCGGGTATGGTGAGTAAAGGCATTTCCACAGCGACAAAAAATGATAAGTTAGGATTCCCGAGGCGGAGGCGATGCACGGGATAATTTAACACCTCACTGCCCGTGCAGGAGACGAGGCCCGGACAGACCGGGCCAGCACGAGGGTGTGGGGCCGTGGAAGAATTTAGACTCCCGCGGCCCCACGCGGAATCGCGCGCTCGTGATAGAAGAGACACCGGGGTGGTTTTAGTCAGTATAAGTCTGACAGACCCCGTCGCCCACCCCGGGGCGGCGGACATCCTATGAGGATTTCCACCCCGGAAAAAAAATAGGATAAGTTAGGATAAGTTAGCATATAAACTTACTCAAGAAAAAACTTGCTCAAGTCCAGGCTGCATGGCGTACTACGCCTTTGCCTTTTCAGTTCAGAAGTACGGAAAGAAGTGAGAGTGTTTTTTTTTTGGCGGGAAAGCCAAGATGAGTGCAACGCTAATTTTTCATTGAACTTTTAAATTATTTATAGTGTCGTTTACTAAATAAAAACGCGTAATATATGTAGTAAAAAGTGCATTCAGTGAATAATTCATAAAGAACAGTGAAATATTGTATCATAGTGGTCACATCATCTCTTAACCCGAAATCCCTCCTAGTCGGCCTCACGCAAGAAACGAAAGGAGATAGGTTAAGTTAAGTTAAGCTAGGATAAGGTAGAATTCCGTGTGCAGTTTCTGGACCTGCCATCGGACGCGTCCCCAGGTGGCGGATAGGGGAACGGCCCCCAGATATGGGGGTTACCGGTTTACCGGCGCGGACCAAAACCAGAAGTGGGGACCGCTTCGGCGGTCACGCGCGGCGGGTCGGCCACCACTCCAGGTGGCTGACGTGACCTGGACTCCGGGTCACCGTCGGGCAACCCGGTCTCCTCACTGAGAGGAGCTGGGGGCCCCGTTTGTCTTCGGGCAAACGAGTGGGGCTAAGAGGAAGGACACCTCGCTAAAAAACCCGTGGCTGCTGCGTCTTCTCGCACACGGAGACGTGACCAGCCGGGCCCCTCCCTATGGAGGGCCCACTGTGGGCCTGCCTTCGGGCAGGAATCGCCGGCGGGGTTGTGGACGGCAGGCTTGCTACATCCCATGACCCCGCCACTAAGGCGATGTCGGTGTGCCGCTGTTGGGTTTAGTGGGTATTCCTGGCTACAGAGCTGGGCGAGTCCCACACACGCCCTTCGGGGTATGGTGCGTAAATGCATTCCCACAGCGTCAAAAAAAAAAAAAAAAAAAAAAAAAGGATAAGGTAGAATTTCCGTGTGCAGTTTCTGGCCTGCCATCGGACGCGTCCCCAGGTGGCGGATAGGGGAACGGCCCCCAGATATGGGGGTTACCGGTTTACCGGCGCGGACCAAAACCAGAAGTGGGGACCGCTTCGGCGGTCACACGCGCGGCGGGTCGGCCACCACTCCAGGTGGCTGACGTGACCCGAAGTCCGGGTCACCGTCGGGCAACCCGGTCTCCTCATTGAGAGGAGCTGGGGGCCCCGTTTGTCTTCGGGCAAACGAGTGGGGCTAAGAGGAAGGACACCTCGCTAAAAAACCCTTGGCTGCTGCGTCTTCTCGCACACGAAGACGTACCCAGCCGGGCCCCTCCCTATGGAGGGCCCACTGTGGGCCTGCCTTCGGGCGGGAATCGCCGGCGGGGGATTGGTCGGCAGGCATGCTATTTCCCATGACCCCGCCACTAAGGCGATGTCGGTGTGCCGCTGTTGGGTTTAGTGGGTATTCCCGGCTTCGGCTGGGCGAGTCCCACACACGCCCTTCGGGGTATGGTGCGTAAATGCATTCCCACAGCGTCAAAAAAAAAAAAAAAAAAAAAAAAGATAAGGTAGAATTCCGTGTGCAGTTTCTGGCCTGCCATCGGACGCGTTCCCATGACCCCGCCACTAGGCGATGTCGGTGTGCCGCTGTTGGGTTTAGTGGGTATTCCCGGCTTCAGCTGGGCGAGTCCCACACACGCCCTTCGGGGTATGGTGCGTAAATGCATTCCCACAGGGTCAAAAAAAAAAAAGAAAAGGATAAGGTAGAATTCCGTGTGCAGTTTCTGGCCTGCCATCGGACGCGTCCCTAGGTGGCGGATAGGGGAACGGCCCCCAGATATGGGGGTTACCGGTTTACCGGCGCGGACCAAAACCAGAAGTGGGGACCGCTTCAGCGGTCACATGTGTGGCGGGTCGGCCACCACTCCAGGTGGCTGACGTGACCCGAACTCCGGGTCACCGTCGGGCAACCCGGTCTTCTCATTGAGAGGAGCTGGGGGCCCCGTTTGCTTCCGGGCAAACGAGTGGCGCTAAGAGGAAGGACACCTCGCTAAAAAACCCTTGGCTGCTGCGTCTTCTCGCACACGAAGACGTACCCAGCCGGGCTCCTCCCTATGGAGGGTCCACTGTGGGCCCGCCTTCTGGCGGGAATCGCCGGCGGGGGATTGGTAGGCAGGCTTGCTATTTCCCATGACCCCGCCACTAAGGCGATGTCGGTGTGCCGCTGTTCGGTTTTAGTGGGTATTCCCGGCTTCGGCTGGGCGAGTCCCACACACGCCCTTCGGGGTATGGTGCGTAAAGTCATTTCCACAGCGTAAAAAAAAAAGATAATGTAGAATAAATTAGGATAACTTACGATATAAACTTACTGAAGAAAAAGTACTTAAGACTAGGCTGTATGGCGTACTATGCCTTTGCCTTTTCCGTTCCTCCGAACGGAAAGAAGTGAACCAAAAAAAATGTCTGGAATATCTTAATTTGACAGGATTAAACTAAAATGTTATCTTCATAATGAAATAAAAAGAAAAAGATGCACTTAGCCTAAAATTAGTTTAGTTTTTGAACAAAAGAATCAGCGCCACTAACGACTCGGTAACGACTGTCAAGAATCTCGGAATATCAGCAGGCACCAAAAGCTTAAGGTGGTACGAAGGCAGGCAGTGTTCTTGGGATGTAAAGATGGTCACCCATCCGTGGACTAATCGTAGCAAGCGTAACTTTACCGAATCGATTAACCCGTAATGCCATAATCCATACTAATATTATAAATGTGAAAGTGTGTTTGTTTGTTTGTTTGTCCTTCCTTCACGCCGTAGCTAAGCAATCAATCGATCTGATTTTTGGCATACAGTTAGTTGAAAAGATAGAGAGTAACATAGGCTACTTTTGGTCCTAAAAAACATCAAGTTCCCAAGGGAGATTACTGGAATATTTGTATGTGTACGAGTACACCAAATATCCTAATATTATAAATCGGATAGTGAGTTTGTTTGTTTGTTTGTTCCGCTTTCACGCCGTAACTACTAAGCCGATTGTTTTGAAATTTTGCAGATGTAAAGTTAGAAGTCAGGATTAAATAATAGGGTACATTTTTATCCCAAAAAAAAATTATATTCACGAGGGATATCTAAAAGCGCGATATAACTGATCTCCACGCGAGCGAAGCCGCGGGCGGAAAACTAGTGTTATAATATAATGTTCCCACTCCTGGGACACAGGCCTCCTCTCGGCGAGAGGGAGTGGGCCGTTATCGACCACGCGGGCCCGGTGCGGGGTGGTAGATGTCACATGTCTTCGAAATGTTTGCTTCTAAGCCATGCCGGTTGCCTCACGATGTTTTCCTTCGCCGTTTTGAGAGCAGTGGTGATGAAATAGTTTACACAAAGCAAAGCGCTTGACGGGATTCAAACCTACGACCTACAACTTGTGAGTCGCGGTCGATACCACTAGGCCACCGGTTCGTTTTCGATACAATAATATTAAAACTTTATTATCCTTTCAAATTCTATGAAAACGCATCGTTATCATTATTAATACAAAAAAAAACAGTTATAAGGACAAAGTACCTTTCACACTCGTATGACTATACAAAGTTACCTCGCCAATGGTTCAGTAAAAAGCGACAAGTGTGAAATCGCCTTTCAAGCATGATCGCATTTCCATATAATCACTATTGGACTATCACAACCCTCGATTCTCCCAGCCAGCTGTTACATTTTCTCATTTCCTACTATCCATGGAGTAGATTAGCTGGATAACGGTACTAACTACTTATTTAAGTATGATGAAAATAAAGGTAAGAAGCTTTCTGTTTACATTTCGAGTCATGCTTCAGTGAACACAGTATAGGTGACCTAGAGGTATACTGTGTTCACTGAAGCGTGACTCGAAATATAAACAAAAAAACTTGTTACCATTATTTTCTTCGTTGTGTTTGGTATAAAAATTATTACCGCAGAGATAGCCAAACGACTAAGCTGCCGAGGGGTCGTAAGTTCGAATCCCACCTGAAGCGATTTTGACTTGTACTTATGCATAATGCAAGCCTAATCGGCTTAGTTAGAAGGGTTTGTCCACATACGTGTACTGAGCCCGCTAGGTTGATTACAATACAACCTACTCTCCAACACAGAAGGGAATCCCGAGTCCCAACTGTAGGAACAGTAGATAGGTATATATAAAGGGTTAGTTATTAATAACTGCTTTCTGCAACGTGAAGAACAAAACTTATCAAAACTCCGCAGACGCAATGAATATCGATATTTAAACTGACAAAAAAAAATGTTGTGGCTAAATATTATAACATCGCATATGTGGAGTTCCGCTAGCTAATTTAATTTGACCCTACTTTAGTCCTAATAAGAGGGTATCAGTAAAAATTTGCATATCACAACTTATTTAATGTCTAATAAGGTAAGGTCGTCGAATCCAGCTCGGCTGGGCAGCGTTCGGGAAGCTACGATACGAGTACATCTTTTCGTCGTCCAAGTTACCACAGTGTCTCAAGACTAAAGTCTTTGACCAGTGTGTGTTGCCAGTGATGACTTACGGAACTGAAACGTGGTCGCTCACAATGGGCCTCATACGAAGGCTCAGAGTCACACAAAAGGCAATGGAAAGAGCTATGCTCGTAGTTTCTATGCGTGATCGAATCAGAAATGGGGAGATCCGCAGAAGAACCAAAGTCACCGACATAGCTCTGCGAGTCGCTAAACTGAAGTGGTAGTGGGTAGGGCACATTGCTCGTAGAACCGATGGCCGATGGGGCAGTAAGGTTCTGGAGTGGCGGCCACGTACTGGAAGACGCAGTGTAGGGAGGCCACCAACAAGGTGGACCGATGACCTGGTGAAGGTCGCGGGAAGCCGATGAATGCGGGTTGCACAAGACCGGTCAGCGTGGAAAGCCTTGGGGGGGCCTTTGTCCAGCAGTGGACGTCCATAAGCTGAAGAAGAAGAAGAAGGTAAGGTGCATACCTAACCTAATATGAGACTTGTATCTTGACTCAATTGAATCTGATTTACTTTTAATAACCATTGTTCATCATCATCTCAGCGTTATTTCCAGTCGCATCCGTAGCTTTTCAGCTTTGGAGTCTGGGGTCCGCTTTACCAGTCTAACTGCTGATTTTGGCTAACCTTCGATATTTTCCATGAAGCGACTGCCGTCGGACCTCCACAACCCGAAGGCGATATCTAAAGCATTGCAGTTAAACTAATTGTTAGACTTTTGAGGGTTTCAACAACCCGTAACGACTGCCACTAGATGTTCGTATGGCAACCGGGACCAACAGCTTAACGTGCTTTCATGCATACAAAAATTTGCACTGTGCCGGGATCGAACCCGCGCCTCCTTGCGCAACGGCCGCGTTCGCTACCGGTACGCCACGGAGGCTGTCTGTAATAACCATTGTTACCTGATAGTAAATATATAAAGCGTCAATTACACGTGTCTATATACTGATTAATTACTGCTCTTGTATTATGTACCTAGATAGGTGCGTCCCGTGATACGGTAATTTAACTCATTGTGTGGTCAGTGCCGTACGTAAGTGGATATATCGAATATTGGCTTCGATTCCCTTGCTTACAAACTTAATTAAATTTAAGTTCAATGCATCTAAAATATATATTTTTTTTATATTTATAAACTAGCGCTTGACCGCAATCCCGCCTAATGGTATGCAGTGATGCGATCATTGATGGTAAAGCGCGCTAGTTTAAGAGCCTACTCACTCAGAAAAACTGAGTGAATAGGAAGGGAGACGGCAGTTGAGCGAGGTGATGCAATGTTAAATCCAATACGACGACCAACGATGCTGCGCCAAAGGGAGATTGATCTGAAAACCCTCCACGACCAAACTCCCAACACATCAACATTAGGCGCATCGTACCCGGCACACATCGCAACATAACTGCTCAGACCCGTCCTACGTACGGCTTCACCAGGCATCATGCCGGAACATGACAAATCGCTTGGCGGCAAGGCTTTGTCTAGTGGGTGGTAACTTCTGCTGGCGGCCGATATTATGGCCTCCCACCGCTCCGCCGCTAGCCCGCTCCTGACGTAAATTGACGTCTTTTTGGTCGCCATGTTTATAATCACGTCTAAACTCTCTATAGAGTAACTTAATTTGATAGTACTAAACTAAAATGTTATCTTCTATCCTTTTCTTAATTGAATAGAATGAAAAATGCACTTTACTTAAAATTAGTTTAGTATGTGAAAAGAGAGTCGACCATTATCTACGGACCTAACTATCCGTAAATAAGTAAGTGTCGCTACGGGTGCTTCAGAACTTTTATAGAATTCAGATTTAATATTACAAATCTATCATAAGGTACCATTTTATAATTCTAAAAGTGAAAATTGCATTTTCGCTATCGCAAATCCGTCAATTCTACCGATTCGCTTAACTAACCAAGATTGACTGCGCACTATGAAGTTCCTTATCTGTGATATGAGTAGATTATTTTAATGCAAAAAAGCCAATGAATGACTGACATTATTCTGCTTAGATCATCATCATCTCAGCGTTAATCCCAGTCGCATCCGAAGCTTTTTCAGCTTCAGAGTCCAGGGTCCGGTTACCAGTCTAACCGCTGATTTTTGCTAAACTTCGATATTTTCCGTGAAGCGACAACCGTCTGACCTCTACAACCCGAAGACGATATCGAATCATTGCAGTTAGATCAATTGTTAACGTTTGAAAACCCCAACAACCCGTAACGACTGCTATTAGATGTTCGTATGGCAACCTGGACCAACGGCTTAACGTGCTTTCCGAGGCACGACCAGACGAGCGCAAATATTCATATTCATGCATACAAATATTTGCACTGCGCGGGGATGGAACCCGCGCCTCCTTGCGCAGCGGCTGCGTTCGCTACCGCTACGCCACGGAGGTTGTCGAATATTCTGCTTAGATACCGCACAGCCTCAACTTTACAAGCATGTACTGTACATATATCATAATGTACAAACTTAGATATTTAATTTGCTAGACTAACATTGAAATAAGTGGATAGGTATGCATATTCATCCTTCTACAGCCTATAGACAACCAACTCAGTTCCACTCACGTGGCATCTTCGGATAGAATAGAATAGAATACTCTTTATTTTGTACACCATATAGATTACAGAACATAAATATAAAGATTTTACAAAGGGTGACACAACCTAACTAATACTGAAACCCGGTTTAATTTGTATTTGTGTTGTATAGTAACATTAGATAGCTGTTTACAAAAAAAAACACGTATACAATTCACATCTTGCAGAAGTGAAACCTTAAAAAATTTTGCTAAACTTTCGGGAAGAATATAATAATTCTTCCTATGTCATTTTCTCCCATGTTAAACCTTGTGAATTTATCTGTTTCTGCTTTTTTACTGTCGCTTCTTCGTTTCATCCACTGTCAAATCACAACGATACTTGAAGTTTCCACTTAAAAAAAAAACAAAAATGGATATTTAACGTGAAAGCAAAATAAAGTATTTTTGAGAGCATAACAAGCCTATGCAAAAAGAAGTCGAAAATTACGCCATCGCCAGACCAATATATACGATAAAGATGAAAGCAAAGAGCTTAATGGAACCATATGAACAAATAGGTAACTACCTTTCTATTGAACACACACAAACACCCAATGACTAAGCGTAACCGTAATAATGAAGCGAAACTAAACCAAAAAGAATCCTGAACATAATATTTGCATTAGCACTTATTCAAAGTCGTTCGCCGCTCAACCCTGTTACCCGCACAACGGCACAATAAAAGTTACGAGTACCCGTGACCGTACGATATCTCGTAGGCAGTTCAGAAAACGGATAACGGAGTGGTACACCATGGACAAAGTAAACTCTCCCACTCTGTTTGCTTTTAATTAAGCAATAGTCAACAAACGGCTTTGCCCCATACACTTTTCATGAAACAATTTTGCTGCACTTTATAACGGCTGTTTGCTTAATGTAACACGCGTAAATTAGTAATGGTACTTGCCAGTCTGAAAGTATCGATTAAAACTCTCGTTTATGCGCTATCGATGATACAGCAAAGGGGCGTTTGACGAACATTAAATTACGTCTTCAATCTATTCGATTCACTGCGAATGATGAATCGATGTTGTTACAATGGGAAAAGGCCTATTGGCAGCGCTTTAGTGTAATTACGCGAAACAGGTAAGTGAGAAGCTACATGCTCTTGAACTCATTAAGCTAATTAAGACTGCTTCGTTTAATGAATGCGTAAGTACGCGTCAACGTTTGCATAAGTCTTTCTTGAAAAGCGGTAAAAGCGAATGTTTATTTTTTTAAATACGCATGTAAGGGTCTGGTTTCCTTGCGTCTTTTTGAACCTTTATAATAAATACATTTCCTACATCATGTTTTATCTTTTTTGCTGTAATATCAAAGCTTTATAATATGAACCCAGACTATCTAAATGTACGTATCCCAGCTAAATAAAGTGCTGGGTGCAAAAAGTGCGTGCGTAATAATAGTTCCTAGCCCATCACGCGAACCGTTCAAAGTTTTACGACTCTCGCAGGTTTTTCTTCCACTTCCTCGTACATACTTTATGACTTTCCTTTCATTCCCAAAATTATTAACATGGAAGTTTATGAATATACCGTCGAAGGGCATCCCCGAGAAATATTAGACAGAGAAAGAGAGATCGTTGGCCGATGTCGGGAAATATGTCGATAAATAACAATAGCGACAGGTTACTGACGTACCTACCTACATTCAGAGTGTGTAAACCTGAACGTTGACGTCTCCTCGCGCTTGCAGTGGGTTTTCTTGATATGAGAGGCATTTGAGCCCTCCTTGGTAATGTTTTCTAAGTTCGGAGAAGTGTAGAAATAAATCAAAATAAAAGCCGCAGTCAGGCACTACAAAACCTCACTTCACCTTGAGATTTTTACAGAATAGGTCGACATTTATTGTGTTAAAATCTCTGTGAAAACTTAGGTGAAGTGAGCTGTCAAGAGCGTCAATCCCAGACAACTTCAAGCTCTTCACCTAAGAATACACCGTCAGATTTTTACGAAATTGATTGGCTGCTTACGTACTTGAACTCCTCAGTACCAATAAGGTAGGTACAGACAATGAATATTAAAATGAAATCTACAGAATTTATTTAAAGAACCACAAAAACTGTCTCCCTCTTTTCAGAATTAAACTTTTCATATAAGAACCCATTTAAATGTGTTTTATAATCTGGATCAATAGTTAATTTACTAGATATGGTTTAATGCCCAGTGGACGCAGTGAAGAACTCGCTGGCAAGTGGTGCTCCGCCCACCGTCGCCGCATTATGAAGATTCCACTTTCAACTGAAAAAGTTAAATGGCGCGGAATAAAGGATCGGTAATAGAAAATGGACGACAATCCTCATTTCCTTGTTCTATATTCTGATTAAAGAACTTTTGTATAATATTGAAGAATTATGTGTCTGCAACTCGCGTGTAAAGGTGGGGAAATCATGTTGAGATTTGAATACTGATACCTACCTAATATAAGTACTTTCTCGGACTATTCCAAAGTTTTTGGGTTTTGTAAATATGTAGAAGCTGATTCTGATAAAATCCGCATAATTTTTCATGAAATGTATTAGCGGTTGAATGACCTTTAGGCTAAATATCTGCCTGTTACACATCCCAATTTGCAAGCCAGCGAGCCGTGGGGTCCATTGGAGAATGCCGATTTTTGAATGAAATAAAATCGTTTATTAAGCAAGTAGGATCACTGATCACTTTTACACGTCATATGGTTTTTTTTTTTAACTAGATGAAGCCGGCCTTTCCTAACTGACTACCTCTGAAAAGAAATAGCCTAAACATACTCAGGGATCATCGTCTTTTTTCAAGTCCAGACATTAAAAATTAAAATGTTTACAATAATTTACGTTATAATTACGCATATTGCTTAATGACAATGCTTAACAGAGCGAGCAGCTCAGTTCCAAGCTTTTTTGTCTTCTAAATAATCTGAGATTTTATAATACCCCTTTTTGCAAAGTTTGGCCTTTATATAGTTTTTATATCGTTTAATGGGTAAGTTTCGAATGTCCATGGGAAGCTTGTTGTAAAAGTGTATACATTGACCCATGAACGAGTTGCCTACTCTCTGGGGACGAGTGTGATGTACAGCAAGATTGTGTTTGTTCCTGATATTTATATTATAAATAACGCTTATTTCCTTAAAATTCGATATATATTTATGTACATACATAAGATTTTCAAATATATATTGTGAAGCTACAGTCAGAATGTTCACCTCTGGAATGGAAGCCTCGAAAGATCTAATGGAAGCCTGTACCAATTTCTTTTAGAATAAATAACCATATTTAGGCAGCTTATTGTTTAATATTACTATTGGCATTAAGCGTTTTAGTTTCCGAATCCGCATTACTGAGATTTTTCCTCATAACAATATTTTTAAAAAACGCGCCTAAAATATTGCAAGATACCATTCACTATAATATATAAGGGAAATTCGACCCAGAGGAACAAAGCTCAACTCATCGGACAAGAAGGACAAAAACAACCAGCAAGAAATCAAAATAACAACACAAACACGAACGATTCATCAAGCGACTTCGACGAATTCAAGCGACGATAGCGCGTTTCATCAAATAGTTCCTTTGCCGTCATGTTGTTTGCATGTCTTTCAAGAACGTAAACAAGGTAGCCGCACTCTGTGTCTCTCTCTCTCTCACACACTAATTTGCATTAGTGCCAACATGACGGCAAAGAAACTATTTGATGTAACCATAGATATATAGTGCGTTTCATCTAAGAGTTCCTTTGCCGTCATGTTGGCATTCATTTTTTGTCACTATCGTAAACAAGGTAAACGCACTCTGCGTCTCTTTCTCTCTCACACTAATTTGCATTAGTGCCAACATGACGTCAAGGGAACTCTTAGATGAAACGCACTATAGAATGAAATCCTACATCTATGGATGTAATGAACAGGAAGGATTTGGCGGAAAAGTCAAGCTGAGTGGCACGCTCGTTTTTCATTGGACTTTTAAAATTATTTATAGTGTTGTTTACTAAATAAAAGTGCGTGAGTTATGTAGTAAAAAGTGCATTTAGTAAATAGGTCATAAAGAACAGTGAAATATCGCAGCATATTGGCCACATCATGACTTTGCCCCAAACCTCACTCGTAAGACTGATCACGCGGCCGCCTTTTTCGACATGAATAATTCATAATTACGTGACATTGGTTAAATGCACAAACCGTGCGAAGCCAAAAAATAAAGAAATAAATTTTAAAAAAATGCACAGAAACGAGAACGAGGCGTTGTGAGGGGGTTTACATTTCACAGTTATTTAGGAGTGTTGCTATTTCGATTCAAAATATTTAAAATCGTTATCGCAAAATAATTGATTATAAATAAATAAATTGATTATTTAGTCTGAAATTAAGTTTAGTAGCCAAATCGATGTATGGTCAGCAGCACATCACGATATACAGTTGCACAACGAAAACGGCCTTTATTTCGAGCAAAATAAGCGCGCTCTCAAGGTCGACATGTATAACTTGATGTGCAGCTGTATGTACCGATTTCTATTCGAAAATCACAAAAAAAAACATATTTTTTATTCACTATCTGTGCCTTCTAAAATAAAATCATTTTAATCGTTTAAGCAATCGTTCTGTGATCGATTTCTCTTAACGATTTTTAGTTCCTTGGAATATTTTTTTTTTTGCTGACAATGGCATCAATCAAATCCTTGACTACCGGAAATGCATTTAAAGGCAAGAACTTGGGCTATCGAACTTTTTTATAACATTTCGTAAACGCGGATTTAATAATGATTCATATTTTTGTACTTAATGTTAGTCAAAAAGTATTAAAGTATTTAAGGGAAATATATTTTTAATAAGCGTTTGGTACAGATTTCGGCATTCTCCTTTGTTCATTTAATTTGGTTGCGAATTTCCATTAGGTAACAGATTCAGGGTATTTAATATTTTCGTATTTAAATATTATAACTCCTGACCCCATATTATCTAATATATTTTTTTACAAAAATATGAAAACTTCCTATCTATTGATTGATAATTTTGCTGCGGTAGCTGTAGCGGTAGCAATATACACACTTCTGGATCATCAACATCCTACTTTCCTATAGGCGACGGTATGTTGGTAAGCAGTAGGTGCTGTATGGCCACGGCGTGACAAGAAAGCGGCTTAAAATCTATTGGGTTAGTGGGTCGCTCATGCATAATAGTAGATGCAGGTGTCATTCGATATGTTGATATAACACAAGTACCGAACATGTTCTCTATACATCTCAATGCACGTCTTTGAATTTCTTCCACCGCAACTATGGAAAATCCCGATGTCTAGATGTAAAGGGTCCTAATGAGGAATGCGTGAGCGTATATCTGTGTAATTAATTACATTTCTGTAACGGAAATATACACGTAATTTCATAATAATTGTTCCCATGGCTTGTTTAAAACCGTACTTTATAACACATGTAGGTACAGCTACGCGCTCCGAACGCCCTCCGGAAATTAACATTTTCAAAAGCGCTTGCAAATGAAGGCGCATACACATCGAAATGACTTTTCAAAGCCTTTGTTACATCTACACATTCCTCGTGAATTTACGTCGTAAAAGTAGATGAAAAAATAAATTAAACACATTAATGAAACGTTCGCGCTATTTGCTTAACACTCGATCCGTCTCAATAAAGGAATCGCTAAGATGCGAAGGAATTTGATAGATATTCATAATGCAAAGGAAAGGAAGCACAATCAGATTTTCATTGGAGATTCACGGCGGCGGTCGTGGGCCGCGGAGGGGGGTGGAGAAATGAATACTTATTGCGAAAATGAAGCGGGCCATTAATGAACGCCGGCTCCGGTGAACCGATCGCCCGCGATTTAATTCCCTTCGAAAAATATTCAATAAACGCCGCAAAGACCCCTCGCGCGGGATCATCCGCAAACAGGCGGAATCCAATGGAGTAGAAAAATTGCATAGACAGGGTAAAATTCATATTTTATCAAAAGAGAATAATCCTCATAAATCTTTCGTTGCTATTGAACGGTTGTTGCTTAGAACAGCTTTATATTACTTCGGAGAAATTGGGCATTAGTAAGATATTACGTGGGCACTTAAAAGATAAGTAAAAATGTGATATGTCAGGAGTATTTAGATATATATCATTTCTAAAAGGGTCTATTTTATAAGATGCTCCTCTGATACAAGATTATTCGCTTCGACTTTTACAAAAACCCACTTTTTCAATGTTCACAATAAGAAAGAATCATCTATTACGTTCCATTGTTGGGCGTGCTCCCCACTAGTACATTTAGGTTTTTCTCTTTGTATGGACGAACAGCTTTGGTTTGAGGCTTTTTCATCTTTTTTATATGTATTTGAATTTTACCTAGCTTCATATTTTATGCCGCTGCAATGCAAACGTGTGAGTTGATGTTTTAGTACTATAGCATTCGTCTATTACGCAGAATGAAAGTAAATTTTAGTGAAACAAGAGATCTATACTTAAAATATTTTAATAATTACATATCTTTCAACGCTTTAACAATACAGATATTATAAAGAAGTTCATTTTGTAACTTGGACCACGCTTTCGTCGCGGTCTCCTCAACCGACACCAGAGCGTCTCGAAGATCCTCATTTTGCGAAATTACTTTAGTATGCATTTTGAGGAACAAACTCATGTATGACTGGGCTAATTCGAAATCTCTATTACTCTTTAACATAACATCTAACATTTTGAGGAATTGCTTCATAACATCTATGTTCCCGCCTGCATCGGGCGCCATACTTGTAATCTCAGCTTCAATGGCGGCCGGCGCCAAAGTTTTCAATTTTTCAATACATTTCTCGTATTTCTCTTCCGTATCACTAGCTATTAATTTTTTTCCGAATACTGTAAGTGTTGATAAAGAATCGGGCATTAACAACTGCGTCTCTCTATTGCCGTCTTTGTCTTTCTCTAAGTCAAATGCTAATTCGAGGCTTGGTATGGTCGGTAAGAAGAATGGTGCTGATTTTGGAACTGTTAATGGAGTCTTGGGCTTATTCCGTTTCTTGACAATATCTAAATGTAGTAAGTTCAACCATCTGGAAGTTGGTTGATCTGATAAGGTTATAAGGTCTTCACTTATTTGTATTGGAGATCTATATTCGGGTTCTTCTCCTAAGTGTATCGTTCCAATGTCGTCTATTTCTGGCTTCTCAGGCGCTGTGCTCGGCAACCCTAAAAAAAATATATTGTAGTAACCGACGAGATCATTTACCTAAAAAATAAGAGAAGTAACAGAAGAGGCCAAGTAACACTTACTCAATTTAGGAATATTAATTGTTTGCTTGTCTATCGGCTTGAGGAATATTCTTTCATACAGCAATCTGTTCGCCCACAAAAACACGCCCACTTCTCCTACATGGGTTGTTGCTAGGAAGTCACCCGTCGGGGACATACTGAGTGAGGTGCAGGGTTGCTCCACCTAATTAATAAAAAGTCAAATTTCAAGATATCGAAAATTGAAATATATTATTATTGATGTTGATTTCAATCGCAAGCTTTATGTTTATAAATGGAAAAAAATGTTGCTGAAAATTTAACTTACCGAGAAAATATCTACTAATTTGGCACTTGGTATATCCCACGTACAAATTGTGCAATCCATAGACGAGCTGATCAACCATCTAAAAAACATATATTTGAAAAAAAAATATAATTACTAGTAAGTAATATACTAAATATGGAAGTACAAAACGAAACAAATTCATAATACGCAAGTTAATGAATATATTATCTCACCGGCTCTGAGCATCAAATTCAATATCAGTTATCCTCCCGTCGTGGCCGTCAAACTTCCTTACAATATTCATGGTGTCGATATCAATAAGTGTTATAGAAAAGTCTTCGTTCGCCAGAGCTAATAGCCCGCTGTCTCTGTGGCATTTCGTACTGGACACCGATTCTTCTAATCTTATTACGTGGTAAGGGGTTGTTGCTGAAAGAATATTTAAAACTTAATGGCTCCGTTCGTGAAGATAAATGAATATGGAACGATTATCGAAGAGGTTTATAACGCAGATTTACAGATAAGAAAACAAACAGAAGTCGTGGTGGCCTAGTGAAGCTGTGGTGGCCTAGTACTTAAAACACTAGCCTCTCAAGTATGAGTGTGCGGGTTCGATTCCAGGTCAGGCAAGTACCAATGTAACTTTTCTAAGTTATATGTACTTTCTAAGTATATCTTGGGCACAAATGACTGATTATAAGGTGAAGTAAAACATTTTTAGGAAACCTGGACTTTAAGTCTGAAATCGCCAACCCGCATTAAGCAAACGTGGTGATTACGCTGAATCCTTCTCTGTATGAGAGGAGACCTGTGCCCAGCAGTGGGACGATAAGCGTAGAAACTTCTAGTGTTTCTATGACAAGATTGCGCGTGAAAGGACATTGACCCCGACTCTCTTGTCGACAAATTAATTTTCACAGTACTAAACTGATATTTGTTTTCTTTCTTTTTCTTAATGAAATAGAAAGCATAAGATGCACTAAACACAAGGGAATCGGCGCCATTACCGAATCTTATGAATTGTTTAGATACGTGTTTTTTACGTGACTTCATAAATAAAGCAGCCAGATTTTAAATGATTTTCTTTTAAACAATACCAAAAGCAATGGCCATCCAGTTTATAAATTTTATTTTGCTAAAAATTCCAATTACACGATTGCAGGACGGTGAATCCCTAAAACCACTCAAATGAAACCAGTAACAAACTACTGTTATTTTCGAAATACTAGTAGAGTACAAAAGCTATGTTCTGCGATTGTAAAAGAAACTAATAAAACTAAAATAAATTAAGCACAATTGAATAGATTAAATGGTTAAAATGGCCTTTATCAGACCAACATTTAGCTATTTGTTTACTTCAAATAATTATCCTATTCTAAAACATTACAAATGCAGTTTTAAACTTGGAACAATTTATTTATTTATCTTCTTACATCTAACATTATAGGTTACCCAATAAAAAAAAATCTAATATGCAAAAGGTGTTCTCATATATGACACATTTTTTCTTTTAATGATTTCCTTACGGAGTATCGGTGTTTACTATAGATTTTGTTTCCTGTCATTCATTGCATATAATAAATGCTACTACTAATCAAACTGAACCAAATAATAAATCGGTACTTACTGCATTTGAAATGCCACAATTTCAGTAGATCATCAGCTCCAACTGTTATGACCCTCTGGTTACACAAGTCTGTCTCTACTCCTCTGACTGCACCCTTATGTGCTAGTTTCTTTTCTTTACCATAGTACCCACGATGCAGACCAGATTGCATGTTGAATTTGTGTACTTGACCGTTGGTGTAGCCTGTGTGGTAAAAACGTAGAGGTTAAATTAAAACATTGTATTCATTGTCTAGCAGTAGAGAGCAGCAGTAGCCTAATGGCGATCGCGACTCAAAAGTTGTAGGTTAGAACCAGAAGCGTAGCGTGCCTTAACGGGGCCCCGTATAAAAATTTGTTTTGGGGCCCTTAGGAAGGGTAAAGAATTCTCACAAAAGAAAAAAACATTGCATAAAATTAATAGAAATATTTATTCATCATAATTATCTGTCTGTCACTTTTTCCGAAATTTGAGAAGTTCGCTTCCTCCAAACATTTGAAAAATCATAGCTCTCTTTTTCGAAAAACTGCATTTTTGACTTTTGTCATTTGTGAAATAAAAAAAAGTTGGGAAGTATTTATTAATTTTTGCTTACGCGAGTTGGGGGCCCCCATGGCCCAGGGGCCCCGTATAATTGATACGGCTGATACGGCGGTAGCTACGCCCCTGGTTAGAACCCTGTCAAGACACTTTACTTTGTGTAAATATTTCTTCACCACTGCTCACAAAACGGTGAAAGAAAACATCATGAGGAAATGAAAACCTGTATGTCCTAGGAGCAAAACTTCGAAGACATGTGACATCTAAAACCCCGCAATAGGCCCACATGGTATATTATGGCGAGGCCTGGAATTAGAACATTATAGGCTGATTATGTTATGTATTTATGGTCTATAACTATGTATTCTTGTGTATGGTGTGTACTAGACAGACCTTATCCAGAGTGGCTTGGGACATTGAAACGCGAACTGAATCCATAATATAAAGCACGACCGTAGTGCAGAAATTATTCTTCAATTATATGTGTATAAGATATTAAATAGAAAAGTACAATATCTACGCAACCAAATTGTATGAAGCAGCAAATGTTCTATTCAAAAATCGGCGAAATATTTCAAATCACACGCGTTAAAATATTTCGAATTAATACATACATATATGTATGTATTTACGCCATGGTAGCAAGTTGCGCGGCAATGACTTTGCTACCCTGTATACCTTAATATTGGAATACTCCAATTTAATTACATTGCATAGCAATTGCTAGGTCCATAGTAGTTTTCATGTATTTCACTTCATTCTATGTAGCTTTTACAGTTAGAACTTACCAATAACAACAAAGTTTCCACAGTGAGTAACAGTCAGACATGTAGCCACAACTCCTTTATTTGTTTCCGGCGGTTTCAACTTATGATCACCCATTCGCATTTTATTGTAAGACCATGTAGTGGCCATGAAGAATCCTTCGTGTAGTGACGCAATGCTGTCCCATTGCTTGTCGCGTTGCATACACGAACTTATCTTTGTGATCGGTGGCAGTACTAGGCTGTCAATTTGTGTTCTCTCTGAAAGGGAAAGTATGTAAAGCTATATTTCAAAACTACATCCCTCACCGAGTTTGCTTGTCAAACACACAAGCCGATACTAACTACCTGTCGGATTTGAATAATTCTTAAAGGTAGGCCATTGAACTATTAATGTCCTAAGCTGCTAAACAAGCACGCACAATGGTCCACTGAAGGGACTGAGTGCGGAAACCAAACCAATAACATAGAACATAGCTGCTAAACAAAAAGGAAGTTAGTACAAACTTACACTTTTTTGTACTAGGTCACTCAGAAAGTATTGAGACAAAAAGTTTTTATGTATGCGGAACTGGCCAGTTATTTAAAAAATTACTTGGGTACTTTCCAAATTCAAAACTTCCCCCTACATTTTTTGCGAGCTATTGTAGTTGAAAGTTATCGTGTCTCTTTCAAAAATGGATTGCATGATTTAATTCATTTAATTCATCCCACCATCGGACGACCCGTCGTACGGCGAGTTTCCACCCTTACGTTATTACACCAGTGTGTTCCGGACAAAGCGTTTCGCCTCCTCTTTTATACCGCGTACATCGAGGGATTGGAACAATTTGCCAGCGGCGGTGTTTCCGTCGGACTACAATTTGAGTGTCTTCAGGGCTAGAGTGAATAGTCTCTTAATAAACTAGTGCGCTTTACCATCAACGACTGCGTCGACACTGCTTACAGGCGGGATTGCGGTCAAGCACTAGTTACAATTTATTAAAAAAATATATATTGTTATTAATAACTAATAATAGGTACGTTCCAAATTCAAACCTTCCCTCCACATTTTTTATGAGCTAATTAAAGTTATCGTGTCTCTTTGAAAAATGGATTTGCGTCGAGACCATTTTCGCGCTACCTACGATTTTTAAGATTTCAAATGTCCCCTGAAACCAGACCAATCGTACAATAGACTTCAAATGGCATTCATGGACGAAGATCCCTTCTAAGGCAACCGTGTATCGGTGGTATAACTATAATGAATTTAAGAGGGGAAAGAAGAAAGAAGTGGTCGCCCTTTGACGGCTGTTACAAAAGAAAATGTGCTAGCAGTGAAAACTTTGATCTAAGACAATAGAACGAATTACATACCAAGAAAATCAACAAAAACTGCAGATTGTATCAGGAAGTCTTCACGATATTCTACACGTGCATCTTCGGTTGCGGAGGATAGTTTCACGCTGGGTGCCGCAAATTTCTCACCGATGCTCAAAAAAAGCAGGCACGTGTGGAATGGTGCCATGATATGATAGACAAATTTGAAACAGACATGTCTCGGCGTGTTTACGATATCTTTACAGGTGATGAATTTTGGATTTATCAATACGATCCAGAAACGAAGCGCCAGTCGACGGTTTGGGTGTTTCAAAACGAATCAACGCCTACCAAAGTGAAGCGATCAAGTCAGTTTGACTAGCTACTTGGTGTCAATTCCTTTACGAAACCAAAGAAGAACCAGATTAACGCGGAATGGTATACTACCAAATGCTTGACAAAAGTTTTCTTTGTTTTGAGTAACAAGCGACCAAACACAGGGCTCCGCATGTTACTGCTTCACCTCGACAATGCGCCCGCCCACACCGCAATCAAAACGAGGGATTTCCTGGTCAAACTCCTGGATCACCCTCCTTTACAGCCCTGACCAAGCATCGTGGGACTTCTTTATATTCCCAAAAATACAAGATCAGCTCAAAAGGGATACAATTTTCGCCGGATGATGCGCTGTCAGCGTTCGAGCAGGCTGTAAACGGGGTGTCTGCATCAGCCTGGAAAAGTGTTTCGAAAACTGGTTCCGAGGCATGAAACTACGTATAAAGGCTGGTGGAGAGCACTTTAAAAAGATGTAATATAAAATAAGAAAAATATGTACCTATAGATTTTTTTTGTATTATCGCAAAACTTTCTGAGTGTCCCACGTAACTATACAAGAAACGTTGATTAATATTTACTTTTATGACAAAACGCAAAGTATCATGTATAAAAGTGACTCACGACAACCGTATATACTTCGCGTTTAATATAATCGGCCGCCAATAGTAAAAATGTATGAAAAGCATAAAATTCTGCATCTAAAACTTTGTACTGTACACTCACATTGCGAGGTAGACTTTGGTCTTTGGTATTAATGAGGCCTTACCCCAAACTCATATATACTGGCTCATAATAAAAAAAACTACAGATATTAAGTTTCTGTCGCAAACTTTCGCTCTGTATATCACAAACATGCTTTACTGCAATCACTACGTTTAGGAATGATTCTGAAATTGAATCATATGAAAAATGTGTACTACACTTACTTTTCTTCTTTGAAGCTTTTCTATTATGCGAGGCTCTCCCAAGACTTTTGTTGAATGTTTCTGACACTGTATTCATAATATGCAGACTACTGTCACTGCCTGCTGCTAGAAGGTTGTTACCACTTGGCTCACAGTGACATACCATGGTAGGTGGTTGTGAATGACCTTCCCTACAAAATAAACACTGAAATTAATTTCTATCTTTGGATCATAAAAAAAACAGATCCAGTTTATTTTTAGTTGATTCAAATCCTTGTTTTCAATTGATGTAATTTCCACTTAGTCAAATATCATTTTTAAGCTAGTGTAAATTACTTAAGTAGATCTTAGAATGAATAGTACTGTTGTAAAAATATCATAATAATGTATAAATTACAAACAAAACTTTCTTTTCTGGTTGTTTATCCTATAATAATACATATTTACTTACATGTTTCAAAAATTCATCATGAATAAATGAAAACATAAAAGCTTAAAATGGACAACAGCTATAAGTGTTAGAAAGTTTTATTTATAATAATTGCGAATCAATTATGATTTCTCACCTTTTCCTCAAAAGCCTTGCACCACCATCAGGCATATCAAATATCCACAACTTCAATGAATTATCTTCAGAATTTGTCACCATCAATGGCTCTGACATCAAACACTTCAGCCCAGATATTTTAGAAAAATGGGCAGACTGTATTTGAGACAGCACCCTCTTTTCTTCCAAGTCCCACATAACTATGTGACCCTCAGAGCTGCCTGTCACCATAACTGGGGCTCCATCAAGCCTAAATGACAATGCACTGACCATTCCCCAGTCATGAACAAATTCCATTACAGACTGGTCAAATTTTAAATTGTGGAGGATTATTTTGCCATTGGCCAAGCCCACTGCCACCACATCTATGGCAGGCGCTGGCTCTGTGACAGTTATGGCTGACTCCCATCCTTGGAAAGTAAACACCAATTTGGAAGTGCGGACATTCCATAGCTGCAACTGACCTTGCTGACTTCCAAGCAATATCTTATTCAAATACGTTGGAGGATGACATAAGGTGGTTATCTTAAAACTGTTCTCATCAAAACCAAGTTCAAGGAACTCTGATTCATCCTTTATATCAAATATTTTCAATACATTGTCTTCATCAATAGAAATGAGATGAATACCGAAGGGAAACATCAAATGCACTAGCGCATTGTGGCCTTTGTAAACATGCTTAAGTTCGCAACCTCGTCTCCATGCGTAAATATTATTTTCACTAGCAGTATAGACGTGGTAGCTGTCTCCAGTCATAGAAGTAATAGGCCCAGGATGCTCACCGCTGACGCTCAGCAAACGGAATTTATCACAGCCATATGTATGAAACCACTTGCCCACACTCGTACACAGTAGAGTTTCTCCTCGTCTCTTGATAAATCTAGCAACAAATGGCACATGTGTACTGACATAACCTAAAACCCTGGCACCGGTATAAATCCGGCTGCTTGAACTCTCCGGCATTGTTATACACTATACTAAGAAGTCTTTATTATTACAACACGTTAGTTCTAAAAAGAAAAAGCAAGACCAATGAATTAGTTACACAAGAAATATCACACGCGCGTTTGTTATTAACTTGCAGTCGCATGACACAAACACTCTTTGACAGAAAGTAGAAACTGATTGTCAATGCCAAACACTCTTTGACAGAAACTGATTGTCAATGTCAAACGCTAGCCACAGATAGTATAAATACTTC
This sequence comes from Sesamia inferens, assembly GCA_037179545.1. NCBI lineage: Eukaryota > Metazoa > Arthropoda > Insecta > Lepidoptera > Noctuidae > Sesamia > Sesamia inferens. The sequence goes on from CM073930.1 coordinate 18,405,116, forward strand.
ATTCTACACTACTTTACCAATAAAACACAGTGGAATTTTAGCCGTCTTACAAAAACAGCACACTTCACCTATTCAATAAATAAATAAATATATACGGACAAATCACAAAGATTGAGCTAGCCCCAAAGTAAGTTCGAGATTGTGTTATGGGATACTAACTCAACGATACTATATTTTATAGTAGATACATATATAAATAAACATCAAAAACCCAGGCCAATCAGGAAAAGATCATTTTTCCATCATGACCTGGCCGGGGATAGAACCTGGGGCCTCCACGTCGTAGGCAGGCGTGTTGACCGCTGCGCCACGGAGGAAGTCAATGACTACTATTAGTAAAAAAGTATTGTAGAAAAATTTTGCATAAACTGTTTTGTTTTTGCGTAAATTATGAATAAACTCTGGTAAAGATGTCGCCGTCGATGTTGCTCAAAAGTCGTTTTTTTTAGTCTACGCAGTATACGGTGTACGTTTTCTGACTCAAACGATACAGGCATACACTTGGTTAAATAACAGGGAACAATACGCAGAGCTCGGTGGACGCCACAAGCAACAGTAAACAAACGGCCGTATTGCACAATTTCGTATCCTTCTCGTACCGAGTTATTACTGGGTATTCACTACCTATTCAAATTCAAATTTTTCATTATTCTTAACATATATTATGGCATCTGTTTAGAATAAAAAGCCACTTCTAATTAGAATGGCGACTTCCCCCCGCGTGCGTGTACGTGAAGCGGGCGCGGGGTCAGGCTGCACGCGGTCAGTTAAAATCAGATTGCGTGGCGAAACGGCGCCCGCGCCTCTGCGCTAAGCAGTATGTAGAAAGACAGCGGATAAGTATTTTGGGTACGGATACCCTCCTGCAAATGGTGCAGTGAATAGTTATTAAGTTGAAGGGACCGAAGACCGGGTGAAGACGCGATCGGCGCGAACTCGTTAGCGACGGGCGGCGCGAGTGGAAAAATGGCGTCTCTGGGCGTCTAGTGAAATTATTGGAGCTGAACATCCTTCACATCGGCAAGGATGTCTTTGGACCACTCGGGGAACACCTACAAGTATTTTCTTATCTGTCATATACAGAGTGGTGCTGACAATACGACAATAAATTAAACATCGTGTACCTCAACACATTCTCAGTCTACCCATAAAAAATCATATAAATATGTCCATTAGTTTAGTCACAGGAAAATATTTTTCATTTTTTACATTTTCTACATGATGTACATGTTGATAAGGAAGCGCTTACAGGTTAATGTCCGCCGCATCCTGCGGTACCAAACTTTAATAATAATGGCGCGAAAAAAGCTAGTCGATACAGGATTGCGCTGTCGCCGATCGGAGATCAGTGAACCAATATTTTTAAAGGATGTTCTATTCCGTTTGCAATTTTATGTGATTTAGTTAGTTTGAAATTTTCATTTTGATGATGCTAGGTTTTTTTCTATGGTTTAGGATTATTCCTATGAACCAGCATTGTCCGTGTTTTCATTTATTGTCGTATTGTCAGCACCACTCTGTATATAATTATAATTATTACACTGATAGGAATTATTACATAGCACACATACACGGGATTTTCTACTAGACACGGGTTTGTATCCAGGTGAGTGAAATATTCCTTAATTTTGTAGGCAAGGGTGTGGCCCGCATTACTTTATTTTTGCTTGGGAGGTACCGGGTCTCTTAAGCGCATTTTATTAAACTTAAGTCATTTTATTAAACATAACTCTTAAGTGAATGCTAAAGAAACTGTTCGGCTAACGAGTTGCAAGCATAAAGGGGAAAAAGGATTTGATGGAAGGGATAACTAAAATATTTTTTAATATTAGTCAACTCAACACTTTAATGAATATAATTTCTCAAATATTCTCTTCACTTTGTTGATCATCGACTTGCGTCATATACTTTACATTGTGTATAGTAACTAAACACACAAAAACATTTAGTTAAGTCTGTTGTCAGTCAGTTCAGTTAATATAACGTATAAAGAAGAATGATACCTAAATACTCGAAATAGTACTTTGTTCACAGAGGGAGGAAAGGGACCGATTACTAGCGAGGGAGCAGTTTCTGCCTAGGGCGAAAATACTCCCGAGGTAGGAATCGAACTTTCACCCGACTGCTACACAGTACTTTACACTACCCCTGTGAGGAACATTTAAAGACTTTTATTGTAGAAAGTATTGAATAATATGAAATAAAAATTTATTCTTCGATTTATTCGATAGTACGTTTAAAACAGCTTTTCCGCAGATGCTTTTAAGTAAGGCGACGTCATTTCTACATCACTTTCACTGCTAGAAGCAAAGAGTATAGTAAGTATATAATTGCTGGAAGTTGACATTTTACTTTATTTTTAAAATAAAATCAAAACGTAAGACACAATTTTGCTTTGACCAAGAATTTTATAAGAACACTGGATATAGCGCCAAGAATAAAGAACTGAAAAAATATAAAAAAATTACCTTGAACAATTCATTTATGTTTTGCGTTTCTTTCACCAGGGTGACAATATTTTTACTTGCTCTAGGACATTTTGTGAAATTATTTATATAAATTGAGAAAATTAGGTACAGACGACAGCACATCAATCTACTATCTGTCAGGTTTCTTTTTTAGATTTTCAACTTTATCTCTAAAGCATTAAGGCTCAAGGTTGATTGGAAATATCTGATAGTTTGGAGTAGTTTGACCTGCTGTCGTCTGTACATTAACATTTTAATGTGGTTTTCGACTATGTTAGCAGTAGTATATCTATGCTTATAAATAATAATCTATTAATATAATCTACCTAGCCCATTTACTGAGGAAAGTTATGACATCATGCTACGACTAATAGGAGCGGACCAGTAAACAAAGATGTGTGTGAATCCACGGGGTACCTAGAGCTAGTTTATTATATTGCATTACTAATGTAAACAGACGACCGTGTATGTTAGCAGTAATACTTTGGTATTTGTCTACGTCTGTCGGTTTAGGTACAGTGCAATTCGTGAGTTATGGAATGCGTGAAGTTAGCCGCTAGCAAATTTAATGCTTGTGTACTCGTAAATAAATCAATAGGCTAAAAAAATAAATACCCTTAGCTATTGTTATTGCTATTATCAACTGTTATTCGTATTTGTTTTGACGTGATAACGTCTATTAAATCGGTATGCTGGGAGTCATTCGCGAAAACTGCGTAACGGCCGAATCTGACGCTACACGGAGTCCACGCCTACTAAAACTAACCTTAGCCTTGTAGCTTTAGAGTGCAATATTATTTACCTAAAAGCACGGTTGTAAACAATTAGTAGCAGTTTTTCGCATACATGATTAAAGCATTGATAGCCGAGTGGTGAAACGCTCGGATTAATATCGACTCACTCAAGAGGTGCCGCGGATCGATTCCTGACGACAACGGACGTTTTTTATCCTTTTTAATTTTTAAATTTTTCCTTTTTAATTTTTCTTTTTCTTTTTTTTTTGTGTTTGTCTCCTAACAAAGGTTAGTTTAATTTTATATATTTTTTAAGATTTTACCTGACATCCAGTATGGATGCAAAAAAACCTCCTGACCCTCCTGATCCCTTCGATTACACTCCGGTGATAACTGTTTCCCTCCCCGATGACAATGCTTGTAAAATAATGGACTCTGAACCTGGTAATAGGAAAAGACTAGCAACTTCTTCCCCAACTACCGTAATGAACCCTCCAAAAATACCCAAAAAAGAATTTGGAAGGCAAACATACACAATGAGGGATAATCCACCATACATTGTGCACGTTTCATTAAAAGATGGCGAGACCCCTGGTACTGTTTTACATCCAGTGAAATTTGGTATGTTTTTGACTAAAAACAATTATAACAACATTCTTCTGGGCAGTGTCAAGCGTCTAGGAAGAAACAAAGTTTCAGTAGAGTTTAAGTCTCATCAGGATGCAAACAGCTTCTTGATAAGTCGGACATTAACCCAACATAACTTCATCGCTACGATTCCACAATACAATATAACTAGAATGGGGCTTGTTAGAGACGTTCCAACAGAATGGACTGAGGATGAAGTTATACAGAATATCAAGGTTCCTGCTGGATGTGGTCCTGTTATAAAGGCAAGAAGAATGAACCACAAGGTGACTTCTTTGGGTGTCACAGAGTGGAAACCCACTCAAACAGTTGTATTAACGTTTGATGGACAGATATTACCACCTCGGGTTTATTGTTTTTATACCGCCCTTTCAGTTGAAAATTATATGTACCCGACTATACAATGTTATAATTGCTGCCGTTTTGGTCACACACGTACAGTATGCCGCTCTAAACCTCGCTGCTTTAAGTGTGGTCAAGACCACCCTGGTGATGGTTGCCAAGTCCCCACTGATTCTTCCGTCTGTGTCTCTTGTTCTGGCAACCATTACGCTAACAACAAGGCTTGCCCCGAGCTTGGTCGGCAGAAGGGCATTAAGGCTCTTATGGCAGAGAAATGTATCTCCTATGCGGAAGCAAGTCAGGTTTTCCCTCCAGTATCAAGATCGTATGCTGAAGTGTCTAGACCATCCCAAAAAGCTATTCCAAATCCTAGCTCCCCTCGTCATTCCTCTCCCGCTCCCCAAACAAACTCATACCGCAAAACGGTCTTTTTAAAACCCAAAAGTCATGCTCCTCTTTCACCTAGCTATGACAAGCAGACTCATCAGGCCCTTACTCAAGATTATTCCTTTTCCCCTTCCCAAAGTGGCTGTGCTTACCCCAAGGAAGGCACTAGCAGTAATGATAAGTCCGAGAACATACTTAATGTCATTACCAATATGCTTATAACAGTATTATCAAACCCTGCACAATCTTTACCTGACCACGTTGCCCACAAACTGACATCAATTGTCAAGTATATTAATAATGCTCCATCCCCTGACATTCCTACAATGGAACGTGAGGAGTATTACTCCCAGGAAATCTGACCTACTCTTTATTATAAATAAATTTAAACCATCGATCTGTAGCATCGCTGAGACATGGCTTCATTCTGACAGTAACTTTAGAATTCCCTGTTTCAGTGGTGCTCGACATGACAGGCCAGATGGCTATGGAGGATGTGCTTTGTTCATTAATAATAAAGTATCATTCTCCCCAATTCCTCTACCCTCTGTTGGTGACAACATCAGTGTTGTTGCTGTTAAGGCTGAGGATATAAATATCTTTAGTTTTTATATTGCTCACCCACGCAGTGAAGATCTTTCAACAATTAAAATGTTGCTAACTAGTGTACAAGGCCCAGTACTTATCATGGGCGATTTTAATGGTCATCATTATAGATGGGGATCAGATAACTGCGACAACTTTGGCATGGGCTTAGTGGACATATTAGATGAGCTAAATTTATGCGTGATCAATGATGGCTGCCCGACACGTAGGTCTACACCAGGACACAATAACAGCTGTGTTGATTTGACGATCTGCTCTTCTAATATAGCCAGTATTTTTAATTGGAGTCGCTTGAATATGACTTATGGGAGTGATCACTATCCCATCATGATTGAAGTCCCGTCCAAGACCTTCCCTGACAAAATTTCCCCCCCTCTTTTAAAATACCAGCTGAACTCAGTAGATTGGGACCTATACTCAAAAATTTTAGACTTACGCGTCTCTTCTCTTCCATCAATTAATATTGAAACTGTTCACGGATGTTTTTCATCATTCTCCCACACTATATCCTCTACAGCAGATGATTGCTTTCATCCAAAAAAACCGCCTAAGGGCAAAATTCCATCCCCGCCGTGGTGGGATAGGGATTGCTCTGCCGTGATCAGGGCCAGGAATGAGGCGGAAAGGAACTTTAACGCTAATATGAACCTGGATAACCTCATTGCATTTCAACATATCTTGGCTAAGTCCAGAAAATTACTCAAAAATAAGAAGAGAGAAGGTTGGCGGAAATATTGTGATTCGCTGAGTCCATCCACCCCAGCGTCGGCCGTGTGGCGTAAGATCAAATCATTTAGGAATAGTTTAAACCCTCCCACCAGGACCATAATAACCAAGGAACTGGGTAACAGATTTCTTTCAAAACTGGCCCCAATCTATGTTCCTAATTTTAATGAGTGTGTCACTACAGGCTGTCGGTTGGCATCGAATGATCCTCTGGACATGCCTTTCACTCTGGGGGAACTTAAATCGGTCCTCGCCCATGTTAAGGACTCTGCTCCTGGAGTGGATGGATTCCCTTACTCCTTCATTACTAAAGCAGGTGATAAGACCCAACAATATTATCTGGACTTGGTCAACTATTGTTTTACTCACAGTTATATTCCTCCTGATTGGAAGGTTCAAGTCGTCATCCCTATTTTAAAACACGGTAAGGATCCCAGCGATCATAGTTCTTACAGGCCGATAGCTTTATCGTCCATACTAATTAAACTGCTAGAACATTTGATTAAAAACCGACTAGAATGGTTTGTAGAAAGTAGGAGACTGCTCCCGCCGACTCAGTTCGGCTTCAGGAAAGGCCTGGGTACTACTGATAGTGTGGCTTCCCTCACATCAGTGATCCGACTGACCCTCAGCAGGAATGAGTCGGTGGTAGCCGTTTTCCTAGACATTTCAGCTGCCTATGATTCTGTTCTCCTACCACGTCTCAGGCAAAAAATGCAAATGCTGAGAATCCCGGCTAGGATTTGTCAAATCATAACCAGCATATTTTCAGATCGTAGCATTATACTCAGGATTTCTGGGGAGAACTCTGAGCCGAGGTCGGTTTGGAGAGGTCTGCCTCAGGGATCCGTGCTTAGTCCCATCTTATATAATATTTATACTTCTGATCTTCCCTTTTGTCTTAATTTTAACTGTAACGTCCTTCAGTATGCTGACAATATTGCATTATTGGTCTGTGACAAATCCATCCAGGATGCCGCCCATTCTATTAATATATCTCTGTCCTCCTTAAACCATTGGCTTTTAGGTCACGGGTTATCTTTAAGTGCTCCAAAAAGTTTAGCGGTTATTTTCAGTCGCAAACGCCTTATCCCCCAAGTAGGCATTAATATTGACGGCCAAGCTATCCCAATCGAGAATAAGGCCAGGTTCCTGGGGGTTACCTTAGACTCCAAATTGACGGGGGTTGACCACATTGCTCATACAGTAAAAAAATGTGAGCGCTCAGTCTCGGTCCTTAAGGCATTGGCAGGTGTCTGGTGGGGTGCTCACCCTTTCACCTTGAAACTGGTCTACAATGCGCTGGTCAGAAGCGTTCTTGATTACTGCAGCTGTTTAATTGAGCCCTGCAACAAAGATGCCTTGCGTAGACTGGATTCTGTCCAGGCCAAATGTTTGAGGATCATTTCCGGTGCCATGAAATCCTCCCCCATAAACGCGCTCCAGGTTGAATGTGCAGAACCTCCTCTTCACCTTCGTAGACAATACTTAGCAGATCGCTTCTTATCAAAAGTTTTCTCCCTATCGTCTCATCCTTTACTCCCCATTCTAGAACAAATCTATCTTTCTCTTAACTCATCTTCCTATTGGAATAATAAAACTATTCCCTAGATGAATAGGTTCAAAGAGGTTAAACTCCTTTCCTCACCTGTTTGTCAATACCCCACTCTCCCGGTCTTTTCTTCCGCATATGAGGTGATTCATTTTAGGCCAAAAGTTGTTTTGGGACCTGGTATCTCCAAAAATTCCCGGGACGCGAAAGGCGACTTTGATCGCGCCATTAAAAGGTACTGGGAAGGTTGGAATTTGTTTTACACAGACGCATCGAAATTGTCTTCAACAGGGTGTACAGGGATTTCTATATATTTCCAAAATTCCAAAATTGCCCTTTTATTCCAATGCCCTCCTCAACACTTCCTCAAATTTAAAAACATCCATCTTACGGAAAAAATATGGTCACTCTTTTGTTCTTTGTTTACAAACATGCAATTTTGACGTTCAGGATTTTATACGTAACAGTTTCAATTTTTATACACGATTTAAACATATAAATGCCTGAATGATGACATTAATTATTAGAAAAACATTTTTGACAAGAAATATTGGCGGATCTTTAAAATATTGGCTTGTATTAAGTTGGGTTCCACACACTTCCATAATCTTTAACTACACAATACATAGTAAGGCACTCTAAACTAACTCACAAATCCTCGAATATATTCAGTAAAACGTTTCAAGTGGTAGATAGAAGAAGAAGCGATTGACAGAATAGCCATTTTTGTTAATAGCCTTCCAACAGTGTTGCAAGCTTTGAACTCGATGCTATATGTGCTGCTACATTTTTGAATAACTATTAAAATGTTAGGACCTTTAAGACCTGTATCTAGATTTCACAATATATTAAAAAAGTGAGTTACTCTGTTTTTGTCGTACATTTATGATCAGGTAACTAGGAAAACTTCATTTTATTTTGGCAACTTTTAATTTAATTGTAAGCGAGATGGAAAACATAACAAAGGTGAATAACCTTGGCTTCAGTTATTTTATTTCTTCTAGGTGTAACATCCACTGTTATAAAATTCTTGGTTTTGACCGATATTTCGCGCTTATTTTGCTATTTTTCACAAAAGGATATCAGTAGCACGGAGATTCCATATTTTTGGGCAGGCGCGCGCCATAGATAACACATGAAAAATGAAAATTCAAAATTTCACAATAATAAACAATTCTAACTTTCTCTCCGGGAGTTTTAAAATTATTTATAGTGTTGTTTACTAAATAAGAGTGCGTGATTTATGTAGTAAAAAGTGCATTCAGTAAATAATTCGTAAAAAACAGTGAAATATCACAGCATAGTGGCCATATTATGACTTTGTCTCAAACCTCCCTCGTAATACTGTTCACGCGGCCGTCTTTTTCGACATGAATAATTCATTACCTGACATTGATCAAATGTAAAAAAATGTGAAAAAAGAAGTTTTGAAGATTTTTATTTTACTTGAAATTGAAAGTCATAATATAAAAAATATATATTATTATTATTTTATATATTTTTATAGTGCCACAACACAAAAAAAAAAAGAAACTCTTCCGCTATAACATGTTACAAATGGATTTTCCAAAGACATTAAAATTATATTTATCATACATTTTTTCCTCCCGCTTATTCAGGTCAAGGAAAAGACCAACTTTCTCTCTTTTCATTTTCAGGGAATATTGACTACCGTTCCGATCAGGTGTAGTATAAAATAATTTTGTCATTTACGAGTTGAGTTCATTAAAGATCCCTATAATAATAAAATTTTGTCTTATTCAGTTTAATTCTTATAGTAATATAAAAATACCTCGCAATACGCTTGTCTATTACTTTATTTTTATATGTATTTATAAAATACAATTGTGTAATATGTATTATATTTATAGGAGCCCTTGTCGCTTCAAGTCTTCATATGTCTTACGATTAACAACGTTTCCTTGCGAATCTTCAAACTCCTCATCATTTTCTGCTACGAATCTCTCGTTCTCTTTCTGATGTTTGATTTTCTCCCACACTACAAACAAAACAAATGGTTAGTGAATATTTGAGCAAAACATGTCTTCTAATAAATAAATGAAAACTTCGACTTCTGGTTCGACTAGTCTTTAATGTAATCAACAAAAGCTAACAAGAGAATGAGTTCAAATTCTTGTAAACTTATTCTCCTGTTCTTAGTTCAATTTATTTCGGATCGCCGCAACATGTTTTTTCGTTTGACGTGATAACTTCTTACGGGAGGATAAACCGCTCTGTTACGCAACGAGTTACGGCGCCTGTTTTTCTGGCTTTCCTTTCTCTCATGCATCCGGCAGCGATAGGCAGGCTGCAACTCTCTCACTCTAGCCCACAGCGCTAAACAATTTCGAATTAACTAGTTTAACTTAGATTAGTTTAAGTAATCACTTTTGTCGGGCGGTTATTTATTTCTGAAAGGGCCTGATTTTGACGAGAAGCCTTTGTACTTGCAAAAGTGGGACGCAATGGATGTGGTCTATGATATCCATTGTTTCTAATTATAATTATTATTAACTTATACTTACACGCAAGCGCATCTTCAATCTGCGTGACATTAGCAAAATGGGCAGTGTTCGGTATGCCCAGACACCGCATGCCGTGGGCGTGGCGCCATTCAGCGAAATGGCGCTGGAACGCTTTCGGTCCCTTATATGTGTAGTTACCGCAGATCTCGCAAGTATAGCTAATATTCAGACCATGCAGTTTGTAGAGCCAGTATGGGATTGGCTGTAAAAAGCAAAGTAAAATATTTAGTTTTAACTGTACATTATTAAGTATAATACCAACACATGTAATCACTCGCACTCATAATGCTCCATGTCTTAAGACAGACACCCATAACAAAAGCTTTTGACTTAGTTTGAGAATCAGATAAAAAATCCTGTATCTTCTGTAAAAAATCTGTTTCTAAATTTAAACTTTTGTCTGTGACAGTAAATGTTAATAGTAAGTAATTGTGTAACTTACTTAGTAATATACTATGAAGATGAAATATGACATTTCATATGACAAACCTTTCCATCCCAGCCAAGAGGTAAGTTCTTAGGATTGTATGGCACTTCATCATCATCGGAGTCAACATCAGGAGCTGCAGAGGCATCACTCTCATCTCCGCTATCGTCACGGCGTTCTCCAGCCGCACGGGCCGCACGACGAGTGACGTTCTCGATAGTCGCGGAACGCGTGCTGCTAACGATGTTTGCAAACCTGGAATTAAACATTACATTTAATTTACGTATTTATTATCTTAAAGTTCATAAAATTATGAAATTAAAGGACTTTTTTACCTGTAGACTTGAGCTTCAATAGCGGCAATATCTTTGTGCCTTTGCTGTGTTGAGGCTTTTGCTTTATTGCCGCCCTTCTTTGCGACTAAAGACTTGTCTAGAGATGTTTGACCCTTAGTACTGAACAATCTAAAAAGAAACAAAAAGTTTAATAATTTATACAACATTCTATAAATATAATATATATTTCATTTATAAGTTTATGACATACCTTTGTGCCCTCTCTTCCAAAGTCCCACCACACTTCAACCCAAGTGCCATCAAGGCCGATTTTAATCTGTCCAAGCCAAGAGAAGCAAGTTCCTCCCATGAAGAAAATGCTGATAGATCCAAATGAGCACCAACATTTGTTAGGGCGCCACCAGTTTCTTTCTGTGAGCAAGAAATGATAAATTAATGAGTAACAGAACCTCTTTGTTGCAAAATTTAAAAAAAGCATTTATTTTCTATTTTCAAAATATCTTACAGGCCATCCAGGGAAGGTTCCAGACTCCCATTGCTTGACGAACTCCTGATGAGCAATAGCCAACTCCATTGCTTGATCCTGCAGAGGTTTTACTCTATTGACAAAATCTTTCAAGTAAGTTAGTAGTATTCTGATATAGTTTCTATAATCACTGTTCTTACGCTCACGAGGAATGTCGAAGAGGTGATCAAAGATGCTCAAGTAAGTGATGTAATCCACTTTCTGTGAAAAAGAAAAGTAAAAAAAAATGTAAAACATGAAGAAACCAAGTTGAACTAAGAATGAATTCACAACCATAAACCATTAAAAAATAAAACATAATGAGGTTACCTCTATGCCTTTTAAGTTGATATACTTCTCATAGCACTCATGCAGATCCAAATATTTGCCATAACCTTCCTCATCAGTAAACTCGACAGGAGCTGAAATAAAAAGAAATATAATTATACATATAAGATTTCAATAAATTTTGTAAATAATGAGATTGTTTATTACAATAAAACCTGCTGTTTTACTGTTACTTACTTGTGTAGTCCTCAGCTGGGTTCTCCCTTATTTTTGCTAACTCCTCAAACTCCACAGACATTGGCACACAAATCTGCAACATTTTTTAAAGCAAATTATAAGCAAATGTATCACAATCAATGAATAAATATAAATTTTCAGTTTCCAACAATCAATAAGCCTTTTCATATGGAAAAGGATGTTGGAATTTGCATTTAATGTAACTGGATGCAACTGAATACTATTAAAATACTAATATTCAGTTGACTGGTGCAATTGGGTTTTTAGGCTGCAGTTTTCAACAAAAGAAAATCTCAATGAGGGGTTTCCACTAACATGAAGCTTAGTGGAGAGGAGCTTAGCGGTGCATAAATTGACCAATCACTATACTTGAAATCTCTGCTCTACTTCAATGGAAACAGCACAAGAGGGATGGAAGAAAAAATATCTCAAGACTACGAGTAGTACCAAAACCCTGATAGCAGTACAATCAATCTAAAAAAGGATCCTCTTTAGTTTTACATACACATGTACCTATGGTCAGCAGATGCACTGGATTTTGTTTTCAAAATGGTCAGATATATATTTTGGTGATAGTACATACTTGTAGCTTCACAAATTGATATGTGCATAAACATACACTTCATTGAATACTACCAAACAAAATGAAATAGAATTAGTTAATTACCTCATTAGGATGTTTTCTGTGGAACTCTTTTATTTGCTTGAGCCTAGCATAGAACTCGTTGAACTCACTGGGTCCGGACAATGCAGCAATTTCTTCTTTACGAAGGCCATCCTTATCTTCATATAGCTCCTTCAGCCTTATAGTTGACTCAACATATCTCTGGAACAACAGTAGTGTCAGTAAAACTAAGAGATAACAATCTTTCTGCATCTTTACGTCAATGACACTAAAAATTTTCAAATCCTTTTAGCCCAAAACTTCATCATGCACATTGAATACTAGGTACTAGGAAAAGTAAAGGACCTAAGAGTAAGTCCAACAGAATATGTTGAGACTTGGAATTGACCTAATTTTAATATGTATTTGAAATGTATTAAAAATGAAAATATGTACTCACATCATGCAGATTTTTTAAGCGGTGATCAGCATTTATGGTTTCCCGATGCTGAAAATAAATTTTTGAGAATATAATTATTTTAAAAGGTTAGATATATATACATAATATTCTGTGGCTAAGCTATTGCAAGTGCAAAACTAGTGGCTATTTCAAAGTATAGCACATACAGCACAAGGTTTTCGCAAGTACATTAATATTGAACAGAAAATAAATAATATTATTAAATACACCATTATTGATCAATGAGCAATCAGTGATGCTAAATTGGGTTTTCATTTTTACAATCAGTGATGTTAACTTTGGAGATATTTCATTACTTTTATATAAAATAAACAATTTCTTTAGAGTTAGACGATGGTGAATATGCTTTAAATGTATTAAGGCTCACCCCGGTCTTTTTATGAAGTATTTCTTTGACCATTGCGTCCATCGTCCTCTCCCTCTCTTCATGATAGCTTCTTTGCTGTTCTAATATAGTTTCCATGCTGATGTTGTGTTTATACTTAAACTAAACCTCTTCTTTTTCTTACACACATACAATCAAAATATGTTGAAAATTAGATTTCGTGAATCAAAATGAAAAATACACAATATAACCACACAAACTGAAACGTAAAACAAGCGCAAAGCCGCAATCGTTTGACAGTGACAATTTGTTTGATAGACATTTTTTTTTTTTTTGGTTTACTTCTTTCCGTTCAGAGGAACGGAAAAGGCAAAGGCATAGTACGCCATACAGCCTAGTCTTAAGTAACTTTTTTTCTTCAGTTTCCATCCTAACTTATTATAATTTATCCTACCTTATCCTAGCTTAACTTTGTTAAGAAGTATGGCTACGCACCTTCTTTTAAGGTTTTACTAGATGCTGGCCTCTATGATTATATCTCATTGTGGTTGCTATGTGAGCCTGTCACTTTGTTACTTTGTATATATGTCTAATTTATGTTTTTTGATTTCTGCTTATAAATAATAACTCTTATTAATTTTCACAAGCAGTTCTTATTTATTCGTTAAAATGGTAGCAGAGAATAAATTTACGAATTGAACTGTGGGTGTTTCTTATTGGCAAATTTATTTTTCGAAGGAAAATAATTAGGGCAAGTCTAACTTACTCCGAAAATTCGTAAGAACCGTTAGAAAAGGTCCGGTAAGCCTGCAGTGAAGATGGACAAGTCAATTGCAGAGGTTTCGAAGGTGCGAATTGGAGATCTAGATGCCAAAAAGTTTAACACGTGGAAGTTTAAAGTTTTCATGGTGCTTAAGGGTATACCTGGGGCACAAAATTTATTGGAAGGTATGAAACCGAGGCCAATACTTATGCCAAATGCCACACCTGAAGACAAAATGAGGTATGAAGCAGAAGTAGTAGAATACGACAAATTAGACAGTATTGTGTCCGTCTTGCTTTTGTCAAATTTACCTGATGACATAATAGAAAAAATGATGCGTTTTACGTATTCAAAAGAAATTTGGGATGAACTACATAGACTATATGGAGGTTGTGTCGTAGACCAAAGCTACACAATGTGCAAAACTTTTTTCTCGTACAAGAAAGATTCTACGCACGATATGGCGGCACATATTTCGACGCTGAAGAATTTGTGGCATGAACTACACAGAGCGCTGAACCTTGAAAAGGATTTACCAGACATACTATTGATCTACAAAATTCTTGATACTTTGCCACCGGAATACGTGATGTTTGAATCAAGTTGGTTATTGATGACGAAAGAAGAACGCACTGTTAACAATCTTGCTGTTCAACTGTGTTCACATGAAAAAGTTCTTGCAAAAGTCAAAGAAGAACAAGATGGAAGCAGCACCAGTGCCGAAGCCTTGTGGGTAAAGACAAAAAAGAAGAATGGAAAAGTAAGCAACGATAATGAAAACAAGCAAGAGATACAGAAAAATAAGAAAAAGTGCAAATACTGTGGAAAACTCGGTCATTTTGTGAAGCAATGTGAGAAATGGATTAGTGATGGAAGGCCAAAGAAGTCAGAAAAGGGCACTAAGAATGTCAATATGACAATTTTATCCATCACTGGAAATGAATGCAAAGATTCAATAAATTTTTATGTGGATAATGGGGCAACCAGCCACGTAACAAATAGAGACGATCTTTTTGTCGAATACAGTCATTTCAAGAGCAAGCACACAGTACGCGGAGCTAATGGGAATGAAATTGAAGCTGTAGGAATTGGCTCCATTAGAGGAGAAGCACAAATAGGTAATGGTGAAGTAAGACAAATTTTACTTAACGATGTATGGTATGTACCCACCATTTCAAAAAATCTTTTTTCGGTACTTGCGGCACATGATGCTATTAAGAACAGTACATTTGAATCAACTCCAACGACTTTCATTTTCAAAGTTGACGGTGATAAGCGACTGATTGGTACGCGAGATAGGCATGGTGATCTATATCGGTTGGAAATGAGATGTTTAAAGCCTGCTGAAGTGTTGTATCATACATCACTACTCTGTAGTCGAGTAACTAATACCATCTCTATGTATTAGTGTCTATGAATATAGTCTATTGTCTTGTCATTGTAACTTAGGATCTGACCTAGAAGAGGTCGTTTCCAATAATATAATTCTACAAGTGTAATAAACCAGTCTAATTATCTAAAGTCTTTAATATTTACCAACCGAACAATCATACATGGTGTCAGAAGAGTGAAAAAACCCAATACGAAGAAAGAAAATTCAAAAAATGCAAAAGTCGGATGGCGTCGGTGGCAGCCATGACACCGGAGCAAGCCACTGTTCATTACATGAACAGTGGCTTGAAGGCGCTTAAAATATCGTCAGATGCAACAAACAACAACTACGAAACCTGGAAGCGCTGGTGGCAACAGTTCGAATTATACTTGTTGGCAACAGGTTTAGACAAGTCCGGTGAGAAACGCAAGATCGCCATTTTATTACATCACATTGGTGAAAAATGCTTAAATATTTTCAACACATTCAACATAAATATTGGAGAAAGCACATTACATGACGTCAAAGCCAAATTCGACGAATTTTTTCATCCCAGAAAAAATATTACCATGTATCGTTACATGTTTTTTACCACACGTCAACAGAAATCGGAAAGCATCGAGGATTTCTTAACCGATCTCGAAAATAAGAGCCAAGATTGCGAATTTGGAACGCTCAGAGAATCTCTTATCAGAGATATTTTTATCGCCAACTTGAGTTTGGACTTAGCACATGTACGTCAGAGACTGCTGCAGGAACCTGATCTGACATATCAGAGGATGCGAGAGCTAGCTAGGACACTCATCGTCGCACAGCAGGATGCAGACCAAATTGTCAAGAGGTCCACTAGTCAAGAGTCTGAAAAAGTCATGCATCTGCGTCGGAGGAGCCGTGGTCGAGCGGAGCGTCAGCGACGGCGAGCTTCACCAGTCAGTCAGCAGGGATCCAGCGCAGGGAGGTCAAAGTCAAGTCCCAGTCCTGAGAAGCGCTCGAAGACGTGTAGCCGCTGTGGACAACACCACCGCTACAAATGTCCAGCGCAGGGAGCTAAATGCAGGTCATGTAACTCTTATGGTCATTTTGCAAAATTTTGTTACTCCAATAATAAAAAAGTCAGTCATTTAGAGTCTTTTAGTTCAACTGGTAGTCAAGATAATTTTGTTGGAATTTTAAATTGTCATAACTTCAGTCATAGTCATAAGTATAGTCAATATAATTGTCATTTAGAGTCACAAAGTCATCACAATCAAAATCATTACAGACATAGCAGGTTGTCATACACACAGTCAGCTCCTAAGTTACAATCAACGGTCAGGTCGCACATAGGCCAGTCGCAGTCAATGTCTAAGAGATCTCATGAAGACTCATCTTGTCATAAAAAATATCCTGTGTCATATTTCTGTGATGAAAGTGGTGATAATGCCATATCTGAGAGGTCTAATAAAAAATGCCTCAGTGATGAAAAAAGGCTGGTGACTGATAAGTCTAAGAGATCTCATGAAGACTCATCTTGTCATATGTCATATCTCAATGATGAAAACACTAAACAGTCTGAGAGATTCACAGTCAAGTCAAAAAAGTCAAAAAGTCTTAGCCGAGATTCATATCTTAATGATGAGTACAGACACAAGTCTGAGGAATCTCACACAACAAACACTTGTAGAATTATTACAGCAAAGTCAACACATAGTAAACAGGTCAATACAGTCGAGTCAAAAGAAAACAAATACTATTCTAAACAGTCATGGAACATAAACATTTTAGTTGGTCATACACAAATTAATTGCATTGTTGATTCTGGAGCTGACATCAATATTATGTCAAAGAAAACTTTTCAATCTTTGAAATGTCAAAGTCAAATGTCACTTGAGAAATGTCAAATAAACGTTAGTGGGTTTGGTGGTATATCAATACCCATTATGGGCAAAGTCAATGTAAAATGTAGTTTATCTTTAAATAATAGCACTATTAGTGTAAATATAGTGTTTATAGTCGCAGATTTAGTTTGTCCGAATGTTTTAGGTCTACCAACTTGTGAAAAATTAGGTATAATTCAAAGAGTTTTCTCTGTGTCTCAACAAAATTTTAGTGAACAAATTCTTACACAATACAATGATGTATTTCAGGGTCTTGGATGTCTACCTCAAGTCTGTCGCCTGAAACTCAAACCTGAAGCAGTGCCATGCGTGGATGCTCCGAGAAGGGTACCCTTCGCTTTACTGAACAAACTGCGCGATGAATTGGATCGCATGGAGAAAATGCAGGTCATTGAAAAGGTTTTTAAACCTACAGAATGGGTGAACAGTATAGTGATAACAGTCAAAAGCACGGGTCAGTTACGAATTTGTTTAGATCCTAGAAATTTGAATAAGAATATTATAAGGGAAATTTATCCACTAAAGTCAATAGATGAGATCAGATCTCAACTAGCAGGAGCTGTTTGTTTTTCTCATTTAGATGCATTTTCAGGATTTTGGATGCTTAAACTAGATGAATATAGTTCTGATTTATGTACATTTCAAACACCTTTCGGTAGATATAAATATTTAAGGTTACCTTTTGGTATTAATGCATCGTCTGAAATTTTTCAAAGAGTCATTATGAATTTGTTCGGTGATTTAGAAGGAGTTCTAATATTCATCGATGATATTTTGGTATATGGACCAAACGAGTCAGTACATAATGAGAGAGTACATAAAGTCATGCAACGAGCACGTGAAGTCAATTTAAAGTTCAATAAGTCTAAATGTAAATTTTTAGTATCAGAAGTCTGTTTTTTAGGGTATGTTTTTAGTAAAGATGGTGCTAGGGTTGATGAAGAGAAAGTAAAAGCAATTGTCAATATGCCCACACCAAAAAATGTCAAAGAATTGCAAAGAATATTAGGTATGATCAATTATTTAGATCCCTTCATTAGCAATTTGTCTCAAAAAACTCAAATTTTAAGAAATCTTTTGAAGAAAGATTCAGTCTGGACTTGGGATGAAAATCATAGTCAATGTCTTAAGAGTTTAATCGATGAAATTACAAATTCACCAGTTTTAGCTCATTATAATCCCAATGTACCATTAGTCTTGTCAGTCGATTCGTCAAAGTCAGCATTAGGAGCAGTCATTATGCAGAATAATAAACCTATTGCTTATAGTTCAAAAACATTAACTCAAACTCAGTCAAGGTATGCTCAAATTGAGAAAGAATTGTTAGCCATTCAGTTTGGTTGTGAAAAATTTCACCAGTATGTGTACGGTCATAAAGTAACTGTTCATACTGATCATAAACCTTTAGTCTATCTTTTTAAAAAGCCATTACATGATGTACCAGCAAGATTGCAACGTATGATGTTAACTTTACAAAAATATGATTTGGAAGTTATACATGTTCCAGGTAAAGAAATGTTTATATCTGACACTCTGTCTAGAGCAGCATTGAAAGAACATTATATACCTGAGAATGAGTCAGAAATATCTTGTCATGTCAATTTAATGCATTCAAGTCTAGCAGTCACAAAGGAGTACTGTACAAAATTGTTACAGAACACTAAGAAAGATGATACTTTGCAATTGTTAAAAAAGTATTATTATGAAGGTTGGCCAAAAAATAAAAATAATGTCAGTCTGTCAATAAAACCATTTTGGAACATACAAGCTGAAATTCATGTAGTCAAAGATTTGTTGTTCAAAGGGTCAAAATTAATAGTACCACAGTCAATGTATAAGGAAATGTTAGGTAAAATTCATGAAGGTCACCAAGGTATAAATAAATGCTTAAAACTGGCTAGAGAGTTTTGTACTGGCCAAGCATGTCAGCTGATATTAAAAACTTGGTAGAACAATGTTATGTATGTGCACAATTTAAACCTAATAATCCAAAGGAACCACTAAAAAATTTTGAAATAAATAAATATCCATGGCAACAAGTAGGTGTTGATTTGATGTATTTTGATAACCTTACTTATTTAATTGTCACAGATTATTATTCTAAATTTATAGAAATAGCTTTGTTAAATAAAAACAGTACAGCAAAGAATGTAATAACACATTTAAAGTCCATTTTTGCTCGTCATGGAATACCTTTATCTTTAGTGTCTGATGGTGGTCCTCCTTTTCAGTCATTAGAATTTAAGAATTTTATGCATGAATGGGACATAGAACACATTGTAACTAGCCCATATCATCCACAGTCAAATGGTCAAGCAGAGAGTTCAGTCAAAATTATCAAAAATATGTTAAAAAAATGTAAAAGAAACTCATCTGATCCATACATAGCTTTATTACAGTATAGAAACACACCTAAGAATAATTTACCATCTCCAGCTCAATTGTTAATGTCCAGGAATTTAAGAAATAACATTCCTATGTCTTATAAGAAATTAAAACCTAAAGTGGTTACATTCAAAAATTATGAAGAATGTGTCAAGCAAAATAATAAAAATAAGTCTAAATATTATAATAGAAATACAAAGTCATTGTCATTACTGTATCCCAATGATCATGTATACTTTAAAAGAAAGCCTGATAGCAATTGGGAACAAGCCATTGTCAAGCTAAGGTTGGCTAATAATAGGTCATATGTCGTTGAGGATGTCAATGGAGTTAGGTATAGGAGGAATAGGGTTCATTTAAGACACAAATATTCTCCTATGCTATCCAATTCGTCGCAGGGGAGAGAGGAAGGTAACAGGCAGGAGTCTAGACCTCAAGAGCTCTCATCTCAATCCTCAGTCAGTCAACATGTAACTCGTTCTGGAAGAGTTGTAAAGCCAACCAGAAGGCTAATTGATGAAATAGATTAAGTAGAACATTGTATCCTAGATTAAGACCTAACTATAGTCTTAAGTCATTGTCTAAATTGTGACTGGGTCAGGTTTCTATAACATTGTTTGTCAAGGGTTAATTTAAACTTAAACAGGGGGGATGTTGTATCATACATCACTACTCTGTAGTCGAGTAACTAATACCATCTCTATGTATTAGTGTCTATGAATATAGTCTATTGTCTTGTCATTGTAACTTAGGATCTGACCTAGAAGAGGTCGTTTCCAATAATATAATTCTACAAGTGTAATAAACCAGTCTAATTATCTAAAGTCTTTAATATTTACCAACCGAACAATCTTACAAAGTAAATCAGTTATCCACTTCAAACCTGATTCAACTCTACCATGAGCGTTTTGGATATCAGAATAAGTCACATGTAAAGAAATTTTTGGAAAAAGAATTGAACATAAAAACAGAAAACAGCCATGAACTCTGTGAAGGCTGCATTTATGGTAAGTCTCATCGGCTCAAATTTAGAGCCAGAGAGAAAGCAACAAAACCAGATGAGCTGATCTGTACAGATGTTTGCGGTCCTTTCCCCTATTCATATGCTAAGAATAGATACTTTGTGATATTCAAAGATGTTTATACCGGGTATCGTTGGATATATTTAATGCAAAACAAGTCGGAAGTTTATCAAAAGCTGTCACTGATGCTAGCTGAAGTTAAATCAGCAGGGGTTAAAGTGAAAGAAATTTTGAGCGACAATGGAGGAGAATTTGATAATGGGAATGTTCGTAGAATACTTCAAAAAGAAGGTATCTTACATAGGTTGACGATGCCTTATACTCCACAGCAAAATCCTACTGAGCGAGAGAACAGGACTGTTGTTGAAATGACTCGGGCTATGATGTACGCCCATAGAGAAATGCCAGCGCCATTATGGGCTGAATTGATTTCGACGTCGGTCTATATCCTGAATAGAACGGGACCAGGACCTGATGGAAAATCACCGTACGAAGCATGGCACGGTAAGAAGCCAAGAGTGAAACATTTGCGTCTGATTGGAATTACATGCTACCCCCATCTTCCTAAGGAGAAACGGAAGAAATTAGACAAAAAGGCGCAGAAGGGAATTTTAGTTGGTTATGACAATAACGAAGGCTATCGTATTTGGGATGAAGAACATCACAAATTAATCCGATCACGTGATGTAATTTTCGAAGAGTACCCTTTGCTTAGAGAAGCTGAAGATGTAGTAGATACTAAACCGAAGTCTATTAATATACAGCCTAAGTCTCTAAGAAGCTGCAGCCAGTCAGAAAGTCAAAAATTCCACCTTGATTTTCTTGGATTCCATTATGGTTCTAACGAGCACTTTGATGTCGCAGAAGCATCAGTCAACGACAATGATACGGTCAATGGCGAAGAGGAAGTAGTTATTGATGAAAACGTTCTTCTTGATGAAAATGCTGAGACAGAACAAAGTTTAGATATTGGAAACAATGAAGACGGAAACATTACACAAGGTTCTCAAACTGGAAGTGAAGATGTTTACGATGATGCAATTGAGGATGACCAAGAGTCTGTTCAAACTGAGAATGAGGGCCGAATGACTCTACGCAATCGAGACAACCTAAAACGTTCAGCTAGATATCGAGACTTTGTTTGTAACGTCTGTCGTACACAAGGTAAATCCAATGAACCAACAGAACCCACTTCATATAAAGAAGCTGTCAAAAGCTTTGAAGCTGAAAAATGGTGTGAAGCGATGGACGATGAAATGAAATCATTGAAAGAAAATTGTACATGGGATTTGGTGGACTTACCGAAAGGGAGGAAAGCAATCTCTTGTAAATGGCTTTATAAGATAAAAACCAATCCGGATGGAACGGTCGATAAATATAAAGCCCGTCTAGTAATAAAAGGCTATTCGCAGAAAAAAGGCTTAGATTACTACGAGACATTTAGTCCCGTGGCAAAAACAAGCACGATAAGGGCTGTCTTGAGTGTTGCTGCCCAAGAGAATTTGACATTGTCACAATTCGATGTATCTACAGCGTTTTCGTATGGAACCTTGCATGAGGAGATCTACATGAAGCCTCCTAGAGGATACCCTGATACATCGGGTAAAGTGTGCAAGCTCAAAAAGAGCTTGTACGGTCTAAAGCAAGCTCCGAGATGTTGGAATAGCTGCATTACTGAACATATCTTAAAGATTGGATTCAAACAATGCGAGAGTGATCCATGTCTCTTCGTTAGAAACAAAGACAGCAAAGAAAAGAAGCTGATTCTTGCGTTACACGTTGATGACGGATTGATCGCTTCTGCGTGCCCAAAAGAAACTGAAACTTTTTTGAGTGAATTGAAACAGCGTTTCAAAATCACAATAAATTCGGGGTCATACTTTTTGGGAATAGAAATAGAAAGAAAGATTGATGGGTCAATAAAAATTCACCAAAAGGGTTACGCTCAACGCATTTTAGAGAGGTTTAACATGCATAACTGTAAAGCTGCTGTGACACCTATAGTCTAGGATGCTAGTGTACAAGAAAAAGAGAAAGCAACATCAACTGAATTTCCATACAGACAAGCGGTTGGTGCACTTTCATATCTAGAGATCATGGAGGAGATCCTACTACGGGACAGTCAACCTCAGGAATGATCTGCCTATATTCAAAAGGCGCGATAACTTGGCAGAGTAAACGACAGAAAACAGTTGCGATTTCCTCAACAGAAGCTGAGATAGTGGCTGCAAGTGAAACAGCAAGAGAAATACTATGGCTCAAAAGAATATTGCAGTTCATGGTAACTGGAGAAGTTCTTGCAGAGCTCTACTTAGACAGTGAGTCTGCGATACGCTTGGCTCATGACCCACCTTTTGAACGTCATCAAAGGACGAAACACATTCAGATTCGTCATTTCTTCGTTCGTGAATGTGTTACAATGGGAAGATTAACTGTTCTAAAAGTGGAAGCAGCAAAGCAACTAGCAGATTTTCTTACCAAGCCGTTGTTTAAGCCGAGAATAAAAGAGTTGAGTGCTCTTGGAGGCTTAGCATAGCTACAAAAACAAGACGGGATGTTAAGAAGTATGGCTACGCACCTTCTTTTAAGGTGTTACTAGATGCTGGCCTCTATGATTATATCTCATTGTGGTTGCTATGTGAGCCTGTCACTTTGTTACTTTGTATATATGTCTAATTTATGTTTTTTGATTTCTGCTTATAAATAATAACTCTTATTAATTTTCACAAGCAGTTCTTATTTATTCGTTAAAAAACTTAACTTAACCTATCTCCTTTCGTTTCCCACGTGAGGCCGATCAAGAGGGGTTTGGGGTAAAGACATTATGTGACCACTATGCTTCAATATTTCACTGTTCTTTATGAATTATTCACTGAATGCACTTTTTACTATATAAATCACGCGTTTTTATTTAGTAAATGACACTATAAATAATTTAAAAGTCCAATGAAAAATGAGCGTGGCACTCATTTTGGCTTTCCCGCCAAACTCCTGTTTGATAGACATTTTTTTTTTTGTTTACTTCTTTCCGTTCAAAGGAACGGAAAAGGCAAAGGCATAGTACGCCATACAGCCTCGTCTTAAGTAACTTTTTTTCTTCAGTATATCCTACCTTATCCTAATTAATCCTACCTTATCCTTTTTTTTTTTTTGACGCTAAGGGAATGCGTTTACGCATCATACCCCGAAGGGCGTGTGTGAGACTCGCCCAGCCTAAGCCGGGAATACCCACTAAACCCGAACAGCGGCACACCGACATCGCCTTAGTGGCGGGGTCATGGGAAATAGCAAGCCTGCCTACCAATCCCCCGCCGGCGATTCCTGCCAGGAGGCGGGCCCACAGTGGGCCCTCCATAGTAGTTTTTATTAAGGAAGGTCTCTTGAACGAGAAGAATGTGAATTTGATGGTTCCGGAGGAAGACAGAGATCTCAGGCTTCTGGTCTCTGATGCCGTTGGCATTGAAGTATGCCAGCTTGAGGGATCGGAGCTTGGTTCGCTCGATTTTCCTACTATCCATTAATGGGGGCTAGGGCTGACAAAGGAGTGGAGGGCTGTTAGTACCTCTGGGTACGCGTTGTATATCGCCTGAATACGATACAAGTCGCACGCTCTTCTGGCGGCAACTAGTTCCTCGGCCATTTTCTTGGCCCGGGGGGTGAGGAAAATGAGGAATGTGCTGGAGATGACATTGAAGGGATCAATGTTGCCAGCTGTCATGGGGGGAGGGGGAGGCATTTGGACCACCGGGGTGGCCTTGG
Organism: Sesamia inferens; assembly: GCA_037179545.1. Taxonomy (NCBI): domain Eukaryota; kingdom Metazoa; phylum Arthropoda; class Insecta; order Lepidoptera; family Noctuidae; genus Sesamia; species Sesamia inferens. The sequence goes on from CM073930.1 coordinate 18,429,445, forward strand.
GTGTGGGGAGGGCCTGTCTAGAGTGTATATTTTTTTCTTTTTATATGATTCTAATTCTAACCCTGACTCGAGCCACAGCTTATAAATTTCAGACCAATAAGCTTATTCACCGACCAGCTCCACCAATAAAAGTTAGTCGATTTTTGTAATAAATCATATGGTTTTTGGTTACAGTGCAACTATTTCAAATTTCTTATTTGGCTAAAAGTGCAACTGTAAATGAACAATATTTTCAATATAATTTTTTAAATTATTTAAACCTAAACGTTATTGGCGTTTCAAAGTTTTAATCTTATGAAAATAAGGCACCTGGCCTGAGTTTAATAATGAATGTATAATAAATACATCAGCTCTGCATGTTTGTCTACTAAGTAAGCAGCACAAACATTAATTAATTTTCATCACCTTTTTCAAAAATGTTGATATTGACTAGTGGTGCAGTATACGAGTATATTATAATACCATAAACAATGAAAATATTTTAGAACCTTATTCGAACTGAATATCCAGACTGCTGCCCTTGCATGGTGGGAATAGTAAGCAGAGAATGTACTAGAGGTGAGACGTACTGGGCAAAACGCGTACTGAGTCTTGCGAGTACGAGTACGTGGAAAAACCTATTCCAAAAACCTATTCCTCGATTATTTTGAAGTACGCGTGACGCGTCTGTTTTATGTGATGCGTCGGTTGGTGCTTCCGTCTATCCAATCTCTAAAAACGATATAATAATATAAGTTTTGTTTTGAAAACACCCATGCAACACCAAACCTTCCCCCTCTCATCCCAATCCAATTCAGTAGGTATGTATCGAACCTAGCAAATTATAGTTATTAAAGCAAAAGTTAATTAAAATAGAAAAATCACACACCAAAGTCGGCATTCATTCTCATTATCACAAACTAGGCACAGATATTAATTATTTGTAAGAACTAAGACTCCGTCCTTGCAGTACGTAACTAGCTGAATAAATTAATTCCTTTTTTAACAGTTTCTTCAAAATTCAAATAAGAATTAAAACGAGCGAGAAAGGAACACATAATGCTTTTGCGTGAAAATTTGTATCAATGCAATTAAACCGAAACTTTAAAAACTCAGTCATATGGTCGATATTAGATCCGCAGTATTCATTTCACTCACACATTGATCGAGCTCGGCTCGCGTAGGAAACACGTAAAGCGTCATGCAGATCCGTGAGTCGTACTAGCCACAAAATAGATACTATTTTGTTTTGCGTACGAACACGTCCTAGCGGATCTGTAAGTTTGCATGTGTATTTGAGTTCCACACTTCAAAATACACGATACGCGTTTGAACGCCGATGCGAAACCTACTTTTTAAAAGTATGACGTGAAACCTATTCCATAAACCTGTACCAGTATATACGTCTCACCTTTTGAATGTACTACATTATTAGTATTGATTGTGGACTTATAATCTGTATCAAACAAAGAGAATATTATTTTATTTTTTGTTTGTGGCGGGTTTTGGTTGGGTAACGTCAGCGCTGTCATTTCTGCTACACGTTCTCTATTTATCTATCACAATTTCGCAAGTGACCGGTGTTTAGAAATAAAAGTGTAATTTTAAAATAATCATGATCTATTCTACATGGATCTACCAATTTCATTCAGTATTTTTAATCGTTTTTTCCTTATTTACATACGTTCAATCTGATGTGCCGAGACCCCGCGGTGTTTCATTATCTAAAGCACCGCTATATTCGCCGACAAAAGATTTTACCTGTTTTGACGGAACGATTTCGATACCGTTTAGCTATGTAAACGACGATTACTGCGATTGCTTCGATGGCAGTGATGAGCCTGGCACTTCAGCATGTCTGAATGGATTTTTCCATTGCACAAACGCCGGTCATCGACCGCTAAACATACCCAGTTCGAGGGTAAACGATGGAGTTTGTGATTGTTGTGACGGTACAGACGAGTATGCCTCAGAAGTAACATGTGTTAACACTTGTGAAGAACTCGGCCGAGAAGCTAGGGCTGAAGCCCAACGTGTGGCTGAGCTGTACAAAGCAGGTAGTCATCTGAGATTAGAACTTATAGAGAAAGGAAATACTAAACGAAATCAAATGGCAGAACAGCTTCAACAGCTAGAAAAAGACAAATTTGAGGCTGTTCAGATTAAGGATGAGAAAGAAAGACTCAAAAATGAGTTAGAAGCTAAAGAAAATGAAGCCCTGAAGGTATACAGAGAAGCTGAGGAGCTGGAAAAACAAAAGAAAGTAGAGGAAGAGAAACAGAACTCAATTAAAGAAGCTTTGGAACACTTCCATAATTATGATGCTAATCATGATGAAGTGTTGTCAATGGATGAAATAATACTAGCTAGAGTATTTGATAAAGACCAAAATGGAGACCTTGATGACGAAGAAATAAAATACTTCTTTGGTGAGAGTGACAGTGTAGACAAAGACACTTTTGTTACAACAACTTGGTCATTATTGAAACCACTATTGATGGTAAAGGATGGATTGTTCAAGCCAGCTGAAGAACAAGAACATGTTGAACCAGAGCAAGATGTTGATGATGCTGGTGACATTGACACTGAATATACCGGACATGATGATGAGGCCAGTGAGTTAGACCTACCTCATGATGAACAAGAAGAACATGAAGCAGAAGCAGAACAAAGTAATGTTTATGATGATGAAACACAAAAGTTAGTTGATGAGGCTACTGAGGCTCGCAGACTACATACTGATGCTGAACGCACAGTTAGAGAAATAGAAGCTAACATTAGGAAAATTCAACAAAGTCTTGAGAAAGATTACGGCTTACAACAGGAGTATGCAACTTTGGATGGTGAATGTTGGGAATATGAAGACAAAGAGTATGTTTACAAATTGTGTGTTTTCCAGAAAGTTACACAGAAATCCAAGAATGGTGGTGCAGAGGTTGGTCTCGGAAACTGGGGAGAATGGGCCGGTGAAGATCACAACAAATACTCAATTATGAAGTATACAAATGGTGTAGCCTGCTGGAATGGACCTAGCAGGACGACAACAGTGCATGTCAGTTGTGGTTTGGAGACTAAACTCCTATCTGTCACAGAACCTTACCGCTGTGAATATAAGATGGAGTTTAGCACACCTGCAGCTTGTGATGAATCTCATCCAACTGCACAGCAATCATCCCATGATGAACTTTAATAATTCCAGTGTTGAAATTTACACACTTGTATGTGATGTGTTAACACCTAATTTACAAATGTAAATCAGTCATCATCCATTATCATGTGTCTCGAAGAACAAGTCCCAAATCACATTCTGAATAAATAAGAATTTCATAAGTGTACTGGAAATCTATTGGAATTTAATGTAGCATTAATTAGAAGGGTATCAAGTAGGGAAATTATTTTTGTTTAAGTGGAAGTGTTAATGATTTCAAATATATTTTTTGGTAACTTCAAGAATTATTTATCTCCAGTGTTTTGGTGTAAAGACTGAAATATTCAACATCATGCATTATTTTTTCTCTCACATTCCTCAAATGCAAGGCTGTTTTAGTTTGAGTAAAAAATAAAATATACAATGAAGTGAACAAAACATTGTGAGTGATCAATAAAATTATTGTTTTAATAACACCCTCTTTGGTTTCATTTTACCTGATCATGTTTATTATTTCATGTTATTGTTTTTAACAAATCCTGCTCTTATGATCTGAGAGTAGGTTCCTATAACAGAACAGCGCAGATTAGGTTGTACTGTATCCTGTAGTTACGTAATCGAGGCCAGTTCCTTTTTTTGCGACTAGTCGCGCACGAATGCTTCAGGACATTGTCTATACAATTTTTTTTTATAGCTATAGCGGCGACAAATACATCATTTGTAGAAATTTCGATTGTCTAGCTACCTATCTCAATTTATGAACTACAGCAATTATTAACCTGGTGTCAAGTGGAATCTTAGTAATAGGGTCCCATTTTTCGTACCTTTTAGGAACGGAAACACTAAAATAGAAAAACAATGAGATGGGTCGAATTTAGTCTCTAATGCAAGTCACATTAAGTGAGATATCTCCATTGCCCCAAGTAAAATGATAACAAGATGAAGAGATTTCAATTGAATTGTTGGGTTGACCATAAGTTCTGCTGACACCTTTTCAGGTCTTCGTTTTCAATGCACTAAAGATATTGAGAAATGTAATTCTTATTTATTTATCATTAAATAAATGCTACTGAAAACCAGTAAAATTTAAAGTGCCTCATAAATGTTTGGTATGTATGTACTACTCCATCCATTGTGAGAACATCAAGAATTTTCTATTGCAAACAAATATGATACCAGAAGTAATAGAAGTTAAAATTCATTTGTATATATTCATCCACATCGTTATGCTGCTGCGTTAAATGATTCGAATACATTTTGTGACAACTGTCAAGTACTGTCAAAAAATCACAAAATAATTGACATAAAAACGTAAACAATAGCACATGTTGGTCAATTCTTTTTATACCTAATATTTTCTATATGAAAACCTCTTTAATTTTATTGCAAGACTAACTTTTCTTTTTCTTAGTAATTAGCAGACTTATAAGTTCAGTGCTCAGGTTGTATTATACAAAATAAAATATGGAAGTAGATGAAATAGTTTCGCGGTCTTGTTTTTCTATGTTAGAAGGGAAGGTTGACAATAGAATTTTGAAGGCGTTGAATGCCATGGGTCTTAAGAAGCCTACGCGTATACAGGCCGAGGTTTTGCCACATTTGCTACAAGGGAAGGACTTGATCGGTGCGGCGAAAACGGGCAGTGGCAAGACATTAGCGTTTCTCATACCGGTTGTTGACAATTTACTCAAGTTGGGGTGGTCTGCAAATGGAGGTAAGATAAATTAATTAAGCTATTACTATCAGTAAATAGAAATAACCTTCTTCTTTGTTCTGTTTAGTATTCTTGACTTGCCTTTGAGAAACTAGCTTTTAAGTAACTATACACCTCCTTACTAACAACTTTGTATAACGTCTTCTTATTTAGAAATTTAGATTAATTACTATTGAAAGAGAGAAATGAGTATGTCAATTAATTAGCTAATATAATATGTTTATTAGTTAGTATAGCTTAAACATAAGAGAAAATTTAATATAGGTTATTTTAAATTTTACTACAATGTTGTAGATTATACATCCATCAGCAAAATATGTGTATTGTCATAGAGTTACGAACACTAGCATGTATTACCTCATCAGCAACCTTTTTATTGTCCCACTGCTAGGCACAGGTCTCCTCTCACACAGAGAAGGTTTGAGCGTAATCATCACTCTTGCTTAATGTGGGTTGGCGATTTCAGACTTAATAGTTCAGGTTTCCTCAAGATGTTTTCCTTCACCTTTTAATCAGTTATTGGTGTCCAAGATATACTTAGAAAGTACATATAACTTAGAAAAGTTGCCTTGGTACTTGCCTGACCTGGAATCGAACTCGCACACTCATACTTGAGAGGCTGGTGTTTTACTCACTAGGCCACCACGACTTTACCTATGATCTTTTATATCATATATCATATCGTATATCATGCACAAAACCCTGATAACCTGTTTGCTTGTTTATTTTGTGTTCAGGTACTGGATGTATAATATTGTCACCTACAAGAGAGCTGGCACTGCAAACTTCCGATGTATTAAAGAAACTACTAGTTCACATTAGTTTATCCCATTGCCTCATTGTGGGAGGAGAAAAGAGGGCTAAAGATATTATAAAATTAAAGAAAGGTGAATATTTTTGTAAAACTTATATAAATTTACATAGTTTGGTTTTTAACCATATAATATTTAACAATTTCTGAAATTGTTTGAAGAAAAAGTTGAGAAAGAATTATACAATGTTATTTTTGTTTATGCGAAACCTGAATATAGTTTGTTCAGAATAAGTATCTTAATTGATTCCAATCATTTTTACACTATGTTATATTTTTCCCCAAATACATTTAGAAATTGTTGCACTGGGGTTACTGAGCACGCACAGTAGGTTATAGTATTGTGCACAGCTGACGCCAGAGGTCAACACCCTCCTGGGCGAGCTGCCTCAGCGGAGCATGGACCATAATTTTGTTGGGACAGCCAAATAGGATAACAAGCACACAACTTTGTGGTTTGTCGTGTTATCTTTTTGAAATTTTGTACATATTTTTTATTGAAAAATATTAGATAAGTGTTTCGGGTTTTGCATAAACAAAAAATAATGTTGTATATTTGCCACCTATCACTCTTGAATAAAAGTAACATAAGGGAACAAAAACAACAAAATAACTTGAAAAATTGATAAATGACCGAAAAGAAAATTGTAAGTAATGTAGTAGAAATTCCCACTGCAGTTATTTAAACGATTATAAATGTTACAGGTGCAAATATCATCGTCAGTACACCTGGCCGGTTATTGGATCACCTGCAAAACACAAATAAGTTTCGCTGTGACAAATTGAAGTGTTTAGTACTAGATGAGGCAGATAAACTCCTGGAAGCAGGCTTTCAGAAGCATATAACTGGTATCATCAATTTATTGCCAAGTAAGTTTCTATTCTATTTTTTCTACTGTACTGTATTTCACTTTTCTCTCATCTGTTTTATTGGGACATACTCCCCTGTATTCATAAACCTTGCTCAAGGTTAACTAGTGATTAGCGACTGTTACAACATGTGACTGAAACATGCATTTTTAACGTTTGCACATCACTTAACTTTGTTAATCCTTTATGAATAAACCCCTTAAACATTATTGTGTTTATTCATAAACAATGATTTTAAGTGTGATTTTAACAATGAAGTTAAGTGACACACAAACATCAAAATGTATGGTTAAACAGTCACTTATCACTAGTTAACTTTAAGCAACATTTATGAATAAGGGCACTGAGAATAGGACCTAAATACCAGTCTTTTATTGTACTACTGCAGGGCAAAAGCACAATTCATACAAATCTGGCATGAGATTTGATCACTACACTTGCTCAAACTCATTTGTCAGTTACATAGTTGTTGTAATAGCCATTCATCTACCTAGACAAATGGCCCATTAGTCGTAAGGACCTACTCCCGGGGTAGCATATTTGTTGAAAATAACTTTTTTCCTAAGTTCATCCAGAGACCGATACATACAGAAGAATCAGCAAGGTCTTCCAGCAACCGCGGCAAATCCTGCACCAATTCAGCCATTATGACAATGTCATCAGCTATTCTCAAGTTCGAGATGTACTCGCCGTTGATTTTAATACTCCTTTCCAGTTCAATGTTTTAAACACAACCATCCTACACTGCAGTAGAAAACAATTTCATAGATATTACGTCGTCGTCGTTAAGATAGCTCAGGAATCCTTATCGGGATCAGGCTGATGAATGTTATGCGTACAATTGGCCATAACTCTCCGATTGGATCTCCGGCTTCGAAAGGACGATACCTCCACTAGATTTGGTAAATTTCGTCAGGTAGCTAAGTCTAGTGATTAAACGAACAGTTTCGACCCTAGATTTTCCTTTTTTTTGTATGGGAAATTAATCTCTCTCGCTCTGGACAGAGCGGAAGGGTGTGTCAGACGTGTGTGTGACTGACGAAAACCCACCAGTGTTTCTTAACTTGTCTGTGCGCCAGGGCCACGGTGTCTCTTTTGACCAACCCGCAACTTCGTGGACCACGTCACGATGTGCTGACATCTCTTGGAGGCGCGCGTGAAACGCAACGCGCCGTTGACCCGGGCCTGGTCCTTACCGGGTGGCGAGCTGCCCACTGCTCGCAAGCCTACGCCTACGGTGGCCGGGAGTCCGATGTTGGCTCCCGATCAGATTGACGCTGAGATTACCGCTCCATCATGCGCTCCGCCTCCTCATTTGCCAGCATCACTGCTTCGCAAAAGGAGGTGACGGCTTGCCATGCACTTTCGCTCCGCACCATGGCCTGGACCAGAGCCGGACGCGAGAGATCGCCGCCACCAGGACACGGCGGTACTACACCCAAGCCGGACAGACCTCGTATGCTCCACCGTGTCCTCAGAGCGATCCCCACAGAGGTGACACCTTGGTGGTACCTGGTGAGGTATTTCCTCCCGCCTTATCCGGAACAGGAACCTCCTGTAACAGCCGTGTCCAGTGAGGACCTGCGTCAGGTGCAAGGTGAGGATGCCATAACGCCTCTCTAGCCACTCTGCAAAGAGGGAACTTACCGCCGCTATTTTGGGGTGCCCAGTACTGGGTTCGACAATCGCACTCTCCTTGTTGCTATGAGAGCCCGCCTGAGCTCTGCCCGCCGTACCGGGATTTCTCGCGGCAGCGGAGTTATGCCCCCTTCGGCAAGGAGGCTCGCCGCCTCAGCGGACACCTTTCGGTATCCCCGGACCAGCCGGACGACCATGGCCCTCTGGGAGGCGGTCAGGCATCGGGCAGGTCGCTTCCTCAGTTACAGCGCCAAACCGCTGCCCCGTAAAGGGCCATGGTCCGTACGGCCCCCGCGTAGAGCCTCAGGCAGAAGGCGTTTGGTCCCCCTAGATTGGGGAGGAGCCGCCTCAGGGCGCCCCAGCCCGTTCCAGTTTGGGAGCCAATCGTCGGAACTGCTCTTCGAAGTTCCACCGGCTGTCGCGGACGAGTCCCAGGTACTTCATCGTCAATCCGACGCCGTGGTGAACCCCTCCTACCATTACGTGGGAACCCGACGGTGGCGAATTTCGAGGATCAAGAAAGCACATGGCCGGATCCTTTCGACGATCGTCGCAACCTCGAGAGTCGCTACGTCGATCGCCGCCTCTACTACGCTGACGCCGATAGGGAGGTCGGCGCGCAGCGGGTGCGGGTGCGGGTGCCGCATCTGTGGAACATCGGGTATGACTGGGTAGTCATACCCGATGTTCCACAGATGCGGCCCCAGGAGATGAGATACCGAATGTTAGATGAGGACCAGCGAGAGATGTCGTGCACCGCACGACATCTCTCGCCGGTTCCACACTACTTTGTGACCGAGGTAGATGACGGCCCTCCAAAGCCTAGAGCACAGGCGTAGAGTAGCCAGCCTTTCGGTGTTCTATAGGATACATTCTGGGGAGTGTGCGAGGGAATTGCACGATTTAATTCCCCCATCTCCGTTCCACCATCGGACGACCCGTCGTACGGCGAGTTTCCACCCTTATGTTGTTAACACCTCTACGATCCGGACGAAGCGTTTCGCCTCCTCCTTTATACCGCGTACATCGAGGGACTGGAACAATCTGCCGGCGACGGTGTTTCCGTCGGACTACAATTTGAGTGTCTTCAAGGCTAGAGTGAATAGGCTCTTAATAAACTAGTGCGCTTTACCATCAACGATTGCGTCACTGCTTACCATCAGGCAGGATTGCGGTCAAGCGCTGGTTTATACTTTAATAAAAAAAAAAAAAAAAAAAAAAAAAAACAACACCAAGTCAACCCCACCCCGGGACACAGCATCTAGTCTCCACCGATGGTGTCCACCGTAGAGCGTCCTCTGCGAAAGCCAAACTGGCTCTCCGCCAAATCCGGCCCCGCCCGCATTAGTCGCCCAACGGAGCGGTTTGCAATGACTTTTTCAAAGAGTTTACCCACCTCGTCGAGCACGATGTTCCGGTAAACGGACGGAGAGTCCGCAGGGCGCTCTGGCTTCTTTATGAGAACCAATTCTCCGTCTTCGAACGTAGTGGGAACTCGCCCCTCTCCAAGCATGCGCTTAGTAGCCCCCTTAATCGAAGCCTGAGAGCCCGCAAGGCCAGAACCCAAGCTTTTCTGGGGCGATATTTTTGGCATTCAGTTGACGTACCGCTGCTCTCAGCTCTACCTCGGTCACCTCTGGAGCATCGTCGTCATCGTCGGTGTAGTCCGCATCGGGCATGGCAGGAGGCGGAGCCATGAGTCATCATCATCATCATTATCTCAGCGTTAATCCCAGTCCCATCTGAAGCTTTTTCAGCAGTCTAACTGCTGATTTTGGCTAAATTTTAATATTTTCCGTGAAGCGACTGCCGTCTGACTTCCACAACCCGAAGGGGATATTGAAGCATTGCAGTTAGACCAATTGTAGGACTTCTGAGGGCTCTAACAACCCGTAACGACTGCCACTAGATGTTCGCATGGCAACCGGGACCAACGGTTTAACGTGCTTTCCGAGGCACGAACAGACCAGTGCAAATATTCATATTCATGCATACAAATATTTGCACTGCGAGGGGATCGAACCCGCGTCTCCTTGCGCAGCGGCCGCATTCGCTATCGCCATGGGTGGAGGAGTATATTCTTCTCGCGAGGGAAACAAAGGGCTCACCACGCCCTTTTCGGGTTAGGAAACTGCCACCTTGCTGCCACCGTAAAATGAAATTGGGCTGGACACATCTACCGAATGTTAGACGTCCAATGGGCCAAACTTGGGCCAAATTTACGATCTAATGGCAAGCGACATCGCGGCAGGTCTAGATGGAGATGGCGAGATGTGCTGGACTCCGACAAGAACTGGTGCTCAGAGAAAAGTGGAAGAACAGTATGGAGGCCTTTGCGGTGCAGTCGAACATCACGGGCTACTTTCAGTATTTTTATAGATTTTATCGAAAATTTAAAAGCAATGCTTTCGAAACTAAATTAATATGTATGAATTATTTCAGTTTTATCAGGTTGTTATTATGTAAAAACCTAGTTGTTTTTGTGTAAATAAGAGATAAACTGAACAACTGTTCAAATAAAGTATTATACTCTTAAGTACTTATTATAACAACTTAAATATTTTTTGTAGCAAAAAGACAAACCGTATTATTCAGTGCGACTATGGGAGAGAATGTCAAGAATCTAGCTAGATTGGCCTTGAGAACAGATCCAGTTTTGATATCTGTAACAGATAACAAAATGTCTACAGTCTCAGGACTCCAGCAAGGGTAAATATAAACATGTCAATAAATAAATTAGACTGTCTCGAGTTAGGAGGTGGGCGAGGGCAAGAGGCTTTTTAAAAACAATTATTTTGTTCACGTGTTACTCGCTTGAAGAGCTGAGCAAGACTGTCTTTATTTATAATATAATCGTTACAGGTTTACAATGGGTGGTCTGTTAATACAGTCATACAGTAATCTAATTCATTTATAACATGATACAGGAAAGCATTATAACATGATACAATAAGGCCCTTAGGCGGTGGTAATAATGAATGAAGTAATTGTCCTGTTTCCTGGTACGTGCTTATCTTGTTTACGTCATGTGGTGGTTACACCTACATAACTCCTCCCCCCCTAAGCGAGAGGCGTACCGAAGGTTGAGCTGGCTGCTGTTGTTGAGCTTCTTCAGCAACGTCTTCCAGTAAAACTGAGGTCGGCTTTCGTCTTCGCAACCACCAGTATTTGTAGGTTACGGTTGCGACTACTGCGGTGGTAAGTAAGATGTACAGCATCAGTGATGACCAGCTTGGTGCTGATGAAACTAAGGGAGCTGTCTTCGTGTGCGGAATTTCCCTGGTTTTCTGTATAAGGTTTTTCAGGTCATCTAAGTTGACGGCTTCTAGGTCAATTGTTATATTTGATGATGTTGGTGTTTCATAGGCTCGAGGTAAAGGTATTGATTCCCTGATATTGATATATTTTTTATGTGTTTCTAGGGTTCTATCCGCTAGTTGTATCGTGCACCTATTGTCATTTGTGATTAGGTAAACGCCTTTTACACGTTGATATTGCACATCGTTTCCACAGGTAGTTTTTGCTACTTCTTCGTGTTTCATAATAGCTATCCAGCTGTTATCCTGAATTTGTTGTATTAAGTTATTTTCATAGGTTGCAGTTGCATAAGTGCATTTGTGCGGTTCTTGATGCTGAATGAGTTGCGCTATGCAATCATTAGCGTGTTGCAGTTTTTGCCATTCCAGGTGTTTGCAGATGACGTCATCGTTGGTTATCTTCATGCATTCTTCCCGTGGGTAAGCAAACTCGTCATTTCCCAAGATAAGAAAAGGATTTTGTGGGATAAGGATTGTGTTGTTGTTGTTAGGGATGGAATAAAGGTGTAATAGGTTATAGGGTTTATCTGTTACAAGTGGTATTTCTAGTATAAAGTTCAGTGTCTCATTTGTACTGTATGCTTTTACTGTGATTGCTTTTTCTATTAAATGAATATTTTTAATGTTAGGTGCATAAGGTAAGTTATGAGGTATTTGGTTTTGTAAATAATTAAGTTCTTCTAAAAGGTAAGATGGATCTATTATACTAGGATGCATTTTACTCAGGTGGGAAAATGTTATTGCATTTTCCAGCATAGATAGTCTGTCATAGAGTTGTTGAAGCGATATCTCTATTTCGTAATAAACGACGGATAATCGAGTGTTTAATTCCATTGCGGTAAGTTTTTCCGAGATGTTTTTAATGGCTAAAGCTATTACGTCTTGATTTGATTTAATTTGCTTTAACTTAGCTTCGTATTCCTGCATGAACTCTTTAACTATGCTTATTGTGTTTTCTTGGCTGTTTGCGTTATTATTAATTACTGATCTTAAGTCATTGATTTCATTTTCAAATTTAATTGCGTCATCGTTATCTAAGTTACCTGTAATGCTTTTTACTATTGAGCCTAATCCATTTATTAGTCCTCTTTTTTGTCTGTGAATATTTCTTAAACCTATTGTGTCTATTCCTAAGTAAACTAATTTACTTTCTATTATATCTATAAGGTATTCTATTTGCTTATTTAAAATTCTACTGCTAATTGTGTTATTTATTTTTAATTTTAAAGTAAAATAATTGCTGCTTATATCTAAGAAAATTTCTTTTAATTGTGTAGTGTTATATATTACTACTAGGTGATACGTGTCTATTTGATATTGGGCTTTTGCTTCCGTTAGTACTAAGATCCCATTATGGTTATCTATTGGCTGTATGATTGCTGTGGCTGCGACGAGTCCGAGGGCGGCGAGGCAGGTGATGGCGTTCCTGAAACATTTCCCGGGCGCCTTAATAATCGGAAGTGTACTCTAATAGTTTTTGCGTTGATGTGTTTACCTACAATTTCAGCGATTTGTTCTGGGTGTATGCGAACAATTGTGTACGGTCCTAGGTATCTCGGTTCCTGTTTATTCGATCGCGCTGTTTTAGCTACCTGTTTGTAAACTTTATCACCTACTTTGAAATCCGGGTTTTCCGTGCCTCGATTGAATCTTTCGATTACTGCTTGTTTTTCCGAGGAAATTTTGGCGTTCACTAGTTTTTGTACGTTTTCCATGGTTTGTTTGTGTTTAATAGCATATTCTTGATAGAATTCTTGCGGAAAATGTAATTCTAACGGATTCCTGCTACTTGTGTGTCCGAATAAAAGTTCAAATGGTGTGAACCCTGTTGCTTTATGAATCGTGTTATTGTATGCTATTATTGCGTATTTCATTAGTTCTGAAGGTTCATTTTTATCAGCAATTCTCTGGATTCTAATTAATTCAGCTAGTGTGGAGTGTAATCTCTCTACGGGAGAGTTTGAATTAGGGTTGTATGGGGTTGTAAAGTGAATGTTTATTTTGTGCATTGCACAGATTTCCGCTATGACTTCGTTATCGAATTTAGAGTCGGAATCTGTTGTGATTTTTGTAGGTATACCAATTGTGGAGAAGATACTTAGTAGTGCTTCTGCGATATGAATGCTAGTGGCTGCTACTAATGGTATAGCTTGTGCATATTTTGTGAAGTTATCTATTATTGTTAAAAATGTTGTGCCTCCACTACTGTATAGATCCATGAACATATGTTCCATCGGTTTATGTGGTGTTTCTGTCAGTGATAATGGTAATTTGAGTGGGTTCCGTTCGTATTTACCTTTTAAACATTTGTCGCATTTGTTTATGTATTTTTGAATTGTTAATAACATATTTGGCCAATGATAGTTTTTGTGTAATTGTTTGAATGTTTCTTGTATGCCTCTATGTATTGTTTTTCCTTCATGATATTTTTTTATCAATTCTACCTGTTCGTTTGGTTGTTCTATTAACGTTACTCTATTTAAGCATCTGATTAGTTTCGGTCCACGATTATTAAATATTGTTTTATATAGTTTGCAGAATAGGTCGTAATATTCTTCATGGTGAAAATAACAATGGAATGTTCTATCTGGTACGGTGTGTTCTAAGAGAAACATTTTGATTTGTTCCTCTGTGTTATTAATAGGTATAAAAACGTCTTTTATGGTCATTTTGCCTTTAGACCTATTTTCTACGCTGTATTGATTTCCCGGTGATTTTCTAATATGGAATTGTTTTAAATGTCTATCTATAGCATCGTATGTTTCAGGTATTTTATTTATTTCCTGTTCATTGCTGATGTTTTGGCTGCTATCTTTTTGACTTGATTGATGTTCTGTCGTTTCAGGTTGTCCTACTTCAGGTGTAATCGGTATGTCTAGCAAGGTACGTATATCTATTTCATCTATGTTTATCTGTTCGTTTGACGTTCCTGGTTGTGGGTCTGTGATCTCGTTGTTGTATATTTTTACACGTGATAAGGCGTCTGCGTTTGTGTTTAATTTACCTTTTTTATACTGTACTTCGAAGTCATATTCTGCCAATTTCAAACGCCATCTTGTTAATTTAGAATTAGGGTCCTTAAGGGACATTATCCACGTTAGTGGTCTATGATCTGTAAATATTGTAAACTTTTTTCCATACAGGTATGGGCGGAAGTATTTTATTGCCCATACTATACTGAGTAATTCTTTTTCTATAGTGGAATATCTTTGTTCTGTGTCCGATAACGTGCGAGAAGCGTACGCTACGGGTTTATCCGAACCTAGTTTACCTTGTGATAATACCGCGCCTATCGCTACATCTGAGGCATCCGTTGTTAATATGAATGGTTTATCAAAATCTGGATATTGTAATATGGGTGCGTTTGTTAATAATTCCTTGCATTTTTCAAATGCTTCTGTATATTCTTTTGTGATTTCAATTTTACTTCCTTTTTTTAGACATTTAGTTAATGGTTTTGTTAATTTTGCGAAGTCTTGTATGAACTTTCTATAGTAGCCGACTAATCCGAGGAAGGATTTTATGTCCTTTTGGGTTTTAGGTAAAGGAAATTTCTTTATGGCTTTTATTTTATCTTCATTCGGCTTAAGGCCATTTTTTGTTAATGTGTGACCAAGAAATTTGACTTGTTTTTGTAAAAATTCGGATTTGTCCAATTGTATTTTAAGATTGTGTATTCTAAATCTGTCAAAAACTTGTTTACATTTTAGTAAATGATCTTCTAGTGATGATGAGTAAATAACTACGTCATCGAGATACGTCATGGCGTTATCAATTCCCCGTAAGACAGAGTCCATTAGTCTTTGAAAAGTGCTCGGAGCATTTTTTAAGCCGAAAGGCATTCGTAAAAATTCATAATGACCCCGATCTATTGTAAATGCAGTTTTTTCTACATCCTTTGGGTGCATTTCCACCTGATGATATCCTGATGCTAAATCTAAGGTTGTGAAATACTGTGCGCGACCTAGTTTGTCTAATATGTCATCTATATTTGGTAGTGGATACTTGTCTTCTATTGTAACGTCATTCAGACGTCTATAATCAATCACAAGACGCCATTTTTGTTGACCTGATGCATCCGCTTTTTTTTGTACGATGTGGACTGGACAAGACCATGGTGAACTGCTAGGTTTTATGATATTTTGTTTTAAGAGTTTTTCTATTTGATTGTTAATTTCCTGTTTTTGTTTCGGTGCCTGCCTATAATTTCGTACGAAAATCGGTTTTTCGTCTGTTAAACGTAATTCATGTTTTATTTTGTGTGTAAAAGTCAGAGGGACTTCCTCACTGTGGAATATATCTCTATAATTGTAACATAATCTTTTAATTTCTCGCTTTTCTTCTGAATTCATGTGATCTGTTCTTAGTCTGTTTAGATTTTCTTTCAGGTGGTTATCTAAGTTTTTGTCTAGCGTTATTTTGTTAACGTGAGCTGTCTCAGGTAAGTACACTTTATTTTCTTTTTTTATTATTTGTAAGTTTAGGTTTGTACTATTTTTAAGTTTTATTTCTTTATCTGATTTATTTATGACTGATGTTACTAAATTTCCGTTTTTTACAGTTACAAAGGCCGCTGGGAAAAGAAGACCTTCTTTGTTTTTTTGTTCATTTAAGAAATATTGTCCTTCGCTGTAATTACACATTAAATTTACTATCTGTTCAGATTTTGGTTTTATTTTACTGTAAGATTTTATGTCATCCCTGATTGGTATTTTTGTCTTATCCGTATGTAGTATCATATTTTTAATATCTATCTTACAATTTAATGGTATTAGTATATCTAATCCTAATAGTCCTACAAAATCCGAATCGAAGTTAAATATCAAAAATTTATGTGTTATTTCTTTTTTGAATAATTTGTGTGGTAGTTTTATAAATGCTACCTTATTATGTTTTGTTGTGGCATGTGCCGTTTTTATGTGATGTACTTCTTTTTTTACGTTAATTTTCACATTTTTATTTTTTAAAACATTAGGATGAATTAATGATTGTGAAGCTCCTGTATCTAAAAGAAATCTTCCTCCCAATTCATTAATATATATATACGGTAAGCGACTATAGTTTTGTATATTGTTCATATATATTACGTTAGTAGACTGTTTAAAGAGTCTATGAGAAAATTTTCCTCTTCTGTTTCCTCGTCCTCATTTTCTTTATTTGTAATTTCTTCATCCATATCATTATCTTCCTCGTCATTATTGTGGGATTGATAATGTATAGATTTTCTGATGTTGGTATTGAAAGGAGTTTTGGAGTTTGTTTGTTCCTTTCTTTGTGTGTTAAAATTAGGTGGGAAATTTTTATTATTTTTAGAGTTACTTCTTTGATTGGTTGGCTTAATGGCTTGTTGTTGGGCTCTTTTATTTTTTAATTTGGCCTCTTCTTGTTTAGCAATAGTTAGTGCTTGTTCCAAAGTTTCTACATTTTGTAACTTAATAAATATTGCAGTGATTGGGTTTATTTTGTCTAAGAATACACTTAGTGCCATTTGTTGATAATATGTTCTTTTATCTGGGTCCGATTGTACGAGTGTACATTCTAATGCCCTAATTCTGTCAGCAAATTTGTCTAAATTACTGTCCCTATTTAACAGCATTAGTTCCTGAACTAATTGTATCTCATTTCGGAATTCACCGAACCTCCTCAATAAAATTGATTTTATTTCGGACCAGGTTTTTGCTCCTGTTCCTTCTGATAGCGCTTCAACTGCCCTACCAGATAATTTATTTCTGATCAAGCATGCTATGCTTGGATCGTTTTGATTTGTAATTAGACTTAATGCATTTTCAACACCTTCTATGTAAAATGCTAATGTCCTTTTGTTACCATCGTAGCTTGGTAACAATATTGAAAGAGTACTGTAATCAATTACTATTGGTTTATCTTCCATAGTGCTAACGTCTACTTTCTTTTCGTTTGACATGATTGCAATCAAAAATATGAAAGTAAGAACTAAAACAAACACTAGAAATGCACTCTTTAGGATACACAGTTAATGTGCGGGAAGGAAAAATCTCGGGGATAAACAGAGTAGATGCTTACCCCACGATCATGCCGATGATAGGCGTTCCGATGTTCTGGAGTTGGTCTGCTCTTCTTCAAGCTCGTTCGTGCTGCTGCTGCCGACACCCGTTGTAGATTCTTACACTCGCGTCTCGATCGCGAAGTTGAAGATTCTATTCAACTCGAATCGTATTTAGATCGCGGTATACCGACTGCGCCAGTTAGGAGGTGGGCGAGGGCAAGAGGCTTTTTAAAAACAATTATTTTGTTCACGTGTTACTCGCTTGAAGAGCTGAGCAAGACTGTCTTTATTTATAATATAATCGTTACAGGTTTACAATGGGTGGTCTGTTAATACAGTCATACAGTAATCTAATTCATTTATAACATGATACAGGAAAGCATTATAACATGATACAATAAGGCCCTTAGGCGGTGGTAATAATGAATGAAGTAATTGTCCTGTTTCCTGGTACGTGCTTATCTTGTTTACGTCATGTGGTGGTTACACCTACATAACTCTCGCAGGTTTTTTTTAAAAGTTGTTTCACACTAGAAATTTCTCCTGTATCATGGGAGCGTTTATAAACATTTAGTTCACATATGCAAACCTCCACACCCGGAACAACTACTCGTAGGTCATACAAATACACGTCTCATCGAAAAAATCGAAACAGCTTACGAGTTTATGTTATGTAAGGATTGCCAGAAAGATATACATATTTAGAAATATTTGTCATGTCGTTTAATAGTGAATAAAAAGAGGTTTTAAAATCCTAAATTCAAATTAAATTTTCATAGGATTCGTATTTGGTAACGAGTAGGTAATTTTTGCCCTGTATGGAGTATGAAGGATATAAATAAAACAAAACATGTAAATGAAAAAAAGGAAAAAGCTAGGAAAAGTTTATATAGTACCTAACTGGTATTCCCTCCCCGAGCTCATTGACTACTTCCCTGCGGTTCAAATGTTGACGCATTTCATTACATTCTTCTTGGATCGCATGCTGCAGCTGGCTGAGTGATTCCGAGGCCGGATTTCTAGCACGAACACGTCTCTTTAACACATCCCATAAATGTTCGATGGGATTTATGCCCGGGCTTCTTACTGTCCATTCCATAATGGGGATACCGACTTCGGCACTTTAATAAACCAAATACCAAAACTGTAATTTCAAACATACATGTTATTTGATTTTATTTCATTTATGAATAATTATTCAGTATCATTTAATTTTAATTCAATTTTAGTTTAATTGTAATATATATGTTTTGTTGAATGAAATTATTAATTAATTAGATCTCTTATTGTGAATGTTGTGTATGCCTATAAGTGATGTATTTACACAAAACTGAAGACCTGTGATTGCTTTTTATGCTACTATTATTGTAAATATGTCGTTGGTGTGCCATAATAAATAAATAAATAAATAATCTCGTACGACGCCCGCGGTTTGCGGCCTAGCATTGTCGTGCATGAATATGAAGCCGTTGCCAATAATATGTGCATAGGGCAACACGTGAGGCTCAAGACACTGTTCGACGTACCGGTGACAGTTTATTGCAGGCAGACGTGGCCCAGACACGAACACTAGCTCTCTCAACAAACCGTCCACGAACCGCCACCGTAGCTGACCTTTTCTTCAATACAGCATTGTGCAAAGCGTTCTCCATCTCTTCTATAGATCTTGTTCCTTCCGTCGTTACCATATAGCATAATGTTACACACATCAGAAAAGAGGATTTTGCTCCATTGGACGTATGAATTTAGGTGCTCACGTGCAAAGCTAAGCCGTGCTCTCCGATGGTCTGCAGGCAACTGAACTAACCCACATTTGTTTCAAAACGGTGATAAATTTCGTTTGTAGATAAACAAATGAAATTCTAATTTTGAATTTAAAATTTTCGCTTACCTTTTTAATGGCCAAACTGCCAGCTATATATAATGTGTTTCTTTTTTCATGGAATAAATACTCCTTTGTGTAAAATTAGGATAGAAACCATAAAAGGGAAGCGTTTCGATTTTTCTGATGAGAAGTGTATTTGTTCCGTGCGGGAATCTTAACCACTGCGCTAACCGTACAGTCCAATAATTGTTAGAGCTGCTGAGTTTGAGCTCCTGGGTTCCCAGATGGGACAAAGCGTTATTGGGCTGTTCTATCAGGAATTTCTCTGTACAAGTCTGGAGTTTGAATTTGTGCGCGGGTGATGGTAATAAGCTAGCCCCTTATCATATTAAAGAAAAAATGTTCAAATTAGGCTGAGAATTAGCGTGTCAAAATACAAACTACAGTCTACTAAAACCCCTTCACCATATCCTAATGCTTTCGCTGGGAAGTAGAATTGACTCAGCAAAATCCCCAGCAGCGAAGCTGACTATTCAGTTACAAAATACTTAAATTTATACGATAAGATACAGATTCTTAAATTGAGTTATTTGTAATATATAAGCTACCCACGCCAATATACAAATACAATGAAAGCCATACCATACCTACGTTGTCTATAATTAAAATAAAAAACGTAAATACTTATAACTTACTACCTAATTAAAAGCATAATGGACGTGATAACTTGCATATTTGTGTATTGTTGGATTATGTCCACATAACTGTCACTTGAATATCGAAGTAACAATTGTCTAGTAATTTCAGTTTCAGTCAGTCATATTCTATTAAATAATAGGATTATTCAGTGTTCAGTGCCCTGGAAAATGACACCAGGAACGAGGTCTAGTTTCCGAAACCAGATTATCTGTTACTTGTAAGATCTATCTTGCACCGGTCCATTTGGTTGCACTAGCATTCACGCTAATACAGGGTGTATCTGACATCGTAACGCAAACTTCGCGAGAAGGCTAAGCCGCATGCCACTAATAAAATTATAATAGTCATTTATATCGATAATGAGCGGTTACAGAAATAACAGTGTTTAAAAAAATGCGTCGGCTCGGCCTTTGAACTTTGCAAGCGTGCCGCCGCGCGTTTGTGGGTATGACGTTGATCCCTGATGTGAACTGTATTAAATCAGCTGATAAGATAGTTTTTCGAGTTTTGTTTTCATTGCGCTTTTTTGTGTAATTATCGAATTAATTATTTTTTATTTTAAAGTCTTATTGCGTTTTAAAAGTATAGATATTATGAACGGTTTAAAGTGAAAAAACTGCATATAATTTTTTTTAAACCATGAAAAAGCCGACGAAAAATTCCAACACTGGGGGATTCAGAATCATGTACTGGATCCATGGTACTCGTTTGTGCGTCGATGTCAGATACACCCTTTATATATCGTGCTTCGAGATACCTGTTACAATACACCTATCCAAAAGTCTAGAAGAATAACCGGGTTCCTCGATGTTTAAAAACTTGTTATTTCTTTTAACAGGTATTACATATGCCCAGTAGAGAAAAGGATCTCATGGTTGTACAAAATGTTGAGGAAAAGTAAAAAACTTAAAGTGATGGTATTTTTCTCATCATGCAGATCTGTGGATTTTCATCACGAATTTTTCGTAGATCATTGTAAAGCTAATGTTTTGAGTATACATGTGAGTATGGGGGAGTATTTTTATTTATTTATTTATATACATTGTACTTTATTGTACAAACGCCAGCACATGAAGCTACTACAACCTGTTAGATTTCCTTATTTTTTAACTTTATATCTAAAGCATTAAAGTTCAGTGTTGATTCGGAATATTTGACAGTTTCGGGTAGCTTGACCTGCATTGTCCGTACTGTAGAAAATACGTAACGAAAAAAAGAAAAAACATTTGACACAATAGAACGTACAATGTGCGACAAGGCTTTTGTTTGCTTTTTTAAATTCAAACCACCTAGACAGCTACCTACCTATTTGTGCTTATCGTCAGTCAAAACATTAGTATATTCTCATTTAGTTAAAGAGTTCAAACGTCGGCTCAAACAATCCCTAATCGTTACTTAACTTTAAATAACGGTTATAAATAAATGAGAATATACTAATCCATGTCTTTATTTCCCAGAATTTCATTTTTAAAGGGACACTATCAAATGATGTAATAATACAACTAGAAGTAAGTATTGATTTTTCAAAATCCAATGATGGAATTTTAGTCTCACAAAATCGAACACTTAACTCCTTTATGTAGTTTTCGCTATCCCTCAGTTTTGAATTTGGCCACCCACGCCCTCTTTTGTAATTTGAAAATAAAATCAAATACAAGTTACCTACTTGTTTATGAATAAATGAACGTTCGGAAAATGTGTCTGTTGAGCAACGTTAAAAAAGCATTGAATGTTATTGAACTGTCAAAACGAAACCCGTTGCTACTGATAGTACGCATGTTACGCTGTCGATATCGATTTGTAACTATGTAACACACTCAAATGATAAATAGAGTGATATATGCGATATCGCGAGATGAATTGCAACATATTACATTGTTTCCATTTTTGAATTATGCTGATATTAGAAACTGCTCTACATCAATAATTCATTATTTGCTCGTATCGATTACTTTTTCGATGGCTTTTAACCTTCTTGCTTACCATAATATATTATTGTTTATATTTAGTCGACTGTAAAATTGTGTAAAGTTTATAAATAGAGGGTCGTTCGAGAGATACCTGGCACAAGCAAATGAAGGACGCGGATGGGTTTTAGTTAGTAAAAGTCTGGAACGCCCTTCCGCTCCGTCGAGAGCGGTAGAATTGTCATTTGATGATTTCCCACCCAAAAAAAATTTCTAAATATATGAAATATAACTTCATCATCAGCAGTTCCGTACATATCCTTAATAACAGGACATTCCCACGATGTCGGCAATTTTCAAGCTATCTTGCGAAGATCTTAGCTCCATCTAGCCTGAGGGCGTCCTACATTACGTTTGCTGAAACATGCCCATCATAAAATAACTAAGTCTATTTTATTTATTTATAAGATCAATGTGACATTTACATTAACCATATTGAAGTTCTAATTTACAAGGAGTTCTTGTCTAAAATGGTACAGGAATTAAGATGTCTACTGTAAATACCAACAATCAATATATTATCTACTTATGCACTTATTTATAATTAAAGTTATCTTTATTAGGGTCAACAAAGTCAAGCTAGGAGGAAAGAAGCGTATCATAACTTTATTGAGGCACAAAACGGGATTTTGTTTTGCACTGACGTCGCAGCCCGCGGTTTGGATATTCCCCGAGTTGATTGGATTGTACAGTATGATCCGCCATCGGATCCAAAGGTATGTTTTGGTTTTTTCCAAATTACTATAGTTACTATGATTTACGAGCGGGGGTTATGTGCCTTATGCGTTATGTGTGGATTTTATGAAGTTGTAATTCTAACTTACATTATAAAGGCTAAAGTAAGTTCGTTGTTTGTTACGCTTTCATGCTAAAGCTGAACAAATATTCACGGAATTTGACAAACACATAGATTATGACCTAAGTAAGGACATAGGCTACTTTTATCCTTGATCGCAACAGTCGCGGACAACAACTAGTTTGGTACAAATAAGCGTTTGTGAAACGTTACGTTTTCCAATAATTTCCTTCGTTTCTTCAAAACAAATAGGCTATTTGACTACAAGTTTCAGGCCCCTGTTTTTGCATTGCTGTTGGTTCCGGGCTCTTGCCTAAAGTGCTCAGCGCCCAGGAACCCGCGGCCTGCTCTCATAAAATGCAATGAATTACAGCTGCTATCCATTTTACGTTACGATATTATTAGGATTCAATTACAAAATAAGGGAACTGTAGTGCGATTTACAATAAAATATTGCCGCAAAGTTAAGAAATATTAATATTTTCCCCTTATTGTCTCTTATCTACACAGGGGCTCCGTGATCCTTAGGGCCCAGGGCTTCCAATAGGTTGAAAACAGCTCTGATTCTTTTAATGAGGTAGAAAATGTGCACTGAATTAAATCATGAGTGTCAAGATTGACTATTGAAACTATGAGAAATATAGAGATAAGTAGGCACAGAAGTGTTCCTTAGTTCTATGAATGAGTATACTTGAAACACAAAACCTGCAACTGATATCTTCGAACACTCGGGTAGTATCGCATAAAAATATTGACAGCTACATATTTATAAATTTCAATTGGACATGTTTACAATTTCATCATTGTCTTCTCTTTTAGGAGTACATTCATCGAGTTGGTCGCACGGCTAGGGGACTCAACAATAAAGGGAATGCAGTCATCTTGTTGAGGCCTGAAGAAGAGGATTTTATCAAGTTTTTGGAAAAAGAAAAAGTCTTTTTAGATAAATACACTTTTGGTGATCCTCTGGATGAGGTTCAAGAAATGGTAAGCATAAAGTAGGTATTGATGGACGATTACCAGTCAGGACTTATGTTTGAGCTATGAAAATCACACTTACAAATAAATTATAATCGGCAAATCCGTAACCTGACATTGATATCATGCAACAAAATAATCTACGATGTAGTAATTGTTTTGAAATATAATTTATACTTCAAATATACCCATTTGCAAAAAATTTGGTAAATTACTAAGAAAATAGTCGTTTTCATCAGTATTTCATAAAATTTTGATACAATATATGGGAAAGAATGCTAAACCACGCTAGTAGTGTATGTTCGCTAGTAGTGCATATGTTCATGAAGTTAAAATTAAAAAGATTTTTTGTTTGTTTTTCTTTAATAAAGTTAAAGCAGATAAATGTTTATCGAGTGTGACCCCCTCTAGATAAAATCACAGCTTGAATTCGTCTGGGCATGCTAGCGAGTATATACCGGATACTTGCTTGCGGAATACGTTCCCACTCCGCAGTAATCACATTCTTCAGCTCTCTGGTGGTCTGCGGAGCCGGTTGTACTGATCTCACACGCCGTTTCAGAACGTCCCAGACATGCTCAATTGGATTGAGGTCGGGACTTCGAGCTGGCCAATAAAAAAGACGAATCCCGACCTCTTGCACATACGCTTCCACATCGCGAGATCGGTGAGCGCGAGCATTGTCGTCCATAAAAATCGAGTCTTCACCTAGAGCGGCTAATGCTGGTTGTGCATGCGGAATTAGAACTTATATATCGATGCCCAGTCAGTGAGCCGTTTTCAATGAAGACTAACTCTGTACGATCCATTGAATTTATTCCTGCCCAAAATATAACAGCCCCCACCATAAGGTGTGATTTCTTCGAAACATGCCTCTGCAAAGCGTTCTCCTTGTCTTAGCACTCGCCGACGTCGATCTTCACCGAACAAAGATATCCTGGCTTCATCAGAGAACAAAACTCTATTTCCAATCTTCTTGAGTCTACGATTCACAATTTCTATCGAACCTAAGCCTGTGAACTCAGTGCTCACGGAGTAATTTGAAGAATTTTTAAGAAGCCTTCTCCTGACCGTCCATAGACTAATATGCACATTTCTTACTTCTTGGAGGTTGTTCTTAAGATCCACATACGACGATTTGCGATTACTCAATGCGCGACTCACAAGAAAACGATGATTCCGTGGTTGAGTAGGTACATGGTTTTCTTCCAGAACTAGGCCTTCTCTCGACGGAACCAGTCTCCTGATATAGCTGCCAGGTCCATTGGACCGTCGACCGACTAACATTTAGCCTCCTAGCCACGAAGCATTGGCTGCAACCCTCTTCAAGCAGCGCGATAATTTTGGTAGCTTTTACCACTTTATCTATCATTTTTGATACAGCTAAACAGCAATAAATAAAGCTTTGACAGTCGAGGATATGAAATTAATTAATAAAAATTGAATAAAAGTTATGAAAGTCGATGTTAACTTCTGGAACTTCGCGCCAAAAATGTAGAATAAAAAGGGGTTTTCTGTAAAAATGAGCAACAAATGAAAATTTGGATTTAGAACGTACTTTTTTAAATACCACAGCAATTTTTAAAACCGGCCGGTACCGGTTTTAAAACCGGTAACGTGTACAAACGATTGAAACCTTTTTTGTTTTGTTCGTTTTGTATCATTGTGTATCGCGTTTTTTCAAGGTTTCAGTTTTCCCACAACTGCTATTTTTTATATAAATATTATGTAATAACACATTGTTGTCAATAGACAACATCGTAATTTAATACCTGGCAACATAGCGCTATTTTACAGATAACATTCACGAAAATTACCTGGTCCATTATTCATCTTGTTTCGTTTCAGCTAGAAGATCTTATAACAAACAATGGAGTAATGAAGACGCTGGCAAGAAAGGCGTATCTATCATTCCTAAGATGCTACAAAACACATCCACTTAAAAAGATATTTGATATCAATTCGTTGGATTTAAAACTAGCAGCAAAAGCTTTTGGATTTATAGAACAGCCTCACGTCGATTTTCGTATCCTTTTTTATTATAAAAATTTGAATATTTATTTCGAAGACGCTAGTGAAGTGTAAATCCATCGAATCAGCTGGAAGCAGGCAGCATAGGACCGTCGTTGTGATAAAGATCTGGGTAGCCTATGTCCAGCATTAGACGTCTCGGCTGATATTATTATGACATATGGTTACAGTTAGGCGTTACAGCAGTAATGTTTCTTTGTGAACAGTTCCATGTGAAATGTTTCCTTGTCTTTTTTTCTACAATCTACTTTTGCATGCAGCAAATAAGCGCGTTGCATGTAGCGTGAAATCACTTTTGCATCACGGTACACCATAACCTTGTTTTGTTTCTACAACACTACATAACTAACTGTAGTCTACAATTCTACATTACAGTTACATTCCTGTAGAAGAATGGGTAACAACTAATTGGTCTTGACCTTTGACTAATTTTGTTATGTCATTTTACTAAAATCACGTCTTGTCCCCACTGCGGAGACTCAAGCCTCGTCTCTTCTAAGGACGAGGGAGTGGCCTGCAATCTACCACGCGGGCTTAGCGCGGGTTGCTGATTGACACGAGTAACCTGTAGGTATTTAAAGAATTTTATCGCAGGGGTCAGGGATCATAACATCGTAACGATAAAATTAAAACGGTGAAAAGGTATGTACCTGTAATGAACAGAGTAGACTAATTAATTAAGGAATGAGAGAAAACTTTATGTGTGCGGTAGGCGTAGGTTTTGGTAAATTAAGAATTATTAGGTATGTTTTGTTATAATTTTTATGATTACTGACAACTAACCGTACTCGTTTATTAAAAGAATGTCGCCAATGTAGCGCTCCGTTTTTATAGAAACAAAACAAGGTTATTCAATTTCTACATAGTGTATAACACCCAAATTGAACAACATTTTTGCGCATTAAAATCTGTATACAAATACAGTTAATCTCAACGCCAACAACATGCTCAGTTCAGATTAGCTCTCTCCCAATAATAACTGCAAGATGAGCCCAGAAATGCATCAATATTTTCTTAGCTATTACATTCCAGTTCCGAACAAGAAATGACATCGCGTCGAGTTCTTGACAAAGACCTTGAGGAAAACAAGAAAATACATGAAGCATATATATCTATAGAAATATTGTTTATCAACAATATGTAATCTGACTTGTTAGATCATTATTATGTCAGATAAAATATACACATTCGACGTTTTGAGTTTCAAATAGAGCATTGAAGAGTGATAAGTAAATATTTGATTTAATTTATCACAATAAAACGATTTTTTAAAAATAAATCTTGATTTATTTCATTATATTCTAGCTTACATTAGCTATT
The DNA here is from genome assembly GCA_037179545.1 of Sesamia inferens. Taxonomy (NCBI): domain Eukaryota; kingdom Metazoa; phylum Arthropoda; class Insecta; order Lepidoptera; family Noctuidae; genus Sesamia; species Sesamia inferens. The sequence continues at coordinate 18,456,563 of CM073930.1, forward strand.
TTCCCTGTTGTTGCCTCTCTGCCTGTAGATTTTAGTTTTCTCGGTTTTTTGTTTGAACTTTTTTGTGTATCCATGCCCACCGCCACCCTTTCTCTTTATTGGAGGTCTTTTCCTGCCTATATTTAGTTCTACGGCAGGTGGAACAGTGAATCCGAAAGATTTGGCGACCTTGGTCATATCTATAGTATTGATGTTGAATATAGTCTTGAGGCGATGAGAATCGTAAGCCCTCAAGTAACTCTTGAATGCTTCTTTAGCTGATTGGTTCAGGGAGTAGTTTCTTGATATTAGTTTTTCTAGCTGAAACAAGGATTTTAAATATTTATTTATAACAATCGCTTACTAAGGGCTAACGGTCGATCTTTTGATCTGTAGTTAAACTCAATAATTGTTAAAAATAGTAACTAATGGTAAAAAAAAAAAATTCAAAGCATGTTTGTGATCGGGGGATAATTCTATTAATCTTAAGAACGTTAACAGTCTGATCATAGTCTCAATCTGTCACGAAATAGTTCTAATTTCCCTACATTTTAATAAATTTTCGCCGAGATGAGACAGCTACTAGATTTTGAACGTTTTAAATTACGAGAATTTGCCTTCTTTTTCTTCATCGGCCGATTTACGTCCCCACTGCAAGGGCACGGGCCTCCATCAATTTGTGCGTTCGCGCAGCGGAATATTGTGGAATTTAAAGATTTTAATTATGCAGATATTTAGTGTATGACGTTGTATAATTGTGTATGGTAAAAAAAAAATTGTGCGCGCAACCATTGTGGAGAAAATCTCCAAAAATTGATTCCGCTGGGCGAACGTTGTCCTGGCGGAACTTTAGACTTTAGAAGAGATGTGTCCAAAAATTTGTGTGTTTTTTTGTGTAATTGTGTATGTATGAATAAAATTAGTGCGTGCATAAACTTCGGAGAAATTCAAGTTCCCGCTACGCGAGCGTTTGGCCATTAGCTAGTTTTCATATAAAGCGCTTACATAGAGAGCTGTAGATTTTTACATATGTTGTTTTGAATTTGTTTATATTTGTTTAAAAAACAGATTTAGAAAAAATCGTAGGGCTTAAAAGATAAAAATATAAACGTAAAATACGCTTATTAGGTCTTAGTTCTTAAAGTATGCACTTTTGGGGTCTAGATTTTCACGTTTATACAAACCTTGTAAGTGTCTGCAACATGTTGCCAAATATCAATGATGTTCCGTTAGTAATTAAAGAGTTATAGGCAAATTTACCATGAATAAATAGATCACTGTTTACAAAGCAGTCAAATATCACGACGTTCTAAAGGAATTGCATGGTAAAATGTATGCCAATAATTAGTTTATTCATTCACCTATTCACGTGCAAAATTTCATGTCATTAAAATCAGTAATTAAAGAAAAACAATTATAATTCTGACGAAGCATCGAAAACCTACATAACGCGACCAAGTTCGGATAGCTATAAAAAATCGGCCGTGCAATATATTTAGGTAACATCCCAGAATTTACAGTATAATACCGCTATTGAATACGTAACATGTAAGTACTCTACGTGATAACACAATTGTTGTTTCGATATAATTTATAGGTCATTTATTTTTGTACACCTACTTTTTTAAATGTATTTGACTATGACAGAAACTAGGTACTATTTACGTAGTTACTTTATATAAGTATGCGCTTGAGACTTGAGATATAATCTAGATAATTATATTATTTAAGACAAAATTCATACAGCTAATTTCTAATGAAATTTTCATGGATCAGGATTCTAACTCTATCCCTTAGGGAAATTAAATAATTACCACATGTAAGTACTCTCAGAATCTCCTTGTTCCTAATGCGAACCTCAGGCATTGAAGTTCCGCAATGATGAGGTAAATTAGGTGGAATAGCACTGCCAGTATTAAGACGCGAAGGACAAAGAGAGATGCAAAGAGACCTGCTTTCTTTCTCGCCGTATGAGCCAGTGTTTCATCAGGCCTAACCAGCGGAGGCAGTGTGGGCCGACAGATGTTCGCCTCGACCGATTTGACAAGGGACCAAAAGATCTGCTACCGGATGGGTGCGCAGATAACTTTTTGCCAATATGGGTAATGCGGTCGAAGCGAGAGCCTTCTTAAGCGCCTTTTTGTAGGACTTGGCAGCATGGTTAAAGGCTTTCTTCTTTGAGCTTAGATCCGAAGCTCCGCGGTCACGAGCGTCAACCCAGGTGAGTAATGCCGTGATCGAAATGCATTACGAGACTCGATCGTCGATATCGACCGCGTTTGGCGCTCTCATTGGTCAAGAGTTCTTACGAATGAAAACTCACGGTAGCCATATTGTGCACATTAAAAGGGTTATAACTAAATTATTTCTCATATTTACAAACCTGCATTTGAATATCATAAACCTTATCCCAAGAGAATCCAAACTCATTGAGCGGGATCTTGGACTGCTTCAATAATCTGAGGAAGCAAAGTTCTTCAGGACGAAGGAACAGTAACGCCCTCCCACTTGTTCCAATACCTCGGGCAGTTCTGCCTACGCGATGGATGTATTCCTACAACAATAGAACAAAATATTATTATTTTAATTTGATTCCTTAAGAAAAAATATAGGATACTAGCTTTCCGCCCGCGTGGAGTTCAGTTATATCGCGCTTTTTAGATTTCCCTCGGGAATATCAAATTTTTCCGGGGTAAAAAGTACTCTATTATTTAATCCAGACTTCTAACTTTAGGTCTGCAAAATTTCAAAGCAATCGGTTCAGTAGTTACGGCGTGAAAGCGGAACAAACAAAGAAATTCACTTTCCCATTTATAATATTAGTAAGAATTATCGATCAGTGTTGATGATTGGAGAAAAAGTCCCAATATTGGCGAATTCACCATTAGGGACTAACCATACTAATTAATCTCTGTTCAGCTGAACACACTCGTGAAGCCGGCCGAACGGAAACATAATTATATTCGCAGTCCATTTTAGAAGTAAGTTTGTATAATGATAAATCAACATAAATAAAATGGACTAGCCACATTTTTTATGTTTTACCCATAGAAAACCTTTGTCTTGTCTGTTTTTATATGTGTGCACAGACAGCACATCAGGCTACTACAATCTGTCAGATTTCCTTATTAGATTTTCAAGTTTATTTCTGATGCATTAGGCCTCTGCTCGAATCTTGCGGGCAGCGGTGCGGCGACGGCGGCGGCAAGTGAGCGGCAGGATCTTATGCGTAAAATCAAACGGACCGGTTCTCGAAAACAGCGGCGCAGCAGCGAGGCGGTGGCGGTCAGCGAGCGGTGTACTTCTCGTGCTCGAATCTTACGGGCAGCGGGCGGGCAGCGAGCGGTGATCGAGCGTTAGGAATAAATTTGAATCAAAAAGAAGTTGCCGCCATTGTTCAGACATTTCTTTCGCGAATAAAAACAAATATCTCGTCGACACAATCGTGAACACAACACTACGCGGCTATAGTGATGCGCGATCTGCCCGCTAGTTGTGTGTTGCCAGTGATGACTTATGGAATTGAGACGTGGTCGCTAACAATGGGCCATATAAGAAGGCTCAAAGTCGCTCAAAGGGCAATGGAGAGGGCTATGCTTGGGGTTTCACTGCGCGATCGAATCAGGAATGAGGAGATCCGCAGAAGAACGAGAGTAACCGACATAGCCCGAAGAATTGCAACACTGAAGTGGCAATGGGCTGGACACATTGCCCGTAGGACCGATGCCCGATGGGGCCGACGGGTTCTCGAGTGGCGACCACGCACCGGAAGACGTAGCGTGGGTAGGCCCCCGACAAGGTGGACCGACGACCTGGTGAAGGTCGCGGGAAACCGCTGGATGCGGGAGGCGCAGGACCGGTCGTCGTGGAGAACCTTGGGGTAGGCCTATGTCCAGCAGTGGACGTCTTTCGGCTGAAATGATGATGATGATGATGATGATGAACAATCGTACTGACTAGCAGTCTATAGCGTCTGCTTACCAACATGGGGACAAAGCGTGAGTTTATGTTTATCGTGATTAGTATATAATGTATTCTAATTGTTGGGATACCATACCTTTGGATCATCCGGCGGGTCATATTGCAAAATCCAGTCAACTGCGGGTATGTCCAGACCTCTAGCCGCCACATCTGTGCATAACAGTATTCCCGTCTCCGCGTTGCAGAATTGGAAGAAAGTGGTCGTACGTTTTGTTTGTTCTTGCTTTCCCTGGTGACCAAAAGGAAGATTTTAATATAATGGAAACTTTAAAATAACGAATAAGTACGCCATTAAATGTCTTTTTAAATGCGAGCGAATTGAGTTATTGTAAAATTCGAGCGATGTCTATGGGTAGTTAGATTAAATTGTTAGAATCCATAACTTGTACAAATCTGAAGAGACTTGAAGATACGATGATTAGCTCAATTTAAGAAAAAAATAAATCAAAACCCTCATAAAAGAAAATCAGAGAAATTGTACGTAATATTATCTTTAAATTGTTTCCCAGATAAAAAAAAAATATGCTTACGTGTATAGACATGACAGGCAGATCAATATAGTTGAAGAGTTCATGGTGGTACTTCACAGACATGCAGGTGGAGAAAAACACCATCACCTTTTTCTTTCTAGCTTTCTTGAGGAATGTGAATAGTACCATCATACGCTTCTCTGAAGGACACTCAATATATCTATAAAAAAAATAGATCTTAATACAGTAAGGAAAAGGAATATTAAATAAACAAACTAGTAAATCAGATTGCTATTGTTTTGTTTTGTCAGATTTATTAAAACGTTATAAACTAGTGCTTGGCCGCGATCCCGCCTGATGGCAGCCTTGAGGAAGGAAACGACAGGGTGTCATCATTGTGGTACAGGATACAGGTTTAATTTTTAACAATCAGTCTAAAGCATAATTGTGCCAGACACTGAAAAATATTTGTACAAATCTTTGTAGAAATCTGTGTGCGTGTGTAGCAGGCTATGCAAACATTTGAACACAGACACCTTTGAACGCTTTGATGTGCGCTCGAAACCGACAACAAATGGCAAAGTACAACTGTTTTAAGAAAGCTTTGAACAAATACTCAAATACACTTGCTTCACATTTGTCCAAACAAGTGTTCAAATAGTTGAACTAAGTCTGGCGCCGGCTTTATACCAATATTCTTTGGTCATAGCCGCCGTCATCTTTGAATCAATTTCAAAATCGTAACAAATTGATGTTATAAATGTTTCTTTCTGCCATCGCACTTGAGCTTGTTGGCTCCTCGTCAGATGACATTTTGTAGGAACTCTTTAGAAAAGTCACTGATACTCTCTCTTCAGAGTTATGAAAATTAATGAAAAAATAACAAGTTCCTGTTTATATAAACTAGACAGGTAAATTTCCGAGTTTCGGGCGAAGCCCCTTATACCATTAAGTTATAGGAGATTAGGGTGTTCCCCAAAACATTTTGCATTAAGTCAGTCTATAACCCCGTAATATTTAACAGAAATAAAAGAGGTTGCCATGTCAGAAGTGTAAAATCGGTTAAAAAAAATAGGGAGAATTTCCATGTATACTCTGATATCGTAGAAAAACAGCTGCATTCCGGTATTTCTGTAAAACAGAGCCCATTTCGGTAGAAATACCGAAAAATCGGTAGGTTCGGCCACTTGGCTCTGGTCCAGGCCAAGGTCCGGAGCGAGTGTTTAGCAGGCCATGGTCCGGACTCCGGAGTGAGTATATAGCAAGCAGGCCATGGTCCGGAGCGAGTGTATAGCAGGCCGTCACTTCATTCTGTGAAGCAGTGATGCTGGCAAAAGAGGAGGCGGAGCGCGAGGATACGAGAATTTAATCTTAAATTGTAATCAGAGGGGACGACCGCCGCAGGCGAATTGTTCAAACAAAGTAAGGGTGGATACACGCCGTATGACGAGTCTTGCGATGATGGAAGGGTGACGGTGGAATTATGCACACACTCTCTAAAACGTATTCTATAAGACAAAGAAGGCTACTCTAAATCTGAGCTCCAACCTTTGGAGATTTTTCTTAATCAAATCCGAGTCGCTAATTAGCCTCTTCGCACGCCTCTCCAGCGAGTCCGAAGTTGAGATAGAGGCTCTATTAGGCATCTCAGGGACAAACATTCAAAAGATCTGGCATGAAGCGCTTGGTGTGCTAGTTTGCCGTTGGATAACGCATCTGCTTTCCGACGATAACAAGGCGGCCCGTGTCAGATTGTGTAAGGAAACTCACCAAAGGTTCAACCGAGAAGAGTCGAATCACGTCTACGACATCAACATTAGTGACGAATATTGGGTCTACGCTTACGATCGTGATTCCAAACAACAATCTACAATCTAGGGTCCGTATTATAGAACGTCACAAAAACATTTCCTAAAATTAAGAAAGCCCTGTGTAGCTACCATGAGTTTTCATTACGAGACTCGATCGTCGATATCGAGCGCGTTTGGTGCTCTCATTAGTTGAGAGTTCTTACAACCTTGAAGCGGGCCAATCGATGAGTCAAACGCGCTCGATATCGACGATCGAGTCTCGTAATATAAACTTATGGTAGCTACGCTGGTCAAAGGTTCCAGTCCAGTAAAGAAGCAGTCAACGCTTTTAAGTCAGCCATTTAGAACACCCCTACTTTGGGAGTGAAATAAATGTTTTAATAACCGGTTTGAGCGAATGGAAAAGTGTATTAAGCTACGTGGTGAATACTTTCAAAAACAATAAAAAGTAAGTATTATAAAGTTTTTGTGTAAGTTGTGTTTTTTTTTCTTCAAATGACAAAACTTAAAGGTACGCCTCATACTAGCTATATCGGGACCAGCAGAATACCCTAAGTTCCTTAAATATACAAATTGATTTTCTGATCCTTGCACATGCGGCATCTACGTGGGGTTGCCAGCTAAGTTTGTACTTGCTGTGGACACCAAAATATTTTATATCTAGGGCCAGGGGCTGAAAAGGGCAGTTGCAAATAGGTGCCTCACCTTAGCAAATAAAGGCTTTAATTTGACCTGATTCCAGTGGAGTGTTGGATAGCGAAAATCTAATGAGCTTTCTCTTTGTGATACAAAGAGTAAGTAAATTCTTTGAGAGACACTCCGTTACAAACCGAAGCGACAGTTCTGTCCTAGTTAGTTTATGATAGGCTCTATCATCAGCGTAAATAAATATGTCGCAATTTGGAATGTGTCCGAGGTGTATAACACAGGTCAATGTGATTGGTAATGATGTAGAGTGAAAAGAGAAGAGGGGGGGAGGTGTACCTGCGGAGTCCGAGGGTCATATATTTAGCATAATTTCTTATAGAGTCAGTTTAACCGAAATATTATGTAACAAACAATACTTACCCTTGTTGTAGTGAGTTAACAGTGGCCTGCTCTTTGTGGTCATCTATTCCTATATAAACAGATTTTTGTTTGATAGCAAGGGCCGTCAAATACTCTGTTTTTTTTGTTTGAGTAGCACTGAACAACATCGTCTGACGTCGTTCTGCAAGAAAGTTAAAATTTAAAATCATGTCTTGATTTAAATTCATTATCAAAAATGCTTGATAATGGGATGATAAAATAACAATATGAAGGTCTATCAAATTTGTATAGGGTTTTTCATTAAGAGCGCTCGAACATTGATATGAAATAAAACAATCTGTTTAAGTGATATTACCACAATTTTTATTACATTTTAAAGAATATTCAATGACATTATGTGTGGAAAATAATATCAGCCAAATGGCCACCGCGACTCCGCTGTAGATGGTGTATTCTGGTGGACCAATTTTGAACGACGTCTTCGCATAAATGGGGCTCAATTTCACGAAGAACGCGAGTTATGTTGGCCTGTAGGGCAGCAATTGACTGTGGTTTATCTGCATACACTAGATATTTCACGTAGCCCCACAGATAATCGAGCGGTGTTAAGTCACATGATCTCGGGGCCAGTTGATGTCGCCACCACGCCAGATGACGAAGCCCTCGAACTTCTCTTTCAATAAATTTAATGTTTCCCGTGCTGTATGGCAAGTGGCGCCGTCCTGTTGGAACCACAAGTTTCTAAAATCCATCCCAACTACCCTAGGACACAAAAAATTTGTTATCATCGTTCGATATCGGTCGCCATTGACAGTGAGCGCGGCTCCTTGCGCATCTTCGAAGAAATAAGGGCCGATAATACCGTCGGACCAAAATCCACACCAAACAGTTACTTTTTCGGAGTGTAAAGGCACCTGATGAATCTCATTTTCATCGCACCAAATCCGGCAATTTTGTTTATTAACAAAGCCGCTTAACCAGAAATGAGCGTCATCAGTGAAGATGTGTTTTTTTCGCAAAAGCAGGATCAGCTGCCAGATGCTCTAAAACCCAATCAGCGAATACACGGCGCTGTCTGTGGTCATTGGGTTTTAGCTGTTGAGTTAATTGAACTTTATATGGATGAAAATCCAAATCTCGGCGCAAAATTCGCCATGTTGATGTCGCAGAAAGACCCAGTTCTTGCGCATGACGCGGAATGGATTGTCTGGGGTTTTCTCGCACACTGTCTTGAACGGCAACAATATTCTCCAACGATTTTGGCGTTTCTTTGACGTACAGGAACTACTTCATCGATCACCGACCCGGTTGTCTGAAATGTTTTTATCAAACGACTGTTTCTGGACTCTGCGGGACGGCCATGAACGCTTTAAATTGGACTCAACGCACGGAACGTTAGGCGAATAGAGCACTAATTTTGATAATAAATTTTAACGATTTCTACGCGTTGTTGAAGCGTGTAGCGTTCCATGGTGAAATGTCACGACTAAATATATATTCATGCCAAATTTGACAGCTATCGCATTATCAAGATGGCCGCTATGCGCTGTCAAAGTTCGAGCGTCCCTATTGAAAAACCCTTTACAAGCAACAAAGATAAATTAAAAAGATAAATGGTTGGAGGATAACTGCACTACATATTAATAAGGAAAAAGGTAGAGATTTCTCTCTGTTATCAAAGAGTACAGAGGCGTTTTTCTTGCTGTATAAAAGTATGGTTTATCTGCAGTTGTCAATGTTGAGTTGATCACTCTTGACTTGACACTCTTCACTCTCAGCTTGTTGACAAGAGTTTTTTCTATGGCAATTTCTACTCCGTGCTTTGTACAGAAGACAGCACGTCAAGCTACTACAATCTGTCAGATTGCTTTATTAGTTTTTAAATTTTATCTTTACAGTATTAACGGTTCTTGCACACGGTGTTGTCGCCGCGCCGCTACCGCCTGCGTAACCTCTGTTCGTTTAATTCCATTGCCGGCCGTATACGAACGTAGTAACCAATGTAACAATCAATCTCTTCTTAGCATATATACTTGCTGGTATAATAGTATTTTGCAGTTACTTCTTTAAAAAATTTAATAATTTATCTTCGTAAAGTGTATGAAATTCACCATATTGCTAACCACAACTTTCTAACTCGACGTTCTTTTTGCCATTTTCTATACCTATAGTAAGTTTATTTATTTATTTATATATTCTTTATTGTACACCAATCAAACATCGAGCAAAAACATTCAACACAAAAAAATAACATACAATGGGCGGCCTTATCGCTAATGCGATCTCTTCCAGGCAACCAAAGAATGGACAGATTCTCCGGAACCACAAATGGGACTGTCGTTGGTGCAAATATTGTAACTACAATACACTAGGTAGATACACAAATACATATACATAAATAAATACATAGATACTGAACATAACAAGTAAACAAATAAATTAGCGAAAAGTGTTTGTTGAACAAGATCATAACGACAAGTAGTGTTCCTTCACAAGTCTCTTGAATTCCAGACGACTGCGCACGTTTTATTACAATTAGCAATGCATTCCACAAACGAGGGCCCTGAACAGTGAAAGATTTATCAAGGAACGTTGGGGAATGCGTAGGCATTTTGAGTTTTAAGTTATCTGATGACCTTAAAGATTTAGTATGTGAGTTTCACAGAAATTGGAAGCGATTCTTGAGATAAAGAGGGGTGAAAGAAGAAAAAAGCACATTATACAGAAGGGAAAGAATATGAGCATTCCGACGAAGGCGAATTGGTAACCACTTGAGCTTCACAGGAAATTCGGATACATGGTCATATTTGCGCAGACCGGATATGAACCTTATACAAACATTTTGAAGTCGCTCAAGCTTATCTAGTTGGTCTTGGGTAAGATCAAGATAGCTGACATATGCATAGTCAAGGATGGGTAGAAGAAGTGATTGTGCAAGCGGAATCTTGGTGGCAGTCAGTAGGAAATTACGTAATCTCTTCATAGACGCAGCGGATGCAAATAGCTTGCGGCTAACTTCCTGAAGCTGAGCAGTCCAAGAGAAGGCTTTGTCAATATTTTAACTTGGGAATATACAGTATGTTAAGAAAACCCTGTCCGACCCGTGAAGGTGTGGTTAGGTATCGATAACATACAAAACCGGGCTAAACTTATAAAAAAAATCCCCTTAAAAAAATAAATATTATTTCGCAAAAAGAGGTAACTTAATAAATGTGCGATAAGCACCCTTCCGCGGTCGGCGGGCGGCAGGGCACGCGGCACGTGGTTGCATAGCTATTCGCTCATAATAATACCGGTGTTGTCACTTTTTTAAAAATTACCAAATTTCGGGGAAGTTTTTTTTTTAATAGTTATAAACTAGCGCTTGACCGCAATCCCGCCTGATGGTAAGCAGTGATGCGATCGTCGATGGTAAAGCGCGCTAGTTTATTAAGAGCCTATTCACTCAGAAAAACTGAGCGAATAGGAAGAAAGACGGCAGTTGAGCGAGGTGATGCAATGTTAAACCCAACAACCCGACCAACGATGCTGCGCCAAAGGGAGATTGATCTGAAGACCCTTCACGACTAAACTCCCAACACAACAACATTTGGCGCATCGTACCCGGCACATATTGCAACACAACTGCTCAAACCCGTCCTCCGTACGGCTTCACCAGACATCATGCTAGAACGCGACAAATCGCTTGGCGGCAAGACTTTGTCTGATGGGTACTATGATGATTACGTAAAATTTTATATTATATTTGGTCATGTGTTTACCTAACCGTTATTATCCTTATGGGTCGGACAGGGTTTTCTTAACATACTGTATATTGACAAAGCCTTCAAATAAACAAATGTCTTTTTTTCGAATCTCAAATTTCTGTTATCCGTACAAACGGTCTAAGCGCTGTAGTATAGAAGTCAATCAATAGATGAAAATCATAGAGATAGGTATTAATATTTTTTGTTTAGTTACTTACTAGGCAGCAGTTTGATGATCTGTTTAACTTCTTCTTCAAAACCAATCTCCAGTATCCTGTCAGCCTCGTCAATGACGAGACATTGCAAATTTTTGTACAAGAAGTCTGGTGTATTTTGTAAATGATCTAGTAGACGACCTGGTGTTGCCACTAATATATTAATACCTATCAGAGACAAAAAATAAAAAGTATTGATCAGAATATACTAGGAATTTTCTGAAAATCAATTTTCTGTGAGGAAAATGTCAAAATTGTAATAATTACCGTTAGACAGCTTTTGAGCTTCAGTATTTCTGTTAGCTCCTCCCATGACCAAACCATAAGTATGATGGTGATACTTCATCAATTCCATCAAAACACCAAATGTTTGCATAGCCAACTCTCTAGTAGGAGACAAAACAATGACACCAGTACCTTAAATAAAATATAAATAGGTTAAATCCATTCTGTGTTAAGTTTGAAAACAACTGTTTTCAAACTTTACAGTAAATAGGACTTCAACATAAAATGTTTATGTTGATTTGTACATTCACTGGGCCTTATTAATGGCAATCAATTTCAATTCAATTTCAAAAACACATTCTCTTTTATAAATCAACAGTTAAAGTAGCCCTTTTTTAGGGTTCCGTAGCCAAATGACAAAAAAACGGAACGTAGATTCGTCATGTCTGTCTGTCCGTCTGTATGTCACAGCGATTTTTTTCCGAAAGTATAAGAGCTACCTATACTGTTGAAACTTGGTAGGTAGATGTATTCTGTGAACCGCATTAAGTTATGATGCAAAAATAACAATAATAAATATTGGGGGCTCCCCATACTTAGAACTGAAACTCAATTTTTTTTTCATCAAACACATACATGTGGGGTATCTATGGATAGGTCTTCAAAAATGATATCGAGGTTTCTAAAATATTTTTATTCTAAACCGAATAGTTTGCGAACAGACGCTTCTAAAGTGGAAAAAAGTTGCCCCCCTCTAACTTCTAAAATAAGAAAATCTAAAAAAAAGATGATGTTGTACTACTATAAAAGAGAACGAGATCTAGTAAGTAGTTTATTTTAATACCTCGTAAATCGTAAAGCGCTTATTACCGCGTAATCTTTCATACAAATAACTTAAATCCTTTAATTTCATAAATCAATGGTACGTAACCCTTTGTGCGTGAGTCCGACATGCACTTGGCCGGTTTTTTCTTTTTGGTGGACTCCTAAGAGTTATTTTTTATGTTACATAGCCTTCCTCAAGAAAAGCAAAAATAGTTTTACAAATCTGACTGGTGGATCCAGAGATTAGCGCATTCAAACAAACTCACCAGCAGAAAGTAAAACTATTTAGGTACAAAAGCCAATGATAATCAAACTCACCATTTCTAGATTTGAATTTCAGTTTATACAGAAGATCAATAGCTGGTATAAGGAAAGCAAGAGTTTTTCCAGATCCTGTCTTCGCTAAACCAACCAGGTCCCATCCTTCGAGGAGTGGAGGAATAGCTTTAGACTGTATTTCTGTCATAGTAGTGAAGCCCATGTCTTTGATACTCTTCAGAGTTAATTCACAGACTTTTCCTTCTAGCGCTGTGAACTTCTGGTCTGATAACGTGTCAAGACATAATCTGGAACCTGGCACTAAAATAGAGAGGGTTTTTGTAAATTAATATTTTTATAATACAATTTTTCATTGTGTTGTATTTTAATATCAATTCTTTTTTTATACAACGTTATTTTTTTTGTTTGCGAAACCAGAATACAGTTTGTTCAGAATAAGCAACTAAATCAATTCCAATTATTTTTGCACCATGTTATATTTTTTCCCAAATAAATTAAGAAATTATTGCAGTGTGGTTACCGAGCGCCCCACGCAGCTTACGATAGATCATAGTACTGTGCACAGCTGACACCAGAGGTCAACGCACTGGTCACCCGCCCGAGCGGAGCGTGGGCCATATTTTGTTGGAACAGCCAAGTAGGATAACAAGCTCATAACTTTGTGGGTTTTCATATCTTTATGAAATTTTGTACATATATTCTTTATTCAAAAATACTGGACACGTGTTTCGAATTTCGCATAAACAAAAAATTATATACATACATACAAATTATATACAGTGGGTTGCCAAATTATTAGGGACAGTTACTAAAACACGGTATTGCTGAAGTACACACATCAAAAGTGTCTAGGGATCAACATATATTTTTGCAATAACTTTTCTCCTGATTGATATTAATTAAAATTTTCTTTAAGGATTCATCAAATAAAGTGTTTTCGTTTGTCACAGTAACGATAAACCAAGTCACCTTTGCATTAATAAAGAAATTTGCCATTTTCCTAATAAAGGGATATTTGACATTTGAACCACTAACACAAAAGTTCGAAAAAAAGACTGAAATAACAGTTTTCTCTAAAATTTTATTGGGTAACTTAAACAATTAATAATCCGTGTTTCTACCGCGAACACTAACAACACAAGAACATCGGTTTGGCATACTCAAAATGAGTTCATCCAAATCACGCTGTGGAATGGCCGCCCATGTTCGTTGCAACAACAAAAAAAGGTCTTCTTGCGACTGGATACCCTCCATATTCGGCAGAGCTCTTCTCTGTAGCATATCCCATGCATGCTCAATCGGGTTCAAGTCTGGCGACTGAGCAGGCCAGGGCAGGACATTGATGTTAGCTGCGGCGAGAGTCTGTCTTACAACTCTTGCGGTGTGCGGTCGTGCATTATCATGCATTAACTGAAATAAGGGACCGATTTGCACTTGTAGAGGAACGATGACGTCTGATACAATCGTCTCAGCATAAATTTGAGCGTTGAGGTTGCCTCTGATCCAAATCAACTCAGTTCTTCCGCCGATCCAAATACCCGCCCATACCATGATGGTTCCACCACTATAAGGATGGACTTCCTGGCAGGATTTTAATCGCTGTTGGCGTCCAGGGGTTCTCCAGTGTCGTATACGTCTTGTATCCGGTCTCATACCAAAACGAGACTCATCAGAAAAGCACACGAAACGCCATTGTTCTTCTGCCCAATTTCTGTGTTCAAGAGCCCATTGATATCGAATCCTACGATTGTGCATTGCTATAGGTGGTACCCGTAGCGGTCTTCGGGAATGAAGGTTCACTTCATGCAAGCGGTTTCTGACTGTTTGGTCGCTAATTAAGTTCCCTGAAGAGTGATGAAGCCTCACGGCTAACATCATGGCGGTTATTGTTGGAGCTCTTCGAGTTAAGATTTGAATGTATCGGTCTTGTCTCCGTGTGGTGCAGCGATACCGTCCTCCATGGCGCTCAGCCACGGTACCAGTGCTTCGGTAACGTGTCCAAAGTCGACTGATAACACTCTGACTTGTATTCAGAGCTAAAGCCACAGTACGTTGCCGGGAACCAGCTTCTATCATTCCCACGGCTCTGAGTATTTCTTCCCTGCTTAAATGACGTCGTCGCTCCATAATAACGTTGGTTTTAATCAGTAGTAGGGAAACAGTAGCACTAATAATGTCTTCAATGCGTTGTATGTTTTTATAGGGAAAATATTGACAGCTGATTTTCATCTTTTACTCGAATTTGATTCACAGTTCCTGATTCAAATTATGAAATGCACCAAAAAGGATCCATATAAATTTATAAAATCATAAATTTATTACAAAGCCACATCTCAATCTCAAGAAATCCGCATAAAAATGCTTGTACCCTAGACACTTTTGATGTGTGTATTTTAATTAAATTAATTATAAAAACACATTTTTCTATATGGTAAACGCTTTAATATGATAATACAAGTATTTAAGAATTATAAAATAAAATATTTACAGTAAAATGTCAAAAAATAAATTTTATATAAAAATAAACATGCATAAAACTAAATCATTATTTTGTAACATTTCCCTTTGCCTCAATCAGGGCTGCTATAAGCCTGTGCATGACTTTCGTGGGTAGTTGTGAAGGCTTAATACGTGTTTTCTTTTGGTGTTAGATTGTTTTATTTATTAATTTGGTTTTAGTGGTTTTTATTAGTGTTAACTTAATCTAGATTCTTTTTTGTGTTTGTCTCCTAACAAAGGTTAGTTTAATTTTATATATTTTTTAAGATTTTACCTGACATCCAGTATGGATGCAAAAAAACCTCCTGACCCTCCTGATCCCTTCGATTACACTCCGGTGATAACTGTTTCCCTCCCCGATGACAATGCTTGTAAAATAATGGACTCTGAACCTGGTAATAGGAAAAGACTAGCAACTTCTTCCCCAACTACCGTAATGAACCCTCCAAAAATACCCAAAAAAGAATTTGGAAGGCAAACATACACAATGAGGGATAATCCACCATACATTGTGCACGTTTCATTAAAAGATGGCGAGACCCCTGGTACTGTTTTACATCCAGTGAAATTTGGTATGTTTTTGACTAAAAACAATTATAACAACATTCTTCTGGGCAGTGTCAAGCGTCTAGGAAGAAACAAAGTTTCAGTAGAGTTTAAGTCTCATCAGGATGCAAACAGCTTCTTGATAAGTCGGACATTAACCCAACATAACTTCATCGCTACGATTCCACAATACAATATAACTAGAATGGGGCTTGTTAGAGACGTTCCAACAGAATGGACTGAGGATGAAGTTATACAGAATATCAAGGTTCCTGCTGGATGTGGTCCTGTTATAAAGGCAAGAAGAATGAACCGCAAGGTGACTTCTTTGGGTGTCACAGAGTGGAAACCCACTCAAACAGTTGTATTAACGTTTGATGGACAGATATTACCACCTCGGGTTTATTGTTTTTATACCGCCCTTTCAGTTGAAATTTATATGTACCCGACTATACAATGTTATAATTGCTGCCGTTTTGGTCACACACGTACAGTATGCCGCTCTAAACCTCGCTGCTTTAAGTGTGGTCAAGACCACCCTGGTGATGGTTGCCAAGTCCCCACTGATTCTTCCGTCTGTGTCTCTTGTTCTGGCAACCATTACGCTAACAACAAGGCTTGCCCCGAGCTTGGTCGGCAGAAGGGCATTAAGGCTCTTATGGCAGAGAAATGTATCTCCTATGCAGAAGCAAGTCAGGTTTTCCCTCCAGTATCAAGATCGTATGCTAAAGTGTCTAGACCATCCCAAAAAGCTATTCCAAATCCTAGCTCCCCTCGTCATTCCTCTCCCGCTCCCCAAACAAACTCATACCGCAAAACGGTCTTTTTAAAACCCAAAAGTCATGCTCCTCTTTCACCTAGCTATGACAAGCAGACTCATCAGGCCCTTACTCAAGATTATTCCTTTTCCCCTTCCCAAAGTGGCTGTGCTTACCCCAAGGAAGGCACTAGCAGTAATGATAAGTCCGAGAACATACTTAATGTCATTACCAATATGCTTATAACAGTATTATCAAACCCTGCACAATCTTTACCTGACCACGTTGCCCACAAACTGACATCAATTGTCAAGTATATTAATAATGCTCCATCCCCTGACATTCCTACAATGGAACGTGAGGAGTATTACTCCCAGGAAATCTGACCTACTCTTTATTATAAATAAATTTAAACCATCGATCTGTAGCATCGCTGAGACATGGCTTCATTCTGACAGTAACTTTAGAATTCCCTGTTTCAGTGGTGCTCGACATGACAGGCCAGATGGCTATGGAGGATGTGCTTTGTTCATTAATAATAAAGTATCATTCTCCCCAATTCCTCTACCCTCTGTTGGTGACAACATCAGTGTTGTTGCTGTTAAGGCTGAGGATATAAATATCTTTAGTTTTTATATTGCACACCCACGCAGTGAAGATCTTTCAACAATTAAAATGTTGCTAACTAGTGTACAAGGCCCAGTACTTATCATGGGCGATTTTAATGGTCATCATTATAGATGGGGATCAGATAACTGCGACAACTTTGGCATGGGCTTAGTGGACATATTAGATGAGCTAAATTTATGCGTGATCAATGATGGCTGCCCGACACGTAGGTCTACACCAGGACACAATAACAGCTGTGTTGATTTGACGATCTGCTCTTCTAATATAGCCAGTATTTTTAATTGGAGTCGCTTGAATATGACTTATGGGAGTGATCACTATCCCATCATGATTGAAGTCCCGTCCAAGACCTTCCCTGACAAAATTTCCCCCCCTCTTTTAAAATACCAGCTGAACTCAGTAGATTGGGACCTATACTCAAAAATTTTAGACTTACGCGTCTCTTCTCTTCCATCAATTAATATTGAAACTGTTCACGGATGTTTTTCATCATTCTCCCACACTATATCCTCTACAGCAGATGATTGCTTTCATCCAAAAAAACCGCCTAAGGGCAAAATTCCATCCCCGCCGTGGTGGGATAGGGATTGCTCTGCCGTGATCAGGGCCAGGAATGAGGCGGAAAGGAACTTTAACGCTAATATGAACCTGGATAACCTCATTGCATTTCAACATATCTTGGCTAAGTCCAGAAAATTACTCAAAAATAAGAAGAGAGAAGGTTGGCGGAAATATTGTGATTCGCTGAGTCCATCCACCCCAGCGTCGGCCGTGTGGCGTAAGATCAAATCATTTAGGAATAGTTTAAACCCTCCCACCAGGACCATAATAACCAAGGAACTGGGTAACAGATTTCTTTCAAAACTGGCCCCAATCTATGTTCCTAATTTTAATGAGTGTGTCACTACAGGCTGTCGGTTGGCATCGAATGATCCTCTGGACATGCCTTTCACTCTGGGGGAACTTAAATCGGTCCTCGCCCATGTTAAGGACTCTGCTCCTGGAGTGGATGGATTCCCTTACTCCTTCATTACTAAAGCAGGTGATAAGACCCAACAATATTATCTGGACTTGGTCAACTATTGTTTTACTCACAGTTATATTCCTCCTGATTGGAAGGTTCAAGTCGTCATCCCTATTTTAAAACACGGTAAGGATCCCAGCGATCATAGTTCTTACAGGCCGATAGCTTTATCGTCCATACTAATTAAACTGCTAGAACATTTGATTAAAAACCGACTAGAATGGTTTGTAGAAAGTAGGAGACTGCTCCCGCCGACTCAGTTCGGCTTCAGGAAAGGCCTGGGTGCTACAGATAGTGTGGCTTCCCTCACATCAGTGATCCGACTGACCCTCAGCAGGAATGAGTCGGTGGTAGCCGTTTTTTGAGACATTTCAGCTGCCTATGATTCTGTTCTCCTACCACTTCTCAGGCAAAAAATGCAAAAGCTGAGAATCCCGGCTAGGATTTGTCAAATCATAACCAGCATATTTTCAGATCGTAGCATTATACTCAGGATTTCTGGGGAGAACTCTGAGCCGAGGTCGGTTTGGAGAGGTCTGCCTCAGGGATCCGTGCTTAGTCCCATCTTATATAATATTTATACTTCTGATCTTCCCTTTTGTCTTAATTTTAATTGTAACGTCCTTCAGTATGCTGACGATATTGCATTATTGGTCTGTGACAAATCCATCCAGGATGCCGCCCATTCTATTAATATATCTCTGTCCTCCTTAAACCATTGGCTTTTAGGTCACGGGTTATCTTTAAGTGCTCCAAAAAGTTTAGCGGTTATTTTCAGTCGCAAACGCCTTATCCCCCAAGTAGGCATTAATATTGACGGCCAAGCTATCCCAATCGAGAATAAGGCCAGGTTCCTGGGGGTTACCTTAGACTCCAAATTGACGGGGGTTGACCACATTGCTCATACAGTAAAAAAATGTGAGCGCTCAGTCTCGGTCCTTAAGGCATTGGCAGGTGTCTGGTGGGGTGCTCACCCTTTCACCTTGAAACTGGTCTACAATGCGCTGGTCAGAAGCGTTCTTGATTACTGCAGCTGTTTAATTGAGCCCTGCAACAAAGATGCCTTGCGTAGACTGGATTCTGTCCAGGCCAAATGTTTGAGGATCATTTCCGGTGCCATGAAATCCTCCCCCATAAACGCGCTCCAGGTTGAATGTGCAGAACCTCCTCTTCACCTTCGTAGACAATACTTAGCAGATCGCTTCTTATCAAAAGTTTTCTCCCTATCGTCTCATCCTTTACTCCCCATTCTAGAACAAATCTACCTTTCTCTTAACTCATCTTCCTATTGGAATAATAAAACTATTCCCTTGATGAATAGGTTCAAAGAGGTTAAACTCCTCTCCTCACCTGTTTGTCAATACCCCACTCTCCCGGTCTTTTCTTCCGCATATGAGGTAATTCATTTTAGGCCAAAAGGTGTTTTGGGACTTGGTATCTCCAAAAATTCCCGGGACGCGAAAGGCGACTTTGATCGCGCCATTAAAAGGTACTGGGAAGGTTGGAATTTGTTTTACACAGACGCATCGAAATTGTCTTCAACAGGGTGTACAGGGATTTCTATATATTTCCAAAATTCCAAAATTGCCCTTTTATTCCAATGCCCTCCTGAGACCTCAGTATTTACAGGGGAATGTATCGGTATCTTAGAAGCCGTAAACTTTATTTTAGCCCATAATATTAAAAACTCTGTCATTTTCTCAGATTCTCGCAGTAGTATTCAGGCTCTAGCTCAAAATCAACTTAAATCCAAACTTCACAGCAAAGTCATCTTTGATACCTTAAAATTACTACTTACTTGTTCTACCAATGGTTTAAACGTTGAATTAGCTTGGGTTCCGAGCCACTCGGGTATAGGCGGTAATGAGTGTGCAGACTCACTGGCAAAATTTGCTACATCCAACCCGGTCGATCGGAAGCACTACGTGATCCATAGCTACGACTTACGGTCTGACACCAAACATAGGCTTTACAACTCGTGGTCAGCAGTGTGGCAGGTAAGTTCGAAACTAAAGGGAGCGCACTACGCCAGTATTCAACCAACCATCCAGCGGAAACCTTGGTTTTTTAAATGTCCGAAATTGTCCAGAAGAACTGTTGCAACCTTGTGTAGACTGAGACTGGGTCACTGCTGCAGCCCAGTATTTCTGTACAAGATTCGTGTTCGTGACAGTTCCCTGTGCGAATGCGGTCTTGATGATGGTAATCTGGATCACTTATTCTTCTCTTGTCCTTTAAATTCCCAATCTCTTGACTTATACCACCAGCTTTCCAAAATTAAAATCCCTCTTCCTATTAACTTCCATTCCCTGTTGACCCACTTTTCTCCAAAATTAATCCACCTCTTGTCAACTTTTATAAATTTAAATAAGGTCAAATTGTAGTTTGGTGTGTAGTAATAATAACTTTGTAAATATATATATTGTGTTGTCCTTTGTAAATTTATATGTTAGTACTCATATTGTATAGATAGTTATACTGTTGTTATATTATTATTTATTATAGTTACACCTGTGTTGTCCTATTACATATATTAGAAAACTACCACGAAGTGCGAAGTCCGACAGCTCGTCTGTCTCCACATGACATTGGCAGAATAGTCGATATCGGCTCAGTTGCCAAAATGGAAAAAAAAAAAAAAAAAAAAAGCCTGTGCATACTTTCTATGCACTGTTTTGCACTTTCTTTTATATCAGGGTTGTGGTGCCACACATTAATTAGTTTTTCGATGAGTCTCACCTCGGTGGTTATCTACTCCTTGGTTATTTCTGCCTCGGTGATCTCCCCTTGGGGGAGGCCTATGTCCAGCAGTGGACGTCTTTCGGCTGAAATGATGATCTCCCATAGCTTTTCTATGGGGTTCATGACAGGAGAATTGCCCGGTCAAGGTAGAACTGGGATGTTGTGGCCTGCCAGGAACTTGGTTACGCTCCTGGCTTTATGGCACGGTGCTGAATTATGCGTAAACACAAATTCTTCACCATCTGAAAACCACTCAAGTGTCGGCAATAAGCGATTTTGGTTCTCTGGACGATGTAAAGGCGCCCAACTCCTTTGGCGCTTATAACTAAACACACCTTTTTTTTTTTTAATAATTATAAACTAGCGCTTGACCGTAATCCCGCCTGATGGTAAGCAGTGATGCGATCGTTGATGGTAAAGCACGCTAGTTTACTAAGAGCCTATTCACTCAGAAAAACTGAGCGAATAGGAAGTAAGACGGCAGATGAGCGAGGTGATGCAATGTTAAACCCAACAACACGACCAACGATGCTGCACCAAAGGGAGATTGATCTGAAGACCCTACACGACCAAACTCCCAACACAACAACATTAGGCGCATCGTACCCGGCACACATCGCAACATAACTGCTCGGACCCGTCCTCCGTACGGCTTCACCAGACATCATGCCGGAACACGACAAATCGCTTGGCGGCAACCATTAACTAAACAGGGTGTTTTATCCCCTCCAAAATGCAGTCAGGGTGGTATTTTTCACCTGGGCGTCGTCTGACAAAGCTGCTCTTGTCGGCTAAAAATTCAAATTCGATTCATCTGAGAAACACACCTGTAAACGATTAATAGTTGCTTACATTTTTGGATTTGGTGTTTTAAACTGAAGAAAATATCAATATTAATACAATCTGACTTTACTCCAGTCCACAACAGTCTTATGACGGTGTTCACGAGCCCAGGCAAGACGTTTGTTATTGCCTGTTAGCCTTGGTTTTTGGCAGGACGATGTCCTGTCAGTCTTATTGGCTGATCCAGGTCTAAATTTTTTTTTTTTGTTAGCTGGCAACTTACAAACACCAGCAATATCTGCTATCTGCCTGCTTCAGAATGACTGGTGTGTAGTAGCAGTGTTTTAATTTCGCTTTTTTTTTTGGGGTCAAATCACAACCTCTACCCATGCTGAAACCTAAATAAAAAACAAAACATGTTATTATTGCAATAATAGGCACTTAAAATAAATTCCATAAACATACAATAATAATACTTACATTTATAATTAATTTTAGTCACTAAATACCAAAATAACTTTCTTTAAAATATTAAAACTTGTCTTTCACTAAAACACGTCTTCAGTAAACAGCAACACCCACTTAACTAAAACATTTGTGGAATATAATCTTACCATCTAATATCTTAACACCACTTATAAAATAAGTTATAAATAACAGCCAAAATGAAACAAAATATTCCTGCATCACTAACACCACTTAAAACTGCAGTCAAGTGCATCCAAAGTGAGAAATTGATAAAAAACATAAATGTCCATAATAATTTGGCAACCCTATTTTAATAATATTAACATAATGTAATGAATGGACTGCAATAATTTATTATATTATTATTTGTAAATTTTTTATACTAGCTAACACGGAGGATCTTAGTTCTGCAATAATTTTAACATAAAACAAAAATGCTTAAAAAATCAAATTATTAGCTCTCACAGCAATGAAATAACAGTATGTTTCTAAGTATGTATCAATTCTGTAACCTAGAATAACTCTACCCATTGGTGAAGAGTGGTGAGATTTACGCATTAATTTACTTTACTCTATTGAAATAATTATTTATAAACACATAAAAGGAGAAAATCATTTGGAACTTGATCACACTACAAAAAAATGTGTCAATAACAGAAAAAGTCAATATTGATTTATTGTACAGAGGACAGCACATCAAGCTACTACGATCTCTCAGATTTCTTTATTCAATATTCAAATTAATCAATAAAAAATTAAGGTTCTAAATTCAGTTTTGGATAGCTTGACCTGCTGTCGTCCGTACTTATATTAAACACTTACATTGACTTTCTTTATTAGTAGTATCTTCAGCATTATCCGTATCACTGCCATCTTCAGCTTCAGAGTCACTGTTTTCTGAATCCCTCTCCTCTATCACTGCTGTCGGCTCCTTTTTTATTTCCTGATTTACTTTCTTTTGTTTTTCTATAAAACATATATTAAACAAAGTTTCTATACCGTTCTTTTTACATAGCTACGCAATAATATGTAGACATTTAAAATAATAACATAACGTATAACTTATTTTAATTACCATAAATTATATTTATTTAAATCCTTATTTTATAATTTTCTACAATGAAATTTTAAATTATCTTAATTTTTAGTAGCCCAAACGGCTATGGATTTAAAGGCGCGGGCCCACGGCACACGGTGAGGCTACGCACGTGCGACAGCAATCCATGGAAATAGCCTTCACTGCGGGAGGTGGCATAGCGAAGCATAACACTCGTGAGTAGCCTCTCCATGTACACAACATGCACCGCGGTAGGTCTGCGCCTTTAATTGAATGATATACATACTTTCGGGAACTGCCTCATTGTTTTCATCACATGATCTTTTTGAGACTTCTTTTGCAGTTTCTGTGAAAGTGCAAAAGGAAATTGTAATATTCTGTGATAAGACTTTATTTCATTAAAATAAAAACAGCCATCGATAATATTGTTGATCAACAATTGATAATATTGTTGAAAAAGAAAATAAAAGGCATTACGAGTATGTTACGAGTATGTCCCAGAGGCATATTATGTTACCTGCATATTCCTCTGAAACTCCGTTACACTTCTGATTGTAGATCTTAACCTTCTTCTTTTCTCGCTTTTTTATTTTCCTCATGAGGATTTTCTCAGGGTTAGGCATATTGAATTTATTCAAAGAGTATAATAATAATTTTGAACTTATTTATTCCAACAACACTGAGTAATCCTAATCAGTAATTAGGTACTAATCAAAAAGATTTAATATATATATAAACTATATTATAGGTTAAGTTAAAGAAAAGAAATGTCATAGAATTTTTTTTTTTAATTAGGCATCTCGTCAGTGTTGCCGACAGTAATTTGCTAAAATCCCCAAACGCATTGTCGAAATTCCCCACGTTTGGGGAAAGAAAAATGATAATTCCCCACATATTCCCCACAGAAATAAAACAACCAAAAATGTAGGTAAAGTTCGGTCTCTGTGACAATGCATTTCTGACGTATGTCAGATATCACTAGTGTCACATTCACTGTAAAGTTCTTTTTAATATCTATATTTTGAAAAAAGGGCGGGAAACTTTGAGTCGAGCGGACGCGGTTTTTCCTAGCAATTTAATTTTTTTTCATATTTTATGAGAAGGATTGGTTTATAATTGTATTTATTTGTAGTTTTTGTTGTATATATTTATAATATTCATAGTTCCAGTTATTTGGTAAGTGTTAGTTCGTAAGTTAATTACATATATTAAAAATCATGGGCGATCCGCCCGAAGATCCCGGTGGGACAAAAACATCAATTGATGTTTTAATTGATGTCCTGGAGTCGTCAATGGACACGGACTGCTCTTTGACGAATAGTAATAGTAAATTAAAGCGTAAGCGAGCAGTCAAATCGTTATGTGGTACATGCCACATGAAAAAAAGGCGGCAAGGATCTAGGCGAGAAAGTCCTGGTGATTGCCAATGTTTAAAAGAATGTGAACCTGCTAAGCCTAACAACGATCACAATATACACAATGAAAACAATAAAATAGCTCATGGTAGTAGTGTACAGAGGGAAAATGATACAGTCAAAAAGCCAATTGGGCGTGCGTTGTTTCAGCGTTCAGATGTCGCCCCTTTTACTGTCCATGTACAAAGGATTACTCAAAATGCAAACAGTAGTGATATTCTACATCCCATCACCTTTGGCAGGTTCTTAAAAAGAAATAATGTAAATGGTATAGCTAATGGCTCACTTAAGCGCATAGGTCGTAACCGTATAACGTTATCGTTTACTAATTATAGCGATGCAAATACGTTTTTAAATAACAAAAATCTGTGTAATGAACATTACAAGGCATTCATTCCAACCTTTAGCATCACACGATTAGGTGTAGTAAGAGGCATACCTATAGAATGGTCTGAGGAAGAAGTATTGGAGAACATCACATTGCCAGTAGGTTGTGGTCCAATAATAAAAACAAGACGAATTAAAAAGAAAGTTTTTATTGATAATACAAAACACTTTCAAAATACAGACATACTGGTATTAACTTTTGATGGTCAGGTGTTACCGACTCGTGTGTACATGTGTTACAACACAGTACCAGTTAAATTATATATTTACCCAACGGTGCAATGTTACAATTGCTGCAGATTCGGTCACGTCAAGGTGCAATGTCGTTCAACACCGCGTTGTTATAAGTGTGGTCAGGGTCATTCTGGCGATTCTTGTGATGTTGAGGAGGAGGACTTTTTCTGCTGCCTCTGCAAGGGATCTCATCAAGCCACTAGCAAAAAATGTCTGGAACTTAGTCGGCAAAAAGCCATTAAAGAGACAATGAGTAAAAGTTGCATTTCATACATGGAAGCAATGAAACAACACCCTCCAGTTTCAAAAGTATCATATGCAGAAGCACTGTTGTCCTCAACCCATTCAACTACAAATAGCTCTGGAGGTTCTACTAATAATATACCAACGAAAATTACACATACAAGTAAAACAGACTCATATAAAAAAACAATATTTTTAAAACCTAAATCTCCTCCTAAACATACTAAAAGTCACGATCAACTTGCCCATAGGGAGATAATTCGAAACCCAACAATAGAAAAATCACAACCGGTTTTTAATAATGTAGACAAAAATGATAATGCTATTTCAGAGACCATAAAGTTACTTATTAGTCTATTAAATCAAAATATTAAAACACTACCGTCCAACGTTGCTGTAATTGTAAACACTTTACAAAATTTAACTAATTATGGATCAGAAATCCAAAGTAATTCAGTGGAATTGTCGCAGTGTGATTAATAAAAAACATGAGCTTGTATATATTGTAAATAAATATAACCCTTTTATTATCTGTCTTCAAGAGACCTGGTTAAAGCAGGAGTTTAACTTTAAATTCCCTGGTTTTTCCTGCATAAGGTCTGATAGACCTGATGGGTATGGCGGTTCAGCTATACTCATTAGGCACTCTCTTCCTTATTCTTCTCTTCCCCTTCCTTCTCTTTGTAATAATATATCTGTATCTGCTATTGTAGTAAATAAAATTTGTTATGTATCTATATATTTTTCTCGGCCCAGCATGGAAATTTTCACTGAAATTGATCATTTATTTAGTATTTTACCTAAACCATTTATATGTTTAGGGGATTTTAATTCTCATCATCAAACCTGGGGCTGCTCTTCATCTTCATACTATGGAGAACAATTATTAGAAATAATTGACAATCATAATTTATGTATTTTAAATAATGGTTTGCCAACCCGTCTTACAAGAGAGGCTGTAAGTGCTCCAGACCTTTCTCTATGTACACCTGACCTTGCTTCTTCCTTATCTTGGTCCCCTCTTGATAGCACTTATGGTAGTGATCACTATCCTTTGATGATCACCTTTCCCTTCAGGACACCTAAAAAAACATTAAAAACACCTCGTATAAAACATACACTATATAAGGCTGATTGGCATCAGTATAGGTTAAAGGTGGAACAAAAGATATCTGAGCTTCCTGTGATATCACACTTAAATGTATCTGCCTGTGCTGATACACTGGCTAAATTGCTGATTAAAGTAGCTGATGAGACATTTCCAACTAAATGCAATAGGCCTTGTCAGATTCCTTCTCCCCCTTGGTGGGACAGGGAATGTACCATTGCTGTCAAGCAGAGAAAGGAAGCCGAAACACAATATCGTAATTCAATGAATGATGAAAATTTTGATTCTTATTTGAAAATAGCCAGCTGTACTAAAGAATTACTTAAAAGAAAGAAATTTGAAGGGTGGCATCGCTTTTGTACATCACTTTCACCAAATGTTAACTCTTCCACTGTTTGGCAAAATATAAGACGATTTAGATCTGCTTTTACTGAAAACCAACAAAACTCGATTCCTTTAGAACTTGCAGAGAGAGTAATAGATCGCCTGGCTCCTCCATACGTCCCAGAATGGCTGGAATGTCCCCAGTACACAAATATGTTACCATTGATTTATAATGAAAATGATAATCCGGATCACAATTCACTTTTTACATTAAATGAATTGAAAGGTGTTCTTTCTGACATTCGGGATACTGCGCCTGGGGAAGACGGTATAACGTACTCGTTTTTAACACATCTTGGTGGAGAAAGTCTTCAATATTACCTATCCCTAATAAATACTGTTATGGTTTCTGGGAAAATTCCGGTGTCGTGGAGAACACAAACCCTCATTTTATTGTTGAAACCACAAAAATCAAGTTCTGATCCATTATCATATCGACCAATAGCACTAGCATCAGTATTAGCAAAAATAGCCGAACATTTAGTAAAAAATAGGTTAGAATGGTATATCGAACACAATAACATTTTTTCTAACACTCAATTTGGGTTTAGAAAAGGTAAATGTACACTTGACAGTTTAGGGATCTTTACCACAGATATAAGATTGGCGTTTTCTAGAAACGATTTTGTAGTTGCTTCGTTTCTAGATATCACTGCCGCGTATGACAATGTCAATATCACAATATTAAATGAAAAATTACGTATCTTAAACGTCCCTGGCCTTCTTTCTAACTTTATCATCAACATTTTATCTGAAAGATTTATCAAATATTCTGCAGACCCACATAATAATGAAGTTATTTGTAGAACTGTCTGGAAAGGTCTGCCTCAAGGTTCTGTGTTGAGTCCTATTTTATATAATATTTATACCTTTGACCTGGAGCCTGCTGTTAATAAACATGTCAATGTGCTGCAGTATGCAGATGACCTTCTTTTATACGCTTCAGGACCTTCTATAGAAGAAATTAGTAATTCGATGTCTTTAGGATTGACTCATTTAAAGCTGTGGTTGGATGGTAATGGTTTGGAATTATCGGCGTCTAAAAGCACAGTAGTTTTATTTACCAGAAAACGCGTGGTACCTGAAGTAAATCTTGTGTATAATGGTGTGCGTTTAGAAGTAAAAGATCAGGTGAAGTTCTTGGGTGTAATACTAGATTCCAAAATGACGGGAATTCCTCATTGTGACTATGTGCACATGAGATGTGAACGGAATTTGAATATTCTAAAATGTCTTTCTGGAGTTTGGTGGGGGTCACATCCAGTCACGATGAGGCTCCTTTATAATACAATAATAAGAAGTGTTTTAGATTACGGTAGTTTTTTATTGCACCCAGGCAATTCAGTAGCTTTTAAAAAATTAGACGGAATTCAATCCAAAGCATTGCGTTTAATTACTGGATGTATGAAGTCAAGCCCTACAACTTGTTTACAAGTTGAATGTTGTGATCCCCCTCTGCATTTACGGCGGCAGTATTTATGTGATAGATTCTTTGTCAAGAATTTGGAAATTAAAAATAACATCTTAATTAACAAAATTGCATTACTTGCAGCAGAAGTAGAGTCCTCAAGATACTGGGCTCGAAAAAATACACCTCTATTAGTAAATAGTCTGGTGATGTTTAATTCCATAAAAGCTAAAACTCATCAATCTAATACTCTTCCTCTTTATCAATATGATTACAGTATTCATATTTTTAGTCCGCGGGTGGAATGTGACTTAGGTTTATGCAAACAGGGTAATAACCAAAATGTTGAATTTAATAGGCTTATTAATCTTAACTGGGAAAATTACCACTATATTTATACAGACTCGTCCAAAAAATCTATTAATAGTTGTGTTGGTGTAGGAGTGTATCACTCACAGTACAAAATTCATCAAAAAGTTAAGCTTCCACCTGAATCATCTGTATATACAGGAGAATGTTATGGATTATTTAAAGCCATTGAATATGTTCTTCTTGTGGGCTTGTCAAGGGTGGTGGTATTTAGTGATTCTCTCAGCTCCTTGCAGGCAGTATCACGTTTTCCTTTTAAATCCCACAAACAACATCCTATAGTTTTCAAAGTTAAAAATCTCTTATTTCAGTGCTTTTTGAAAGGATTTCGTGTTGTTTTAGCCTGGATTCCGAGTCATGTTGGCATATTGGGCAATGAAAGAGTAGACCGGTTAGCAAATGAAGCAATTTGTGATGGTGATGTGTTTCCCTTTGTAAATTACTGCCATGACTTAATTAACATGCCCAAAAGAATTCTATATGAATGTTGGGATCGAGTGTGGATGGATAGTTGCCAGCAAAAGGGGAAATACTATAGGTTTGTGCAGGATCATATCTCACATAAACCTTGGTTTTCCAGGTTAAACTTTGATAAAAAGTCAACATCGATTTTATGCCGATTACGTTTAGGTCATGTGTCGACTCCAGCTCATCTGAACAAAATTAACATTTTAACAGATCCATCATGTCCTTGTGGAGAGTACGGTGACAGTAACCATATTTTCTTTTCTTGTACTTTGTATGATAGAACACAGTTCATTTCGAACCTGATATCCTTATCTATTCCATTTCCTACTTCTATTACTTGTTTGTTAAGTTTATGTAGTCTAGATGTATATAAGTTATTAATTCAGTTTGTACATATTAATAATTTAAGACTTTAAATTATTCTTGAACTTTCCTATGTACCTACCAATCCTTTCATCCTAAATTCCCGATCCCGTAATCTTGTACATTGTTGTTTGTTTCCCTAACTTTGATAATTGGCTAAAGACATTGGTCATAGCCATAAAGAAGAAAAAAAAAAAAAAATATCTATATTTTCTAATTATATTTTTCGTTACGTTGAAGAGCAAATACCATCGGCAAATACAAATACATGCATCCAAAGTTACATTGTTTATTGAATCAACCAGTCAGAAATGCATTTTCTCGGCGGCCGTTCTTTTAAGTTTATTTTTTATTTATTAAAACATGACAAAAATTAAAAAAAAACTACACATTTTTTTCGCGGCAAACTTTTTTGTGCAACATTTTAGAACTCGGATTAAATTTTAAACTGCCCCCTTCTCTCTTTATTCCCTCTCGAGTAGCCATCAAAGCTACCACTGTGTCGGTGTTAAGTTTGTTTCTATTTTCTGTCTTTAGATTTTTTAAAACACTAAACTTGCGCTCTACAGATGCGTTAGAGAACGGTAATACAAGCAGTAGACTTATTACGTATTTTATATTTGTAAATATGTATTGACCGGCACTATTTTTTAATTTAAATACTTTGCTCCATCAAGACTAGCATAAATTTGATGTTAAATATCACGTTTTTGTGTTCATACTTAAAATCCCCGCATTTTCCCCGAATTGAAGCTCTCCCCACACATTCCCCAATCAGCTTTGCTTTCCCCGCAGTTTGGGGAATTCCCCACAGATCGGCAACACTGCATCTCGTAGTTGACAGTTGACCTTGAGATGTCGTGACCAGTGTTGCCAATTTAGCAAATTTTATGCTAGATTTGGCATATTTTTATGTTGTTTAGCATTTTTATAAGTTATTTAGCAAATAGCATATTTTTTGGCATATAAAATAATTATGAAAATTATGAATAACAAGTTTACTTTCCTTTTTTAAGTCCAAATACTTCAAAAATATATATAAAATATACTGTAATTATCATTTGTTTTTTATTGTTGATGTACTTCTTTATAGTTGGATAGGGCATCACCAACGAAGACAGACGGTCCAAGAAGGCTCATTTCTATCTGGAAGCTGAGGCCGAGAGACGCCTATGGATTTGTAGTTCGGGATTCCAACAACTGAAGCGCTGGCGTCGAAATTACTTAGTCGATAACGATATTTTAATGCAGGCTTCCGACCGAGAGATGGCGCAAGCTTGTCCTCATAGTGGAAAATATAATTAATTAATTTTTATTAGGCATCGTAACTAGTAGAAAACAGCTTCTAACGAGACGTCTAACAAATATAAACGGTCTGTATCCCGTCTGTATTCGTTGGACGCCTTGTCAAAATATATTTTTTAGTGATTTGAAGTTTAGTGAGATGAAGACGAAGATATTAACATTTTATTTAGTAACATAGTCGATTAAAACGTAGAATAAATCAAAATTTTGTTGATTAATAAACATTTAAAATTAAATGACGTTGTATTTGACATTGAAAAATGTTAGCTTATTTTCTGGCAATATTATAAAGCAATTAGCATAATTTTGGCAAAATTTTAACATCAGTTTAGCAAGTTTTAGATTCACCTTGTTGGCAACACTGGTCGTGACAAGGGGGGAAAGGAATGAGCAGGGGGGGCACACTTAGTACTTTATGAATTTCTACAGTCGACAGCGACATCTAAACAAAAGTGTGTGAACAACTGGGCAGCCATCTTATTGACCTATAAAGGTCTTGGTTACCAGGTCGTAAAATTTCAAAAAAAAAAAAAAGCAGCCATCTTATACCAACTCATATTTTTTAATTTCAATTTTCAAGCCAGGGGGGAGACAGTTCCCTTGAACGAACGTGTAGCAAAGAAAGTTGCGCCATCTACACTTCCCGGCCTAAAACCATATCATAGATGTCTCTGTAAACAATTTGAAAAATAGATATTTTGAATTTTTATGAAAAAATACGATAAATTTTTAATAATTAGAAGGAGATCATTTAAATTACCAATTTCAATTAAAATTCCTTTTTAAAAATCCTTGTTCTGGCAACCTTATCAGATCATTTTGTTAATTGGTAACAGGAACCTAACATGGTTCACAAGTAGGGTTACCAACAATTTTCACAAAAAAACGTATAAAGTGGTTTGGATAGGAAAAAAATAAAGTATTAGGTAGAAAAAAGTATTTTTAAAATTGTATGTTTTTATTACATTAAAAACGTATTTTTGTGTGCTTTTAGCACATGCCAACAATTTTTTGTCAACTTTAAAGGTTACAAAGCTTGCTTGACAATTAACATTTAAAGGAGAACGGCCACGACCCACAAGATACATAAAAGGATACATAAAATAATTAGAATATTATATTACACAACAACTCTCGCTTGCATTGTCTAGCGACACTATCTTGCTAGCTCACTCACATCCACTTATCTAATCACTTGCTTATTTTATTGTTATGGCCTGACTTACCTAATACAATAATCATAATAAATAATGTGAATTGGGTATTGATAAGTTTACTAAAAAAACATTGTTTGCCTCAAGCGCCAGCTAAGCAACTACTATAGGCAAATAAAATATGTTAGCCACTGAATTTAGCTATGATCACTTAATCAGAAGCTTTGTTTACTAAATCAGATCTAAAATCTGAAATATAAAACTTTTGTGCCGAGCCTGGGTTTTTTGGCCATTCTCCTTTAAATAAATAACCAACTCGTTTTGGATTAAATTTATTGATACTCTATTTTTCTCTTCTCGCCACTTTAGATTTATTAAAAAAAACTCTTTGCTAAAATCGTAGGAACACAGAGAGTAGGTAAGAAATATTTTGTTCATTTCAAATTATTTCCATTATCCGTTTTAAACATTTCGTTCAGCAATTACAAATCGTTAAGTACCCATAATGAGTATTTTGTTTTACGCATCACAGTAAAGGTTAAAAATAAAGTATTTTCGCATACTTTATTTGTAAAAAAGTAGAATTACCAAAAATAAAGTAGAATGTATGGTTATGTGGTTGGCAACCTTATTCACAAGATGGCCACTTTTTCATTTTTAATTGTCTTAGCGTAAAAAAATTTGATTCTACAAGACCCGATGCCCATTAACAAGTTATTTTGTTTAATTTTCTTATTGTAATGTTTTGCAAATGTTATTGTAATGTAATGCAAAGCATAACAACAAGAAAATTAAACATAATAACTTGTTATTGGGAATGGAACTATGCTTATGAATACTTATATAGCTAAGTATACGTATGTATAGCATACATATAACTCGGCCAAGAATTCTAGATGGCGCTTCAAAATTGCTTGCATAAAAACGTCTCGAGAGGGCTCTCTTTTTCCCTAGTATTATTATACTCTTTGTTTCAAGCTATGGAAGCAAGATGGCGGATAGAGAATCAAACAATTTTATTTTATTTATACTCGTGTTGAATGAATATATGAAATATTGATATGATGTACGCACGTGTTATTGGCAAAATCGTGGTGTCTCTTCCACAAAGGCCATTGATCAAGACTTGAAGTTGAAGTTCAATTTTCATGATTTGTTGTCATGTTTCAACTCCCAAGAAAATATTGTATTTTTGACTATGATGCTTTAGGTAAGTGTTTATTACTGTACCCTACCGTATTATCTATATAAGTAAAAAGGTTTTTATGTTCTATAATATGTTTTTTTTTTTGCCCAAATTCTGATAAGTAATTATTCACAAATTTCATTCCAATTTCAGTTGCACACGGTGTACCCATTCTCCGACTCCCCAACCCTGAAAAGGACCCTGATTAGTTCGCTACTTTGATAGCCGCTGTTGGCAGCCAAGTTAGAGAAAGTGATCATATGAAGATTTATAAGAATATGTTCAAAAGAATATGTGATCACCATTTTGATCAATCAAGACAGCTGGAGGTCGTCTTATTTGTTCAGGAGCACCAACAGTTAATAAGAATCGTAAGTAGAATTAAGTTAGCTCAATATTTGTGTGAACACAACATTTATTACCATACCAAATTGTTCCAATTCATATTTACAATCATTTGTGGGGTGACTTTTCAAAAGGACTTATTTCTGTGTGAACTCTAAAGAGAAATAGCCCCTTATGACTTTGTGAAAGGGCTTATTTCTGTATGAATTCTGCAAAAGAAATGCAGTCCTTCCGAAGAGTCTCTCCTCAATTGGATTTTGCTAATCAGTAACTTAAAAGTACCTACTCTGAAAATTGTGGAAGAAGCAGAAGTGTGTGTCTGACTTTTACTGACTAAAACCCACCCATGTTCCTTAACTTGCCTGTGTGACGGCCAGGGCCACGGTTTCTTTTTTAAACAACCCGCAACGCTGACCCAGGAGGCATTGATCTTCGTGGACCCCGTCACAATGTGAACTGGTAATAACCTTGCATTGTATGTTACAGGTATTCAACAAATAATCAGTACCTTTGTGGAGACAGACCATAAATACTAATTTCCAAACTGTTAATTTCTGACACTTTCGGCTAATTTGTAATATTATTTCTGTGTACTTCATAATTAACGTAATGTTTTATATAACGATTTTATGTTTACATACTATCAGCTGTGAAGTTTTCACTCATAAAATAAATAAATTACTGAATACTTTGTTTTAATCATCTGAAAACCCAGACCTATAATATACATTACATAGCTACGTACGCATAGATACGTAGCTATAACATACATAGCTACGTATGCATAGGTACGTAGCTATAATATACATATCTACATACGTATAGCTATGTACCTGTATCATTCAGCTACATACGTATAGCTACGCACCTACATTCACTAGTAGTTGTTCACCTACTAAACTGAAGACGGCAGCACTTTCCATACATGCATATTTTACCGCAGAGTTGGCACTCTTTAATTATATACTTACTATACTCTTTGGGAATGAGGAATGAAGCAGCGTCAGATCATCTGACTGACGCTGCTTCATTCCTGCCCCCCACCCTGTCACGACCACAGAGTACATTTTTCACAGAGTGCCACGACTAAATTTATGTTTGATATTGAAAGTATTGAAACATATATTTAGTTTCGTCCAGTCCGCAATAGATGTCTCTGTATTGTACTGTATTCCTTTAGAACGTCGGGATATTTGACTGCTTTGTAAACAGTGATCTATTCATGGTAAATTGTCCTATAACTCTTTAATTACTAAAGGAACATCATTGGTACTTGGCAATATGTTGCAGACACTTACAAGGTTTGTATAAACGTGAAAATCTATACCCCAACGTGCATACTTTAAGAACTAAGATCTAATAAGTGTATTTTACGTTTATATTTTTATCTTTTAAGCCCTATGTTTTTTCTGAATCTGTTTTTTAAACAAATATAAACAAATTCAAAACAACGTATGTAAAAATCTACAGCTCTCTATGTAAGCGCTTTATATGAAAATTAGCTAATGGCCAAACGTTCGCGTAGCGGAAACTTGAGTTTCTCCGAAGTTTATGCATGCACTAATTTTATTCATAAATTCACAATTACACACAAATATACACAAATTTTTGGACACATCTCTTTTCTTCTAAAGTCTACGGACTAAAAAAAGTTCCGCCAGGACAACGTTCGCCCAGCGGTATCAGTTCTTGGTGAATTTATCCCCAATGGCTGCATGCACATTTTGACGTGATAACGTCTATTAAATCGGTATGCTGGGAGTCATTCGCGAAAACTGCGTAACGGCCGAATCTGACGCTACACGGAGTCTACGCCTACTAAAACTAACCTTAGCCTTGTAGCTTTAGAGTGCAATATTATTTACCTAAAAGCACGGTTGTAAACAATTAGTAGCAGTTTTTCGCATACATGATTATAGCATTGATAGCCGAGTGGTGAAACGCTCGGATCTCTTTGGCTCGGATTAATATTGACTCACTCAAGAGGTGCCGCGGATCGATTCCTGACGGCAACGGACGTATTTTATCCTTTTTAATTTTTTTTGTTTATTTTTTTTTTGTTTTTTTTTTGTTTGTTTTTTTTTTGTTTTCCCTTCATTTCATACTTTTCGTACCATCGACCTAGCCTCAATAAGATCACCGACGTAACAAACAATTAAACTTCGCTATATGTTACTTTCTAATGCATATACAATATTAATTTTATTGTAACTATAAACTTCTGTATGAAGATGAATGAATGTATGTTCATATGTATGTGCAATCATATGCTTATTGTATTTAGTGTGCAAGTGCACATTACTCATAATAATTAATTTATGTATAACTTCAGAAGCAGAAAATTTAAACAAACTATTAAATAAAAATATAAATGTTATTCATTACTTTATTTTAAATAATTTCATTGCACCCAGAAAAAATTACCATGTAATAGAGGTTATCACGTTCAAATATCGGCAGTAGACGGAGTTCTACAGACAGCCATTTTTTTTTTTTTTACCATACACAATTATACGACGTCATACACTAAATATCTGCATAATTAAAATCTTTAAATTCAATAACATTCCGCTGCGCGAACGCACACACCTAGTGGGGATATCGTAGTTTCGAATCCGGAGATTCTTTTAGAAGTTGAAAACTTGTATGGTCAACTGTACGCAGCGCGTGCATAACAGCCTGATCCTCAAAATGAGGATTTCAGAGCCACTCTAACCCGCCACTTCACGGAAAACTTGCAAGAAGTCATTCAAAACGAAATCGAGGTACCTCTTAAACATCTTAAAATGAAAAAGCCCCTGGTGAGGAAGGGATTACAAGCTTCTGAAAGCGGGAGGACGTCCTGTGCTGAAGAAGCTTCGGGAGCTCTTCAATTCTGTCCTACTCTTTGAGAGAACTTCAGAAGCTTGGCGAAGGAGCGTGCTCGTTCTATTCTTTAAGAATGGTGAAAAGACCTTTCTGAAGAACAACACACCCATTTCGCTCCTTAGCCACGTATATAAGCCGTTCTTAAGAGTCATCACGGACCATCTAGCTCGAAGACTCGACGAGTATCACTCACCGGAACAGACCGGGTTTCGAGGAAGATATAGCACCATAGATCACATTCACACTAACGGACTGTAGCGGTACCTACAAACGCCACATGGAACAACGCGTCATACTGACGTTACACGAATTCTACATCTCGCAATCAGAGTTTACCGAGCTACTAACATACATATAACTTCCCAATTTCAAGCATTGGGCAAGTGCCCGCCAGACCTAACACCCGTCTGTCCGGAGGATCCTCCGTTTTCTACGGAGGATGAGTGAACTTTACTTCCTGTTCCCCATGCCTCCACAGACGTAATATGATAGAATAAATTGAAATAATATTATTTATCCTCTGTCGTTTTCATAATTAAATAGAAAGAAAAATATTCACTGAAGTATTATAATTAATTTAGTGAACAAGGGAATCGAGGTCAATGACTGATGAAATGATAATGGGCACGCTACTCTACTACAGAATAAAACATAGTGTAGGTTCTGTTTATAAGATCATTTAATTAAATATGGACATAAAAATAAATTCGCTAATTATCAGTCAAATAATACGTGTAAGAGAGATCAATTTGATATCAAAATTGTGTCATGTTATAATACTAGTAAAAACACATTTCTACCACTAATTAATACCTTAAATTAGTATAATACATAAATAGACTAGAATATGACCACCACTAGTCTTGTAAAAAATTATAGCTAATTCTAGCTCACACTAGCTATTTTTCCTCTCAGCCTGTAGATTTTAGTTTTCTTAAGTTCATCTTAAAGTGCTCATGATAACAAATCATGAAAATATAAATTTAAAAAATTAAAACTTGGGACCATACATATGCTAATGGATATGCCTTATCTTTCTTTTGGAGTACCACAAACCTCATCTCTAAGGCATGTCCATTAGTATATGTCGATGCTTGGGACAAGATGGCTGCCAAGTAGTTCACTCGCCAGAGTTCAGATGTCGCTGTCGTCTATAGAAACTGATGACAGTGTAAAGTGTGCTCCCCTTGGGGCACTGCCAACTACCCACTTTGTAAGGATGGGTTTTTGAAACGGTGTTTCACTATCGACAATGTTTAGAAAACCTATTTATTCTTGATTAAAGCGAATAAAACTAAATATGGTTATTTAATCTAAAAGCAACTTTTACAGGCTTCCATACAAAAATCGGCATTCTCCTTTATTTTATATCATTATTACTGCTAAACTAGTAGTGGCGCTGAAGGCACGACAATCTAGAACTTGTATACAAGTGATTAGCGTTCAAAAGGTTAAGCACTAGTAGCACCCACTGCCTCCGTTTCTCTTTTGTGTAGGCCCATTACTGCCTAACTTTAATTCTACGGCTATGCTTTTAGGTGGCACCTTGAAACCAAAGGATTTGGATACCTTGGTTATATCTACAGTGTTGATGTTGAATATATTCTTGAGATGATGGGAGTTGTAAGCCCTCAAGTAACTATGTAACGCTTCTTTAGCCAATTGGTGCAGGAAATGGTTTCTTGATATTAGTTTTTCCAGCTGAAACATAGTGAATATTTATTTAATTACATAATAATTGTTTGCTGCACTAACTACCAAAGCATGCAGAAAGCCAACATGACTATGAGATAATGTTCTATTTTTTCAATTCCATATCTAGTTTCAACATCTGCGCCTCTTTTAATTTGCTAGTCTTGGGGTTAAGGTTCGCATATCTAAGATATAGAAGCGATCATTTGTTATTTGGTACAAAAGTATGCGTTTTTCTCAGAATACTATGCGAGAACTCCCTTTTTTGGCACGATACCGTGCTATGTACGTTATAACGGGTTATAAATATATGATTTTGCATATTTACTAACCGAATTTTGAATATCAAAAACCTTCTCCCAAGAGAATCCAAACTCGTTGAGCGGGATCTTGGCCTGTTTCAAGATTCTGAGGAAACCAAGTTCTTCAGGACGGAGGAACAGCAACGCATGTCCACTTGTATCGAGACCTCTGGCAGTTCTGCCTACACGTTGGATGTAGTCCTATATAACAAAATATGATTAATTTCTAGACTTCGAGTTACAGAAAACAGCGTAAATTCCCGATAGTGTTTTATGATCACGAATAAAATCCCAATATTCGGTAATAACCATTAGAGACTAATCATACTAATTTAGCTTTATTCAGCAGCATCCATTATTTCTATGAACAAAAGTGGAATAGAGCCGAATAACTGTGGTTAGTCAATTAATCAAAATTACACATAAATGCAACTATTATTTAAATCTTTAATATCATACATTTGGATCATCCGGCGGGTCATATTGCACAATCCAGTCAACTGCAGGTATGTCCAGACCTCGGGCCGCCACATTTGTGCATAACAGTATTCCCGACTCCGCGTTGCAGAATTGGAAGAAGGTCGTCGTACGTTTTGCTTGTTGTTGCTTACCCTG
This sequence comes from Sesamia inferens, assembly GCA_037179545.1. NCBI lineage: Eukaryota > Metazoa > Arthropoda > Insecta > Lepidoptera > Noctuidae > Sesamia > Sesamia inferens. Next base: position 18,495,476 of record CM073930.1, read on the forward strand.
GCGAATAAGAGAAGGATTTTAATATAACAGACATTTTAAAATAAGGAATATTAGGAAATGTCTTTTAAAATGCGTATGAGTTTATTTATTGTAAAATGTACTCGATGTGTAATCAGACCTATTTGAAGTATTTTCCGATATATAGGGTCTGATGATATCCTACTAAAAATATGCAGGTACTTACGTGTATTGACATGACAGGCAGATCAATATAGTTGAAGAGTTTGTGGTGGTACTCCACAGACATGCAGGTGGAGAAGAACACCATTATCTTTTTCTTTCTACCCCTCTTGAGGATTGTGAATAGTACCATCATACGCTTGTCTGAATCGCATTCAATAAATCTAAAAAAAAAAAGGGACCATTAACACTTAACATTATAATAGAGCAAGGAAAACGGAATGTTAAATAAATAGTGTAATAAGTATATCAGATTTATATTGATACTAGCTTTCCGCCCACGGCTTCGCCCGTGTGGAATTCGGTAATATCGCGGAATATATATATTCTTTATTGTACACCAATCACACATTCAACACAAAAATCATACAATGAGGGGCCTTATCGCTAATGCGATCTCTTCCAGACAACCAATGAATGGACAGATTCTCCCGAACAACAAATGGTACTGTCGTTGGTGCAAATATTATTATTACAATATACTAAGGTAGATTTTCGAGGATTAATTATCGTATTATTTAGCTTCTAAGTTTACATGTGCATACTCGTTTGCAATATGTATGTTACCTTGTTTTAAACGACACACAATATTTTTGTTTTCCCTAAGGAATATCAAATTTTTCCCAAATAAAAAGCACCTTATTATTTAATCCAGACTTCTAACTTTAGGTCTGCAAAATTTCAAAGCAATCGGTTCAGTAGTTCGTCGTGAAAACGGAACAAACAAACTCATTTTCCCATTTATAATATTATATTGAGGATTTGCTGATTAATATTTCACTGGTATTGTCAGTGTTGCATAAGCATAATTGCAATTTGCAATATTTTTCCTCTAATTAAAGTTAAATATAGAAAGTATTTATTTTTATATTTAATTTATCATCTAAATGGACTAATCATAACAGCATCAATATTTAATCCTAGAGTGCTTCCTAAGGTTTGGTGGTAAAATAATCATAAAATGTCTTGTGATTGCCAAATCACAAGACATTTTATGATTATTTTCCATAAAATGCAACATCAATCAACAATCAATATAACACCCCTGAGATATGTGGGTGTACTATAAATAATTCGACTTAATACATTGGGGCTTACAACTGTAATGTTATATTATGTAACAAATATAAATACCCTTGTCGTACAGAGTCGACAGTTGGCTTCTCACTGTGGTCATCCACTCCTAGACAAACAGGTTTGCGTGTGAAAGCAAGTGCCGCTAAATTCTCTGTTTTTTTAGTTTGAGTGGCACTGAACAAGGCTGTAATACGATATGCTGAAAGAAAGAGATATGATTTAAATTCACTGTCAAAAATCCATGAGCATGACTATAGTGGGGGCCAGCAACATAAAAGTGTCTGTTCAAATAACAGAACATAACATTAAGATAAATGTGTGTATGTGTTCAGTTGTAATCATACTGTTTACAATGGGCCTAATCCTTGTAGTATGTAAAGTCGGGCAATGAGCAAAAATGATGGTGTGAAATTTGTTTACCTGCAGTGTGACAAAAAGTCTAAGCAAAATCAGGCAATAAATGAAAATAATGGAAATAATAATCTTTTTTGTTTAGTTACTTACTAGGCAGCAATTTTATGATCTGTTTAACCTCTTCTTCAAAACCAATCTCCAGAATTCTGTCAGCCTCATCAATGATGAGACATTGATTGCTTTTGTACACCAAGTCTGGCGTGTTTTGCATATGATCCAGTAGACGACCTGGTGTTGCCACTAGTATATTAATACCTGCCATAGACACAAAATACATAATTTTTTTCAGAACTTAAAGAAAGTTACGAGCAAATTTTATTTTTTAAATATTATAAATTAGTGCTTGGCCGCAATCCCGCCTGATGTTAAGCAGTAATGCAATCGTTGATGACAAAGCTTGCTAGTTTATTAAGAGAAAGTTAAAATGAACAATTCTGTGGTAGAACATGCGAAAATTATAATAATTATAAAGGTACCGTAAAAAAACTTCTTAGCTTCAGTTTTCCTGTTAGCTCCTCCCATTATCAAACCATGTGTTTGGCGGTGATACTTCATCAATTCCATCAAAACTCCATATGTTTGCATAGCCAACTCTCTTGTCGGAGACAGAATTATTACCCCAGTACCTTAAGTAAAATATCAAAATGTAATTTAACAATGGAATAAGGAGTTATTTTCTTATATAGAAGTTACACACTTATAAAATGTTCAGGTATCCTTTATGTGTTCACAAAACAACAGATCTCAACCTAGAATATAAATGGGACTGCAACAGTATTCACCGGAGACTTATGTTGATGTGTAAATAAACTAGTCAACTATAGTTACAGCAATCAAATTTTCACATTCCCCTTTTTAGCATCATTACAAAGTAGTTGTTTTTTGTTACCATAAAATATTTATCATTAGTTTATGTCTGCGACTTTGTCTGCAATTAATTTCCATCCCATTTAACCCTCGTTCCCCTGACCCACTTCCCATAATGCAATGCCTGCCTTCTTACCATTTTTTTTGTTGCTAGACTCTTAAGAGTTGGGCAATTAAATGCAAAAATATTTTTACAGATCTGACAGGCACTTCCAGTTATTAGTATGTTAAAACTACTCTTCAGCAGCAGTATTTAGTAAAAAAAACAGTGAAAATCAAACTCACCATTTCTAGGCTTGAATTCCAGCTTATACAAAAGATCAATAGCTGGTATAAGGAAAGCAAGAGTCTTTCCAGATCCTGTCTTGCTCACAGCAAACAGATCGTTTCCTTGAAGGAGTGGAGGAATAGCTTTAGCCTGTATTTCTGTCAAAGTGGTTAAGCCCATGTCCTTAATGCTCTTCAGAGTTGGTTCACAGACCACTCCTTCTAGTGTTGTGAACTTTTGATTTGATAATATGCCTGGGCATAAGCTGGAACCTGGCACTGAAATAAAGATGTATTTGTATATAAATATTTTCGTATTACGCATTTATTCATTTTTACGCAAAATATGTGCACTGACCCACGTCAATGCACGTATTATGCATCGTAACTAGCGTCACCATTCGATTTTGAACAGTTTCTACTTTACGTTAATTTATTGTTCTGTAAAACCAACCACCAACCCGCAACCTGCGCTTGCCAACCCGCATTGAGCAAGCGTGGTGATTACGCTCAATCTTTCCTGTGCCCAGCAGTGGGACGATAAAAAGGTTGATGATGATTGTTCTGTAAAACTTTCTTTGGGCTATGGATATTAATCAAATTATCGTTAATTTAAAAATGTCAACTATGTAAATATTTTGTTTAATAACTCACCATTGGGCACTGTGTTTACGTTTTCTTCACGTGGTATTTTTCTGTCTTCATTTGTTGTAATTGTATCGACTTCTGTAAAGTGAAAAAGGAAATTGTATCATGTTGTGCTGAAACTTTATCATTTTGCTAAAATACAACCAGCCTTTTTATGAATGTTTTTTGTTGAATACAAGAAAAAGTCATTATCTGTATTAACCATGAGGTAATAATTTTACCTGCAATGTCCTCAGAAACTTTGTTACTATTCTGATTGACGAGCATAAGCTTCTTCTTCTCTCGCTTTTTTATTTTCTTCATGAGGATCTTTTCACGGGTAGGCATACTGAACTTATTATTTTTTTATTTATGAACACACACAAAAACACATGTACCGCTTCCCACAGTGTAATTTTAAATGACTATGAACCCAGTTTAACCAGTGAGTAAACAGAACACAGATGTTATGACATAACCGAATGAAATCCATAGACAAATTCAATCATCGTCCTGTTTTTTTTTTTTTTAGTTTACTTCTTTCCGTTCAGAGGAACGGAAAAGGCAAAGGCATAGTACGCCATACAGCCTAGTCTTAAGTAACTTTTTTTTCTTCAGTTTCTATCCTAATTTATCCTACCTTATCCTTTTTTTTTGTTGTCGCTGGGGAAAATGTCAATTACGCATCCCCACCCGTCCCCATACCCATCCCGGGGGACGGGAGGGGTATGTGGGACTCCCCGGGAGAGAGCCTCCCGGTATACCCACTAAAAACCCCAGCGCTACTCCGGCATCGCCATAGTGGCGGAGGAGTGGGAAACTAGCGGAGCCTGAGCTACCTCTCCCCCGCCGGCGAACCCCGCCTACTGAGGCGGGCCCTCATTTGCCCCTCTTAAAGAGAGGCCGTGGCTCCCGCGTGGTGAGCGGTGCAAGGCGGGCGCGGCACCCCCGTGCCTCACGCCCGCCGCTCACCTCAGGGTGGGAGAAAGCGGGCGAAATCCCGCCTTCTCCTGCCCCTACGCCGCCTACGGAGCGCTGGAGCGAGGGGATCCTCCTCCCGCTCGCGCTCCGCGGCCTCCTTCTGCGACGTCACGACCTCGCAGAAGGAGGCCATCGCCGCCCAGGCCCCCTCGCTCCCCACCATCGCTCTGACGACGGCGGGCAGCGAGAGGTCCCCTCCTACCGCCTCGACAAGATCGCGGCGCGGCACGGCCGACGACGGGCACACCGCGAAGGTGTGTTCCGCTGTGTCCTCCGCCGCGCCGCAACCGTGGCACGACGGCGTTTCCTCTCGTCCTATCCGGTACAGGTACCTGCCGAAGCAGCCGTGACCGGAGAGTACCTGCACCAGACGGAAGGAGAGGAACCCGTGACGCCTGTCGAGCCAGTCCTTCAGGACCGGCCCGATGGCGTCGAGGGTGCGACGGCCGAACACCGCGGAGGCGAGGTCGCGCGTCCAATGTTGGAGGACGATGGCGTCCCTCGCCTCCCGGCGGACGGCCTCCCTCAACTCCGGGGCCGGACGCTCGCCCAGCGCCCTGCGCCCCGCCGTCCACTCGTACACTCTGGCGAGCACCCAGGCCTCACCCACCCAGCTCCCAAGGCGGGGTGCTCGCCAGAGCGCATGCCGAAGCGAAGCCTACCGTACGGTAGGCCCGCGCTGCCCGCTGGGCGGTGGCCCTTTGGGGAGCCCGAAGGGCGGTGAGGTTCTCCCTCATGTGGAGGGAGTCCGCCCAAATTGGAGCCCCGTAAAGGGCCATGCTCCGCAGTATGCCGGCGTATAAACGCCGGCAACGCGTGCTGGTCCCTCCCATGTTCGGCATGAGCCATGAGAGGGCGTTCGCAGCCTTCAGCAGGCGCGTCGACAGCCCGCTGAAATGCGGGCCGAAGCGCAGCCTGCTGTCCACAATGAGGCCCAGATACTTCATCTGGGCCTCAACCCTGACCCTCACTCCCTCCACAAATATGTGGGCGTCGGGTGGGGGGCGCTGCCGGGGGCCGTGAAAGAACACGGCCTCCGTTTTGTGCAGCGCCACCCTCAAGCCCAGGCGGCGGATCCTCCCCGCCACTAAGGATCCGCCCGCCGATGCCAAACTGGCCGCCTCCCGGAAGGTGCTCCCGCGGGAAGTGAGGAGAGTGTCATCCGCGTAGCAGATGACACTCGTGCCTCGTAGGAGGGTTCCCCGCAGGAGCCAGTCATAACCGACGTTCCACAGAAGAGGCCCTAGAACGGACCCCTGTGGAACGCCGGTTTCCACGCCATACCGCCGGACCTGGCCAGCCCCGTCCACGAGGAGGACGGCACGGTCCTCCAAGTAGCTGGCCAGGAGGCCCCGCAAGTACAGGGGCACACCATGGAACCGGAGCGCCTCCAGGATGGTGGAGTGGGGGATGGAGTTGAAGGCGTTGGCAATGTCGAATGACACAGCCAACACTCCATCCCCACTCCTACCGCCTCTGTCACCTGGCCCTTTAGACGGGCCTGGGCGTCCACTGTCGAACGCCCAGCTCGAAAACCGAACTGGGCGTCCGACAGGTCCGGTCCCACGTCCCGCAGATGGCGCTTCAGGCGGGCGGCGATAATCCCCTCGAACATCTTACCGGCCTCGTCAAGCAAGACCATGGGCCGGTAAGCCGAGGGGGAGTCCGCCGGCCGCCCTTCCTTCCGGAGGAGGCACAATTGGCCTTCCCTCCATCTCCGTGGCCGCGATGGCCACCACCCGAGCGGGAACGCCGTCCAGGCCGGGAGCCGTCTTTTTGGCGCGGAGACGAATAGTCGCCGCGCCAAATTCCTCCTCTGAAACCGGAGGAGGAGGAGCTTCCTCCTCCGGTAGAGCCGCTGCTCTTGGCGGGCCCATCGCTGGTGGGGTGAAGTGTGGATCCCTGCGCGGAAACAGGGACCGCACCACCCCATCCAGGAGCACTGGTTCGAGGGTCTCGGCAACCGGGGGACCAATGCGACGCAGTTTGTTCCGCGCCGCCTTATATGGCCTCCCGAATGGGTCGTTGTCGAGACCCTCCAGCAGCTCAGCCCTCGCCGCGTCCTTGGCGGCGCCGATGGCCGACTTGAAGGCCGCCCTCGCCTCCACGTATCTGGCGTAGAGGCGATCCTCGTCAGCCAGATCCCGTCGACGCCGAATCCTACCTTATCCTAGCTTAACTTAATTTAACCTATCTCCTTTCGTTTCCCACGTGAGGCCGACCAAGACGGGTTTGGCGTAAAGACATGATGTGACCACTATGCTACAATATTTCACTGTTATTTATGAATTATTCACTGAATGCACTTTTTACTATTTACTCGGTGGTAGGCCATAACATCAGCCGCCGGCAGAAGTTACCACCCACCAGACAAAGTCTTGCCGCCAAGCGATTTGTCGTGTTCCGGCATGATGTCTGGTGAAGCCGTACGGAGGACGGGTCTGAGCAGTACTCGGTGGTAGGCCATAACATCAGCCGCCGGCAGAAGTTACCACCCACCAGACAAAGTCTTGCCGCCAAGCGATTTGTCGTGTTCCGGCATGATGTCTGGTGAAGCCGTACGGAGGACGGGTCTGAGCAGTTGTGTTGCGATGTGTGCCGAGTACGATGCGCCTAATGTTGTTGTGTTGGGAGTTTGGTCATGGAGGGTCTTCACATCAATCTCCCTTTGGCGCAGCATCGTTGGTCGTGTTGTTGGGTTTAACATTGCATCACCTCGCTCAACTGCCGTCTTCCTTCGTATTCGCTCGGTTTTTCTGAGTGAATAGGCTCTTAATAAACTAGCACGCTTTACCATCGACGATCGCATCACTGCTTACCATCAGGCGGGATTGCGGTCAAGCGCTAGTTTATAATTAATAAAAAAAAAAAAAAAATACTACATAAATCACGCGTTTTTATTTAGTAAACGACACTATAAACAATTTAAAAGTCCAATGAAAAATAAGCGTGGCACTCATCTTGGCTTTCCCGCCAAATTCTCTCAATCATCGTTCATTTGATTTCTTTTTTTTTTTCTTCTTTGGCAACTGAGCCGGTTTCGACTATTCTGCAAGTGTCACATGGTGACGGCAGCAAGGCAAAGGCAGGCCGTCGAACTTTTTCCTTCGTGGTAGGTGTTAGGGTGTTAGTATAACTGCATGGACAAACACATGGGTTAGTAAGACAAAAAAAAACTAATTTACAGGGACACATGAGGCAACAATTAAACTAGTTCATACTATATACAGACTATTTACACACAAACTACGCACCAATTAAAATTTTAACTCGTTCTTGTTTAAGAATCTGGCCAAAAGACTTATTAATTTAGGGGAAAGGTGGGAAAGTAGGGTATGAAAATTAGTTGGAAGAGGGATATTGCCTTTGGGAATTTTTGAATAGAAGTCTAAAGATTTATTATTACGGGAGCAAGAAAAGAAAATATGGTCTAAAGTGCCATCCTCAAGACCGCACTCGCACCGGGAATTATCCCGGACGTGGATCTTTTTCAGGAACACTAGGCTACAACAATGTCCGAGTCTAAGTCTACACAGTGAGGAAACAGTTCTCTTTCACAATTTCGGACATTTAGAAAACCAAGGCCTACGCTGAACCTCAGGCTGTATGGCAGCGTAGTGGATGCCCTTGGTTTTAGAAGTCGTCTTCCATGTTTCAGTCCACGAGTTAAATAACTTGGGTCTGGCACCATTCCGCAAATCGTAATTATGCGCTACATAGTGCTTTTGATTAACCGGATTCGATGTGGCATACTTTGCTAACGAATCAGCGCACTCAATGCCAGCAATACCCGAGTGACCGGGGATCCAGGTTATCTCAACGTCCAAGCCGTTTTGGTAGCATTCAAATAACAAGTTCTTTATATCCATAATGATTTGACTATTAATTTTGCTATGAAATTGATTTTGTTTAAGGGCCTGAATACTACTACGGGAATTTGAAAAAATTACTGACCTTATTATTTGATGGGATTTAATATAGTGTAAGGCTTTTAGAATACCAACACACTCTCCTGTAAAAACTGATGCTTCTGGTGGACACATTGGAAAAGTAAGGCTATTTTAGAGTTTTGAAAATAAACTGCCACCCCAGTACATTCAGTTTCAGAAAATTTTGAAGCATCAGTGAAAACGAAATTCCATCCTTCCCAATAACGCTTGACAGCTGACTCGAAGTCCTCTCTAGCGTTTTGGGAATTCCTCGATACACCTAAACCTAAAACGACTTTTAGTTCACAATAAATCGACTCGTATGCAGCGGAGAAGACCGGAAAAGATGGGTATTGGCAGATAGGCACGGAGAGTCGTTTAAGCTCTCTATACCTATCTATCTATAGGGGAACTTTTTTATGGTTCCAATAGGAAGAATTATTAAAGGAGAGGTCAATTTGTTCTAAAATTGGGAGCAAGGGATGGGATGAGAGGAAAAATACTTTAGTGAGGAATCGATCTGCCAAGTATTGTCTCCTAAGATGTAAGGGAGGGTCAGCACATTCCACTTGAAGTGCGTTTATGGGAGATAATTTCATAGCCCCAATCACTATTCTTAGGCATTTGGACTGGATGCTATCGAGTTGCTTTAGCGCTTCTTTATTGCAAGGCTCAAGTAGGTAGCTGCAGTAATCCATAGCGCTCCTGGTTAGAGCATTATAGACCAGTTTAAGGGTGTAGGGGTGAGCTCCCCACCACACCCCAGCCAAAGCCTTAAGGACCGACACGGTACGTTCACATTTTTTGACCGTGTTGCTGATGTGATCAACCCCAGACAATTTTGAGTCCAAGGTTACTCCCAGAAACTTAGCCTTATCTGTGACTGGAATGCTTTGGCCATTGGTTTAGTTAGGCCAGAGAGACATTCATTGAAAGGGCGGCATCCTGAATGGAACTGCCAGACACCATTAGTGCAATATCGTCAGCATACTGAACGATCTTACAGTCGAAATGAAGGAAAGAGGGCAAGTTAGCTGTGTAGATGTTGTATAATGGGAGACTAAGAACTGATCATTGAGGTAGACCTCTCCAGACCGATCTTTGTTCAGAGTCACCCCCTGGTATTCTAAGTTGAATGGTGCGACTGGTAAAAATGCTACCAATGATGCGACAAATCCTAGCCGGGATTCTCAGTTCGTGCAACTTTTGCAAACCAGAAAAGGTTTTTTGGACGGGAAACAATAATCAGCAGTGGAAGCAATTGTGGAGGAGAAGGACAAGAAACATTCCTGGGCGTTGGCATGGTTAACTTCTGTGAGGGAGGACATTCTAAGGTCTAGAATTCTAGAATATAAGTCCCAGTCTGCTGAGTTTAATTGGTGTTTAAAAGAGAAGGAGAAACTTTAACAGGAATGCTTTTGGAAGGAAATTGAATTATGAATGGGTAGTGATCACTTCCATAGGTCATATCCAAGCGACGCCATATGAGTAGACTAGCTTTATTGGATGAGCAGAATTTTAAGTCAACACAGCTACTATTCTGACCAGGCAGAGATCCACGAGTAGCATTACCATCGTTGATCAGGCAAAGATTGTGTTCATCCAATATATGCAGCAAGCCAATGCCAAAGTTATCACAAGTATCTGATCCTCAGATTGATGGTTTAAACCTATTAATTAAATAAGAAAGATCAGGCTTCCTGGGAGTAATACTCCTCACGTTCCACTGGAGAAATGTTAGGGGATGGAATTTTGTGGATATAGTTCAAAATGGAGGTCAATTTTGATGCAACGTGGTCAGGTATGGAGTGAGATGGGCTAGCAAGAGCAGACATGAGCATGTCTGTGATTAAATTTAGGATATCACTATATTTATCCTGCTGTTTGTGGAGGATTGGCTGAGGAGCTTCCAATGGACGAGCACAGCCATTTTTAGATGGGGAAATGGAGTAATTTTGGGAGAGGTTCAGGTGGGTCCGTTTATCATAACCAAAAGGAAAGTGGGGTATGGGATTTTGGTTTTAAAAGAACCGTTTTCCGGTATGAATTTTGGGTTACTGGGATGGGTCTTGAGGACACGGGTTGAGGTTTGTTTATAGTAACTTTGTTACGTGAGAGAGATTTAGAGACATCAGCATATAATCTGGAAACAGGTGGGAAGACCCGACTTGCCTCCGCATACGAGATCGATTTTTCCGCCATCAGAGCTTTGATACTCTTCTTTCGGACCAATTCAGAACAAGCACTATCATTTGCGAAATGGTTGCCAGTACACGAAACACAGAGACTCAATTCACGGGTGACTTCACATCCATCTCGTGGATGATCTCCACCACACTAAAAACACCTAGGTTTCGATCTGCAGATGGTGCGGGTATGGCCAAAGCGACAACAATTATAGCACTGGACTGTTGGATAGGTGTATCTTTCCACTGAGAGAGCCGAGTAGAAGCAATAGACACGCTTAGGTAGTATTTGTCCATCAGAGGCAATAACTACAGTCTGTGTGGGCTTCCACTCGGTCACACCGGCAGAAGACACTTTCCTGCTCATTTGTCTCGCCTTGATGATAGAGCCACACCCCTCAGGAACCATTTTTAATGATTTCATCTTCCGACCATTCAACTGGAATATCCTTCACAATACCCATTCTTGTGATATTGTATTGTGGAATGGCAGCCATGTAATTGTGCTGGGATTAAATCTTATTGTTAAGGACACTGTTTGCATCCTGATAAAACTTGAACTCAACTGACACACGATTTTTGCCTACACGTTTGATCCCATCGAGACGTATGTTATTAACGTTATTTAAGGTCAAAAACACACCAAACTTGATAGGTTTTAGCACAGTGCCTGAAGTTTGTTCGTCTTTAAGTGAAACATTCACTATATAGGGTGGATTGTCTTGTGGTGTATACGAAAGCCTGCCTAGTGTATTTTTAGGAATCTTACTTTTAATACTTGAAGAGACCGGGGGCGAACTAGCGGCCCTCTTACGACTATGGGTGTCCGTATCCATAACATTGTCGTTTGAGGTTATTTCTATGTCCTGTGGGAGGGTGATTGTAAGTCTAGGAGAAAGATCAAATAGGTCAGGGGGGGAGGGGATCTGGATCAGGAGGCTTTTTTGAGGCCATTTAGAATTATGCTAACCAAAATAAAATAGAATAAAATAACAATACAAAAGGACGATTACAACCAACAAAAAACAAACCTTACACCAAGTACACAAACACAAAAGCACGTGTTAAGCCTTTCACCACTACCGACCTATAACTTCATTCATTCGATTTCATACTCGCTATTGAGTTTTGGCGGGAAAGTTAAACAGAGTGTCACGCTCATTTTTCATTGGACTTTTAAAATTATTTATAGTGTTGTTTACTAAACAAAAGTGCGTGACTTATGCAGTAAAAAGTGCATTCAGTAAATGATTCATAAAGATCATTGAGGTATCGCAGCATAGTGGCCTCATCATGAGATTGCCTCAAACCTCCCTCCTAGACGGTTCTTAGTAATAATTGGTCCGTCTTATAGATAATAAAAAAAATGAAGGCCCGTATTTTTATTTTGTCGAAATTACCAAAAACTACTGAGATATACCTAGCATATTTAAGTTACGGAGTGGGGGCTAATTACGTTAAAAATCGTAAATTTCGCATGACGTCACGCCGTGGTACAAAATATACCACGGCGTGACATCATGTGAAATTTCAAATCAATATATCTTCCTAAGTATTTGAATGAAAGAAAAAATAAAAAATACGTGTTCAAAATGACTTCCCGCGCCATATAGTTAAAGAAGCTGTAGAAGACCAATACTTAGAATTTGATGCCCTAATTTCATTAATAAAATTCCATATTTGTGTCAGAACTTCCAGAAACAACAACAACAGACCAGTAGGCCTAGTATGAGTTTTCAATACGAAACTCGTTCGATCGTATCGAACGCGTTTGGCGCTCTCATTGGTTGAGAGTTCTTACGACCTTGAAGCGGGCCAATCGCTGAGTCAAACGCGCTCGATACGATCGAACTAGTTTCGTATTGAAAACTCATACTAGGCCTACTGGAGTCCAGATCAGTCCGTGGCGGCGGAAAATGCGGCAGTAGTAAATTCATTAAATATTATTATTTATTTTAATAATACTATTTAATGAATTTATGAAATCCATTTATCAGTTTCAAAGCCTATTCAATATAAACATACAATAACTTCCATATTTGTTGAAGAACTTCCAGAAACAACACACCTGGAGTCCTGATCATTCAGTGGCGGTGGAAAATGCGGCAGTATAATTCATTAAATATTATTTATTTTAATGTAATAAAAATAAAATAAACTAATTTTTAATATTTTTTTTTATTTGAGAAAATCAAACGCTTCGCTAACATCCCTTTTTTTTTCTTCATATTGGCGACATTGATTTATAGAAATTAAATTATTACTAATAAATTATCTATGGTTTAAGTATAGAGAGAAAGAGTGATACTGTCCTATAGTGCGTTTCATCTAAGAGTTCCTTTGACGTCATGTTGGCACTAATGCAAATTAGTGTGAGAGAGAAAGAGACGCAGAGTGCGTTTACCTTGTTTACGATAGTGACAAAAAATGACTGCCACCATGACGGCAAAGGAACTCTTAGATGAAACGCACTATACCAACTTATCTGTGAAATGGAGAAAATGGGAACTACGGCCGCCATGTTGAAATGTTATTCGATTTAGTTCGAGGTTAGTGTTGACTACTTTTTTTTTGTAAATTACCCGATATTTTTTTTCATTGCTTACTTTTTAACGTAACTGTAACTTAAAAAATATAAAAGCTGAGTGATTCAACTACCTATAGTTCTCGTCACGTAAAAAGAACGCTGGAATAATCTGAGGGGCTCTCCCGCATAAGTACCTACGTTTGGCTTAGCCTAAATTCTCTCCACTCCACGCCTTCCAGCGTTCTTCTTACGTAACGCGATTTGTACGCAAGCCGCAAAAAAAAAAATTACTCATACTTACATTTAATATTTTAACTACAGTATGTAAATACTTCTTTAATTTCGTTATATTTCAGGTGTGAGTCAAGGGCTAATTTCAAAAATAGTTAAAGCAGGGCATGCTGCAGAAGAAGCTGGTACAAAAATTTGGATTCCAGGCAAGGAGAGGAATCGTCCAAGTGGGTTTATTCATGTTGATGATTTTGACATGGGAGTTATCCGGAGGAAAGTACAAGTAATATTTGAAGCATGATGTGTACTTGGATAAACCGTTCATTATAGAAGTGGTAAGTGATTCGGAAACTGAAAGTGACAGTGATAATGATGACATGGACATAAGCGGCGTATGGCCTCACAGCCAGGATGAAGTTGGGCGTGCAAGTTCATCAAAAGATCATAATTATTGTAAACCAGGATTGTAATAAATTATTGTTAAGCAAACTTTTGTTTTTTTTTAACCCCTCACATCGTTAAGGGAGGCCCGTGCCCCAGCAGTAGGGACGTAGGTATATGGGTTGATGATGATGATGAAACTTTTGTTTTATTCTATCTATTAACTAGGTCATGTAATACAGGACACATCTTGAGTGTCTAGATATTTGAGTTTTGTTTAAATAGAGATGCTAGTAGCTAGTACTATACTATGGGTTTTTTTGCATCAACTTATCAAGCTTGTAACTGCTATATCCATCTAAGTAGGTACTTATGCAAAAGTTTGTAAGTGGGGTACCTACATTATATCAATTGAATGCCAGAGAAAAAGCTAATGTATGTATCTACCTACATTAATTTTCTTATTTTTGAAGACTATTTAGTACTTATATTAGTATTTTATTATTATAAAACAATGTTAGGTATTGTTTAAAACAATAAAACTATGTTTATATGTTTACCTAGTTTCTTATCTAACTTACCCAATCATGGGTAAATTTTATTAATTTGCAACACTAAAGCGCCGGTGTCGCTACCACTCAGTTCACAGATAAGTTGGTAGGACTGTAACTCTGCGGTAAAATTTGCATGTATGGAAAGTGCTGCCCTCTTACATTTGACGGGTGAACAACTACTATTGAATGTAGAGATGGTTAATATAGCGCATAGTGCCATTCAATAGCACGCTATTTCCTCATAGCGCATAGCGCACGCTATGTAGGTGGACGTTACGACTAGAGATAGTTAATATAGCGCATAGCGCCATTCAATAGCACGCTATTTCCTCTTAGCGCATAGCGCACGCTATGTAGGTGGACGTTACGACGCTATTCACGCTATTCACGCTATGAATGAAATTAATCGAATAATTCGCATAGCGCGCGACGGCGCTTAGCAGACAGTGAGTAATCGTGTGAGCGCTGTGGACTATTGTATGCTTGTGGTCCCAGCACGCTATTTTCGTCGCGCGCGATCTTTCTTGTTATTGTGTAAATATTATTATAAAATTCTGTTGCATTGCAAAACGAACTAGTGACGATTATATAGTGTGTGCAAAGGTATTGTTAGTGTGTAGATATTAGTATAAAATTCTGTTGCAAAACGAACTAGTGACGATTATTTAGATACGCCTATAATTGATTTACGATTTATTAAAATTAATGTTAGAATAACCTTTACCAATTATAGACAGTCCTAAGCCTAAAAAGTATGAAGGAGAGTTCATTGATATCTTTTATATTGCTTTTTTAACGAAGAACGATATGTAATGTAACGCGCTACGCTACGAAATTTAGCGTGTTGCAATAATAATCGCGCCTGCTGGAGGCCCACGTGCTTTTTTATTTATAGCGCGTTATAACATAGCGCATTTAATAACGCGTTAGAATTTAATAGCATATAGTCTGTAGCGTGCTTAATAATTTAATGCGTGTGCGTGTTTTATAGCCGTTTTGAACAACTCTGACTTTGATGCCAATCTGTCTACGTTCGTCGGTTTAGGTACAGTGCAATTCGTGAGTTATGGCATGCATGAAGTTAGCCGCTAGCAACTTTAACGGTTGTGTACTCTTAAATAAATCAAAAAGATTAAAATAAATAGCGTTAGCTATTGTTATTGCTTTTATCTACTGTTATTGGTATTTATTTTTTTCTTAAATTGTACTGTAGTTAACCCATTACTTCCCAAGCATTGAAAATATTGGATTTTTTTGATGAAATCTTGTATTAGGGCTCTTAATATGTTAAGAAAAAATAATATGGCAAAAAAATAAATTAAAAAAAAACGGTTTCGCTGACTCAGCATGTCCTATAAATAGGACAGTGGGAACATATGGTCAGGAAAAAGTAAAGATAAGAATTATATGGAAATCAGCTTTATTTAAAAATAGGACCAGTAACAGTATCAGAAATAATGTAATAAAAGCTTATTTTGTATGATAAGGTATGAAACAATCACTGCAGAATGTTTTTTCACATTTAGAACAAAATGTTAAAGGCTTTTTTTTACAGCCTTGTCCTTGGCAACGTCTTTGTTTGTCCCTCTTGGTCATATAGTGAGCATAGTTGTCAAATCTTATAGGTTGTAAAAGAACTTCTGAAGTACCTGATGTAAGCTTATTTACTTTGCCTTCCGATTTTTTCATCCAAGAAAAACATACCCTTCTTCTGAAATCAAGCAGAGGTATGGTCTCATCTTTATTTACCTGGTTATAAATAATCCATGCATTGACTAGAGTCATGTCCAAAACACGGATTACTAGAGGCCAATACCATTTTTTACCTCTAAAGCGGATTGGATACTTAGAAATAAGCCAATCATGTTTATCCACTCCTCCCATGTTTTTATTATAATTATGAATAAGCTTTGGCTGATTCACAGCTACTTTGGCCTTTTCTACCTTTGAGTACCTATTAGTTTTTACAAAAGGTTCAACAGTATCAAAATTAGTTAAGAGACATACTACATTGTTATCATGCCATTTCACGCATAATATTTCATTATTTTTATCGAAACGATGATCGGAATAACCACGTTCTTGCTTCTTCATTTCTTGTTTGGTCATGATTGGACATTTCTTAGTCCTATTGCTCTGAACCCTTCAGATTTCAAGTCAATCAACAATTGCATACTGCTGAAGAAGTTATCGAAGTAGACTACATGTGCACTAGGATCAGTACATACTGTAAGCAACTTTTTTACCACTCTTGAACCCAAGCCATCACCAGTATTACAAGATATTTGAGGATCCTTTCCTGTATAAAGCGAAAAGTTATAACAATATCCGCTTACTCCACACAGTGCCCAAAGCTTGTATCCAAATCTTACTGGTTTACCTTTTATAAACTGTTTGATACCATGGTGACCAAAGTATTTGACGATCATTTCATCAACAGCTAAGTTGGATTCAAAAACACCAAACTTTTGGAATGATTTATTAGCTTTATCGATAAATGGGCGAATTTTGAAAGCTTTGTCACTATTATCAATTCTTGAATTGTCATTGAAATGTAAATATGATTTAATTTTATCAAAACGATTCCGAGACATCGCTCGTTCAACAAATGGAATGTGTACATCATCATCTCTGCACCAATATAGTTTGCTTTGAGGCAAGTGGAGATACGAAGAGAAAAACAAAATTCCTATGAATACTTTTAGCTCATTCACGGTAAGATTGAAGTTCAAATCATTTTTATAATTTTTGGCATAGGTTACTGTTTCATGCACTATATATTCTAGAATCTGGTCACATAACAAGTGTTCGAATATTTCTACCGCAGATTTTCCTTCCAATTCCGTAATCATATTTTCTAAACATTATTTATTTATTTATTTATTCTTTATTGTACACCAATCAAACATCAAACAAAATACATGGAACAAAAAACATACAATGGGCGGCCTTATCGCTAATGCGATTTCTTCCAGGCAACCAAAGAATGGACAGATTCTCCTGAACCACATATGGGACTGTCGTTGGTGCCAAATAACATGGTTACAATTTACTAAAATAGATACACATATACATACATAAATACATAGATACTTTAATAGTATAAATAGCCATTCATAACGACAAGTAGTGTTCTGTTATATCGGATTAACTATTACTTGGTATATAAATTAAAATGCTGAGTTTCCCATTGCATTTACGTCAATGCAATAGGAAACCGTTGTTATTCTCGTAAGCCATTCTAACCGTTTTTCCCATCAGTTTGGATTGGACTTCCGTCGGGCATAGTAACTTGTAATACGTGTCTTATAATTGAATATATCTTTCTTTTAGCTAATTAAATTGTCTTTTTTAAAAACCGTCTTCCGACCCGCTCCGTAACAGTGGTGTCAGAAGTGGGATACCAGTGTTGATATCGCCGTAACCGTTCCGCTGGTATCCCCTATCGGGTCGTGGTTATCCTGAAGTGATCATATGTGAACTTTACGTTACCGACGAACTAATCCAACTCCGGGGTGTTCTTATTTTCGCTAAGTGAAAACACACCTCGACAAAGTCAGTGCTACCTCTCTAAGACGAGTCGCGACAGTAAGCCTTACGAGCATCTTACGTAAGCCTGCCGATCGTCCCGAATTCTCAGTGCTTCTACATCCAGGGGGCTCAACATACGCAAGCCCTGTTATCGTGATATCGCCGCAAGGAGCAGGTGATTGCCCTTGCTGCCCTTACACGCGGTGCTGCCGCGTGGTGCTGCCACGTGCAAGCGTTGATGACGCTCGGGTGACGTGCGCCGCCACCTCGCTGTCCCTGACGTCCCTGTTGCTGCTGGCCGCGAATTATCGCGCCGCTGTACTCCTGCTCCAGTAATCGTGCTAATCCAGTGCCAAGAAATGCGTATCGAATACTTCGTGTTCCTGTGTCTGTGAGTAAAACACATTTGTTTACTGTTATCGCTACAATATTTTAAATTATGCGTAGGCATTCCTATTACCTAGGGTATCGCATATCGTAAACTCTATCCATACTTGTATCATACATTTACCTTTTAATTTTCTTTGTAATAATAATACTTTACTTTCTTTATCATAATGTCTACAGAAACTAACGAAACTACTATGAGTACTTCTAAGAAAACGGCAAAAATTGTGTTGAGCGAACAGTTTCCTATCAATGTGCTCTGTAATTTTATTAGCCCTTATAAGGGAGAACGCGAAACTCTTACCGCTTTTATCACCAATTGTCAGAACGCCTTAGATCTAGCATCACCGAGTCAAACGGTTTTATTAACAAAATATATTTTATCGCGCCTAGAAGGCAAAGCTCAGATCGCATGCTCTAATAAAATTTTTGAAGATTTCGACCAATTGAAATGTTTTCTTAAACAAAACTTCGGTGAGAGAAAACATTATAATCATTTGTTGCTAGATTTACAGTCGTGCAGGCAATTGGCAAATGAAACTGTTGCGCAATTCGCACTTCGCGTAGAAAGTTGCCTTACCGATCTTCAATCGGAAATTTATAATTCTGAATCCCTAAAAAGGGATATACCCGGTCGTATAGCTATGACCGAAGATTTGGCCTTATTTACTTTTACTTTAGGGTTACATCCCCGACTTAGTAATAATGTCAGATGCAGAAGCCCAAAATCACTTAATGATGCGATTAACGTGGCTCTCGAGGAAGAAAAGATACAAAATCTCCTATACAAAACATCTATGAAACCTAAATGTAGGGTCTGTGGTAAGCCCGGGCACTCGGATTCTGAATGCCGGGAGAGACAAAAGCGCACGGGGCCACCGCACGCTCCGTCGGACCCTCAACCATCGACATCATTTAATAACTCGAGGTCATCATCTGATAATCAACTTTTCTGTAAATATTGTAAAAATAAGGGTCATCATATTACTCAATGTCGTAAAAGAAAATATAATAATGAACGGCGTAATATATCTAATTCTGATAATCGCGACAGACCGGCTGCGATGAATCATATTACATTCGATCCGCCGATGTCACCGACACCTTATTATATTCCGTGTGAAAATGATGACGACCCCAATAACTCTTTAAACTAAACCCACGGATTACGAAAGCGTGCCGTCGTTATCCGGATAAATTAGGCACTCGTAAAAAAACGCATAAAAATGACATTTCATCTCAACACGCTCTTACGAGAGTCCCTGAATCGTTGAGTCAAAAACATATTTCATCTCAGCATGCTCCAAAGAGAGTCCCTGTTTCGCTGAGTCGTGCCTCTGTTTCATCTCAACACGCTCTTACGAGAGTCCCTGAATCGTTGAGTCAAAAACATATTTCATCTCAGCATGCTCCAAAGAGAGTCCCTGTTTCGCTGAGTCGTCCCTCTGTTTCATCTCAACACGCTCTTTCAAGAGTCCCTGAATCGTTGAGTCAAAATCATATTTCATCTCAGCATGCTCCGAAGAGAGTCCCTGTTTCGCTGAGTCGTCCCTCTGTCTCATCTCGACGCACCCCACAGAGAACCGCTGTTCCGTCGAGTCAAAATACTATTTTACCTCAACGCGCTTCTAATAGAGCCGCTGTACCGTTGAGTTCGAAACTTCCCTCTCACAATGAATCCGCTGTGCCGCAGTCTAAGGAGGAAATTAAAACTAATCCTGAAATCCCTGTCTATGAGATATCTTCATACTCGAAGAAAGTGTCACTGCCTCACATATATATAACTACTTCGCTTTCTGTCCATCCGTTGCGTCTTCTTGTCGATACGGGAGCGAGTATTAGTTTGATCAAACTGTCAAGTTTAACCAAAGCGCCTGAATTGTGTCGCGAAATAGTTAAGATAAAAGGCTTTAATAACATTGGCACTTATTCAGAAACTTTAGGTACATGTCAATTAGACTTTACTTCGGAAAATGATCGCCACGAGTATAAATTTCATGTAGTTGACGATAATATTAACTTAGAGTATGACGGTATAATTGGTAGCGACTTTTTAAATCATTTCAAAGCCAATATAGACTATAACTCACAATCTGTTCATATATGCGGACAGAGTCTGGACATCAACTATATTCAACCGACTTACGTCATTCCCGCTCGCTCCGAAGCGGTCATCGAATGCGCAGTATCTAATTACTCGCGTGAACATTATGATAACAATGAGGGCTTATTATTAGATCACTCTATAAGCGAAGGTATTTATTTTGCAAATTGTCTTGTTACTATAAAACCGAATAAAAGAATTAACGTAACCGTCTTAAATACTACTGATTCTGATGTCCAAGTCCAAAACTTTAAAGTCCAATTAACACCTCTTGAACGTAATATCACCACAGATTCAAACGAATCCGTCAACACTTTATCCTATTCCGAATCTGACAGACCGCAAAAGGTCTTAAATCTAATACGCTGTTCTCATCTAAACTCCGAAGAAAAAGAAGCTTTGCTTGAATGTTGTTCTGAGTACACAGATATTTTTCACTTAGAAGGTGAACCTTTATCATTCACAAACGCGATCGAGCATACTATAGATTCGGGTGATGCGCCCCCTATTCACGTAAAATCGTATCGTTTCCCCGAGTGCCACAAAGAAGAAGTGGACTCACAAATTCGCAAGATGCTCGATCAAAATATTATACGCCCGTCAACATCACCTTGGAGCGCCCCTGTTTGGGTAGTCCCTAAGAAGATGGATGCTTCTGGGAAAAAGAAATGGCGAGTAGTAATAGACTACCGCCGTCTGAATGACGTCACTGTCTCTGAGAGTTATCCCTTGCCGCTTATCACTGATATTTTAGATCAGTTAGGTCACTCAAAATATTTTAGCACATTAGACCTGTCAAGTGGCTTCCACCAGATCAAAATGAATCCTCTGGACGCACAAAAGACGGGGTTCTCAATAAACACGAATTCTAGCACTGCAGGGCACTACGAATTCCTGCGGATGCCTTTTGGGCTTAAAAATGCTCCATCAACCTTCCAGAAGTTGATGAATACTGTCCTTTCTGGTCTCCAAGGCCTCCACGCATATGTGTATCTTGATGACGTAATAATCTACAGTAGTAATTTGATATCTCATATGGAAAAAATCAAGTTAGTCTTCGACCGCATCCGAAAGTTTAACTTAAAACTTCAACCGGACAAGTGCGAGTTCTTACGACGCGAGGTCGCTTATCTTGGTCATATAATCACAGATAAAGGCGTCTGTCCAAATCCCGAGAAAGTCAAAGCCGTCTCTCAATTCCCTACTCCCAAGAATCCGAAGGATATAAAATCCTTTCTAGGGTTAGTCGGCTACTATCGTCGTTTTATTAATAACTTCTCTCAAATCACTAAACCACTGACTGCCCTTCTGAAAAAGGATGCTATATTTCAATGGTCACACAGTCAAGAACAAGCGTTCTCCACCCTCAAGGATAAACTAACTTCAGCGCCTCTGCTTCAATATCCTGATTTTACACAACCGTTCCTTTTAACAACCGATGCTTCCAATTATGCGATAGGAGCCGTACTCTCTCAAGGTGCAATCGGCTCTGACAAACCTGTCTCGTATGCATCGCGTACCCTAAATAAAGCCGAGGGTAACTATTCAACTATTGAAAAAGAGCTCCTAGCGATTTTATTCGGCGTAAAAACATTTCGCCCTTACTTGTTTGGCCGTAAATTCAAAATAATTACAGACCACAAACCTCTAGTATGGCTTTTCAATGTCAAGGACCCAGGATCTAGACTCATTAGATGGCGTTTGAAACTTGAGGAGTACGACTACGAAATCGTTTATAAGAAAGGTAAATTAAACGCAAACGCCGACGCTTTATCTCGGTTCCCCGTAAATGTATTACAAGATAATGAAAGTTCTGATCCGATTATCTGCAACCCTGCAGAAACATCTAATAACGAAGAAGACTCACATAATCCAGCATCCATATCAGAAACTTACGAGCAGTTTCTTAAAATTATAAAACAATCTGATGTGTCATTCGACACCGTCGTCCAAGAACACAACGAGTCATTAATGAAAGCAAAGTGTAAACTTATTGCCTATCCGACATCCATTGACTTAGACGAATCTGTGCCTTATTGCAAGGATATTATGGATGCCTCCACTAGCGAACCTAATATTTGCTACATAGAACGCGAATTAAACACTTACTATTCCACGTCTAATAATGATCATTTATTCACTCATTTATTTCTAAAAATAAATCATTATGACGAAATGAGTTATAAAGACATATTTAACCTCCTTCGTGATTATAGAGACATGATAAAGTATTGGTATATAGAAGAGAAAGAATTCGCGATATCAGACTTTACAGATCCTTACACAAAATTATCTTACACAAAAATTTATAATATTTTATCATTTCTATTCCACAACACGAACATTAAAGTCAACATCTACCGTAACTCTATACGATACCCGACCCCTGACGAGGTCAAACGTATTCTTAGAGATAATCATGATTCTCCTCTAGCTGGCCACCCAGGTATATCACGCATGTTTGAAAGAATCAAAACTCAATTCTGGTGGAAAAACATGAGGCAAGATATCGAGGATTATGTGAAAAATTGTCGCTCTTGCCAAATAAATAAACCTTTAAGACAAACAAATAAGGCCCCTATGATTATCACGTCAACGGCATCTCGGCCTAATGAAAAAATCTATCTTGATTTAGTCGGTCCACTCCCTGAAACACATGAATACAAATATAAGTTCTTGCTTACTCTGCAGGATGACTTAACTAAATTTTCTCAGGCCTACCCTATGCAATCCTGTTCTGCCGAAGAAACAGCGAAATCTTTAGTCCTATACATATCCCATATGGGAATTCCTAAACTAATAATATCCGATCAAGGCACCAACTTCTGCTCTGATGTCTTCAAACAACTTGAGAAGCTGTTTAGCATTAAACACGTGTTCGCATCTCCTTACCACCCTCAGACATGCGGTGCCCTTGAACGCAGCCATTCCACTCTAAAAGAGTATCTCAGATCATATATAGGTGAGAATCAACACACTTGGGACCTCTATATCCCCAGTGCTATGATAGCATATAACTCAAATATACATAGCACCACAGGTTACTCACCCCTGGAATTGCTTTTTGGGTTCAAACCCTACTTGCCTTCAAGTATCGATACCCTTGATACTAATACCTATACGGATTACATCCGGGCCCTTAATCACCGACTATACTATAGTCGTCAGAAGGCTCTCCAAAATATTCAATCCTCCAAAGAGAAATCAAAAACTTATTATGATTCCCGCACGAAACCATTATCCTATAAAACAGGAGATATGGTATATGTCCGTTGTCACCATAAACAGAATAAGGCACTATCTCCAGTATGGAAAGGCCCTTACAAAATAATAAAGTTGAATGGCAACCATTCTGTTACACTACTCATTAATCGTAAACATGTACGTCACCATTACGATGAAATCAAGCCGGCCGGTGACGTAACAGTCACAAGTATAACATTAGCAACGTAATGAATGATACACGAGCGCTTCATTGCCATTTCAGATCGACGCTGCCACCGCCGATCGTATGTGAATATGTTTCTTCTATCGTCAGCAGTCCCGGCCTCTACTTTGATAAGCTCTTAGATATTAAGTTTACTAATAATGAT
Source organism: Sesamia inferens (assembly GCA_037179545.1). Classification (NCBI taxonomy): domain Eukaryota; kingdom Metazoa; phylum Arthropoda; class Insecta; order Lepidoptera; family Noctuidae; genus Sesamia; species Sesamia inferens. The sequence continues at coordinate 18,519,312 of CM073930.1, forward strand.
TGGAATGTTATAGCATACGTAGATATAAGTCATGTACAACCTAACCTAGATAAAGTCGAATTTTTATTTGAAAAACTTAACGTATTTTGTAACTCACTAACTTCTTCTAAAATACAGTCCGACTGTATTAATTCGTTATCCGCTTTAAAAAATCGTCATATTCTTAACGTAAGCAAATTTTCTTCTATATCATATTTATTGGCTGATGAAAAACCTAATAGGCGTTTTAAAAGAGGTCTCATAGACCTCGGTGGCTCACTGCTGAAAACCATTTTTGGCACTTTAGACTCTGAGGACGCGGTAAAGTTCTCAAAGGCCATAGAAGAAGTACAGACGGATGAAAAACGTCTTGCTCATCTCATGAAAGACAATATTCATGTAATTAAATCGACTATATCATACTTCAATAACACTATATCTAAGGTGAATGAAAACGAAAATCACATATTACGGAATATGGAAACAATCTATAAAATATTAGAAACTGTTACAAATAGTAACGATAAATTAGAAATTAAATCTGAGTTAAGTTCTTTATTACATTCATTAGAGTCCATCATAATCACACTGTCTTTCGATATCGAAGATATTAATAATGCAATTCTTTTCGCGAAACTCAACGTTTTGCATCCTACTGTACTCAGTCCGCACCAGTTGTATAGCGAATTAGATAAGCATAGGAATAACCTTCCTAACCATTATGAACTCCCTGTACCTTTAACGTTACAGAATATACACGCCCTAATAGATATTTCGCAACTTGCGTGTTTTTTCCATTTAAATAGAGTTATTATTGTCGTTAAGATCCCTCTAATATTACCACAAAACTATGACCTATATAGGATAATTCCCCTACCTGTTCCTTACGATATGTCGAAACCCGATACCTACGTTCTTATCGAGCCAACTAGCTCTTATGTGGCGATTACAGCTGACCGAATGTTTTATTCACTCATACCAGACATAGACAAGTGCAAAATAATAAGTGATAAGTGTTATGTGTGCGTATTAACTAATGTGTTTTCAGCGATTACCAGCCCTACGTGTGAAACAACTCTCTTAAGTGACGTAATTAGCAAACTTCCGGACGTATGTGTAACGAAACTTATTCATGGCTCAATCGATCTATTTCATAAGTTAACTTTAAACCGTTGGATTTTTGTACAGTCTGAACCTGGCAAGTGTCATGTAACTTGTAAAGATAAAGACACAAACTCTGACGTTATTTTGTTTGGTACTGGTATCTTGACCTTGCCCAGGAGCTGCAAGGCTTTTTATAAGACGTTGCATTTCGCCGCTGTAGGCGAAACATTCATTGGAAATATAACTAATAAAATATCAAACTTCAACATCTTACAAGATGATTGTTGTGAGCGTTCTAAGTTGAATAAAACCTTACAGCGATTACCTTTCTCAAAATTAAATAACTTAGATAACCTTGATTCTCTGCTACAAGCCAGCATCCACTTAGATACTTTTGAGGAGGAGATTAATAAGATAGAAAACCCATCTCATTTTCAAACTTATAGCACTCATTATTTGTCTTTTAGCCTGTGTATCTCTGTGTTAACTTTGTTATATATTATATACAAGAGCCGCAAATCTTTTTGTTCTACTAACGCCCCATGCTGCATTCAAATATTTAACCAATGTCATAATACCAAAAATAATTCAGTTCCCATTTCTCAAACCACATTTCATGGTGATAAAGTAGCAACAATCAATGAGGATGAGTCAGAGTCTGTAGAAGACTTAAGGGTGACACCAACCCCTATTAAAAGAAACATCCTGTTTAGCAAAACTCACGATAATTAATTTGTGACGAATGCACATGTCTGGTTCCATCTATATTGTTATCCTCACTGAATCTAGACAAACATAGATAAATATTGTTTAAGCAACTTTTACTCTTAGTTTTAATCTTAATAATTTTTATAGTATTGTATCAAATCTTAAATGATGATAAATCAATTGTAATAATCATAATTTTAGAATAATGTTCTATTTGTTTCCTACTAGTAATTTTCATGTCTTCCTATTTTATATAAATCTTAAAAAAAAAGGGTTGTTATCTCGATGTTTTATTCTTATTATAACTATGTTTCTTTTGTTTTTAATTGTCATAATATGTTGTAGTGCTTCGACGAAAATCCAATTTAGCATCCAAGACTTAGCAAACATTAACCCTTACATCTCTCATCACTTTCAGATGTGATGATCGATCTTAACGGGGGGGTTGTTATATCGGATTAACTATTACTTGGTATATAAATTAAAATGCTGAGTTTCCCATTGCATTTACGTCAATGCAATAGGAAACCGTTGTTATTCTCGTAAGCCATTCTAACCGTTTTTCCCATCAGTTTGGATTGGACTTCCGTCGGGCATAGTAACTTGTAATACGTGTCTTATAATTGAATATATCTTTCTTTTAGCTAATTAAATTGTCTTTTTTAAAAACCGTCTTCCGACCCGCTCCGTAACAGTTCCCTCACAAGTCTCTTGAATTCCAGTAACGATTGTGCGCGTTTAATTTCAATTGGCAATGCATTCCACAAACGAGGGGCCTGAACAGTGAAAGATTTATCTAGGAACGTTGTGGAATGCATAGGCATTTTGAGCTTTAAGTCATCTGATGACCTTAACGATTTAGTATGTGAGTTGCACAGAAATTGAAAACGATTCTTGAGATAAACAGGGGTGAAAGGAGAAAAAAGCACATTATATAGAAGGGAAAGAATATGAGCATTCCGACGAAGGCGAATTGGTAACCACTTGAGCTTCACACGAAATTCGGATACATGGTCATATTTGCGCAGACCGAATATGAACCTTATACAAACATTTTGAAGTCGCTCAAGCTTATCTAATTGGTCTTGGGTAAGATCAAGATAGCTGACATCAGCATAGTCAAGGATGGGTAGAAGAAGTGATTGTGCAAGTGCAATTTTGGTGGTAGTCGGTAGGAAATTGCGTAATCTCCTCAGAGACGCTGCGGATGCAAATAGCTTGCGACTAACTTCCTGCAGCTGGGAAGTCCAAGAGAAATTTTTGTCAATATATATTCCCAAGTTTTTAACTTTGTTACTAAAGGGACATTGTTTAGCAGTATTAGATTCCGGCTGAATTTCAGAATATACAGGTTCACACTTACGCCAAATGACTGTCTTGTTGGTCCGAGATGTGGTTTGAGTAGGAAGATCTTCCTCGACGTTATCAATTGTACATGAAAATTCCACTTGACCAGCCACATCTGACACTGGCAGAACTCCCATATCGTCGTCATTACCTTCTTCTATATCAGTCATTTCATCCACTTCATCCGGGGGCAATATCGCAACTTCCAAGTCATTGAACTCCTCGTCACTACAATCTTCAATATCTTGAAGATACTCGGGGATTTCAGACACCATCAATGCTTTTTTATATTTTCTTCTCACTGCATCCATGATCTATAAACAATAATTATACATATATAGTAAGTATAAAAATTATATTATATATATATAAATATATATATACATATACCATCCCAAACTAAACAAATATATCGTTAACCACTTGATAAGAAACAAAATCTAATATTTTTGCTTACCTCCTTTGCTTTCCTCAATCTTATAAAAAAATCACAATTTTTTATATTACGAGATGTGTTGTGCTTGACGAAGACTTATCGACTAAAGTAAAGTTTACGAAACACTTGCAAGAAACAAAACAATAGACACGTTTGAACTTATAGCGAGCGTAACAGGATCGAACACGCTTTCACGGCTACTTGTAAAGACATGTTCCCAGTGTCATATTTATAGTACGCCTTTTTTTGAATTAGTATCACAAGCTTCCAAATAATATTTTGTTTTAGTTTTTAATTATAATAGATTCAGTAGAGATCTAAAAATCTATTTGATGGACTTTGAAGCTGATAACTTTTTATTTTCGGTTTTTTATAATCAAATCATAATACTCTTTTTAAGCTGACGAATTTCCTCAATTTAAAAATATGTATATTATAAATACGATAACTTTTTTAAGAGCGAAAAAAATATATTTTATTGGGAAAATAGTGTGAAAATACGAATTTCATCAAAACCAATAAAAATAATAACCCTAACATAGAAAAAAAAAATGTTGAATATAGTGTCCTAAAAATAGGACAGTGGGGAGGAATGGGTTAAGAAAAGGTCAAATAAGTCGTACAAAAGATACGCGAAGTTTATTTAAATTTAGTTTCTATGCTAACATAGATTCTTTGAAAACTGCATAATTCCAGATAGGCTGTTTATTATGTGATTTACAATACTTCTTACTCTAAACCCAGATACATACTCCGTGGCGCAGCGGTCACCATGCCTGACTGCGACGTGGAGTCCCCGGGTTCGATCCCCGGCCAGGTCATGATGGGAAACGATCTTTTCCTGATTGGCCTGGGTCTTGGATGTATATCTATATATGTATCTAATATAAAATATAGTATCGTTGAGTTAGTATTCCATAACACAAGTCTCGAACTTACTTTGGGGCTAGCTCAATCTGTGTGATTTGTCCGTATATATTTATATTTATACATTATTGTAGGTACATTACATAAAAATCTGCTGCTCCGTATATTTGTGTTTAGCTGCTTTTTACTTCTTGCGATTTCGAGGTTGGTCCAACTTGTTTAATTATTTAAGTAAACTTGTACAGCACTTACCCAGACAGTGGTTAGATTTACATATTTCCAGCTGGCACGATATGTTAAAAAAAAACATTTTCATTTAAACAACTTTTATTAATAACAAATAATTTTTTTATCACACATGTAAAAATAAAAGGCTTTTGTGTAATTTCTGACTTCTGGTGCGAATGTCACCCAAAAGCTTTTGGGTATGATTTTTAAGATAAGAATGATTTCTTATTTAGAGAAAGAGTCAGTTCTAAGAACAGTTTCATTTAAATCCATGCAAATTATATTGATTGGATGTTTCGGAACATATAGTTCCTGCAGTAATGGCTGGAATTTTTCTAAAACCGCTAACACCAATTTTGATTGCAAATTGCAAATTTTGCTGTGTTATACAGTATGTTAAGAAAACCCTGTCCGACCCATAAGGATAATATAATAAAAAAATTGGCCCAGTCAGCTCACCCTTTCAGTACCTGACTATCATGAAATTAATTTTTATCGGCTCGTCATTTTGCTGTTTACCGGCCGATTGGCGTTCTTTAACCCTCATTCGATGGCGGCGACAATGCTCTGCAGTAGACAATGGGTCTGGACGATTTTTGGCCTCTTGTCTAGATTTGTTGCGTGGTTTTGTGCGAGGCATGATTCCAAAATGAGATGCAAACGTCTCCCAAATTTCCAGTTTCTGCTCCACACGGCTGCAAATGGTCTTGAAATGTGCGCCGCGATGAGATCTATAAAAAACCGTTCGATTCAGGAAGATATCACCAGTAGTTCAAAAGTTATTAGCACTTTTATGGTTTTTGCGATAAAAAAAATCGCAAATCTCGGTTCCAGTCGCAGTCTTTTTTTCGATGACTAATTTCAAATTTCCAAAATTTTTATATATATTCTTGATGGCGCCGAGACACTCTACAATTAGCACTAATTCAATACCGGATACGTCCGTCCGTTGCCGAGGTACAAGCGCTACTATGTACACGATTTCGTGTTGGTGCGACTTTTTGCGTTACCATACAGTACGAAACCCAAGACATAAAAAATGAATTTCATGTCAAAAAAAAAAAATCAAAATCAAAGCATTTATTTCAAATAAACCAGTTACAGGCACTTTTGAATTGTCAGAAGGTCGGTCAGTCAGTAAGTACAGTCCTACCAACTTATCTGTGAACTGAGTGGTAGCGACACCGTCGCTTTAGTGTTGCAAATTAATAAAATTTACCCATGATTGGGTATGTCAAATAAGAAACTAGGTAAACATAATTTTATTATTTTAAACAATACCTAACATTGTTTTATAATAATTATATAAAATATAATAAAATAAAATTAATAAAAATAAATAAGTACTAAATAGTCTTCAAAAATAAGAAAATTAATGTAAGTAGATACATACATTAGCTTTTTCTCTGGCATTCAATTGATATAATGTAGGTACCCCACTTACAAACTTTTGCATAAGTACCTACTTAGATGGATTCAGCAGTTACAAGCTTGATAAGTTGATACAAAAAACCCATAGTTTAGTATTAGCTACTAGCATCTCTATTTAAACAAAACTCAAATATCTAGACACTCAAGATGTGCCCTGTATTACATGACCTAGTTAATAGATAGAATAAAACAAAAGTTTCATCATCATCATCAACCCATATACCTACGTCCCTACTGCTGGGGCACGGGCCTCCCTTAACGATGTGAGGGGTAAAAAAAAAACAAAAGTTTGCTTAACAATAATTTATTAGAATCCCGGTTTACAATAATTATGATCTTTTGATGAACTTGCCAGCCCAACTTCATCCTGGCTGTGAGGCCATACGCCGCTTATGTCCATGTCATCATTATCACTGTCACTTTCAGTTTCCGAATCACTTAGGTACCACTTCTATAATGATCGGTTTATCCAAGTATGGTGAGATGTCCAACAGTGAACCAGTGGTACACATTGAGCCACCATTCTTACTTTGTAAATGCTTCGTTTCCAAACCGTGCTTGGACACGAATATACCTACTTAGTTTTTACCGCACCGCCTGCTGGTAAGTCGGGAACTAGCTAGCGTCAAAGATGTCCGTGTGGCGGATCACAATACGATTTTTGGCGATAAAACGCAATAAAACGTAAGTATTACCTTTTCGTATTACTTCTGTTATGTGTACTTTTATTATGTGACATTTATTATGCCTAATAAAGCGTTTATTTGGCTATCGTATGCAACTAAAATCACTACAGTAACTCTTTTCATTTGTTTTTAACATCACCTTAAACGTTGAATGGTGGGTGTAGTACACATTGAACCGCGAACATAGTAATAAAATTGTTGTTGTTTCAGCATAGGGCGAATCAAAGCAGCGCCTAGGAAAATTGGAGGCCACACAATAGAACACATGTTTTAAACTATGTTGCTAGTAAAAGATGGACGTTTCATATTTAAAAATAAAAAACATTGTCAAAAACATTTAATTAATAAAGTTGATTACTTAGTAACAGTTACAAGGCGTCTTATTGCTTTACCTTAGTTTTGTAGCATAAATAGTCATAATTTACTGTAAAATAAATAGGAAGCTTCACTGAGTACATATTGGTTCACTGTTGACCTGGCCCCGGTTCAGAATGTCCCACGTGGTGGACTCAGTGAGCCATTTGCCATCTTTTAAAAAAACTTAAATATATACTATCTTATTGCGTTTGGTTCTAAAATGAATATGCAAAATTATAGCCAGATATATGGGAAGTCCTCTAGTAAAAAAAAATCTTCACTATCTTTAGAAATAGCTGAGCTATGAATGTGCAACTTTTTCATGGTTCACTGTTGGACACCTCACCCTACACATCATGGTTCAAATATTCTGCTTGTAACTTGAGAACATGATTACAATGCTGAGCGCACTCACTAACCGTTATACTTTTAAAAGCTTCTTCAACTAGGCGGAGAATCTCAGAATTTTTGTGGTCAATATTTACATTAGCAACTATTCATTTCATCGAGCTCCATATTAATTCTATAGGATTGAGATCACAATGATAGGGAGGTAAGTACAAGCATTTGTGTCCATTTTCTTCTAATATTTTTTCAATTTCATACACAGGTTCTGGTTTATTTCTCTTAATTATTTGTAACAGCTGAGGTTTCGTCAACTCCTCTCCGTAGTGAATTTTATTTTGTGTCAACCATAATTGCATATCTTTCTTTATAGAATTAGTATTCTGTATTTTATTTACACAAATACGGTGATAAGGTGCATTATCCATTAGTATAATTGATGGCTCTTGTAAATTAGGCACAAGTTTTTCAATAACCCACTTTTTAAAATTAGTACTATTCATGTCGTCATGATAGTCACCACTTTTTGTGTTAGACTTAAAAACTAGAAGAGCATTTTGGACAAATCCGGTATTTCCTCCCGCATGAACAATAATATATCTTTGCCCTTTTGATACAGGCTCTAACTCTCCATCCACACCCTCACCTTGCCAGCATTTACCTGATGTATGCGATGAATGTATATAGGTTTCATCTAAATAAATTAGTGGCCGAGGCTGTGGAGATTTATAATTTATTCCTACAGCATGCAAGTATTTTGCTCTCCAAGCTGATACTTCATTGCGCTCCATGAGCATTTTACGATTAGACTGCGACTTTTTAAAACGAAAACCTATTTTGTGGAGCAGCTTTCGTAGACTTTCTCTTTGTCCCGTGTAATTTATTTCTGTTTTTAAGACCTCTAAGAGCTTCTTAATAGTTGGTAACTCGTTTTTATTAGAGTAAAATTCATGTACTTTCCTCCGGATAACTCCCATGTCAAAATCATCAACATGAATAAACCCACTTTGACGATTCCTCTCCTTGTCTGGGGTCCGAATTTTTGTACCAGCTTCTTCTGCAGCATGCCCTTCTTTAACTATTTTTGAAATTAGCCCTTGACTCACACCTGAAATATAGACAAAATTAATTAAGTATTTACATACTGCAGTTAAAATATTAAATTTAAGTATGAGTAATTATTTTTTTTGCGGCTTGCGTACAAATCGCGTCACGTAAGAAGAACGCTGGAAGGCGTGGAGTGGAGAGAATTTAGGCTAAGCCAAACGTAGGTACCTATGCGGGATGCGTTCTTTTTACGTGACGAGAACTATAGGTAGTTGAATCACTCAGCTTTTATATTTTTTAAGTTACAGTTACGTTAAAAAGTAATCAATGAAAAAAAAATCGGGTAATTTACAAAAAGAAAGTAGTCAACACTAACCTGTAGCTGCCGTAATTCGTTTGTATACTTGATTAAATGGAATAATCGGAGCCTCCGCCCGAGCTTCTTCTTCAAAAAAGGCTTTGACCTTAAGAATGATGCTTCGCGCATCACTTTTAATCGCTTTCGGCACATTAAACGCTGAAAATCTAGAAATATCGCAACAGAAAACAACAAAACCGGTTCTAGTTACGATCCATGACTCATTTAGAAACGAACGTATCTACTGCACGGATATCATAGAAATGTTTAGTTTACCCACTTGGGTCAGCAACGTGGACCTAGACAATAATATAATTCCAACCATTGAGGGTATTGATCAAGCCAAAAAATATTATAACATGACTCATTTAAAATCCCTGTGTGTTAGATATCTACAAACAAATTATGCCGGTTTATATACAATTTATACTGATGCGTCAATGTCTAATAATGAAACTGGGGCTGCGTTTTTTGATTCACATTTAAACACCTCGATTAAACTTAAAGTGGATTCTGTGATTTCAATAATGCACGCTGAATTAATAGCAATTTTAGAGGCACTGTCTTATATAGACTCAATAGCATGTTCTGAGTTTCTAATTTTAACGGACTGTCGCAGTGCCTTACAGTTACTAAGACGATGCACCTTACCCAAACGAGGGATGTCCATTGCCTATGTTATAATAGATTTAATGTACAAACTCAAAAGCAAGAATAAAAATGTTGTCATACAATGGGTGCCTTCTCACATTGGCATTGAAGGCAATGAGATGGTCGATCAGTTCGCTAAAGAGGCATCAACCGACGGTGAAAAGTATTCCTGTCTCCCGTATTATACTGAACTTTACTGGAAGATAAAATGCCTGGGTTATGACAGCTGGCAAGAATACTTTAATGAAAGGAGCCGCAGTAAAGGTATATGGTATGCCACTATACAACCGAACATCCTCAAAACTACATGGATAGACAGTGCCAATATGGGAAGGCAGACAATCACAACTGCTTTGCGACTTCGCTCCGGACACATACCCCTAAATAAATTTGCTTTTTTAATCGGTAAAGTCGAGTCACCAAATTGTGTGGAATGCAACGTGATTGAAGATGTTTACCACATAATCATGGAATGTGTCCGGAATGAGCCGGAAAGACAAGATGTATTTATAGCTATTAATAATATGTGCGAAACTGGGGTATGTAACAGCGTCCTTGCTGCTCCTACTTCGGAAGCAGCCAGGATGCTGTACAGACTCGTGGATATTGGTATCCATCGCAGAGCTAATGTAAGAATGTAAGTTGTAGTTGTACATTAGTCAGTAAGGTGGAGTTGTAATGATGAGGGTGGCATAATCTATATAGATTAAAACCCTCCATAAATAAATAAGAATAAAAAAAAATAAAAAAAACATGGCGGCCGTAGTTCCCATTTTCTCCATTTCACAGATAAGTTGGTAGGACTGTAAGGTGAAGCTAGTCGCCCATTCCAAAGAGTAGGTATCTATGGAGAAGAACGGGCAAGAAACTCCATGGACACTCTTTTAAATTATCAAGCTATTGATACAAATATTTGATTACATCATTCATTTTGAAATCAATCGTGTGAGAACGATGACGATGACGATGTTTATGGAAAAAAAACAACAATTCAGAAATTAAAATACGCCGTAGCAGCTAAGAGATGACCAGTCCCCTCTGACGGCGTCCGTTCACGAACATGACGTATGGATCAGCATCATTCAGCTCAACCATATTGAAGGGAACCTAATGACCCAACACACACGCCACCACCAGCGAGACATTTGAGTGAGCATGACATACTCTCAACAGCCATAGCACAATCAAGTCAATAAAAGACTAACCCAACAAATAGATGCTTTACAGCAAGTAGATCGTGCTCACACGTGTTCCATGCAATTATACAATACTAAGAAATTGAACCTACACAATGCAAAGACAGTTTTGTCCAAGGATCAGCAGCTCCAACGGTGTTCGCGAATGCTAAGTTTAGCTCCTGTGTAGCTGCACCAGTGCCGAATACCCCTGTCAGCGATGCAATTCCGTAACGTATAATATGCCCGGCTACATAGTGTGTACTGGCTTTGAGTAAAAAAAAAAACAAACAATTACAAATTTAAACTACAAGAGGAAAAATCAAAGAACAATCAGTGTAAGCATAGAAATCGAACGCAGCTCAAGCCCAAGCCTTTTTGTCGTCAATATAATCTTTAACACTATAAAATGCTTTCTGACACAACTTACGTTTAATGAAGGATTTGAATTTATTCAGGCTCAGATCTTGAACCACCTCTGGAAGTCTATTGTAAAAATGTATACATTGGCATCTAAAAGAGCCAACCAATTTTCTTGAGCCTTGTTATAGGTACAATAAATTTGTGCTTGTTCCTTGTATTTATATTATGGACATCACTGTATTTTTTAAACAATTTTAAAGGTTAGGTAAACACATGACCAAATATAATATAAAATTTTACGTAATCATCATAGTACCAATACAAATGAATTTTGAAATAATCTTTTTTCCCGCAAATCAATTCCAACTTCTCCGAAATTTGGTAATTTAAAAAAAATGACAACATCGGTATTATTATGAGCAAATAGCGATGCGACCACGTGCCGCGTACCCTGCCGCCCGCCACCCGCGGAAGGGTGGTTAACGCACATTTATTAAGTGACCTCTTTTTGCGAAATAATATTTATTTTTTTAGGGGGATTTGTTTTTAAGTTTAGCCAGGTTTTGTATCCATTAGTACAATCAGTTATCGATACCTAACAACACCTTCACGGGTCGGACAGGGTTTTCTTAACATACTGTAGTCTTCAAGAGCTATTCATTAACCATGAATGTAAATATTGTAATGTCCAACGCTAAGTTATAAGTATGTACCTACAATGTTTTCACTGTGTGTGATGGGCATGTCCTTCTCAAAGTAGGTGCGTTTTTTTACTGACACAGAGGAACACGTATTCGTTTTAGTTTTTAATGTGTTTATCATTACATCAGGTAAAGCTGAGCACTTGAATAGTGTGGTACATTCCTGTAATTTGAAATAAATTGTTATCAACATTGCTGAGTTTGTAAGCAGCACATTTTGACAATGTATTTAACATACCTTAACACTATTACCACAGGAACATAATTGTACAGAATAAACTGGTAGGTACTGCACTAATTAAAAGTCGTTTTGGCCTTGATGGATCATTTTACATCATGGATTTAAAGTATAAGCTAGTAAAAAAAAGCTAGTTAAAGTTTAAAGTGACAGCCTCCGTGGCGTTGCGGTAGCGAACGCGGCCGTTGCGCAGAAAGGCGCGGGTTCGATCCCCACACAGTGCAAATATTTGTATGCGTGAATATGAATATTTGCACTGGTCTCGTCGTGCCTCGGAAAGCACGTTAAGCCGCTGGTCCCGGTTTCTATACGAACATCTAGTGGCAGTCGTTACGGGTTGTTGGAGCCCTCAAAAGTCCAAACAATTGGTCTAACTGCAATGCTTCAATATCACCTTTAGGTTGTGAAGGTCAGACGGCAGTCGCTTCTTGGAAAATACCGAAGATTAGCCAAAATCAGCAGTTGGACTGGTAAAGCGGACCCCAGACTCCATAGCTGAAAAGCTACGGATGCGACTGGGATTAACGCTGAGATGATGATGATTTAAAGTATAAGCTACAAATCTTTGCTGATTCATAAAACTTTCCTTTTCATGGTATACTAGATAACCATTTTTGCCCTCCATCTATTCTTTCCATCCGTTGGCGATCCGCTGGCTAAGACATGGCTGGAGGTTGACCACTGCGTTGCCCAATTTCTCACAGGTCATGGCAACTTTAAAAGTAAACTGTATTCTTTTAAACTTGTTCCTTCCCCTTTGTGTCAGTGTTCTACACCGAACTGTGAATTTGAACAGTCCGCACATCACATCTTGTGGGAGTGTGTTCTTTGGCAGAATGAACGCAATATTATGTTGGATAGTGTACAAGTTACATCCGGAGTCGTTTATTATACGGACTTTGTAGAAACTAGAATCAATTTCCGTGCGTTCAGGCGCTTTTGCCATACCTATTATTGGAATCAATTGTAACAGCTAATACCTACTTAGGACCCATTAACTTAATCAAATTTTATTCCGTGGTGTTTGGCAATCTGGGCTTCTCCCAGTTGCAATAATGTCCCTTTGTGCCGATTGGCCTAGTTCTGTTCTGTCTCCTGCTTGTTATGGAGGGAAGTGGAAAAAATATCTTTTTTCTTACTCCTCCGCTATTCTTTTCTGATTAATTTCGTTGCGGGACCCAAGACAGTTGAATCGTTTCTCCGGGACTCGTCGAGCTTCATTGCTCGGCGTTTTTCTGGCTGTCGCCACTGTTGATTCTGGCTTTCAGGAGTTGCAGTGGTTGGGAAAAGTGTGACGGGTTTTGTCCCAAAAAAAAAAAAAACCATTTTTGCCTTTTATCCAAGTCCTTGGATGACTGAAACAGAATGATGAAAACTGAAACAGAAAATTAGTTGTATTTCCTGAAACCGAGTTAACAGATGTATTGAAACCTAAAACTAATTAAATTATATTATAATGACACGCTTTAATTAAAATTTTATTTCTAATGAAAGCGTGTCTATTTAAACATGTATTACCATTATTAGTATAAATCTTATTTTCCAGTAACCTACACTCTCTCATCTCTATGCTAGATGAAATTTATTATAAGTTTATCCTTTACTTGTGTAAATTGCCAAAGATTTTTTCATCTGTCCCTTAAAATACGTGACATATTCAATAAAATTACGATCTACATGAAATTCAAACATTTCCTCAATTTAAAAACGTCCATCTTACGGAAAAATATGGTGTCTCTTTCGTTCTTTGTTTACAAACATGCAATTTTGACGTTCAAGATTTTATACGTAACAGTTTCTTCTTCTCACATTATTTATTATGATTATTGTATTAGGTAAGTCCGGCCATAACAATAAAATAAGCAAGTGATAAGATACGTGGATGTGAGTGAGCTAGCAAGATAGTGACGCTAGACGATGCAAGCGAAAGTTGTTGTGTAATATACTTAATATTCTAATTAAGCATTTCTCTTTTTTTTTGCCATTACACATTTGTGGAATGTCCCGTGATTTTGTAGATGAATAACTTTGGTGTAATCTATAAATTGCTAATACTGTTTTACTTAGAAGCACTACTGTAATTCAAATTTACAGAAAAAATGATAGCAAATAATATATACAGTATGTTACAAAAACCCTGTCCGACCCGTGAAGGTGTTGTTAGGTATCGTTAGCTGATTCTACTAATGCGTACATAACCTGGCTAAACTAAAAAAAAAAAATACCCCCTTAAAAATAAATAACTTAAATAAAATAAATAGGTAATTTCATGGCAACACAGGCACAGGTCATGACCTCAGTTGACCTCATGCATGTAGGTATTGGTAGTCTAACCACGTTTATCGACTCTAGAAAGAAACAATGATACCTACTTAAGCAGCTCGTGAAAAGAACTTTTTTTTAAGTAGGAAGGTCGTCTGACCCTCCGAATGTATCTTCGAATTTCATTCGATGAGCACAATGGCTGTGGCGGAGATGTTGTTCCATATTTCGTTCACTAAGAACGATACCGGCCTGGTCCCACGAGATTAGCACGGTGTTTCACAACGTTAGTCCACTCCTACCAATCCACTGCTCGCCGAACTGATAGTGGAGGTACTCACGTACAGGTCGGCAAAAATATGGTGGGGCACCGTCATGCTGGAACCACATTGACCAAGAAGTAGTCACATCCGAATCGTTCAACACCTGATCACAACACAACACAATTGCAGTTTTACAAGGTACCTTCCATCAGCAGGTTACATTACGTTAGAAAACACTAACGTATTGATGATGATGATTGATGACGTATGATTATGATCACACAATAAACGATACGTCTACACGCACGCAATGTCTACGCGAAACTAATAAATTTAAAATAAAAATGATTTTTATTTCATAAAAATAGGTACTCTAACTGCACGGCGGTGCCCTTTGACTAGACTCTAGTCAAAGGGCACCGTCTAGTCTCCGTCTAGTCACTAGAGGTGTGAAAGTATTCAAAATATTTCTCGTATCGATTTTTGGTATCAATTTTGTATTTCAGAATTTCACGCATCGATTCAACATCGCATGGCATTCTTTAGATTTTAGAACTTTCACATAACTTAATCAGGTGAACTTAAATGCTTTACATTGTTTATAATATTCTCCTAAAATCGTATTTCATAAGACCTTTCTAGTTCCTATTTACTAATAATAGGTACTTGTGTTACAATATTGTTATGAATAATTAATCGATAATCAAAAAAAGTACTTTTACCATTAGGTAATCTGCGTTTTTACAACAAATCATTCGAGCAGGTAAAAATCGAATAGTAGCGACAAAAACAAAACGTTATTACGCAAAAACTAGTACAGCTCTAATTATTCCTTTGCGCGTCGGCGGCTAGACACACTGACGCCGCCGACAGTTATTAAAGGTCTAAAATGGTGTTTACACTTTTTTAAATTTCCCGAATTTTGGGGAAGTTACAGTAAATTCGCTGGTAAAAAAGATTATTTCAAAATTCATTAGTATTGTTACTATGATGATTATGCAAAATTTTATATTTTATTTGGTCATTTGTTTACCTAACCCTTATTATCCTTGTGAGTCGGACAGGGTTTTCGTAACATACTGTATATCATACTAAAATAAAAAGTCAACTAAATATAAACTGTCGAAAATTTCAATGTATGAAAATTCGTATGTCCCAGTCTACCAATCGCAATTTCAAATTTAAATATTTTGATATAATTCAAAGAAACTATTCTGAGATTTTGATTATAAATCGTATTACAAGGTAAAAGGTTTTACGTAATATTTCTTTCATGGTAATTTGGTCATAATTTTACGGTTATTAATTAATTTTAAACATGTCCCAGAGACAGTTCCAAAAATGGATTTCAGTTTTTGTTACCCAATTTAGACATGCAAATTATTAAGAAATATCAATTTAGTTATATTTTTTGGAACTAGCAATAACGTAGATCTCACAAAATACCGCCATATCGATGTATTGCGTCAGTTGCTGTTCCGAAGTTTGAAATGTGTACACGTACCCGTTTAAGAGTGAATCTCATTCCGGCTTTTGTTATTGCTGTTTCAAGGTAAGTTGACAATATTTACCCACTATTTTTATCATAGTGCAATTGTTATTAGCTTCGTATAAAATTTAGTGTATAATAATAGACGTAACTGTAATTTCAACTACCACAACAATATTTCGATAAAATCAAACACTCGTTTCGTTACTTCCTTTTTTGTTACTTTGGGGTAGTAACTTATAAGCAGAAAAATTAAGTAACAAAAACGGAATCATAAAGCTATGTTTACAATTTAACAGCACAACAAAATGCCACTAACTCCGGCAGAAAAAAATAATCGTAATAGAGAGAAATTAAAACAGAACCCGGATAAGTTGGAAGAAATAAGAAAGAAAATTTTAGAAAGAATAAAGTCAAAATATAAATATAAAAATTATTGTCATATAAAATGGTTATACTATTAAGCTAAATATTTCCATTTTGTTAATTTGTTCTTAAATAACAAAATGACATAAGATTGTCAAGGTCTGGAATAATGTTAAATTTAAAGAAGTGTCAAAATTACCTAACGGCGGGTCTGATTAGGTATATACAGTTTATTAAACGTTGATTATGATTAAGGATTAATCCATATTTTTATTTATTCATATATTTAATCCTTAAAAATAAAACTGAAAAAGCACGTTCTAAAAACAATGTTGTTCAGAGGAAAGCCGTGGTCGTACCTATATGCCAATTTGCCCTAAAGTTAATGATCCCATAGTACTGTTAGGTGGGTTCTTAAGCGCTTTCGTTTGATACCTAACACGCCATGACTAAAAAAAATATACTATTTTTTATTCGTGACTTTTCGCCGTAGTCGAGTAAAAATAACCATTGTAGACGCAACCTTGTGTTTTTTATTTTGTTACTAATTACTCCTTTTTTGTTACTGTTCCAAACATCTCCCGTCTTTAAACTCGCTTTTGTATTTATTTATTCAATATAAATGAACATTACGTGTATAAAATATCAATTTTGCTAAACATTTTTATAAAAAATAAGCAAATTCTTTTAATTTTGTATATTTTTCATATAATCAAAACTTTTAATTTACTTTAGATTAAAGGTAACAAAAAAAATGTTAAAGCACCCAAATTGGAAATATTTGTCGCTATTCTTAGTAGTCCTTTGCGATGATTTTATCAAACTTATCATGAATTTTATGAAACAGAAAATTTAGCTACAGAATTTGCAACTTCGAAGTTTTTTTTTACCAATTAAGGAGTAACAAAATAAGAACGCTTAGCCTACCTTGATTTAGTTTTTTATAATTTTAATAAAAAAATCTTAAATCAAACAGAATTCCTGTAGAAAAGTTAAAATACTCATAAAATAATTTATCTGATTTCATGACCAAAACAGGGATATAGTGTATTTTTTTTTATTGGCGATTTTTTGAAAATATGGCAAAAAATAAGAGAAACGCTCAATTATCTTATGTATCTTGTATTACCATTGTAAAACTTTTGTAAATAATGTTCTATTAAATACGATAATATAATACTTTTGTTATTTTTAATATGTTTATATATAAGTAGTATTACAAGTATTGTTAACTTTCTAGAGTCCTTTTGTATAGTAATCATATGAAATAATGACAATTTATAAATAATACATTATTTTCCTTGAGCGCCTATGCTAATTAATAACTTTTAATGGCCAGAAAACATGTTAGCCACTGAATTCAGCAACGATCATAACTCAGAACAACTATACTAATTTTAATTTAAAATCTGATATATAAAATTTTTGCGTCAGGCTTGGTTTTTTTTTTTTTTTTGTATGTGTCGTGGCCGTTCCCTTTATATGTTAATTATTTGCAAGCTTTGTAACCTTTAAAGATGACAAAAAATTGTTGGCATGTGCTAAAAGCACACAAAAATACTTTTTTAATGTAATAAAAACATAAAATTTTAAAAATACTTTTTTCTTTTACTATTACAAAAATCAAAACATTTTTCTATTTATTGTGTATGTGTTATAATTATGATAAATGTTGGGAATTGATATTTTCATCTGACCGGGGGCCCCTTCCGGCTGGGGGCCCGTGGCATTTTGCCGACTTGCCACCCTGTAGTTACGCCACTGTTTCTACCTAATACTTTATTTTTGTCCTATCCGAACCACTTTATACGTCTTTTTGTGAAAATAGTTGGTAACCCTACTTGTGAACCATGTTATATAGGTTCCTATTACCAATTAACAAAATGATCTGATAAGGTTGCCAGAACAAGGATATTTAAAAAGGAAATTTTATGAAATTGGTAATTTAAATGATCTCCTTTTAATTATTAAAAATTTATCGTATTTTTTCATAAAAATGCAAAATATTTATTTTCCAAATTGTTTACAGAGACATCTATGATATGGTTTTAGGTCAAGTACTCTAGATGGCGCTACTTTCTTTGCTACACGTTCGTTCAAGGGAACTGTCTCCCCTTTGCCTAAAAGTCTTGGTTACCAGGTCATAAAATTCCAAAAAAAAAAAAATTGAAAGCAAGAAAAAAAAAATAGAAGAGAACCAAAAAAAATAAAGAAACTTTTTGGTTATGTTGATATTGATAATATTTTTTAAGGATTTATTGCACGATTGCAGATAGCAGAATCAGATTCAAGATTGCCTATTCCCCATTACCATATTTAAGTTTTGTAGTTAGACACGTAGATGTTGCATATTTGTTAAACCTAGAAAACCGCCATGGACGAGGAAAAAGTGAATCCCAGAAAGAAATTTGAATTTTTAGAAAATCTGGTTTCTGCTGTAACTTTAGAAACTATAAAGGCAATGGGATTTAAAATAATGACTGATATCCAGGCAGAGGTATTGCCGGCAGCTTTAAATGGAGAGGATGTGGTTGCAACTGCTAAAACAGGTTCTGGCAAGACATTGGCTTTTCTTATACCAGCTGTTGAAACTGTTATCAAATGCATGAAAGAACAGATTCAAGGTAATGTATGATGTATTAAAGATGTTCCTTTTTTTGATGCCTTGATATGAATCTTTCAACATTTCTGAAAAGTATAATTAATAATTATAATTCATTTATTTATTTAACCTCACAATATTTTGTTTATAGCTAAAACGGTACAATTACTCAGTCTAGTATGTGTTACATATGTGATTAGCTGGTGTTCGTGAAAGGCGTGAGATGCCTGTGTTACGGATCACTAGTGCCCCACTCGTCGGACATGTAAATTCAATTTGACTGGGTACATTAAGCGTGAAGGTATATATACAAAATAGTATAAGAAAAAGAAAAAAGATTGAACTTAAAACTATGTATGTTTACAATTCTGGAGTAAATCGCTAGAACCAAACAACAATTGTAATACAGAAAGAAATTTGTGGCGCCTTTTATCTACTATGAGTAATTGTGAGAGTGCAGTGCACAAAAAACAACATAAACAAAATATCAACTAAGTTACCCGCAATTATTAAATCCTTACACACTGGTTCGTCATACAAGCTTGCCTACCGTCATTTGGAAAGAATTGTTGCACAGGATTACCTGCATATGGCATGACTGCGGGTAGATGAATGATCCACCGCTCGCCATCACCACGCTGCAGGCGCATTTGTCTAGTTATAGTTTTGTAGCTGTGATACACTGCAGTCTAATTTTAATAACCGGAGCGGATTTCTCGAAAGCAGATCGGTGTTATAACTTGATGTTTTTAATTTATGTATGCTGCGCTTATGTATATGTGTGTTTTGTGTATCTATTTGTTAAGTGTACATTATGTGTATGAGGGTGAGAGATGTGTATGAAGGGGTATGTGTGAAGGTGTGGGTGAGTGTTTAAGATGTGGATGCATTTAATCAAAATGAGATTGAATTATTATGGAGGAGGCTTTCTGTGTGTGAATAGTTCAGCTTCTGCAACCCATTTCTAACCACCACTTTGCATTTCCTTTTTAGTAGGGAATAGCTACGATTTAATTTATTATATAAGTTAGGTCTTTGGTAACTGAAAAACCTAGATTAGTATTAAATAAGTATAATTTTACAAACTGAAAGTAACAATTGTTGATATCAAACTCTTTCAATACAAAAGCAATCTTATACGGGGGGATGGATTTAAACCCTAGTAAATCTTCCTCCTCCTTGCATCATATTCCTCATTGCTGAGGCTCATGAAGTCTCTGTGAAAAAAACTATTCGCTGATAGTGTCACGCCATTTGTGGCTGTCTTGGCACCATGTAGTGGTGTATCTAGTGTGCAGTGAATCTTGTCAGTCCACCTTGTTGGGCTGCAGTCTTTAGGTCATTTGCCATCAACCTTGCTAGTAACTATTAATTAAAGTAAATATACATTACAAATTATTTATGCCATTATGGATGATTCTAGTAATTTGGTGGCACCAAATTATCCCATATATAATAAAATATAATAATAAGAATGTACTATTAGTCATAATGTTGCTCTGTCTCTATTATAAACTGGAACCATGATGGCAATAAACCTCCATGCTATGGCATGTAGACTAACAAAAATATTGGGTTTTATTTTAGGCACATTTTGTATAATCATATCACCAACCAGAGAGTTAGCAATACAAACGTACAGTGTGCTGCAAGACCTTGTTACCAATCATGAGACCATCACATCAGCTTTGGTCATTGGAGGAGAAAGTCGGAAGAAACAGAGTGCTGAGCTTTCTACAGGTTGGTAGTGAAACAGTTGTAATTTGATTCTATTCTATCAGTATATGTAAGTGACTTTAATATAGACTACAACTCCAATGCACTTAAAAGTCACCTCATTTAAAATGTCTTGGAAGTTTCTAGGTCTTGGTATTTTACGTATGGATAAGGGTATTTTTCTAGGGTGAACCCACAGCATTCTAGGATGAGACTGTTAAAAAAAATAAACAGAGCTCTCATAGAACAAACATGACGCACAAGACATACTCACACTTGGCTGGTTTTTTTCATCTCCATATCTTTATGAAATGCAAAAATAATTTTTCAACTGGTAGTTCTGATGACTTGACCCTATATAAAATCTTGAACAAATTTTACTGCTTTATAATATCACTAAGTGTACATTATATTTGAATTTCAGGAGTTCACATAGTTGTTTCTACACCTGGGCGGTTATTTGATCATATGAGAACAAAGGAATTTGATTACAGAAATGTCTGCTGTCTAGTATTAGATGAAGCTGATAAAATATTTCAGTATGGGTTCGAAGAAGACTTGAAACAAATTGTCAACCGCTTGCCAAGTAAGTTTTTTAATCCTATGGTAAAAAATTCTATTTGAAAAACACTTTGATAAAAAATTGGTGTTATTTTATAAATTCAATTGTTTTCACAGAACACAGACAAACCATGCTATTTAGTGCTACACAATCTGAAAGAACTGATGCTTTGATTAAATCAGCAATGAAGGAAAAGGTTTTCAACATAAACACTGATGAAGACAATATCATGGCTACTGTTGAAGGACTGAAACAAGGGTAAGTAATAATTAATTATATTTCTGAATTTAAATATCAGATCTAATACAAAAAAGATAATAAGGTACGCGATACTCACGCCTACATACAACATACACACTGTAAAATAAATAGAAAGCGAAAAAAAATTTAGTGCAGCTATTTTTATCAGTAGACTCCTACCGCATTACTATTAAGGAACTTTTTTTAGAAACAAACATCATCAGAAGCATGGTCTACATTTGGACAGATCAAGATTTGTAAGGTTAAAAATAAAACTGTTCAAGATTTAAACTACTTAAATTTATAATTTAATTTTTCAATTCAGGTATGCAGTATGTGAAACAGAGTACAGATTGTGGTGGTTACAAAAGTTACTGAATAAAACTAAAAACTTAAAGATAATGGTGTTTTTCTCAAGTTGTAAGTCAGTAGAATTTCACCATGCATTCTTTAGCTCGTATTGCCAGGCTGCAGTGCTATGTATTCATGTAAGTAAATAACTTTATATCACATGGCTTTTTAAGCCGATCTGTCAGATATTATAATTTTCGTTATGTGTTTATGTGGCTTATAAGAGTCTACATAGAACCTTTAGTGTGTCTTATAATTTCTTACGTTTCGATATTACCTTGAACGTCCATGATACCACAGGGAAGTAAAATTTATACCTAGAAATAAATGAAATCTAAATTTCGGTCCGCGATAACGTTATAATAGGCAACGTATTTTTATACGTTTTATGGATGTGGGCGTTAACGATAATGTCGTGATGTTAGAAACTATAATAAAGTACAGACGACAGCACATGAAGCTACTACAATCTGTCAGATTTCCTTATTAGATTTTCAACTTTATCTCTAAAACACTAAGGCTTAAGGTTGATTAGGAATATCTAACGGTTTGGGGGTAGCTTGACCTGCTGTCGTCCGTACATTAGCGTTTAAATAAAATTAGTAATAAAGCTTTGTATTATTCTTAATACACAATGGTGTAGGCCATAACATCGGCCGCCGGCAGAAGTTACCACCCACCAGACAAAGTCTTGCCGCCAAGCGATTCGTCGTGTTCATGTGATCATGTGATTCGGCATGATGCCTGGTGAAGCCGTACGGAGGACGGGTCTGAGCAGTTGTGTTGCGATGTGTGCCGGGTACGATGCGCCAAATGTTGTTGTGTTGGGAGTTTGGTCGTGGAGGGTCTTCAGATCAATCTCCCTTTGGCACAGCATCGTTGGTCGTGTTGTTGGTTTTAACATTGCATCACCTCGCTCAACTGCCGTGTTCTTTCCTAATCGCTCAAGTTTTTCGGAGTGAATAAGTTCTTAATAAACTAGCGCGCTTTACCATCAACGATCGCATCACTGCTTACCATCAGGCGGGATTGTGGTCAAGCGTTAGTTTATAATTATAAAAAAAAACTGTTATAAAAGGAAATCTTTATTTTTCAGGGTAAAATGAGCCAAGCAGACAGAACCGATGTTATAACAAACTTTTACAATGCAGAAAAAGTAGCATTGTTTTGTACAGACTTAGCAGCAAGAGGTTTAGATATACCGGCAGTGGACTGGATAGTACAATTTGATCCGCCATCTGATGCTAATGTTAGTTTGATTTTACTCATCCTCTAGATTTAGGTAAATAGCTCGGGTTCGATCCCGGCCAGGTCATGATGGAAAACGATCTTTTCCTGATTGGCCTGGGTCTTGGATGTTTATCTATACAGAGTAGTGCTGACAATACGACAATAAATTAAACATCGTGTACCTCAACACATTATCAGTCTACCCATAAAAAAAATATATAAATATGTCCATTAGTTTAGTCACAGGAAATTATTTTTCATTTTTCACATTTTCTACATGATGTACATGTTGATAAGGAAGCGCTTAAAGGTTAATTACCGGCGCATCCTTGCGGTACCAAACTTTAATAATAATGGCGCGAAAAAAGCAAGTTGGTACAGGATCGCGCTGTCGCCGATCGAAGGTCAGTGAACCAATGTTTTTTAAAGGATGTTCCATTCCGTTTGCAATTTTATGCGATTTAGGTCCATATTACAGAACTTCACTCAAAACTCAAGCTCTACTTAACCCTTTACCGCATACTGTACCAAATTTGATACACTACGAGTTTTCACAGATAAATATTTTTTGGGTCTCCTGTAACACGTGTTGATGACTGATATCTAGAGAATGGTTGTATCCGAACATGAAAAACAAAATAGGCAATTTCTACCTTGTCTGTGGTTTATTATTTCTGTCACCGAATAGTTCAAACCGCCAATTCAAACAGTGAGTGCGGTTTGTGGAATGTAAAAGCTGTTTTTGGCTACTTTTTCCTATAAATAAAATTATTTTTGTTATTTGCGAGTGAATGAAATGGATCCCAAGAAGTTTTACGGAAAAACATGTAAGTAATATCAAATACTTCTTGACGAAAAACGGACTAGAACTTTGTATCTGAAATGATACTCTATGCAGTTATGTATGCATACGTTTTTCAAATATGATACTTCATGCATTAGAGTTTGTACCAGTGCTCGGTCAGATATGATACTACATGCAATTATTTGGGAACTTTTACACCGTGGTGGGTTCATCTAATGTTATAAAAAATAAGTTTTTTTTTTGCCTATTCTTATTTACTGGTGCTATAAACGTTTGGGGCTTATGAAGGTATTTAGTGTTTGATTTATTTTCAGGGACTCGACACGCAAGCGGGCGTGATATTCCTTTAGATAGCGATGATGAAGACCTGACCGATGATGAAGATTATTTTTTACCGCCTAAAGGCGTAACCATCGAAGAAACAGATTCGGAATACGATTCTTCTGATAAAAGTGAAGATGAAGGGAGTCTTACTCAAGATGCATTGGAAGCAGTATATCTCGAAGACAATTTTGAATATGAAAGTTTAGAAAGTGCGGAAACCATAAATGACATCATAGAACCGTCAACATCAACTGGTACAACGGAAAAAAACAGAAGAACAAAGGGACAAACACAAAAAAAAAGGGAAAAAAGGATAAATTGACTTGGACCAACAACGCAATTACTTATAACAGCGAGGATGTTGCATTTATGGGCTGCACCGATCTACCTGATAACATAATGGGCCTGGAGACGCCAATAGCTTTTTTTAAGTATTTGTTTCCAACTAGTGTTATTCATCTCATACATGAACAGAGCAATCTATATGCAGAGCAGTTGCAACCAGATAAAGCAAATTCTATAACTAGTGACGATATATCAAAATTTATAGGAGTTATCATGTACATGTCAGTTGTATATTTGCCATCTACGCGACACTACTGGAGTGAAGGAACATGTCGAAAAAGTAGCTTCTCTCCTTACTTGTAATAAGTTTGAAAAAATCAAACGGTTTTTGCACTTTTTTGATAAAACCAAAGAACTTCCTAAAACTGACCCGAATTGCGATAGACTGCAGAAATTAAGACCGCTTCTTGACATTCTGAGAGCACAATTATTGACTATCCCTAAAGAAGAGTACCTAGCAATAGATGAGCAAATGATACCCACAAAAGCCAAAACATCTGGTTTTCGACAATATAATGCAAAGAAACCCCACAAATGGGGTTATATTAACTATGTTTTGAGTGGAGCTTCGGGATTCAGCTACGACTTCGACATCTTTACAGGACAACACAAAACCGATGTGCTACCTAATTGTCCAAATTTCGGAGCAACTGGCAATGTAGTTACACGATTGCTAAACACAGTGCCACAAAATTTAAACCACAAACTGTTTATCGACAATTTTTATACCAGTCTTCCGCTCATGGCACATCTTCATGGCGTTGGAATTCTACCATTAGGTACAATTCAATTAAATAGAGCAAAAGACATTGATTTGCCAAACAAAAAGGCATTGCTGAAATGTGAGAGAGGTCACTGCATTGAAAAATCCACGGAAATAGATGGAGTCCAACTAAGCGTGACTACATGGGTTGACAATAAAGTCGTAAGTTTATGTTCTTCCTATGTTGGAAAGGAACCTATGGCTCCCGTAAAACGATTTTCAAAAAAAGAAAAGCGAATAATTGAAGTACCTCGACCAAAATCGGTAGAAATATACAATAAATATATGGGCGGGGTGGATTTATTGGACTCAATGTTAGGTTTCTACAGGATAAAAATAAAAAGCAAAAAATGGTACCATCGAATATTCTTCCACTTAGTCGATATGACGTGTGTGAATAGCTGGCTTTTGTGGCGTCGCCGCAACAAACAAAAATCTAATAACGAAGTGTATATGTCGTTGTTAGATTTTAAACTGTATATAGCTGATGTTTTGATGCGGGAAACGGGAGGGGTGT
Source organism: Sesamia inferens (assembly GCA_037179545.1). Classification (NCBI taxonomy): domain Eukaryota; kingdom Metazoa; phylum Arthropoda; class Insecta; order Lepidoptera; family Noctuidae; genus Sesamia; species Sesamia inferens. The sequence continues at coordinate 18,545,168 of CM073930.1, forward strand.
TTACACCATCTACCCGAGGCCGAGGGCGGCCTGCTCTAGAACATGATCTAGAACATATAAGAGAAAGGAAACGACGTATTGAACTGCCTCCGCAAGAAGTGGTATACGACGGGATTGGACATTGGCCCAACCGGGGCGAAAAACGGCAGAGATGCAAAAATTGTTCACGCCTATCTTACATTTATAGTAGTAAATGCGAATGTTTTTTTTATTTAAACAAAGATCGTAATTGTTTTAAGGATTTTCATGTGGTTTTGCATTAAATATTGGCATAAAATGTGAATCTTATTCATTCAATAAAATTAATTAATAATATATATATATAGATATACCAAAATATTTACCCCAACTGCATGTTGTACCACATCTGATGTCGTATATTCCGTTACCTGGACTGCATGTTGTATCAAATGTGAGATTTTGTGTTTCGAAGCAATTATTTCGGTTTCTAATGTCCGAAAAAATAAACAAAAAAATACTGGGATACCTATTATGCCATAGAACCATGTAAATTAATTTGAACCAAATCTAAAATTCCATGCGGTAAAGGGTTAAGTCTCGTTTGAAGCCTTTTGATTGGTTGAAACTAGTTTAGTAATGCTTAAACAGAGATCAATGTTTGAGTTTCCTTCTGGAATACGGACCTTAGTTTGTTTGAAATTTTCATATTTTTTATTTTTGATGCTAGGTTTTTTTCTGTGGTTTAGGATTTTTCGTATGAACCAGCATTGCTCGTGTTTTTATTTATTGTCGTATTGTCAACACTACTCTGTATATGTACCTATTATAAATATAGTATCGTTGAGTTATTGTCCCATAACACAAGTTTCTTTGGGGCTAGCTCTATATGTGTGATTTGTCCATTTATATTTATTATTTATTTGTGAGAATCAACTGTGGTATAAATAAATAAATATATACGGACAAATCACACAGATTGAGCTAGCCCCAAAGTAAGTTCGGGACTTGTTTTATGGGATACGAACTCAACGATACTATATTTTTTAATAGATAAACATCCAAGACCCAGGCCAATCAGGAAAAGATCGTTTTCCATCATAATCTGGCCGGGGATCGAACCCGGGGCTTCCACGTCGCAGGCGTCTGGTAACGCGTTAGGCGCGGTGGTAACGCGTGCTGTACTTTTGTTTACCAAGTGCATAAACACACCGTAAATATGTCTGTAACAGGAGCTGTTGGTACTGCCTGAGACAAAATTATCGCCTCGATTATCGCAGTAGCGAAATGGATAGTTACCGCACTTCGGGGAGCAGGTTTAAAGCTGTGTCTTGAATATTTTATTTTTCAGGAATACATCCATAGGGTGGGCAGAACTGCAAGGGGCATGGGAGCGAAAGGAAATGCTGTAATTTTATTACGACCAGAGGAGATAGAATTCATTTCCTACTTGAAAGAATCCAAGATATATCTTGACAAATATGAAACATGGAAAAAATTCTCTAATTTGCAACCTAAGGTAAGATTTGGTTTCTGCACGAAAACTAGCTGTTTATCTATTTTATTGACTGCATAATGACGCGTTATCACCATAGTTCGGAATAGGTAGAGTGATTTTTGGTATTTTTATCATAAATGTTCACAGAAAGAATAACGTGGATAAGCCATTTTCCCGGAATGTAATTCCGGATCCAAGTAAATATTGTTAAAGTTGGTAGTGACATTATTACTACTCAATTCATTTAAAGGAAAGTAACAAAATTAAACTATTTTATTATTTACTTGTTGAAAAATAAAAATAATCAAATTCCGATCGAAGCATTAATACATTTCAATATTTTATTTTTAGCCTCTAATGAAGGGTATGGCCAAATCAAACGGTTTTACGACTTAATATTATTTATACATATTTTGTTTTTTGTATATTAATATATACGTTTCCGATCAATGACCCCTATTCCCTTTACCTATTCCGATCTATCGTTATCACCGACTTAATCTTAATAGAAAGTGTCTCATGCGATAATTTCTTCGGCGAACTCAAAAATTTTTGTCGTTGCGTCGTCAGAGGGGGCTTTCGGGTTTTATAAATAATTGAGTGGTAATTGGTGATCAAGTGATTGCTTTTATTAAGGACATTGCCTGATAAGATTCACAATTTTCAGCTGGATGCTGCTATGGCAGATCCACAATTTCACGAGTTAGCAGTTGAAGCATTTCAGGGGTACATGAGAGCTTTTGAAGTAAAAAAATTGAAGCACATTTTCAATTTGATAACAATGGATGTCGATGCCGTTGCAAGATCTTTTGGCCTAAAAGAAAGACCTGATGTTGACGTTCGTAAGTAATTTTAAGATTATGTTACGGCTTATCAGCCAGATTTAATAACGAAAGAAAGAAAGCATTTTTTTTCCTACAGTTAAGTTAATCTCAGCTTTTAGTATCGTCCAGGAAAAGGCAAAGTCAGAAATCTGTATGTGTGTGTTATACGCTGACGTTACTCGTCGTCACTCACACGTTCAGGGCGTGTTTGAAAACGTTTATTTATTTATTATTATTATTTTATTCATTTATGCATTACATACAGCCTTATTACGGGTTTGTTCGTTTTGTACCATTAAACCAGAAATGGTTTCTATTGGTACTTGGTTACCATAAATAAAGTGCTTATTGCTTGGGCAGATAAAAATACTGTATACTGGATTAACCCATCCAAAAAACGTTAGAAAGTTCTGAAGTCGCAGATGTGATTGAGAATTTTACCATTTGCTGTTTAATTTTTTAAAATAAATATGTCATTATACACGTAATGAACCGCACCAAAGTCGTTAATGTGAAGTACGTAGTACCAAAAAGTGACGTAATGTTGTTTATTGGTCCAAACTAGATTAATATAAGTAGTTTAAGTGAATGTGACACCTCTATCATAAGACTGATTGTAATAAAATTCGAATTGCAATATGCTATTGTTACGAATGCACCTTATGTCGATGGGATAAGGTTCAATATTGCGTGACAGGCAGTGCGTAACTTTTAAGTCCTATAACTCATAACATTCTTGAGGTACCGTATAAAAACGCATTGCTAGACCTAGGCTGATCTATCCAATGATACATTTCTCAACAATCTTGTTAGCAAAGTGTTGACATTGAAATTTCCAGTAACTCGTCTCCGGTGAATTACCGTAGGTTCCTACTAAATGTACTGGAAGTTATGCGCTATTATTATTACGTCTAGACGAATCTGGCATATTCGATCAGCTGACCTATATATAACGCAGTGACGTCAGCGCCCAGTCAGTCTGACTCTGCATTTGGCACCCGAGGCGAAAACAGCGACAGTTAAGAAGCGATCTTTGAGAATACCTACTGCGATACTAGTATATGAGTACCATGTGAAGTAACATCTGTAGTGTTATTGTGTGTTTACGACACGGACTTCGTGGACGCCAAGGGAAGACTTCGGTGCAACGTCAGCTATATTCTACTTGTCATTGCCTACGATCGACTGTACCTTCGTTGCCAATAAACTTCGTAACTCTTAACCGGCGTTTAAGTACCCCGAGCCTGTAACAATTGGTGTCAGAATTGGGATGCCGGTCACGCCAAGGGAAGACGAAAGAGTTTGCACGCGACTTCAAGCAGCGATGGATTTGGCGCGTCAAGAGGAAGAATCGCTTGGCGTCCCTGCACCCGTAGAAGATGCGGCCGTCGTAACACCGACAAATGTAAGTGCGCCTACTACTGCCACTAATCCCGGAAGCAGTGGATCTGATTTATCGGCGTTACTGGCTCATATGACGGCACAAATAAAGCTGAGGGTAGCAGAATCCCAGGCAGGAATAAAACAATCCCAGGCAGAAAGCCAGCCACAAATCAAAAGTATAGCAGAATCCCAAGCAAAATCCCAGATAAAAATAGATAAATCCCAGGCTCAAATAAAACAATCCTAGGCAGAAACCCAAGCAAAAATAAATGAATCCCAGGCAAAACCCCAGCAACTAGTATTAGAACTAAATGAAAAGTGGAAAGGAACCAAAGAAGAGGTTAATGAGCTTAGGATAAAAACAGCACAACAAGATGCGCGAATAGAGAAATTAGACAGTACCGTCATGGAGTTTGGAAAAGAAATAGAACTGCTTCAGGAAAAACTACAGAAAGGAAGTATTAAAGGTGTGGTACCGGTACCTAGTGCTTTGTCGACGTTCAAAATACCTCATTTTGACGGAACAACGTCATGGGTGGCCTTCCGTCTCCTATTCGAATCGGTCGCAAAAGGCAACAATTGGGACGACGATCAAGCTGTAACCGCTCTGACGCTTGCTCTGCGTGGTGATGCGGTACGAATCCTAGAAAACATTTCTGGCGATTGCAATACCCCAGCCTATTTGTTAGAAGCGTTGGAGTCTAAATACTGGGAAAACACCTCGAACATGTCTTCAGGGCTCAACTCCACGACCGCACACAGAAGAGCAGTGAGGGTTTGCATCAATTGGCAACGGAAATAGAACGTATTGTTCGGACGATGTATGCATCAACACCGGCATTAATTGAAGCTACTACTGTGCAAGCCTTTACGGATGGTATCCGAGATGCAGAAGTTAGGGCCGCAGTTCGCCTGGGTCACCATCAGACTCTGAAGGCAGTCTTGACACACGCTCTGGAGGTGGAAGCAGTACGTCAAGATGGCCGACAACAGCACCGTATTCGTGAGGTTACCGCACAAATAAAAACCCGACAAGGACCAACCTGCTATGAGTGCGGCAAAAAGTTATCTATCTATATCCGGATCAATTGTCCTAGGAAGTCTAAGGGAACAAGTACTTCTGGGACACAGGTGGAAGCCGAGGATTTAAACTAGGAACAGCCAGGGCTATGGGGCGAGTAACTCGCTGGTCGACATGAAGCCCCCTTTATAACAGTATCACAAGTGGGTGACGGAAACAGTCTTATTATTGAAGGAGAACTGAATGGTAAGTCATGCAGTTTCACATTGGATAGGTGCATCAAAATCTATTGCACGACCGGAGTTATTTCCTCGGACCATGGCATGGAAAAGAGGATCTACACAATGCCGATTACAAACCGTCACCGGCCAACCAGTAGTTGTCCTTGGTGAAACGAATGTCACCTTGAAAATGGGTAATAAGACATTCACACACCCTGTTTTAGTAGCTAATTTTACAAATGATTGTGTAATAGGACTGGATTTTTTGAAGAAACAGAAGTGCGTCCTTAATGTAGCAAAAGGGGTATTGAGTTTTCCAGAACAAGAAGTATTTCTTCACGGTGGAAAACAAGGGTCAGTGTACTGTTTAAGGAGAACGGTTTTACCACCAGGGTCACCTTAGTAGATATTAGATTATCACCAATAGGATACCGTAAACGTTGCATTATAATAGAAGATTCTGGAGATCACCCAGACTGGATAACAGCAAGGACACTGATGATGATTTCCGTTAAACCAAAAGTACACATTATCAACGTTAATAAATAATTCTTGAAAGGAATTGCATGGTGGGTGTGTGCGCTCATGTAGCATCTTTGAGAAAAACAGATGCGCACGAAAAGGAACGTGATAAGAAGTGGCAGGAACATGTATCGACACTAATCGAAAATTGTAAGGGCAATTTAAACAAGTTCGAAAGTCACAAAGTTAAGCAATTATTGTATAACTTCCATGACGTCTTCTCGAAGACCGACAGTGACGTGGGAAGGACCGGGCTCGTCAAACACCATATAGATACGGGCGATACACAGCCGATAAGACGGAGACCACGTCGTATCCCCTTTGCAAGAGAACAGGAAGTCATTGAAATGTTAAGAGATATAGAGAAAAACCGGATTATTGAAGCATCTACCAGCCCTTGGTCATCTCCAGTCCAGTTGTCCTAGTCAAGAAGAAGGATGGCAGTACAAGGTTCTGCGTTGACTACAGGATGTTGAATGATGCTACGAAAAAGGATAGTTACCCTTTGCCACGTATAGATGACACCTGGGACTTGCTAAGTGGCATGAAATGGTTCTCCACAGTTGACCTAAAAGTGGATATTGGCAAGTGGAAATCTGTCAGCAGGATAAAGAAAAGACCGCTTTCACCACTGGTCCTGGAAACGGTCTCTGGCAATTCAATGACATGCCTTTTGGATGGTGCAATGCTCGAGCTACATTCGAGCGCCTAATGGAGCGTATCTTGGTGGGGTTGCTTGGTGATGCATGCCTGGTCTATTTGGATGACATCATCATTATGGGACGAAACTTCGCAGAGCACCTACGCAATTTAGAGAAAGTGTTCCAAAAACTGCGTGAAGCAAATTTAAAACTTAGTCCTAGTAAGTGTACACTATTCCAGAAAGAGGTTGGATACTTAGGACACATTATTTCGGCGCAAGGAATTCGAGCAGACCCTGAAAAAATAAACTCTTACTTACGCTCTCTTTCTTGGAAAAATTCTCAGAGTTAGCGAAACCGCTGCATCGTTTGACAGAAGAAAAGTGTCAATTTCAATGGAGCTCTGACTGCGGACAGGCAGTCGCGTCACTGAAAACTCACTTGTGTGGGGCTCCTGTATTAGGTTACCCTAGTAGGGAAGGCCGATTTTTGGTAGACACGGATGCCAGCAATGTTGGTATTGGAGGAGTTCTCTCTTAAACCCAAGGAGAGCGCAGGTCGTTATTGCATATTTCAGCAAATGTCTGTCCATGCCTGAAAGGAATTATTGTTACGCGCCGAGAACTTCTGGTCGTTGTTAAGACCTTACAACATTTCAAAAAATATTTGATTGGGAGTCAGTTTACACTTCGCACCGATCACGCTGCCATACAATGGCTGCTTCAGCTTAAAGACACGGAAGGACAAGTTGCAAGGTAGATAGAGCAGCTGCAAGAATTTGATTTTGTCATTGAACATCGAAAAGGCAAGTTACACAATAATGCTGATGCTTTGTCTAGACGGCCTTGCGACAAACAGGAAAAGAAAGAGAACGTGAGGATTATCCAGATGAACGCTTTGGATGAAGACTGGGATAATCAATCAGTGCAAGATGCACAGAAGGAAGACAGTGACTTGAAGATAGTAATCGAATGGAAGCAATGTGGCCAGAGGCCCGCTTGGAGTGAAATATCAGCGCTGAGCCCAATTTCAAAAAGTCACTATTTCAAGAGGTTTGTCAACTTCTCGGGATACATAAGACTCGTACAACACCATATCACCCACAATCAGATGGAATAGTATTAAGATTCAATCAGACGTTGGAGCATCATCTGGCTAAAGTAGTGGAAGAACATCAAAGGGATTGGGACCAATACATTCCACTCTTCTTAATGTCATACCGCTCAGCAATACACGATAGTACAAATTGCACACCGGCGAAAATTAACTTCGGCCGACCAAATTAGGCTACCAATAAATGCACTAACCGGAACACCCCTCGATACTCTTGTCTGATGTCGACTATGTGGCCGACCTAAGGCGTAAACTAGATGGAATACATAAGCTAGTGAGAGAGAGCGGTCTGAAATCCAGTGAGAAAATGAAGATCCGATACGACCGCAAAGCTAACGTGCCCGGACTTAAAGAGGGAAACTTTGGTATGGTTACATAATCCCATTAGGAGGAAAGGGAAGAGTCCAAAGTTTCAAGCCAAATGGGAGGGTCCGTACACAATAGTAACCAGAATAAATGATGTCACCTACTGGATAAAGTAAGGACCTAGAGGGAAGCTGAAGATCGTACACGTAGACCGCCTAGCTCGCTATTATGGATCAAATCATGCTCGGGACGAGCATGACTAAGAAGGGAGCAATGTTACGAATGCACCTTATGTCGATGGCACAAGGTTCAATATCGCGTAACTTTTAAGCCCTATAGCTCGAAACCTAGACATTGTTGAGGTACCGTATAAAAACGCTTTGCTAGACCTAGGGTGACCTATCGAATGGTACAGGTCTCATCAATTTTGTCAGCAAAGTGTCGACATCGAAATTTCCAGAAACGAGTTTCCGGTGAATTACCGTGGGTACCTACTGAATGTACTCGAAAATATGCGCTATTATTATTACATCTAGACGAATCTGGAATGTTCTATTAGCTAACCTATATATAGCGCAGTGACGCCAGCACCCAGTCAGTTACGCCCGATTATGACTTACGCTTGTCCTGTCTTCGCACACGCCAAGCTACTTCATATCCATAGGATGCAAGTAGTCCAAAACCGATTTCTCTGTAAAGCCAGTAACGCCCCTTGGTTCATTCGAAATGAGATCCTCCATCTTGATCTCAAAATCCCCATCATCCAGCAGTTTATGAAACGCCTTTCCAAGCGTTTCTTTGACACTGCTGCCAAGCACCGCAATCCCCCTATAGCAGCCGGCTGCCAACTACACCCCGTCCACCATCTCCCAGCTTCGCCGCCCTAGACACGCCCTCACAGACACCGATAACCCCATAAACCTCCTCCAAGAGGCCAATAGGGCCACCAGCACCCTATACAAACACAAGAAATCGAAATACCGACCTCGCCGTCGAGGTCCTCCGCGACGTGCCCCACAGAGTAGTTTCCCTCCCCGTCCCTTGCCCGATGAAGGCCAGCCCGCGCCGCAGCTGAGCCAGTAATTATTATTATGTCCCAACAATGACCTCCGAGTTTGTTTCGGCGTTTCTTTTCAGAGCTATTACTAGGAAACGCCGTGGTCATCAAACCACTAAGAACCCTATCGATCCAGCCGTCCCTTGCTGCCCTAAAAAAGCGCCTAGTCAGTCTGCAATTGACAACCGAGACGAAAACAGCGACAGTTAAGAAGCGATCTTTGAGAATACCTACTGCGACAACCGTAACGAGGACTTTGAGCACTACGTGAAGTTACATCTGTAGTGTTATTGTGTGTTTACGACACGGACTTCGTTGACGCCAAGGGAAGACTTCGGTGCAACGTCAGCTACATTCCACTTGTCATTGCCTACAATCGACTGTTCCTTCGTTGCCAATAAACTTCGTAATCCTTAACCGGCGTTTAAGTGTTCAGTTCAGTGGAATTCCATTACATAACGGACAACTTTCTAGAAATCCACTCATTTACAACTTTTTATTTTTGTTTCAGGTATTGGATTCAGTAAAAAACACAGACCTAGAAAAAGAATAGCGGCAATGCTAGCCGAACAAACTAATGGAAATATAAAACGCGTTAAATAATAAGATTACTGACAACGAAGGAAATGTATTTAAAAATATTAATTGTACATAGTTTGTTACACTACATAGGTATATTTATTTTTGTTGTTGAATTAAACAAATGCAAAGTATTTTTTTTTCTTAAATTAATTATAGGGACAGAATTAATATACCTGTACACCCGGTTGAATCTCACCCCCCGGTTGAACTCACTTGGTGAGGGGTCCATGACTTGTCCTGATTCGTAATAGGAGTACCAAAGTATGCACATTAGAAGTCTTTCACAAATCTTGTTATATTCCTCCGTTGTTTCACTGTGACGATTTCCCCACAAATATAACAAGTGTTGTGACTATTGCATTTGCTTATTGCACTTTTTCCAAATTGAAGCCATATTGCAAAGTTATCTATTTCCCACTACCTAACAAGCTTATGTTATTTTATCACATTTAAGTATTAAATGATATTGTTGGAGTTATTGGACTATGTGGAATTTACTTTTAAAATAATAGAAGTTTTACTAGTACGACAACTGTCTTTTAATGATGCCCACAGAGTAAACAAAAAGTATCAAACATTGAAAAGGCGCGAATTTTACCATAGAGTATAAATGTAAAGCACTAACTATAGACACAGAATAAAACTAATATTTTAGCAGATATTTATAACAATATTCAAACACATTTTAGTGAATACTTTTAATAACATATTTGTACATACAGCTCCAGAGAAATCTCACCCCCCATGTGTTATGTGCGCGCCATCTCTGAAATATCAATAAAACTGCTAAGATATTTATTATATATAGGGGTTTTGGAGAAATAATACGACTTCCTTGAATGCAGTATACGGTCGACTGGCGAACCGTTTATTAAGAGGACAGCGATCGATACACACATAATGTTGAGGGTACAATGTTGAAACATTTTGTAACACTACCTACTTACAACATACATTACACCCTACCACTTATTCTAAACTGCTCTTATACAACTAATTTACAATTAAGTATATTATTCATGGCTGGTACCTTGTGACCGGTTTCCTTACACGTTTACTTCGGGTCTCGGATGCTGTTGCTGGTGGTGGTGGTGGTGTCAGTGAACTTACTCCACTATCAGGTTCGCCAACGTCAGTTGGGAGTGGACAAGTTAACATAGACCGTGGAGACTTTCTCCAAATTTGATCTATATGTCTTTTTAAAGGTGGACCATTTTCCCTACTAACTAAGTAATAACGAGATCCTAAGTTCCCGTCAATTTTACCTCTAATCCACTTATCCTCCCTTCCAAAACCTCGAGCCCACACGTCATCCCCTATCTCTAAGGCACGCATTATACCACCCGCACTTTTGACCTGTTTCTGTTGAGCCTCTTCCACTCTTTGTTTAACGCCTTGAACCTTATTGCCCATGTTCAACAGATCTAGGCGAGACCTTAACGTTCTATGCTGCAGTAACCTCGCCGGTGACTCTCCCGTCGTGCTATGTACGGTATTCCTATACATAAATAGGTACGACTTCAATGCCGTATCAACCTCTATACCGTCCCTAAAAGCCTTTTTTAACGCATTTTTACAAATTTTAACGGCATTCTCTGCAGCTCCATTCGATGCAGGGTGATAAACAGGCGTAAAAATATGTTTAATACCGTTAACACGCATAAATTCTGCTATTTCAACACCTGTAAAAGGAGGTCCGTTGTCCGATACTATCTCTTTTGGTAACCCAAACCGAGCTAAAACATCCCTTAATACCTTAAGAACTTCCTTTCCGGTCGTTCTTTTCATTTCAAAAGCTTCGATCCATTTAGACGACGAATCCACTATGACAAAAAACGTTTTACCCTGAAAAGGGCCTAGGAAATCAACGTGTAACCTACTCCACGGCTCTGAGATATAGGGCCAGGGTTGAGGGGGTGCTTTCGGTGGAGCTGGAGCTTCCAACCGACATGTATTGCATTCCTGGCAAACGCGTTCAATGTCTGCATCGATACCAGGCCACCAAACGTAACTACGAGCCATTGATTTCATTTTAACAATGCCCATGTGACTGATATGCAACTCTTTTAATATAATACTTCGCAATTCCGTTGGTATCACAACTCTATAGCCCCACATTACACATCCCGACTCGACATACAACTCATTCCTTCTAACAAAATAAGCTTGTAGCTCCGCATCGGGACATGAAGGAGGCCAACCTGACCTTATATATATCATGACTTTTCTCAAAACACTATCCATATTCCCCAGTTTACTGACATCTTGACTGGTTATCGGTAAAAAATCCTGTACGAAATTTATATATGTGATTTCGTTCTGTTCTTTGTTCCTTGTACCCACTGGCAACCTAGACAACGCATCTGCACCATTCTTATCGGTAGGTACGTATTGAATTCGATACTGATAACCAGAGAGGACTACCGCCCACCTTTGTAGCCTACTTGCTGCCATCGTTGGAATGCCCGTTTTATCCCCAAAAATAGAAACTAGTGGTTTGTGGTCCGTTTTGAGAACAAACTCTCGCCCGTATAAGTACTGATGGAACTTCCTTACTCCAAAAATAATAGCAAGCGCCTCCCTTTGAATCTGCGAGTAGTTTGCTTCCGATGCGTTTAAAACCCGCGACGCGTAAGCGATCGGACGCTCGGTTCCATCGGGCCACACATGAGCTATGACCGCTCCCACCCCCTGCGCACTCGCATCCGTCGTCAGTGTTACCGGCATACGCGGATCATAATGCGCGAGTACCTCACTAGAAGACAACAGATTTTTAATGCTGTTGAAAACTTCCGTACAATCTTTTGTCCAAACAAACTTATTATCCTTCCTTAGTAACTCGTAAAGGGGGGTTAGCCTCATACTAATATTCCTAACAAACTTGGCATAGTACATAACCATACCCAAGAACGATCTAAGTTCGGATACATTGGACGGTATAGGTACCTTTTTTATAGCTTCTACTTTACTTGGGCATGTCTTTACTCCATCTTTACTAATTATGAACCCTAAATAAGATACCTCATCCGCAAAAAACGTACATTTCTCTTTCTTAACCTTTAACCCGTACCGCTGTAATCTATCGAAAACTTTAAATAAAGTATCCATATGTTCTGCCTCGTCCCGGCCTGTCAAAATGACATCATCAAGAAAAACTCCTACCCTAGGCATACCTTCAAAAATTTGTTCAATTTTTCTTTGAAATATCCCTGGACTTGATGACAAACCATATATCAAACGATTGTATTTATATAACCCCCGGTGTGTATTGATTACAGTATATAATTTCGATGGTTCATCCAGACAAAATTGTGCGTATGCTTGAGATAAATCAATCTTTGTAAATTTATGCCCCGAATGTAATTTACTTAATAAATCATCTATTCTAGGTAGGGGAAAACGGTCAACCTCTAAACATTTATTTAAGGTAAGTTTATAGTCACCGCACAATCGTAGCGAGCCGTCTTTCTTAATGACTGGTACGACCGGGGTCGCCCAGTCTGACGTCTCGACAGGTGTGATGATACCGTCCCTCTCCAGCTGATCCAGCGCTTGCTCCACACGCTCCCGCAGCGCGTATGCTAGTGGTCGCGCTCGCAAATATACCGGTCTCGCATCGGGTCGTACACGCAAACTCACTTCACCACCAGTAAAACAGCCGAGACCGTCAGAAAACACTTCAGAGTATCTGTAACGCAATTCATTAATATTAAAAACTTTAGTACTAGTCATATTATTTATACATTGTTGATTGAGTTTATCAATAACTTCTAACTTAATTTTCAATTCGTATAACCATTCTCGACCCAATAACGGCTCTTTACCGTGGTCTATTACAAATAAATCTAACTCTTTGCAAGTATTACCAAACCGTACATAGGGTTTAATTCTGCCCCGTGGATACACCTTTTCGCCAGTATAATAGTTAAGTACTAAATTGCATGTAATTAAAGGCAGGGTACTTAATTTTTTTTTATAAAACTCGTAACTTACACACGAAATTCTACTACCTGTATCTACCTCCATACAAACATTTTTTTTATCTATTGAGACGCCAATATAATAAGGTTTATATTTCACCGAATTATCTAATTGAAGTACATTTAAATTTACCTGTTCTAGGTTATCGAAATAATCATTATTACTGGCTGACTCCTCCCCTTCGTCCCTCACTTGTGTCCACATAAGATCTCTGTCCTTTTTCAGTCTAGGACACATCTTCTTTAAATGACCTTCCAGATTACACACACGGCACGTATATCTTCTAAAACGGCACATACTCTTCTCGTGGTATGCTCCGCAAGCGGCACACGGACTTGCCGCTAGTTGCGTTTGCCTCGACTCGGCCGGCGCCGCTCGTGCACCGCGGCCCCCACGCTGACTCACCGCTGGCGCGCACTTTGTGTCTTGCTGCGGGTTATGTTCCGCTGACCGACGGCCGCGAGCCCCCGACCGCCCGCTGCCTCGCCCGGCCGCGCCAACATAGTGCGTCGCTGCCCCTTGCGCCGCGTCTCTGACGTCACTGCACTGACCGCGGTCCCGAGCCCGAGGTTCTACCATCGCCGCGTCAGACTCCGCCGCTTCCATCGCCACTGCCAACTGGAGCGCCTTACTGAACGTCGGTACCTCTCCCTCGAACAAGCGTTGCCGAATGACGTCATTTTCAATACCGCAAACAAATTGATCCCTGAGATTATTATCCAGAGCTTCTCCAAAATCACAGAACTTCGTCAACTTTTTCAGTTCAGCTACATAAGTTGCGATATTCTCCCCTTTCAACTGTTTCCTTTGTCTGAATTTAAATCTCTCGGCCAGTACATTTGGTTTCGGTTGAAGATGACTTTGCAGTATCGTAACAATCTCATCAAATTTTAATGTAGAAGGCTTCTTCGGCGTACATAATGTGACTAATAATTCGTAACACGCACTTCCCATGACCGTTATCAATGTTGGTACTTTTAAATTCACTTTCACATCATTCACTAAAAAGTACTGCTCCAACCGCTCAATGTACAAAGTCCAATTATCAGTTTCGACGTCAAAAACTTCCAATTTTCCCAAAGACATCTTGTATTAACCGCAGTATAACACGCTATGGTCCAACTCGTCGCCAAATATTATATATAGGGGTTTTGGAGAAATAATACGACTTCCTTGAATGCAGTATACGGTCGACTGGCGAACCGTTTATTAAGAGGACAGCGATCGATACACACATAATGTTGAGGGTACAATGTTGAAACATTTTGTAACACTACCTACTTACAACATACATTACAATATTCTAACTACAAACAAAAATTGCGACCACTAGGTAATATCCATCGCATCGTGGTATTTACTTCGTGCATCCTACCTATCGATATTTTTAAACTTCCAAACTTGTTCCACAAACATTATACCTTCTTTAGTAATTTCTAAAAACTCACAATAGTATTTTAAAATTTAATAAAATTTATCAACTTGAGAAAGATTTAAACCTGCCCCCTAATCGGCGAACTAGTTGGGATCGTTTGGACCGAACGGACCAATGGGCGGGCCGAACGATCCCAACTGATACCAACTAGTCGCAATCATTTGACAAAAATGTGTTCGCCGATTAGGGGGCTGGTTCCTTATACTCGCAAGCCAAACTGTTATACCGCTGCGCCATTCAGTTGCTTAACAAAGTGGTGAAATTCATCGTTATGTATATAAATCATCCATCCCTAGTATTATTTAATATTCTTATGGTATTAATTAATACCTTAATCAAATTTAGATTAATAAATATTTATTTACTGATAAAACTGATAATTTAGTTTTGATGATATCTCAAGATTTGTTGTGACATGTTGGTTATATGTTACCCACGTTTGAAACAACCAGAACAAAAATTTTCATCTCTCGAGATTTTTCAAAACTTTACAAAAAACAAGTAACTATAAAAAACTTAACTAGAAATTTAACTTATTTATATAGGTTTGACCCCACGTCAAACCTATATTAATGACGGAGTGGGTAACCTTTACTTTCTAAAGGGTTTTTCAATAGGGACGCTCGAAATTTGGCAGCGCATAGCGACCATGTTGGTAATGCGATAGCTGGCAAATTTGGCATGAATACATATTTAGTCGTGACATTTCACCATGGAACGCTACACGCTTCAACAACGCGTAGAAATTATTAAAATTTATTATCAAAATCAGTGCTCTATTCGCCTAACGTTTCGTGCGTTGCGTCCATTTTATGGCGTTCATGGCCGTCCTGCAGAGTCCACAATCAGTCGTTTGATAAAAAAAATTGAGACAACCGGGTCGGTGATCGATGAAGCAGTTCCTGTACGTCAAAGATGTTGAGGTTTCATATACAAAGTCTGGCTGTAAAAAGTATATTTTTATATATTTGAAATATGAAGCAGAGCGTGTCAAGTTGTTGACAAGAAAATCTAATATGTCCAAAGAGATTTAAGATAATGTGTCAAAATCGCATAGAGAAACTGTGATCCCATGGCCCAGTTCCGCCATCTAGTACAATATAGCAAAATTAGATCGACAATTGGAGACATCAAATAGTAAAACTGAAATAAGTTTACATAAAATATATTCAGCTATTTCGCGGTAGGTGGCCAGTGTGGTCTATGTTGCCAGATCCGATTTAATACCCTAGTGTAGTTCAAATCGGGTAAATAAATATGGAAAAGTAAACAAATTAAGTGAAACTTGTCTTGTACAGAGATCAAAAACTGTTTTAGAATTTTATTAGCTACTATTCATTTTCTGTGACACCGTCTATTGGCATTTTAGATGTGTTATGCTTACGAATTATTTTAATACTCAGTTTATTGCGATTTTTGACTATAATAGACTTTTTAGGCCATAAAGCGCATTTTGTTTTGAAATTTTTGTTTGCATTTCGTTTTTACCAAAATGATTCTTTTCTACACGTTTGTTTGCAAATATTTTTAAATGGCAATGCAAAAAACTGTGGTAGGGCTTGTATCATTTCGATATAAAATTATCGATAATATTCAAAGAAGTTACTACGACGATGTTTATTCGCATTATGATAGCTTGAAACAAAAAATTACGTAGCAGAAAAATTATAGATATTTTCAATGTTTACAAGTTTCTATTTATGTAAATCTTTTAATATAACGGGCGTTAAATTAAAACATTTAACACATTTAATCAATATAGTTACCATTATTATGTATACATTGCTGCCTTCTAATAGGAAAGTCGTTTATACCTTTGCGATAGAATTCTGAGGATCTAGACTGCACAAACTGTGTGAAAGCAGAATTGTCTAATGTGTGAATTAATTGTCCAAATCACGACGAAAATGGTAGTCTGCTGGAGCAAGATCTGGCGAACTAGTTCCGTACCATTCATTATCTTTAAAAATGGGAGCCTTCAATATTTATTTTATTTTTAATTTGAATATATAACCAAATATTCTGTGAACATTTTAAGCGTCTATCTGTTTCTGTTATAAATATGGAGCAAAAAATCATGTTTGTTGTATGGGAAAATATTTTATTTAAATTAATTTTTTTTTTATTTTTAGCACTTGTCATAGCGGCAACAGAAATACTAACATAATTTCTAGAAATTTCAACCGTCTAGCTATTACGGTTCATGAGATACAGCCTGGTGACAGAGGGACAGACGAACAGTGAAGTCTCATGAATAGGGTTCGTTTTACCTTTTAGGTACGGAATCTTAAAAATCACAAAGTAGCTTGCAATCATTTTACTACATATTTTATGAATATATTTCATTATAAATAAGTTATCTAATTTATATGTACTTATCCACTTAACCATAAATATTATCCCAATTTTTACGATTAAGTGGAAAAGTTCTGAAATTAATAACTTACTAATTCATTACTAGTACAAGGTACCGATCCTTTTTTTTTTAATTTTGATCGACAAATCTTCTTTTTTTAAAAAGCTTCACTTTTGAAATGCTTTGAGCATTATTTCGACGAAGTAGACGGAAGCCAATTTTCTTCTCTACGGTCTATCTGGACAAATCGTATACACTTTTCCCGTACAACATAATTTTTATTCGAAAACCTAAAATAACATAAAACCTATTCAATTTTGTTCATTAATATGACAAGATTATGTTCTAATAGAGTTACTAATAAATAAACTTGAAATATAATAATATTTTAAGTTTATTTAGCTATATTTTAAATGTCAATAAAATATAGCTATATGTTTTCAACTTAATAAGTATTATCGATAACTAAATCGATAAACAACATTACTACATCTCTACATGAAAATAGTAAAACTATTCAACAATAGAGGGCGCTTATTACAATAATAAAAAAGTTTCTAGATCTATTTAAGATTTTTTTTAAATTTTAATTACAGACTAAATATAAATAATTCATACAAAAACATTCCGAAGTTAGGTCCAGTCATTTTACCATAACGAGATGTACAGTAACGCAAAGCGCAACAGGGCATATTTCCTTAGAAAATGTTTATTGTTGGTGGACACATGTTACGTCTTGACGCGGACACTAGACTGAGCGACTTTTAACCAAGTCGACAAAAGTATTGGCTTACAATTTTGTTCGTGATGTCCTGTCTATTGTAAATATAATTTTAATGTCTTTGAATATGTCCAATATTATTCTGCGGCTCTCTTGTAATGTTGTTCATCTCCATGATTATATTTGTTAATATCTGAACTATTTGTGTTTCCTTCTAACGCGAATAACACTGTGCACTCTATCTCGGCTCTTAACGCCCGAGAATGGTTATGGGCCCAGTGAAGAAGGGAATTTGAGTTCACGTAAAACATTACTAAAACTAAGTAAGTACCTACGAATAAATAATGTTTTCACAAACCCGTATTGAACCACTAAGCAAAGAGAATTATGACAGCTGGAAGATTCAAGCCCAAGCTATTTTAATAAAGAATGACGGGTGGAAATATGTTTGTGGTAAGGAAACTAAGCCAACTGGCGATATTGAGATTTTGAAATGGGAAGCCGAGGATGCTAGGGCCAAGGCTGATATAATACTAGCGATAAACGCATCCGAATTGCGACATATAAGAGGTTGCACCACGTCTAGGAGGTATGGCTGAAACTGGAATCAATTTACGCCTCGCGTGGACCTGCCAAGAAGGCGACACTGTTAAAAAGGCTACTATTGCACAAGATGAGCGAATCGGGAGACATTCGTGATGAGATGGGCACATTTTTCGATGCGGTTGACAAACTGGAGGATGTGGACGTAAAAATAAATGAGGATCTATTGTCAATTATCTTGTTATATACTTAGTTTGCCAGCAAGTTTTTCAAGTTTTCGTTGTGCTATTGAAACAAGAGACGATTTACCGAAGCCCGATATTCTAAACACATACTTCACATCGCTACCTGCCCGTGAAGAAAGAATTCGAGCTCATGATGCAGCAAGGAATTTGCCGACCAAGCAAAAGCCTTTGGTCCAGTCTGCTACATGTCGTTCCTAGGAAAAAACGGCGACTTACGCATCTGTGGTGACTACAGAAGACTCAATGACGTCACCAAACCCGATCGCTATCCAGTCCCACGCCTCAAAGATTTTACCTACCTGCTTCACGGCAAGAAAATCTTCAGCACTCTCGATTTAAACCGAGCCTATTCGCAATTACCTATTTTCGAACCCGATATCGAGAAGACAGCGATCACTACACCATTCGATTTATTCGAATTTCCACGAATGTGCCCAGGTCTCAAGAATGCCGACAGAGGCAGACATTCCAACGATTCATAAACGAAGTACTCAACGGAATAGATTACGCGTTCCCATTCATCGACGATGTTATCGTTGCATCTGAAAATGAAGCAAGCCACATCGGAGATCTGCAGGAAGTTTTACGCCGATTAGACACGTATGGTGTCACTATAAACCCATCTAAGTGTGTCTTCGGCAGCGAAACCGTCAAGTTCCTAGGTTATGAAGTATCAAGGAAGGGAATCAAACCACTTCAAGACAAAGTCAGAGCAATCACAGAGTACCCAAAACCCGAAACCATTCAAGACTTACGAAGATTTATGGGCATGATATATTTTTACCGAGACAGTGTCCCAAATGCGGCCAGCATTCAGTCACCGCTGAATGCGTTCCTTCATAATTCAAAAAAACGAGACAAGACGGAAGTAAAGTGGGACAATCAATCGACAAAAGCTTTTGAGTTGTGCAAACAGAGCATAATAAACGCTGCTTTATTGTCTTACCCATCCAGTTCGCCAGAGGACCATATCGCTATTTTTTCGGACGCCTCAGCTACCTGCGCCGGGGTATCTCTACAACAAAGGCGAAACAAAGAACAATGGGTGCCACTCGGATATTTTTCAAAGAAATTTTCGGAAAGACAAAAGAAGTATTCCACTTTTGATCGGGAGCACTCGTCGATATTTATAGCAGTAAAATATTTTCGAAAAATGTTTGAAGGCAAAGAACTCGTGATTTATACTGACCATAAACCGCTGACCTACGCAATTCGCAAGCCTCCTTCCGATAACGACACACCACGGCGAATTCGGCAGCTACTGTTCATCAACGAGTTCACTACTGACATTCGACACGTGAGCGGAGCTCAGAACGTTGTAGCAGATGCATTATCACGCGTCGAAACCATCGACGTGCCATCACCCATCAACTACGACGAGTTATCTCAAGCTCAAGAAAGCGACAGTTGTATCCCAACATTGTCTCAACAGACCAACATACAACTCAAGAAAATCATTTTACCGGGTACTAACAAGCCAATATTCTGCGAAACATCAACGTCACATGTTCGTCCATACTTAACAGCAGATTTTCGTCGCATAGCTTTCAACGCCGTGCACAGCCCAAGCCACCCAGGAGTACGAACTACACGGAAGCTAATGCAAGAGCGATTCTTTTGGCCTTCAATGAATACCGACATCGGCCAGTGGACTAAAGCATGCAATTCGTGTCAGCTCTCCAAAGTACAGCGACACAATCATAGTGACATAGCAACATTTCCACCGAGCGAACGATTTCAACATATTCACGTTGATATCGTTGGACCGCTACCTACATCAGCATGTGGACACAAATACTTGCTCACGATAATCGACCGGTGCACACGATGGCCCGAAGCTGTACCACTTCAGGAGACAACCGGTGAAATCGTCGCAAGAAAACTTTACGAAGTATGGATATCTCGTTTCGGTTGTCCAACAAGAATCACTACTGATCAAGGACGACAGTTTGAAAGTCGACTATTCCGAGACCTCGCTCAATTACTCGGTGTAGAAAAAACCCATACTACTGCATACCCCCCGCAGAGTAACCGAATCGTCGAACGCTGGCACAGGACATTAAAAGCCGCACTCATGGCTAGGCTAGAAATTGCCTGCTGTTTTAATGGGCCTTAGAGCCGCTATCCGCTCCGACTCTAACACAAGCGCAGCGCAACTCACCTACGGTCAAGCAATACGCCTACCAGGCGATTTCATATCACCAACACCAGTTACACCGAAAATGGACCACGACTACGTTAATCATCTCCAAGAAGTCATCACGAAGCTCACATCTACATACAAATCGCATGCAAACAAGCGATGTATGTTCGTCCGCAACGACCTACAAACATGTAGCCACGTGTTTGTACGCGATGACACCGTCCGCAAACCTCTGCAGCATCCATACCAAGGGCCATTCAAGATCATCGAACGTAAAGAAAAGTATTTTACAATCCAATTACCAGGACGAATTAGCAATATATCGATAGATCGCCTCAAACCTGCGTACACAATCAACACAGAAGATGATCCCAGGCATACGAATAGCGAGACCAATCAAGCACCTGCTGCCACAGATGAGCAATCCAGCCTACTACTTCCAGACCCGCATACGAGGGAACAACGTACCAGATCAGGCAGAATCGTCAAGACGCCTGCACGCTACGTATGTTTCGCTAAAGGGGGGCAGTATTGTAGCAGCCATGGCTGCTACACATGTTCTCTTACCCGCTGGGAAAGGGTCGGCTGTAAATCACACCAGATCATACAAGGACCGCGGGAGTCATGGCGCGTGTCGCTGCGACCCTGACTCCCGCAGCGAGGGTTCCCATAAATCTCACCCCGGTCAATGTACGTGAGAACTATAGCGAGTCGTCTAGCACGTGAAGACTGAACTGGCGCGCTTTCTACATTAACCAATCAAACGCCGCGGCTTGCCTCGATCAACGAATCAACATCAAGAACGCACGCAACACCGTGTGGACATCGCAGGACAGCAAGCGGATTTGCTATTGGTTACCCGACTATTATTTAGAGATAGTTAGTATTTAAGTCAGTGCATAGCTTGTAAGAGACACTCTATTATTATATTCTACTTTATCACACTCTATTGCATTACAGTCCATTCACACTCTTGTATCACGTCATTGTACACGTCAAATACATTGTACTCTTTTACATTCGTGCAATACACAAAGTTCGATTTATCTGAGTTTTAATTACGCGACCCGACCTACGCGCTACAGTTGTAAAAATATCTTAGTGTTTTATTATTGTTCTTTTATAGTTGTATTATAAAATAAAAAGATACTATTCCAATTTCCACTACAGATTTTTAAATAAAAAAGAAAGTTATATAGAATTTGAATTTGGAGACAGTCATGCGAATGAGATTTGAGCTTGTTTTATAGCAATAACTTAAAATCTTGCAATATTTATGAAGATAAAATTATTGGACAACTTGCGTGACGTTAATATATATAATTTACAAACTTTGATTTACAGTAATATCAAAATTGATAAAATTATTTCGATTCAATTATGACATTTTAAACAGTTTTTTTTTAAGTCACATACATTATTGTAAACATTTTCATTTTCAATGTCTGCAATTGAAAAAAGACGATGATCCCTGAGTTTGTTTCGGCTATTTTTTCTCAGAGGTAGTCAGTTAGGAAATGCCGGCTCCATCTATTCTAGTTGAAAAAAATTACGTGTAAAAGTGATCAGTGATCCTACTTGCTTAATAAACGATTTCATTTCATTTCAAGTAAATAATTTATTAATTTATAATAATAAAACGACTTTTTAAAATAAAACATGTTTTATTTTATTTGCCTTTCTGTCTGTAAATTTTAGTTTTCTCAGCTTTTTGCTTAAAGTTTGTTGGTGCGTTTAAGGACTTATAGTATCCATATCCACCGCCTCCTTTTCGCTTTTGTGGAGGTCCTTTGTTGGTGGTAACCAACTGTATTAAAACTTTAATTCGAAAAACATATACCAAAACCAAATTAATTCATTTTAACCCTAGAAACATAACCTTCGTCGATCCGACGAATACACGTTACTAAATACGCTGTCTCTTTCTAATGCCTGTGCGTATGAACTTGTCCGTTATTGTCAACTCAGTGCTCGACACGCTGTTGCAGGTAGGGATGCAACTGGGGTACGCCCCACAGTGCTGACTTCCTCGCAGTGTACCCCGGGCAACGCCGTGTCTGACCACCGTAACGGAGTGGCAGACCGGTGGCTAACAAGCACTGTGACCTACGCGATCTTGCGATTTTATTTTATTCTGAGGGCGATTGCGTATATAGTGGATTCTATCGTAGGTTTTATTTTATTGTGGGTTTCGTTCTATTGTTGTTTTATTTTTTTACTGTGGATCTTGTGGTTGACGCTATGCCGAAACATAAGAGAAACGCCTCCGGGCGTTTCGCCCCAAAAGGCCCTTCTCAGGGCCAACCAAAAGGCCCTTCTCAGGGCCAACCCAAAGGCCCTTTTCAGGACCACTCCGAGATGTCGGCGTCAGAGGTCAGCCGCGCACCGTCTGTGGCGAGCCTCTGTACGAGTGTTGCGGACGAGTTCTCGGACTCGGATATCGGGTCCGTAGTCTTGGACTCGTCCGTGTGTGAGGTGGCTGGAGAGAGCAGCCTGAAGAGGGCCTATTTGGCGCTCGGGTCCGAGGGTTCCTCGGACTCGGGCAAGAGTAAGCCCAAGAGGAAGCCGAGGGCGAAGACTGCTTCGCCTTCGACTTCTTCACAGGCCAACACCCACGATGTGGGTCTGGCGGACGCCCAGCGCCAGCTCGGCTTGGCCAAACGGGCCGAGCTCGAGCTGGATCTGGAGGAGAGGGTTGCCGCGAAGGAGACAGGCGCGCGCGGCGAAGTCGAGGGCTGGATACGGTTCGGCCCTCGTCTCCTTCGGCGGTTTGTCTGTGGAGGAGCTGGCTCGACTGGCTAAGGAGGACATGGAGGAGATCGTCGAGGTCGCCTCCAAGTCCTCGAATCTGAAGGGTACCTTTCAGAAGGCCCTGAAATGCCGTGCAACCAGCTTACACGGCATTGTGTCGGAACTGACGCAGCGCACTGCGTCAGAAGAGACGAAGCAGCTGCAGGCGAGGGTGGACCGCCTGCAAGCAGAGGTCAGCCAGCTTCACAAGAAGCTGGCTGAGGCTACAGCCCCGCCCCCGGAGGTGCCGACGGCAGCGGTTCCCTCCCCCTCCTCCTCTAACCTTGAGGAAATAATCCGCAAGGTGGTCATGGAGGAGAGGGCGTTTACCCGGGCCTGCTTTGCAGGCATCGAGGACCGTCTGCTGCCGGAAAAGCGTCTCCGTCCGCCATTAGCGGCGGACAAGGCGCCTACTGCGGCTCCCCAGGCCCCGAAGCCCTCAAAGGGCAAGGGCAAGGGCAAAGGGAAGACGTCGCCGGGGGCTCTGCCTCCCCCCGGCACGAGTGTGGGCGCCGAACCGGGGCCGGTTGCCATCGCGGCACCCGCCCCGCAGATTCAGGAGATCGATGCCCTCCTTCCCTCCACCACCCCGTCCAACCAGCCGTGGTCAGAGGTGGTGAAAAAGGGCAGGAAGAAGGGGAACAAGGCCCCGGCTGTCCCGGCAACTACCCCGGCGGCTGCCTCGGCAGCCAAAAAAGTCCCGAAGCTGGTCCCTCCTAAGACCGCGGCGGTCACGGTGACCATCGTCCCCGAGGCCGCCGAGAGGGGCATCACGTACGAGTCCGTCCTGAGACGAGCTCGTGCCGTCGCCGACCCCGCCGAATTGGGGATTGGTGCTTGCCGCCGGACCCAGACCGGAGCTCGACTCTTTGAGTTTCCGGGGAAGGACGGCGGCAAAAATGCCGATTTGTTTGCCAGCAAGGTGCGGGAGGTCCTTGCCGATGTGGCAAAGGTCGCCAGGCCGACCAAGACCACCACCATTGAGGTGACCGGTCTCGACGACTCGGTCACCAAGGAGGAGGTGGTGGCGGCTATCGCCTCGGCAGGAGGGTGCGAACCCGCAGCGGTGCAGGCTCGGGATATTAGACCCGGCCGCGGTGGAATGGGCACTATTCGGCTGGTATGCCCAGTCGCCGCAGTGTTGGCCGCCCAGACTAAATGCCAGGGGCGGCTACTGGTGGGATTCAGCCGGGCCGTGATCCGGGTGCTTGAGGCCGCGCCGATGCGCTGCTTTAAGTGCCTCGGGATCGGCCACACCCGAGCCATGTGTCCGTCCACAGTAGATAGGGCGGACACTTGCTTCCGCTGCGGGCAACAGGGGCATAAGGTGGCCTTGTGCGAGGCCGCCAAGCCGCATTGCGCGGCATGCGCTGAAAGTGGCCGCCCTGCGGACCACGTAATGGGGGGGAGCGCATGCCGACCTCCCAAAAAGAAGGGCAAGGCGCAGGCGGCTATAAGCCGTCCTGCCGCTGCTGCCACCACCCCCGCTGTGATCCCAGCGGCGGTGGCCGTTGAGGGTGATGCGATGGTCGAGTAATGGGTGCCGACCATCGCATCCTGCAGGCAAACACCAACCACTGCCGGGCTGCTCAGGACCTGCTGGTGCAGTCAATGGCCGAGTGGTTGGTGGATGTGGCAGTGGTGGCCGAGCCGTACTATACTCCCAGCAATTGGCTGGGAGACAGTGACGGCTCGGTGGCAATCGTGGCGCGGTCTTCCTCGGACTCCCCTCCCCTCTCGCTCTTAGAGAGGGGACCGGGATACGTGGCCGCCGCGTGGGGAGGGTTGGCCCTTGTGGGGGTCTACTTTTCCCCAAACCGCCCTCTCCAGGACTTCGAGGATTTCCTCGGGGTCCTGACGGCGGTCATCGGGAGGACGGCGCCACGACAGGTCTCCGTGCTAGGAGACCTGAATGCCAAGTCGGTGGTCTGGGGAAACCCGGCCACCGACGCTCGCGGACGAGCAGTCGAATTGTGGGCGGCCACGTCTGGTCTCTCCCTCTTGAATAGGGGGAGCGTCCAGACGTGCGTGCGACGGCAGGGCGGGTCCATTGTGGACCTCACCTTTGCCACGCCCGCACTGGCCGCCCGCATTCGAAATTGGAGGGTGGAACTGGGGGAGACGATCTCGGATCACCGCTACGTGCGATTCGAGATCTCCCCCCAGAATCCACGGGGGCGCCGCAGCACCCCCTCATCGTCGGGCCGTTCCCCGTTTCCAAGGTGGGCTCTGACCCACCTGGATCGGGAGGCGGCACGGGAGGCCGCGTTCGTCCAGGACTGGCTTTGGCCAGGTCCCGGCGTGGACGTCCTGGACGTGGACGCGGCGGCGGCCCGACTGAGGGGGTCATTGACCGAGGTGTGCAACGCCAGCATGCCTCGGTCGAGACGTCCACCTCCCCGACGTGCCGTGTACTGGTGGTCGGAGGAGTTGGCGGAGCTGCGGGCTTCCTGCGTGGCGGCACGGCGGGCCTACACCCGCTCGCGTCGGCGACGTCGACGGGATCTGGCTGACGAGGACCGCCTCTACGCCAGATACGTGGAGGCGAGGGCGGCCTTCAAGTCGGCCATCGGCGCCGCCAAGGACGCAGCGAGGGCTGAGCTGCTGGAGGGTCTCGACAACGACCCATTCGGGAGGCCATATAAGGCGGCGCGGAACAAACTGCGTCGCATTGGTCCCCCGGTTGCCGAGACCCTCGAACCAGCGCTCCTGGATGGGGTGGTGCGGTCCCTGTTTCCGCGCAGGGATCCACACTTCACCCCACCAGCGATGGGCCCGCCAAGAGCAGCGGCTCTACCGGAGGAGGAAGCTCCTCCTCCTCCGGTTTCAGAGGAGGAATTTGGCGCGGCGACTATTCGTCTCCGCGCCAAAAAGACGGCTCCCGGCCTGGACGGCGTTCCCGCTCGGGTGGTGGCCATCGCGGCCACGGAGATGGAGAGAAGGTTTCGGGACCTCTTCGACGCGTGCTTCGCGTCGAGGAGGTTCCCGAAACCTTGGCGGGAAGGCCAACTGTGCCTCCTCCGGAAGGAAGGGCGGCCGGCGGACTCCCCCTCGGCTTACCGGCCCATCGTCTTGCTTGACGAGGCCGGTAAGATGTTCGAGGGGATTATCGCCGCCCGCCTGAAGCGCCATCTGCGGGACGTGGGACCGGACCTGTCGGACGCCCAGTTCGGTTTTCGAGGTGGGCGTTCGACAGTGGACGCCCTGGCCCGTCTAAAGGGCCAGGTGACAGAGGCGGTAGGAGTGGGGGATGGAGTGTTGGCTGTGTCATTCGACATTGCCAACGCCTTAAACTCCATCCCCCACTCCACCATCCTGGAGGCGCTCCGGTTCCACGGTGTGCCCCTGTACTTGCGGGGCCTCCTGGCCAGCTACTTGGAGGACCGTGCCGTCCTCCTCGTGGACGGGGCTGGCCAGGTCCGGCGGTATGGCGTGGAAACCGGCGTTCCACAGGGGTCCGTTCTAGGGCCTCTTCTGTGGAACGTCGGTTATGACTGGCTCCTGCGGGGAACCCTCCTACGAGGCACGAGTGTCATCTGCTACGCGGATGACACTCTCCTCACTTCCCGCGGGAGCACCTTCCGGGAGGCGGCCAGTTTGGCATCGGCGGGCGGATCCTTAGTGGCGGGGAGGATCCGCCGCCTGGGCTTGAGGGTGGCGCTGCACAAAACGGAGGCCGTGTTCTTTCACGGCCCCCGGCAGCGCCCCCCACCCGACGCCCACATATTTGTGGAGGGAGTGAGGGTCGGGGTTGAGGCCCAGATGAAGTATCTGGGCCTCATTGTGGACAGCAGGCTGCGCTTCGGCCCGCATTTCAGCGGGCTGTCGACGCGCCTGCTGAAGGCTGCGAACGCCCTCTCATGGCTCATGCCGAACATGGGAGGGCCGAGCAGTCGTTGCCGGCGGTTATACGCCGGCATACTGCGGAGCATGGCCCTATATGGGGCCCCCATTTGGGCGGACTCCCTCCATAGGAGGGAGAACGTCACCGCTCTTCGGGCGCCCCAAAGGGCCATCGCCCAGCGGGCAGCGCGGGCCTACCGATCGGTAGGCTTCGCTTCGGCATGCGCTCTGGCGAGCACCCCGCCTTGGGAGCTCGAGGCCTGGGTGCTCGCCAGAGTGTACGAGTGGACGGCGGGGCGCAGGGCGCTGGGCGAGCGTCCGGCCCCGGAGTTGAGGGAGGCCGTCCGCCGGGAGGCGAGGGACGCCATCGTCCAACATTGGACGCGCGACCTCGCCTCCGCGGTGTTCGGCCGTCGCACCCTCGACGCCATCGGGCCGGTCCTGAAGGACTGGCTCGACAGGCGTCACGGGTTCCTCTCCTTCCGTCTGGTGCAGGTACTCTCCGGTCACGGCTGCTTCGGCAGGTACCTGCACCGGATAGGACGAGAGGAAACGCCGTCGTGCCACGGTTGCGGCGCGGCGGAGGACACGGCGGACCACACCCTCGCGGTGTGCCCGTCGTGGGCCGTGCCGCGCCGCGATCTTGTCGCGGCGGTAGGAGGGGACCTCTCGCTGCCCGCCGTCGTCAGAGCGATGGTGGGGAGCGAGGGGGCCTGGGCGGCGATGGCCTCCTTCTGCGAGGTCGTGATGTCGCAGAAGGAGGCCGCGGAGCGGGAGCGAGAGGAGGATCCCCTCGCTCCGGCACTCCGTAGGCGGCGTAGGGGCAGGAGAAGGCGGGATTTCGCCCGCTTTCTCCCGCCCTGAGGTGAGCGGCGGGCGTGAGGCACGGGGGTGCCCGCGCCCGCCCTGCACCGCTCACCACGCGGGAGCCACGGCCCCTCTTTAAGAGGGGCAAATGAGGGCCCGCCTTCTTAGGCGGGTTTCGCCGGCGGGGGAGAGGTAGCTGAGGCTGTGCTAGTTTCCCACTCCCCCGCCACTATGGCGATGCCGGAGTTGCGCTGGGGTTTTTAGTGGGTATACCGGGAGGCTCTCTCCCGGGGAGTCCCACATACCCCTCCCGTCCCCCGACGGGTGGGGATGCGTAATTGACATTTTCCCCAGCGAGAACAAAAAAAAAAAAAAAAAAAGGTAGGGATGCAACATCGTTCATGAAAAACATCGATGTCGAAACATCGATGTTTTTAAAAGTCAAACATCGATGTCGAAAACATCGATGTTTATGAACGATATATCGATGTTTATGAACGATGTATCGGTGTTTTTTAAAATACTTACAGGTTTGACAAAATGGCCTTGAAATACAGAGAAAAAGCGTTTTCCTATCTGATTGACAATAATCTAGCTTAAAACGCGAAAACTTGTCCAAACAACAAATATTCAAACAACCTAACCGACAAATTTTGAAGTAAAGTTTTTCATGTCATTTGAACAATAATACTTACAGTACGCTGCTAACAAAATCACGAGGTTTTAAATTCACTTTATAGTTTTATTGCAGTTTTTGGTGACAACTGAAAATGCACACTTAACTTCACTCTCCGATACACACAAACAAACGAAGTGACACTGACATTCACATGACACATCACATCACACAGCACATTTCCGGAAAGGACTCGCGCGTATACTGCCTATACCGGTTTTTAATTACGTACGCAAATTAAAAAAAAAATATTAAAAAAGTATTGTTTTTGTATGGCAAGGTTTTGAGCAAGCAAGGTTGCACGAGTTCTTGGCAGTATACGCACGAATCAATAGATGGCGCTAGTAAACATCGTTCATAAAAACATCGTTCATAAAGAACGATATATCGCCGATGTTTTGAGTTTCAACATCGATGTTAAAACATCGATGTTTATGAACGATACATCGATGTTTTTAAACATCGATGTATCGTTTGCATCCCTAGTTGCAGGCGACACCGGTGTTCAGCGTGTAAGTATTTTATTTTTTGATTTATTGAGCATATGTTCGTCGTTTCGACGAATGGTTATGGTTTGTGTTAGTTTTGATAACAGGTTGAAATATTTGTTTGTAGATTTTTGAGATGGAGTCTCGACGTGCACTATGTGATGACGCTGTTGAGCGATTATTATTGGAAGAAGATAACACCAACTCGCTTCCGGCTTCTTCAGATACTGAAAGTGAAGACTTTTTGGAGGAAGACGACGTAGAAAGCGATTACCAATATGAACCCTCTGACCAAGAGGACGCTGAACAAATCCGTCCTGGATCATCACCATCTCACTCACGGGACCATGTGACCGATTCTCAATCACCTCCCGATTCGGAAGAGACTTCAGGTACTGATTCCAGTATTTTGACCTTATCACAAAGTGTCATTCGTAGTCGCAATCGTCACATTTGGGCCACAAGTAAAGGTCGTTCATCAGGAAGGGCAACTGCGATAAATATCGTGCATGTAGCAAGAGGGCCATCTCGTGGTGTAAGAGGGATGGTAGATCCTTTATCATTATTTGATCAGTTCATGACTGATGAGATATTTGAAGAAATTTTGAAATGGACCAACTCCGAGATCGCTATAAAAAAACAAACGTATGAACAAGTCACATCTACTTTCAAAGATACTTGCAAAGAGGAGCTTAGAGCACTTGTAGGTATTTTGGTGTTAACAGCAGCTCTAAAGGACAACCACCTCTCTCTTGAAGAATTGTTTAACCCTGAGTATTCTGGTACTAGGTACGTGTCATGCATGAGCAAAGAAAGGTGTGACTTCCTTCTACGATGCCTTCGTTTTGACGACAAAACAGTCAGATTGCAACGACAAAGAGATGATCCTTTCACACCTATCAGGAATATTTGGGATATGCTGATCACTCAGTGTCGACAGAATTATGTGCCAGGAACAAATGTGACAATTGATGAGCAGTTATTGGCATTCCGAGGTAGGTGTAAATTTCGAATGTATATCCCAAACAAACCTGCAAAATATGGTCTAAAATTGATAATGATGTGTGACAGTGGCACAAAATATATGATCGATTGCTCACCATATCTCGGAAAAGGCAGTAATACCGGGGGTATTCCCTTGGGCGAGTTCTATGTAAAAGAACTTACACGATCTATACATGGCACACATAGAAACGTCAGCATGGATAACTGGTATACTTCGGTACCACTAGCGAAACAATTACTTCGGCAACCTTACAAACTAACTATTGTAGGAACACTGCGTGCAAATAAAAGAGAAATCCCTGAGGAAATAAAAAATAATCGATCCAGAAATGTTAAAACTTCAACTTTTTGTTATGATGGACCCCTGACACTCTTGTCGTTCAAAGCTAAACCATCAAAAATGGTTTATCTGTTGTCTTCCTGTGATGAGGAAGGTACAGTCAACCCTGTATCAAAGAAACCGCACATGATAGAATTTTATAACAAAACAAAAGGCGGTGTCGACACGTTTGACCAGATGTGCTCAGTGATGAATTGTAACCGAAAAACTAATCGCTGGCCTATGTGCATTTTTTACGCAATGATTAACATATCATGTATCAATGCCTACGTGATATATTGTCACAATGTTTCTACCCTAGGACAGAAGATAATGAGTCGTCAAGATTTTATGAAGAAGTTGCATTCCGAACTTGTAGAACCGTGGCTAAAAACGCGGCTTGACGTTGCAACAATGCCAACGCATGTAAAAACTAATATCCAGAATATATTAGCCCTAAAGAGTGATGAAGGCCCTTCTACATCCACGGCCAACCCTCCACCACCTCAAGCTCAACATTTGAACAAAAGGAAGATTTGTGGTCTATGTTCCTATAAGCTGAGACGCATGACTAAGTCATATTGCTCGAAATGTAACACGGCAATTTGTGGTGAACATAAGGTTGAATTCTGTTTGAATTGCTCTATGAATAAATAGTTGTTTTATTTTTTCAAGTGTAGAGTAACGCCCTAAGTTTATTTTGGCCAAAGAAAAAAAAGGCTATGTTTTGTTATTTTTTTTTAATATTAATTTTTTATCTACCTCGTCAATTATGATCTCCTTATAACTAGTGCCTTATGATACCGTTATAAAATATATAAAGATTTCAGTTTATTTATATTATTGCATTTTATTTACAAATAAGACCCTTTTCCCTAAAAAGGTGTATAGTAAACAGTTTCAAATAATAACGTTTTGAGTTAAAATTTTACACTTTAGAAAATGTTCGTCGATACGACGAATGGTTATGTTTAAAGGGTATATTAAGAAGGTTATGTTTCTAGGGTTAAAAAATCAATAATAACAGGATTCGTGTTTTTTTTTTTTGTATTTGATTGATTTTGATTAAATATTATTTCTATGATTTTATTTGAGTATTTTTCATAATTTTGTTATCCATTTCATCGATATCAACTATTTTCCCTTGAAGTAGAACAGCCCTAACGATTGGCATACCTACGCAACTTGACCAATTGCAGCCGCGCGTTCTTCCTAGTCCCCCCCGGCCCGCGGTAGTGAGCCGTGTGCTTTGAAGAAATCCGTAAATACGCTCTCTAGTGGTTTTATCCTCTTCGGTTTAAGGACTTGTAGTATCCATATCCACCGCCTCCTTTTCTCCTTTGTGGAGGTCCTTTCTTGGCTACCTTTAGTTCTACGGCAGGTGGAACAGTGAAACCGAACGATTTGGACACCTTGGCCATATCTATAGTGTCAATATCGAATATGGTTTTGAGGTGATGAGAGTCGTAAGCCCTTAAGTAACTCTTGAACGCTTCTTTAGCTGATTGGTTCAGGAAGTAATTTCTTGATATTAGTTTTTCCAGCTGAAATAATGGGTTTTTAATGTTTAGTTATTTATATAAGAATTACTTAACTACAACAAACCGATATGATTATATGATATTGTTTTAAAGACGATATCTGTTTTCAACATCTACGCCATTTTATGTTTGCTAGCCTTGGGCTGTCGGTGGCCCAAGCCTAGCAAACACGAGTTTTGGCGGGAAAGCTAAGATGAGTGTCACGCTCATATTTCATTGGACTTTTCGAGTTATTTATAGTGTCGTTTACTAAATAAAAATAAAAGCGCGTGATTTATGTAGTAACAAATGCATTCAGTAAATAATTCATAAAGAACATTGAAATATCGCAGCATAGTGGCCACATCATGACTTTGCCTCAAACCTCCCTCGTAGACGGTTCACGTGACCGTCTTTTCCCACTGTCATTGGCGATATCCGTCATTATTGTGAAACATTTTTTTTTTAATTTCATAATTTGTCACAAGTGTTATTGTCAAAATTGTGGTATCTATTCCACAGGCGCATTGATCAAGAGTTGAAGTTGACTAGCAAACACATTTGGTTTGAACACACAGTGTTAATACAAATCCTGAGGACGCTTTGTTCGCACGGTAACCGCGCATGGCAAAAAAGTGAATATAAGGAAGTATTTTTTATATTTACAAACCTGCATCTGAATATCAGAAATATTGTTCCAAGAGAATTCAAACTCGTTGAGCGCGACCCTAGACTGTTTCAAGAATCTGAGAAAGCCAAGTTCTTCAGGACGTAGGAATAGCAACGCATGTCCACTTGTTCCAAGGCCTCTGGCTGTCCTACCTACCCGATGGATGTATTCCTAAAACAATAGAACAAAAATTATTTTAATTACTGGATTCCCAGAAGAGAAAATACAGAATATTTCCGATCGTTGTTGATCGGTAAAAAATATCCTAATATTAGCAAAATTACTTTAGGGAGTAACCATACTATTTGATCTTCGTTCAGCTGAATGCACGCGTGGAGCTAAACGAATACATTCGCATTCCACACAAAATCATTGTTTTCTATTGACAGACTATGAACAGAGATGAAATGTGTGGTTAGTCCTTTACCCAATTTACGTTACTACGGGATCGAAAAGCCTTTTATTGTGTTACGTGTACAGGCCAATATTTTTCGCTACTTCGGGCGGCGTTTCATTGCAACGGTTATCGAAATATTTGAGAATGCAAACTGATGATGAATTAAAATGAAAGCGAAAAGCATTAAAGTAATTATAAAAATATATACAAACGATAATTTCGGCTAGATGCGATATAAAATTCAAACAGTATGAGAAAAAATATTAACAAGCACGGAACACAAACAGTTAGTAGAAATAATAGCATTCTGTAGTTTCGGCTTATCAACTAGAAAACAAGTTTTTTTTTTGGGACTAAACCCGCCACACTTTTCCCATCCACTGCAAATCCTGAAAGCCAGAATCAACAGTGGAGACCGCCAGAAAAACGCCGAGCAATGAAGCTCGACGAGTCCCGGAGAAACGATTCAACTATCTTGGGCCCCGCAACGAAATTAATCAGAAAAGAATAGCGGAGGAGTAAGAAAAAAGATATTTTAAATAGAAAACAAGTTGTGAGAGGTTATAATTCGTGGTAAGTAAATAAGATATTCCAAATGCATCATACCTTTGGATCATCCGGGGGGTCATATTGCACAATCCAGTCAACTGCGGGTATGTCCAGACCTCTGGCCGCCACATCCGTACATAAAAGTATTCCTGACTCCGCATTGCAGAATTGGAAGAAGGTCGTTGTACGTTTTGTTTGTTGTTGCTTTCCCTGGTGAACGAAAGGAAGATTTTAATATAATGAATAATTTGAAATATCGAATAAGTATTACTAATGTCTTTTTAAAATGCCTGTTAGTTATTTTTACATGCTTTTTATTAGCTTCACTTGTAGGTTTTTTGTCCGTCTCTAACTCTTTGGACTACAAGTGAGCGGCTCATTACTGTAAAATGTCCCACCATTTTCAATACGTTCGTTGGCCGAGCGGTATTAATTTGTGCAGGCAAAGTATTTAGTTTTAGATATAGTTACTTGGGTAACGCATATTTACAAATTTTAGCACTATTCTGTCTGTTGGAGATCAAGAAAAGTTTGGTAAAAACAAATGAGCACCACTTAAGCGTTCGTGTTATCCGTATATTATTTTAAAAAAGAATATCGAACTAAAAAGTTGAAAATAAATATAGTTTAAAAACTAAAAAAAAAAATCTTTTAAACTTTAAAGAATAGAGAAGAAAGCGTGAGGCGCTTACTATGCAAAAATTATTGCATAAGGCGCCTCACGTATTTTTCTCATTTATACTAGTATTGTTTATATAAGTACTATTGTCATCAATTTTAAAATTATTCTTAACTCTTTAGTTTGATAATAATCTAGTATTGTTTATATAAGTACTATTGTCATCAATTTTAAAATTATTCTTAACTCTTTAGTTTGATAATAATCTTTAAAAGCATGTTTTTTATACATACAGCTTCAGAGAAATCTCACCCCCCTACGATGTTTACGTGCGCGCCATCTCTGGGACATCAATAAAAGTGCTAAGATATTCTAATTAGAAACAAAAATATTGATCTCTAGGTAATATTCATAGCGTCTTGGTATTTACTTCGTGCATCCTACCAATAGATATTTTTAAACTTCCAAACTTGTTCCACAAACATTATATTAAAAACTCACAATAAGATGTTAAAATTTAATAAAATTGGCCAGCATAAGAAAGAATCGAACTTATACTCACAAGCCAAACTGTTATACCGCTGCGCCATTCAGTTGCTTAACAAAGAGGTGAAATTCATCGTTATGTTTATAAATCATCAATCCCTAGTATTATTTAATATTTTTATGGTATTAATTAATATATTAATCCAATTTAGGACAGCCTCCGTGGCGTAGCGGTAGCGAACGCAGCCGCTGCGCAAGGAGGCGCGGGTTCGATCCCCGCGCAGTGCAAATATTTGTATGCATGAATATGAATATTTGCACTGGTCTGGTCGTGCCTCGGAAAGCACGTTACGTTACTGTTGGTCTCGGTTGCCAGACGAACATCTAATGGCAGTCGTTACGGGTAGTGGTTGGAGCCCTCAAAAATCCAACAATTGGTCTAACTGCAATGCTTCGATATTGCCTTCGGGTTGTGGACGGCAGTCGCTTCACGGAAAATATCACTGCCTCCGCTGGTTAGGCCTGATGGAACACTGGCTCATACGGCGAGAGAGAAAGCAGGTCTTTTTGCATCTCTCTTTGCCCATAATTCGCGTCTTGATACTGGCAGTGCTACTCCACCTATTTTACCCCACTGCGGTACTTCAATGCCTGAGGTTCGCATTCGGAACAAGGAGGTTCTGAGAGCACTGTGTCGTCTGGACGTGAATAAGGCTAGTGGTCCGGATGGTACACCAGCCATTGTTCTAAAAGCATGTGCGCCCGAGTTGTCTCCTGTATTGACACGCTTGTATCGCCTCTCATTTGGGACTGGTATAGTGCCCAAGTCCTGGAAGCTTGCCAACGTGCAGCCCGTGCCCAAAAAGGGTAGTCGTGCCGATCCTACCAACTATCGGCCGATTTCGATCACCTCCATACTTTGCAAAATTATGGAGCGTGTATTGAACTCGCGCCTCTTGGCATACCTGGAAGGTAACGATCTCCTCAGTGACCGACAGTACGGGTTTCGCCGCAATTGGTCAACTGGGGACCTACTAGTGTATGCCACTCACCTGTGGGGCGAGGCCCTCGAGAGAAATGGGGAAGCGATTGCTGTCTCCCTTGATGTCTCGAAGGCCTTCGACCGGGTATGGCACGCTGGCCTTTTGAGTAAGCTTCCAGCGTACGGCATTTCCCCTAGCCTGCCTGGCTGGGTAAAAGACTTCCTGACTGAACGGTCCCTCCGAGTTGTTGTCGACGGATGCTCATCTGAGCCCATGTCGACTAATGCCGGTGTTCCTCAGGGGTCTGTTCTCTCTGCAATTCTGTTTCTGCTGCATATTAACGATCTGCTGATGCCCGGTATCTATGGGTATGCAGATGACAGCACAGTTGTGGAGAGATACCTGCCGGATGCTCGGGCTAGTAGGGAATCAATCCGGTCCGAAAGAGAGGCCATGGTAGAGCGAACGAGTGTTGCACTTCAGGCAGTCTCCGAATGGGGCAATGCCAATCTTGTAGCATTCAATGCCGCCAAAACGCAGGCGTGTCTTTTCACCGAAAAACGGAGCCCGTTCACCTTGGCTCCTACTTTTCGGAATGTATCCTTGGAGTGTACCGACCGCCTTCAGCTTTTGGGTGTTGAGATTTCCTCGAACCTAAACTTTGGGCGGTTCATTGGTTCCAAGGCCAAGGTGGCTGCCAGAAAACTTGGCGTTATTGCAAAGGTCCGGCAGTACTTCACACCAGGGCAGCTTCTAATGTTGTACAAAGCACAGGTCCGTTCGTGTGTGGAGTACTGCAGCCACATTTGGGCTGGTGCTGCTAAGTGTCACCTGGCCACTTTGGATTCAGTGGAGAGGCGTGCGAAGAGGCTGATTGGTGACCCTGATTTAACTCGAGTTGGTCTCCAAAGCCTGGAGCACAGGCGTAGAGTAGCCAGCCTTTCGGTGTTCTATAGGATACATTCTGGGGAGTGTGCGAGGGAATTGCACGATTTAATTCCCCCATCTCCGTTCCACCATCGGACGACCCGTCGTACGGCGAGTTTCCACCCTTATGTTGTTAACACCTCTACGATCCGGACGAAGCGTTTCGCCTCCTCCTTTATACCGCGTACATCGAGGGACTGGAACAATCTGCCGGCGGCGGTGTTTCCGTCGGACTACAATTTGAGTGTCTTCAAGGCTAGAGTGAATAGGCTCTTAATAAACTAGTGCGCTTTACCATCAACGATTGCGTCACTGCTTACCATCAGGCGGGATTGCGGTCAAGCGCTGGTTTATATTTTAATTAAAAAAAAAAGTTAAGGCAAAATCAGCATTCAGACTGATAAAGCGGACCCCAGACTCCAAAGCTGAAAAAACTTCGGATGCGACTGGGATTAACGCTGAGATGATGATGATGATGATTAATCCAAATTATATTAATAATTTATATTTATTTACTGATAAAACTGATAGTTTAGAATTGATATCTCAAGAGAATCAACATGTTACCCACGATTGAAACAAACTGTACAACAATTTAGATCTCTCGAGATTTTTCAAAACTTACAAAAAACAATTAGTAACTACAGGGTGGACCATGAATTAGTTAACAATTGAAAAATCGTATAAAGAACCCTATTTTACATATTTTTAAAATTATTTATTTACAAGAAAGTTAATTATTTGGAATTTATTTTTTTAAAATAACATCATCTAAATGTCCACCGTTTCGATTTTTGCACTCTTCTAAGCGAGCACCGAAATTTTCGAATACTCGTCGACAAAGAGACCGCGAGATTGCTGACATTTTTTCGCTAATTTTTTCCTTTAGTTCACGTAGTGTTTTTGGTTTATGGATGTAAACACGACTCTTCAAATAACCCCATAAAAAGAAGTCTGCTGGGGTTAAATCTGGACTCCTGGGGTTAAATCTGGACTCCTGGGTAGCCATGGGATGTCGCCTCGTCTGGAAATCAGCTTTTCCGGAAACATTTCTTTGACTACCGACAGGGACTCGTTGGATGTGTGACAAGTGGCTCCATCTTGTTGAAACCATATGTTACGATTGTAGCCAGCAAATTCCAGTAGTTTCGGTGCCAAGAACCGCCGTAACATTTTCACATATTCAACAGAATTCACAGTAACCGAACGGCCGCGAGAATCTTCGAAAAATAGGGCCCGATGATTCCTTTTGCTGAAATTGCAGCCCATACCGTTACCTTGGGAGAATGAAGTGGCCTCGCGTGTTTAGATTTGGGATTTTCGCTGCTCCAATATCTGCAATTCTGTTTGTTTACGTGTCCGTTGAGGTGGAAATGGGCTTCGTCGGAAAATAAGAGGTTGTCAAAATTATTGAATCGATCTAACATTGTTTCGGCATAGGACTTGCGCAAATTTAAATCATTAGGTTTTAATTCCTGTACTAACTGGATCTTATATGGATGTAATTTCATATCTAATTTCAAAATACGGCGCAATGATGTTCGGGATAGTCCTAATTCAGCCGAACGTTTGCGCGTCGATAAATTTGGATCACGTCGAACTGATGCGGAAACTCGCTGCACGTTCTCTTCGCTCCGAGAAGTCCGTGGGCCGCCGGTTTGCTTCACGTTTAGTGTAGATCCGTTCTCTTCGAACTTTTTAACCCATTTCTTTATTAATGGAGCACTCGGACACTGATTTAAATCGTGTAAGTCGTATTCGACGCGAAATAAGCGTCTCACAGTAATGAGCGAACTGTTGTTTAAATAAAATTGTTTCACACAATAAGCGCGCTGCGGCCCCATGAAACGATCCATTGCGACTAAATTTCCGAGAAGCGAGCTAGTGGTAACGCCCCTCCCGCTCCCCGCGCGGCTTGTATTAGCGCGGGGTGTTAAGTTTAAATGTTAACGAATTCTTGGCCCACCCTGTATAAAAAACTTAACTAGAAACTTGTGGGGTTAAACCTACACTAATAACCTAAAATAACATAAAAGTGAATAGGAATAGGTAGATTGAATTGGGGGTCATTGATCGGAAACGTATATATTAATTTGGACATTCCTCATTGACATTTTTTTTTTATAAATTATAAACCAGCGCTTGACTGCAATCCCGCCTGATGGTAAGCAGTGATGCGATCGTTGATGGTAAAGCGCGCTAGTTTATTAAGAGCCTATTCACTCTAGCCTTGAAGACACTCAAATTGTAATGTGACGGAAACACCCACGCCGGCAAATTGTACCAGTCCCTCGATGTACGCGGTATAAAGGAGGAAGCAAAACGCTTCGTCCGGATCGCAGTGGTGTCAACAACGTAAGGGTGGAAACTCGCCGTACGACGGGTCGTCCGATGATGGAACGGAGATGGGGGAATTAAATCATGCAATTCCCTTGCATTTCTCATTTGATTGTTTTTATTTTTCAACAAGTAAATAATAAATGTGTTTAGTTTTCTTACCTTCCTTTAAATGAATTGAGTAGTAACAATGTCACTACCAACATTAACAATATTTACTTGGATCCGGAATTACATTCCGGGAAAATGGTTTATCCATGTTATTCTTTCTGTGAACATTTATGATACAAGTACCAAAAATCATTGTACCTATACCGATCACTGCTAATAACGGAGTGGGTAACCTTCACTTTCTATTTTGAGACGTCATGTTTTACTCAATAAAATTATAAGCTTACCCACAATCTTCTTCATTATCTATTTTATACATAATCGACACGCCGACAGGAATGATAACTTCATTGATGTCACAGAGATGGCGCGCACGCAACATCGTCGTATAATAACACTTATCAAAAGATGTCGCTTTTAGGGGATGAGATTTCTCTGGCGCAGGGTGTACAATGTACGCGATGTGTATGTAACAGATCTGGAGAGACCCGATGATACTTAAATAAGCATGTTGGAACATTTGGTAGAAAATCGCAGAATTTGTAATATGTATAATTTTTTCGATACTAATGCTATTCGATATACATATGTATAGTACTTACGTGTATAGACATGACTGGCAGATCAATATAGTTGAAGAGTTCATGGTGGTACTTCACAGACATGCAGGTGGAGAAAAACACCATCACCTTTTTCTTTCTATTTTTCTTGAGGAATGTGAATAGTACCATCATACGCTTCACTGAAGGGCATACAATATATCTGAAAAAAAAAGATCATAATTACATTAACCCTTTAACCGCCATGTCACTGCTCCCTTTGATTTACCTCCAGCGCCACGTCACTTTACGTATAAGTTGGAACAGTGTTGGGAATACTCAATATTGATGCATAAATTCTTTATTTATTCACAATATTAACCTTTAAACAATATTTACTTGTATACTGTTCATACATACACAGAGGCACTATTATAAAAATATAGGTATATACCTAAGCGTAATAACAATACAAAATCTTTTATTACCCTACCTACCGAGGTACCTTCTTAATATTAAATAATTCCAGCCTATGAATGTATTATTTAAATCTTGGGTATCCATGATATGTTACAAACAAACACAATTACTTGTCAAATTAAAATATCGATTTAAAAAATAAATGAAACTTATCAAATCAACATCACTTTCTATGTTGAAAACTGTCGTCGCTTCGCAATTCATGATTGCAAAATATTTAATAACTCTTCGTCTTCACGAAACTCGAAAAATGCATCACCTCAAGGTAGACTGGTAGAAAATGCCTAAGGCATTAAGTCCGCCATTGTGCAATGTTTGTGCATAAAGTTTAAATAAATAAATAAATAAACACTAGTTGCACTGAGCCATAAGGCTATCCCGTGATTTGACGGGGATGGCGGTGAGGCAACTCACAATACAGCGCGATTTAACCTTGAAGCTCCTTGGCCGCACGTAATAATACGGTGACGGCGACCGGCGAATGTCTGCACTAGTGACGTACCGCGTAATGAGATTTTTATATTTTTGTCGTAAAAATTAAACTATATGGAACTTAAATACACTTTATTGTGTACAGAATTTTGTATCAGAGTAACACTATGGTTATATTGTGGTGAAAGTACCCACTTTCATTGCAAATAGTGATAGTAATTTCTAAAGAGCCTTGTTTATTCATAGACAAGCTATAATGGACCACATGTAGTCTGAATAAATAAATAATAATAATAATATAAAATATTTTACGATTTTGCCATCCCTAGTACTCGTAAAATTACGTGATTGGTGATACGGGTAAGGAGACCAGTGATCACGATGTATTAAAATCTCAAAATTGACAATATTTATCATTCAAAACATTGAAAAATGTTAATAACATTAACGATTATACCCTACTTCTTATAATTGACACGTTTTATATGGAGTTTGTGCACTATAAGAACTTATTAGATAAAATAACGTAATTATACGAGTGTTGGCGGTTTGGGCACAGATTTCAGAGCCCGTAATATTACGTTGTCGGCGGTTAAAGGGTTAAAGAGAAACGAATGTTATCTAAGACAGCCTCCGTGGCGTAGCGGAAACGAGCGCGGCCGCTGCGCAAAGACGCGCGGGTTCGATCCCCGGGCAGTGCAAATATTTGTAT
This sequence comes from Sesamia inferens, assembly GCA_037179545.1. Lineage (NCBI taxonomy): Eukaryota > Metazoa > Arthropoda > Insecta > Lepidoptera > Noctuidae > Sesamia > Sesamia inferens. Next base: position 18,586,408 of record CM073930.1, read on the forward strand.
GCAATATTAATATCTGCACTGGTCTGGTCGTCCCTCGGAAAGTACGTTAAGCCGTTGGTCCCGGTGGCCATACGAATATCTAATGGCAGTCATTACAGGTTGTTGGAGCTCTCAAAAGTCCAACAATTGGCCTAACTGCAATGCTTCAATATCACCTTTAGGTTGTGAAGGTCAGACGGCAGTCGCTTCATGGAAAATTTCGAAGTTTAGCCAAAATTAGCAGTTAGACTGGTAAAGCGGACCCCAGACTACAAAGCTAAAAAAAGCTTCGGATGAGACTGGGATTAACTCTCAGATGATGATAATGAATGTTATCTAAATAGTGTATCAGATTTCTGTGAACTGTTACAATATCAGTAGTATCTGTAGCAAATGCATAATTTCAATATTTTCCCTAGAACTAATTAAATATTCAAATCTAAATAAATAATAAAAGACAAATCATAAAAGCACCAATATTTAAGCCTAGTGTTTCCTACGGCTTGATATTGCAACTACAAGACATTTTATGATGAATATCTATAAAATGTAACATCAATCAAATAAATATGTGTTTACTCATACCTAAAGGGGTTTACAAGCCACATTTTATATTATGTAACAAACAATAAATACCCTTGTTCTAGAGAGTCAACAGTGGCCTGCTCTCTGTGGTCATCCACTCCTACATACACAGGTTCCTGTTTCACAGCAAGGGCTGTCAAAGCTTCTGTTTTCTTTGTTTGAGTAGCACTGAACAACATCGTTTGACGACGTTCTGGAAGAAAGAGAATTGATTAGAATTCAATGAAAAAGCTGACTATATGTAGTACAGTAGGCCTAGTATGAGTTTTCATTACGAAACTCGTTCGACGATATCGAGCGCGTTTGACTCAGCGATTGACCCGCTTCAAGGTCGTAAGAACTCTCAACCAATGAGAGCGCCAAACGCGCTCGATATCAACGATCGAGTTCCGTATTGAAAACTCATACTAGGCCTACAGTTGATGGAGCCAAAACATAAAAAAAACAACATATGTACAAGTAACACAATAATACTCGTAAACATAAACCCCCTTATTCCTAAACGATGATTAAAGTTAAGTGACATGCTAACGTTAAAAATGTATGGTTAAAGAATCGCTAATCACTAATTAACTTTAAACATTGTTTCTGAATAAGGGGGAAAGCATAAGAAAAATATAAATGTAAATAGCTTGCTACGATACATCTTCTCGTCGTCCAAGATACCAAAGTGTCTCAAGACACTAAACTACTAACCATTTGTCTTTGACCAGTGTGTGTTGCCAGTGATGACTTACGGAAGCGAAACGTGGTCGTTCATAATGGGCCTCATACGAAGGCTCAGAGTCACACAAAGGGCAATGGAAAGAGCTATGCTCGGAGTTTAGCAGTCGTAGTTGGGCAGTCCAAGAAAAGGTCAATAAACATCCCCAAGTTTTTAAAATTGTCACTAGAGGAAACCACTCAGTAGTCAAAACAAACTTGGGGAAGGGATATCCAGTAAATTCTAGAGATCTTTCTAGAACTGTCACAAATGTAACCAGATTTTTATTGGGGTTGACTATAAGCTTTAATCTTTTGCTTCAGTTGCATATGTGGGTCAGAACACAGGTAAACGTTAAGAAAGCCTCTCATATGGGACTGGTATAGTGCCCAAGTCCTGGAAGCTTGCCAACGTGCAGCCCGTGCTCAAAAAGGGTAGTCGTGCCGATCCTGCCAACTATCGGCCGATTTCGATCACCTCCATACTTTGCAAAATTATGGAGCGTGTATTGAATTCGCGCCTCTTGGCATACCTGGAAGGTAACGATCTCCTCAGTGACCGACAGTACGGGTTTCGCCGCAATCGGTCAACTGGGGACCTACTAGTGTATGCCACTCACTTGTGGGGCGAGGCCCTCGAGAGAAATGGGGAAGCGATTGCTGTCTCCCTTGATGTCTCGAAGGCCTTCGACCGGGTATGGCACGCTGGCCTTTTGAGTAAGCTTCCAGCGTACGGCATTTCCCCTAGCCTGACTGGCTGGGTAAAAGACTTCCTGACTGAACGGTCCCTCCGAGTTGTTGTCGACGGATGCTCATCTGAGCCCATGTCGACTAATGCCGGTGTTTCTCAGGGGTCTGTTCTCTCTGCAACTCTGTTTCTGCTGCATATTAACGATCTGTTGATGCCCGGTATCTATGGGTACGCAGATGACAGCACAGTTATGGAGAGATACCTGCCGGATGCTCGGGCTAGTAGGGAATCAATCCGGTCCGAAAGAGAGGCCATGGTAGAGCGAACGAGTGTTGCACTTCAGGCAGTCTCCGAATGGGGCAATGCCAATCTTGTAGCATTCAATGCCGCCAAAACGCAGGCGTGTCTCTTCACCGCCAAAAGGAGCCCGTTCACCTTGGCTCCTACTTTTCGGAATGTATCCTTGGAGTGTACCGACCGCCTTCAGCTTTTGGGTGTTGAGATTTCCTCGAACCTAAACTTTGGGCGGTTCATTGAGTCCAAGGCCAAGGTGGCTGCCAGAAAACTTGGTGTAATCGCAAAGGTCCGGCAGTACTTCACACCAGGGCAGCTTCTAATGTTGTACAAAGCACAGGTCCGTTCGTGTGTGGAGTACTGCAGCCACATTTGGGCTGGTGCTGCTAAGTGTCACCTGGCCACTTTGGATTCAGTGGAGAGGCGTGCAAAGAGGCTGATTGGTGACCCTGATTTAACTCGAGTTGGTCTCCAAAGCCTAGAGCACAGGCGTAGAGTAGCCAGCCTTTCGGTGTTCTATAGGATACATTCTGGGGAGTGTGCGAGGGAATTGCACGATTTAATTCCCCCATCTCCGTTCCACCATCGGGTCGTCGTACGGCGAGTTTCCACCCTTATGTTGTTAACACCTCAACGATCCGGACGAAGCGTTTCGCCTCGTCCTTTATAGCGCGTACATCGAGGGACTGGAACAATCTGCCGGCGGCGGTGTTTCCGTCGGACTACAATATGAGTGTCTTCATGGCTAGAGTGAATAGGCTCTTAATAAACTAGTGCGCTTTACCATCAACGATTGCGTCACTGCTTACCATCAGGCGGGACTGCGGTCAAGCGCTGGTTTATATTTTAATAAAAAAAAAAAAATAGCCTTGAACAGATTTCCAAGATGGGGAAAACATAGTTTGTCATAAATTGAGTTAAATGATGCTGATAATCATTTCTTAAGTTACTTACTAGGTAGCAGTTTGATGATCTGCTTAACTTCTTCTTCAAAACCAATCTCCAGTATCCGGTCAGCCTCGTCAATGACAAGGCATTGCAAGTTTTTGTACAAGAAGTCTGGTGTATTTTGTAAATGATCCAGTAGACGACCTGGTGTTGCCACTAGTATATTAATACCTGCCAGTGACAAAAAATAAAAAGTGTTGATCAGAACATAGCAGGAATTTTCTTGAAATCAATTTTTTTTTATTAAAAAACGTAGTCAAAATTATAATAATTACACAAAAAGTTACCTTTAGACAGCTTTTGAGCTTCAGTACTTCTGTTAGCTCCTCCCATGACCAAACCGTAAGTATGATGGTGATACTTCATCAATTCCATCAAAACACCAAATGTTTGCATTGCCAACTCTCTTGTTGGAGACAAAACAATTACACCAGTACCTTAAATAAAATATAAAAATAATGTCTAAAAATTGAATAATGAGCAATATTTATTTATTTAATCTTTGTCACATGAAATGTACAGAGGCGGACTTAATGCCTTAGACATTCTCTACCAGTCAACCTTAGGTGGTGAAGAGATAAGATGCAGGTGGTATCGTTTGCAAAAAAAAAATTGTAAAGAAAGATAAAAAAAAACCTCTTAATACTATTAAAAAAAATACTTAAATAAGGTAAATATACATACATACTATTACCAAAATATATACTTATAATATATGTAACATACAAAACTAAAATTTGGGAGAGAGGTGTAGCAATAACTCTAACCTAATTGTTGCGAAAATAACTCTGCAATTTCCGCTTAAATGCAAACCAGTCGGTTTGCATTTAAGGCCGCGAGCATCATCGCAGGCGGCCATCCTGATATCGAGAGGAAGCGCATTCCACAGAAGAATGGATTGAATATGAAATGAAGAATGAAGAAAGTCAGACGTATGCGAAGGACAGAGTAAGAGGAGATTGTTAGAAGAACGCAGATTCTTAGTGTGAGAGGAACATAAATATTGGAAGTGAGTCACAAGATAAGAAGGAGGAGTGGGTGATTTAAGAAGGGAGAAAAGCGTGGTCAAGGCGCGCAAATTTCTTCTCTGACGAATCCATTTCAGTTCAGACCATAGCTCGACACATGGTCATATTTCGTTAGATTAAATATGAACCGGATCCAATTGTTGAGCAACCTATCAAGCTTATCTAGTAAAGCCGCATTCAGGTCAAAGTAGCACACGTCACCATAGTCGATTATAGGGAAAATCAAAGTCTGCACAAGCATGGTTTTCGTTTTAACGGGTAAAAAGTTCCCCAGACGATACAGGGAACGCAGGGTACCGTGGACCCTTTGACTAACGTAGGAGACCTGACGTTGCCAGCTAAGCGTCGAGTCAATATACAAACCGAGATCTTTGACATTAGGGGTAATGGGTATGACGGTACAATTGAAGATAAGAGGAGGGAGAGAGCTAAGAGTTAACCTACTCATCATGCGTAAGCTTCCAATAATAATGGCCTGACACTTTAAGGGGTTTACTGACACCCCAAACCTATCAGACCAGTCTTTGATAGCCTCCAAGTCTTGGTTTACCTCCGCTATAGCGTTCGAAATTGTTCAGATATCCATTTTGTGTTCACAAAACGACCATCTCAAACTCTACAGTAAATGAGACTTCAACACAAAATGTGCCTCAACAGTTTTCACTGGAGACTCGATTTTATGTTGATGTGTACATAAACTGGGTCATGGAGCTATGGCAGTCAAGTTTTCACATTCGCCTTTTTATCACCATTACAATTTAGTACCTTTTTCTTGTTGCTAGACTCCTAAGAATTGTTTTATTATGGGAAATACGCTTCCTCAAAAAAATGGCCAACAACAAATCTGACTTGCAATTTCAGAGATTAGCACATTTAAAGGCACTCTTCAGCAAAAAGTATAACCATTTAATAAGAAAAATTAATGATAATCAAACTTACCATTTCTAGGCTTGAATTTCAGCTTATAAATAAGTTCAATAGCTGGTATAAGAAATGCCAGTGTTTTCCCAGACCCTGTTCTGGCTGAACCAACCAGATCCCTTCCTTCAAGGAGTGGAGGTATAGCTTTAGACTGTATTTCTGTTAGTGTGGTGAAGCCCATGTCTTTGATGGCCATGAGAGTTGATTCTGATACTGCATCTTTAAGTGCTGTGAACTTTTGATCAGATAGTATGCCAAGACATAAGCTGGAACCTGGCACTAAAATAAGAATTTGAAGATAAGAATTTTTTTCATATATGTATTTTTTACACAAATATGACATGGATAGTTGTGGACACCAGCCCATAATACTCATTTATTTAACACAATCAGTGCAATAGACTCACCTGGGGACTCCACAAAAACTCTCCGGGCGAGTCAGTAGCACTGAATGTGTTAAACTAAGCAGGCTGTTAAATTTATTATATATTAATCTATAAACACCAACAGCATTATCACTAAAATTGGAATTTCAGTAATCATTAAAAGTACACGACTGACATACAACAATAATTATGTATTAAAGACAAAAAGAGAAAAAAGAAACTGTGTAAATTAACCTTAATCCATACCATTACTAGTGGGCTTGTTTGCATGTACATCACTGCAGTGTCATCTCCATTAGCCCAGTCGGGTTAGCATTTAACCCTGCAAAAATTCCCAGGCGCATTTTTATTGTTGGAATCTTTGGGGGGGGGGGTCAGTGGGAGTCTAAATTCAAAATGGCGACCAAATTCCAACGGAGCGTCAGCCGCCATTTTGAATTTAAGCCAAAACTGTTTTTGCTTAATAACTTCGCCATTTTCAACTTTTCGACAAAAGTTTAAAGAGCAAAGTTGTTGCAAATTTAATTATCTACAATTTATTTCTGGCAATTTTTTTCGTATAAACGATATTTTTAAAGTTAAGCGGTAAAATAGTGAAAAACTATTAACATCGAATTATCTCATTAAATATTAACTTTTGGACAAAAATGTTCTGCAACAAAGTTGTAGAGAATTGAATTTCCAAGAAATTTGGTCCTTACAACTTTTTCCGTAAAATCGATATTTAAGGTGCTACGCTTGCGGTAAAGGCAAAGAGACCCGTAAAAAGCGGGACAAAAGCGAACCGCGTACCCTAGACGCTGACGTCATCGGCAGGTAGGCAACGAACAAGAATGAGCCTGTAGCGTCCCTTTGACCTGAAACGGCTCAGTTTGTCGACAGATGCTCTACGGAGTAGACGTATTGCAAGCAAAATGGAGAATTGTTTCGTATGTGGAGAAGTTACAAGCGAAAATAATGTTATAACAGCGAAGGCGAAGCAAAAACCGTTTTGGCTTAAATTCAAAATGGCGGCTGACGCTCCGTTGGAATTTGGTCGCCATATTGAATTTAGACTCCCACTGACCCCCCCCCCCCCCCAAAGATTCCAACAATAAAAATGCGCCTGGGAATTTTTGCAGGGTTCGGCCCTTTTTTGTCTAACCCGACTGGGCTACATGGGATGAAGTAAATTTAAGTATAATAAACTAACATAATTCTTCAGCTTACTAATACTAGAAGACCTTGTTATTTTTAATTATTACTAATTATTTTTATAAAATTTTCACTTCATTGTCACTTACATTCACTTTCTTTATTAGTAGTATTGTCCACAACCTTTTCCGTGTCACTGGCATGTTCTGCCAAACCTCCACTATTTTCTGACTTATTCTCCTCTTTACTATTTTCTGTTTTTATTTCATGGTTTACTTTCTTTCTTTTTTCTAAAAAAAAAAAATAAAAAAATATTAGAATAAAATATTACTATACAGTATGTTAAGAAAACCCTGTCCGACCCATAAGGATAATAATAATAATAATAATAATAATTTATTTATTTTCTCACCACAATACATGTTTTACAGCTATCAATTATAAATTTAAGGCATACAATTTTCGTATTGTGGGAGACTGGTGCCTAAGCTAAGCTATATGCTTGTATTTCAGGACACCAGGTCTCCACCCCTAATTACATATAATGAGCCATAGATAGATATTAACAATCAGAAAAGTAATTCAAAATTATTGTGGTATTACAAAAATAAAATGGACAAAATAGAATAAAATAACAAAATAGAATAAGATAACAAAAAAATAATAACAATAAAGGTAAGTGAGCAGCACGTAGGTGCATGAGTGAGTGAGTGAGTGAGTGAGTGAGTGAGTGAGTGAGTGAGTGGGTGGGTGTGTGAGTGAGTGAGTGAGTGAGTGGGTGAGTGAGTGAGTGAGTGGGTGAGTGAGTGAGCGAGTGAGTGAGTGAGTGAGTGAGTAAGTGAGTAAGTGTGTGTGTGAAGGATAATAAAGGTTAGGTAAACACATGACCAAATATAATATAAAATTTTACGTAATCATCATAGTACCAATACAAATGAATTTTGAAATAATCTTTTTTTCCCGCGAATTAATTCCAACGTCCCCGAAATTTGGTAATTTTTAAAAAGTGACAACACCGGTATTATTATGAGCGAATAGGGATGCGACCACGTGCCGCATGCCCGGCCGCCCGCCGCCTCCGCCGCCGCGCGCGGTAGTGTGGATAACGCAGATTTATTAAGTTACCTCTTTTTGCGAAATAATATTTTTTTTTTTAGGTGGATTTTTTTTTTTAATTTAGCCTGGTTTTGTATTCATTAGTAGAATCAGTTATCGATACCTAACAACACCTTCACGGGTCGGACAGGGTTTTCTTAACATACTGTATAATCTGTAGCATGTTTCGTAAATAAGTCAAGAAATCAATAATTTATTTTAAATCACAGCAATGAAACTTCAAAACTTGGGTCAGAATCATCCTAGTCTTTGTGTTTATCCTATAGATGTTAATTGAATTATACTATTAATTGGCTATAGTATTACACGGAAGTTAAAAAGGGTTGTTTTTAGTATACACTCTGTAGTAAAAGTATAATAATAAAATGTATATTGTACTCTGTTAAAGTTAAGAATGAAGGTTATTTATTATAATCATCTGAGATACCAACTATTGTACTTTAAATCAACAAATTAGATAAATACTCACTTTTAGGTACTGTCTTTTCATTTTCTTCGTGTGGCCTTTTTTTGACTTCTTTCGGTGTATTGGTCTCAGCTTCTGTAAGTGTCAAAGGATATTGTAACAATGTAAGGATGATTGGCTGTGGGTATAGCAGAGGGGGGGCTATGCTATGCCCTAAGCCGAATTAACAGGCTTGGTCTGGTGATCCAAGTTCACTACAAAGATGACTTTTGTCGTTAAATTTACTTTAGAAGTTATCCAGTACAACTTTTGTTTTCGAACAGCAATGCTCTAGAAGATATTTAGCTTTCTACAGTAGGTCACTCTTGTTGCTTGTCTATTTACTTACAATGCTCTCTTACTACTTATAGAAAATACTGTTTAAAAACTCTATTGTTCTGCTAAAATAAAAACATCTAAGTCAATTATTGTTAACTATTTATTGGAAATAAAGGCATTGTAGGTACGATCCAAGAGGTTATGTTACCTGCATTGTCCTCAGAGACGCCGTTATTCTGATTGACGAGCTTAAGCTTCTTTTTCTCTCGCTTTTTCATTTTCTTCATGAGGAGTTTTTCAGGTGTAGGCATATTGCACTTTATTGATTATTTATTTTTTTACACGAAAACACACGTGTAGCTTCCCAACGTGTGTAACTTTAAATGACAGCCATGACAATTGACAGGTGTCACGAAACTCTATTCTATCTACCTACTGTCCGTCCTACCAAATTATCTGTGAAATGGAGAAAATGGGAACTACGGCCGCCATGTTGAAATGTCATTCGATTTAGTTCGAGGTTAGTGTTGACTACTTTCTTTTTGTAAATTACCCGATATTTTTTTTCATTGATTACTTTTTAACGTAACTTAAAAAATATAAAAGCTGAGTGATTCAACTACCTATAGTTCTCGTTACGTAAAAAGAACGCTGGAATAATCTGAGGGGCTCTCCCGTATACCTATACGGGAGAGCCTTTAGAGCCGGGAGAGAATTTAGGCTAAGCCTACGTTTGGCTTAGCCTAAATTCTCTCCACTCCACGCCTTCCAGCGTTCTTCTTACGTGACGCGATTTGTACGCAAGCCGCAAAAAAAAAAAAAAAATTACTCATACTTACATTTAATATTTTAACTACAGTATGTAAATACTTAATTAATTTTGTCTATATTTCAGGTGTGAGTCAAGGGCTAATTTCAAAAATAGTTAAAGAAGGGCATGCTGCAGAAGAAGCTGGTACAAAAATTCGGACCCCAGGCAAGGAGAGGAATCGTCAAAGTGGGTTTATTCATGTTGATGATTTTGACATGGGAGTTATCCGGAGGAAAGTACAAGTAATATTTGAAGCATGATGTGTACTTGGATAAACCGTTCATTATAAAAGTGGTAAGTGATTCGGAATCTGAAAGTGACAGTGATAATGATGACATGGACATAAGCGGCGTATGGCCTCACAGCCAGGATGAAATTGGGCGTGCCAGTTCATCAAAAGATCATAATTATTGTAAACCGGGATTCTAATAAATTATTGTTAAGCAAACTTTTGTTTTTTTTTTAACCCCTCACATCGTTAAGGGAGGCCCGTGCCCCAGCAGTAGGGACGTAGGTATATGGGTTGATGATGATGATGAAACTTTTGTTTTATTCTATTTATTAACTAGGTCATGTAATACAGGACACATCTTGAGTGTCTAGATATTTGAGTTTTGTTTAAATAGAGATGCTAGTAACTAGTACTAAACTATGGGTTTTTTGTATCAACTTATCAAGCTTGTAACTGCTGAATCCATCTAAGTAGGTACTTAAGCAAAAGTTTGTAAATGGGGTACCTACATTATATCAATTGAATGCCAGAGAAAAACTAATGTATGTATCTACCTACACTAATTTTCTTATTTTTGAAGACTATTTAGTACTTATATTAGTATTTTATTATTATAAAACAGGGTTGATATGATTTAAATCACTTGATTTAAATCAGTGATTTTAATCGTAATTTTAATCAAGTGATTCTTTTTTTAAAATCAATGATTTAAATCATTGCATTTTTAATGCAACCAAGTCGGCCAAAAATTGTCTAGGGACATCCTTTGACATAGATTACGGCGCGCACACGAGCAACTGCTGAGTACAGTTGCTTCTTCGGCTGGGGTCGAAAGAATATTTTCGGTATTCAATTTAGTGCACAGCAAAATAAGAAACAGATTAGGCACCGAGAAGGCAGCCGAATTAGTTTACCTTTTGAATGAACTCAAGAAATTATAAAGTTTACTAACTAAGTTTATTAATACTTGGCATAAGTATTTGCTCATCTTTCTTTTTTAGTCCGTAAGTTATTACATTCCTTGTAATATTTTCAACGCTACTGTTTTTTAAATTGTTGATTTTATTAGTAGAACTTGTTTAATTACCTTAATGGTATTGATAATAATATTAACCCAAAATATGTTGTTTTCCTTTTAATGAAGATTTGACTATTAACTTAAAAAAAAAAGACAAGAAAGTAAAAAACTTCAAAAAAATCCGATTTAAATCAAATTAATCGGATTATTTTGATTTTTTTTTTAAATATGATTTTTATTAACCCTGTTATAAAACAATGTTAGGTATTGTTTAAAATAATAAAATTATTGTATATGTTAACATAGTTTCTTATCTGACATACCCAATCATGGGTAAATTTTATTAATTTGCAACACTAAAGCGACGGTGTCGCTACCACTCAGTTCACAGATAAGTTGGTAGGACTGTATTCTATTTTTGGTTATGGCAATGGTGCCGATGTCGACAATTCTGCCAATGTCCCCCGATTCCCTTGTGTAATGCATCCTTTTCTAACTATTTCATTAAGAAAAAGACAGAAGATAAAATGTCAGTTTAAACCTGTCAAATTAGTGCGCTCCTGACGTAAACTGGCGTATTTTTAGTCACCATGTTCGCGTCTAAATTGTCTATGGAGTATTTTAATTTGACAGGATTAAACTAAAATGTTATCTTCTATCCTTTGCTTAACGAAATGGAAAGAAAAAGATGCACTTAACTTAAAATTACTTTAGTTTGTGAACAACAGAATCGATGACAAAACGTGCGAAGGAAACTAAATAACAAAATAAAAAAAACAATGTGTTTAATATGAAACTTGTATACAAGTGTTAGTAGGTACACGGTAACAAACAAAAAATAATAAAAAAAAATTAAATATATTATCGTTAAATATACCTAATAAATATGAACATAGACAAATACACAAAAAAAAAAAAACATAATTTGAGGTCATCCATCAAAGGCATCAAAGCTCCAAATAGCTTTGGGGAAGAATGTGTTAGTAAAGACGGAAAGTTAGTTGGAACAGAGATGGGTTATTATTGGAGCACTGGAAAAATGTATGCTCCAATGTACCTTCATTCAGCCCACATTCACAGAGCGATGTGTCTCTGACCCAGATTTTGTGTAGGAATACCGGCAGGGGCGTGCACAAAGATTTTATTGGGGGTATGCATAAATATACCTACTATCCAAATCTCTGTGCTTATATATGGTAAAACTTAAAAAACGTAACTTAGACGTAGTTTCAATTTAACATAGTCGCGTACCTACTTTTTCGCATGTCAACATTGAATTGATGTTTGTGCGTGGCTACAATGAACATCTAAGTATGTGATTGATGATAAGAACAAGTCAAATAAATGATATACGTGGGGTATTAGGTATTTTTTATTTGCCCAAATGAATACAATGAAATCATCATCATCTCAGGGTTAATACCAGTCGCATCCAAAGCTTTGGAATCTGGGGTCCGCTTTTCCAGTCTAATTGCTGATTTTGGCGAAATTTCGACAATTTCCGTGAAGCGACTGCCGTCTGACCTCCACAACGCGAAGGCAATATCGAAGCATTGAAGTTAGACCAATTGTTGGACTTTTGTGGGCTCCAACAACCCGTAACGACTGCCACTAGATGTTCGCATGGCAACCGAAACCAACGGCTTAACGCGCTTTCCGAGATACGACCAGACCAGTGCAAATATTCATATTCATGCATACAAATACTTACACTGCGCGAGGATCGAACCCGCGCCTCCTTACGCAACGGCCGCGTTCGCTACCGCTACGCCATGTAGGCTGTCAAAATACAATGAAATGGTATTACTAACTCAACTGTAAATAAGTAATAATTTATTTCTCAAAAAACTAAAAAAAAATATTTCACTATCTATAAATTAAATCAACGCGCCTATCTATTTTTAAATAACTCTGTAAAAATCAAATATATATAAGATCGTTTTGAAATCGCTAAAAGTTCTTTTAAAATGGACAGATAGACAAATCTATGAGTCTGCTTTGGCTTTTCATAAATATGCGTAATGCACTACTCATTCGAATCATAACTATTAAATTTTGCTAATTTGTAAACTTCAGGAAAATTATTACAACATAAAGTATAGTATTGAAATTCAAAAGCAAGTAGGTTGAAAAACTTAAGGTCTTTTAAGTTTTTATAACGTCGAACTGTCAAAGCCGTGTTTTAAAATAATATACCTATACGAGAAACAAAACAATTTATTTGTACACACTACACAACCTGCTAACCACATATAATTATCATAATACTTTTTATAAAGACAACCTTTCTTTTGTGTTAAACCAAAAACTCTAAAATAAATGAATATTCAATTCCGCTTAAAACAATCAATACATATTTAACCCAAAAACACCAATAATGAAACAACATAAGCTGCTAAAATAAAAAGGTATTTGAACGAACAACAATCATGCTATATTTCTGAACTTCTTAAATTCGTCGCATTATTAGAAGCTGTGCTTATCATGGGCTTTAAACCCAAAGAAATTTCACGCACACGTACACAACAGTTTAGGCACACAAGCAAATAATTTTATACACAGACAGATACGGAAGAGGCACATTTTGTTTATGCTTACGCCGTAAGAGGCGTGGGTGTCGCGCCTAAGGCAACTAATGTGTCTCGTTAGCACTAGCCACTAGGCCCAATAGATGGCAGTGTTATCAATAACTGATTAACAAAGTCTTTTAGTTTTAACTTTGTAGTATATAAATTATTTTACAGTATATTATAATTTTAGAAGACTATTAGGGTATGCAGAGCTTTTCTGCTTGTAAGGAGCGCACGCGCCTGAATACCGGGGAACAACAATTATTATTATTTTTTTTTACGGACAAATCACACAAATTGAGCTAGCCCCAAAGTAAGCTCGAGACTTGTGTTATGGGATACTAACTCAACGATACTATATTTTATAATAGATACATATATAGATAAACATCCAAGACCCAGGCCAATCAGGAAAAGACCGTTTTCCATCATTACCTGGCCGGGGATCGAACCCGGGGCCTCCACGTCGCAGGCAGGCGTGTTGACCGCTGCGCCACGGAGACCGACATGACCTATAGGTACGGAGACGAGAAATAGAAGATATTACTCTCTTTGAGGTTTTTTTATATGGGTAAAACCATGGTTTGGGTGTAACATTAGGCTGTATTGCGTGATAAAAAGCACCTTTCCGCTTACTTGTATTTTGCCACTGCACCTACCATGTGGATAGCAAATTCTTTTTGGGAAGGCTCAGCAAATCATAACCCTGGCATTTAAAATACCTACTTGAGGTCAGCGTCTTGGGACGTGACAGCGTCCTTAGCAAGAGCATCGACTCACTCGTTGCCTCTTATGCCACAGTGGCTTGGAACCCAAACCAAGTGGATGGTTTTAAGATTCTTGGAACAAAATAAAAGAGATTTTTTGATTTGGAGCAAGATTGGTTGTATAATTTGCTCTTGAAAGGACTTTGCTCCAAAGTTTGCAGGCAACTAAGGGAGTCCGTGAAGATGTATGTTATGGGCTTCTATAAATAAACAAGCTTCCAGTATGGCTACGCACTCACCCGTAAACACTGATGACTATTTAGGGCTTCTAAACTTCAAAACGATTTTTGAGTTTTGATAGTATACCGCAGCACCAGTGCAGCTTGAATCTGAGAATTTAGAGGCGTCCGTGAAGAATCTCTCAAAATTCGTCAGCGCTCACCAACCGCCGTATTGAAAATAGAGTTGGCCGAAGGGGACTTTTTAGATATTATAGAAAATTTTGGGTTTGAAACATATGGTTTCATAGTCATAATTGTAAGCAGGGAGATTCGGAAACTGAGCGATAGGAGAATCAAAATTTGGTACCAACGAAAAGAATTTATAAACAAAGGGACTACTTTATGTTTCCAATAATTAGAATTTCGGCATGCGGTATCCAGGTCTTTCACTCTTTCAATAAGCGGGTGAGAGTGTTTAGTGGTGACTCTAGCCGAAAATCTCGACGACCAAAGGTGGTTCGGCGCACTCTACCTGCAATGCGTTAATTGTTTTTGCATTTTGTTTAAAGACATTGGTATTATCACGGTTGCTTCACAGTTCATCTTAGCTAACATCTTATATGTTAGGCAAAATATTCACGTGTACACCAAAAACTGTGATATTCATAATATTAACACCAGAAATAAGGACAAACTGCGAGCCCCCTTTTCACCGACTTCAAAAGGTTCATAACTCTTTTGTTGGGCTTGGTATAGCTTTTTATAACAAGATACCCTCTGCTTTGCTAGACTTGCCCTACAATGCATTTAAAGCACAAATCAAATCCAAGCTTTGTTCAAAGGCATATCGTTCCGTGAATGATTATTTAAATGATTTGTGTTCTTTCTCAGGAATTAGCTTATTGATACGTTATATGAGTTCATATAATTTACTTTTTTACATTACATAAATATGTAAGCTGTCACGCCTTTATGCCTGGGGCTTCTTAGTTAAGTAATAAGTTTTTAGTTAATTACATTTTCATTTAAATATAAATATATTGTTTTGCATTGCTGGTATTTTGGCGTGGTAGCTGGCATATGGTAAATAATTTCATTGTTGTTGTATTTTATCGTGTTCATCACTATACATAGTATTGTATAATGACCAGTGGCGGCGTAGCATAGGTTGGCACCCGGGGCGACTTTCTATCGAGTACCCTCAAAATAAAACGACAAATATTAAACGTGTTTACGTGACCTTATTTTGCTAAAATACTCAATGACATTATCAAAATTTACTTTCCTCTCCTTTTCAATGGACAATATGGATATACTGGAAAGTCGTGTTTGGCTCATTGTAGATCTTAAGTAAGATTTTATTAACTTTTATTTTGAGAAACTTCTTTCACAAGTAGCCACCGAAACACAAATAGTTAAAAAAAATCTTAGACATAGAGCTAGACTTGGAACAGACTCAGAATAGTCCCATTTTACAATAAATTTCAGAAGCTCCAAGGTAGTCCATTGGATCGCTTCTTGAAGAGAAATGCTGGCGGCTTCCAAGTGGCGCCTGAGTCGTAAAATCTCCACAATAATGTCCTCTGCAGAAAATTCATCATAGATTTTTGTAAGATTTGGAACTTTATCACGAAGTTCTTCTTCTGTTGACGTAAGTAGAGTTTCAGACTGAACAACACCAAATGTTATGAGAATATCATCCATTGCTTTGTAGCGATGCTCTAGTTCTTCGTAAAATCTATCAAGACATTCTAACATAGCTCTATGCAACTCTTCTGGCAATGTTAGTCCAACATCTTGGGACATTTCTCCTGGCATTCGTTTTCGGAATCTCCTCCTTCCTCTTCTTTCAACGGAGATATCCAAGTCCTGACATTTCTCAGTTGCGTAGGAAATAGCTCTTTCCACTATTTGTATACGTTGAGTTTGAAGAAAAATTTTTAGGGCTTTCAAATCAAATCAAAGCATTTATTTCAAATAAACCAGTTACAGGCACTTTTGAATTGTCAGAAGGTCGGTCAGTCAGTAAGGTGAAGCTAGTCGCCCATTCCAAAGAGTAGGTACCTATGGAGAAGAACGGGCAAGAAACTCCATGGACACTCTTTTAAAATATCAAGCTATTGATACAAATATTTGATTACATCATTCATTTTGAAATCAATCGTGTGAGAACGATGCAGAAATATATTGTACGCTGAGAGCGTCCATTATGGAAAAAAAACAACAATTCAGAATTTAAAATACGCCGTAGCAGCTAAGAGATGACCAGTCCCCTCTGACGGCGTCCGTTCACGAACATGACGTATGGATCAGCATCATTCAGCTCAACCATATTGAAGGGAACCTAATGACCCAACACACACCCCACCACCAGCGAGACATTTGAGTGAGCATGACATACTCTCAACAGCCATAGCACTATCAAGTCAATAAACGACTAACCCAACAAATAGATGCTTTACAGCAAATAGATCGTGCTCACACGTGTTCCATGCAATTATACAATACTAAGAAATTGAATCTACACAATGCAAAGACAGTTTTGTCCAAGGTTCAGCAGCTCCAACGGTGTTACCAAATGCTAAGTTTAGCTCCTGTGCAGCTGCACCAGTGCCGAGTACCCCTGTCAGCGATGCAATTCCGTATAATATGCCTGGCTACATAGTGTGTACTGGCTTTAGAGTTAAAAGAAAAAAACAAACAATTGCAAATTTAAACTACGAGAGGAAAATCAAAGAACAATCAGTGTAAGCATAGAAATCGGACGCAGCTCAAGCCCAAGCCTTTTTGTCGTCAATATAATCTTTAACACTATAAAATGCTTTCTGACACAACTTACGTTTAATGAAGCATTTGAATTTATTCAGGCTCAGATCTTGAACCACCTCTGGAAGTATATTGTAAAAATGTATACATTGGCATTTAAAAGAGCCACCTATTTCCTTGAGCCTTGTTGTAGGTACAATAAATTTGTGCTTGTTTCTAGTATTTATATTATGGACTTCACTGTATTTTTTTACAATCTTTAATTTTTATAACACACTTTTCCAGCGATAGTCCAGATGTTTGGATATACTTTTGTGTCTGATTAACTTCTTCTAGGATTTCACACCAAAAAGAGAGGTAGCATAAAAAACTGAAGTCACATAAAGCTGGTAAGAGTGTGGATGCTGCTTCTCTTGTATCGAAGTTTTCTCTGCTGCTTCTGGGATCACACATCTCTTCGAGTGTTGATACAAGTTGCTCAAAATTATTCTTCAATGACTTAACAGCATCGTGATGAGCACTCCATCTTGTCTCTACTAGTCTTTTGACCGATACGCCTACACTTTTCATTAGAATTTCCCATCTATGTGTGGATGACGAAAAGAACGTGTAAACTCTTTCTACTGTTCCAAAAAATGTTACACTTGAACTAACACTCATGAAAGAGTGCACCCCACATAGATTTAGCGAATGATTGGCACAAGGCATAAACAAAGCTTTAGGATTGTGTTCCTTAATGATAGATTGCACACCACCATGAACTCCTGCCATGGTTGCAGCGTTATCATATCCTTGAGCCCGACATAGATGAATGTCCAAGTTATCACTCTTTAACTGCATAAGGATATTTTCCGTAAGTTCGATTGCAGTCTTTCCAGCTATAGGGAAGAAACCTAGAAATGATTCCTTCACTTCAACTTGATCGCCTTCAATATGAACATATCTGATTTATGTAATCAGATATGTTATGATCAGATGAGTTATGACTCATCTGATCAACATGTGATATGTCTGGTGTACTATCGAAAATAATTCCAAAATATTTAGCTTTCTTTATGTCGTCCAAAATGTTATTCTTCACTTCTCTCCCCAAAAGACTGATGAACTCATTTTGAATGTCTTTAGACAAATAAGAATCTACCCGTTTACTTTTTGTACAGGCGATAGCATGTTCAATTCTAATTTTGTGCTCTTTTAGCACTGGATCATATTTTGACAATAGATTAACTAATTCTAAAAGTTCCCTCTATTGTCTGATGAAATCCCTTCTCTATGTCCTCTTAGAGGAAGATTTTGGCGTGCCAGGAAAAGAATTATATCCAAAAGGCGACTCAAAATGTCACGCCACTTCTTTTTTTCTTGGTCTAAGACCATTTGATGCTCATAATCGATAGTTTTTTGCAGCCTCAATCCATTCTCCAAGATTTTCCATTTTTCAAAACAGGAGAGATTTGCCCCTTCCGCCCGCGATGCGCCAGCGGCTACTATCTGCGTGACAGAGTTGGTATTTCTTTGTCACCGTGTTGTCACCCCTTGATGCTTGGCACCCGGGGCGGACCGCCCCCACTGATAATGACATGTGTTTTTTTTAAAAAACAGACAGCTGTGCTGCTGGGGAGTTTGTTCCGCCACTTCTTCTTCCCAGCGAAAGCACTAGGAAGTGTCGATGGGTGGGCGTTTTGGGGGAGTGTCTTATGTAATATTGACGTTCAAAAAGTGCTGATTCTCAGCCTAATTTGAATAAATGACTTTTGATTTGATTGGTGAGGATGTAATATAAACCAAAATGGTCCTTAGACACTTAGCCTGAATACTATCCAACCTTGCCAAAGCACCTTTGTTGCAAGGGATTAAGAAAAGATCCATAGTCCAGAGCACTCCGGACTAGAGCATTGTATACCAGTTTCATAGTGTAGGGATTAACACCCCACCAGACACCGGCAAGAATTTTAAGTATGGGAATAGTTCTCTCGCACCTATTAGCTAAGTAATTCAGATGGTGTAAACGAGTCAATTTAGAATCTAAAACAACGCCTAAAAATTTAACTTTTGCAGAAACCAGTATACAATGCCTTTGGATGCTAACCGAAATTTGAGGTATCAATCTCCTGCGAGAAAATACAACCACAGCACTTTTTGGGGCAGACAGATTCAGGCCGTTTAGCCGGCGACATTTAGCCATTGGTTTAGAGTCCAGGGATATGCATAGAGATGTTGCAGCGTCGCTAACAGAGAGATTGGTGACATATAAAGCTAGGTCATCAGCATACTGAAGAATTTGACAGTCGTTATTGAGGCATGAGTTTACGTCAGCTGTATACAGATTGTACAGTAAAGGACTAAGCACAGATCGTTGTGGTAGGCCCTTTCATGACGTCCTGGCGTCAAATTCTTCCCCCGGGACTCTCAAAACCAAAGACCTAGACATAAGTAAGCTGCAGATACACTGTAGCATTCTTTCCGGTATTTGTCTGAGAATGGGAAGAATGACAATATCGTATGCAGAGGAAATGCCTAAGAAGGTGGCGACTAGAGATTCATTTTTAGAAAACGTTGTGCGAATATCTGATACCAAAACTCCAACACTGTCCATGGTCCTGAGTCCCTTTCAAAAGCCAAATTGACACGTAGGAAGTAAGTCTCTTGATTCTACTAAAAATTCTAATCGGTTTTTGAGCAAGTGTTAAAATTTTTTCGCAAGGACTGATGACCGAGCGATTGGTCTGAAACTATTTGGGTCATCAGCCGGTTTGCCTGGTTTCAAGATAGGAATAATTATTTGAGTTTTCCACAGTTCGGGCACCCAGCCATTAATGTAACAAAAATTTAAAATATTTAAAAAGAGGGTTTTTGTTCCATGACCCGTATGTGTCAAAAAGGAATAGACAATCCCGTCTATACCAGGGGCAGAGTCGTGGACATGGTTTAAAACTTAGTTAAGCTCCAGCATAGAAAATGGCGCATTTAGAGGATCATCAGAAGGAATGAGAGACGGCTGATAGAGATAAAATGATAGCGAGGTAGTCGGTGGAAAGCAACGAGTGCGCGCGGCATGGACTATGCGTATGGAAGCTATTCATCTACTGCGGGGCGCCGCGGCAGGCGATCGCGTGGAGCCAGCACGCACGCAGGCATCGCGTCACAGCGATGAGGCACGTTGCTACCGCCATAAGCGGAGCGGATGAAAGTGGCGGGTGACGATAGACAAGATATCCGCCACAATTATTAAATCTAATTTAAATTTTAGCACGGTATTAATTATTCTTTAATTTTCATTTTAATTGGTATAATTTAATTATATTTTCACAATTGTCATATTTGTATGTGTTTTTATTCTGTCATAATTTTAACTTTAACTAAGTAGTCTAATCCATGCTGTGCTTAGGTACCTTTTAGAGATTGTTACACAAGTACTATAAAGGTGTATCAGAGATCGACGCACAAACGAGTACCATGGATCCAGTACATGATTCTGAACCAAAAAAGTGGTGGAATTTCTCGTCGGCTTTTTCATGAATTAAAAAAAAAAATGTATGTAGTTTTTTTCACTTTCGACCATTCTTAATTGCTATACTTTTATAACCCAATAAGATTTTAAAGTAAAAATAAATTAATTCGCTAATTACAGAAAAAAGCGCAATGAAAACAAAACTCGAACAACTGTCTTATCAGCTGATTTAATAGAGTTCACATTAGGGATCAACATCATACCTACAAACCCGCACGGCGGCACGCTTGCAACGTTCAAAGGCCGAGCCGACACTTTTTTAAACACTGTGAATTCTGTAACCGTTCATTAACGACATAAATGACTATCATGATTTTATTAGTGGCATGCGGTCAAGCCTTTTCGCGAAGTTTGCGTTACGATGTCAGATACACCTTGTATTATGATGAATGTATTTCATATTTTATGGTGTAAATAATTGTTGGTGAGCTAAAAAAAAGGAATTAAAAAATTGCATTAGCAGCGTTATTCATGGGCACACAAATATTAGTAGGCCATACAAATATTTGTTCCGTGCGGGAATCGAACCCGCGACACGCAGCGCAGCACTCGGTCGCTCAGCCACTGCACAAATAGTGTCGTCGAAACTTTTTGTACACTGTTTTGTGAATCTAACAACTTTAAGCAATCTTCGTAACGTTGAACTTTCAAAAAATTGTAAATTATATTTAATTTTTTTAGTATAACATGGCTATTTTTGGTTTTGTATATATTTAATGGTTATTATATTTTTTGAAGTGAAACTTCTTTAGGCACGCTTGACTTGGGGAGTAAACGGGCGAAAGCGTTACGAAAAATGATCGGGCAAGGCGAACGGAAGCAGAGTATAGTCCTATTTCGTCTGTACTACAAACAAGGAGTTGGCTCATGTAAATATTGCATGACATGTCGAGTATGAAGTTGTGAGTTCGCATCTCGCCGAAGGAAATATGTATTTTTTGGATCTTTTTAAGATTTGTTAACAATTGAGTCGAGTATGAAGTTGTGAGTTCGCATCTCGCCGAAGGCAATATATATTTTTTGGATCTTTTTAAGATTTGTTAACAATTGATTACCTAAGAGCACAAATAATTTATATATTTCGTTCTGTTCTGGCCTTTATATTGTTTTATATATTTTTGCTGAACATTTCTGATATAATTGAAAGTATAGAAGCTTGAAGATATCGTCACAATACGATAATTGGACACAAAGTACAAATTGCTTTCGAGCCTCATAAGCTCAATTATTAAGCTAAGTACCTTGATTGATTAAGAACTATGTATTTCTTCGAGAACATGACGCTGCGAACACCCCCCGACCCCCCTCATTGATTACCTCACCCCCCCGTGGATTATCTCGGGAACCAGAGGTCGTGGACTACCCGAGTTTGGGGTCCCCTGATTCACAAGGAAAAGCCCGACCTTTTGGCCCCGTGGGAATCCACTACCCCTCACCCCCCCCCCGACACCCTTTAGTTACCTCACCTCCCCGTGGATTATCTCGGGAACCAGAGGTCGTGGACTACCCGAGTTTGGGGTCCCCTGAATCAGGAGGAGGAGCCCGACCTTTTGGCCCCGAGGGAATCCACTCCCCCCGCAACCCCACGAAACCTATGCCCCCCCGACCCCCCTCATTGATTACCTCACCCCCCCGTGGATTATCTCGGGAACCAGAGGTCGTGGACTACCCGAGTTTGGGGTCCCCTGATTCACAAGGAAGAGCCCGACCTTTTGGCTCCGTGGGAATCCACTACCCCCGCCCCTTTAGTTACCTCACCCCCCCGTGCATTATCTCGGGAACCAGAGACTACCCGAGTTTGGGGTCCCCTGAATCAGGAGAAGGAGCCCGACCTTTTGGCCCTGAGGGAATACACTCCCCCTCTCCCCCTCCCCCCGCAACCTCACAAAACCTATCCCCCCCCCCCGACCCCTTTAGTTACCTCACCCCCTCGTGGATTATCTCGGGAACCAGAGGTCGTGAACTACCCGAGTTTGGGGTCCCCTGATTCAGGAGGAAGAGCCCGACCTTTTGGCCCCGGGAATCCACTTTTTTTTTTTTTTTAAATTGGAGGTCTATGGAAAAATATTAATTTATAAATGAAAGCATGAAATAAATTTAAATATTTATAGAAAATTAATATATGTATATGTGTATACATGTATATATTGTACACACATATATATATATATATATATATATACATACAGATGGTGCGAAAGAAGTTTCACTTCAGTCGTGTGGTCATAAGCACACTCGTTTTCTGTTTTATCTAATA
The DNA here is from genome assembly GCA_037179545.1 of Sesamia inferens. Taxonomy (NCBI): domain Eukaryota; kingdom Metazoa; phylum Arthropoda; class Insecta; order Lepidoptera; family Noctuidae; genus Sesamia; species Sesamia inferens. Next base: position 18,609,006 of record CM073930.1, read on the forward strand.
GTATTATTATGTGTTCATTATCAATGTTAATACAGGGTGTCAGGGAAACGCTTCCGAAAACGAAGACAGGTGATAAGGCTAGTGATTCTCGATACGATACCATCAAAAAATGAGGATTTTTTTTAACAATTTTACTTAAGCATTTTTCGTACACTATGCTGTGGGAACAGTTAAATGAGTTAAATAAAACCATTATTTGCGATTAAACATTTTTTTTTTCTTTATAACTCTAACAAGCAATGCATTCGTAAATAATATCAGCTGACTTTCGCGCATTTCGAGTTCAAAGACCGCGTGCGGTCACCGACATCGCGACAGTTTCACGGCTGAAACCGAAGCGCGCGTCGCGCGACGTGCGATGCGCCGGCTGACTATTTTATTTATTTATTCTTTATTGTACACCAATCTTCCTAAACTACTAACCTTCACTCGATCGCTTGAAGCAAATGTCTTTTCAGTTCAATTCTACCTAGTTGTGGGATATCTGCTTACGGCATCGGCGGCATCCATTCGTGCAAGGATCGTAATGATTTTCCCCTTTAACAGGGTTACAATTTTATTTTGATCTGAATGTTCAAATTTACAAATCAGAAAAATCCAGTTTACTTTGCTTAACCTTGAGGCCCATATCGAAGGTACTTAGATACCTACAGTGTCGTGGCTGTAAGGCCATAAAAATCCTTTGTAAAGCGCCGCTAAAATAAAGAAAAAAATTGGCTGTCTGTAGAACTCCGTCTACTGCCGATATTTGAATGTGATAACGTCTATTACATGGTAATTTTTTCTGGGTGCAATGAAATTATTTAAAATAAAGTAATGTATAACATTTATACTTTAAACATAAAAACAAACAAAAAAACAAAAAAAAAAACAAACAAAAAAACAAAAAAAAACAAACAAAAAAACAAAAAAAAAACAAACAAAAAAACGAACAACAAAAAACATTAAAAAACACAAATAAAACATTAAAAAAAATTAAAAAGGATAAAAAACGTCCGTTGCCGTCAGGAATCGATCCGCGGCACCTCTTGAGTGAGTCGATACTAATCCGAGCGTTTCACCACTCGGCTATCAATGCTTTAATCATGTATGCGAAAAACTGCTACTAATTGTTTACAACCGTGCTTTTAGGTAAATAATATTGCACTCTAAAGCTACAAGGCTAAGGTTAGTTTTAGTAGGCGTGGACTCCGTGTAGCGTCAGATTCGGCCGTTACGCAGTTTTCGCGAAGGACTCCCAGCATACCGATTTAATAGACGTTATCACGTCAAAAATAAACATTACAGAGGCGTCAACAGTTTTAAATTGATGGACATGTCGTGAATTTAATAACAGTTTTGTATTATGTCGATAATCGATAGTAAATGAAATAAAGTAAAAGATCGCTGACATCAGCTGTAATTGACTAAAAAATTTTCATCGCATGTACAGTTTTTGAATTTGAACTTTATAACAATGTAATTAAAGTCACACGATGCGTGCTCGTTTATTGCAAGAACTGGATCCTTCATTTAGTAAGTAAACCTAATCAATTTAAAGTGAATAATTAAATTAATTGAATCTAAGAAACCAGTTAAATCTTATTTAAAAGTTAGAAAATGAAAACAGTTTGTAATAAAGCATAAGTACAATTTCCTAACAATTAAAATGAATTGATTTCTGATCTCGTAATTATTCTTTTAGCATTTTCGCCTCTGTAAACACACCGCTTTGACCGCGGGACTCCCCCAAAGCGTTTGATCTTCATAGTACCTCTTTAGTTAATAATAGTGTTTCTTGCGACTCGGTTCGTGAGCTTGTGCGTTACGTTTTTAACAAATTATTTAATTATTGTTTTGTTAGTTTTAAATTTGTGTTTAGTTATTAGGTATTGTTACGTTTTTAGTGCTGTTTTATTCTTTTTAGTTATAACTTTTTGTTGTTTTAAACAATGCCTGAGGCATACGTGTACAGTGCTCGTGAATATGGTCCGTCAACGTATGGGCTGGTATTTTTAATGGACGAATTCTAGGACCAGTGTTTCTACCGCCGCGCCTCAATGGATCAGCATATCTTAATTTTATAAATGGACATTTAACTGATATGCTAGACAATGTGTCTGTGGCTGAATTTCTTCGAGCATGGTTCCAGCACGATGGCACTCCACCGCATGTTACGCGTCCCGTCCGCGAGCGTCTCACTGAGCTTTTTAATGACTGCTGGATCGGAAGGCCGTTGGACTTCTTTTTATGGGGGTATGTGAAAGAAAGAGTGTTTGATCGGGAATGTGACAGTGCTGATGAAATGCGGGGCAGAATAGTGAGTGTTTTTAATAAACTACGTGAAGAATGTGTTCACGGATCGACACAGCGACGGGCCCGGCTTTGTATTGAAATGAATGGAACTCAGTTCGAGCCAAACCTCATAAGGTCGCAAAGGATTTAGACAGGTACGTAAAATGCCTCTGTCAGCTTTTTACAATGGACTACAATTGCGATTTTGAAAGTGATGTTTGTAAATTGCGTATAAATCGGCTCTTTTCGGCGGCGGCTCTTTTAAGCGCGGGCGCGGTAGTGCGACGTCGCCTTGCGTGTCAGTGACCTCACGTTTCGTACGCTATCCAATGCTTGTTTACGAAATATGAAGTCTTGAAAATAATCAATTTAAAGCGAAAGGTTATTGGTATCCGTTTGCATTTAGGTTGTATATAATCTACGTTCTGGCTTCGGAAGCGTTCTCCTTACACCCTGTATAATTAATTAAACTAAAAAAAATATTTTGCAATTGTACTTAGGTAGTTACAATATTAACGTGAGCTTCTACGTCGCGCCCCTACTATAACGATAAGACAAAGACGCACTATTTATTGCTTTCATAAGAGCACTAGTAGCTTATAAAAAGCTTTATCCAAAATACACCAATCATCTTAATGCTCAATACCATAACCCTTGAATTTTTTTTTGCAGGGTCCAATGAGCCAAGCAGACAGAACCAGTTAATTACAACAAACTTTAAATTGCAGAAAAAAATAACATTGTTTTGCACAGACTAAGCAGTAAGAGGGTTAGATAGCTACCGGATGCGTACTGGATGGTATGTATAATTGTCAAATGTTCCCAATCAACCTCGAGCCTTAATCCTTTAGCGATAAAGTTGAAAATTAATTAAAGGAATTTGACAGAATGTAGCTTCATGTACTGTCGACTGTACAACTTGATCCACCATCGTTCTAATATAAGTTCAAATGAACGCACCTCCAGTAACCTACCCATAAGAGCAATAATCGTCTATAGCGCTATAGAATGTTCCAGCTGTTGCAGATGTATTCTTGGATTTTAGAACTTATTTTTTTGTTTCAGGCATCGGATTCAGTATAAACATAGACCCAGAAAAAAATTGCAGCAAAGCTTGCAAACTATGGAGAATTTAAATAGCGTAAAAAATTCTGATTCTGTTTAAACATTGAATTTACTGACAATCTGAAAGAAAACGTATTTGAAAGTACAACTAGTGCTTGTTAAAAAACTAAATTTTTATTGTTGAATAAAATAAATACAAAGTAAATAAACATTTTTTTTTATTAAGTATGTATTCCTTATAGGGACAGAAATATGTTTTACAAGATGAAAATAATCTATTTTCTGACTAGATGAGTCTAAAGGTATATTTACGTATAAAACCATTCCGAAATTTATACATATATAAATTAAGAGATAAAGATCAAGTAATCGTTAAATTAAACATAGGAACATTTTAGACCTCAGTTGGCTTATTTATTTTGAAGACCATTCCTAGCTTAGGTATAGTCTCAATATATGCAGTCTATTTTTCTAAGTTATATTTAGCATAACTGTCAGTAAAAAAATGATCTTTAATCTCGTGACGTATCGTCATTGTTGTCGCATGGATGTTGAAATTAGCAGAGCCCCCTGCTACTGTAAAATCTGTTAAAATCTTGGTGATTTTTATTGTTGCTGTAAAAAGGTTTCTTTAGGGTTGCAGCTATCATGCGAGCAAGGATCCAGTAGGACCGATGCCTCTTAGGGCTGAGGAAGAACCCGTCTTCGAAAGATGAAGGAGCCACGAATCTATGATGGATAAAATCTATTAGGACTTATCATAAGCTAGAAAGGCTTCATTAAGTTTACGTTTGAGGTCGACTTACATTAATAATACTATGTACATGAAACCTGGTTTCTATTTAGGCGTAACGCACATTTCATAGATATTATTTCTTGATAATTTCTCGTAACAATCTTCATGGTTGTGTTGGTGATTTATTGCATATATCATGGAATCTATAGTTTCTACAGTGGCCGGACATCGGTTCAACGAGAAATACTGTACACACCTCCACGAAGTCTTGCCGTGGGTTGTTGAATGTTTGGTATAGACAAAGTTCATATGCACTAATTGTTTGTGACCCTTTCTACTATAAATATATTTGTAGCGAACTGGTAGCTGCTGGTGTTCATTTGATCCATTCACAACAAGCGATAGAGCACCTGCAAGTAAAGAAAGGATTTAGAGCCAGCTCATCTAATTGTTGTTATTAAATTCTTGGGTTATGTAAGCCTCAAGAAATTCATAACAATAATGATTTGAAGAGAGATTGTTTAGAACTTCTCTTCAAAACAATTATTATACTACAGAATAAAATAAGGTTCCAGTTCTGTTTATAAGGTCATTTATTCAAATACGGATATAAAAATACATTCGCTTATAACTATCATTCAAAAAACATTGTTAAGTAACATCACACATTAAAAAGCACTTGTTCTTGTATTTCATTAAAAATTAAGTCATTGTTCTACACAGAAGCCATAAGTATAAAAAATGCGAATGTAAAATACTCAGGAATGTAAATCTCAATTTGTTTCTTATACAAAGTGTAACATACATATTACCCGTTCGCTTCAAATTGGCCGCTCCCACCCGCCCCACTCCCCTAGACAGACCCAAGATAGCGTTGCTAACGGTACTAATTGGGTCTGTCTAGGGGAGCGGTGCGGTTGGTCGGGGCGGGTGGGAGCGGCCAACTCGAAGCGAACGGGTAATAACATAATCAGCCTATATTGTTCCCACCCCAGGGACACAGGACTCCTCTTGGTGAGAGGGAGTGGGCCGTAATCTACTATGCGGGCCCAGTGCGGGTTGGTGAATCAAAATAAATGTAAAATTTACAGGGTTCGAGGGATATATATCCGAACGGTTTTTTCAAAATTTACTAGGTATATTGCATTTAAGTACTTTTACCGACGCGCTGCTAGCATATTCGTCGTTTTTTCAGACCGAAATAATTAGAATTTATCAAGTAGGTACTAAGGTAGGCAGGTAAGGTAAGGTAAGGTAGGTAGGTATAATAGTGCAAGGTAAAAGAGACAAAACAATTTTCAATTCTATCTGTAAACATACTCCTTAAAAGTGTATTGAAGTGATAATCCTTTAGGAATGTCAACAGGCGATTTGACAGTTCTAGCGGACTAAAAAAAAAGACGAATTTGTTATTTCATTATAACTGGACTGAGTACAAATATTAGGATTTTTAAGATATTTTAATTTTGTATCCCTAATATATAAGACTTTGTTTTCTCAGAAAAAGATGTTTTTTTTAGTTGATTATTGTGAATTATAAGATTTTATGTCTTTATGTTTATTTTGTTAAATAAAAACTAAAAATATGTTGTTTTTATATTGTAATAATAATTCACAATAATAAATTGTCATGTACCTATGCAAATCATATAGTAATAAGATAATAAAATGACAGTGTTAAGAAATGGATATAAATATCAGACATATATCTGATTTTGGATATATATCATATATATCCGATATTTTGATATTTATTATAAACATCGGATATTTTCGAACCCTGAAAATTTATGTAAAATATGTGTAATAGAGATCATTTTGATATCAAAATTGTTGCATGTCAAAATACTAGTCCAAACACTATTCTAATTAATATAAAGTAGTATCAGAAATTATTGTTTGATACCTTAAATTAGTATAATAAATAGACTAGAATATGAGCAATAAAGTCTTTATAAAAATTTATGGCGAAAGACGATGGCACTAATGGAGAGTGTGAAATATTATGTTTATTTTGTAATTGGATGTAATTTTATAAAAATAGCTATAGTTTTTTATTTAATAATTAATTGGCACTTGAGAGTATAGTCCCATTATCACAGTTTATTTATTTATTGTGATTTATGATCTTTATTACTCCAAAATGTAACTGGTACTTAATACCTTCAACTAAACTATTTATGCAAAATTTTTTAGGTGTTCTGTCACATTCATCGAGTTTATAGATTTGGTCCCAAATCTTTTGAATCTATGATTCAGTTTAGTGTTTTAAAAATATAAATAGTAGGCATCTTAACCAGCCCTACAATAGATCTTTTTCTACCAAAATATATATATTAAATTCATAAAATAGTTAAATATTGCCTCTATAGAGGGTTGAAGCATAATATGTATAAAATAATCTTAATTTGCATAATAGTCTCCTTGCAATTGTGATACTTTGAGTATATCATTAAAATGGATTCCAAAACATGGAGTTTTGCAAAAAGGCAGTTCACATGCATTGCACATGAATCTGGTATCTCGTCTTCGTCCTATTTTCCAGCATAGACGGCATGACCGTTGCGGATATTTCTTCTTTCCATCTTCCTTTTGTGGAATAGTTACAAGGCGGTGTTCCATTGTTGGTCTAGGATAGTCTTCACTTGTGTTAGTTCTCAGTGTATTGTTAGTCACCTTACCATTCACTAAGTTTTTAAGGTCGATGAATAACGAACTCAAGCTGGTATCTGAAATCACGATGGGCATTTTCATTGCTCTGTTTGCAGAATAAAAGGCACAAAAGTTGTTCATAAGATTGTAAATTGTTGAAAATGCCATCGTGTTTTCATAACAAAAAGCTTTATGCAAAAGAAAACAGGAAAATTATTGAGTGAAAAATAAAATGATTGCATTTTCAACACAATCTCTAATCTTATTGATCAGAATGATTCTATGAGGAGGAAGCATTAGTAAGCAAAGATAATAATTGATTTATATGATTTGAATAATTTTACATAGGAGGAGAAGATTATGTCACAGTGCTGAATTTTAGAGAATTTTATGATTTATCATTAACAAAATATACTTACTGTCTTGTGGTGATGGGTAGTCCATGGGTATGGACAGATCCTTTTTCCCTTCTTTAGAAGATTCATAATTTTTTTGATTGGAACATACGGCTGGGTCTGTAACGATGATATCACTATCATCACATTCTGTCTTCAAGTCCAATCCATTATCAGACAGAGATTGATCCTTACTTTTCTCATTGAATTCTTGGGGGTTTGTTTTCTGTGTATGTGTGTTGTAGGTAGAAGAAATATCTACAGGGTTATCATCATATAAGTTTTTCATGTTCTCAAAATTATTTGTTTGATATATCTGATTATTTTGTATGTAAATAGACTTTTCTTTTGTTTTTGGTTTCTTTTCAGGGTTTATTATATCTGAGAAGTAGTTTTTTTGCAGGAATTCGGTAGATTTCCTTTTAAGGTTGCTGATTCTATGTAGTTTTTCTATTAGTTGCCTTTGCTTTAGCAGCTCTAGTTCATTGTATTGAGTTTCATCATTTATGCCAGTGTCATAGTTGTCGGAAACACATGATTCAGCATCAGGTGTATTGTTTTGAGTTTCTGTTCTGTGTTTTGGTAAATCTTGCTCTCTTTCACTCTCCTCATCTTCTTCAGTCTGAAATGATTAGAATCAACAATTAGTTTAAGAAAATTGGGTATGTTAAAAGTACCAAATTAATTAATGTAAGTTATAATCTATTATTTTTGAGTCAAATTCTCAAATTATTTACTTTTTAATTAAACACTTTTTAGGATTTCAAAGAATGGATTGTAATATTTATACACTGATTTGTAAAAGTAATGTTATACAAACTTACCTCTTTGTTTGTCAATCCTTTGATTTGCAACACTTCTGCTGTTCCTATAAAACTAGTGAGATCTTCACGTTTCACACTCACTTCTCCATGGTACATAAATTGTAGCAAGTCTTTCATTGCTTTGTGAGTCACATCCCTTAGTACAACTGGAAAATGAATTGCAAAGATATAAGATCGTATTAGAACAACAATAAAAAAAAAATGGTTACACGAATAACTTGATTCCAATAAAACAGTTATTAATTACCAATTGGATGTTGACATGGATTCATTTGAAACATTTTCTTGAAATAAGGTGAACATATTGAAAGTATCACTTTGTGTGCTTGCAACAAATGGCCTTCGACCGCAATAGTTACATCGACAAATTCGCCATTTCCTAATAGACCGGCGAATCCTTTAGTCAGGTTCCCGTGAAAATTATTCCAGGACAATGAAAATTGTTGGTCCATTTCTAACCACTGTTAAGTTGCATTTATAAAGGGAAATACGGTCGTTAACTTCATTGAACACTTTCTACATTCATATATCCTATTTAAAGTAAAACTAACAATTTACAGCTGTATTGAGTGAAATAAAATTGATAAATATTTTGTGTGAGAAACGTGACAGATGTGAACGGCGCGTCGCGTATGCCGTAGTGTTGTAACTTTAGTAAAATTTTAGTTTATGCAATATCTAGGGAAGCGACGTAAGGTTTAATATTAATCACACGTCAAATATTTAAAGAAGTATATTTTTCTCTTGCAAATCAGCTACTTTACAAATACAATAATTAATGAACTTTACGAATAAAATAGGTAAACATTTTTTTGGTTCTGAATGCGAAATCATCAAATGACCTCTCACGGTCTGGGCGGAGCGGAAGGGCGTGTCAGAGTTTTACTGACTAAAACTCACCTTTCTGTGTGTGTTCCTTCAATTGTCTGTGCCAGGGCCACGGTTTCTTTTTTAACTAACCCGCAACCCTGACCCAGAAGGCATCAGTCTTCGTGAAACATCTTTTTGAGGCGAGCGTGAAACACAGCGCGCTGTCGACCCGGGCCTGGTCCTTACCAGCGCGGGCTATGGTGGCCGGGAGTTCAATGTTGTCTTCCGACCAGGGTGTGTCCTGCGGTGGCTAGAGGCGTGAGCGCTGGGACTTAGCGCTCCAGGAAGGAGGCGGCCTGCCATGCTCTTGTTCGAGAGATCGCCGCATATTTTTTTTTTGACCTCAGGATTGAATTTGAATTTTTTTACATCGTCTTCATAAAATGAGGTTTTGTATTCAACCCACTTAAAATGTATGTTTTGTAACCTTCCCTTCCCGTAGGTATCACTACTTATCTAATATTCATATAAGTAATCAACATAATCATCTGTTGAGAATAATGGGAATACCACACGCAATGCGGGACGAAATGCGCTAGTAATTGAGATTATGTTGGTATGACGTGAATAGCGTGACTTCCGAAAAATTCGCGTCTGATTAGACTCAGATTAAACAATCCTTAAAACGTGCAATGTATGTACAGACGACAGCACATCAAGCTTTTTTCATCAAGATTTTCCACTTTATCAGTGAAGCATTAAGGTTCATGGTTGATTGGGAACATTTGGCAGTTTTGGGTAACCTGCTGTCGTCCGTACTTTCCTGTCATTTGGTATTGTGGATTAGGTCGTTTACATCCTAATGAGGCACGTACCCGTTATACGAGTTTTCCAAAATTCAAAAGATTAACGAAGTTAGAAGTTATGTTCACGTTGTTCAGGGAAGGACATAACGACGTCAAGAATAAGTACATATAGGAAACAACTGGAACCCATCCCAGAAGTTGTCGAAATAGATAGGTATGAGAGATATTTTCGAGTACTCGGAACTATAGATTCGCATTGATTCTTTATATTAGATAATACCTACATATAGCAGTCTATATATCGCACACCCGACAGTAGGTAAAGGCGTATGTGGAAAACACCAACTTTTCAGGAGAGCGAAAAAACACTTTGTGTAATATTTCTAAAACTTTTAATGATTCCATATCGTATCGTATATCAAAAGATGCGTCTAATTGAGCTCTTTAATGTGCATTTAGTGACATTCCAGATGTATTTACTGTTTTCGTATTACATGGAAATAAACAATCACCTATTTATTGTATGGAAGTTGTCATTAAGTTACCGCCAGTAAATGAATAGGTATACGTCGTTTTTGCTGTTCAGATATACAAATAAATTGGATCTTATATAAATATACGCTTTTATTGCTTGTTTTTTTTTCTGATGTAACCTCGATGTTTTTGTTTTTGAGTACTTTTTGCATGATTATTTCTTAAAATAAATATTGAGTAAGTTTATGTAACTGTGTTGGGGTAATAATTCAAAAAGTTTTTTTTATGCATGAGACTAACTTATTTGTTGTATGACGAAATATTTAACAGGGCTATAGATATTTTCATATATTTTCCTAATAATTTTAGTTTGAGAACTATGCGTTACCTGTGTAACCTAGTTTCAGAACTAATGTTTGTATGTTAAAAAAAGTTTCAAGATTAGTTGTGGAAATAAAACGAGATTGTATTTTTTTTCTCTAAAATTTTTCTCTAAAATTCTTTATTATTCTTTTTTAATAATTATAAACTAGTACTTGACTGCAATTCCGCCTGATGGTAAGCAGTGATGCAATCGTTGATGGCAAAGCGCACTAGTTTATTGAGGCTATTCACTTAAGAAACTTAGTGAATAGTAAGGAAGACGGCAGTTGAGCGAGGTGATGCAATGTTAGGGGTGCAGTCGAAGAGCCCCCACGTGGCGCACCCTGGGCAACGCCAGCCCCAACTGCCCACCGCGTTCTGGTGGACTCTTGGGCCTGGCGGCTAATCTTCACACGGGGAAGGGTCAGGTTTCAATCACCGATCATCTTTGATGGTCGTTGATGGGAACCTGGCCTATGGGGATCAGCATGCGACCACTTCCCACTCTGTTTGCAGAGTATGGTAAGTGGTCGCATGCTGGGGGCATACCGTAATCCCTTCGGGGACCGGGGGCTGTCGGGGCATTTGTCCGGGCCGCGAGGGGACACCTCTATAAAACGGCCGAACCACGGGCGGCATATCCCGTTTAAGGTTACCGCGAACCTGACGGACTAATAACCGTCGAAAGTGCGATCTAGTAGGTCAGGTTTCAATCACCGATCATCTTTGATGGTCGTTGATGGGAACCTGGCCTATGGGGATCAGCATGCGACCGCTTTCCACTCTGTTTACAGAGTATGGTAAGTGGTCGCATGCCGGGGGCATACCGTAATCCCTTCGGGGACCGGGGGCTGTCGGGGCATTTGTCCGGGCCGCGAGGGGACACCTCTATAAAACGGCCGAACCACGGGCGGCATATCCCGTTTAAGGTTATCGCGAACCTGACGGACTAATAACCGTCGAAAGTGCGATCTAATCCTAAGTTTTGGGGGCTCGGCGAGAGGATGAATGGCTGGGGGATGTCCAGTCGTTAGAGCTCCCCACTGTGGATACACTGCCGCCCTCCACAGTATGTAGGCTTCCCTGGGATACGACGCTCTGTCCTTGTGGTGACGACCCTTTACGCTAAGACTCGTGGGACTTGACTATGGATAAACTGAATTGCAAAACGAAAAAAACCGGACTCGAAACAAAAAAGAACAACGACAACAGGCGCGCTTTACTGGACACTGAAAGCACAACGGAAGGGAACGAAACGGTGAGGAGGATGAAGGGGCTTGATGCCACCGGTGCCACCGGACGATCGTCGGTGGTAACGGTGGAATCAAGCGAGGGGGCACGAGACACGACGTCTGCCCAAAGTGGCTCCGTGGGGGGAGGTCGGAAGGTCTCACGGAAACACTGGGGAGATAGCGGGTCTGAAGGTGAGGGTGCTGGATCCGGACCATTGGAGAGACCGGCCTCCAAGATCCTTAGGACGGGAGCTGGCAGGGGCGGGTCCCACCATTCGGTGGGGCTCTCTCAGGCCAGGAGATTTTTGCGGGATGGTCCGTCGGACTCGGAGTCCACACTGGCTGACTCCGAGACGGAATCCCGCAAAAAGAAGGCAGGACATGAGAGTGGGACTGGCCCCTCGGTGGCTGCACCCCTAGACCTCCAATCGAAGGCGGAGGAAGGGGCGGCAGTCATTGAGAGGGTAATAAAAAAGTCCAAAAACTTGAAGGGGACCTGTATCCGGGAGATCCGGGACGCGTCTAATAAAATGCTCGATGCGTTCCGAGAGCTGGCTACCCGGAAGGAGAGCGAAGAGGTCCGTCGTCTGCAGGCCGAAAACCACCGCCTGCAAGGACAGCTGACAGCCTTGAGGCAAGAGGTGGCGGCGCTGCGCAAGGCTTTCTCCGAAAGCCGCAGCCCCCTCCCGGGGGCATTACGCGAGACGAGTTTGCTCGGGAAATGGAGCACCTCCAGCGCGAGCTAATGAACCACATGGGTGGTATCATCAGCGCGCGGCTGGAGGGACTCGAAAAGGATGGTCGGCTCCTGCCGGCCAAGTCGCACCGCCCCGCCCTGGCGGCGGATGGGCGATCGAGTGCTCAGCCGGCGACACTCATGCCGCCGGCTAATATGCCCAAGGTCGCCAGGCCAGTCAGGGCAAAGGGACCGAGCGGGCCGAGTAAGGCCAAGGGTCCGAGCTGGCGCGGAGGGGCAGAGGCCAGACCTGCCCCCGAGCCAAAGCGCGCGAAGGAGCAGGTCGCCGGCAGCTCGAGGGTGGTACAGCCTTTGGTGCTGGAGGGGCGAGAGTCGTGGGCTACGGTGGTCAAAAAGAAGGGGAAGAGGAAGGCCACCGAGGCTCCCGCTCCCGCTCACGGCGGCGCTCTGCCCGTCCAAAACCGACAGGAGCGGCCTCTGCTTCCGGTGCGGTCAGGGGGGCCACCAGGCCTTGGGCTGCAGGGCCCCTGTTAAGTGCGCGCTGTGCGCAGACAGGGGCCTACCCAGCGGCCATAGAATGGCAGGTGGCTCCTGCAACGCGCCACCGGTTCGAGGCCGCCCCCTAATGGGACGACCAGCGGCCGGCTCTGCGACCACCGCAGCAGGGGGGGCACCGATGGATACTGCTAATGCCCAGTAGGTCCATCGGTGTCACCTTACAGGTCAACGTCAACCACTCCACCGGGTCGCAGGACCTGTTGTGCCAGGACATGGCGGAGTGGGGGGCGGATCTGGCGGTGGTTTCAGAGCCGCATCATATCCCGGCGTCTGCCAATTGGCTGGGGTCGTCGGATGGCCTGGCTGCGATCGCAAGACCCGCCGCGAGCACTGGCCCCCCTCTCGTTCTCAGGGAGAGGGGTCCGGGATTTGTGGCGGCGCAGTGGGGGGGAGTAGTGGTGATATCGACATACTTCTCCCCCAATCGCAGTCGGGCCGAGTTCGAGCGCTTCTTGGCAGCCGTCGAGGTGGCGGTCCTTAGGGCGGCTCCACGCCCCGTGTTGGTGGCGGGGGACTTCAACGCCAAGCATGGCGCGTGGGGGTCTCCCGTTACGAACGCTTTCGGTGAGGACCTGGCGGACTGGGCCCACTGCCTGGGTCTCCAGGTCCTCAACCGGGGCAACACTCCGACGTGCGTGAGGTGGCAGGGTGAGTCGATAGTGGATGTCACCCTGGCCACCTCAAACCTGGCCCCCCGGGTCCAGAACTGGCGGGTGGAGACAGCGGTGGAGATCTCGGATCATAGGTACGTCCGGTTCGAGATCTCCACGGCGGGCCCTGCGGCCCCGCTCCACCTGGGTCCCGCGGCAGGCGCCTCCTCATTTCCGAGGTGGGTGCTTGCTCACCTCCGTAGGGACGTCGCCGAGGAGGCGGCGGTGTTCCAAGCGTGGGCCGAACCACTGGCCCACCTCACTGGAGACGCGGACGGCATGGCGGACCTCCTCGCTGAGGACCTGGAAGTGGTCTGCAGCGCCGCCATGCCGAGGGCCCGGGGGTACCGGCGGAGGAAGCAGACATACTGGTGGACGCAGGAACTCGCTCACCTGCGTGCCGCCAGTATGGCTGCACGGCGCGCCTACCAGAGGTGCAGGAGGCGCGCCGTAAGGGGGCCCGGCGAAGAGGACGGTCTTCGCCGGGCATACAGGGAGGCCCATCGAGCCCTGCGTACCGCCATATGCAGGGCAAAGGTCGCTGCCGCTGAGGAGTTTCTGGCACTCCTCGACAGCGACCCCTGGGGAAGGCCGTACAGGATGGTGAGGGGGAAGCTGCAGGGAGCGGCACCCCCCACATCCTGTATGGAGCCAGGCCTACTCAGAAGGGTCCTGGAAACTCTGTTTCCGAACCCGGGACCCTTCACGCCCCCCAGGATGCCCGCCTCCAGTTCATCCACTCTGGAGGTGTGGACCGATGGGCCTCCCGTATCCGACGGTGAGTTGGACTCCGTTCGGGAGAGGCTCAGAGCCAAGAATAAGGCTCCGGGCCCGGACGGCGTCCCTGCGAAGGTGATGGCTTTGGCCATGGAGCCCCTGGGGGACCGGTTCCGCGCGGTCATGAACACATGCATCGCGACGGGCCGCTTCCCCAGGAGGTGGAGGGTGGGCAGGCTCTGCCTCCTTCGCAAGGACGGACGTCCCCCCGACTCACCGTCGGGCTACAGGCCGGTCGTGCTCCTGGATGAAAGCGGGAAGTGCTTCGAGAGGATCATCGCCTCTCGCATCCAGGAGCACCTAGAAAGCCGTGGGCCGCAGTTGGCGGACTGCCAATATGGCTTTCGGACCGGCCGGTCCACGATGGACGCGGTGGCTCGCCTCAAGAGGTGGACTGAGGCGGCCACAGCGAGGGGTGAGGGTGTCGTCGCGGTGTCGCTAGACATCGCGAACGCGTTCAACACCCTCCCCCACGAATGCATAGAGGCGGCACTGAAGTACCATGAAGTGCCCCTCTACCTCTGCGCCCTCGTGCGGGACTACCTCCGTGAGAGGAAGGTTCTGTACGAGGACGCGGAGGGTCGCGTCCAGTCGTGGACCGTAAATGTAGGAGTACCCCAGGGATCAGAGCTCGGTCCCCTGCTCTGGAACCTGGGGTACAACTGGGTTCTGCGTGGCGCGCTCTTGCCGCGGATGGACGTCGTCTGTTTCGCAGACGACACACTGGTCGCGGCCAGGGCGCGCGAGTGGGAGGAGGCGGTTCACCTTGCGTCGGTCGGCACCTCCTTGGTCGTCCGGCGCATCCGCCTCCTGGGGCTGGAAGTGGCCCTCGAGAAGACGAGGGCCATGACCTTCCACGCCCCGCGACGCAGAACCCCACCGGGGCTTCGTATCCGAGTGGAGGGGGTCCAGGTTCCCGTCGAGGTGCACATCAAGTACCTCGGCCTGATCCTGGATCCCCGCTGGAATTTCGAGGAGCATTTTAGGCTCCTCGCTCCGCGGCTGTGCTCTTTCGCAGCCGCACTCGGACGGCTCCTCCCCAACTTGGGGGGGCCGAATTCGGCGTGCCGTCGGCTGTACCAGGGAGTGGTGCGGTCGATGGCACTCTACGGAGCCCCGGTGTGGGCGGAGCGCCTTTCCCGGCGCACAGTGGCCCTGCTGCGGAGGCCGCAGAGGGTCATCGCGACACGGACCGTGCGGGCATACCGCACGGTCAGTCATGGGGCGGCCTGCGTGCTCGCCGGCACGCCCCCGTGGGAGGTCGATGCCCTGGTTCTGTCCCAGGTGCATCGACACCGTGTCGCGGCCCGGGAACGGGGGGAACGACCCGCCTTCGAGGAAGTAAGGCGGGTCCGATTAGCGGCTCAGGGGGAGGCCCTGAGCCGGTGGAGGGAGGCGCTCCGCTCCCCAGCTGCCGGCCACCGGACGATTGGAGCGATTCGTCCGGTGTTGGAGGGATGGGTTGGGCGCCGGCATGGCAGCCTTACCTTCCGCTTGGTGCAGGTACTGACCGGACATGGCTGCTTCGGTCACTACCTGCACCGGGTCGCCCGTCGGGAGGAGTCACCGCGGTGTCATCACTGCGACTCCCCTGACGACACGGCCGAGCACACCCTGGTGGAGTGCCCGGCCTGGCGAAACGAGCGCCGCGATCTCGTTGCGGCGCTCGGAGGCGGACGCCTCTCCCTGGCAACCATGGTGCGAGCCATGGTTGAAAGTGAGAGAGCATGGGAGGCTGCCGCCTCCTTCTGCGAGACCGTCCTCTTGCAGAAGGAGGCTGCGGAGAGGGAGCGGGAAGAGGACGTAATTGCCGCTCCCCTCCGGCGTAGACGAGTGGGGCGAAGAAGGCGGGGGACGAACCCCCGTCTCCTTTAGCCCCAGGGTGTGACCAGCGCGTGCGGGTAGCCCCCGCACGTGCATTGCACAACGGTCACCACGTCTGGGGATTACTCCGTTACCGGGTAATCCCCCATTGGCGCGGAAACCGGCCTTAATAAGGCCGGTAAGCCCTGAGAGTGGCACGGAGTCTTGGCCTCCGGGTCGGCCCCGTGGCACTCTCAACACAGGGCCCGACGGTAACCGGGTGGTTTTAGTGGGTATTCCCGGCTTCGGCCGGGCGAGTCCCACACACGCTCGTCGCCTAGCTAGCGACGGGTATGGTGCGTAAAGGCATTTCCACTCGTTAAAAAAAAAAAAAAAGGTGATGCAATGTTAAACCCAAAAACACGACCAACAATGCTGCGCCAGAGAGAGATTGATCTGGAGACCTTCCACGACCAAACTCGCGACACAACAACATTTGGTGCATCGTACCCGGCACACATCGCAACACCCGAGACTCAGACCCGTCCTCCGTACGGCTTCACCAGACATCATGCCGGAACACGACAAATCGCTTGGCGATAAGGCTTTGTCTGGTGGGTGGTAACTTCTGCCGGCGGCCGATGTTATGGCCTACCACCGAGAATAATAAGTTGGATCCGGAATTACATTCCGGGAAAATGGCTAATCCATGTTACACAACTGTGCAGACCCGACATCATGACGGAACACGACGAATTGCTTGGCGGCAAGACTTTGTCTGGTGGTTGGTAACTTCTGCCGACAGCCGATATTATGGCCTACCACCGAGAAAATTTTGGACCAATTTTGTTAATTATAATTTTTAGTTCAGTTTTTAAATCAATTAACGTTAAAAAATAAAAATTACTAATATTCTTAATAAATTCTTACAATCATAATTAATACACACATCAAAAGTGTCTAGGGATCAAGCATTTTTATGCGGATTTCTTGAGATTGAGATGTGGCTTTGTAATAAATTTATGATTTTATAAATTTATATGGATTCTTTTTGGTGCATTTCATAATTTGAATCAGGAACTGTGAATCAAATTCGAGTAAAAGATGAAAATCAGCTGTCAATATTTTCCCTATAAAAACATACAACGCATTGAAGACATTATTAGTGCTACTGTTTCCCTACTACTGATTAAAACCAACGTTATTATGGAGCGGCGACGTCATTTAAGCAGGGAAGAAATGCTCAGAGCCGTGGGAATGATAGAAGCTGGTTCCCGGCAACGTACTGTGGCTTTAGCTCTGAATACAAGTCAGAGTGTTATCAGTCGACTTTGAACACGTTACCGAAGCACTGGTACCGTGGCTGAGCGCCATGGAGGACGGTATCGCTGTACCACACGGAGACAAGACCGATACATTCAAATCTTAACTCGAAGAGCTCCAACAATAACCGCCATGATGTTAGCCGTGAGGCTTCATCACTCTTCAGGGAACTTAATTAGCGACCAAACAGTCAGAAACCGCTTGCATGAAGTGAACCTTCATTCCCGAAGATCGCTACGGGTACCACCTATAGCAATGCTCAATCGTAGGATTCGATATCAATGGGCTCTTGAACACAGAAATTGGGCAGAAGAACAATGGCGTTTCGTGTGCTTTTCTGATGAGTCTCGTTTTGGTATGAGACCGGATACAAGACGTATACGACACTGGAGAACCCCTGGACGCCAACAGCGATTAAAATCCTGCCAGGAAGTCCATCCTTATAGTGGTGGAACCATCATGGTATGGGCGGGTATTTGGATCGGCGGAAGAACTGAGTTGATTTGGATCAGAGGCAACCTCAACGCTCAAATTTATGCTGAGACGATTGTATCAGACGTCATCGTTCCTCTACAAGTGCAAATCGGTCCCTTATTTCAGTTAATGCATGATAATGCACGACCGCACACCGCAAGAGTTGTAAGACAGACTCTCGCCGCAGCTAACATCAATGTCCTGCCCTGGCCTGCTCAGTCGCCAGACTTGAACCCGATTGAGCATGCATGGGATATGCTACAGAGAAGAGCTCTGCCGAATATGGAGGGTATCCAGTCGCAAGAAGACCTTTTTTTGTTGTTGCAACGAACATGGGCGGCCATTCCACAGCGTGATTTGGATGAACTCATTTTGAGTATGCCTAACCGATGTTCTTGTGTTGTTAGTGTTCGCGGTAGAAACACGGATTATTAATTGTTTAAGTTACCCAATAAAATTTTAGAGAAAACTGTTATTTCAGTCTTTTATTCGAACTTTTGTGTTAGTGGTTCAAATGTCAAATATCCCTTTATTAGGAAAATGGCAAATTTCTTTATTAATGCAAAGGTGACTTGGTTTATCGTTACTGTGACAAACGAAAACACTTTATTTGATGAATCCTTAAAGAAAATTTTAATTAATATCAATCAGGAGAAAAGTTATTGCAAAAATATAGGTTGATCCCTAGACACTTTTGATGTGTGTATTTAACCAATCATAAGGCTATAATGGCACACAATAATCTTTAAAAATTTGGTAGGTATGTTACTTTTTTTAATTATTATCTAAGAAGGTACTAATAGCACGTCTATTATTAAGATAAATCCGATAGTACTATAAGGTAAACAATATTCATTATTTTAAAGAGATTATCACTATCATAAAATACTTATCACGATTAAGGTACTTAAGTCTATGTTAATAACATAGGAACCATAAAATAAAAGAAAAAAAAAACATAAATATTACAATAAAAATATAAAACATAGGTGTATTACTATAGGTTTACAATCATATATTTGACTAATCACAAAGTTAAAATGGCACACAAAATCTTTAAAAGTTTGGTAAATAACTTTTCCATTAATATCTAAGAAGGTAAAATCTAAATCAAAATCAAAGCATTTATTTCAAATAAACCAGTTACAGGCACTTTTGAATTATCAGAAGGTCGGTCAGTCAGTAAGATGAAGCTAGTCGCCCATTCCAAAGTATAGGTACCTATGGAGAAAAACGGGCAAGAAACTCCATGGACACTCTTTTAAGTAATGGGTACTTAAAAGAGTGTCCATGGAGTTTCTTGCCCGTTCTTCTCCATAGGCACGTCTATTAATAAGGCAGGTACAATAAAACTACTGTGTAAATAATATTCATAAAATACTTTTTTTAATATAAATTGTAAACCAGTGCTTAACCGCAATCCCGTCTAATGGTAAACAGTGATGCAATCGTTGATGGCAAAGAGCGCTAGTTTATTAATAGCCTATTCACTCTAGCCTTGAAGACACTCTAATTGTAGACCGACGGAAAAACCGCCGCTGGCAAATTATTCCAGTCCCTCGATGTACGCGGTATAAAAGAGGAAGCGAAATGCTTCGTCCAGATCGTAGTGGTGTTAACAATGTAAGGGTGGAAACTCGCCGTGCGATGAGTTGTCCGATGATGGGGGGATTAAATCATGCAGTTCTTTTGCACACCCACTAAAATGCATTCTACAGAACACAGAAAGGCTGGCTACTCTACGCCTGTGCTCCAGGATTTGGAGACCGTTTTGAATTAAAACTGGGTCGCCAATCAGCCTCTTCGCACGCCTCTCCATTGAATCCAAAGCAGCCAGGTGACATTTCACACCACCAGCCCAAATGTGGCTGCAGTACTCCATACACGAGCGGACCTGTGTTTTGTACAATATTAGAAACTGCCTTGGCGTGAAGTACCGCCGGACCTTTGCGATAATGCCAAGTTTCCTGGCAGCCACCCTGGCCTTGGATTCAATGACCCGCCCATAGTGTAGGTTCGAGGAAATCTCAACTTCGAAAAGCTGAAGGCGGTCGGTGCACTCCAAGGATACGTTCTGAAAACTAGGAGCCAAGGTGAACGGGTTTCTTTTGGCGGTGAAAAGACATGTCTCTGTTTTGGTGGAATTGAATTTGAAAGCCAAATCTTGTAGGCTTTGCCTCATTCAGAGACTGCTTGGAGTGCAGCACTCGTACGCTCTACCAAAGCCCCTCTTTCGGACTGGATTGATTCCTTAGTAGCCCGAGCTACTAAGGAATATCTCTCCACTGTTGTGCTGTTATCTGGAACAGAGTTGCAGAGAGAACAGACCCCCGAGGAACACCGGCATTGGTCGACATGGGCTCCGATGAGCATACGTCGTCAACAACTCGGAGGGATCGTTCAGTCAGGACGTCTTTTACTTAGCCAGTCAGGCTAACGGAAATGCTTTACGCTGGAAGCTAACTCAAAAAGCCAGCGTGCCATACCCGGTCGAAGGCCTTCGAGACATCAAGGGAGGTGGCAATCGCTTCCTCATTTTTCTCGAGGGCCAGGTAAGCCAAGAGGCGCGAGTTCAACACACGCTCCATAATCTTGCAGAATATGGAGGTTATTGAAATCGGCCGATAGTTGGTAGGATCGGTACGACTACCGCTTTTGGGCACGGGCTGCACGTTGGCAAGCTTCCAGGACTTGGGCACTATACCAGTCATGAGATGGTGATACAATCGCGTCAACACAGGAGACCACTCGGGAATTATGGGCAAAGAGACCTGCTTTCTCTCTCGCCGTATGAGCCAGTGCTCCATCAGGCCTAACCAGCGGGGGTAGTGTGGGCCAACAGAAGTTTGCCTCGACCGATTTGGCAAAGGACCAGAGAGATCTGCTACCGGATGGTTGGGCAGAGAGCTTTTTGCCAATATGCCTTCTTACACGCCATTTTGTAGGGATTGGCAGCACGGTTTAAGGCTCTCTTCTTTGAGCTTACATCCAGAGCTCTGCGGTCACGAGCCAATCCAGGTGAGAAATGCCGTATGCTTACACTGTTTAGCTTGAGCACAGTCAGCATTGAACCATAGGCGAGCCGAGCCACCGACGGGCAAGAAACTGAAAAGGATAAAAAACTCCATAGCTTGACACACCACATCGGATATAGCGTCCATACAACTCGACGTATTGTCAGAAGAGAAGCAGACCTGCTGCCAAGCATAAAACTTAAAGAAGTGGCGAATATCATCCCAATCTGCTTACTTGTATCCCCACATTCGCCGCTCATCCACGCGAGTCGCAATCTGGTGGGGAGAAGGACGACACAGACTTCACCAGACAGTGGTCTGAAGTTCCTAACGGTGAGGAAACTGTTACAATACATCTATCCGGATCAGTGGTCAGCAGAAGGTTCAGAATTGGCGGTATGACCAGCTACATCAGTAGGCCTAGTATAAGTTTTCATTACGAAACTCGTTCGTCGATATCGAGCGCATTTGACTCAGCGATTGGCCCGCTTCAAGGTCGTAAGAGCTCAACCAATGAGAGCGCCAAATGCGCTCGTCATCGACGATCGAGTTTCTCTTACTCATACTAGGCCTACAGGACTCTAGTCGCTTGTTCTACCAGCTGGGTGAGGCCCATTGATAGCGCATAGTTTCGTGCTTCTCTCACACGATTCACGATTAAAATCAGAGATCAATAATAAAGGCCATATATTTTTTTAAACTTCTCTCAAATCAAATGTTTGTTCGTAGTAGACAACTAATACTTAAACCTATGTCAATAACATCGGAACCATACAATAAAAAAAACCATAAACAATACAATCAAAACATATAAAACGTAAGTACTCATTAAATAATTACTCTTCGTCACTTTCATCAGCACGGGTACCACCATTGGGCACTAAGTTTCGATATAAGATTTGGTAATGTAACGGAATAGCATTCGAATCACACAGTCAACAATCTCCCCACGCCCGCGCATCTTTACTTACACACTCCCATTCGCAAGTTTGCTATATACACAATGTAACAAAAACCCTGTTGTTCCTATCAGGGACATATAATTTTACCTACAAGCACATCATTAATGAAGTCATAATTAGAAAACAGTAATCATTGTCTAGTCGAGGGGTCACAATCAAATACCTATTAAAACCGACAAATTCTAATTTTTTTTTTAGAATATCTGATTTTATCTTCTTCTTCTTCTTCTTCAGCCTATGGATGTCCACTGCTGGAAAAAGGCCTCCCCCAAGGCTTTCCACGCTGACCGGTCTTGTGCTGCCCGCATCCATCGGCTTCCCGCGACCTTCACCAGGTCATCGGTCCACCTTGTTGGGGGCCTCCCTACGCTGCGTCTTCCAGTACGTGGTCGCCACTCCAGAACCTTACCGCCCCATCGGCCATCGGTTCTACGAGCAATGTGCCCTGCCCACTGCCACTTAAGTTTAGCGACTTGCGGAGCTATGTTATATAAGTTAAATAAATTGGCGGGAACATTCTACTTATGTCTAGTTTCTTCATGCAGAATTGCAGAGCTAAGAAATCAGTTACAGGTTATAAATATTAATAATGAAACATTTATTTTAATTATTTTTGTTGAACAATTTTTATAAATTACTTGCTTTATTACGTCCGTATGCCGATTCTTAAAACGTAGGTTAGAGGAACAACAGGGTTTTTGTTAGATACTGTATAATGTAAATATACACACTTTTGAACTTTATCATTCACATTTTCTTTAAGTCTGATTAAGAATTTCTTATTGACAAGAAAGGTTTCTTGCATAAGGAGTAAGTGACTTAAGAAACTATCTGAGAAATTCTTAAGGATTCAATACATATACGTTTCAGAATAAATGAAACAGTTACGCGAAAGTAAGTTACGAAAAAAAATATTTGAAAATGTATCGTGCAATAAAGACGTAAGTAACTTGCGAGTGCACGTAAGTATATTTATTTAACTAGAGCAATAGAGCCTTGTTTGTGATTACGTACATATTGTTAGTGGCTTAATTAAATTATGTATCGAGTAACCATAACTTACGTTTTTATTGCTAGTTAATTATGATGTTTCTAAACGGAGTAGCACGTGTGTTTTTATTTTTAAAATTCGATGGTTTTTCTACGAAAAATTACAAAAAGAAAATTGAGGTAATGCTTTGAAGTATTTTGTATCCATTTGTGAAATAAAAAAAAAATCTGTAAGCATAAATACGTCCTTGTTGTCGGGGGTATGCGATATGTCTTTTCAAGTTCAAACCTTGAGTTGCGGGTATGAAATATAGACACAGCAAAATTTCATGCACTCTATTACATATCTATGTACGTATTACGAACCTACTACCTACTTAGATATAGGTATAAAAAGACATTCACTCAGTTTGGAGATGGCTTCCAGTTATTTAGTTCGCCTTCCATTAGTACCTACAGAGTTTTGCTAAAACTTTCCATCAGCGGTCGTGGACTAGTCCAGCTAAATTAAGTTTCAACCAAACTTTTAGGAGTTAGTCGACGCAGTGGAATCCCAACGAAGATGTTAGTTAGGTACACTCACCAAGTTTTGTTTGTTATCTCTCTACGTGCTACTCTTTCTATATTTTAGTGAACTTTAGCATGTCTAATTTAGTTACCTTGATAATACTAATTATTTTTATAAAAAAATATTGTTCTTATGTTTCGAGGATTGATTTGAACAGCGGAATAATTGCGTAACATACTAACATAGAAGCAATGCTATTTTGGCAGTTTATTAACATTCATTGCGGCATCTAGGTATGTTGTTGAGCAGACAATATTTTTCGAAAATATGAAGCAATGCCCATGGGCGTACCTGGAAGGGAGCTGCCCCCTGGAAACCTCGCAGAACATGTATGAATTCTCCTGATTACTAAACAAAGTATAAATGAGGACTTATCTCTAACTTTTATACAGTATGTTAAGAAAACCCTGTCCGACCCATAAGGATAATAAAGGTTAGGTAAACACATGACCAAATATAATATAAAATTTTACGTAATCATCATAGTACCAATACAAATGAATTTTGAAATAATCTTTTTTTCCCGCGAATTAATTCCAACTTCCCCAAAATTTGGTAATTTTAAAAAAAGTGACAACACCTGTATTATTATAAGCGAATAGCGATGCGACCACGTGCCGCGTGTCCTGCCATCCGCCCCCCGCGGAAGGGTGCTCAACGCATATTTATTAAGTTACCTGTTTTTGCGAAATAATATTTATTTTTTTAGGGGGATTCTTTTTTTAAGCTTAGCCCGGTTTTGTATCCATTAGTAGAATCAGTTATCGATACCTAACAACACCTTCACGGGTCGGACAGGGTTTTCTTAACATACTGTATAAATCACGCAGTGGACACTAGACACTGACTAAATGTACGGTGTAATTGCCAAAAAACCGTGGCCGAACTAACTACTCACTCTAAAAAACTGACTTGCTTTCCCTAGGCCTGACTTTTTTATTTGTACCTAAGTACTATACGTGTATTTGATATCTACCTCAGTAAGCTAGGCAAACACAATAAAATAAAATGAAATCTAAAGTGGTTAAATTTTCGAGTTTGTAAGTGAAGCCAGAAGGGCATTCTTTGGAACTAGGTAGATACCTACTGACATGACTCCAAAAAATCTTTTCACCATGTTTAGGTATTGGAAGCTACATTATTTCCGAGTGTCATAGGATATTTTATGTTAAAACAAGAAAGTTTAAGACTCGAAGTCGCGGGAAGACGCCAGTTTATTTACACAGTGTTTATCTCCTTTGAGAACTCCTATATTTCTTGCGGGTAGGTGTGTTTAGTTGTTATAGGTAGTCCAAAGTATCCTGCAAGTATAGGCACACATTCATGATTAACTGATTCATTGGTACCGCCATTTTCATGCATACTTTAGCCAGGCCCAGAATATTGGACGATGACGTACCAGGCGCCTCATGGGCGTACATCAAGATTGACTTGCCTATAGCGTCATTGGCACTCCGTATTTCGCCGTTATTATGCCGCAATGTGTTAAGAGAAAAAGTTCTGTGTGTACTTATATTCTATAATAGTCTACTGAAGGGGTATCTTAACCTGTATCTTTTTCCTCGCTTATCTGATATTGTAGAACGTAATCGCCGAGATAATAGCAGGCTCTGTGTTCCCTCTGCTAAAACAGCGGTAATGCGTAAAAGTGTCGTATGTAAGGCTCCAACTATCTATAATAAAATTAGAAAACATGTAAAGCAATTAAATACAAACCAATTAAAAAAAAAAACATTTAAAAAAATATTGATTGAAAAATGTTATTATAATATTGATGACTTTCTTAATGACAAATCTCTTTGACTGAACAGAATTATTCCTAACTTTATACTTAAATGCTATTATATTTTATAAAGATGTAGGTAATCATGTATCATGTTGTTATTGTAAATTCATTATTATATTGTTCGACTAATTAATGTAAATTAAAATTCATATTTGTAAGAGATAATGTACACACATCAAAAGTGTCTAGGGATCAAGCATTTTTATGCGGATTTCTTGAGATTGAGATGTGGCTTTGTAATAAATTTATGATTTTATAAATTTATATGGATCCTTTTTGGTGCATTTCATAATTTGAATCAGGAACTGTGAATCAAATTCGAGTAAAAGATGAAAATCAGCTGTCAATATTTTCCCTATAAAAACATACAACGCATTGAAGACATTATTAGTGCTACTGTTTCCCTACTACTGATTAAAACCAACGTTATTATGGAGCGGCGACGTCATTTAAGCAGGGAAGAAATGCTCAGAGCCGTGGGAATGATAGAAGCTGGTTCCCGGCAACGTACTGTGGCTTTAGCTCTGAATACAAGTCAGAGTGTTATCAGTCGACTTTGGACACGTTACCGAAGCACTGGTACCGTGGCTGAGCGCCATGGAGGACGGTATCGCTGCACCACACGGAGACAAGACCGATACATTCAAATCTTAACTCGAAGAGCTCCAACAATAACCGCCATGATGTTAGCCGTGAGGCTTCATCACTCTTCAGGGAACTTAATTAGCGACCAAACAGTCAGAAACCGCTTGCATGAAGTGAACCTTCATTCCCGAAGACCACTACGGGTACCACCTATAGCAATGCACAATCGTAGGATTCGATATCAATGGGCTCTTGAACACAGAAATTGGGCAGAAGAACAATGGCGTTTCGTGTGCTTTTCTGATGAGTCTCGTTTTGGTATGAGACCGGATACAAGACGTATACGACACTGGAGAACCCCTGGACGCCAACAGCGATTAAAATCCTGCCAGGAAGTCCATCCTTATAGTGGTGGAACCATCATGGTATGGGCGGGTATTTGGATCGGCGGAAGAACTGAGTTGATTTGGATCAGAGGCAACCTCAACGCTCAAATTTATGCTGAGACGATTGTATCAGACGTCATCGTTCCTCTACAAGTGCAAATCGGTCCCTTATTTCAGTTAATGCATGATAATGCACGACCGCACACCGCAAGAGTTGTAAGACAGACTCTCGCCGCAGCTAACATCAATGTCCTGCCCTGGCCTGCTCAGTCGCCAGACTTGAACCCGATTGAGCATGCATGGGATATGCTACAGAGAAGAGCTCTGCCGAATATGGAGGGTATCCAGCCGCAAGAAGACCTTTTTTTGTTGTTGCAACGAACATGGGCGGCCATTCCACAGCGTGATTTGGATGAACTCATTTTGAGTATGCCAAACCGATGTTCTTGTGTTGTTAGTGTTCGCGGTAGAAACACGGATTATTAATTGTTTAAGTTACCCAATAAAATTTTAGAGAAAACTGTTATTTCAGTCTTTTTTTTCGAACTTTTGTGTTAGTGGTTCAAATGTCAAATATCCCTTTATTAGGAAAATGGCAAATTTCTTTATTAATGCAAAGGTGACTTGGTTACTGTGACAAACGAAAACACTTTATTTGATGAATCCTTAAAGAAAATTTTAATTAATATCAATCAGGAGAAAAGTTATTGCAAAAATATATGTTGATCCCTAGACACTTTTGATGTGTGTATTTAAATTAATCTTATTAGCTTTAAGTATTTTTTTTTGTACACCAGTCATGGTCAAACATGTTGAAACGAACTAACCATTCCACCTGTAATGATCACAGCCCCGTATTATTATCACCTACACATGTTTATGCAAATAAAATTATCTTATCTTATCTTAAAATCCGGCCAAGTGCAAGTCCGTAGCATTATCTTTAAAAACGGCAAAAAAATCACGTTTTTTGTATGGGAGCCACGTTTGAATTTTTATTTTTAGTATTACTTGTTATAGCGGCAACATAAATATATAATCTTCGTAAATTTCAACTGTCTAGCTATTACGGTTCATGAGATACAGTCTGGTGACAGACGGACGGATGAACAGACGGACAGGCGGACAAAAGGATAGAAGGACAGAAGGACAGCGGGACAGACGGACAGAGAAGTCTTATGAATAGGGTGCCGTTTTACCTTTTAGGTACGGAACTCTAAAAACAATAGCGACCGGGATCTTCCAACTCCCTCATTAATTCTCCAGTATATCCTCTTGATAATGATGTGCCACATGTAACAACCTACCTAACTAACCAACTAAGGCTAACAAAATTACGATTAAAAAAAACTTTTTTTCAAAAAAAGCAACTTTCAACTTCCAATAAACCAGTACAATAACTAATTTCGGAAGTAGGTGTATTTGGTTTCTGTTTATTCGTTTTTGACACCGACTTCCGAAATTAGATATTATTCACTTTGTAGTGGTGTTTTGGAAGTCGGTTGTTATTTTTTTGTACAAAAATTTTTATTTTACACATTTAGTTGTGAAAAGTACTGTTCAGCTGCATCCGGACAGACGTACTGGATGCTGATGCTAACATAGTTGAGATAAGGCTTGCAAGCAAACGACGTAATTTTATTTACTTTATTTTTTACCCGTAATTTTGGTTGAAACACTAAACTACTGAACCGATTTCTATTAAATTCCTATGGGACTAAAATGAAAGTATGAGCATTGTTAGAGATGACACGATTACGTGACTTAAATTCAGTCTCTTGATTTTAATTGATTGTTGCATAAGCATGACGAGTAGGTAATAGTTGTTCTATGTTAAACTTCAATGCTGTAAATTTTTGAGGAATTCCCTAGAATTTCGATGGTCTTCAAATCTACTGCAGACCTTCATTTTAACCCATATGGGTGCAAAGTTCTCATCGATATAAATAAATTAATAAAGTCTGTAATACACAAAGTAGTTACTGTAAACCGCTGAGGAGCTCTCTTTAACTTTCCTTCGTCTTCATCTTAAGACAATGACAATCACAACCCATCCCGGCGTCAAGCTCTTATCAATACAAAGTAATCAAGCACAAACACAAGGTAGCTGCTGTGAATCGTCGAGGAGTTCCCTCGTCTGTCTCTCGTCCCCATCATCAGACCTACTGCAGACCTTCATTTTAACCCATATAGGTGCAAAGTTTTCATCAATATAAATGAATTAAGTCTAAACACAAGGTAACTACTGTTAACCGTTGAGGAGTTCTCTGAGCTGGCCTTTGTCTTCATCATCAGAGTCCTAATGACAGTCACAACCCATTTAAGTGTAAAGTACTTATCAATACAAATTAATCAGTCAAAATCATCAGTTCAACTCCAGACCTTTAAAATGTAGTAATTTAAGATATTTAATGAAAATACTTAGAAATGTACTAGTTGCCCCTAGGATTTTTGAAAGTTCCCCCTTGATTACTCTGGTCTTCCATCATCAGATCCTGACCTACCACCAACCAGGTGGAAGCACCTGGGAAATTTATCCTATCAAACAAAAAAAGAAGTTTGCAAACCGGTCCAGGCGTCTTAGCATAATCGGTAAAAAAAAATCGGAAGAAATGAGAACCTCCTCCTTTTTTTAAGTCGATTAAAAATATTTTTCTTTTGCATTTGCAACAGAGGCCAACGCTTTGAGCAGGATTTGTAACAATTATGAAATAAATGTTAAAATTGCAATTTTGTTTTTTATTTATTTCAAGTAAATCCCACGATAAAATAGAGATATGAGACAGGTTTGATCTTACAAAAATGAGATACCTAACAGATTTTTAGGTTTATCAGGTATCATTTCAGTAAAAATATCTTTTTAAATCATAATCAACTCGTTGAAGCCGTGGGTGCTGGCTGGCTGGATAACTCGCCGCTAAAGCTTGCGGAGTGGTGATGTACCTACAGGTAATTTTGACAACCCAAGGTGACCTCACCTTGGACAAAGTTGCCGAATTGGCTGTCAAAATACTATAGGTCAACCAGTGTAAAGATCTGAGGAACAGGGAGTAAAGTTCACTCATCCTCCATAGAAAAGGAAAAGTGAGCATCCTTCGGCCAGACGGGTGTTGAGTCTGGTGGGCACTTGCCCAACGGTTGATTTTGGGAAGTTGTATATATTCTAGTTGCTTGGTAAACACTGCTTGCGAGATGTAGATAGGAGAGTAGATTCGTTTGACGTCATTATGACGCGTTGTTCGCATGTAGCGTTTGCAGATACAGCTATAAAACCAATATAAGTTTGTAAACTGTTACCAAAGGTTTGCTATCCCTGACTTATTATAAAATATATATTCTAAATAAGTGGCCAAGGGTATTGTCAACTTAAGTCTCCTCTTTGAGGAGTGGCTAGAGGGGCGCCACGGCTGTTTCGGAAAGTTCCTGTTCCGGGTTAGGCGAGAGGAAATGCTGGAGCGTCATTACTGGGGGATCACCCTGAGGACACAGTGGAGATCTGCCCGGCTTGGGCGGAGCACTGCCGTGACCTCGTAGCGTCGATCGGCGCGATATCTCGCGTCCGGCCCTGGTCCAGGCCATGGTCCGAAGCGAGAGTGCAGGGCAGGCAGTCACCTCCTTCTGTGAACAGTGATGCTGGCAAAGGAAGAGGCGGAGCGCGTGAGGGAGGGGGAATCTCGGCAAGCAGTGGGCAGCTCGCCACCCTGTAAGGGCTAAGCCCGGATTGACGACGGCGCGTTGTATTGCACGCGTGCTTTAAAGAGATGTAAGCACATATTAATGGGGTCCACAATCACATGCCTGGGTCAGGGTTGCGGGTTGGTTAAAAGAAACCGTGGCTCTGGCGCAGAGGCAAGTGAACGAATACGGGTGCGTTTTAGTCAATAAAAGTCTGACACGCCCTTCCGCTCCGCCCAGAGCGGGAGAGGTCATTTGATGATTTCCCATCCAGATCTAAAAAATAAATAAAGTAGTAACCAAGTCAATTTCAATGTTTAATGAAAGAATAATAGTGGTAGTTCCATTTAACCCAATTTTTCTTATAATTGTTAATACCAATTTTGAGAATTATTATCGTACAAGCTATTAGCCTCAAAATTCAAAATCAAAATCCCAAGCCAAAACCGAATCCAAACTACTGCGCCAATCTATCCTTCAAATAGTCTTTTCACGTATAGGAAGTCGTGCAGGTGCTTTTATGCACAGGCATAAAAGCACCTGCACGACTACTAAAACTACAGAGTTTTACTTGGAGCTGTAATCTCCAGCCACACTGTGTGCCTATGTACCTATATCTTATGCACCAGCACTCTTATTACGTAATAGGTACATTATTACTATCAATTTGAAGCTTATTGCTAATCTATTGCATGGTATGTTCGAAAAATTTGTCTGTCCAGCAACGTGAAAATAACAATGAATGTTCTCGAACTGTCAAAATGAAACCCATCGCTAGGTACTGATATTGTGTTACGCAATTACCCTGCTGACACGAGCAAGCTATTTCATTTCAAGGCTAATGTGCTGCAACTGTATCTCCTGTAATTTAGACTTTTGATATTTTGTGAAAACGATTGTTACGTAAGTGTTAAGATACGAAGGCAATGCCTTGGGCATCTTTTGTGATTTGTCCAAGGCATTCGATTGCGTTTTTCACGATACGTTAATCAGGAAACTCCGCCACTACGTAATCCAGAACTCTGCACTGGAACTTATTACATCTTACTTGAGTGGTAGGATTCACAGCGTTGATGTTAATGGAAAAAGATCTTCCGGATTTTTAGTTACAATGGGAGCCCCACAGGGGTTAATTCTTGGTTCTTTTTTGTTTCTTATTTACATCAATGACCTGTCGCGGCTTATAAAGGATAATTATGATATAGAGTTGTTTGCAGATGACACTCAACTTTTATTTAAACTTAAACGTCAGCAGCAGGTTACTGACGATGTAAATAGCGCGATCTCCAAAGTAGTTCACTTGTTTAATGTTAATAGTTTACTCTTAAACGAGAAAAAAAACCAAATGCATTAAGTTTACTCTACCTCACGTTAGGCAGGCGAAAACTAAAGTGTTGATAAGGGGCGAATAATTGAAATCTGAAGATTGCACAGTGTTCTAGGGTATAACTCTGGATGCTAAGCTTCAATGGGGTCCACATATAGAAAAATTGTCAAAAAAACTAAGTTATACTGCATACGCAGAACAATTCGTAATTTCACTGATATTGAGACGGCCCGTTTAGTGTACTTTGGCTATTTCCATAGCGTAATGTCGTACGGTATTCTGTTGTGGGGAAATGCCGTTGATATTCAAACAATATTTGTTTTGCAGAAACGAGCTGCAAAAACTTAGTATTCGGGAACACTGTTGGAGCTGCTGAACCTAGGACAAAATTATCTTTGCATTGTGTAGATTCAATTTCTTAGTATTGTATAATTGCATGGCCACGTGTGAGCACAATGTACTTGCTGTAAAGCATCTATTTGTTGGGTTATTTTAATTTCTGAATTGTTTTTTTTTGTGTTTACCATAATGGACGCTCTCAGCGTACAATATATTTCTGCATCGTTCTCACACGGTTGATTTCAACATGAATGATGTAATCAAATATTTGTATCAATAGCTTGATAATTTAAAAGAGTGTCCATGGAGTTTCTTGCCCGTTCTTCTCCATATCATCTTAATGACTGACCGACCTTCTGACAATTCCAAAGTGCCTGTAACTGGTTTGTTTGAAATAAATGCTTTGATTTGATTTGATTTGAACCATTTGGAGTATAACAAACCACTATGCTTGGCGTTTGTGAACTATGATGGCCTTCGATTCGATCGAGACTTGGGCGCTGCTACAGTCTCTCCAGCGGTGCCAAATTGACCATCGATACATTGAGGTGATAAAATGTTTATAAAAATGCCACCATGTCAGTCCATCTCCAGGATCAGGACTCGAAACCGATCCAACTCCAGCCTGGAGTGAGACAAGGAGATGTCATATCTCCCAAATTGTTCAATGCTGCGTTGGAAGATGTCTTCAAGCTCCCGGACTGGAAAAAACTTGGCATCAACATCAAGGGCGAGTACATCACTAATCTCCGTTTTGCAGATGATATCGTGGTCATGGTTGAGACCCTGGAAGACTTGGGCAAAATACTCTATGATATCAGCAGAGCTTCCCAAAAAGTGGGTCTAAAGATGAACATGGATAAGACGAAGATCATGTCGAACTCTCATGTTGCACTCACTCCAATTCTAGTTGGTTGATCTGCACTCGAAGTTGTTGACGAGTATATATACCTGGGACAAACAGTCCAATTAGGTAGGTCCAACTTCGAGAAAGAGGTGTCTCGTTGAATTCAGCTCGGCTGGGCAGCGTTCGGGAAACTACGCTACATATACTCGTCGTCCAGGATACCACAGTGTCTTAAGACTAAAGTCTTTGACCAGTGTGTCCTGCCAGTGATGACTTACGGAACTGTAACGTGGTTGCTGAAATGAGGAGATCCGCTGAAGAACCAAAGTCACCGATATAGCTCTGCGAGTCGCTAAACTTAAGTGGCAGTGGGCAGGGCACATTGCTCGTAAAACCGATGGCGGATGGGGCAGTAAGGTTCTGGAGTGGCGGCCACGTACTAGAAGACGCAGCGTAGGGAGGCCCCCAACAAGGTGGACCGATGACCTGGTGAACGTTGCGGGAAGCCGATGGATGCGGCCAGCACAAGACCGGTCAGCGTGGAAAGCCTTAGGGGAGGCCTTTGTCCAGCAGTGGACATCTATAGGCTGAAGAAGAAGAAAAAGATTTGAACCACGTAGATATTTAATCAAGTGCTTCTTTGTTACCTACTCTTCCGGTTAGCTTCTAGAAGAAGTTTTTATAACTTTTTCGATGATACTTGTGCTCTAATAAAATCAAAAGTCATTTAGTCAAACTAGGCTGAAAATCAGCACTTTTTGAACATAAATATTTCAAAAGACGGTCCTCCAAAACACCCGCTCGTCACCACTTTGTGCTTTCATTGGGAAGAAGTAGCTTCTTAAAAAGCGCTCTACACACATACACATACACAAATAGCCAGATGCGTAACAACTACTTGTAGGTCATACAAATGATTGGTCTGTGCTGGGATGAAACCAGCGACACGGGGCGCAGCAGTCGATCGCTCAGCCACTACACTAACTAACCGTGTCGCCATTGACAAATGAGTTTACATTCTGACCATAATTTTATTTGTTTCTCTTTTACCGAACTAATGAGAATCCTCAACCATAGAGACGCGTTTCAATGAAAGTTTTGAAAGCCTAATTAAGAAGAGTTAAAGAAGGTTTTAGCCTCTCTAATTACTCTATAGGCTACGTAATAAAACAAACAGGCTTACACAAAAATTTACACAAGTATTCAACATACGTACCTATTGCTGCTACTTAATGATTAGCTGCTTAGCTGTTACTTAATGCTTTTAGGTGTCTAAGTAGGTACCTACTTGCAAAGTACTTACTCCAAATACCAGACTATTATAAATAGACTTCGACTGGGGGTTGTTTATAATTCCAATAACCTAATCAATCGAAAACACGGCTAGACATTGGTTTGTTCCAGAATAAAACACATCGGAGTTATAAATCTTTTCGTATAACCAGAGAATTACTCTTGTGCTTTAAATTTACGGGCAATTTAAGTTAGTAGTCAACTTGCTAAACAATATTTTGCCTCAGTATATGAATTATGTTGTGTATTGATTCTTATCAATGCCATTAAACCAGTGCTAAGCCCACACGTTTCGTGCACTATCGATTATGTGTCAGTAACAGTCGTGAGAGGGCGCACAACCAATGCTTGAACATCTAAAGGGCCCTGTCTACGGCGAGGGGTCACATTTGAGTTGTAGTTTTGAACTTGGCTGTTAATAATAAACACATACAATAGGATTGTTGTTATTTTAGGCTGACAAAAAGAACATACCTAGAGAAGTTTAAAAAAAAAAAAACAAATACTGCTTAGATGATTCGGCCGAATTCAAGTAAGGTTTCTATTTATTTATGTTCTGAAGTATACGAAGCCTGTCTCTGTCTTGATATCGATTGTAGGACATGTCCACCGAGCGGCTTAAGCGTCGATTAATTAAGTTCTGTAAGAGCACAGTCACCCTATTTTCTAAGATAGCCCAACCATGACTCCGCACTTTTAATTTTCTGGTGTCACGAGTTACTGCGATAAAGCCATCCCCCTTCTTCACCAGTTCCCCACTAATGAAAAGTATGCGATGAATGGGCTTCTTATTAAAAGTGTAGAAAAGTTTCGTGAAGACAAAGTTTTTTCTATTGTGTTGTTAACACCATAAAATAATAAAATAGCTGTGCAGATTCTTCTGTATTTTTGTTGCGTTGCATAAATTTTGAATGTTACTTTTTGGCCAAAGGCGAGGAATATTCTTAATCATTTTAGTCCATTTGTAGACCGGTATCAGATTTTATTTTGTCGAAATACAATATTCATAGCGTAGGTACTTTGCACGGTAGGTACTTACTTAAAAATTTTAAACACAGAAAAGTATTCGGTAATAAAAGCGCTGGTCTTCACGATCAGGACGGTCTCTGTTGTTCCGCCGACGCGGTCACTCCACTGGAGGCTGCCATTGACAGGTAATCGATGCGGTTTGCTAGTTTATTTGGCTATCGGTTCCGCTCTCAGCATGTGTATCTACTCGATATAATCGATACAGACCCAGCTTAATTCGATTATGAATCGGAGCGTATTCGATTATAGCGATTCCGATATGACTGCGCGTTTAATAACGTGAGGGAAACTTGGATATCTACTTACCTGTTTACGTTTCAGGTAGTTATTGTGTTAGGTATGGTTATCCCTTGGGGTTCTTAATCCTCTTGAGGAGATGACAATTTAGCATTTAGATTAGTGAAGGGAGGCGTTAATACTTCACTGCCTTATGTTTTGGATTATTTACCTTCATTAACTCTTCTTGATTAGACTTTTAAAACTTTCATTGAAACGCGTCTCTGTGATTGAAAATTATAACTACTTCGGTCAAAGAGAAACAAATAAAATTATTATCAGAACGAAAATTAATTTGTCTATTATTGCTTTCACTAGATTAAACCAATCATTAGATCTATGGATAGAAATGCATAACCTACAGAAGTTAATACTCTCATCGAGGCTTATTATCTCATCTAGTTTGTGGGATGTAGGAGTTTATAGTAAATCCGATGCCTACATCATGACTTCATAACCAGTGATCGGAACAGATAGATTGATTTTTGGTACTTGTATCATAAATGTTCACAGAAAGAATAACGTGGATTAGCCATTTTCCCGGAATGTAATTCCGGATCCAACTAAATATTGTTAATGTTGGTATTGACATTATTACCACTCAATTCATTTAAAGGAAGGTAACAAAACTAAACTAATTTATTATTTACTTGTTGAAAAATAAAAACAATCAAATGAGAAATGTCACTGAGGAATGTCCATATTAATATATACGTTTCCGATCAATGACCCCAATTCACTCTACCTATTCCGATCACTGTTCATAACTTTACCTTAGAACGCTGTATAATAAATTTGTACGCAGATTGCTTTGTCCAGTTGTAATAAAAACAGTTGATTGAATGTAGACTAGTTTCTTGTATCGTAGATATCTAGCAGCATCGAGCCAGCTGCGTCGGACGTCTGTAAGTTCTGTTGGACTACGGTACGCGCGAGATGGGACAACTTTTAGCCGACCTATTTACTGCACAACACAGGATTGGAGTTGTATCGCAGTACCTGTAACTTTGATTGCCGTAACTGATGGTTTCAGCTGATGTAGGTTGATAAACGCGCGTGTCGTGTGTGACATAATGTTTTCTAGGTTTGCATCGTTTTGAACTTTTTAGCGGTTCTGTTATGTTATAGTTTTATGCATAGCGTTTAAAAAAAATCTGTATACGAGTAGGTAGGTATTCAATTTAGAAATGGAAGAAAAAAAAATATTTTCGGCAAACATGCATGGTAGCAGCAGTGGCCTAGTGGTATCGATCGCGACTTACAAGTTGTAGGTCGTAAGTTCGAACCCCATCAGGCCTTACTTTGTGTAAATTATTTCATCACCGCTGTTCTAAAAAGGACGAAGGAAAACGTCGTGAGTAATCGGCATGTCCTAGAGCCAAAAACTTCGAAGAGTGTGTGAACATGTGACATCTACTTACCAACCCGCACTTGATCAGTGTGATAGATTAAGGTACACTCCTTCTCATCAAGAGGAGGCCTGTAACCCAACTGTGGGGACAGACTAATTATGTATGCATAAAAAGATCATTGAGGGAAAACATGCGCCACATCCACGTAAATTGCTCATCGCTCAGCACAATGCTAAGACCCTATACGATCCAGAGCTTCACCGCTGGTTTGTCGCCGCAGCGACAGCCAGGTTGACGTGATGACGTCAACATCGTTAGCTTGCGATTAGAATTAAATAAAAAACAACACTCATATCAAATAAAATAATGACAAATTGAATGAAATAGGTAACTTTAAATAAAGACAGTAGTAATGAGAAAGTTCTCGGTGGTAGGCCATAACATCGACCGCCGGCAGAAGTTACCACCCACCAGACAAAGCTTTGTCGCCAAGCGGTTTGTCGTGTTCCGGCATGATGTCTGGTGAAGCCGTACGGAGGACGGGTCTGAGCAGTTGTGTTGCGATGTGTGCCGGGTACGATGCGCCAAATGTTGTTGTCTTGGGAGTTTGGTCGTGAAGGGTCTTCAGATCAATCTCCCATTGGCGCAGCATCGTCGGTCGTGTTGTTGGGTTTAACATTGCATCACCTCGCTCAACTGCCGTCTTCCTTCCTATTCGCTCAGTTTTTCTGAGTGAATAGACTCTTAATAAACTAGCGTGCTTTACCATCAACGATCCCATCACTGCTTACCATCAGGCGGGATTGCGGTCAAGCGCTAGTTTATAATTATTAAAAAAACAAAGTTTCATTTTAAATTGATAGTGTTTTAGAACTAGAAGAAAATATTTTCGAGGCATGAGATTCAAGATGAATCTTCAACAAATACCTAAAGTCAACTAACAACTCCTCAAATGAAATTAGTGAGAAAAAATTATTCGGCGCGAACACCCTTCGAATAAATTGATGTCAGAGACGATATCATTAACTTTATCATGATTCTTCAATTGATTGGGGATTTTTCGTCCGTGGCTGAGTTAGTCCGCGAAGTATCCGCAAGTCGGAAGTGCGAGGACGTGCTCTCCAGTGGGGTTGGAAGTTGGCGCGTGATTGGCTCCATTGTTAAACCTCAATAGTCCGTCTTGAGACCGCTAACTGAACCGTTTCATGCTCCATCCGTTGTGATTATTCTGACTTATCAGATGGATTTGTGTAGGTTAGTTGGTATGGCGAGCGCATCTTCAGATTATTATTATGGCTAGGTACCTACTACCTAACTAAAATTGAATAATTTGGGTAAATAATATAGGGAAAATTTCAAGTGTCTTTTTTATTTTTAATTGTATTTTTTTCCACAGACTCTATTGCGTTGAAAATTAAATGACGTACCTAAATAATTGATTTACAACGTCGTTAATTAAATTTCAAAGCAGACAACAAAGTGTTTTAGGTTTAAAAGTAAACAAAGTAAGTAAGACAAAATAAGTAATTGAATTCGCCAATACCCTGATTACTCTCACAATAACACAAGAAGCGCATCAATCAGGCGCAGCGCCCGTCGTCGGCTGACCGTTTACCAATATCTCAGCTGAATGGACCTCAATTAAGCCTCACAGACTGACCTAGAATAAATCTCTTGCCCTTAAAATTCAATTCCTTAGAATAACGCAGATATGACAATCGAAATGTAGATTACGTTCTGTCATGAGATGAATTTTTATGAATTATAATTTTGCAATCACCTCGCACTGTCGAGTCACGTTTGGGAGTTTGAATTGTCCCTCTACGTGATGCTGCTTCAATCATTATCCCAGCTACTTATCGAGAGTACTACACTTGCATGGTTATGGATCTTTTGTCCAAAGACTTGCTCGCGATTTTTGTTTGTATTCCAAAATATAAAAGAGCTGGCACTTTATGGGTGCATTTGTTTTCAATGTGCATGCCATCAGTGTGTAGTGGTTTTTTGTCTTCGTATTGGATGGTCCGCGCGGTATTTGGGTAAGATCCAAAGAGACAATGGCTGGCTTTTACTAAAATGACTGTGAAAGAGTGAGTGGCTAGCATATTTGCTGATCAACCACAATCGGAGTGCGTCAGTGAAATATGATGACGTAAAAATATTCACGAATGTCTTCAAGGATAGTATTTTCTTCCTTCGGTCCTTATTTTTTGCTTTAGAAAGGATGAGTTTTTAAAATGTTTAGAATAAAAACATACCTATCCACTCATAGATACATATGTGTAGACCTTGAGACAGTATTCGGCCACTGAGGTCATTCTCTATGGAGACTAGACAACGTCCAAACTTCGTGCTCTTAGAAAAACAGTGTCCGTCTGACGACGGATCAGATTAAACACAGACTCACCAGAATACCCAGCGCTCATCGATACATAGGTCCTTACTCAACTTAGTAAATTTTTCCAGTGTATACTGCTTTGTGATCTGACCGGATTCTTAAATAACGCGTCTGTGTTGGACATTTCTAAAGAGGTTTTAGGCAAAAGCTCTTGGCGGAAATCTTTTACTAAAAGTTACAGGACGCAATGACCGGAAAACAGATGTCACAACAATGCGCTATTTAAAAAGCTTTTGTTAATATTTTGATAAAAAAATGTGTGAATTACGTTGTTCCTTGAATTGCGTTCGCGTTGTATCAAAAATGTACTCAAAAGTTCTCTCATGTCAAGTCAAGATGCACCAAGGACACATAACAAAATAACTAACAATACGACACTTAGAGCAATCATCGTATTGTTAGTTATTTTGTAATAGTCTGTAGCATGGTCGTCACGATCAGCGGTGAAGAAAGCTCATTGCTGATGGCACTACGAAAACTAAATTGTAATATGACCCAGCAGGTGACAGTAGAATTATGGCTCGTATATTTAACGCACGCTTTATGATGAAGCAGCAATGTTATTCTGTAACCGACTCACCGTGAAAACTTACATAAGTGAAGTTACATAGCATGGAGAGAGCGGTCATCGCAACTAATGCTAGATATTGACACCAGTGATAGCTCACTCTAAGCTCATTTCACCTAACTTTAAAATGGTGAGTATTTTACAGAATAGATAGGCATGTTTCATGCTCCTCTAACGCCAAATCTTGGCACAAGAA
The DNA here is from genome assembly GCA_037179545.1 of Sesamia inferens. Lineage (NCBI taxonomy): Eukaryota > Metazoa > Arthropoda > Insecta > Lepidoptera > Noctuidae > Sesamia > Sesamia inferens. The sequence goes on from CM073930.1 coordinate 18,648,510, forward strand.
GGCTCACGTCAAAACGCCAACACTTACAACACAATGCAGTGCTTATCCCTAGTCAGGCGACGTCCACAGTACGATAATACCTCTTCAGTGAGAGGATTATGCCGTGAAACGATTCTACTTATCGTCGCGTGCCGTCTCTGGAGCTGCACTGCCAAGTAAACAGCGCCCAGATAGTTCACTGGCGGCTTATAAGTACTGCAATGCAAAATTGTTTCATATTTATAATCTGTGCCTTTCAGTCTTTTCCGACACAGTTAAAAAATGAAGTTACTGTTCATTTATGTGAACATAAAAATTTATAGCTAATAAATATTTATGTGTATTTTAAATAACTCTTAAAGAGACAAAGTTACTATTAAAGTATAATAATGCACCGTCAGGGTGTTGTAGGAGGAAGCTGAGCGGGGGAGCCGCTAATGCCTCTCGGAGTGCGGATTACTTCATGAAATGGTCGCGCTTAGCGCCACTCCAGCGTGAAAGCTGCCTGGCGATCTGTTTGCGCCACCCACTTCACAATACAACCAAGCGTCAGTCAAAAGATACCGCTTTGCGAATAATACTATATTCTAGAAAACAGTACGGATATATAATTCGAAATTGACCTTTTCATAAAACAACGTGTATCTAATAATAAAAGAGGGTTCATTTCTTCGGGAGAGTTACTTTTATTGTCGTCAACGGATATCTACAAATCCAGGGGGTTTCCAGGGGAACAACCTTTTATGCAAATTGTAGTGGCTACCCTAAAAGAACTTGTGATCATTGTAACCTTGCTTGAAAAAATGCAGATCTAGGTATCTTGCCGGTGTTCCAGGAAACATTGCCTTACTCTCGCACGTCGATTGTGAACTTCAGTTGACACTTCGAGCGGAGTTGGGTAGGAACTTTTTATTTTCCTCCCCTCTATTGGCTTCCTTCACTGAAACTTTGTCTAGTGGCAATGGAAACCAACATTGATTTAAAACAGATGAAACTTGTCACCGAGTTACTGTAACTTCACGAGTTTTATAGACAAGTTGAAAAACAAAAAAAAAAAAAAAAATGACTTCTTATGTAGGGGTCTTCTAGGTGTTTGCAATAAACATTGATTGTTGAAATAGGAACGAACGAAAAGTTATTTTATTGATTAATCTGAACAATATATAGATGATATTGGTATACTTTTACATAATATCAATATAAATACAAGAAATGTTTCGCTATGTTTTGATAAGATTGATTTAGCTATTACTTTCGGATCATCTTTTAAGAAAGATGAGTTTAGCAGTGCCAAGTTGCTGCTGTTCACGATGCTCGGCAAAGTTAGCCAGAAGCCGTCTAGTTGTAGAGATGGTACAGAGAAGAGTCTCCTGTACATCGTGACGTTGTTCAAGGAGACCGACTCGAACGACGAGCCTGAATTCATCGCGAAGGATTTGCACAAGCTGCCTCCCGTCACGTCCGACCACGTAGACGTCACCAGACTGCTGAAGGACATTACACTCCTGAAGCAAAGCCAGGTCGAGATTCAGCATCAGTTGGAGGTGTCTAACAACACCAATAGCGATCTACGGGCAGAAGTAGTGTTATTGTGCAATGCAATTTCTGAACATATACTATACCTACTATATGTTAATGTAGTATTTATTGTATATGTTTAATTGTTTATTTGGGCTTTGATGTTCGATATACATGGATAAATAAATAAACTAAGGAAGCTTATTCCGTAAATAAACCTATGGTTTTTTTCTGTGTCCACTCGATAAATTTAAGGATATCATCATAATTTACAACATAAATTCACTGCTTCTTAGAAATATTTTTCCAAGTTCTGGTTCAAATGCACGGTTAGTCACAACCAAGCAGTCTTTACTGCAATAAAGGATCAATAAATCCAAAACAAAACCCCGGTTCGTAACGGCTCAACAGGAAATGTCCCTGTACCTATATTTCACGCGGGTTTTTGTTTATTTTTTCTTTATTGCGTAAAATACGAATCGCCATTTCCATTGACTTTACCCAGATTGTTTTGTTTGCTTTCGTTTCTATATAAAACGTAGTTTTGCTTATAGAAAGCTTATTTCTTCATCTAATAATTAGGTACAGGCGGGGTGACTGCGATAGTGAGACTGTTTCTGTTGGATTTTCTCAACAGTTTCCGAAATAGGAAATGTTAAAATCATAATTTTACGTTTCTATCGAAGTTAAGCTTTTAGAATAAGAAAGTTCTTTGAACAAACTATTGCATTGTAGGACTTATTCAGCAGCTAACTACATTTTTTTTTGGATAAAATTAATTGTGTTTTGATAATAAATGATAGTTAAATAAAACGAATCTACTATATGCACGACTACTTATGGAATGCTTTCTGATTAATTTTTCAAAATTAGTCATACTAAGTACATATTATGATCCATAGTACATATGTATAAAACATTACCTTACATATTATGATCCCAGAGTCCATCCAATAAATATATTTTATTTTCTGTTTAAGAAATATTGCTCTAAACTAGCAAATACTTCTTCTTTTTCATATTTAGCCTATAGATATCCACTGCTCCCCCAAGGCTGTCCACGACCGGTCTTGTATTGCTTGCATCCATCGGCTTCCCGCGACCTTCAACGGGTCATCGGTCCACCTTGTCAGGGCCCCCCCTACGTTAGGTCTTCCGGTACGTGGCGCCATTCCAGAACCTTCTTCTTCTTCAGTCTATAGATGTCCACTGCTGGACAAAGGCGTCCCCCAAGGCTTTCCACGATGACCGGTCTTGTGCTGCCCATATCCATTACCCGCGACCTTCACCAGGTCATCGGTCCACCTTGTTGGGGGCCTCCCTACGCTGCGTCTTCCAGTACGTGGCCGCCACTCCAGAACCTTACTGCCCCATCGGCCATCGGTTCTACGAGCAGTGTGCCCTACCCACTGCCACTTAAGGTTAGCGACTCGAAGAGCTATGTCGGTGACTTTGTGTTCCAGAATCTTACCGCTTTTTATCGTGGGTTAATTACCAGGGGAACAAGCCCGCTGTACTGCCCTCAAAGATAAATAATTCTTAGCGTGTAAAAAGCATGTTGTTATAAAATCATTAAAAATATCACAATTTTCATTACAAAACTAAGATTGTTACGTATAGTTAACATTAAACGATGTTTATTATTCATAATAAAACTCGCGAAGCATCTCGCTCGGAGCTATCGAGTAGAAAAGTTGTTTCCGTTTAGTTTGTTCTCAGCCCCGACCGAATGGAAAATTGCATTGTTTCTAAGTATAAAGGTTAATATAAAAAGGTAATCTTTTCTATTTATATTTGGACTTTTTAGATAAGAAATAAATGTATTCTGTTTACTTTACTTGAATATTTTTTATTGTAGCGTTGACTAGATGAGTAAGTAGAATGAATTAGACTATTGGTACATGTAGGTAATGGCTTTTATTTTGACAGTCCAACAACATTCATTCGTCATCTACGTTGTGATTGAGACGAATTTTTCAAACTTATAAAACGGTATTGTTCGTGTTCCGGCATTATGTCTGGTGAAGCCGTACGGAGGACGGGTCTGAGTAGTTAAGATGCGATGTGTGCCGGGTACGATGCGCCAAATGTTGTTGTGGCGGGAGTTTGGTCGTAGAGGGTCTCCAGATCAATCTCCCTCTGGGTTAAACATTGCATCACCTCGCTCAACTGCCGTCTTCCTTCCTATTCACTCAGTTTTTTAAGTGAATGGGCTTATTAAACTAGCGCGCTTTACCATCAACGATTTCATCTCTGCTTACCATCAGGCGGGATTGCGATCTAGCACTAGTTTATAATTATTAAAAAAAAAAAACAATGGATGAATAAAATCCTTCAAAATTATTCAGATGAGCTGGCTAAAAAATCTCCTCGTTAAAGAGCCTGTGTTTATTTAGCCAGCTCAGAATTGAAATACCACGTCCTGTCGGCGCCGATTCTTTATGAATATCATAATAACAGGAGAACAAGAAGTAATATCTAGGAGGCTAATTAGTTTGCAAATCTCGTGCTCCATTCTCATGCATGTTAAGACGTCATAGTCACAAGTGTCGTCATCGTAACCTGTTATGAAGTTTAAATGTGGGAGTAAAAGATTCTTGCATGCTGTAATGTGTGCTAATACATCTTTATACGTTTTCCATTTTAAACTTTAAACTAAGTTCTCGCACCAACGATAACTAAGGTTTTAGTTCGCGGAAAGTGTAAACAAGTAAGGGATCGGGGATCTTTTAAGCTACGAATTCAGTAATAACGCAAAGAGGTAGCAGAAAAAACACAGATTTTTCATAATCTTTCCAAGTTCAGATGTGGTTCTCTAAATAAGATATCAATTTACTTTTTCCTATAAGTTTGCTTCTAACATTGATATATGGGTTGACAAGAACTTGTCAGATCTTCTGTGTACTCGTAGTACTTACGAACATTACTTACTGTGTTTAGTCGGACTAAACTGTAGTATTTATCTTCTGTCCTTTTCTTAAGTAAATGGAAAGAAAAAGGTGCACAGAGCTTAAATTTTGTTTAATTTGTGATTCCATTTAATCGATCTTCAATGCCGATTCCCTATTGGCATTGAAGATCGATTAAATATTATGAGAAAGTTTTATTGGCTTTCAGGATATTTTTGGTACAAACACATAAAATTTTCGTATTGTAGCAAATGGAAAACGTTATCACGGCGACGTAACGTTTCCTGTGATCTCCTGTAAGCCGAGATTAGGTCGGATTGAGTCGAACCGTGCCACCGAAGCGGTTATATTGAAGACGTATGTAGAGCGCCTGAACATACTCTTAATACCTATTTGTCAAGTTCATTAACGAGAATTGCTTTAGATGACTCTTCGTACTAATAGGTTATGAGATTGTCTGATTCTAAGTGCACTGTTTGAACAAAAAAACTGTTAAAATAAAGTGAAAATAGCAAAATACTAACCTAAGCAAGTATACATAGTTCTACATAAATAATGCTGGCCAGTGTAAAATTAGTAGGTAAGCCGCAGTAAAATATTCCTGCCCCATAATACTGAGTGGCGTGCAATTTGGACGGAATAATCTCCACATTTAGAATTAGAGGTTCGCTTTAAGTCGTCGTAAATATAGCGCAACATAGTTATTTTGAAAAGGCTTGTACGCCGTGCCCGCGGCGGTGCGCTTGGCGGAATATAATAATAGTCGTCGGGCCACCGCGGAATACCATCTCGGTACATTGTGAGAGGCAGGATGCTCATTAGATGAACGCCCCGGGCCGCGCTCGCGCCGCCCCGCTTAGTGCCTACCTTCAGACACACTGCCTGCATGCTGCTACTGCACTTCGTATTCTAATTAGTTTTCCTTTTTACCCTCTCCCTAACATTAACTGCTTGCCAAAAGTTACAAATTAGTGCCTCCGTGGCCTACTTTTTCCGTCCACCGCACCAATAATATTTTCAGGATCCTTTTCAACGACGTTCTGATAAGAACAAAACGGGCAACTGAAACGAAAAGTGTTCATTCTGAAGTAATATCTTACGATAAAGTTTTAGTTATAACCTACTACAGGATATATGGCTCACGAATCTAATAGGCTTTAACCTCTTTATGTTATCGCCTAAGTTGAGTGCGGTGTTAACATTATAATTATTACGACTACTGTAACTCAACACTGGAATAATGTCTGAGTGAGTTTGCGAAGCCGATGTAATATTTTAATCTTATCATTCGAGTCGAGTTTCATGTCTCGCGAGGAAAGTTTGATCCGCGGTTCAAGTTTCGAGACGAACGACGAGCTTACAACTGTGACTGTGGGCTCTCAGATCGTTGTACTTTAATGGGACCGATACCTTTATTTATGTATATCTAACACTTCTTATACGTTATCGAATATCCAGGCCCTTTTTTAGAAAACTGTTAATGTGCTATAGTGATTACCTACTTAGGATAACTTTATTTAGAACTAGCTGTACCGGTAACTTCAATCGAATGCCGGCAGAAGTTACCACCCACCAGACAAAGTCTTGCCACCAAGAGATTTATCGTGTTCTGGCATGATGTCTGGTGAAGCCGTATGGAGGACGGGTCTGAGCAGCTGTGTTGCGATGTGGGCCGGGTATGATGCGCCAAATGTAGTTGCGTGGAGGGTCTCTAGGTCAATGGTCTACTAGATCAATCCCTCTGGAGCAGCATCGTTGGTTGTGTTGTTCGGTTTAACATTGCTTTACCTCACTCAACTACCGTCTTCCTTCTTATCCATTCAGTTTTTTTTTAGTGAATAGGCTCTTAATAAATTAGCGCGCTTTCCCATCAACGATTGCATCACTGTTTGCCATCAGGCGCGATTGCTTTCAAGCATTAGTTTATAATGATTATAAAATAAAATTAAAAAATCGGATTTCATATCGGTTAAGCGCGGGACCATAATTCTTTTTCCTGAAAAGAACAAAAATTACATAAAAGTAAGATAAAAGAAAAAAAAATACTAAAAAGAATATAAAAGTAATCTAAGGGCTGATTCTTCCAACGCCAGATATTTTATCCGAGGAATAATTTTGAATTTTTGAGAGTTCTTTCATAAGAAAATCTGTCAGACGTCAATTTTATTTTACGGATAATATTACTAATCATTTGAAAAATATGCCCTAAGTCCCATTAAAACGTTTACCTGTCAATGTCCCGTCAAAATTGGTGCAGAGTTCCAAAGATAAGCCGGAACAAACAGACACATTTAGAAAAATGGTTATTTTTCAAAAATACTGTATAACTGTATATTTATTTTGCTACCACATTGACATTATGATTTTGTAAAAACTGATATTTTGACCCTAGAAGCGGACAATTTCACCCTTATTACAAAAGAAAGAGACTGGTTAGACCAGGCTTAAACCACTTAAATAATTATTTAAGTATGAACCTAACCGTTATAGAAATGCAGTTCTTTATATAAAAATGACAGCTTAGTTCCGTACTAAGTTTTTACTTCAGTATTAAGAACTTTGCATAAATCTAAATAAAATTCGAAAAGGTTAAGGTTATAAAAAAATATTATGTTGAACAATCGCAGTTGGGGGACAGTTCTATGGAACAACTGCGATTGTTCAACTTGTTTCTTCCTTTTCAGTTGGTTAGATTTTTATGCAGGCAGGTGTTTTGTTTTTGAAATAATATTATTTTTTATTTCTATCTTTTTAGTTTTCTTATTTTTAATATGTTATATACATACTTATAGAATCGGTGTTTAAAATCCTTCATTTTGATACCCGATTTGATATACTTGATAGATTTTTTTTACATTATGGCATTCACAATATAGGTATTGGCTCCGATTCCGTTGTTCACAAACTAAATCAAATTTAAGTTCAGTACCTACATCTTTTTCTTCCTATTTCATTAAGAAAAGGACAGAAGATAAAATGTCAAACATCCGCCATTTTGTTTTTTTAATGTCATCTATCTAAGAACACTTGGATTTGCTAAATCTAACGATACCACAAATGTGAAAATCAGTTGAGCGGTTCTGGAAATACAAGGCAATAAAAAATATTACACATATATGTACAAGATACTTACGCGCTAAAAACATAACACTTCCTGGCATTTGGGTAAAAACTAAAGTTAGATTTCGTTTTGTTATAAGACGGTTTTTAGTTATTTATATACACACATCAAAAGTGTCTAGGGATCAACATATATTTTTGCAATAACTTTTCTCCTGATTGATATTCATTAAAATTTTCTTTAAGGATTCATCAAATAAAGTGTTCTCGTTTGTCACAGTAACGATAAACCAAGTCACCTTTGCATTAATAAAGAAATTTGCCATTTTCCTAATAAAGGGATATTTGACATTTGAACCACTAACACAAAAGTTCGAAAGAAAAGACTGAAATAACAGTTTTCTCTAAAATTTTATTGGGTAACTTAAACAATTAATAATCCGTGTTTCTACCGCGAACACTAACAACACAAGAACATCGGTTTGGCATACTCAAAATGAGTTCATCCAAATCACGCTGTGGAATGGCCGCCCATGTTCGTTGCAACAACAAAAAAAGGTCTTCTTGCGACTGGATACCCTCCATATTCGGCAGAGCTCTTCTCTGTAGCATATCCCATGCATGCTCAATCGGGTTCAAGTCTGGCGACTGAGCAGGCCAGGGCAGGACATTGATGTTAGCTGCGGCGAGAGTTGTCTTACAACTCTTGCGGTGTGCGGTCGTGCATTATCATGCATTAACTGAAATAAGGGACCGATTTGCACTTGTAGAGGAACGATGACGTCTGATACAATCGTCTCAGCATAAATTTGAGCGTTGAGGTTGCCTCTGATCCAAATCAACTCAGTTCTTCCGCCGATCCAAATACCCGCCCATACCATGATGGTTCCACCACTATAAGGATGGACTTCCTGGCAGGATTTTAATCGCTGTTGGCGTCCAGGGGTTCTCCAGTGTCGTATACGTCTTGTATCCGGTCTCATACCAAAACGAGACTCATCAGAAAAGCACACGAAACGCCATTGTTCTTCTGCCCAATTTCTGTGTTCAAGAGCCCATTGATATCGAATCCTACGATTGTGCATTGCTATAGGTGGTACCCGTAGCGGTCTTCGGGAATGAAGGTTCACTTCATGCAAGCGGTTTCTGACTGTTTGGTCGCTAATTAAGTTCCCTGAAGAGTGATGAAGCCTCACGGCTAACATCATGGCGGTTATTGTTGGAGCTCTTCGAGTTAAGATTTGAATGTATCGGTCTTGTCTCCGTGTGGTGCAGCGATACCGTCCTCCATGGCGCTCAGCCACGGTACCAGTGCTTCGGTAACGTGTCCAAAGTCGACTGATAACACTCTGACTTGTATTCAGAGCTAAAGCCACAGTACGTTGCCGGGAACCAGCTTCTATCATTCCCACGGCTCTGAGCATTTCTTCCCTGCTTAAATGACGTCGCCGCTCCATAATAACGTTGGTTTTAATCAGTAGTAGGGAAACAGTAGCACTAATAATGTCTTCAATGCGTTGTATGTTTTTATAGGGAAAATATTGACAGCTGATTTTCATCTTTTACTCGAATTTGATTCACAGTTCCTGATTCAAATTATGAAATGCACCAAAAAGGATCCATATAAATTTATAAAATCATAAATTTATTACAAAGCCACATCTCAATCTCAAGAAATCCGCATAAAAATGCTTGATCCCTAGACACTTTTGATGTGTGTACTTAGCTGTATAACTGTATAGGTTGTACAAAAAGACAAAAGAATAAGAAGTAAAGTACTTATTTTCATGTTTTGTATGTTCAGCAAAATTGTTTATCTACTCTGTGGAGTGCCGCTGTTTTGAGAACCAATCTCTTTCGCACAAGCTCGGCGGTGACTAAGCATTTTCAAAGTTAAGAAGCCTTGTTTGGCCGCTTCCGATATTTGTTAAGCCCGTGTCGGTTTTACAAGATGCCAGCTTGAGATAATTAATGTGTAGCCTCGTAAAACCCTTCTTAATAATTTAACAACTTCTAATTGAATAAAACTTAGCAGTCTTTGTCCTGTTACATAATAATTTAATTATTACAATGAACTAACAGCTGACCCTTTTTCATTGTTGACGTCTACGCCTGGTAAAAGGATTGGTGAATGCCATTTCTGGCTGTCAAACGTTGAACAGTGTGGACGCGTGTTGCTCATCGTCTGTGCTTTTATCTATAGTTTTTTTTGATTGGTTCTTTAAAATATTTTAAACTCCTTGTCTTACTTACATGTGTTTTACCCAAAGTTACCACCCAGTGGGCTGTCTTAGAGTGAGATAGTATTATTTCCGTCAAGAAATCCTAATTTGACTTCAAAAAACTGCCTGTGATTTGTGTGGGTTCGAGCCGGCGACCTCCCCGTCTTTGCTTCTGTGGAGGGCGGGATCGCGCGACACGCCAACGAGCCACGGAGCAAGTGAACGCTGTCTTCGAAATACTGGTCCGCTACGTGTGGCTGACGTCATTGCTACGCGGAGAGTTGAACGCTACGAGTGCTACACAGAGCGCTAAACGGTACCGGTGCTACGTCCGAACGCGACAACATTCTATCGGCTACGAGATAGATTATCTCCACTAACGTCGAACATAACATTACCTGACTCGCCACGCTTTTACAATTATTATTTAAAAATATTAAAAAATAATGGGTGGTGTAAAGAGAACTCCTCCAAAAAATTCAAGAACTCCAACAGATAATATCCTTCAAACCCAATCTGAGCCTGATATTAACTCAGCAATATCAATGAGCGACTACGTCAATACGGTCCGTCAAAAGCGTCCTCGCCGGGATGAATCTCCGCAGGGCCCTGTAATACTCAGCGATCAAGAGGAACAAGAAAACTCCATTGCAAAGATGTTGATGGATCAGACTACTGTTTTAAATAAATTATCGACGGATATTAAGGAAATTAAAATCCAAAATTCGCAGATTCAACAGTCAAACGCTGAAATACGCAAGGCCAATGACGAGATTGTGACTGCTATGGGTTTCATAAATAATCAATTCGAAGACTTAAGAAGGGAGGTAGAAGACTTGAGGAAGGAGCGATCAGAATTGAAACAATATATAGCATCCCTAGAGAGAAAGGTACAGGATATGCAGTACATGTCAAGATCATCCGGCATAGAAATAAGAAACTTACCACTACCAAGCAGCGAAACAATTAATGGCCTCACTAAGGCAGTATGTAATGTCGGCGAGGCTATTGGTGTTCAAATTTCGGAATCTGAGCTTAGAGACGTCTACCGTCTACCAGGTAAATCACAAGCAACTTCTTCTCCTCCTCCAGTTATTGTAGAATTTACCAATGTATCGAAGAAACAGTCAATAATATCTGCTGTCAGATCATATAATAAGGACAAGGCCAAAGACGATAAATTTAACACCACCACAGTCGGAATAACTGGACCCCGCCAACCGATTTTCATTACTGAACGCCTGCCCTCGTATACAAAGAAACTATTTTATCAAGCTCGTGAGTTTGCAAAAAACAATGGCTATAAATACTGTTGGATCTCCAACGGGAATATTTTTCTCCGTAAAATAGAGGGTGATAAACAAATAATAATAAGCTCTGAAACAAGTGTGCAAGATATGAAAAATAGTGATAAGTGACTAGACGTAAGGCATCAAATACTTATTAACTTTAACAAACTGACTTCATTTTCGACTCGTTCAAACACACATCCATATAATTATAATATAATTAGGCACACTTGCATTTATAAACCTCACATATACACACACTTCATACTGCTCACACAAAATACTCATAAATACTTTACACTACATAAATTACCTGTACACCCACATAACCACAAACAAGTCTTTAAGGCAATTTTTTATACTTTCATTATTGATATATTACTTCTCCAATGGCTACCATAAATGACATTAATAATGAACTTGATTCGCTAATCTTAGGTCATCCCAACACGTGCTTCCCAGAGGACTGTCCCACTTTTATAAAAGCAACTGAAAATAATATTACTGCATTACATATAAATATTCGTAGTGTGAATCAGAACTTCAATGAACTCCTTGTCTTGATGCAATCGATGAAAGTAGATCTTGATGTTGTTATATTGACGGAATGTTGGCTAAGCAAAGTAAAAAATCTTCCTAATATAGAGGGTTTCAATGTTCATTGTTCTTTAATAAATAGTAACCAGAACGATGGCATAATCATCTATACGAAATCTCCGCTTAACGTCGCCGTCGAGGAACCTAACTTCAAAAGTGGCAATTCACTTGTCTGTCAAATACCCGATAAAAAAATTGCCATTATAGCAGTCTACCGATCCCCATCGTACAATACAAAAGAGCGCCTAGCTGATTTTTTAGCGAGCTTAAATGACCTGTATATACAACTTTCCTCTTGGCAAAACTTAGTCCTTCTAGGGGATATAAACATTAATATAACACCTGATAATCGTAACGATTCTAGCGTTAATTATTTAACTCTAAACATCTCTCATGGGCTCCTACCTACTCACTTATTTCCTACACGTGTAGATAGATGCATTGACCACAGCTTCGTTAAATCTAAATTGCCTATCACAACGCTAATTTTAGAATCACATATAACAGACCATAAGCCGCTATTACTGGCAATTGCCAACATTAAGGTCACGCAAAAAACTACTCCCTTATCTTTCCGACTAAATTACGAATTGATAAAGAAAGAATTAGAGAACACGAACTTCACACACCTTTTAAATATCAACGATCCCAACATACTGATGAACTCTTTTATAACAATACTGACATCTGCGATTAATAAACATACAATACAGCGTAAAATACCCAGAAAACAAAAAATAATTAAGCCCTGGATAACCTCTGGTCTCTTAAGATGCATTAAAAACCGCGATAAATTGCACGTTCAGTCCAAAAAAGATCCAAATAATCTAGTTCTGGAAGTCACCTATAAACGTTACCGTAATTTCTGTAACTTCTTACTACGGAAGCTAAAACTAGCCTATGAAAAACGTGAACTCGAAAAAGCCAAGAACAAACCTAAAGCTCTCTGGAATATTATAAAACAAATAACAAATACACATAAAATAAAATCTGGCTCTACTGAGTTACTTAAAATAATTGAGAATAATCCGAAGTCATCAATAAATATAGTGTGCAACTACTTTACAAACATCGGCAAGAATCTTGCAGATAATATCCAGTCAGCCAACATCGCTACTATCCCTCGTGTCTCTACATCACTATCTCAAAATTTTACAAGTATAATATCCCCAAACTCTATTGCACTATTAGATGTAGATGAAACAGAGGTTGAATCCCTCATCATGCAAATACGGACTGACAGTGCTACTGGTCATGACTGTATCTCCCCTGTAGTTCTAAAACGGTGCCGTAATGCCTTGGTACCTCCTCTAACATACATTATAAATCATAGCTTCAAACAAGGTATTGTTCCTGATGCCTTAAAAAAGGCGATAATATATCCCATTCATAAGGGAGGAGACAGAAGCTGTGTCAACAATTACAGGCCAATATCAGTCTTGACTGCACTTTCTAAAATCTTTGAGAGGGTTCTCTGCAATCGCCTGAAGAGCTTCTTAGACACTCACAAAATTATTGCTAATAACCAATATGGCTTCCGCACAGGAGTTTCTACCGAGGATGCAGTTTTACAGCTGACCCAGGCGGTTGTTCATGATCTTGACAATGGCACAAAATGCCTAGGGATCTTCCTAGATCTATCAAAAGCATTTGACACGGTTTCTGTCCCTCATCTTGTAGCCAAGCTGGAACACGTCGGCATTAGAGGCACTCCGCTAGCTATTTTCAAAGACTACCTATATAATCGTACCCAACAGGTGAAAATTGACCAATACCTAAGCGACGAGGAATCAATACTCAACGGTCTCCCCCAGGGAAGCATCCTTGCTCCAATATTATTCCAAATATATGTCAACGATATGTGTAATATGACACTCCCCAATGCTAAAATATTTTCATACGCTGACGACACAGCCATCATTGTACATGGATCAGACTGGGATTCAGTTAAAAAGAATGCAGAAATGGTTCTAAGGCGCGTAACATCATGGCTCAACACAAATCTCCTTACATTAAACGCCAATAAATCTTGCTTCATCCCTTTCTCTATGAGACAAAATTCATCACCGCATGCATCTTATACGATTAATGCACACAGGTGTCCAGAGACATCAACAAGATGCCTCTGTCCATTACTCACTAGAGCTGAAAATGTTAAATATTTGGGAGTACAAATTGATGCTGCATTACGATGGGACATACAGATCAATGCTTTAACCACCAGAACTTTGCGACTTATTCATATCTTCAAGACTCTAAGAGATTCCGCTGACCCAGATACCCTTAAGCTGGTGTATTATGGCCTGTGCCAATCAGTAATGGGATATTGTATACCGGTATGGGGTGGTGCAGCGAAAACTCATTTACTAAGGTTAGAACGTGCACAAAGAGCAATACTCAAAGTCATGTTTAGGAAACCATTTCTTTATCCCACTACACAGCTATACGCAGATTGCAAAACTCTGACTGTACGTCAACTGTATATTCTACGGGCTACTCTCAAGAAACACCCTAGTATTCCACTCCCAAATCCTAATAAACGAGTAAATAATCCACCGAGCATTCCCCATAAAACGACCTTTGCGCGAAACCAGTATCATGTTTTATGTACCCACATATATACAAAATTACACAAAGAACTCAACTTAATGGAGCGAAATAAATACGAATTAAAATCAAAAATAACTTCATGGCTTCTTCTGCAGGACTATGACAAAACCGAATCACTGCTTACATTTGTTGCATAAAATAATGATAGGAACCCGTCTAGGATCACAGCCCTCAACTAGTACACACACACACACACACACGCACACACACACACACACACGCGCGCGCACACACACACATACACACACACACATGCGAGTAATAATAAGGATCAAATTTAAATATCACTAGATAGCCAGAGTAACACAGTTCCATCATTGTATCACTTTTTTATGTAAAACTCCTTAGCCGAACACTGTCTCTTAAGATACAGGACATCCTAGTTTAAGAGACAGAGTTTTATTTCCTGTGTACAGAATCTGGATTAACATATTATAAAAGGAACCTATAATGTAATAGCTATTTAAAAAACTATCTTAACTATAAGCCTGTATGTATAAGTTATGAAATAAATAAATAAATATTATTATTATTATTATTATTATTTACACAGATACTGGTAACCGTAAAATAAAATGGATTGTTTGAGTTTCGTAGCACCTATGATTAAAGGCAAGATAGCAATTTATTGTCAGGATTTTAAAAGAATATTTTATTTAAAAAAAAAAAAAGACGTGTGGCACTCGGGGACTGCCGCGGTAAAGCTATTGCATAGCATTTTGTATCAATTTATGCAATTATTATTATTTATTTATTTTATTTATGCAGTATTTTTTTTCTTTGATATTAATTCAAGTTACACTTTTTGAGCGTGGTGACCGGTAAGAAAACAAATTTTTCTTTTATTAAATAAATAAAAAGTTAATATTATTTAAAATATTTTTATTATTTTACAATACATGTGGGTTTTATTACCTTACAGTAGCTGTTGGTTATTCAGGAATATTTATCATTGAAACTATAGGTTTATGATAACTGAAATAAGAAACATAAGTTTGCGACTTAATATCCTCTAAATACCTAGAAAATACCGCGTCAATGGTGGTCCCATATTTTGTTGTGGACTTTTGTGGATCATTATTCATTTTCAAATTCAATGTTTTTGATAGAAAAGTTGTCCACCGCTCTGATTTTTTATCAGCGAAGTTAATGTTGAAATCGCCAGCCAAGATAAGTGGAAATTTATTACCATTTGTTTCAAGTATTTTCGAGCCACTCGAGTTACTCCAGTAAAGTGCGATGAATAAAATGCTCTACCTCGTCCAATTTTGGATTCGGAGAAATGTAAATTGCTACCATAACTATTTGTAGGCCATTTCTAAGTTTGCATAAGCACGCACAAATATCTCCAACAACTGAGCGCCTAACATTAACATCGCTAACGTGTGCAATATTTATTTCAATATTCGGAGTCATAATATTAGTAATATCATTTTTATTTTGGTAAATAGCTACCCCACCTTTTGAAACAGTATCTCGTTTGAACTGAACAATACAATTAAAATTAGGTATTTCAATTGGATTATCATGCGTCATGCAAGTTTCGGTAAGAAGTAACACATTTGTTTGTCTCGTAACTGAATCTTGTAAATCGTATTTATGACTATTTAGACTGGCAGTTGAAAGTCATTATTGAAATGCCATTTCTATTACTAATGAAATCTAATACACTTTGAGCAATCGTCTGAACACTATTTAAAGACAGTCTTTTGAATTCTTGCAACAATTGAAAAAACGGTCGCGTGAGCACTTTTTACTCTATAAAATCACGCGCTTTTATTTAGTAAACAACACTATAAATAATTTAAAAGTCCAATGAAAAATTAGCATGACATTCATCTTAGCTTTTCCGTTAAAAAAAAAGCTATTTTATAAAAACACTACTAAATTAATTTGAATAAAAGTACTTAATAATTAATTATATGAAAAGTTTTTAAGGTAGCCATGACAACGTCGATGACGTCTATGACATATCTCTATAGAAGACCTATTTCAGAGAGAAAATTAATCGCAAGTTTAGCACATCGCGACTATCAGTAACATGGCAAGTGTGTAGGACTGAGTTCGCGCCCTGCAATATGCATGCTCTTTTTGAAAATCTATAAATTGTTTTCAAAAGATGTAGTCGCACGCACACAAACACACCGTGCCGAAGACTGCCGAACTGAAACGACGTTAGACGATGGGGAGCGTGAGGTTTTTTCGTTACGGAATTTCTGGATTCGGTCCCCGCGCTCAAGGCCCGCGATAGAAGCTATGCAATAGCTTAAAAGGTTTTCTTTTTAAATTAAAATGGCAGGCCTAGCCGACTACTACTAAACTCCGAGGACAAAGTCTCTTTTAGATGTCATGTCTATTCTAGTCCATTACCTAACTGCATCATAGGTAGATAATAACCAGATCACAACCATACCTACGACAAAGCAAATTACAACGTTACAATTTCAGTAAACGCAAACTGTAATTTACTCAGTTTGTGCAGTTAAAACTTGATGGACGGAAATAGCACGAGAAGTAAATAATACAAGAATGGGACTGCGGACTACGGCCGAGCAACGTTAGTCACCGATTTTCATTTCAAATCAGTTAAAAACAACTTGTTCGAACTGAGTTCAAAATGTTTCGACATTTTGAATCTTTGCTGTGTTTTAGCCTTTTCTGATGCCGGAAATTATAGTGTTGCACATGATTGTGAAAATAGTGAACAATTCGATTTCAGTCGCATAACACTTAGCGTGGTTTGTGGCTTCGCCTATATTTCTTTCGTTCTTAAGTTAGTTGAATTTCGCCTTCCTTTCATGGTTTCTATAAAACTTGCCTACCTACTTTATATATGTTTGCAACAAAGAAACGACCTAGCTATCTCTAAAAAACTCTTTTTATATTTGTTATAATATTTATTTGCATTCTCTTCCACGTGTTACTAAAGTATAAACTGCACAGAGAGAAGACATTGACATTGTTAAGAGGTTTAGTAACGGATGCGCTTGCTCGCTTACGCTATCAAGATGACATAATAAATGGAGGAGGGTGGCATAATTAATTGCTTTTAAGGAATGCGCCCAGCTGCAGCAGTGATATCATACATATACATAAAATAAATTGTTTACACCCGACTCATTTCCAATTACAATATTATTTTGATAAATTTTTAACCAATTCTGAATACTATATTTACCTCAGTTTAAGGTTAAAGCATTACTCATTAAGCTTGCTTTTAAATAAACTGGAAATTTCCAGAACATAATTGATTTTACGTAAGCGGATATTCGGGACGCCCTTTACCATTATCAGAACATTGTAATGAGCGTTCAATATTGCTCCCTCGCACTACTACAGACTCCGTAATCTTAAAACGCCACTTTACTTAGAGTCATTCGAGGTAACGAGACCATAACTCTGTCTTGTCTGGATACTGACTAATCCGGCGCTCACGAAACTCCGCAGATCCAGATAGAGAATAGAAATACGATTAGTGGGGTTTGTTTAGTTTGATTGGAGCCGACTAAGCCTGCATTACTTGGAGATAGCACGATTTCTTCGTGTCCGTGGTTGATAACTTCAATTCTGTGTAACAGCGGGATCAGCGACAGTTAATCTGTAAGCCGAGGTTCACACGATACACATCTAAGTCAGATGTTGTCTATCTAGCTTAGGACGGGTGGGAGTAGGTTAATGACTCGGAAATCATTCGGGTTAAGTTCCTTCGGGTTCGGATTGGAAGATAAGGGACCAACAGATTTGTTGGTGTCGTGTCTCCATCAGGATTCAGTGAAAGATTTGGGGACATTCACATTCACTTTGACTACTATTTCTTTTTCTTAATTGGATTTAAGGAACGTTATAGTACCTACATATTCCTAATAATATGTACTTCCATATTGTACATAAACATGGTATGCCATCACTATCTGTACTATTTATTATTCCTTTTTATAGCTTTTAGCGACAATATCGCCTATTGTGTTACCAAGTCTAAAATTTTAAATTTTCATCTGATTTTTCATAAAGAGTATTCATTCAGTTTTCTGTGTGTACCTATGTCTATAAAATCCATTTTGCATAGGGCAACTAAATTTAGATATTCAATAGTTTGATTATCAACATTGAGGTCGAAACAAATAGGGTTTGGTGCAAAACCGATATTATTGCTGGAGTAGTTTACAATTCGTTTGATTTCTGTAGTATTATTTTGTCAATAACAGTTAAGCTTTGAAGGTGCCGATAATTGATAACAATGAACAATGGGCCTTTATCTGAATTATATTTAGTCTCACAAAGCGAAAATAGTGTTCGTTAATTCCTAAATGTGGTGCGGCTACATCGGGTTACAAGTTAGTTTTATTAATGTTGTAAAATGTAAGAGCAATACGTCTTTAGTGAGGTCACAGCTACATACCTTGCCGTGTTATACGTGTCATTGTATTTTGAGCCAAAAAATGGCTCTACTAGCATCGGCACACAAAATATTAAAATACATTAGCCATATTGTTTCGTAACAAAAATAAATTCAATGCTCTAACTAATCAGATCAAATCGATGGCCCCACAGAATAAACGTGCAAGAGGTCTTACACAATGTTTTTTCTTGCATTTTTGTTTCATTGACCTATGCAGCACCTTCTAAATATTTTTTATATTTTACAATATACGCCTATTATATCATTTGATTTTTTTTATTCCAGGAAAAAATCATGGAATTATATCACAAGCATAAAAGTATATGATATTGTTAAACGCTTTTTGGGTCCCCGAGTTCATACGAATAAACGTCTTAAAACAAGCAAACCTTTGAGAAGACTTGTGCACTTATTAAGAGTTTGTATAATAGCACAGTCATTATTTCAACGTCACATAAAATAATCTATGGACGTCACATAGAATAATCTCGGTGGTAGGTTTATTCTGTGGGGTCATCGAAATGGAATATATTTTTGAAGGTTAAAATTACTTAACTCGGGTTGACTTAACTTGCTACAAAGACGACACCACGTCTCCCAACGCCCTTTCCTTCATCACTTCCTAGTTCTTTTGATGGCAAGAGAGAGAGAGAGAGGGAGAGAGAGAGAGAGGGAGAGAGAGAGAGAGGGAGAGAGAGAGGGGGGGGGAGAGTCACGTATCACACTCTTCCCACCAGCACAGCAGTAGCACCAGTAAGAAAAAGATGTTTCAATGCCATAGTATGTATTCAGGTTACATGTGCTATACTACTCGAAATGCACACTTCACAATCAAATATTTCTTCTACAGTTAAAAACTTTATATTCATCATTTTAACTTAACTAAGCTAGATCCAGTACGGGTAGTAGTGAATGGAGTTTAGTTCAGATTTCTCCTATCTTAACCCCTTAGTGCATACACAGAACGCTGTGTAACTAAGTGAGGCCAGATTTCCGGTTCATTTATCTGGCGTCTCATCATAGTTCCGTTGTAGCCGGATGCAGGCGGTCAACGGTTAATTGATTACCCGGTAGTTACCCGGTTAACTACGTAAAGTGCTGCCTTTTACACATTAAATACGGTTATGTTTATAAAGCTCAATGTAAATTATTTAAACAGGTTATGTGTACGTGAATTGGATCCACTGGATAGCAATTTGTTAGAAGATGTATAAGATTGCTATTCCTCGTATATTGTCGTACCTATTAAATCTTCAAGAAGGTTAACAATGTATTTAATTAAACTTTTATTTGAGAGTTATTTAAATAAGGATTGACTTATTGTTTCTTTTTAAAAATGTTGCCCCACACTAGTAATTTCTCCTGTATCGTGTTTGTCTGTACAAATATTTAAAATCACATACACATAAACAACCAGGCCTGGAACAACTACCAGTAGGTCATATAAATATTTTTTCGTGCGGGAATGGAACTCGCGACACGCAGCGCAGCAGTCGATCGCTCAGCTACTGCACAAACCGTACACTGTGTAACACTTCTGAGTGTGCATTTACAAGGCATTATTTTTTAAAATACCTTTTTTTTGTATTGTTATCAATATTGACTTACATGAGTTTATGCGAAACCCGAAACGCGTGTCCAGTATTTTTAAGTAAGTAATGAATCTATGTACAAAATTTAAAAAAAATATAATGAAAAACCACAAAGTTATGTGCTTAGTAGAATACTACTTGGTTGTCCCAACAAAAATATGGCAATAGGTCCGCTCGGGCGGGCGAGCGCAGTACGTTGGCCTCTGGCCTCAGCTGTGGTGTGCAACTACTATGATCTATCGTAACCGCTCGGTAACTACTCTGTAAAAAATTCTAAATGTATTTGGGAAAAAAATATTACATGGTGTAAAAATGATTTGAATCGATTCAGTTGCTTAATCTGAACAAACTATATTCAGGTTTCGCATAAACGAACAATAACGTTGTATAAAAAGTCGTCATAGGAGTGAATTCAAATACCAACATGATACAAGCGAACTAAATACACTGAAACATACAACACACGCGACTTTGACAGATGTCGTAGTTTGCATACACAAGCGTTTGCTTAACTAAGTCAATTTCAGTTAATAAGTCGAGATCGCTCGTCCAAATAGCAGTGGAATAGCTACAATGAAACCGTTTCATTTGATTTGTTAAGTATTAGCAGCACAATTTGTAATACGAGGAGGTATCGTATAAATTACGAGCGATTAGGGAAATAAGCGTGAAGTGATTTAGTCGTAATAGGTGGTATTAAAGACCGGATTAGTATATAAGTGTTTTGTTATTTGGGTGTTCTACGTATTTTCGGTTTACTGTTTTTGTTTATTAACATCACATCATCATGGGTCAAATGTTAAGTATTGTTCAATGGGTGTTTCGTAGCGTCCCTAAGGGGAGCAATTTATTGTTCTGTTATATTATATACATTTTTTTTTAAATAAAATAACTTTGTATAGTTCATTATCAAAATGTTAAATTATGCTACGCTAAGCATATTAAGCTACAAAAAATTATGATATAGTACTTGGTTGGAACCATCAACCAGTCTACTACGCAGACCATAGTACACCGATTGTGTTAACCAGACTGTGCTACGCATAATTTGCTACGTAGACTGTGCTACGCAGACTGTACTAAGCTAACTGTGCTAGGCAGATTGAGACGTTACTAACAACAGATGCACAGGTCACAGTTTAAACTACGTACACACATGCATGGCATGGCTACTGTTAAGTGTACTAATCTAGTATGGCCGATAAAATAATATAAAACTCCAGATCTAATCAATTCGTAACCTATATATTACGGCAACATGAAGTTTCAATGTTATCTATTAATGTGACGTACTTAGTGTTGGGTTACATATCACAAATAAAAATTAAATTCAACTTATTAACTTCTAATAAATTCCAAAGTTCAAAAACGTCAACAACTGCGTTATTACGTAGCGAAGCTTATAATAAGGTGTTATCAAATGTCTTGACAGAAGCCCTCGACCGAGTCG
Organism: Sesamia inferens; assembly: GCA_037179545.1. Classification (NCBI taxonomy): domain Eukaryota; kingdom Metazoa; phylum Arthropoda; class Insecta; order Lepidoptera; family Noctuidae; genus Sesamia; species Sesamia inferens. The sequence goes on from CM073930.1 coordinate 18,670,135, forward strand.
CGTCTCTGATAATTGACGCCCGGGAAATTACATGTCGGGCCGCAGACAGTTGTTGATGACGTCACAGCACTTGATTATAAACGATTTATTTCACAAATGACGCCTCGCGATACTGTCGCGAGTGTGCGTACCGTGCCTAATGTAGTTAGTTAATAAAAATTGTGTGCCTACGGCTTTATGTTCTTTAATCAATGAGTTATTTAATTTTATACAAATCAATTAATAATTTAATTAGTATGAAATCAATGTATCTATTACTTAATCCTCTTTATATCTGACTTTGTTAAAGTCAGCTATATTAATACATGATGGACGATGGACGAATAATTATTTTAATATTAAATATTTTTTAAATTTTTTGAATTATAAACTAGTGTGTGATCGCAATACCGCCTGATGGTAGGCAGTGATGCAATCGTTGATGGAAAACCGGCTGAAGTAAGACGGCTGTTCATGCATCGTATAGAACACCAACAGGCTGGCTATTCTACGCTTGTGCTCCAGGCTTTGGAGACTATTTCGAACTAAATCTAGGTCGCTAATTAGCCTTTTTGCACGCCTCTTCAACGAATCCAAAGTTGCCAGGTGGCATTTTGCAGCATCAGCCCAAATGTGGCTGCAGTACTCCACTTACAAACGTACCTATGATTTGTATAATTAGAAGCTGTCATGGTATCGTGTTTTTGGTTCTAGGCCATGCCAGATTTCTCACAAGGCTTTCGTTTGAGAGTAGTGTTTATGAAATAACTCACACAAAGTGCCCGTCTTAGTTCAAACTTACGACCTTATTATACTCGATCGTAAGTTGTTGCCTATTTTTTTTTTTAATAATTATAAACTAGCGCTTGACCGCAATCCCACCTGATGGTAAGCAGTGATGCGATCGTTGATGATAAAGCGCGCTAGTTTATTAAGAGCCTATTCACTCAGAAAAACTAAGCGAATAGGAAGAAAGACGGCAGTTGAGCGACGTGATGCAATGTTAAACCTATTCACTCGACCAACGATGCTGCGCCAGAGGGAGATTGATCAGGAGACCCTCCACGACCAACAACATTTGACGCATCATACCCGTCACATCGCAACACCGTTGCTCAGACCTGTCCTCCGTACGGCTTCACCAGACATCATGCCGAAACACGGCGAGTCACTTGGCGGCAAGACTTTGTCTGGTGGGTGGTAACTTCTGCCGGCAGCCGATGTTATGGACTACCACTTAGAAAATGAAAAGATATATACAAATAGCATTAAACACGGTACACATTGCAGGAGCCTTCATTGATCTTTGATAAAAATGATAAGAATTGGTGTCACAAACAAAAATGACCACAACAACACCTGTGACAGATAATAAATTAATACGAATTAATTTTAAATAAAAATAATAAATATGGTTTATTTCTCTCACTAAGGAATATTGATACATTCGTGTGTAGATACAATTTTGCAGTATGCTCGAACGTTTGTGAGAGCTTGAGTCTGAACTAGGTTCGGAACCTCTAATACAGATCTCTAGGCTCACACCCGTTTAAACATTTTTTTTTTTTTATATTATTCGTAACGGCATCAAAAATAATTTTGTACATACATATAAATGTTTTTTTCGGTATAATCATTTCTAAACTTTAGTTTTCTTTTGCAGAACACACTTATTACCCCCTACAAAGTAAAATGTCGGCCTCTTAAAAATGTGTGCATAGAAAGTTTTAATTTAGACCTGTCATTTTTAGACCTTGGAATAATTTCATCGCTTGGCAATGTTAATGATATGATACATGCTTTTAACATCCTTATAACTTCCCTATTCGATGTTCACGCACCAATCAAAACGTTTACTGTAAGGGAAAGGTCGTATCCCTGGATTACAGATACTATTAAAGTTATGATGCGTTTACGTGATGATGCACTTAGTAGTTATAGGAAGACGAAAGCCGATTCAAAAAAAATATATTACAAAGAGTTAAAACAGTTAGTGATTAATTCATTGTATAATGAAAAAATTGCGTATTTTAAGCATAACATAAATAATAAAATAAGAAACCCTAAATTATTATGGAAAAGTTTGAAATCGACCTTATCTCCCTATAAGCCCACGCAGGATTTACCGTTGCACTTTACAGATCCTGACGTAATTAATAAAAGCTTTTTAACCGTCCCCGGCAATCCTGTGGCAAAAGCTTCACTTATATACTACTATGAAAATCACAGACATAGTGGAGAAATTTTCGTAATCACTCCAGTGGAAGAGAACAACGTCTCTCGCGTCATCTCTAATCTTAAAAGTAATGCTGAAGGTTACGACAACATTACCCTGGATATGATTAATATGACACTACCACATACGTTAACTATTATAACGCACATAATAAACTGCTCCATAGTAACATCTACGTTCCCTGATCTATGGAAAATTGCCTCCGTTAGACCCTTGCCAAAAAAATCAAATCCTTGCACTCTAAAGGACCTACGTCCTATAAGTACACACATCAAAAGTGTCTAGGGATCAAGCATTTTTATGCGGATTTCTTGAGATTGAGACGTGGCTTTGTAATAAATTTATGATTTTATAAATTTATATGGATCCTTTTTGGTGCATTTCATAATTTGAATCAGGAACTGTGAATCAAATTCGAGTAAAAGATGAAAATCAGCTGTCAATATTTTCCCTTTAAAAACATACAACGCATTGAAGACATTATTAGTGCTACTGTTTCCCCACTACTGATTAAAACCAACGTTATTATGGAGCGGCGACGTCATTTAAGCAGGGAAGAAATGCTCAGAGCCGTGGGAATGATAGAAGCTGGTTCCCGGCAACGTACTGTGGCTTTAGCTCTGAATACAAGTCAGAGTGTTATCAGTCGACTTTGGACACGTTACCGAAGCACTGGTACCGTGGCTGAGCGCCATGGAGGACGGTATCGCTGCACCACACGGAGACAAGACCGATACATTCAAATCTTAACTCGAAGAGCTCCAACAATAACCGCCATGATGTTAGCCGTGAGGCTTCATCACTCTTCAGGGAACTTAATTAGCGACCAAACAGTTAGAAACCGCTTGCATGAAGTGAACCTTCATTCCCGATGACCGCTACGGGTACCACCTATAGCAATGCACAATCGTAGGATTCGATATCAATGGGCTCTTGAACACAGAAATTGGGCAGAAGAACAATGGCGTTTCGTATGCTTTTCTGATGAGTCTCGTTTTGGTATGAGACCGGATACAAGACGTATACGACACTGGAGAACCCCTGGACGCCAACAGCGATTAAAATCCTGCCAGGAAGTCCATCCTTATAGTGGTGGAACCATCATGGTATGGGCGGGTATTTGGATCGGCGGAAGAACTGAGTTGATTTGGATCAGAGGCAACCTCAACGCTCAAATTTATGCTGAGACGATTGTATCAGACGTCATCGTTCCTCTACAAGTGCAAATCGGTCCCTTATTTCAGTTAATGCATGATAATGCACGACCGCACACCGCAAGAGTTGTAAGACAGACTCTCGCCGCAGCTAACATCAATGTCCAGCCCTGGCCTGCTCAGTCGCCAGACTTGAACCCGATTGAGCATGCATGGGATATGCTACAGAGAAGAGCTCTGCCGAATATGGAGGGTATCCAGTCGCAAGAAGACCTTTTTTTGTTGTTGCAACGAACATGGGCGGCCATTCCACAGCGTGATTTGGATGAACTCATTTTGAGTATGCCAAACCGATGTTCTTGTGTTGTTAGTGTTCGCGGTAGAAACACGGATTATTAATTGTTTAAGTTACCCAATAAAATTTTAGAGAAAACTGTTATTTCAGTCTTTTTTTCGAACTTTTGTGTTAGTGGTTCAAATGTCAAATATCCCTTTATTAGGAAAATGGCAAATTTCTTTATTAATACAAAGGTGACTTGGTTTATCGTTACTGTGACAAACGAAAACACTTTATTTGATGAATCCTTAAAGAAAATTTTAATTAATATCAATCAGGAGAAAAGTTATTGCAAAAATATATGTTGATCCCTAGACACTTTTGATGTGTGTATATTACCATGTCTCTCCAAGGTATTAGAGAGAATAGTTAGTGACCAGTTAACTGTATTTTTAGAACGGAATAACATTCTACCTGATTTACAATCTGGTTTCAGGAAACAGCGCAGTACATCTACTGCTTTACTGGATGTTACTGATAATATATTATCTGCCCAAGATGGAGGAATGTGCTCATTACTAGTTTTGCTCGATTTTTCCCGTGCATTTGACGCAATAAATATTTCGCTATTACTATCAAAGTTAAGTTACTACGGTTTCGATGTCAGCGCTGTGCAATGGTTCCGCAGCTATCTGACTAATAGGGAGCAACTTGTTGATTTGCGTATGGGTGACGGAACTACCCTCAGATCGACACGTTCTTCTGTAGACAGAGGAGTCCCGCAAGGCTCCATATTGGGCCCGATTCTTTTTATTTTGTATAGTACGGATATTGTGAAGTGTCTCCATAAATGCAAGTACCATATATACGCCGACGATGTCCAACTTTATATATCATTTAGACCGGACGAGTACAATAATGTAATTAAGGATCTTAACGATGATCTTCAAAGAGTCGCCGCCTGGTCGGAGGAGAACTGCCTGTCGTTAAATCCAATAAAAACTAAATATATTGTATTTGGCACAAGGCAGCAGTTGACTCGATTACCGGTGACATTTGACTTGAGACTTATGGGCGAACCAATTGACCGAGTGTATGAAGCGCGGAATCTAGGTGTCATTATGGACAAAGACCTGCGTTTTGAGAAACACATAGCAGACTCGGTTAGAAACTGTTTTTATCGCCTAAAAGTTTTGTATAACACGTGGCCTTACTTATCAGTAAAACTAAGGGAGCAGCTAGTAGAAACCTTGGTTCTGTCCAGGTTGAATTATGGTGACACAGTTTACGGCCCGCGCCTATTAGCTCGTACTGACCGCCTCATACAAAGGGTGCAAAACGCCTGTGCTCGATTTTGTTACGATATTCCTCGCAGAAGCCATGTAACACCCTTTCTTAATAAGCATTTTATGCTGAAGATGAAGTCCAGACGCAAACTGCACTTGGCTTGCCTTTTGTTTGGTGTGGTGAAATATAAAAAACCGGACTACCTTTATAACAAGCTGAGTTGGGTTGCGAGTAGACGGGAATGCGGGAGAAGGCAATGTTCGCAGCAGCTTTCGACTCAGTCTCAGGGTTCAGCTGCTTTTAGGGGTAGCTTTCGCTATGCGGCGTCCAAAGTATGGAATAATTTGCCACCACTGATTAGGATAGTAAACACAATAGGTGCTTTTAAACGACGGTTGCGGCAGTATCTCATAGAATCGCAGAGGCAGTTAGACATGATCACACTAAATGTGTCAATTATATGAAGAAGTCCGGCTCAACTGCTTGCGGCGTTGTGCGATGATGCCGCAGTTCGCGTGTTGAATAAATTATGGCAGGCATTCGTTTTGAGACTTTATTTTTTTTTTTACGCAGTTAATATATATATATTGGGCCGCATTTTTTGGATTTTTTGGGTTTTAATTTTTATTTAACGTACATAAAATTGTCTTCTATTCAATTATATATTTATTTACTGGTATAGTTTTGTTACTATTTATTACATATTTTACTATTCATAATCACATTTTTATACATATACATACGTCATTGTTTTTATATAATATAAATTTATTTTATTAAGTATATTTTATTTTTGTTTTATTTTCTTTATCCTTTTTTTTATTGCATACACAAGTCACGTTGCTATGTATAAACTGTTTTACATCCGTCACTTCACACATCAGGTTCAGTTGAAAACCAGCGTCAGGCACTAATTGTCTGACATTTTTGCTGAACTGGGCCTTTTTGGCGCAGCCGGGAGGCACACATTCCTGCTAGTTTTCTACATTAATTTGTTTTATCATATTAACTTTATTTTATTATTACTATTTTTTTACTTTTTAATGTTTGTCTTTATTTGATGTATTGTGTGTCTTTTAATCTGTGCTAAATAAATGTATTTTCTTTCTTTCTTTCTTTATTAACCTATTGAATTGCAAACGTAGACATTACATATGCTTAGGGTAGTTTTTAACACGGAATTTTCTATACGCTCGACTAGATTTTCTGAATGCCTTTTAATAACATAATTTGTAGTCAAACCTCTTTTGAATCACTCACACCAGAAAATCGATTCTATAAAAATCTTCTTGTTTGTTGTCAAGTGAGATTCAACCCCAACTCTTGATCAATGGCTTCTGTGGAATAGATACCACAATTTTGTGTAAATACCACAATAAAACGTGTAACAAATTACAGAAATTCTTTCAAAATTTATTTCACAATAATGGCGGATATCGCCAATGATAGTTGAAAAAGACGGCCGGTTGAACAGTCTATGAGGGAGATTTGAGGCAAAGTCATGATGTGGCCACTATGCTGCGATATTTCAATGTTCTTTATGAATTACTAGCGACCCGCCCCGGCTTCGACGCCTTCAGCTTCCTATTGAATTACTCTATGTATTTAAAAACATCGCATCAAAATCTGTTGCGTAGTTTTAAAGATTTAAGTTTACATAGGGATATACGGACAGAGAAAGCGACTTTGTTTTAGATTACATAGAGGTCGCCCACAGCTCCGTCCGCGTGGCTGTCGGTTACCGCTGCAAAACGCCTACCCAGGAAAGACACGGTCAGCAAAATGATTCCCAAGTCAATTCACAGACACCGACATTAACATCGATGACGCAGACATTATCCGCAGACTGCAGATTGTCTTTCTAATTGCGAATTAAACCTATTCTTATGGTTGCTGCGATGCTTGATTTGGCTTTTTGATTTGAATTGTCTTTTGGGGTTTGTCCTGATGTCTTCCTGTCCTTCAATTTTAAAAGTAGGCATAAAATTACCTACGAAGTCATTTGAAAAAGACCATTGTATTTACGTATATTTGTTAAAAAATTTCCACATAATGGATGGTTATTAGTTAGAAGATTTTTTAATGGTTGTGGCGGCTCCGGAAGGTTAGGAAGACAAACTTTACCTAAAGCACATCACACCTACAGCACATACCATTAGGTTTGTCTGCCCATTTCTTGGCAGAGCAGATAGAGCAGATCTTATTCATGACTCCGATTTGAACTGACGCTTGTAGTGCATAATCAACCTGTGGATCATATCTGAAAGCCAGACTGTTGCTGTTTACTTAAATTCGATTGCGAACTCTATTTGTGGACAATTGCTGTCTCTCTGCCAGAGCTCTAAGTGAATGCAAACGCTTGACACTCGACTCTCTTTCGCGCAATTGAGAGGTCCTTATATTTTGTGTAACTCATAAACGCGTAACTCAGAGGTTCTCAGACTTTGTTCAGCAAGGCGTTGCGAACGCTCGACTCTTGACTCTCGTTCACTTAAGTCAGAGGTCCTTACATTTTGTTCACAAAGACGTTGGAAACGCTCCAGCCTCGACTCTCGTGCACGTAACTCTCAGATTTGATTGTGCAAGGCGTTGCGAACGCTCGACATTCGATTCTTGTGTGTGTACATTTTTTTTGTTGGTATGGGAAATATGACTTCTCCCACTCTGGGCGGAGCGGAAGGGTGTGTCAGACTTTTACTGACTAAAACCCACCCGTGTTTCTTCATTTGCCTATGCGACGGCCAGGGCCACGGTTTCTTATTTAACTAACTCGCAACCCTGACCCAGGAGGCATCGGTCTTCGTGGAACCCGTCACGATATGCTGACATCTCTTTGAGGCGCGCGTGAAACACGACGACGGCGACGGCGAGCTGCCCATTGCTTGCCGCCCGCAGGCCCGCACCTACTGCGGCGGCTAGTGGCGTGAGGGCGTTGGTATTCCCGTTGCCTCACGCGCTCCGCCTCCTCCTTTACCAGCATTACTGCTTCGCAGAAGGAGGTGACGGCCTGCCATGCACTCTCGCTCCGGACCAAGGCCTGGACCTGGGTCGGATGCGAGAGATCGCCGCCGATCGCCGCTACGAGGACACGACGGTGCTCTACCCAAGCTGGGTAGACCTTCACCGTATGCTCCACCTTGTCCTCATGGCGATCCACACAATGGTGACACCCTGGCGTTTCCTCCCGCCTAATACGGAACAGGAATCTCCCGAAACAACCGTGTCCGGTGAGGACCTGCGTCAGGCGGAAGGTGAGGGCGCCGTAGCGCCTCTCTAGCCACTCCTCAAAGAGGGGACTTACCGCCGCTATTGTGGCATGCCCAGCGTCTGAACCACCTTAATCATACATTTAAACTCCCCTCCCGCACGCGCATCCTTATCTTGATGACGCTAATTTCGCAACGGGCCGTGCAGCAAAAATCTTAATATTTTAATTTCGCCATAAGTACAAAACTAAACATGCAATTTTAATCATTCAAATAAATAAATAACTAAACATACAATTATTTCATCACTAAGTACAGTTTTACTTAGTGATGAAATAATTTATTTTCATAAGGATTAATAGCATGAGTAAAATAAATGCGTTTAAATGTAGTAAAAAAAAATAAGATTTTAAAATAAAAACATGGTTGTTGTGCCTCACTCGACATAAATAGGTATAGTGTATAGCGGACTTTTTTGTAGATATTTATAAGATCTACAATTAATTAGAACATTTTATGGATCTATCTTTCATAGTTTAGGCAGCGTACGCAAAATACGTAACTTTTCTGGTTGATTTTTTACACCTTGTGTTCAAAAAACCCAGATATCTTACGGAACCCTATTTTTCCAATATAAAATTTAGCCTATGTTACTATATGATAATGTAGCTTTCAAATGGTCAAGGAATTTTTAAAAATGGTCCAGTAGTTTTTGAGTTTTTTCATTACAACCAAACAAACAAAGTTTTCCTCTTTATAATATTAGTGTAGATTTACTGAATGCACGTTTTACTACATAAATCACAGGCTTTTATTTACTAAACGACACTATAAATAATTTTAAAAGTCCAATGAAAAATGGGCGTGCCACTCATCTTAGCTTTCCCGTCAAAAATCTTACATTGATGTAATTTTAGAGTAAGCTGACAAAAGTATCAGTCCCTAGCATTAGTTGGAATGACAACTCACTCTACACTCACTTTACCTAAGTTTTCATCGTGAGATGGTTACATAATCGCATTGCTACAAATCTTTCAAAAGTAATAAACCATTACAATTAGTAATGGATTTTTAGGCCTCGAGGTGCAAGAATTAATAATTTTAATTAGCAGAATAAAAAGAACAGTCGTTTTTATCGACGGTTACAAAAAAGTATTAAAAAAGACCAAAAGAGTCTCGTGCCACGCTCAGTTTAGGGTTCCGTAGTTTCCCGGCCGTCACAATAAGTGTCCCCACTTAACAGTTAAAAAATGGTCTATTTTTTACATTATAAACGGGCCCACGAACGACGGTGATAACTAAAGAAAGAGTTATAGATTCCAGCTACACATGGAAAGTTTGAAAATGTCATTGGAGTCTCACCACGAGTAGTGAGAATATTGAGTGATAACCAGGCAAGGCAACTCTAAGTTTGCACGGCTAAATAAGTGTCGTATGCGCATATTGTTTATGTAGATATTGTACGTTATGGACAATGAACAAATTTTAATAACAACAATGATAACGAGAGACCGACCGAATAAATCGACAATTTAATAACTCATACCCTCCTAAGGGATCTGGAAGGGTATGGAACTCAGGAAAAATCTTAACAGCGCGATGTAATGAAAAGTACAGCGCCATCTCTCGGGGAATTGGGTTACTAATTTATACAAAGTAGACGGGTTTGTGTTGGATTTTCGGTGGTATTTTTAAGCTATTGCATAGCTTCTATCGCGGGCCTTGAGCGCGGGGACCGAATCCAGAAATTCCGTAACGAAAAAACCTCACGCTCCCCACTCCGACGGGCACGGAGGTGTGGCTTGAAGGCCGTACATCGTCTAACGTCGTTTCAGTTCGGCAGTCTTCGGCACGGTATGTTTGTGTGCGTGCGACTACATCTTTTGAAAACAATTTATAGATTTTCAAAAAGAGCATGCATATCGCAGGGCGCGAACTCAGTTCTACACACTTGCCATGTTACTGATAGTCGCGATGTGCTAAACTTGCGATTAATTTTCACTCTGAAATAGGTCTTCTATAGAGATATGTCATAGACGTCATCGACGTTGTCATGGCTACCTTAAAAACTTTTCATAAAAGCTAAGATGAATGTCATGCTAATTTTTCATTGGACTTTTAAATTATTTATAGTGTTGTTTACTAAATAAAAGCGCGTGATTTTATAGAGTAAAAAGTGCTCACGCGGCCGTTTTTTCAACTGTTATTGGCGATATCCGTCATTATTGTGAAATATTTTTTTAAAGAATTTCTATAATTTGTTACACGTGTTATTGGCATAATTGTGGTATCTATCCACAGGGACCAGATCAAGAGTTGAAGTTGAAGTTTTTATTAAATAAAATATTACAGAAAGATGTCGGTGAACAATGTTAATACGAGTACATTTAAGTGTACGAGTTGTAATATTGTTATCTCCGAAACGAAACAACGAAAGTTTAATAAAAATATGCTCGTCGGCTTTTTCTGAGGAAGACATTGATGAGGCAAAAAAGTTATTGTTTGTTTCTACGAAGACAAGACAAAAACATGTATCGAGGCGTAAGAACAAAAAGCAGAAAGACCTAAAATATACGATTACGGTGTTTAAAATCATGGATCCCGAACAATCCCAGTTTTTGTGGCATATGACCTTCACAAATTGCCACCAGTTTGCTTTGACTACGTAGAACGTACGTAAAGAAGTTGATGAAGGATTTATTAATTCTACGGTCAGATGTTAACGCAATCAGAAGTGATTATGTTACTAAAGATCAGCTCGAAAATATTAAATTGATAACAAATAATTCGACACCGACGCCGTTCATCATCAACAACCTTTTTATCGTCTCACTGCTGGGCACAGATCTCCTCTCATACAGAGAAGGATTGAGCGTAATCACCACGCTTGCTCAATGCGGGTTGGCGATTTCAGACTTATAAAGCCCAGGCTTCCTCAAGATGTTTTCCTTCGCCTTCAGTCATTGGTGTCCAAGATATACTTAGAAAGTACATATAACTTTAGAAAAGTTACATTGGTACTTGCCTGACCTGGAATCGAACCCGCGCACTCATACTTGAGAGGCTGGTGTTTTAACCACTAGGCCACCACGACAAAACAGTGGGGTATATTGAAAAAGAACCTCGGAGTCTTTGAGTATATTTCGTGGTGCTCCCTGTGCGCCGTTTCCGAGTCAACGAAATACCAGTTGGTGGAGTCATAAGGATACTATAGCTGTCTTGCCTGCCCCTCAGTGCCCGGCCGGTCTTGCGATTGCACCGAAACAGCACACAATGACAGAGATTATAAGTAATAGCATAGACAGACCTTACGGAGGAATTGCCCTATTGTAGAGGAAGTCCGCTTTCTCAAAGGTATCAGTGTTGTTGTGTAATAGTGATCCTTTAGTTCTCACACGGATCGTTCTATGTTAGTTTTCTCATTTTACATGCTTACTGACTCGAGTGATAATATAATAGATTTCATGGGTTTTTTCTTTATTTCTTTATTTTTTGGCTTCGCACGGTTTGTGCATTTAGCCAATGCCACGTAATTATGAATTATTCATGTCGAAAGAGACGGCCGCGTGACCCGTCTTACGAGTGAGGTTTGGGACAAAGTCATGATGTGGCCACTATGCAGCGATATTTCACTGTTCTTTATGAACTATTTACTAAATGCACTTTTTACTACATAAATCACGCACATTTATTTAGTAACACAACAACACTATAAATAATTTTCAAAGTCCAATGAAAAACGAGCGTGACACTCAGCTTGACTTTCCCGCCAAAACTCAGGGTGCTGATCACGAAAATGATTTCATTTTTGAAATCCAAGATGGCCGACATCATATTTCATGACATTCTGACATGGGTGTGATAACGAACATGACGTCATTTTTAAGCTATTGCTTAGCTTCTTTCTATCTCTTTATCAAAGTCGAACAGAAAACATTGAATATAGTTTAGTCGCTTAATCGTCACCATTTTTCGCACTCTTTTGATGACGTTGCTGGTAAAAAATAAATAAATTACAAAACAGAAAGAAAACTTGAATTGATATCAAAGGAAAAAAAAACAAAGGAAAAGTTACTGTATAAATAAAATAAATAAATAATTATAATTGCAAGTTATAGTTGATAAAAAAAAGGCTATGCAATAGCTTTACCGCGGCAGTCTCCGAGTGCCACACGCCTTTTTTTAGATTGTGTGAACCGGTTTTAATAATATTTTTAAGCTATTGCATAGCTTCTATCGCGGGCCTTGAGCGCGGGGACCGAATCCAGAAATTCCGTAACGAAAAAACCTCACGCTCCCCATCGTCTAACGTCGTTTCAGTTCGGCAGTCTTCGGCACGGTATGTTTGTGTGCGTGCGACTACATCTTTTGAAAACAATTTATAGATTTTCAAAAAGAGCATGCATATTGCAGGGCGCGAACTCAGTCCTACACACTTGCCATGTTACTGATAGTCGCGATGTGCTAAACTTGCGATTAATTTTCTCTCTGAAATAGGTCTTCTATAGAGATATGTCATAGACGTCATCGACGTTGTCATGGCTACCTTAAAACTTTTCATATAATTAATTATTAAGTACTTTTATTCAAATTAATTTAGTAGTGTTTTTATAAAATAGCTTTTTTTTTAACGGAAAAGCTAAGATGAATGTCATGCTAATTTTTCATTGGACTTTTAAATTATTTATAGGGTTGTTTACTAAATAAAAGCGCGTAATTTTATAGAGTAAAAAGTGCTCACGCGACCGTTTTTTCAATTGTTGCAAGAATTCAAAAGACTGTCTTTAAATAGTGTTCAGACGATTGCTCAAAGTGTATTAGATTTCATTAGTAATAGAAATGGCATTTCAATCATGACTTTCAACTGCCAGTCTAAATAGTCATAAATACGATTTACAAGATTCAGTTACGAGACAAACAAATGTGTTACTTCTTACCGAAACTTGCATGACGCATGATAATCCAATTGAAATACCTAATTTTAATTGTATTGTTCAGTTCAAACGAGATACTGTTTCAAAAGGTGGGGTAGCTATTTACCAAAATAAAAATGATATTACTAATATTATGACTCCGAATATTGAAATAAATATTGCACACGTTAGCGATGTTAATGTTAGGCGCTCAGTTGTTGGAGATATTTGTGCGTGCTTATGCAAACTTAGAAATGGCCTACAAATAGTTATGGTAGCAATTTACATTTCTCCGAATCCAAAATTGGACGAGGTAGAGCATTTTATTCATCGCACTTTACTGGAGTAACTCGAGTGGCTCGAAAATACTTGAAACAAATGGTAATAAATTTCCACTTATCTTGGCTGGCGATTTCAACATTAACTTCGCTGATAAAAAATCAGAGCGGTGGACAACTTTTCTATCAAAAACATTGAATTTGAAAATGAATAATGATCCACAAAAGTCCACAACAAAATATGGGACCACCATTGACGCGGTATTTTCTAGGTATTTAGAGGATATTAAGTCGCAAACTTATGTTTCTTATTTCAGTTATCATAAACCTATAGTTTCAATGATAAATATTCCTGAATAACCAACAGCTACTGTAAGGTAATAAAACCCACATGTATTGTAAAATAATAAAAATATTTTAAATAATATTAACTTTTTATTTATTTAATAAAAGAAAAATTTGTTTTCTTACCGGTCACCACGCTCAAAAAGTGTAACTTGAATTAATATCAAAGAAAAAAAATACTGCATAAATAAAATAAATAAATAATTATAATTGCATAAATTGATACAAAATGCTATGCAATAGCTTTACCGCGGCAGTCCCCGAGTGCCACACGTCTTTTTTTTATTTATTTTTCATTTTTATTTACTTTTGCAAACCATAAATTAATAAGTTAGGGTTCAAAAGAAAAAATATTAGTTAATAGTTGACTACGGAACCCTAAAAAACAAAAGTATTTGACCTTATACAAAAAAGGCAAATGGTGTGAGGTGACAGGTGTCATTTGTGACCCCAAAATGCCGGTTATGCTTAAGGGGCAGGTCTATAAGACCATCATTAGACCTGTTCTTCTGTATGGCAGTGAGGCGTGGCCTGTGCTTGAGTGACACAAGCAGGAGCTGTGTGTCACGTAGATGAATATGCTGCGATGGATGTATGGAGTTACGCGGAAAGACCGCATCAGGAACTCCCGCATCCGTGGTAGTCTTCGGGTTCGTGACATAGCAGACACAGTGTAGATGGGTCGCCTACGCTGGTACGGTCACGTCTTACGAAAACCGGCATGTTACGTGGGTAACAAATGTTTTTCCATGGCGCCTCACCCGGGCTGGTACAAGCGGGTTAGACCAAAGAAGTGCTGGCTTGATGTTGTAAGAGCTGCCAACAATATCACACCACAGGTTACTAAAGATCGCGCGAAATGGAGGAGATTGAGCAAGAAAGCGGGCTTCAACGTGAAAGCCGCGGATGTACCTGGCACTAAACGCGGAGATGATGATGATGATGACAAAAAAGTCAATAACAAAAAGTATATGCGTACATTATTCAAATTACTCATGCCATTCCTTCACCAACGCACTTTAATTTAATATTTATTATATAAAAACGATAAAATAAATGATATCGGTGCCGGTTATACTACTTATCATAAAACAGTGAAGCCGCATGGCACACCCGGTTAGGTGTCCGGGTAATTAATGTCCCGCCAAACGACTGCCCCGGAATATCCAGTAGCACCCAGGCCGGGTATGGTAAAATTCCCAACTATCATGCTAGTGCAATAACACTGAATGTCCTATACGGCGCCATGTGTGGAACATAATTGTGTCAAGAGTATTGTTGTTTTACATTGTATTTAACATTATTTAAATGTAAGTTACCTTTCTATCTGTAATTATTATATTTCCAGTTGCTGTTTTTTTAATTGTTACTGGCATCAGAGCATCGGATCCATTTCCTTGTAGAATTTAGCGCTATATTCGTGAAGATGTTCCATTTCAATGACGCTGCATTTAAAGAAATATCTACTATATCGTTAGCTGATTGTCGTTTTCATATATTTGCTGTATTGGAAACTATCTTAATTTTCACTTTGTTTCAATATTTTCCGTGATGGGTTTCATTTGATTTTAACAGGTATACCTATGGATTGATAGACAGCCTCCGTGGCGTAGCGGTAGCGAATGCGGTCGCTGCTCAAGGTGGCGCGGTTTCGATCCCCACGTTATGCAAATATTTGTATGCATGAATATGAATATTTGCTCTGGTCTGGTCGTGCCTCGGAAAGCATGTTAAGCCGTTGGTCTCAGTTGCCATACGAGCATCTAAAGGCAGTCGTTACGGGTTGTTGGAGCCTTCAAAAAGTCCAACAGTTGGTCTAACTGCAATGCTTCGATATCGCTGATTAAGGAGGACAGACGGCAGTCGCTTTACGGAAAATATCAAGGTTTAGCCAAAAATTAGCAATTAAGACTCATAAAGCGGACCTCAGACTCCAAAGCTGAAAGCTTCGGATGCGACTGGGATTAACGCTGAGATAATGATGATGACCTATGGATTGATAGTTACAATCTATCAATCAGGGTTTGATGTGCGAAGAAAGTTTCTAATTCGATCTTTCAGCACAGTGTTATAAAATAGGAATTTCGCGCGTGCCTCGGTGTCGAAACGTATGTGCTAAGCATAAGTTAGATGACGTTCTGAGGGGCGCAATGATACATCCAAGCAGAGCTATGGGCAGTTGAGGTTTGGCTTCCAAGATAAGAACAAAAAGCTTCTAAATAAAGGAATCCTCTGTTTTCTTTCAAGTCTCTCCTGCGGCATCTGTGTTAGGCCCTCGTTGCAGCATCTGTGTCAGGCTCTCGCTGCCTCCAGGCCCTCCTTAATTAAGGTTAAGTTAGGTTTATCTCTAACTACTCTGAAAGCTAATTTTCTGTGTACACAGTATAGCAATGCTATGTACTTAAGTAGCTATAGTTACATGTATACATCTACAAACGTGCATGTACGAGTGCAGTGTCGGACAGGGAAACGGAACAGCGAAATTCAATAGCGCGCGTGAGTAATAAAACGTGGCCTGTTGACAACGTTCCGTTGCACCATAGTTGAGACTTCATTTCAGTTGGTAAATTTGTCGAGCGTCCGTCCGAAATTGCGAGCTTATTGCGTCCACGGTTTGTTTGTTTGGATGGTCAAAGCTTTGTAAGCTACAAGGTGCACCCACAATCAAATAAATGACGTAAAATAATGACGTTTCACTGCCGCTCTGTAGCCCGCAGTTGTTGATGCAACAAATGCAATTTCGACGGCGGCTAATGAATGAAGTAATTCGTACTTTGTAGCTCTTTTTAAGTTCGTTCAACCGTCACAGAACGAATATGAAATTCGCATGAGCAGAGTCGGAAACGAAATAAACTGAGCAAATTGAGTTTTAAGTTAATATTCTACATTTTAGCTTTTCACCGTCCATTCGATATGGTTCAAAATAAAGCCAAAACTTTTAATTAAAATTTAAATGAGCACTTTACATAGGTATTAAATACTTACTAGCTAACAACTCCGTAGATGTTAATTACTTATTTCAAGAAGAATTTTAGATTGTAGAATGTTATTTGTATTTTCTACGAAGTCTTTACAAATGGTACGTAATAGAGTTATTATTTGGGACTTTGTAGGTACATAATTATTGTCTGCTTTACTTATTTATAATTTTCATCATTCATTCTATATAAGTAGAAGGTTATTTTCTATCTCAATAAACCTTTTGATGAAAAACTACCCTGAACTACTTACTTTAGCACATTTCCACGGTAAATATATTTTTGGTATTTTAATAAGCACAATCGCAGCGCCGTGTTAAATAACCGATTCGCAAAATGACAGCGTAAATTTTGAAACTTAATGTCTTCCATTACTTTTACAGTGCTTTTAACGACAAGCAGTTACAATGATTCTATTTTTTCCAGAAAATAGAAGCCGCTTACATAGCCCAACATTTATGAAATAAACAGCATGAAGTTCAGCATCTTTTCACTTACAGTCTTATAGAAAAACAATTACGTTAAATATTATTATTCCTTTCGTAGTTACATTTCGTCTAGCTCTAACGGCCCTTATGCTTGCTTTGCGTGGTGATGTCCTACGAATCTTCATGAACATTTCCGGCGGTTGCAATACCCTAGTCTGTCGGTTTGAAAACGTTGGAGACTAGATATGGAGAGAAACACCTCGAACATATCTAGGGGGCCCAACTCCGCGACCGCACACAGAAGAGCAATGAGAGTCTGCAACAGTGGACAATGGAAATAGAACGTATGGTTCGGAAGGCGTATGCATCAATACCGGGATTGACTGACGCTACTACTCTGCGAATCTTTACTGATGGAATTCGAGATACAGAAGTTAGGACTGCAGCTTGTCTGGGTCACCATCAGACCCAGAGGGCAGCTTTGATGCACGTTCTGGAGGTGGAAGCAGTAGGTCAAGATGGCCGACAATACGACCGTGTTCGTGAAGTGATCGCACAAATAAAAGTTCGACGAGGACCCACTTGCTATGAGTGCGGCGAAAAGGGGAACATTCGGATAAATTGTCCCAGGAAGGCTAAAGGAAGAAGTACTTCTTGGGCACGTGAGGAGGCCGAGGTGATGGCGCGACGCCAAGGTGGTGTCCGAGCGCCAGTGCGTCCCACCGAAAAAGTGGAACCGAAGAAGGACCGGGAACGCGGACGTTGCCGCGAGCGAGAACAAGGGCGCGAGCACTCTCGCTTAAGGTCGTGGAATAAGGCAGACGCAAGGCAGGACAAAGAATTCGAGGATGAGGCGAGTAAGAAGAAGCGCCTCGAGAAAAAGGCAAGACAAGTACTGCCTCCGCCAGAGTACTTCGAGGAGTAAGGTCCGATGTGAAGAACGCAATGTATGAACAGGAAAAGAAAGAGAACATGCGTATTATTCAGGTGAGCGTTTTGGATGAAGACTGGAATAATCATGCAATGGAAGATGCACAAAAGGACGACAGGGACCTGAAGGCAGTAATTGAATGGAAGCAACGAGGCTAGGGGGTCACTTGGAGTGAAATATCGGCTCTTAGCCCAATACAAAAAGTTACTGGGCTCAATGGGACAGCCTGATAATTGAGAATGGAGTTATCACCTGCGATAAAGTCACATCAGTGCTAAAGCAGGTGCACGACGGTGTATCCAGAGGCCATCTAGGAGAAAAGGAAACCCTGGAGAATGAAAGAAAGAGATTCTATTGGGTGCATTGCCGTGAAGACGTAGAGGACTGGTGTAGAAAGGAGAAAATCCTCAGTAAAGGGACTGCAAACGAGAGCCAGAGGTCGCCTGAAAGTGTATAATGTTGCTGCACCATGGGAAAGAGTTGCTGTCGATATAGCTGGGCCACTCCCTGTTACTGAAGAAGGGAATAGGTATATCATCGTCATGCAAGACTATTTCAGCAAATGGGCATAAGCGTCGCCAAAAAGCTAGTTCACGAGGTGTTCTGTCGATTTGGCATTCCTTTGAAGTTACACTCTGATCAGGGTAGAAATTTCGAGTCTTCACTGTTTCAAGAGGTTTATTTATTTATTTATATATTATTTTTATTATTACACCAATCAAACATCGAACAAAATACATTCAACACAAAAATATACATTGGGCGACCTTATCGCTAATACGATCTCTTCCAGACAACCAAAGAATGGACAGATTCTCCTGAACCACAAATGAAGTACTCGGGATCCACAAACTCTTACAAGACCATACCACCGCCAGTCAAATGGAATGGTCGAAAGATTCAACCAGACGCTAGATAATCATTTGGCCAAAGTAGTGGAAGAACACCAGAGGGATCGGTACTCTTCTTAATGTCATACCGCTCTGCAACACATGACATCACAAATTGCACACCGGCGAAGGACAACTTTGGCCGAGAAATAAGACTACCTACATAGATGCACTAACCGGGACACCCCCCGATACCCCTATCCTAGCCGTCAACTATGTCGCCGACCTGCGGCGTAAACTAGATGCAATAGTGAGAGAGAGCGCTCTGAAAACCAGCGAGAAAATGAAGATCCGATACGACCGCAAAGCTCATGTTCTCGGATTTAAAGAGGGAGCTTTGGTATGGTTACATAATCCCATAAGGAGAAAAGGAATTAGTCCGAAATTTCAAGCCAAATGGTAGGGTCCGTACACGACATTAACCAGAATAAACGATGTCATCTACCGGATAAAGAAAGGACCTAGAGGGAAGCTGAAGATCGTACACGTAGACCGCCTAGCTCGCTATTATGGATCAAATCATGCGGGACGAGCACGATTAAGAAGGGGGTAATGTTACGAATACACCTTATGTCGATGGCATAAGGTTCAATATCGCGTGACATTCAGCACGTAACTTTTGAGCCCTATATCTCGAGACCTAGGCATTGTAGAGTTACAATATAAAAATGCATTCCTAGACCTAGGGCGGCCTATCGAATGGTACAGGTTTCATCAATATTGTCAAAGAAGTATTGACATCGAAATTTTTAGAAACTATTCCCGGGAAGTACCTGCAGGTACTTACTGAACGTACCCGAAACTATTTTCTATTATTATTAATTCTTGACAGATCTGGAATTTTCGACAGCTGCTATATAAAGCGCCGTGACGCCAACCCGCAGTCAGTCTGCATTCGACTACTGAGGCGAAACAAGCGACAGTTAAGTAGCGATCTTTGAGAACACCTACAGCGACAACTCAACGAGAACTTGGAGGACTACGTGAAGTATATTTAGTGTTATTGTGTGTATACGACACGGATTTCGTGCACGTAAGGGAAGACTTCGGTGCAACGTCAGCTACATTCTACTTGTCATTGCCTTCAATCGACTGTACCTTCGTTGCCAATAAACTTCGTAACCGTTAACCGTTTAGTAGCCCTAGCCCGTAACAATATATTTCATTTCCTTGACGAAACAAAACAACTTTTTCGTCCTAACTGTCATTATACAAAGGACCATAACTAATATTTATCCACATTACCGACCGATCGACTCTAGTCCGCAGTCACGGCACTTGGCACAAGTTAAATGTAGTGTAAACAGAGGTAGTTATCGCGGGCGCGCGGCACTAAATCTTGAACTACCGACTACCGCCGGTTTGCCCGCGCCCGTTTGTCATGTCACCTACCGTCGCTCATGTTATAGTGTGTACATCGAGCGTGATTATGATGAGCATTTATCAATTATGATTGTGAAATGTGAATTTTGCTTGTTGAGTTAGAGCGAGTCGGCGCTGTCGAGGTGTGTGAAAATTTTAATTCATGCGATTTTGCATTCTGATTCTGTAACAATTCCAATAATTTGAGGTTATATTTCCAATTTTGCTAAATATATAAATTCATATAACACTTATAAAAGTAGTGGTGGTCCAGTAGGTAGTATAGGCAACGACTTACGATCGATTATAAGGTCGTAAGTTTGAACGAATACGGGTACTTTGTGTGAGTCTTTTCACAAACACTACTCTCAAATGAAAGCCTTGTGACTTGTGAGAAATCAGTAATGGCCTAGAGAACCAAAAACATGACCAGGACAGCTTCTAATTATACAAATCATAGGTCCGTTTGTGAGTGGAGTACTGCAGCCACATTTGGGCTGGTGCTGCAAAATGCCACCTGGCAACTTTGGATTCGTTGGAAAGGCGTGCAAAAAGGCTAATTAGCGACCTAGATTTTGTTCGAAATAGTCTCCAAAGCCTGGAGCACCAGCGTAGAATAGCCAGCCTGTTGGTGTTCTATACGATGCATTTTGGAGAGTGTGCGCTGGAATAGCTTGACTAATTCCTCCATCTCATTTCTATCATCGGACGACCCGTCGTCGGATGGCGAGTATCCACCCTTACGTTGTTGACACCACTATGGTCCTTACGAAGCGTTTCATTTCTTCTTTTAAACCGCCAGCGGCGTGTTTCAGTCTGACTACAATTTAAGCGTCTTCAAGGCTAGAGTGCTCTTAATAAACTAGCGCGCTTTACTATCAACGATTGCATCATTGCTTACCATCAGGCGGGATAGCGGACAAGCACTAGTTTATAATATTAAAAAAATGTGTTTTCCTCCGTAGCCTCCTCTCGGTAAGTCAGAGTGTGTCCCAGCAGTGCAATTTTATAGGATGATTATACATTCTTATTCAACAACTTAACCACATGGCATGGAGATATCTTGGCAGCTACTAGAGGAGGTGCTGGTGACGCTTTCCATACTAACCAAGTGTGTTACCGTTGATGATGATGTAAAAATCTTTCCGTAAACGTACCGTATCTAGACGATACTGGACGATACCAATGGCGCTTACCGAAGTTCGAAATATTGTTCAATATTTTGGGAAATAGGGAACAGGGTGTAAAGTTCTCTCATCCTCAATGAAACTAATGTAAAGACCCTTGTGACCACTATCCGTCTACACTTTTAGCGAGCAGTGACGTCACCAGCCACCACTCCTGATCTTTGATGCATTTTATATTTGTAAATTTTTATTGATTCGATAAAAAATATATACTTATCCAATATTTTTCTATAATCTGAATGAAGGACTAAATAGAATCATTTTTTTTTTATCCAAGAAATATCCCTATTGGTATGTAGGTTCAACTTCAGAGTAGCACGTAGACCACCTCATAAACCCATAACACCCTTAACTCCACCTCTTCGCCACACAGTGTCTGGTGCTAATTCACCTGTACCTCGCATATTCAAATTGTTAAACGAACGCAGCGACCTGGTTGACGTCCACGCTGACTCAATATCGACATTTGTCAGACGTCATTACTGTATTAGTTCTATTGAGAATTCAGTCTGGTTAGAATATAAGCAATTACATTAATATAATTACAAAGAGCACTTAGCATGTGGTGTTTGCCTGTAAAAGGTCGTGCAGTTAGATTTAAGTCAATCATTCATCATCATTTCAGCCGAAAGACGTCCACTGCTGGACATAGGCCTCCCCCAAGGTTCTCCACGACGACCGGTCCTGCGGCTCCCGCATCCAGCGGTTTCCCGCGACCTTCACCAGGTCATCGGTCCACCTTATCGGGGGCCTACCCACGCTACGTCTTCCGGTGCGTGGTCGCCAATCGAGAACTCGTCGGCCCCATCAGGCATCGGTCCTACGGGCAATGTGTCCAACCCACTGCCACTTTAGTGTTGCAATTCTTCGGGCTATGTCGGTTACTCTCGTTCTTCTGCGGATCTTCTCATTCCTGATTCGATCGCGCAATGAAACCCCAAGCATAGCCCTTTCAATTGCCCTTTGAGTGACTTATTTAAGTCAATAATTTATATGTATTTGTAATGTGTGAAATATCTGTGGCAACTATTGGCGAACCTTAATTAAAGAAATAAAAAAATAAAATAATAAAAGGGAGGATTCTTTTCTTCGACCACACGGATATTGTGTTTGGTGGGCACTTGCCCTACGGTTGTTGTCGGGAAGTTATGTATGCTAGTTTCATGGTCCAAGCAGCGCAGAGATCACATTGACTGGTGGTTTTAGATAGAACTCAGACAACAGAATATAATGGGTATTTAATACTACAAGCTAAAATCCTACAGCTTTAAATTAATTACACCTAGAGTATTTCTATTACACACGATTTTACCAATCTAGCTCCCGCAATCAATTACAATTCGATTGAAAAACCCGCAGTTGTAGAACTGTTGCAGAAGCTTTATATTTCGTATAAAGGATTGCTTTGAACAAAGGGAAGCTGATCTAAAAGCAAACATTGCCGCGATATTGCATCACTTCAAAAAATTTAAACGTTCCAAACATTGGCTGGTGTTCGACCACGAAATCTGATTGACATCCACAACGTGAGTGTTAGTTACACCTTTATCAATATTTATTTAACAGATCTAGTTATTACTAGTATGGCAATTCCTGTAATTTTAAGGAGCTTCACAGTCTGATCTCAGTGTTAAAAAAGATCTCAAATTTTCCTAAAATTTGACAAGCTTTTGACATTGTTGCTGATATGAGATTGTGACTAATTTCTTTAGCTTTGTTGTCGGTATTCTGGGATAAGATGTTATTAGCTTAACCATCAAATGTTTCTAAGAAACATTTTATCTGGATTATCCAAGATTTATCCCATCGCTAATCGATAGAAAAAATCTTTGAATAACCCTTTGTTTTTTAGGGTTCGTTTCATCACACGTTAGGGTTCAATTAAAAATAAATCACTTTTTGGACAGATATAAAAATTAATAGGAGTTTGCTAATATTATTATAATTGATAATGATCATTTTCAGAAATATCGCTGCAATAGTAAAAAATAAATATGTGCCTCCACTAACTTTTGAACCATAAGTTTAAAAAATATGAAGTATATTTCAAGCGTAGCACTTTATAAAGATTTTTTAGGAAAATTATTTTGTATTAGATGGGTTGAGTTTAAGAAAAATTGTACAAAATAATTTATGAACTAAGTTTGTGAATTGTATATATGAATTTAACCATGTATGCAAACTTTTTTATTTAGTTTACAAACTCGTATTTTTAACTGACTTCAAAAAGGGGAAGGTTACTCAATTCGACCATATATATGCTTTTTTATGTTGTTCGCGGATAACTTCGTCGTTTATGAACCGATTTTGTAATTCTTTTTTTTGTTGGAAAGAAGATATTTCTAAGGTGGTCCTATGATAAGGATATTAGGAAGGGAATTCAAGGGGAACTTTCAAAAATCGTAGGGGCGACTAGTGTATTTCTTAGTATTTTCATTAAGTATTATAAAGCACTACAATTTAATAAAGCTCTGGAGTAGATCTGATGATGGAGCCGGGAGACAGCCGAAGGAACTTTTCAACAATTCACAGCAGCTACCTTGTGTTTGAGCTTGATTAATTTGTATTGATAAGAACTTTACACCTAGATGGGTTGTAACTGCACTCCTCAACGGTTTACAGTAGCTACTTTGTGTTTGGACTTAATAGGGATGTTTTCTGGGTAAAAAAAATTGATTCTATTTAGTCTGTCATTCAGATTATAGAAAAATATTGTATACGTATATTTTGTTTTATCAAATCAATAAAAATTTACAAATATAAACGGCATCAAAGTTCCTATATTGATGAGAACTTTGCACCGATTGGGTTAAAATAATGGTCTGCAGTAAATCTGATGATGAATACCATGGGCAGTCGAGGGAATTCTTCAAAATTGCGGGTAAAAATTAAAGTAAACAAAATTGCGTCGATTCCCAAATATATTAGCGTCAGCTTCCAGTCTGAGCGAATGCAACTGAATATATAATATAATTCACAACTAAAAAGCGTAAAATAAAAACTTTCGCAAACACCGGCTTTCGAAATTAATTATTTTTCACTTTGTAGTGGTTTCTGGAAGTCGGTTGTTTTTTTTGTAAAAAAAAAATATTATTCCAAACGTAAAATTTCCTTCAAAAAACTAAAGAAATATTAAAATCGGTTCACGCATTCCAAAATTACGTCCGAAAATCCTAGATACATAACCCGTCTAGTTGGTATAAATTACTAACTCAATTTCCCGAGAGATGTCGCTGTACTTTGGGCTACTTCATGCTGTTAGGATTTTTCCGGAGTTGATGGGACGGGACGGGTATGAGCTATTAAATTGTCGAATTGATCGGTTGGTCTCTCGTTGTCATTGAAATTTATCCTGTGCTTTGCTGTTGAAATTTGCGACATTCATTAGGCCTTAGAAACTTGGAGTTGCCTTCAAGATTCATTCAATATGAATAATTTTTAAAAACCCTACAAATGACCCTTGGCAGTATTTTGTGGCCCTCCGTTTCGGTGTATGTAAAATGGCAAAACATGAAGTAGAATATTCCACCCGTGATCTTACAGTGAAATTACCGGAACTGACCATTATGAAGCAGTATCTATTGAAGTAAACAATATAAAGCAGCTATGATCATGCAACTACCCCAAAAGAGCGTCGCAATGGGTTTTATATATAATTTATTGCACAGCAGTTTTTTTTAAGTTACAGATTTAATGAAGGCAACCAGGCGTCAGGTAGTAGTTGTCTGTCATTTACGCTGAACTGGACGCGAGGCACACTTTGCTGATATTTTTTACATCGGAGTTTTTACTTTTTATTTGATTTTTATTTGTTGCTGCCTAACGTATGTTTATTTTAGATGTATTGTGTGTCTTTATGACTGTGCTGAATAAATGTATTTTCTTTCTTTCTTACCTAAATAACAATAAGACTGTAGTATAAAATTATTACATTACTAAATGATTCTGGTTATCACTCCATGACTCCGCCGCACTACTCGTGGTGGGAATCAAATAGACAAAATTTCCAT
Organism: Sesamia inferens; assembly: GCA_037179545.1. NCBI lineage: Eukaryota > Metazoa > Arthropoda > Insecta > Lepidoptera > Noctuidae > Sesamia > Sesamia inferens. The sequence continues at coordinate 18,695,596 of CM073930.1, forward strand.
GTGTGGTTGGAATCTATAACACTTTCTTTATTTATCACCATCCTTTGTGGGCTCGTTTTAGGATTCAGTACTTAGTATATCAATTCAGTGTAACAAATAGCGCATTTTTATAACACTTAAGTGGGCACACTTATTGTGAATACTAAGTAAAACTAGCATAGGTAGGATGCACTAAAACTAGCTAAAACTAGCATTGGTTAGGATGGCCTATCCGGCCATCCTAACCAATGTTTATAATCTATAGTAACCAATGTTTACTTTTAATTAATGTTGTCAATTCCTTTAAATGTTTCATTAGAGTAAGATTATTATTTTTATTGGGTACAAACTTTGTGGACTAGATCTTTTTATAATAATATATTTTTTAATACAGTTGCTCAAAAAGTGGTGTATTACAGGGACGTATAGCGTTCGGAAAGTGGGCTATTACAGATTCGTGCTTTTTCTTTACCTTTTCCGAACTAGTGCGTTCTCATTCCCAACTGTCAGAATATGGTCTATTAAAAATAAAAAAAAACCAACCATGAAGTTTTTACTTTAAAAAAATCATAGAAGTTTTTATGATTCATGCAAATAATTCTAAAAAGAAGCTACTAATTTGTTTCAATATCAGATTTAATGATTTAAATCAATGAGTTAGGTTAGGTTTTATTTAATTTCATCTCATGTCATTTTCATTTCATATCAATAAAAAAATTCTACTGAAGACTTGGCTGTATGGGCATAGTTCCCTTTGCCTAATCGAATGGGTGAAGAAAAAAAAATCTCTGCTTATATTCTTTTACGGTTTGCGCCATTTTTCAAAAATTTTCTTTGCGAGTTTAGTTGTTTGTTGCACAAAATGAGTAATTTCAAACACCACCGGAACTCAGTATAATTACACAAAATGCTTCGGAGAACATTTTACCGGAAAAGTCAAAAAGTCGCTACATATCTATATACAACGAATTTATTGCGCGGGGAGAAGAGAAAAAGGCAAATAGTTTTTCAGAAAATGTTATGTTGGCATATTTCTCCGAACTGTCAGCAAAATTAAAACCTTCTACATTATTGTCGAGGTTTTCGATGATAAAAAGTATGCTGAAAATAAGAAACAACGTGGATATAAGTCAATACCCAAAACTAAATGCTTTCTTAAAACGACAATCAGACGGTTTTACAACTAAAAAGTCGAAAATATTAACATCGAATGAAGTGGAAAGGTTTTTAAACGAAGCTCCCGATGATCGTTATTTAGCCACAAAGGTAATTAATTAATAAGTACTTATATTTTTCTTTAGTATTCAGTTTACGAAATCGCAAAATACAGTCATTAAATTATTTAAAAAAATATTTGGCATTGTTGGTGCTTGCCGCAGAGAGGAGTTATCTAATATTACCTTAAAAGATATTGAAGCCTATGAAAAAATGCTACTAATCAAGATTCCGAATACAAAAAATAAGATAACGAGAAGCTTTGTTGTTGAAGGAGATTTTCTTAGAATAGTGCAAAAATATATGAATCAGCGGTCCCAAAAAGGAAAATCCGACCGTTTTATCCAAAATTATCAAAAAGGAAAGTGTACATCTCAAGCAATCGGGATAAACAAATTTGGTAATATGCCAAAAGAAATAGCTGCGTTTCTTGGTCCGCCGGATGCAGAGTATTATACTGGGCACAGCTTCAGGAGGACCTCTGCTACATTATTGGCAGATTCGTGAGTCAATTTGACGTCCTTAAAGCGACTAGGAGGTTGGAAGTCAGACAAAGTTGCAGAAGGCTATATTGCTGATTCATTACACAACAAACTAGAAACTGGGAAAAAAAAATCACACAATCCATTAATTTAAAGTCCAGTCCGTCACCTTCACATGACAATAGTGAAGAGAAAGTTCGTCCATTTACCTTCGTTGATAATGATAAGTCATTAGATCCAATTCCATCAACTAGCAAACGCCATTGTATAACACCTTTGACAAATATACATGAATAATCATACGAAATTAATAAAAGTTTGTCTCAAACAGTAAATATGCAATCTAAAACTTCCCCAGTTAGTATAAAAAACTGTACCAATTTCAATGTATATGTGAATTGTAACTTTTCTAAGAAATAAATTATTAGTTAGTTGAGTTTATTGTGTTTTTATTATTTTAATAAATTGCTTAATTTTTTCGCAACTGTATTAAAAATAGTTGTTCAGTACACGTGCGGAACCGTCATTGCAACTTGTTCCGACTGTCAACCCTCACCTTCGGCTGCGCCTCGGCTCGGGTCGACATTTGTCGGAACTCGTTGTAATGACAGGCTTTCCGCACTTGTAATGAAATATACTATTTTTTAAATCCCAAATTAGTTTCTCTAGTGCCAGTTGTAACTAAAGCTTGGAGTGACAACTAGTTTTATCTGAAAATCAAGTATATCAGTGGTAAATTCTAGTTTTGTCTAGGTATTTCTAGTTTTGACAAAGACATTTAGTAAAAACTAGTTTTGATTAGGGAAAACGAGTTCTAACGAAAAACGGATTATAGCTGTAACATATATACAATATATTAAGAAACCCTGTCCGACCCATAAGGATAATAAAGGTTAGGTAAACACATGACCAAATATAATATAAAATTTTATGTAATCATCATAGTACCAATACAAATGAATTTTGAAATAATCTTTTTTTCCCGCGAATTAATTCCAACTTCCCCAAAATTTGGTAATTTTTAAAAAAGTGACACAAAAGTGAATCAGTTATTGATACCTAACAATACCTTTACGGATCGGACAGGGTTTTCTTTACATATTGTATATGTAATTAACTAATTAAGAACATTTGAACACAATAAAAATAATATATGTCGGAGATCGTCGATTAATTTTAATAGAAGTTGCTGATTTGATTTACGTAGTAGAGGGGCGAACGCTTGTGACGTCATTTTGTGATGGCGGCACATGGACAGAGTCGCTTTGGAAAGTGGGGTTCGTCGAACGGTGACTTTGCATCAGGGGGGGCACACTTAGTACTTTATGAATTTCTACAGTCGACAGCGACATCTAAAGAAAAGTGTGTGAACAACTGGGCAGCCATCTTATTGACCTATAAAGGTCTTGGTTACCAGGTCGTAAAATTTCAAAAAAAAAAAAAAAGCAGCCATCTTATACCAAGTCATATTTTTTAATTTCAATTTTCAAGCTATGGAAGCAAGATGGCGGATAGAGAATCAAACAATTTTATTTTATTTATACTCGTGTTGAATGAATATATGAAATATTGATATGATGTACGCACGTGTTATTGGCAAAATTGTGGTGTCTCTTCCACAAAGGCCATTGATCAAGACTTGAAGTTGAAGTTCAATTTTCATGATTTGTTGTCATGTTTCAACTCCCAAGAAAATATTGTATTTTTGACTATGGTGCTTTAGGTAAGTGTTTATTACTGTACCCTACCGTATTATCTATATAAGTAAAAAGGTTTTTATGTTCTATAATATGTTTTTTTTTTTGCCCAAATTCTGATAAGTAATTATTCACAAATTTCATTCCAATTTCAGTTGCACACGGTGTACCCATTCTCCGACTCCCAAACCCTGAAAAGGACCCTGATTAGTTCGCTACTTTGATAGCCGCTGTTGGCAGCCAAGTTAGAGAAAGTGATCATATGAAGATTTATAAGAATATGTTCAAAAGAATATGTGATCACCATTTTGATCAATCAAGACAGCTGGAGGTCGTCTTATTTGTTCAGGAGCACCAACAGTTAATAAGAATCGTAAGTAGAATTAAGTTAGCTCAATATTTGTGTGAACACAACATTTATTACCATACCAAATTGTTCCAATTCATATTTACAATCATTTGTGGGGTGACTTTTCAAAAGGACTTATTTCTGTGTGAACTCTAAAGAGAAATAGCCCCTTATGACTTTGTGAAAGGGCTTATTTCTGTATGAATTCTGCAAAAAAAATGCAGTCCTTCCGAAGAGTCTCTCCTCAATTGGATTTTGCTAATCAGTAACTTAAAAGTACCTACTCTGAAAATTGTGGAAGAAGCAGAAGTGTGTGTCTGACTTTTACTGACTAAAACCCACCCATGTTCCTTAACTTGCCTGTGTGACGGCCAGGGCCACGGTTTCTTTTTTAAACAACCCGCAACGCTGACCCAGGAGGCATTGATCTTCGTGGACCCCGTCACAATGTGAACTGGTAATAACCTTGCATTGTATGTTACAGGTATTCAACAAATAATCAGTACCTTTGTGGAGACAGACCATAAATACTAATTTCCAAACTGTTAATTTCTGACACTTTCGGCTAATTTGTAATATTATTTTATTTCTGTGTACTTCATAATTAACGTAATGTTTTATATAACGATTTTATGTTTACATACTATCAGCTGTGAAGTTTTCACTCATAAAATAAATAAATTACTGAATACTTTGTTTTAATCATCTGAAAACCCAGACCTATAATATACATTACATAGCTACGTACGCATAGATACGTAGCTATAACATACATAGCTACGTATGCATAGGTACGTAGCTATAATATACATATCTACATACGTATAGCTATGTACCTGTATCATTCAGCTACATACGTATAGCTACGCACCTACATTCACTAGTAGTTGTTCACCTACTAAACTGAAGACGGCAGCACTTTCCATACATGCATATTTTACCGCAGAGTTGGCACTCTTTAATTATATACTTACTATACTCTTTGCTTTGCATCGAGACGCGGACCAAGGCACATCTCCGAACCGAAACTGTCGGTTTGCCTATTCAAATTGTTATTATGAAGATTGGAGGGTATATCTACACGTTGTGTTTCAATTAAAAACTCACCTACGAAATGGAACTTGTACCACCACACCAAGAGGCTGTCGACCCTACCGCTCTGCCGTCGCTGTCTCCGTTATCAGAAGTTGGATAAAGAACTACACTGCTCACAATCTCGTTATAAATCAAGGAACAGAATAACAGTCACTTCCTGCCATTATGTGTGTAGTTGTTCATTGTCTTTGTATGAGCTTCTGTAAATGCTGGATGTACGGGCAGTGAGGCGCTGGAAGTGAACGTCATGTCACGAGGTGCGCTCAATTGCTGGCGCATTGATCGCTCCGCGTGATGGTCCGCTGCAAGAGTGCGCTGCAGGCGTGCAAGTGCTGGCTGTTGCTTGGCGCGCGACAGTGCTGACTGATTCTTGGAGCGCGACAGTGCTGGCTGTTGCTTGGCGAGCGAGGTGTGCTTGCGGAGCGCGGAAGGTGGGCTTGCGGAGCGCGAAAGGTGGGCTTGCGGAGCACGCAAGGTGAGCTTGCGGAGTGTGCAAAGTGCGCTTGCGGAGCGCGCTTCTAGCTGCTTGGTGAATCGCATCAATGGCGTGTGGCGCTGCTGGAGCTGCGTGCGGCGCAGCCGGAGCTGCGTGCGCTTTGCGGAACGCCCAAGGTTTCAAGACTTGAGCCTCTACAGGCGATGAGAAGATTTCAGGACAGCCTCTACTCTGCAGGCGATGAGATGTCGTAATACCCAAAACGTTTGTGGTAACGTAATGGGATTTTATGAGAGCTCCGAGATGCCTGGTGTGCAACGGTAGACAACTGCAAAGTGGCAGATGTTTGTGGGAAGTTGCCATAATCCGGTGAGTCGTACTATTTTTATTCTGATTTCGGTGCTGAATGTTCTCTTGTCAAGTTATCTGTAATTTCATTGGTATACGTACACACGCGATAGTACGTATACAGGGTATGGGTAGTACCAGCGTTGTGTAATGAACCATTTCTTTGCGACATGATAATGAGTTATTTTTGCAAATTTTATTTCTTGTACTACCCGATTATTGTTTGTTATAATGAACTGAGAAATTTTAAATCGGGCTTTAAAAATTATGATGTCTGGTTTGTCTTTAATTCAAAACTAAAGTTCACTGTGGCCTATAGTTACGAGCTCACTTGAGCTTCTGATAGTATGTGTGTCTAGACTATTAAATCTTCTCAAGAGAACAAGCGGTAACGAACATAGAAATGAGTGCTATTTACGAAAAATCTAAATTTGATAGAATTGAGCTAAAGTAATGAAATTTAATATTGGTGAGTTGTTTGATGTCGATAATGGCGATCGTTACCTATTGAAATCGTTGATTGGAAACAGAACTTATAAGTACCCCACGATCGCATAGGTACGAAAGATTTTTCCAAGTAATGTCTGCTAAGTTAGATTTTCAAAATGTAGAAGATGGTGAGGAGGGTGCCTCCGCCAGCAAATAGAACACGTATCATGGCTATGTGGTCGCGCTGCTCGCACTAGTCTGTAGTCGTAACTGCAACCCAGTGAGGGGTTGTTCAGAGCGCGATGGGCAGCTAGTGGTGTGGCGGGGACACTAGTAGGTATGGTCGCACTGCATGCACTAGTCTGTAGTCGTAACTGCAACTCAGTGAGGAGTTGTTCAGGGGGCGATGGGCAGCTAGTGATGTGGCGGGGACTCTGGTAGATATGGTCGCACTGCATGCACTAGTCTGTAGTCGTAACTGCAACTCAGTGAGGAGTTGTTCAGGGGGCGATGGGCAGCTAGTGATGTGGTGGGGACCTGGGTCTCGGAGGAGACTATTAGTTGTACGGTCATGTGTTGACCTGGGAGTCGTGGACTCTAGAGTTGGTCGTATCACAAGAGGTGATGACGATATGGGTGTCAACTATGAGTTGTCACTAGCTACTGTGGTAGCGAACCATGGTGTGTTTTCTTTTTGATGATTATGATTTTGATTTGATAATTATGAGGCTTGGAGGAACCTTTTGTATTTTTTTTTTGAATTTTGATAATTATGAGGCTTGAAGGAAGCTCTTGCGTTTAAGTTGTTAAAATATGAATAAGCTTGTTTGGTTTTCTAATAGTCATTGTAACTAAACGTGACGTGTGACGGTCAGGTTGGCCGAGCTCTCAAAAATGCTTCAAAGTCGGTTTTCTGTGTTTTTTTTAAATTTGTTACAGACATGCACGAGGATGTGCAACAGGAAATATCGAAGTTTGGCCGGAATCGGCGGTTGGCCTGGTGAACCGGATCCCGGACTCCGGGGCTGAGGGAGCTTCGGATGCGACTTGGATTGGCGTTGGGATGATGATGATGATGATGCACGAGGACGTGCAAATCGTCAGGCTGGCCGTGTCGGAGATCGTCGATTAATTTTAATAGAAGTTGCTGATTTGATTTACGTAGTAGAGGGGCGAACGCTTGTGACGTCATTTTGTGATGGCGGCACATGGACAGAGTCGCTTTGGAAAGTGGGGTTCGTCGAACGGTGACTTTGCATCGAGACGCGGACCAAGGCACATCTCCGAACCGAAACTGTCGGTTTGCCTATTCAAATTGTTATTATGAAGATTGGAGGGTATATCTACACGTTGTGTTTCAATTAAAAACTCACCTACGAAATGGAACTTGTACCACCACACCAAGAGGCTGTCGACGCTACCGCTCTGCCGTCGCTGTCTCCGACATATAAATATTAAATTATATTAGAATTAGTAACTTGGGTATATTCCTTATTATCACAAACAAGAATAAAAAAGAAAATAAAAAAGTATATATAAATTAAAGAAATTATATAATTACAATTTTTCATATATAAAAAAGAATTAAAAAGGTTGAAATTAATTAAATTTTTAATAAAACATACTATTTTTAACCACCCTTAGATAATATTTTCAAAACATTAGATTTTAATTTCGACTTGGAACATACAAAAATATCAATGTCAATAAAGTTGCGATTATAAGATTCCACCATACGACGAATTGGGCATCGCATTCCTCAATTAGTCCGACAGGTATTTATAGCAAACAATGTACCTGCACGGACACTACGCTTATTTACAGTACGAGGGACCACATAACTTACTTGTGAGATGAATGGAATCGAAGTGATTATGAATGATAACATGCAGTATGCTGGCTTCTAGAAACTTACGCCTAGACTGTAATGGTAAGATATTATATTTGCTTAGTAATTGTGAGTACACCTTTTATGGCACCTATAGTGCATGGCGCGAAGAAACTTACGTTCAATCATATCTATATATTTCTTATAAAATGGGTTCCAGATTGGGACCGCGTATTCAAGCTGCGAGCGTACCTACAAGCATATTGTATAAGTAGAGATAAGTGGTGGGCCGTTTGAACTCAGCAGATGATCTGATGACAACACCATACATCTTAAATGAATTATTAAAAATGCTATCTACGTATTAATTAAGCGATAATTTACTGTCCAGTGGAGCACCTAGATCTCTTACAATTGAAGTGTTGCTCAGCATGGCTCCATTTAGACTATACCCAAAATTCGCAATAGATTTGTTTTTGGTGAAATTTATATTAACATTAATTTGGAAACGCTTAATAGATTTTTGTTCTTTATAAGGAATGTCTCCTTTAAGTAAAATAAGCCAACTTAAGGGTGTAAGGCCGTTTCCTTCCAAGGCCCGTGTTATTTTTCCACACCGTATAGTGTCGGATTAAATACTGTTACAAACGATTCCCTAACTAAATGTTGTTATTCCGACGCCCTTCCGAAATCTTCTTAAGAATTTCTTGGAAAACGTCTGAGGCGTCTGAAAAATGTTAAAATCCACATTGAGATCTGTTCAGCGGCCATTCACATTACTATGGCGATGTAGAACCGCTTTCTTCTACAAACATCTCTTAGAGATCCTGTAACTATGTGAATTCGGAAATGACTCTTTAGTACCTACTAAAAAGACATTTCCGAAACGCTTTGAAACCTTGTTCAATTTTTCCTCGAGGTCGAATTAAGGATTTTTTTTATATGAATAGTCCTAATTACCTAGTTTAGTCTAAACACGCAAAGCAACATTACCCCATTTCCTTAACAAGCTAACTTTTCCTTAACTGCCATTGTATGAAGAGGGTCAGAAATGAAAAGTATTCTGACATCAACTAGTATTTAAATTACATTACGGAACTCCAAGTTGATAATCAAGCTAGTACCTAATAGTTCTAGTGAAACATTGCCACATTAATATAGTACATTAAACAGAGAGAGTGAGAGTATAATTTTCTGTGTCCATACCTTCTGACGTGATTTTCCACAATAATTATTCACTAAAACCAAACGACATTAAAAGAACTACGACCTCCACATCCTATGAATTCTTCAAACCCATATTTACTACAAAATATTTGCTTCAAACTCACCTTACGCAAACATTTTTGCCTCAACATAGACGTTAAGACCTCAATAGGGTAATATTTCCAATGCTAAGAAGTGCAGCGAGCGGTGTGCGCCTCGGAAAAGGCAAGAGATTGGTACATAATATTGCAATCTCCGACGGCAAACACTTGCTATATGCGTTAGGAAGCAATACTTATTTGCGTTGAGCGCCGCGGTTGAATTTACCAACGTACAACGATTCGCTCTTTCGTATTTAACCACTGGTAGTTAAATTGTCTTGTATTGTACATATGTGTGGCAGTGTATGTGTACTCATTGCCACGTAGTAACACTTGATTGCTTGTTCTATTTATAATAAGGCTTCACGATCTATTGTTCTGTTTTCAGATTGTTTTATTAAATATTACATTGTTTAATTAATTAAATTGGGGATAGTATTAGTAAACTTCAAACAGCTCTTGAGTGCCTTAGCGAGTTAATGAAGTTATAACTCATTTTGAAACTCATTAAGTTAATAAAGATAAGGACTAAAATAAACAAGAACATTTCCAAAGTAGTTTAGTATTTCATAAATCTTTTTACTCGTCAAATCCATTCATATTTGAAAAGCTTGTTGAAATTCCTTCATCATTCAGTAAAGACCCATTCCCCTCTATTTTGAAAGACACAATTTTAATACTCGAATTTATAGTTGAAACTGAAAGGTGATTCACGCGAGTTAACATCCTAGGATATTGCGGGGCTTAGTACAGCTAATTCCTGGTATATATGTTTTATCTTTACCATATTCTGTTTAAAACGTCTCTTAGTGATTACGAAATGGAAAATACAGAAATTAAGGCAAAGTTTCGGCGGGTGCCTCTTTTATGACGTGTTCTTATCTCTCGGGAACGGCGCGTGTGGCGCGAGTGTGGAGTTACAACATTAAGTTTGCCACTCTAAACTTTCATTCTCGGTTCCCTTAGACAGTATTACCGCTGCATAAGGAATAAAATGCTTTATTTTGACATTCTCAGTTGCATTGATAACGTGGTTGTTGTTGTACAAGTGGTACCTATTGTGGCGGTGCCGCTTTGTTTGCGAGTGTCGCCGATATATCTCGAAAGTTTTGCGGTGCAGCAACGCATCTCTACAAGCTCGGGTTATATTAACTCATTTCACAAACATTTAAAATATACACCATTAATAACTACGAGTACTTCATCATCATCATCATTTCAGCGTTAATTCCAGTCGCATCCGAAACTTTCAGCTTTGGAGTCTGGGGTCCGCTTTACCAGTCAAATTGCTAATTTTTGGCTAAATAAATAAGTTTTGAGGACGAGTCTGAGCAGTTGTGTTGCGATGTGTGCCGGGTACGATGCGCAATGTTGTTGTGTTGGGAGTTTGGTCTTGGGTAGCGGGATCTGAAGCACGGTGCTCCGCTGGCTGACCGCAGGTAGTTGGCGGCCCAAGTAGTGCGCCAGCCATACACGAAAGGCTGCCCCGCCAACTGCAAAAAATCCCAGGGTGGCCCCATCGTGCCGGTTGGCAACTGGACGAGAGGACCCGATGGCGATCCCTGAGGGGATTCGGGCGTCCCCGCAGTCTCCAGATCAATCTCCCTCTGGCGCGGCATCGTTAGTAGTGTTGTTGGGTTTAACATTGCATCACCTCGCTCGATTGCCGACTTCCTTTCTATTCACTCAGTATACATAAATGACAAGTCTCAAAAAGAAAAGTTGGTGTGCACAGCGGGCGCACGTTCTCTCGTTTAAAGTGCACCTCTCAAACGTTCGAGGTCTGCACTCCAATATCGATGCAGTCCATCACCACCTTGAGACTGTAAAGCCCCACCTGCTTTTCTTGACGGAAACCCAGATTAGATGTCCGTCTGATGCGGCATACCTAAACTACCCGGGATACTCTTTGGAGCATCATTTCCTGCAGCGTGCCAGGGTCTGTGTGTATGTCCGCAATGACATCTGTTGCCGGCGTCTCCGTCACCTCGAAGACCCTCATCTATCGTCCTTATGGCTGTTGGTTGACACTGGTGTGGACAAAATTGTCTACACCTGTATCTACCGATCGTACAGCGGTGACCAGGAGACAACTCGACTATTTGATGCACAGTTCGTCGCTATGGGGGACTTTAATGCCTGCCACCAAGCGAGGAGAGGAGCGCGAAACTTTGCGCTATCAATGGGCCTTTCCCCGCTGGTGGGACAAGTGACTAGGGTGCCTGATGTAGCTGGTCATACCGCCAATTGTCTGGACCTTCTGCTGACCACTGATTTGGACAGATGTGTTGTAACAGTTTCCGCACCGTTAGGAACTTCAGACCACCGTCTGGTGAAGCCTGTGTCGTCCTTCTCCCCACCTGATTGCGACTCGCGTGGTGAGCGGCGAATGTGGCGATACAAGTCAGCAGATTGGGATTGATTGATTGATTGATTGGGATTGTCACTTCTTTGGGACTTATCCTTGGAAGCAGGTCTGCTTCTCTTCTGACAATCCGTCGAGCTGTGCGGGCGATATATCAGACGTGGTGCATCAAGCTATGGAGTATTTTATCCCCTTAAGTAACGTGCTCGTCGGTGGCTCGGCTCGCCCATGTCTTAACGTTGACTATGTTCAAGCGGAACAGCGTAAGCACACGACATTTCTCACCTGGGTTGACGCTCGTGACCGCAGAGCTCTGGATCTAAGTTCAAAGAAGAGAGCCTTTAACCTTGCTGCCAAGTCCTACAAAAAGGCGCTTAAGAAGGCTCGCTTCGATCGCATTACTCATATTGGCAACAAGTTCTCTGCGCACCCATCCGGTAGCAGATCTTTCTGGTCCCTAGCCAAATCGGTCGAGGCGAACTTCTGTCGGCCCACACTGCCGCTGGTTAGGCCTGATCTAGCACTGGCTCATACGGCAAGAGAGAAAGCAGGTCTCTTTGCATCTCACTTTGCCCATAGTTCGCGTCTTGATACTAACAGTGCTACTCCACCTAAATTAACTCTGCGGAACTTCAATGCCGGAGGTTCGCATTAGAAACAAGGAGGTTCTGAGAGTATTGTGTCGTCTGGACGTGAATAAGGCTAGTTGTCCAGATGGTATACCAGCAATTGTTCTTAAGCCATGTGAGCCCGAGTTATCTCTTGTATTGACGCGCCTGTATCGCCTCTCATTTAGAACTGGTATAGTGCCTAAGTCCTGGAAGCTTGCCAACGTACAGCCCGTGCCCAAAAAGGGTAGTCGTGCCGATCTATATCGATAACTATTGGCCGATTTCAATAACCTACATACTCTGCAAGGTTATGGCGCGTGTATTGAAGTCACGCCTCTTGGCTTACCTGGAAGGTAGCGATCTCCTCAGTGACCGACAGTACGGGTTTCGACGCAATCGGTCAACTGGTGACCTACTAGTGTATGCCACTCACTTGTGGGGCGAGGCCATCGAGAAAAATGGGGAAGCAATTGCCGTCTCCCTTGATGTCTCGAAGGCTTTCCGCTGGCCTGACTGGCTGGGTAAAAGACTGCCTGATGAACGGTCCCTCCGAGTTGTTGTCGACGGATGCTCATCGGAGCCCATGTCGACCAATGCCGGTGTTCCTCAGGCGTTTGTTCTCTCTGCAACTCTGTTCCTGCTGCATATTAACTATGTGCTGATGCCCGGTATGCAGATGACAGCACAGTTGTGGAGAGATACCTGCTGAAAGCTAGGGCTAGTAAGGAATCAATCCGGTCCGAAAGAGAGGCTGTGGTAGAGCGTACGGGTGCTGTACTACAGGCAGTCTCCGAATGGGGTGAAGCCAATCTTGTAGCATAGCAAACACAGGCGTGTCTTTTCACCGCCATAAGGAGCCCGTTCACCTTGGCTCCTACTTTTCAGAATGTATCTTTGGAGTGCTCCGACCGCCTTCAGCTTTTGGGAGTTGAGATTTCCTCGAACCTTAACTTTGGGCGGTTCATTGAGTCCAAAGCCAAGGTGGCTGCCAGTAAACTTGGCGTCATCGCATAGGTCCGACGGTACTTCACACCAGGGCAGTTTCTAATGTTGTACAAAGCATAGCTCCGGTCTTGTGTGGAGTACTACAGCCACATTTGGGATGGTGTTACGAAATGTCACCTGGCTACTTTGGATTCAGTGGAGAGGCGTGCGAAGAGTCTGATTGGCAACCCAGACTTAACTCGAAACGGTCTCCAAAGCCTGGAGCACAGGCGTAGAGTAGCCAGACTTTCATTCTTCTATAGGATGCATTCTGGTGAGTGTGCAAGGGAATTGCATGATTTAATTCCCCCGTCTCCGTTCCACCATCGGACGACCCGTCGTACAGCGAGATTCCACCATTACGTTGTTGACACCACTGCGATCCGGACGAAGCGTTTCGCTTCCTCTTTTATACCGCGTACATCGAGGGACTGGAACAATTTGCCAGCGACGGTGTTTCCGTCAAACTACAATTTGAGTGTCTTCAAGGCTAGACTGAATAGTCTCTTAATAAACTAGCGCACTTTATCATCAACGATCGCAGCACTGCTTACCATGAGGCGGGATTGCGGTCAAGCGCTAGTCTATAATTTTTAAAAATAAACTTCGATATTTTCCGTGAAGCGACTGACGTCTGACCTCCTAAACCCGAAGGCGATAACGAAGCATTGCAGTTAGACCAATTGTTGGACTTTGGAGGGCACCAACAACCCGTAGCGACTGCCATTAGATGTTCGTATGGCAACCGGGACCAACGGCATAACGTGCTTTCCAAGGCACGACCAAACCAGTGCAAATATTCATATTCATGCATACAAATATTTGCACTGCGCGAGGATCAAACCCGCGCCTCCTTGCCCACCGTCCGCATTCGCTACCGCTACGCCACGGAGGCTGTCGTCATTAATAACTACATGTTATAAAAAATAAAGGTACTTTATTAAAAAAAACGACTTAAAGTATCAGCACTCTGAATAGAAAATTCTATTCAAAGTTAATTTGTATTCTGTGAAATATTCAATCGATTTGAGTGTAATCGAATTCGAATGTAATTGTAGACGAATGATTTAAAAAATATTATGATTCGTATCTGGCAATACCGCACAGTTTTTAATGTGTACATATGGAGTGTTCGATAGAAGGGATTGCAATGTTTGTTTCAATTTCCTGAGGTGTTAGAGCAGCCGCGTCTCGAATCTCATGAATCCTCCATGTTTTGAAGATGTGTATTCATTCATCAATGTTAACTCAAAACCGCAAGGCTTCTTTCAAGTGAAATTGAAAAGATTTTTGCTACCACAAATACTACATCTTTTACAAATTATATTTACATGGGATTAAAATTTTCTCCTGGCTATTTTCGAAAGGACGATACTTTGTTTAGGACCATTGTACCTTTTAGCTTCAAGATTACAATATGTCGAAACAGCACAAAGAAGACTGAGTCTATTGAGATACAATTATTTATTTGTTTAGGTATAGAAGAATATTTAGTGCTTAAATAAAACCTTTTTTGGCTTTACCTCATAGCTATCCGTTTCTGATGGATAACGATTTCTGTGCCAGCTAGTATTTATGGAAAAATAAGGAAAACTACATGATATGATTTCGATGAGTAATTGGATCGGTAGCAGAAGTAATGTTCATGTTACATTTTTTATAGAGGATCCGGATTAAGCGATGCGTTCTATTTATTTATCGAAATTGGTTTTCTTTTTTCCTTTTGGTTTTTTTTCGGGGTAAATAATTTATAATGACGATTTGACCTGCATTTTGAATAGTTGAGATTGACAAGTTCCCGGGTTTCATTTTCATCAGTAAATTGGTTTTTATTTAAGGAAGATAAAGACAAAATGCCACTGTAATGAAGAGAATAACGCAAAGAAATCGCCAAAATTATAACTCGAATCATTTCAATACAAAGATATTTATTTGTTTTGAGTTTAATCAGCATTGTGCCAGTTTAGGACAAAAGTGTGTTCAACTAGCAGAGCTCAGCATATTTTTAAAAATGCGCGTAAAGGTCGTATATTATTAAATGTATGTTGACAAATGCTGCAGGGCATTTAGTTATTGGTACAGCTAGGTCGTGTGCGGGGAGTAGTTTACAGACTCTCTACATTGCAACTATTTCCATCAGGCTTTGTGCCCAATTGTTCGTAGCTTAGTATTCTGAATAATGCACGAACAAGCATACATAGAAATCTAAGTAGTTTTTATACTGTTTTCATTTCTATAATTTCACGAAATGTGTGAACAACGTGAACAAGGTAATAAATATTATACCGCTCTGCCATTATTTCCAATCGAATAATAACTCATAAAAAGTCCGTGTATTGTATGAGATTTGTAATTATTACTACTGTATGTACTGAACTAATGTTGAAATTATACAGATCATAATTTCAACTTTCCGATATTAGACAAGATAACCTCGCTAGGTTATCTTGTCTCATTGTTCATTTGTTGTGTTAGGTGCATGCAGATACATATGTAGATGCGTGAATCAGTGAGCTGTAATTTCAAAAATCAAAATCAAAATCGTTTATTGCAATCCATAATGTACAGTTACAGGTGGTAAATATCTTATTATAATATTGGAAACAATTATGGACCCTGTTGGGCACAGCAAGTTTTAAATAAGTAGAGAGAGGAAGAGCGCTTCATGTTTCCATTTATGTAATTCCTATTAATTTATTTTTATTAATCGTATTGCTATTGAGTATTTATTCTCTTGCTATCTCTTTATATTAACATATTATATTAATTATAAAGTATTCATTTACTAACAATTTCTTTAGTTATATTGAAATTGTTTTTATTTGGTACTTGATTAAAATTTGTTCATTATTTTAAATGAAGTATATAAAATTAAGTTTATTAGTATATTAATTTTTATTTTTTTCACTTGTTGGCAATGCTAGAGATATTTATTTTCTTGACTCTAGGAAGACTTAACTCGAATTAAATGTCAAGATATTCATTTGTGAGATTGCTGATGGGTTTATGTTCTATAATGTACTCAAAAATTCTATAATTAAAAAATCACCGTTTCAAACTAAAACACACTCCAAACATTGTAAATAATACATCAAAATGAACGCTGAATTAATGAACACATTATCATCATCGAATTCCTTAACAAACGGTTTTAAAGTGAATTTCGCCAGACAATCAGGCGTTAACGGGCTGTTCATTGGGTGACAATGAAAGTGTTTCATTGAGCTGTCCATTTGCGAGAGGTGGTGTGGTAGTCACGTCGTGTCGAGTGAACGCAGTGACGCAAGCGGCGCGGAAGGCGCGTTAATGGGTCCTTCGCCCGCCACCTGTCAGATGACTGTCTGCCTGCGACTGCTTCGGCACGGGTGGACGCCTCTGAGTAAAGTTTCGCTCTTTACATTTGGATATTTTAACGGCGAAGGGACGGCCTGCGGCGCGTGACTGGAGATGACGCGGTGGAGAAATGTTAATAAACATGAATAGGTACATTATTGGAGTTTGATGTAAAATATGAGGATTATGAATGAATTATTTAAAGGATTACTAATATTCAATAGAACGTGCAAGATAAGAAGAGTAAAAAATAAAAATCTCAGTTTTTATACTTATACGAAAAAAAGGACAGGTGTTCTCAATCAATTTGATAGATGGAGTGTCCCTTATAGGGCTAAATAACGTACTCCATGCTTTATTTAATTTCAAAACCGTTCAGTTGTTCTTTACT
Source organism: Sesamia inferens (assembly GCA_037179545.1). Lineage (NCBI taxonomy): Eukaryota > Metazoa > Arthropoda > Insecta > Lepidoptera > Noctuidae > Sesamia > Sesamia inferens. The sequence goes on from CM073930.1 coordinate 18,712,445, forward strand.
GAACTGCGCAAAAACAATGAAGTTTTTCAGGCCAATTCATGTTTGGATTATAGGCAAAAGAACACTTAAAATTGAATGTCACTCTTGATGGCATATGTCTGATGTTCATTCGATGTATTCGAGTCTTGTTTGTTGCTCATAATGTACAAACGCAACACAGTAACCTGACTTAGCTTATTATGTTATACCAGACCAAGGTAATTTAAGTTTAAAATGGCTAGTGATGACTGAAGATTGATTTGATTTAAACGCTTTCGTTTAGTTTGCAAATTGACGCAGAATATTCATATTTTTTAAATATTGACATTTCATTTTAAACTATCGCACACTAATTCAAAACAATTCTCATTCTTTTAGGATTCCACACGACCGTTGCTAGCAAAAACAATTTAAATTTTAAAACAAATCAGAAAACCTGCGTTGCGCCGGGCAACTCTGGTCTAACAAGCAAAAAACCACGTACATTCAACTTTTTAGCTAGATTTTCAACGTAGCTGGCTGGTCCACAGCTGAATGGAATTCAGAACTCTATTCCGATGCAGTGTTAATGAATTCGCATAATGGAAACTGTATGTAACTATGTAGTGTGATTTGTACCAAATTAAATGTCACTATACCACCGATGTTAACTCGGGTGTTAGCGTAACAAACCGGATGCTTATTTCACAAAACTTCGCTAAACTGTCCCATCCACGAATCGTGTAGCAAGTTTTCGACATGTTACTGAGATCGCATTTCGTATTCATCAAACATCCATTCTAGTCTCAATATACGTGCCGAAACTTGGTATCGCCCTGGGGTTCATCTTGGTTCCCGCAATGGATACAACTTGTGAACTCGCACCGACGAACTTGCGGACCGCGAGTTTAGAGCTGCGAGGAAGGTCAACTTTAATAATATTACGAATTACACTTCCCAATGATGTATACTAAATTACAATTATTAATCTATATTTAGGTTCAAGACATTATTTGAAAGACCTGAAAACTTTGAAAACTTTGGGAAAATTGGGTTTTTGACAAAGTAAACGTGATGTAATAAAATAAGAAACCCATAAATAATACATGTGATATAACAGACCAAGTCTGTGAATAACGTAAGAGTATAAACACAGATTCGCGGCCGGTCGTTCTAGTGAGAAGGGTATGAAAGGAAACACGGCATTACAAATATAATCGAATAATTCTATATCAAGCAACACTCGGCTTTTGTTTGTAAAAATATGAAACAACCGATGAAGTGTGAAGCAATTCGGCGCAATATCTGGAGATTTTTTTATGAGACCGCAGGTGTATTTTATAGATCATTTTGATCCCTTTTAATGCTGGCTAACACCTTGCGTTTTTGTATTTGCGTAGATTCTTCTTCTTCTTTCAAATATTTGTTGACATAGCTTTTTTTTATTAGCCAACACTATCCCACTGCTGCACAAAGACGAAGGCCTAATGGCGCTATGGCGCGGGAAAAGCGTAAGTGGGAAGGATTTAGGGGAAGCCCTAAATCCTTATGTTTACGCTTTTCCCGCGCCATATCGACATCTCTTCCTGGACCAGTCTCGGCAGCGCCGGCCGTCTTCAGGTTGTGTGGAAGCTTTTGCCCAGCGGTCATCATGTATTCAGCTGATGTGACCCGTCTAAATACTATTTTGTCCTTTTTTATAAACAACCAGAATGATGTGCTCTATAGATCTTTGGTTCTCTGGTGTGGTACCTCTGGTTCAGTCTCAGGTATGAGTACCATAGGTTAGGCTAGACATCTAGACATTATACACCTGGACTGCGGCGGAATCAAGGACTCCCGCGGCCCCGCGCGCTCATGACTGGAGTGACACCGGGGTGGTTTTTAGTCAGTTGGAGTCTGACAGACCCCGTCGCCCACCCCAAGGCGGCGGACATCCATTGAGGATTTTTCACCCGGAACAAAAAAAAAAAAGACACTATACACCTGTCAATGAGTTGCGTTTCATGGAGTTCAACAAATTACCTTCCATTAGTATCTTCATGGTCCCAGCAAGTTTTCCAGGCGTTTTCAATACGGCGATTGATTTGTCTGTTTTCGAATGCCCCTCTTCTGCCTGTTTTCGAAAGAAAACTAACTAGCCCAAGTAGACTTAGATTTTTTTTGTTGTAAATAGTAGATAAGTATATAAATATGTTTTAATAGTGTAGCCTTAAGTTAAACTAGTTTCATGACAAATAATATGCACATTATTTCAGAAAAAAATATTTGCACTTCACTCCCACGCAGAAAAAAATCATTTATTAAACAATTTACACAAAACTCTATCCGGCATTGGTGAGAAAATCGTTCGAAACTTAAATTATTTGCAATATTTGAATTGACGTTAAAATTCACGAAACAATCTACACTTAATTCAATTAAAATGAAGCTTTCAGAATTGTAAATTAAATTGAAGCGATAATTGAAAGGTTTATGTTTTAAAGTTGTAAATATTAATTAAATATTAAATTATGAAAACTTGATTGCCGATTGAAACTTGTGCATTATAAGTATTTCTTAAAAGTTTTTTTGATGACTATTATCCATGGAGTCAGCCTAAAATTTTCGCGAACAAGTAATTCGGCCCCGAGGCATTCGTGGCATTTTCGCTGGCTGGAATAAAACATTTCGATTCCGATTTAAAGTGAGTGGAAGGAACTGAAAGAGCTCGTAACTTTGAATTTCCAAAGGTATTTGTGATTCTATAAGTACAGTTAGCGCAAGATTTGTGATGTTTTTTTAGTTGATATTTGATTTATAAAGTAGATTTGTTGTTACTACCATTCCCTCTTAAATAATGCAATAAAAACAACCCAAACTATGTTAATAAAACAGTATCAGAAGTATTGTAGAAGGCGTTGTCTACTCTGTACATTTAACATATATTTATTTTGTTTATCTTCAATGCAATTTTATAACTTTCTCAAATATTTGAACAAAAAATAATAAATCAAAAGGTAAGAAAAGTAAAGGATAAAAGAGATCTGCTCACAGCCAACCTTTTTTAAACCCTCCAAGTGACCTGTCTTAAAAATATAATTTTATGCATACTTGACCTACTTATCGCTTGCACTGATTTCAAAGTGCAATAAAAAAGCTGCCACATCCAGTTCTAGGTACAGGTCAATGTGATTCCGGGCAGCGTCGCTCGGTCACGTCGCAGAGTGCCGACCGATGTACCGCGGACCGCCACTCCACAGTAAAAAGACCCGCGCCATTCTCCATTTAAATAATATATAGCAACTGTTTGATTCGACACTCTATATTGTCTGAATGTAGCCACGATATATGGACCGAAGCTTTAATAGCTTCACATATTTCAATTGTTATCTACTTCCAAAGATTTACTTGATTCTTTGAATTTGGAAAGATATTATGGGTTTTTTATTCAATAACAGCAAAGGTTTACTTAAAGTAGTGGTGGCACATAGGAATTATTAGTCGTAGGCTCGAACATAGACACATGCTTTAATTTGTGTAATTTACAAAGCCCGCGTGATGCAATACGACCTACTCCTATGGACCGAGAAGAGGCCCCAGCAGTGAGAACGTTGTAAGCTGTTTATGCTAAAGAAGTTCTATATTTATTATTTCGTATAAAGCTTCAGTAGATAAACATTGTGATTCTTATCCACATTATTGTGAGTTCAAATACAATCGAATGACTAAATTGGAAATTCAATAACACGTATACTATATCAGACATTAAAACGAAGCCAAAGATGTGAAAGGGCATCATAAATAAAAGGCTTGAGTTTAAAGTGTTCTTTATGAAGTGTCGCCGCAGTGGAGGCCACGCGCCGCCCGCGCCGCCACCCGACCGGCTGTCGGTGATACCTATTTGAAAGTCCTGTAATATTAACTGGGCCGCTCTTTACTGCAACACCATTATCGATAGTTTCTAGAATAAAAAGATAAAATTATGACTTTTTGCTGTTTATTTTTCTCTCTTAAATCCATTGTAAGATTGCCTTTAGTAACGGGACCGCTCATTCTGTCACCCTATCTAAATAATAACATTCTATTAAAGTCTACGAGAGGTAAAAAAAAAGTTATTGTTTTCTCACAAAGATTTCAGTAGAATTCAAACGTCCTTTCTCCGTATGTTTCCACGGAAAACGAGTATGTGGCACATATAACAAAATGTTACAATTCTTGAGCTAGGAAACGCAACAAAGAGTGTTGGATATAAATATTTTATTGGATTAGCGCAACATGGCATAAATATAGGGTAAGTTTGTCGAAAATATTTTCTGTATACACAACGTAAACATACTGTATCTAAATCCCACAAAAAGACCACTAATATATGGCACTTGTCGGAAGAATATTTCTTAAGTTATACCAATCTTGAGAAAAAATACTTTTTATTGCTATGAAATACAATACACGCATATTGTGAGTTTAAAACCAATTTATGTATTTGAATTACAAATATTTATACAACACTAACGCCTAACTCACTAAATTACCTATATATGTAAACTTAAATTCTTATAAAGGTTTAATATTTATTTGTATTGTTAAGTTAGTTAAGCAACTATTTTGTAATATGTACGAGTACATATTGTTAATTTTAACTCCAATGAAACAGAGCCCTTGACATCTTATCTCTACACTGCACTTGTTTGACTGGTAGAGAATAGCTAAGGCAATAAAACCGGTTTTGTATGCGAGAATTTTAAATAAATAAAAAATATAAGAAAAACATTTTCTGTGATTGGACCCGTCGTCATGGAGATCCTTGGACCTATATCCAGCAGTGGACGTCTTTCGGTTGAAATGATGATGATGATTTAGTGATCTGCTTTTTGTACAATATTTGTGCAAATAGGTTATGAATTGATAATTAAATGAAATATTCATTATAAATAAATATATTGTTTATTTCTCAGCTTTGTACAAATTTTTTATAACATTTGCTTCATTCTAAATAGTACTGATGTATAATTTGCCTGAACTAGGTAGAACCTGTACTTCAGGCGTAAAAGTGCTTATTATAAATTTTTATTTTGCAAGAAATTTATAATAAAAGTAGTATGTAAAAATCTAGAACACAACTGAAATATACAGTGTTATTATTAGTATCATATTGCTTACATAGTAATATTAGTTAATTTAATGATTATCTCTAAATTTGTTTACATTCTGTAAGTAGGTACAAAGTGTGAACTTGCTGTGTAATGTGTAATGAAATTAGAGCTAAATATAATCTAGTGTTTGGCTCTCTTAGACGCTTTTCATAATCTACGGAGTTGATATATCTGAATTTCGAGGCCGTATACAGTAGTCTTCTGTCTTATTTTAATACGGAGATAAAACTCAGTTGTATTAGTCTGACCTGAACCTTATCAGAAAATTGAAAGAATCATTTGACAGAAATGTGTGTCTAAGAATAACATCGATAACTCTTCTACGCCGAGAAAGTGCATCACTAGCACAGAACGGTCCCGACCGACAGAGGGTCGCAGTCGGGAGGGAGACTCTAATAAAATATGTAGATTTGATGACTTGTCACATTTTTTGTTACAAATCTGAGATTCAAAGTTTTTTAGTCACTTTACCAGACCCTTTGGTTTGTTTCATTAAGACTTTAATAATGTGGAATTGGGTACTTAATCTTTCTCATCGAGGATGTGTCTTTGAACTCGGTTCTTTAGCTTTTAATTAACTTACAAGCATTTCTAATATTCCTTTGGAACCAAGTATTAGAGCTTGATGAGGCTTGATATTTGCAGTTTAAAGGCTTCGTTTCTTAAACCTTATTGTGTTGAAGACTTTTCGTATTAGAACTTTTTTATTTAATATTAATACTTGTGCTTATGCTTTAAGTAAATACAAACAATAAGAACTTTTATATCACAGTAAAAGCAAGTTATTACTTATGTAAAGAAACCAAGTTTAATATTACCTACTAGTGAGTTGCGTTCAAGGGCATTGTTTAGTATTTTATATCTACATACAAAGTACTAGTTGAACACGACTACGGTTAAGATTACTAAGCCTATGATTAGTTACTGGCGTAGCGCGGCTTTGGCTGACGCTATCACGGCCTACGAGATTTTGAGGCTAACGCCTACGGCTACGCGCTACGGTCTACGCGGTACAAGCTACGACTGGGATTTTTCGTTTGCTCGGTTTTACGTTTGTCACTGAAGTTTATTTTATTGATAGTCGGTCGAATTTCATTTAATACTGGCAGCTATTCAAACAAAAATAATTATGTAGGTTTAGGGCCCCAATATGTGTATATTTTTATTGAGGTAGCAGGTATATCAAATGAAAAACTCCGAAGTACCCAATTATTGACTTTACAAGAATATAGTTGGTGATAATGATACAAGTGGCATATATAATAATACTAATACACTTTATTTCTCTCATAAAGCTACATTGTTACAGTAGTGTGTATATACAATTTAGCCTTACGTTGGATCCTTTGTGAAAGCTGGAATCTGAACTAGATTCGGGACCTGTATGAAAGATCTCTAGGGTCATACTCCTTTAAAAAATATCTTTTGTAACGTCGAGATTTTAAATAATATAACAATTGGTTTAATTCAAAATTGTGAAAGATTAGTGCGTGAGCGACTTCTCCATTAATATTAAAAACTATTTATTAAGAATTATCGCAAGCAGATAATAGAAAGGTTTATCAGACACATTAGAAAGGGTTAGTTGTGTATTGTGTCGGTGTGAAGTGGGATAACAATCAGTTGATTTGAAACATTGAAACGCCAAACTGTCATGCTTTTCGCTCATTGTAGATGTTTTCTTAGAATTTCGCAACACGTGCTTTTGCGTTGTGATAATAACAATTCGAGGAAACCAAACATAGCAAAATGGTTTCCTCTAATTGATGCTTTTGATTACGTGGAATTCGGATGGAGTAATTGAGGAGTTCTATGAAATTCTTTGAATGTGAATCAACGCTTATAATGTTTGACGATATCGACTCTGTTATTACTGATGTGAGTAGATTTATATTATTATTGTACCTGAATGTAATCTAGTAGAGACAGCCTCCGTGGCGTAGGGGTAGCGAACGCGGCCGCTGCGGAAGGAAGCGCGGGTTCGATTCCGGCGCAGTCAAATATTTTTATGCTTGAATATGAATATTTGCGCTGGGCTGGTCGTGTCTCGGAAAGCACGTTAAGCCGTTGGTCCAGGTTGCTATAGGAACATCTAGTGGCAGTCGTTACGGGTTGTTGGAGCCCTAAAAAGTCCAACAATTGATCCAACTGCAATGCTTCGATATCGTCTTCGGGTTGTGGGGGTCAGACGACAGTCGCTTCACGTAAAATGTCGAAGTTTCGTCAAAATCAGCAGTTAGACTGGTAAAGCGGATCCCAGACTCCAAAGCTGAAAAAAGTTTCGGATACGACTGGGATTAACGCTGAGATGATGGTATGAATGTAATCTAGTAGAGAATGCCTAACGCATTAAGTACATATCTTTGTGTGAAAGTATAAATAAATAGATAAATATGAATATAGAAATATGGTTTATATTGAGGACTGCGGTGAACTCTAAATCGTCGTGTGCGTTTAAAGCTTTTATTTGGCTGCATTGCTTTTGTGCATGGCCGTCAGGGAGAAAAGTAAAAAAAAAAATCTTTGAAGCAAACGTATGAACGCCGTCTCAAGCGAACGAAGGTGAAAATATAGTAAAGGTGGGTATTTTCCTGTTTGCGAACCACATGTGGCTGGACGAATTCGTTTAACAATCTCGAATAAACTCTATTCATTGTAAACCATTTGTCAGACTGATGGATCGGTCAATTTACCAATCAGCGAGTGTTACAATACCTACATTGTTAGCCGGCAGTTCGTACCATAAATTGCCTAACAAAACGTATAGGATTTGCCAAGATTTACAACGTACTTGTTTGTGGACTTCGGATCTTTGAACCGGGATCTTTATTGTTATTTGTGACTTTGTGTTGAACAGCTGCGAGTCCTGTAAGCTTGGATAGGACTACTAAAGTCTCTAAAGTAATGGTCTAATCGGCGTTTGATTGTAAGGAATGCTTTTGAGTTGGGAGTAGTCTGATTTAGTGTGATTGGACGTTTAATTAGTAAAAGAACGCATATAGATTACAGTAGGTAGGAAAATAATTTTATATTGTAGTTTTCATATAAGATTTATTACCAAGTTAATAGAGAAACCTGAAAGCATGCCGTCTGCATGCAGTGATCAATAGTGGGACGCACGTGCCAAGCATAGTTACTAGATTGAACCGCACTAAAAGCTGTAATTTTTCACGCCAATCAAAACAGAAAGCTGCAGCAATATTGTGGTCGATCGAAGTCACTTTTAAAGTCCACACATAATTTTGTGTCTTTTGAGGAAAAACCACACAAATACAGTGGACCTGTCCGGTTAGTGCATTTGGCAGAAATAGTTTAACTCAAGCTCAGAACTTAAGGATTTGAACGGCTCAACAAAAAATACGAAAGAAAGGACACTTGGTAGACCGGATAAAATATTCAAATTGATAGACCACCATTGAAACTAATTGAGCGAAAACAGTGTTTCCAGTTAAACTGAAAAGCGTTTTCGAAAGACATTCAATAAACGAACCCTAAAGAGTAATGCACACACAACATCGTGACGTAAAATTACAAGGGAGATGTGTTTACTGTGTACACATGGGTTTAGCTATGCGTAGGGTGTTCACAGACATCATAAATCGCTCCGTGATGTGCCGTTGCACGAGTCATCGACGATTAGTGTGACCTCCGACTGCCCTTCTAAAATAGCGGACCTTGATGGATGTTATGATATAAAATATTGGCCGGGAGAGTTTTGAGGTGCATTGTGTTTTAATCAATTAAAATAGAATACATAAAAAGACTGGAATACTAGGATTTTATGTCTCCTTTTCAACATCTTACACAACCCGTCTTATCCTTCCTACCTGCGTGAGTGTTTTTCTTACGCGCGCTCTAGCGGCGCACCCTGTAGATAATTTTTAACAATAATTCTTTTATTTTTTTTCAATTTTTTCCAATTTTCAATTTTTTTAACACCTAATTTTCATTTTTTTTTCATTTTCATTCGTCCTGAAATCTCATCCTCATAAAACGATTTACTATTCCTATTCCTAATATTCGTGATTTAAACACTATTTCTAATTTTAAACGTCGATTACCTTTCCTCTATATTGTCAGAATTTGTTTATTATTTATACATATTTAGATATTTTAGTATTATGTATTTATTTAAGTAGTATATTTATTTTTGCTTTTATTGGTTTAGCCTATATAATTATTTTAGGTTTATATGTTTAGGTATATTTAATATTATTACTTTAATAGTTATCATATTCCTATTTTATTTCCTCCTTGTTCTAACACACTATTGTCTACATTTCTGTTTTACTTCTCCTTTCGCAGGTCTGCTGGAAGAAATTTCTTAAGAAATAAGCAGCACCTGTGTACTCATATCTTAATTTTGTCGTATTTATGTATTTTATTGTGTGTACATAAATAATATAATAAATAAATAAATAAGTATGAAAGGTTGGTGGTGAAAGTATTAATTTATAAGAGACTAGCTGCGCTGCGTTGTTTTACCTTCATAAGTTTAAGTCTCTTAAGAAAAACTAGATGAAAGTTTAACATAACTAAGTACTACTAGTAATTATTAACTAACTACTAATTAGATATAATTTTAAGCATCCATACGATAGTTTATAACCATATAAATTATGTGTGACAAACGTCATCTAAATGCGCTGAGCGTGTTTTTGCGTGAAACAGTAACAAATATCCACCATCCATCCTTACTACTTACTTACTTTTCCCGTTTATAATATTAGTAGGATTATGCAAAACATAAATATTATAAACAATTATAAGTTTGATGTAGTGACGTTTATTAGGTAGATACGAGAAAAAGTTTTTTTCACCCTAAACTGTAACCACTAGCAATTTGTTAACCGCTGAACTTTTCACTACTGTATGATCTACACATTTTAAACGGCTCGAATATACAACGGTATTTTTCTTTTTATGAAACCTGAATATAGTTTGTCCAGAATAATCAACTGAATCGATTCCAATAATTTTTACATCATGTTATATATTTTCTTATACACATTTAGAAATTGTTGCAGTGTGGCTACCGGGCGCACAACAGTTAAACTGTTGTGTTTTTAGTTTTTATATGCTACATTTTATTTTACTGAATTTAAGAGTAAAGTACATAATAATATCGACCTACACTTGACCGTTACAATAGTAAAAAGCCTGCAAGTGTGATGTAAAATATCATCACTTTTAAATTACAAACAGAAATTATTATCAGTAAACGCAAGACGACGCGTGTTTCGGGTTCTGCAAATACAAAAAATATAGTCCTATACAGGAAGACATGATGATGGATAATTACTGGTCCCATTTTCTTTGAATCTAGGCGCATTATTCCAATTCTATGTAACTCTCCGCAGAATGTTCTTAATATTATTTATTGTAATAATGATACTCCTGCGGTTCAATATAATATAAAAGTGATAATTTATGATATTTTTATCAAATAATTACACCGTTAACATACATTTCCACCACAGGAGCAGTTTAATGAAAACTTACGAAGCCGAGCCAAACAATGAATGTTATGAAAAACTTTAAAATTATGTAGTTGGCACCGGTCCTGTTGCCAGTCTGTTTTATTAAAGAGGCATCAGGTGTTATTAAAACCAAATATACGACCTGTACAAACACTCATACATAAATGAAGGAAGAATACCAATTAAGCCATCAATTTATGGCGTACTGCCATACGAAACCTACATATTTACGTCGGCCGGTAGATGGTAGCGAATCAATAGTCCAATCGTTGGCAAGCGCGTACTCTATCAGCGATTAGTTTTGGTCTAGTGGACACTCGGCCGTTCCTTGCCGATAGAACAGAGGGCTTGTCCATGGGTAAATGACTACTTACGCTGGTAAAGCTTTTACCGTGAAGCATGTACGAACTTAGGTATATTCAGACTATAAATACCTCACACTTACTTACATTCAGAAGCGATTTTCTTATGGAATAACAATTGTGACAATATTTTAAACTTAAACATTTTTGGAGGAAATCGGTTTTGAATTTTCATATTAATAAAAAACCTTACTTAGGGTGCATTTAGAAACATTTAAATTCAAAAAGCGTGACCCGGAACAAATACCTGTAGGCTGTAGGCCATACAAATATTTATTATATTTATTTCTTGCGGGAATTGAACACACGACGTACAGCGCAATTGTTGATCGTTACTCACTCGCCAACTGTGTCGCCAATTGTAAGGTATTTACGGTCGTGATTGTGCTTCTTTGGGGTAGTCTGATTAATTATTTGTGTGAGAGCGAATGAATGTGTTATTGAAGTGATATCGATAATTTTGTATTGCTTACGGATTTATATTATACTGCTGTTCATGGCACGGGACAGGTCGGCTATTGACCCAAATATAGTAAGTTTAAAGCAGTTGTAGTAGCCTTTCATTATATTTATCTAATTTCATTTACTGCTACAGTATAGTCCCAATGCGAAACAGTGAATTCCTTATAAATTCAATCCTATATCGGCACTGATTCCGGTCAATTTTATTTATACAACTGCTATTATTGACAATATTGTTTGAATATGGGAGTGACAGTTTGCAAACCAATTTTAATTATAATATCCAACATTAGTAGCTACGAGAGCAAACAACATCAATGAAAGAGAAAGTAAATAAAATAAATTGATGCTAAAATCCTAAAAAAATATAATTAAAACTCAGACATATATAATTATCTGCCTCAATATCGTTAGAACAAGAAAAAGAAAGCATGTCACCGTGTTCTTATATTAGTTAATAAAGAATGTTCGAAAAGAAATAAACAAAACTCAGGTATAAAAGATAAAAGAACGTCTCGTAAAACGTCAACTAGAATCCATCCTCGGCTCACCAACAAAGAATCGGCCGAGGTCCATTATGATAATGAAAGTGACTCCCGTTTGTCTTAAAGTCGTAGCTCAATTTGCAAGGCGAGAGATAAACGCTGTTAAACTGTCGAAGTTCGTGACAAAGCCTGAATAATGCAGATTACACCGAGAAAAATACGGCCGCAGTCAAATCTGCATATTTTATTGGTCCCTTTCCGATGTCCGCTCTCGCATTCCAGTAAAAAATTATATCTAAGCGTACCTGCGCTATCGCGTTGAAACGACTTTCTACACATTGAGCGTTTCTTAATCGCTTTAGTTTATATCCACAGACCTGTCTTTGTTAAGTCAAAGTCGTTTACTGAAACCTCATTCAACTGTATCTCGTACAATCAGGATGATGTGAATTAATTTCTACACGGGGTTTAGTGTTTCACTACTTGCAGAGAGATTCAATTCCTGAAGTCACAGTACAAATTACCGCAAGTATAGGTGAAGTACTTTAGCCGAACTCTCTCTTTGTGGCTTTGTGTGTAGGACGAGTTGCCGAAGCTCTGTACTATGCTAAATATTTGACGGCCTACGTTTAAAGTATTCGCCGGCTTAGGAACAAATTTACGTTTATGAGTTCCAACCTCGTATTTTCAAAATAAACGGAGATTTCGAAGAAAATCTTTGTAATAGAAAAGCCTGAACGAACTCTGCGGAATTTGGAAATTCCACATTATCTCTGAGATTATAAAATTAAATTAATTACCTTAATATATTTATCTACATGCGAATGACTATAGCACCTACACAGGATTAAGTGAATGTGTTTCAACCCAATAGTTATTTAGATGTCTACATTTAATTTTACACACCTGTGATTACGGTGAACCCTTTTAATGTCTTTAGTTCGGTTCACTCACTGCAAGAGTGAAAGTAGTAAACAGATATTTATGTAAGTAAACAATTCGGTGCCAATTAGGTAGAAACTGGATTTATTTGTTATATGTCTATGTAAGTACTTTCAAGTGTAGGTATCGCCAACTAAATATAGCGTTCTCGCACGGTTACGTGATTTCATTTCGCGTAGTATGCGGGTAACCACATTGGTACCTTATTGATATAATATTTGGCAAATATTATATTGAACATGAGAATTGTTTTTCAAGAAAGATTATATGATACTGTTATGGGCTAGGGGTACTTAAACGCCGGTTAAGGGTTGCGAAGTTTATTGGCAACGAAGGTACAATAGAATGTTGCTGACGTTGCACCGAAGTCTTCACTTACGTCCACGAAGTCCGTATTGTAAACAGATGTTACTTTCCGTAGTAGGTATTCAAAGTTCTCGTTACAGTTGTCGCAGTAGGTATTCTCAAAGATCGCTTCTTAACAGTCGCTAGTTTTCGTATCGCTAGTCGAATGCAGGCTGACTATGCGCTGGCGTCACGGCGCTATATATACAGTATGTTAAGAAAACCCTGTCCGACCCATAAGGATAATAAAGGTTAGGTAAACCCATGACCAAATATAATATAAAATTTTACGTAAACATCATAGTACCAATATACAAATGAATTTTGAAATAAACTTTTTTCTCGCGAATTAATTCCAACTTCCCCGAAATTTGGTAATTTAAAAAAAAGTGACAACACCGGTATTATTATGAGCGAATAGCGATGCGACAACGTGCCGCGTCCCCTGCCGCCCGCCGCCTGCGGATGGGTGAACGCACATTTATTAAGTTACCGTTATTTTGCGAAATAATATTTATTTTTTTAGGGGGATTTTTTTTTAAGTTTAGCCCGGTTTTGTATCCATTAGTAGAATCAGTTATCGATACCTAAAAACACCTTCACGGGTCGGACAGGGTTTTCTTAACATACTGTATAGGTCAGCTGATCGAACATTCCAGATTCGTCTAGACGTAATAATAATAGCGCATAATTTCGAGTACATTCAGTAGGTACCTACGGTAATTCACCGGAGACGAGTTTCTGGAAATTTTAATGTCGACACTTTACTGACGAAATTGTTGAGACCTGTACCATTCGATAGGCCATCCTAGGTCTAGCAATGCGTTTTTATATTGTTGCTCTGTAATACCTAGGACTCGAGTTATAGGGCTTAAAATTTACACAGTGCATGCCACGCGATAGTGAACCTTATGTCATCGACATAAGGTGCATTAGTAACAATACGAATGTTGCAACAATATGTATTGGAAATGATAGACTTCTGAATTGTAACTAAAGTTCTTCAGATTTAGGGATCGAAATAATGAAGTGATTGCGATAGCGTTCTGAAATAAGTACGTGTTGAGCACAAACATTTATTGTTCCAAAATAGTTTTTATTATCTAATAAAAATTAATGTTTAATTTCACTTGTTATGTTAGTAATGTGTTTGTTACTTTATCAAAACCTATCAATACTCCATACATGAAATTAAACTTTACTCTTAGTCATGATGGCTCTGAAGTAACCGTTATGAGTACTAAGGAATTCAATTTTCTTACATACTTTTTATAAGAAATAATAAATAAAATATTTAACATGTATTTTATTAATTGCATATCTCCGACCGAATCAAAATAGAGGATATATCCAATATTTGCAGCGAGGTTTCTGTCAAATCTATGTCAACCGGCATAAGGTTACATTTAAAAAGTATGTTTATGTTTGTCCAAGGCGCTAAGGTTAGGTTAGAAATAATATTATTAGTTTTGGATGACGTTAAATAAAGCTCTAGGGCAGACGTTAAGTATTTGTGACATCAATCTTAAAAAGTTATGTTTTCACATGTTATTCCCATGTTGTAATACCAACAAAATATTTACAGACACGTAAGAAAAAACAACTAAGTATATCATAAAGATAAGGTTTAAATCATAAAGCATTACAAAATTACAATAATAAATAATTTTTTGGAATATTGTGTTAATAATTATACCAATTCGAATTAAAAATTTAATATGTTTTTAAATTTTCTAATATTCTGCATATATTTTTCTGGTTTTTTCTTTCATAAGAACCTTTTTTCCTGACAGTATCAAAACACCAAAAAAGAATTAGTGAAATCGGCCGTTCACGCGTGACGGCGTGACCAAAGGAAATAAGGATTCATTGTTATGTTATATCTTTTTTATTTGCTCTTGAGTGAATTGTCTTACATCTTTGTGCTTGCGATGCTCTATAACAGATTCTTATCCACAAATTCGACATTGAAGTAAGTTAGGAATATTCTGATGAAATCATGGACAACAATTGGTAGTGTGCTGAATAATGATTAATTAATCAATTTTGAAGACACTGGAAATAATTTACTAAAGGTAATGGTTTCCAATTTGTAAAGTTTTGACAAAGATTAATGGCGAAGCGAAGGCGTACATGATCTAACTAATAATATTTTGATACATACGAGCTTAGGAGGATTTATTTTCTATATATTAGTTTTAATTTAACGTATAATGCATTCCTGGAAATATCAAAAATAAATGTAAATAATAATATACATACTATTTTCCGATGTTTAATTTTTATCAACAACTGGTTGTCTGCATTATGACAGAATATCGAATTTATGCCACATACTTTAAAGTTAAATAGCGACAGTCTCTGTGGCGTAGCGGTAGCGAACGCTTCCTCTGCACAAGGAGGCGCGGGTTATATCCCCACGTAGTAAAATATTTGTATACATGAATATGAATAATTTGCACTGGTCTGGACGTTCCTCGGAAAGCACGCTAAGCCGTTGATCCCGGTTACCATACGAACATCTAATGGCAGTCGTTACTGGTTGTTGTAGCCCTCAAAATCCAACAATTGGTCTAATTGCAATTATATCGCATTCGAGTTGTGGAGGTCAGACGGCAGTCGCTTTACGGAAAATATCAAAGTTTAGCCAAAAATCAGCAGTTAGACTGGTAAAGCGGACCCCAGACTCCAAAGCTGAAAAATCTTCGGATGCGACTGGGATTAATGCTGATGATGACTCAAAAGTTCAGTAGCGCGATTGTAAGTACAATATCGCTTGTTTATAAAAAAGTAATATGGATCCTGACGTACCATTAATTGTGTAGTTACGGGCAGTTCTTATAGATTGAGAAAACAGCTTTATTGATCAATTCCTATATGTCGCTCTTAGTGATACTTCACTAGGTCACCCTATGTAAAATCATCATACTTAACTTCTGCAATTTATGTGGTGTAAATAATAAAGAGTATTCTATTTTAATCTATCTGATGCGAAAACTTTACAAAACTAACACAATGTTGAAACGACAATAATGTTACATTTTGAACAAATTAAACATATCTGACACACCTACGGAAGCTGAGACCAACTGACAGACGTATTAAACGAAAAGTTAAATTGAATTTACAGCGTACTGTGTCAAATTTATGATGTAACCCTTGTTGATGGATGTTACA
Source organism: Sesamia inferens (assembly GCA_037179545.1). Classification (NCBI taxonomy): domain Eukaryota; kingdom Metazoa; phylum Arthropoda; class Insecta; order Lepidoptera; family Noctuidae; genus Sesamia; species Sesamia inferens. The sequence goes on from CM073930.1 coordinate 18,728,791, forward strand.
AAAACACACAAAAAGACAAAAATACCGGAATTTACTTTGGTAGATGTGTGCTTGTGTTGAGTTTATTTAATGAATTTCAGTAAAAAAACTGTGCATATTATCGAAGAATTAGGTTAGGTTAGAAATTTGTATTTCCCGCATTTAATACAAAAATCTATACAAATATCCCTAAACTTATCTGTAGGTTTACTAATTATAAAGCCGAAATGTTTGTTTCTTTGTTGGATCTATGAAACAACTAAAGGGATTAAAAAAAATTATTTTTGCATTAGATATTTAATAGCACGATAGAGTTTTTAAGAGCTAGACAATAAGAAAATAACTTAATTGAAAACGGTAAGCGAAAACGCGAAGCGAAGAGGGGTGGGCGATGCGAAGCGACGAATTTATAGTAATTATGCGATAGGTTTAAAAAAAATGTGCCGTTATTTAAGTATCTCACGATTTCCACGTGAACAATATCCCGGGATGAAACTAGGAAATATTAATTACTAGCTTTTTTCTAGTGGAGTTCGGTTATATTGCGTTTCCAAGAGAACTCTTCAAAAGTCCGGAATCAAAACTATCCTATGTTATTTCTCAAGGACAACTCTATCTTCGTACCAAATTTCAATAAAATCAGTTCAGTGGTTTAGGCGTGATAGTGTAACAGATAGACGGATAGACAGAGTTACTTTCGCATTTATAATATCAGTAGATTACACATCAAAAGTTAATATTTTTCTTGAAATTTAATGAGCCCGACAAGATTTAGCCTAATTTTATGAAAGTAGACAAATAATTTGATATCATTTACAAAGAGGAGAGATTTAATTTGTCCTTCAGCTTTAAGTGACCTTGTCTGATATCAATGTCAATAGCCAAATTTTTTGATAATTTGTTATGTCTTGTATTTAATGGTATCTGTCAAGAAATAAAATATTAGGCTGTCTTAAATAAAATATGGATACGAAATTCAACGTTTTCTTCACAACATTAGATACTGCGACTCATTTTTATTTTCATAGTTTGGTGTCAATCTTTCGTGAATATGTACTGTACGTTTAGTTGAAAAAACACAAGTTTGCATTATTTTATATAAATTATTACATCTTCTTTTTCTTCAACCTATAGTTGTCCACTGTTAGACAAAGGCCTCCCCCAAGGCTTTCCACGATGACCGGTCTTGTGCAGCCCGCATCCATCGGCTTCCCGCGACCCTCACCAGGTCATCGGTCCACCTTGTTGGCGGCCTCCGTCCTCCGTACACTCCAGAACCTTACTACCCCATCGGCCATTGGCCATCGGTTCTACGAGCAATGTGCCCTGCCCACTAAGTTTAGCGACTCGAAGAGCTATGTCGGTGACTTTGGTTCTTCTGCGGACCTCCTCATTTCTGATTCGATCACGCAGAGAAACTCCGAGCATAGCTCTTTCCATTGCCCTTTGTGTGACTCTGAGCCTTCATATGAGGCCTATTGTGAGCGACCACGTTGCAGTTCCGTAAGTCATCACTGGGAACACACTGGTCAATGGTTTCGAGTCCTAATCCTGGAGACGGACTGACATGGTGGCGTTTTTGTACAAACACTTTATCACCTCAATGTATCTATGGTCGATTTGGCACCGCTGGAGAGACTGTAGCACCGCCCAAGTCTCGATCGAATCGAAGGCCTTCTCATATGTAGTCCACAAACGCCAAGCATAGTGGTCTCCTCGGACTTCTGTATAACTTGCCGCAGCTAATGTATGTGGTCTATGGTGCTAAAGTCTTTTTGGAAGCCTGCTTGTTCGGGAGGCTGGAAGTCGTCGAACCTGCGAGCTAGACGATTCGTGATGACCTCAGAAAACAGCTTATAGATATGGTTCAGGATGGATATCGGTCTGTAGTTTTTCAGGAGGGTATTGTCACCTTTTTTGAAAAACAACACCACCACGCTCCTGTGCCACGCCTTAGGAGTTTCGCCTTTAACAATGACGGATTTAAATAGCTTCTGAAGCGCTTTATAAACCGGTTTGCCACCCGCTTTCAGAAGCGCAGCCGTAATTCCATATTAACGCGATTTGTCATCAGGGGATTTTAAGACCACCTCCGGTCTTTCTTCCATTAGCCGACGGGTGGGACCGGAGAACTTCTTCTGTCCTTTTAACGGAGTGTTTTGTTAAACTTAGACCACAAACCTGTTGTTATAGTTGTCCATATCTACGCATTCGCCGAGGCATTCGAAGTAATTTTACAGTTCGATCTGAAAGCTTTCGGGGTTTTGGAGTTGGGTTGACGCTGGATGGAGCGTTCGAGTTCATAAGTTGAGAGCGTTCGAGCCTAATGTTGAGGTTCAAGATGCCTCTAACAATACGGTGATCACTCCCGGTTTTAACCGCATCGATCACGGAGACATCGTTGAACATTTGCCTTCTCGTTGATATTATAAAGTCTATTTCGTTTTTGGTCTGACCATCGGGGCTAATCCAGATCCACTTGTGGTGCAATAGTTTCTTGAAAAAACAATTCATCACAAAGAGTCCTTCCTTTTCCATGAAATCCATTAGCAACTCCGATTCCGATTTCCACTCCAAATTGCCCCACTTTCGTATCGTCCGCCACTCGCACGCCCAGTTTTGCGTTAAAGTCCCTCATGACAACAGTGTAGTGGATTATGGAGGAATGTATGACTCTACTGGCGTCCTCATACATAGCCTCCACCTAATTGTCGGGGTGTTTAGAGGTCGGAACGTAGACTTGTATATCCTTTAACGAATATCGTTTGGTTATTCTGAGTACCAAGGTACGCCACCCGAGTCGAGAAGCTCCCGACTTTAACAACGTTGTTCACGAGGGACTTGTGGATAATAAACCCGACGCCACCCTGGGACAGCTGGTCGCCTTCCAGGAAATGGAGCAGGTTGCCGGATTTCAGGATTATCGAGTCCTTTCCCTCTCTTCGCACTTCAGATAACCCCACATTGTCCCCGCGCAACCGGCTCAGTTCTTCCTCCAGTTCGACTATCTTCTCATCAGTCCGTAGTGTGCGCGTGTTATATGTTGCCAGGGCCAAAGGTCGTCGTTGGTGATGGTAGCCGGATCTCTTCCGGAGATTATTCGCACCCCTTGCTCCGCCGTAACCGAATCCTCTACCGTAGACTGGAATAGCGGCGCTGCCGGGGAAAGCGATCCATACTTTAGTTGTGTTGTAGACACCACTGCGATCCGGACGAAGCGTTTCGCTTTTTCTATTATACCGCGTATATCGAGGGACTGAAACAATTTACCAGCGGCGGTGTTTCCGTCGGACAATAATTTAAGTGTCTTTAAGGCTAGAGTGAATAAGCTCTTATAAACAAGCGCGCTTTACCATCAACGGTTGCATAACTGCTTACCATCAGGCGGGATTGCGGTAAAGTACTAGTTTATAATTAATAAAAGTTTCTTATCTATTTCTAGTCTTGTGTTTATAAGTAATGCCTAAAGAATTCTTTTGAATCGTTTCATTCGGTTTCGTACTTTTTGCAAAGGTACACGTTTCTCTTTATCTGAAAAATCTTTTCTCAAAGGACGAGTCTGTAATGCTCAAGGGTATTCATTCATCTGATTATTTTTCTTAAAGAAAAGACAGCGGGGTCTCATAATTAAGGCGTACTAAGAAAATGATCAAAATATTATTTAGCCGGTACACCACCCTCATTTAAATGATTTTTGTGAAACTTATTCAAACCAAACTTTGTAGGTTTGGGAATCTGTCGTTTCAGTTGTCAATTACTTCTAATTATGCGAGATTAGGTACTTTTGAAGAAACAGAGCCGTTTTGCATTTATCTTCAAAAATATCGTTGGTAGGCCTGGTCTTCGGCTTAACTGGCGCTATTAGCCCTACCATAAATATCTGGGTAACGTATTTAAGGGATTTAGATTTAGGTTGTACGATCCTGATGGAGGTTCAGCGGGTTGCAGTCAGCCAACGAGCGGGTTTTATGTTTTTAAGTAGCCCGAGCTTAGATTTATTTTGCCAGAATTAAAAGGGATTCTGTTTGACTTATCTACACTTGCATATAAAAAAAAAACAGTTGGACGGAAAATACTTTTTGGAGGTGAAGACGTACGGAGGACGGGTCTGAGCAGTTGTGTTGCGATGTGTGCCGGGTACGATGCGTCAAATGTTGTTGTGTTGGGAGTTTGGTCGTGGAGGGTCTCCAGATCAATCTCCCTTTGGCGCAGCATCGTTGGTCGTGTTGTTGGGACCACATAGCATGACCTGGCTCAACTGCCGTCTTCCTTCCTACTAGCGCGCTTTACCATCAACGATCGCATCACTGCTTACCACCAGGCGGGATTGCGGTCAAGCGCTAGTTTATAATTATAAAAAAAAAAAATAGAATTATTTAAAGAAATCAGAAGTAAAGTTTCAATCGATTCAAAATTTTTTGGTCTAATAAATTGCAAAGAGTCATATTATTATTTCAATTGTGCGCCAACGTTTTGGCCATTCGAGCGGAATCGCGTCCCGCGGGTACAATGCATCTGTCGCTTCCCGCAAAAGTTGTCCTAATCTAAACGTAGATCATCGCGATTGTCGGAAGATTCAGCGGCGATTAAACGTATTCATAGCGTTTACGTTTTGACGTTGTGCGGCCGTCAGAAGCAACAGGGCCGCGATTGGAGGGCGGCCGGGCGCGTGCGCGGTGGGACCTCGAGCATCGGGGCGCGGGGGGCGGTCGCCATCGCAGCCTCCACGCTCGCTCTTAATGAATCGCCGGTACCCGCGGCTTGCGCTGCGCTCGCTCCATCCGAGTGCTCCCTTTAAAAAGTTGTTAAGGAGCTATTCTCGCCGTCTCCCTCGCGCCCTCTCGTGTTGCAACAAAATAATATCCGCGGGTGGTGGCTTCCGGCGCTGCAACCGTCACGAGGTAATGCATGCATTCGTGCTTAAATACACTTTTGTTTTATAATAACTTTTTATTAGTTTAAGCAAAGGATGCCACACAACTTTCTTTTTTTGTAAAAATGTTTTAAGTTGTAGTTTCAGTGTTTTATATTAGCTATTTTGTTTTCTGTACACTCTTTTGTAAAAGTTTTCAACAGTATCACTAGTCAAAAGCGGGTTTTAAATGGTTATTGATGTCAATTAATATTTATAAAAACTTTGATATAAATTAGTTGTGGATGCGATCATGTTGTGAAGAACATTTACTTAGATAATAAACTGGGAAATAAATAGCAAAAGGGTAGAAAGAGGTCGATCTCGTAACGATATTAAACCCCGTGTAGTTGATTATTTCATTTTCGTATCGATGACACTGTTTATACAACAATATTTTGTAGCGGCATGTTGTCTGGTGAAGCCGTACGGAGGACGGGTCTGAGCAGTTTTGTTGCGATGTGTGCCGGGTACGATGCGCCAAATGTTGTTGTGTCGGGAGTTTGGTCGTGGAGAGTCTCCAGATCAATCTCCCTCTGGCGCAGCATCGTTGGTCGTGTTGGTCTTGGGTTTAACATGGCATCACCTCGTTCAACTGCCGTCATCCTTCCTATTCCTAAGATTTTTAAGTGAATAGGCTTAATAAACTAGTGCGCTTTACCAGCAACGATTGCATCACTGCTTACCATCAGGAGGGATTGCTATTTATAACAATGGGAAGAGTATTAATTAAACGTGATTTAATTTAAAGACTGAAATGATAAATAGCTTACAGTTAAATCACGTAGTAGCTATTACGATTTTCTGCGTTACAGTAAATGCTATCTAACGTTGAATACAATTCGGTAACAACAGAAAGCTGTATTATCGCAGCTATTCGCCACTTTAGCGTCGTATTATGAAAAACGGTCCTTACAAATTTGTATGGTGCCGCTACCATTGTTCGTAGTTATAATGGATCTGTCAATGTTTCACTGGAGATGAATGAACTGTCGATGTATAACAAAAAAGACTCTTTACCATTTTCTCTGACATTTTACATTTAAAAAGTTTGAAATGCCTAGGGCATTCTGTCTGGCACTTTTTAATATGATATGGCAATAATTTACACAAAAACAAAAAAAAAAAACAGCTGCATCCAAGGGCAGCATTACATACTTATTCATATGTTAAACCTATACAAAGGACTAACGTTCTTTTTGTTCGTATATTAAATTTAATTTCACCAGAGCATTCAACTGAATACTTCAATTGAAACTTAAACTTAACGGCCTTACATTGACTTGGCACGTGCCTAGAGGGCTTGATAGGTCTATAAAACGGCGTGACATTATATTCCCTGGAAAATATACCTACCTAATAATATGAGAACTCAAACAATCTGATCAATATTAGTCGCAACTTACAGTATATCTTTTCTATTTAGGTGCAGACCAACACTAGGTGACCACCTAATTTACGCCTACGTGTTTGGGAGAGGATACCAAACGTTGAGATCAACGTAATATGTTCCAAACTCCCTCAATTTACAAATATGTCGATATCCTACATACTCTCGCTACATCCTCCTCCAAATTCCAATTCCTCATTCTGCGTTCTCCCGGAATATTTAAATACAGAAACATTCCTTTCTATAGGAATCCATGAATCTTTTAAGGCAACACGCCCCATCCAATAAGGGTTCCGTCGAGCATGTGGTACCCATATGTAACGTTCCCTATATTTTCCTTATCAATTCCTTTCGGCAGTTATCGTGAGTTCGTTATTGCGGTATCATTACGATTTTTATTGCGATTTCTCTCTCTTACTTACATTATGTGTGCAAGTAATGAAGATAGATAGATATTGTCCTGTACTTCACTTTCTCCTGTAATGATATCGTACTTTCTTCTACTTGTTCGCTAGAACTTGATTGATTCCAGCCGCTAATGGAGATCGGATTCCAGCGCAGTAGTCTACACTATACCAAGTTGTTTGTAATAGCAAATCGTTTACAGTAAACAGATACACAAGTTAAGCACTGATTGAGACATGGTAGGCACTGGTTGAGGCATGATATTACCTACAGATACATATATTATTTAGTTTTATTTTCCAGTAATCACTCATAAGTAAATAGTTGCTTTATTAAAACAACTACCTATATAAGTACCTATCGTTCTGATATGTCTAAATTACTTATTTTGTTGCTAAGTTATCTTTTTAGTTATGCCAGTTTTTGATTCTTTCCAGTTATGTCAGAGGAATTTTAGGTAATGAAATTATCGAAAACTGAATCCATTATCTAACCCATCATATCCATCTGGAATCAATCTGCTATCAATACGGCGGCGGCATCAAACGCAATCTAATGTAAGCGACGATGGTAGCTTGATCCATGCAATACCAGCCCTGCATGACGGCCATCGATCATAGCTTAGCTAGCGTGGCTACAATATTTTCATTATACTTCCTATAACATCGGCTGAGTTTGAAAGTGAGTCCTTTACATCGCAAGTCTCTCTTCTTAGAAACATTTTTAATAAAATAGTTTTCACTATACAATATGTAACAAAAACCCTGTTGTTCCTTCAACCTACGTTTTAAGAATTACGGACGTAATAAAGCAAGTCATTTATAAAAATTGTTCAACAAAAATAATTAAAATAAATGTTTAATTATTAATATTTATAATCTGTAACTGATTTCTTAGCTCAACAATTCTGCATGAAGAAACTAGACATAATTAGAACGTTCCCGCCAATTTATTTAACTTATAAAATCAGATATTCCAAAAAAAAAAATCGTATTTGTCAGGTTTAATAGGTATTTGATTGTGACCCCTTGACTAGACAATGATTACTGTTTTCTAATTATGACTTCATTATTGATGTGCTTGTAGGTAAAATTATATGTCCCTGAAAGGAACAACAGGGTTTTTGTTACATAGTGTATATTTAATAGAATTATGGCGTTGAGTTATAGTAAGATTATTTCTTTTTTTTTGAGACCATTGGTGGCCTTTGTGGTAGCGGCCTCGATATATAAGTGTAGGTAGTAGGTTCGAACACCATGAGGCGTTCCCTTAGTGTAAAGATTTCATCACTACTGCTCCCAAAACTGTAAAAGAAAATATTATGAGGAAGTCGTCATGTTTTAGAGCAAAAACTTCGAAGACATCTACCAAGTCGCACTGGGTCCGCGTGGTAGATTACAGCCCACTCCCTTACAAAGAGAGAAGGCCTGTGTTCCAGGAGTAGAACACGCCGGGAGAAGTTACCACCCACCAGACAAAGTCTTGCCGCCAAGCGATTTGTCGTGTTCCGGCATGATGTCTGGTGAAGCCGTACGGAGGACGGGTCTGAGCAGTTGTGTTGCGATGTGTGCCGGGTACGATGCACCAAATGTTGTTGTATTGGGAGTTTGGTCGTGGGGGGTCTTCAGATCAATCTCCTTTTGGCGCAGCATCGTTGGTCATGTTGTTGGGTTTAACATTGCATCACCTCGCTCAACTGCCGTCTTCCTTCCTATTTGCTCAGTTTTTCTGAGTGAATAGGCCCTTAATAAACTAGCGCGCTTTACCATCAACGATCGCATCACTGCTTACCATCAGGCGGGATTGCGGTCAAGCGCTAGTTTATAATTATTATTAAATATATATATATATATAGGCTGATGATGTAAGATTTTTTGGTAGTTAAAGTAATTAAACTGCTTATCATTTACCAAAGCATATTTGATGCGCATTATATCATTATCAACATTTTTCAGCAAAAGCGTCAGGAACTTTGCGAACTTATTCAAAATATTCCATCAGAACAACATCAATGTACCCCGGCCCCGACATGTTTGTGACCCCTAAAATATGTGGCAAGAGTGGGCTGCGGTACACCCCTAGTTCACCGATGACGTTATTAGGTGCCATGTAATAGGCGGCGAACTTATCGCCGTTTATCGGGCACAGTTCCAATCCCGCTATAACTGGGCATCTTTCTAATGGGAAAATTCAACTACCTATACTTTTTGTTCGACTTGCGAATCAAATTTTATGAGAGTATATGGTGCAGTATGTGAAACTAATAAACTGAAAGAGTTACTGGAATAACGGCTTCAATTTTTTTACTTAATTATTTGTTCGTGGTATTAGAAAATTCTAGGATGACCTGACAACAATTTAATCATCTTCGTCATTTCTAGAACTGCTTGTCGGATTAAAAAAGAAATTATATTTCATTGCTAGTTATTCTTAATTTAATCTTTGTACTATATCATATCACCTTACAGCCAAACAAAGAACAGTTGGTACCAAGGAAGTAATGACACTGGTGGGCTATGCGATGCGATGCGCCGGGTCGGAGGATCAATAAATTTTACGTAGACGAAGTTGGAGAAGTCGGGCAGAATGAATATCATATATTTGTGCTAGTAACACTTAGTAGGTATACGCCTTCTACAGATTATCATATGTGTCGTCTTATTAAAAATAGATATTTATGATTGAATAACGAAAGCTTAATTATTGCCGAACGTATGTAGTTGCGAGATACTTACTATGGACACATAATATCGTCATATTTATGCTCGTGTCTATGACATAATAAAATTGCAAATCTTTCCAAGTGAAGATAAAGTATAGTTAGTTAGTTAGTTAGTGAAGATAATCGATTATTGTACTTGAGGAGTAACTTATAAGAGGAGGAACTTAAGGCCAATTCTCGTAAATTAAAACGATTAAAATGTAGCCGCAGTCTCATCTTAGCTACAAATGTCGAAACTTGTCAAAATGTAGGAAAATTAGAAGTAATTTTTCATAGACTGGGACTAAGATTAGACTATGAACGTTCTTAAAATTCCGTGAATTCTCCTTCTTATCTAGTAATTTGCTTGACAGTTTCCCATTTGTTATTGGTAGGATACGACGCAGAGCAATACTTTTTATAAACTATGTAGTTAGATATATACATACATAGTTTCTGGGTTTCTTGGTCGCAAGTCATCCATACCATACAGTGACAAAGAAAGAATATGCTCTGAAAAAGCTCCTATGAAAACCTTGTATGAAAATTTACAATTAATTTTAGACTTCATTTATAATCGACCGGTACAATATTTAGATTTCGGACGAATCACACGATGATTAAATTGAAAGAGTAACTAACTCTACATACTACATATACGGCGTCAACACAAAGTTTTGCATCACCTACACCGCCCAGATACATGCACACACTCAAAATTTTAGTAATTATGTGCTCTCTTTATATAAAGAAAGATATTTATTTGGACTCGTACAGGAAGATCATAAAACTAGATAGGTTTACCTCTGGAGATACACCACGAGAATATTATTATATTATACGATATTAAGTGCCTAATAACAACTGACGGACCGTAAAAAAAATGTACATGTAAATAAGTGAAATATCTTGTTCGCCCGCACTCACTTCGTTGCATCGCATCGCCTGCTCCCGCTATTACGTTATATTTGCTTAGCATTATTTTTGACGTGACAACGTCTATTAAATTGGTACGGAGGAGTCATTCTCGAAAACACCGTAACGGCCGAATCTGACGCCACACGGAGTCCACGCCTACTTTTTTTGACGTGCAAGGTACCAGGGTAGCATAAAAGTGTAGGAGAAATCGAAACAATAAAAAAGCTCATTCATCATTATCAAATCACCATAATACATGAAAGAGGTTTTATTGTGCATAGTTTGTGGACGTGCAAAGTACCAGGGTATCACAAAACTGTAGGAGTTGACGTGACAACGTCTATTAAATTGGTACGGAGGAGTCATTCTCGAAAACACCCTAACGGCCGAATCTGACGCCACACGGAGTCCACGCCTACTTTACCCCCACCCCTAGAGCGAATAGACGTTGTCACGTTCAAATATCGGCAGTCAACGGAGTTCTACAGACAACCAATTTTTCTCTTTACTTGGCTCTTAAAGGTCCCAGTATGATATTAAGTAGCCTCTTGCCTTCATAAAGGCCAAGGCCCAGAGGCTATCAAATGCAAAAATACAATTAGAGATCCAGAAAAGATAGGTAGCCAGAGATTGGTGAAATCAAACAACCAAATTCTTCAGCTTTGTGAACACAGAAAGTAATTTTACGCCTATATGCTCTTAGAGCAACAATGTGTGATACCAGAGCAATGTCCTTTCTCAAAATGATATTTCTTTCTTAAATAAGCATTCTAGTCAGCTTAAAGAAGAATAGGTCAACCCACTAGTATATAAAAATAAGACATTATATCAGATAGAGGGAAGCACGCACGCCTTCGGAGATAACATCATATTGGGTTTCAAAGGTTGTGGAGGTCAGTCCGCAGTCGCTTCACGTAACACTAAAAAATAACATAGAATGATATACATGGATATTAAGAGTATATTCTCCAAGTGTGGAAGAATATAATGTTACTACTCTGACTTTTTGATAGTAAAATATTAAAAATAGAATTAATTCTCGTTGCCCCTTCCAACGGAGAACAATGGACAACCAACTATCGTTTTTTTTTAAATCTATAATAATATTATAAAGCTGAAAAGTTTGTTTGTTTGAACGCGCTAATCTTAAGAACTACTGGTCCGGTTTGAAAAATTCTTTTTGGATAGGCCATTAATCCATTAATTAAGGCTTTAGGTTATATAACATCACGATGCGACCAATAAGAGCGGAGCATAACTAACTCCACGCGAACGAAATTGCTGGCGGCCGCTAGTGTACAATAAAATTCTTTCTCAAATTTATTTTATTTTATTATTATTCTTCAACACCTATCTATCTACAGTTTAATATTTTTACCATAATAGGCCATAGTATTTAAACTAGAGCCACTACAAATGAATCGATAACCGATCAGAAAATGAATGTATGGAAACTCGTTTCAATTACATCCCGAACATGGAACGAAGTTATAATACCATTATAGACGGACAACTACGAGGTAGATTGTTACCACGATACAAATAAAATTTATGCATCTGCAGTAATTGAAATTGCACTACAGAAATAACTAGGGAGCGCTTCGCAATACGGTCAGCAATGGTTTAACGCACAAATAACTTTTAATGCTGCAAAAATGAATTGGAACTGTAATAATGATTAATTTGGGCGTTATTTTTACAGATTAAACCATTCGTGTCATTGTGAAATGTATGAAGCTCTCTGAGCACAACATTAATTGTGTATTCACTCTCTGTATTTAACAGCTGTGATTATGAATACACATTCGTAAATAATTTGTAGTTTTCGAGATAAAATGTCCAATTTTGATTGAATAGACTACTGTACACACACACACTCACTCACTCATACACCTACGTGCTGCTCACTCACCTTTATTGCATTTATATTTTGTTATTTTATTTTATTTTGTCCATTTTATTTTTGTAATGCCACAATAATTTTGATTACTTGTCTGATTGATAATCTCTACCTAATCTAATACCTATCTATGGCTTAATATATGTAATTAGGGGTGGAGACCTGGTGTCCTGAAATACAAGCATATAGCTTAGCTTAGGCACCAGTCTCCCACAATATGAAAATTGTATGCCTTAAATTTGTAATTGGTAGGTGTAAAACATGTATTGTGGTGAGAAAATAAATAAATAATAATAATTATTATTATTACTGTAAGAAAGAGTTGGCCTTGCAAGTAGCCACCAAATAATACGCTACCATACCTACTCCTTGTTCGAAAGAAAAACTTAGACAAGCGGGGACTCTGCCTGCCCACTAAGTAACCCCAGGGAAGACGGTGGCATAGTGGTCACGTGCTGCCGTGCATAGGACGTTTAGGAGAGGTCCTCTTACAGTCTCTCCTGGGATGCGCCTTACAGGCATTGCGCAGGGAGGGTTCCGGAATTGGTCTTTTAAGAGGAACCGGGACCGCCCCTAGGCGCAGATGCTGATCACCGGGGTGGTTTTAGAGGTAAAAATCCCACACTACCCGACCTCATTCCTCGGGGGTCGGGTGCCTTATGAAGGTTTCCCCCCGAAAACAAAAAAAAATAAAATAAAAGATAGCAGGCAGTGTCGCAATTCATAGCTATTATAACAAGAGTAGCCAAAACTGACATCCCTAACGCAGTGGGTAGCCATAACAACAACTAAGCATCGACGTTTACGAACTCTGCACACCCCATTAGCTTCCTCTTTCGTATTCTACCTCCATTCATAGCCATAGCTATGTTGTTAAATATATTTATCTACTCTCCAGCCATATATGGTGATATTCAATCGTTACTGGTTATGGGAAAATCATGAGTGCACAGTATGCGAAACGTTCAGGGAATTGTAAAAAAGTTAAGTAAACCACAACACAATCAGTAAAATTGATTTCATTTCAGGGAATGAACTTTGTGCAGATATCAGAAATCAGAATTGTTTCATTAAGCTTAGCACATATAAGTAACGATTGCTAAATATGGTATAGTAAAATCGATAGATATATTGAGGATAATATATTGATTCATTTTTAAACACATTTGATTTTGCAACTTGTGATACAATAAAGGACATTCACGTCATTGATATAGTTACTTATTTTAAAATAAGTAAAAGTATACTGCACTAGTTAGTTAGTAGTTCCCTTTTACACTTGGGTAGTTCATGGAAAATCCAAATTCCCACATCTTGCTACGCTGTGAACTACAAGCTACGACGTAGCAGCGACTGCTACGACCGCGTAGTCTTCGCACCTTTGAACGGTTTAAAGAAGCCTTATTTCCAGTATATTCGTTCTAGCAGTTAGTTTTCACGACGTACTTGAGTGTAAGTTCACACTTTAATTGATAATATACTTTAAAAACGGCCATAATTGTGCTAGAACGGGTACTTATCAAGAATTGAACTCGCGACAGTATTTGTTTACTCCGAATAAATCTTTTTCGACATTTAGGAACACGCCTTGACTTTGATAGAAGAGGCATTTTTTTACGGAGCCAATAAAATATTTTATATGGGCCTCAGGCATAAACGGCTTTCATGAAATAATTTTAGAAATCCAATAATTGGCCCGACGTGCTTTTGATTTGTGACCAGAGGGGAGTTGTTCAATTTTAGGCACCCGCAGTCTGTTTCCAATATACTTTTTAAAAGTTGGCCGTTTAATATTGCAATGTCAAATTAACGCGCAATCCGAAACTTGATTGACAGACTAGCGAGAAGAATTAAAACTTAGAAACTAGTTTAATTTGCTGAAGTCTAAAGTTAATAAAAGTCTACAAAAACTTTGGAATTGGCCCTTTTTATAGATAGTAAAATAAAGAAAAGAGTCCTGAGAGACCAGACATGTACATAGATAATATAGTGCGATCGTCGATAACCGAGCTAATAAAATTCTTCGCTGACTACTGACAATGTGGCACTTTCTCCGAACGACCAGTAGCGAGCCTAAGGTTGGATTCGGCCTTTTCTTTCGGTTCATGTAGCCAGGTCAGAGTTAGCGGGGCATAGTTATAATAGGAAGCGGTTGCGGTGAAGCGCACAGATGCAAACATTGGTATCGCCGGGCGCGGTCGGGCGGCGGAAGCATTTTGATAAAACGTTGCACAATTTCCGTCTACTGCGGTATCGCCCCAGGGCCGTTGATTACAAAATGGGCTTTAATAAACTAGGATTTGACTGTGTTGATGATTCACTAGGTGGAGTTTTACCTAAATAAAGAGAAAATTCCTAACTAGGGATTCGACGTCAATTGTCCAATGTTCACCATGTTTGTAAAGTTCGGATATCGCAGGAATTATGTGGAAATAAAAAGCGGCATAGTTCCAGGATTTTTGGAAAAATATATTTTTTCCACCTACCCTACCACCTACCTTCTAAATGCGACAGGAACATGATATTTTAATGAGATTTCCGAATGCCAACGTCCTCGTGTAAAGGGAACAAGGCTGCCTAGTAGGCACTAATAAGTCAAATTCCTTCGCGAACGACACCAAAGTATGAATGGTATTTTCTAATAAAAACTTCAATAAAATGTACAACACGACGGGTATTAGCGCCGCGAAATTCCTCTCCGCGTAAATAATAACATAAAGATTTTCCAATACATGTCCCAATAATGGCCCGGCGGCGCTGGCGATGTCACCCTCCGCGCATTAGCTAAATGTCGCTGATACACCCCGTGTCGTCCCGGGAAGTTGCCTGTAAAGATAATCATAATTTACCAAAGTTGTATTCTTTATCTTTCTTCTTAAGTCTTAACTTATGAGCCCACCAGCCTTGTCTGATATTTTATACATTGTTAACATTTTTCGCTTTAAGAAGAAATGAAGGAATGTTAAACTTTTTTAATAAATATTAAACTCGTATTTACGTTTTATATAAGCAATAATAAATACCAAGAAGTACCTTATACCTTTTTCTTTTAAAATGTAACAACAAGTAGATAATATAAAACATGTTTATTACCACGAGAAGTTATTTTAAAGTAAACTCAGTTTTGCAGAAGATATGAAAGGATGGAAATAATAAAATAAGGTCCCGACAAACGAGGCAACAATAATTTAGTCGGTCGTGTCGGAGAACAAATACAGTGTCAACAGATAATAAAGGCCTGGCCGGTACCCGCCGCGAACCCAATAACACAGAGCCGCCGACCGTATAAGAAGCTATATACTGTGGACCTGTATAAGGAAAGGATGTTGTCTCCGTACTTATTGCTCAAGCTAGGGACCATCCAGATTTGAGCCGAATGCGCTCATATGAAATATCGAAAGCAAAATATGGGTAAACAAGCCCGTTTATTGAAAGTAATATTGAGATATTCTATCGCAGTCCGCCACAAAAAGTAAGTAAAACCGGAATTGTGGACCGCTTCGGTTAATCAACCGTGAAAATCTGCACTCCTAACAACTGTATCCAAGAACCCAGGAACTTGTCTTAGTTGCCGACTAGCTAACGGCGGTTCGGTACACACTTGAATCCCTTTTCGAGATTGTCGGAATTCCACGGTAACCTCACTCAAATTAACTCATTATTTCCTAAAATAGTTTTGGTAACAAATACCTACATTCATGTGATAATTATCTTATATTAAAGGAACGATAGTCTCGCTAAATTCAGAAGAAATTATAATCGCACGCGGTTCGACGATCTTGTTTGAAAGAAAGAATTGATAAAGTAGAAATGTTTTTATATTAACTCGTCTAGTCGTTTGTTCACACGCACAGGCATTATTGACTTCACATTCACTGTATAACCGTATTTGAATGTGAAATAACGTCGATCCCGCTCAGGGAATAAAAATAACTTGAGGAGAAAATTTGGTAAATCTCATTGACGCTGTCTCGGAGGAAATCATAAGAACTCGTCGTGATGTCTTGCCGTCGAGCACAAACAAATAATATACAGGCATCCTTAAAACATTTCGTGAACTTACACGAAAAACAAAAGATATCATGGAAATACTGACAGCCTGTATATTCTTTGCCATTTTCAGAGATTACACTCATTGTGTTCATTACGTACATTACATTTATCTGACAATGAATAAGATGTTAAATTAAGATGATTAGGTTTGTTTAAGGATTTGAAATGTTATTGTTGTTGGAACATACATTCTGAACAATATATCATTAGAAAGAACAGGGAAGAATTAAGAAAGATTAGAGTTTTAATTTGATATGTATAGCGATTATTTTAAGATTTAAATAATGATAGTCTTTTCTTCGGTGGGGTGTTTGTGTAAGTGATATATTTTAATTAATTATCTCTGTTATATTGCTAAACATCTATTTATGTTTGTTTAAAAAGTCACTAGTGTTATTTTAATAGATATTCAATATTTTTATTATATTTTAATAGAAATACAATTTTTAGGGTTCCGTAGCCAAATGGCAAAAACGGAACCCTTATAGATTCATAATGTCTGTCTGTCCGTCTGTCCGTCCGTATGTCACAGCCATTTTTTTCCGTAACTATAAGAGCTATACTGTTGAAACTTGGTAGATGGATGTATTGTATGAATTGCATTATGCATTAAGATTTAGATGCAAAAAAAATATAATAAATATTGGGGGCTCCCCATACTTAGGACTGAAACTCAAAATTTTTTTTTCATCAAACACATATATATGGGGTATCTATGGATAGGTCTTCAAAAATGATATTGAGGTTACTAAAATATTTTTTTTCTCAACAGAATAGTTTGCGTGACAGACGCTTCCGAAGTGGAAAAAAGTTGGTCCCCCTCCCTCTAACTTCTAAAATAAGAAAATGAAAAATCTAAAAAATAAAAAAAAATGGAGCCGTCACGGGACGCCTGGTAGATGTGAAACATCGACGTTATTTCGTAAAAGTAGTATGCAGAAAAGAACAGATTGTGGTAGGAACTAAAAATGTCAATAAAATAAAATAAAAAATATAACGATTTTTTTTTCTAGATAACGATGATTTTTTATTAAATAAACATTCATTTTCATTGAATACAAAAATTTACATATTTATTTTAAATCGAAACTACTCAATTAGTTTAATCAGTGACTTCGGTAATAGTTACATTCGATGTTGCCTCTGAGAACGGTATTACTGTGACAATTGGTCGATGGTAACTGAAGTACGATACGAAAGTATTGGACATAACATTATTAAGATATCTAATAAATACAGCATCTATTGTCAAGAATCTTAGCTAGTTATTTCAATATACTACTAAAGATCGTAAATTATAAATATAAATAATGAATGTTTCACTATAAACTCCATTATGATTAGAAAAATTAATTAATTTTTTAAAGTTTAAATTAATAACAAATAAGAAAAAGATTCGTGCGCTGCACGCCATCAGCTGATTTTAAAATAAAGTTCTGTCAGTCTTAATAAATTTATTCTCTAAGCAATTGTTTTAATGCATTAATTTCAATAAGAATGAAATTAAAATTAATAATTAATTTAAAAACATGATATGCAATGAAATTTATGTGAATTTTAATCTACCTAGAGAGTAGATTTTACATTTACTGGCGCTCAATACACACCAAATATACGCGTGCTAAATGCACAGATAAATGCATACTTTAATTATAAAAATATAATTAACTTACTGATGACTTGATAATGTGTCATAGTGTGATTTTGCTTTCTTTGCAGGAGGCTGATCACTTCCACTCTCTAAATTATCACGGTCAGACATTTTATTATCAGAACAGAAAAATGATTTATTTACCAGAAAAACACAGGTTATGAGTACTGTAATAAACAGAGTATACACTATAGGTATCCGAGTCCGAGCTCAGTGGAGCGAAAGAGATGGCTTAACGCCGGATCGAGTGAGAGAGAAACGCACAGTCGATTCCGAGCTCAGTGGAGCGAAAGAGATGGCTTAACGCCGGATCGAGTGAGAGAGAAACGCACAGTCGATGCGTCGCCACGCCAGAAATCGGTCTCACGTGCGCCTATAGATGTTTCACATCAAAAACATATGATGTACATTACTATAAAAACTACTAACGAAAATTGTTTTGAACGAGATCTAGTACGTAGTATTTTTAATACCTCGTAAATCGTAAACCGCTTATTAACGCGTAATCTCTCATACAAATAACTTAAATCCTTTAATTTCATAAATCAATGGTATGGAGCCCTTTGTGCGTGAGTCCGACACGCACTTGGCCGGTTTTTATCATATAATAATGTCATGGCAATGAATTTATTTATAAAACATTAAATAAAATAAAATGATCGTTAAAAATGCAGACCAGGGATAGAAAATAATTATTTTAGGAGAACATATATTTAATGAAATATAATACCAAGATTGGTCGGACGCCATATTCAAGGATTCCTTAATCGAGTTTAACCGAAATATTGAACTGACAGATAAATGAAACGAGGGTTCTCTTAAAGACAACGGGCTCGATCTGTAATCGATACTGGGCACGAATATTCAACCCTTTAGCCCAATAAGACCCTGGCTTTGGAGCAGGCTATTAACGGCCGATACTATCGGTATCTACAATAATCATTTCCACAGTATTTATTTCGATAATCCCGTCCTCAACAAAATTTTAATCAACGGATATTCTGATTGGTAATATCGATTTTGTTAGAGGTGTTTCAATAGAAATAAGTCCAGACAAAACCTTAAATATGCGCACTATATGTACTGTGTAGGTATACTGAAGGTCATGTTACTGGACATGCGACCGAAATAATTAAACATTTTCGAACATTTAAATAAGAGTTAAGGTACTTTGTTCAATGAAATTTGTTTTTATTAAAAAAAAAAATCACAAGCAGTAAAGTAAATTCAACTTTTTTCGATTCATTGGTTTTATGAATTGAACGCACATTGGAATCGAATTTGATGGTGCTATTTGGAATGAAAACGCATACCACGAATTCATATTTTTCAATATTCGTTAGCAAAATATATATGGTTGATTGTTATGCAGTTAGTAGCAGTTTTACCTCGAATGCGGATCACATGGCCCGGTTCAAGTGCTGCTCCAATATTTGGGATGCACTTGCAACCACAGACGGACCAAACATTTCGATAAATGGAATTCGGTAATACCTTTACCGGTTCCGATTTGTACCGTAAATAGTTTACAGTCACTTATTGTATTTTGTTAATTGATTCATGAATATAATATATACTAACTTATCTATCTCTCCTTTTTACAACACTGTTAGTAAATCAAATAATATAAAACATTTCAATTATTATTAAATGACTTTATGTTAATATTCAGTGGATGGGTGACCATTTTTACCAAGACCCCTCCATGCCTCAGAAATCAAGTTAAGCTGTTGGCTGTTGGCTATGACCATGGCCTGTTTTTTTTTGTTTTCTGCCGCCCTCAACAACTTGGACGTCAGCCGCCCTCAACAACTTGGACGTCAGCCGCCGGAAGTGGGGGCCGAAGTCCCACCGACTGTCGAGCACCAATCCCAGGTGGTGATGAATCCATAGTGGACTCGACAGCATTCCGAACTCCCCGACCACGATGTGTGAGCCGGTTGGCGGCGCTCGGGGACAATGAAACACCATGGCCTCCGACTTATTGAGGGCCACTTCCAAGACTAGGCGACGTATGCGGCCCATCACCTGTGATACCGCAGCCGTCGTCAGCAACGTTGCTTCCCTATGCGAGCTCCCCGGGGCGGTGGCTAACGTGTCGTCCGGACCATGGCCTGGACCAGGGTTGGATGCGAGAGATCGCCGCCGATTATAAAAAAAGAGCTGTTAAAAGCTCAAAAGTCCGACACAAAGTTACCAAGTGCTGTCGTATTACCCAATAATTGAATTGTGGAAGTCAGATTGGTAGTAACTGTAGGTAGGTAAAAAATAATTGGATTGTGGAAGTCAGATTGGTAGTCACAAAAACACTACAGTTACAGTACAGTTTTTAGCAGGGAGCCGACCACAACAATATTGGCAAAAGCTTGGCAAATGAAAATATTTTCCTTTTTTTTATAATTGTAAACTATTGCTTGACCGCGATCCCACCTGGTGGTAAGTCGTGACGCAATCATTGATGGTAAAGCGTGCTAGTTTATTAAGAAACTATTCACTCTAGCCGCTGGCAAATTGTTCCTATCCCCCGAAGTACGAGGTATAATAGACGGGCCGAAACACTTCGACCGTATCGTATTGGTGTCAACAACATAAGGGTGGGAACTTGCTGTACGACGGGTCTAATGTATACATCGAAATATATATAGAATAAATAATAATTATTAATATTCGTATGATACGCCAATGTCTACTGAAATAAAGGTAGGCTCGTTAAAATTAAAATGGTTCAATTCCAAAGAGAAGCAGAAATTGCGAATAACCGGATACACTTCATATATTTGTTCACTGCCATGGTTCTATATTCTGTCTAGGTGTAGAAATACTGAAAATCAGCTTAAGAATCTTAATTTATGATAAGACTCAGTGAAAAATCATCCTTTCATGACTACCAAAAGATACCTTTGCATTTTAAATGTGAAAACTTTGAGAATTATGTAAATTACCAACAATTTACAGAAGTACTGCTTTATATTGGGTTCTCTTATTGAAATAAAGTTTAATTTAAAAAATTCTACAGAATACCCACATCATGACATTGCATACTATGAGATTGAGATAAGTCGAAAGTTTTTGAATATTCTAAAACAAAAAACCTAAAATATTGTAAACTTATTCAAAAACTTATGTGTTATTTCTGAAAGACTATGTTTAATATATGTAGTTATAACTAAGCAATGTTTGAATGAGGGATATTTCTCGCATTTAGTTAGTGGAATCTTATTTTAGTTGCAAGACACTTATTTGAAAGTCAACGATAAAAGTTTTCAATTGACTCGGAGGTAAACGGAGGACGGCGTGCTAGTGACAGATCAATACTTCTTTAGAAAACTTCAAAAAAGGATTTAGTACTAAGTTAAACCTGAGTTTAAGAGAATTCCCGGTAATGAGCAAAGTTTTTAGCCACAATGACTGTAATTAATCGAAAATGTAATTTTTAACTTTGTCTTCTTTAGCAAGCTAAAGAAGTGCTTGTCTTGAATTTCGGTAATTTTCGAGCAATTTGTTTTTGAAAAAGGTTTTGAAACTAACCCAAATCGTAATTAAATTAATTTGAGGGACAGATTTTTAATATTGTATTTAGTTACTAAGGTTAAGTATAATAAGGCTGGACCATTTTTCAAGATTAGTTTTATTACTCTCGTCAAAATATTTTATGAAAACCCCTTTTCCTGAGTAATTTGTAGCGGTAGAAGATTTCAGGTAAATAAATATTTAGGCTATGTACGTATGTAACAGAATTTTTATCATCGGTGATAGCTGCATGTAAAAAAATTCTTCATTGATATTTATTATTTGCGACCTTAGTTAGAATTGGTGTCGTTTCAAGTTTTTTTAAAATTAGATATTGTAGAAACTTGATGGGTTTTTGACTTGGTTTATACAACTTTAGTTGTCTGACAATGACAGAACTCTTGATTTATCCAATGACTACTAAACATTAGTAAAAAAAAAACGCGTTTTGAATAATTTACAAAATGAAAATATCATACATTATTATAGGGCATGACGTAGTTTGAAACATCTTATATGCGAGAGCAGTCCGAGTCTTGCATTCCAAGCGCACGCGGAATGGAGCGGCGACATCTTTACCAGAGTTCATTCACTGTAAATCAAAAATGAATAACATAGATTTTTTAGAAATGGTTCTGATTCTGTCCTGTCTTTATAGATAATTCCACGGTGTATAGAAATGAATGTTGACAGACATGAAATTGGTATCGATCGATTGATTGATATTTTGGTCGATTGGATTATTCTCACATACATAATTATAATATGAATGATGTTACCAATTCTTGTAAAAAAAGTTTAAAAAAAAAATATACTCCATACTCGGCATTTCTCCTGTGTCGTGGGTACATTTACAAAAATATAAACTACAACTACACAAACAGCAAAACCCGGAATAACAAATCACAGTTCATATAAATATTTGTTTCGTGCGGGTAACGCATCTGCGACACTAGCGCAGCAGCCAATAGCATTTGCGGCAACGATGTCGTCAAATTTTGATTTAAAAGAGTATCTGTGGAGTTTTTTCCTCTTGAATAAGAGGAAAAAACTCCATAAGTACCTACAACGTTTTGAAACAGGCAACTAGCTTTATCTTTCTCACTGACGGATGCTTTGAAAATTCAAAAGCGCCTGTTATTGGATTATTTGAAATGAATGCTTTGAGTTTGAGTCTAATAAACTTCAACACCGAGTTTGATCGATTACTCTGAATGTTGCTATATGTATGCATGTATTTTTTTTAAGGAGAAGGGTTATATGGTTATTTCATTCCGACCTCCACGAGGGTGAAGGAAAAGCCGGAACAACTATAAAAACTACCAGCATTATTTAGGACTTATCTACATATGCTGCGGGTGCTGTGATACAAAGTTCAGAATCTTTTTTGTCATTATTTTCATTTTAGAGTCAATGCCAAATTATATTTCAAATTCTGAAAGCCTCTTCGAATTAGTAATCCCATCATCTAATCTAAGAATAATTTAATTGCTTTTTAGTATTCTAATCAATTAATCATAATACAGCTTTAGTATAGTTTATAGTGTACGGTCACCAAAGCAAATAAGTTACCAGAATCGTCGGATATAGTTTTAGTTTAATTTACATAAAGTCAACTAAATTTTATAAATAAAAAACAGACAGTTCATTTATCAAATCAAATTTCATTCATACCCTACTTACTTATCTCTTTTCATGACTATAAATAATAAAGAATATTCTATCTATTCATTCATTGGGTGCATTGCGGTCCCACCACCATCTTTGGGACTCAAGTCAACCCCACCTGCCAGACGGTGCACCTGCTGACTTACGGACGGAGCCCTGACGCCGGCTTCCCCTTCGGGGTTGAGTGGTCAGACGGCAGTCGCACTCGTAAAAGCCAAAAACCGCCAAGAAGAAAGGCATGAGTTACAGTTAGCGCGCCGCAGCAAAACGGCGCGCAGGAGCCTCGCCTGACTCCTGTGACCTGTGGGCGGTGTGGCGGACACGGCTGAAGAAGCGAGCCCAAACCAGAAAACTCCGTTTTGCTTCGTGGAACGTTGGTACGCTAACAGGACGCGTGAGAGAACTGGCCGAAACTCTCCACAGGCGGAGGGTGGCCGTGGCGTTCATGCAGGAGACTCGGTGGAAAGGCAGCAGATTCCGGCTTATAGGATATGGCTACAAACTGATCTACACGGGAGCACCTAGTGGGAGAAATCGTGTGTCCGTGGTGCTGTCTGACGAGCTCCAGGATAGCGTCTTGGAGGTGAATCGCATCAGTGATCGGCTAATATCGGTGCGGGTGTTTGTCAGTGGGGTTATAACCCACTTGAAGAGTGCCTACGCTCCGCAAGCCGGGTGCGGTAACGCCGAAAAGACGTCGTTCAGGAGACAGCTAGAAGGACTGCTTCGCGGGATCTCGTTATCCCAGGGTGGTGATTTGAACGGTCATGTGGGTGAGAAGTGTGATGGGTTTGAGCGTGTTCACGGTGGCTTTGGACATGGTAGCCGCAACGCGGAAGAGGACAACATTCTCCAAACGTGTGTGGCCGCTGACCTGGCAATTGTGAACACCTATTTCAAAAAGAAACCGGATCACCTTGTTACCTACCGGGGCGGGCGAAGCGCTACCCAGATCGACTTCCTACTAACTAGGAGACACCACATCGGCAAAGTAGCCAACTGCAAAGTAATACCCGGTGAGAGCCTTACTGCACAACACCGTCTCCTTGTCACTCTCTCACCTCAGCGTCAAGGCCCACGTAGACGTGTAGAACACTGCCGGCGCCAGATCCGGTGGTGGCTACTTGGTGAAAATAAGTACCAGGAGTTCGCTGTATGCTGATGATATCGCGCTGACAGACGCGGACAGGGATTGGTTGGTGCAGCGGGTAAATGTGTGGAAGAACTCGCTTGAGAACGGAGGTCTTAAACTCTATGTGGCGAAGACGGTGTACATGGCAAGCAACACCACAGACCCTATGCCTGTGTGCATAGGTGGCGACATGGTTGAGTGCACAGATCAATTTAAATACTTGGGGTCTGTGCTCCACGCTTCCGCCGACATTGATTGCGACGTTGAGGCACGCATTTCCGCAGCTTGGGCAAAATGGCGTGAGGTGACAGGTGTCATTTGTGACCACAAAACACACAGACAGACAGATCCATTAGACCATCATTAGACCTGTTCTTTTGTATGGCAGCGAGGCGTGGCCTGTGCACGACACAAGCAGGAGCTGCGTGTCATGGAGATGAATATGCTGCGGTGGATGTGTGGAGTTACGCGGAAAGACCGCATCAGGAACTCTCGCATCCGTGGCGGTCTCCGTGTCCGTGACATAGCAGACAAACTGTTCACGTCTTACGAAAATCGGCATGTTACGTGGGTAACAAATGTCTTGCCATGGCGCCTCCGCCGGGCCGGAACAAGCGAGGTAGACCAAAGAAGTGCTGGCTTGACGTTGTAAGAGATGACATCATCATCATCATCATCATTATCAACCTTTTTATCGTCCCACTGCTGGACACAGGTCTCCTCTCATACAGAGAATGAATGACATGAAAGAGATGTCATGCGTGCCAACAATCTCACACCACGGGATGCCAGAGATCGTGCGAAATGGAGGCGTATTAGTAGGAAAGCGGACTTCGGGCTCCAACGCGATAGCCACGGATCCAACCGGGATTATGCACTGAGATGATGATGATGATGATGACTCTATCTATTCATGAGATTTAACGAGAATAATATTAAAGGCTTGATTATAGATTGAGCATTTAACTACACAGGATTTCTGAGAAATAAACTGTATTTACTGTAATATGTCGTGTCGCCATTACAACTGTCAAAGTACTTGAAATCATTGTGATTAAAATATACGAACAATTTTAGCTGATAGTAAATTTGGTCAACAGTTATTTTCCTTGACTTCTCAACGTATAGAATATATGTAGATACAGCATGTATCAAAAGATATGGATATACATATATATCCAGAGTGATGCTGACAATACGACAATAAATGAAAACACGAACAATGCTGGTTCATAGGAATCCTAAACCATAGAAAGAACCTAGCATCAAGCATAAAAAAGATGAAAATTACAGACAAACTAAATTGCATCAGTGTCGTACAGACAATCAAATTATCCATAGAACCGAACATCTTAATTAAGAACAAAATACCAAACAGGTTCATAATAAAACACCATTAGAAATTAATAATGACATAAGTAACAATATGGAAAATTAAATTTAAAAAAGAAAACAATTGTAGTAGTGGCATAAGCATAAGGCGTAGCCTAATATTGATTTTCATTTTAGGTAAAAATGAGTGAGAGTAAGTAAGAGTGAGTGGGTATCGGTGAGGATAAGTGTGTTTGCCTGTGTGTCGGTTAGGGGGAGTGTGGTGGTATCACGGGTATGTAAGTGTATGTTAGCTTTATATTCTTCTATGCTAGTAAAAGTTATCTTAAACGTTTTAATGAACGTTCTGTATTATAATCAGTACCTTGAAAACACGAACCAACTTTTTAAATAGTTAGTAATCTGTATGTAAAGTTACGAATAATTCTAAAAAAAAAAAAAAAAGTTGAAGATAAAAACTGGAATACGGTTGGTTTAAAATTTTTATTCATTTAGTTAATAAAATTGAAACTTGACACCGATACTTAAGAATTTTAAGATGCGTTTTGATTAACTTGAAACTGAGTACTAATATAAAGAAACGATATACCTATGTTATTGGGTCTTACAAAAATCGACCTCTGACATGGTATCATCATCATTATCGTCCCACTACTGGG